>CM038047.1:66866022-68116022 GCA_021397845.1 Areca catechu
TAACATGGTCCCTAAATGCAGGTCTTCCTAGAGACGTAGGATTTGCTGCAATATGTGGATCATCTCCATAGTGAGGTAGAGCAGTCATGGAGGCTCGCTGAGATGGTAGAGGGAAGCATGATTAGGTAGTCCAGGAGCTTAGTTTGACCAGCAAGTGGTTGGAGGTTAAGAATGATGGGTTTCTAAAGGGTTATCATGCATCTATGAAGTATTAGATTTCAAAATTTTGCACAATAAAAACATTTATTGACCAGAAACCCTAATCCCAAGATCTTCTCATTCATATGTAACTAATATATCACTAATATGGCACATGATAAATACCTGGAATGCTGTTTTCCACTCCTTTCCACTAGACTCACAAGTGCAAGCCCTCCAACAATGATCCACATAGGATTGACCCAAGGAAGAACTCCTACTTTAGTTGCTTGCTTGACTAGGACTCTTCTTGACAGCCTTCTGAACTTTGACCTTTGTAGGACACCCTATCCTTTAGTAGGGTACTCTGAATGCCATTTAAAACCACTCTTGGATTTGGTATTTCCCTCTTCTAGAATACTCTAGGCTTATGTCTTAAATTCTAAGACTTGTCCAAGTAAGAACAACCTTGTCTTAAAGAGACAAGGTTTGTCTTAAAGGAGGAGGGAGGGAGAATAAACTCTCATAATAACTTTACGGTGGAATGTATATCTAAAACTCATATCACTGCCCCTATTTATAGTTTTAAGAGAGATGTGTGATATGTCCTCCCATCAACTTATCATATATGACTTTTCAAGATCGAAGAGAAGTTATCTGGCTTGAAAAATCATATCTAATATGTCTTATCATGCACCAAAGCCCATATCAGCATCCTTTCCCATTCCTGGATGATTTCTCACTTGCCACATGGAAAGTACCGATCTCTGGGAAGCCAAGGGATGTCTCTTCACTCTCCAAGCATTGGAGAACTTGAAGAGTCTTGATAGCAGAAGGATACTGCTTCAGAACCATGTGCCACATGAAGAGTTGCGACTCTTCATGCACCCGCGCACTTCTTCCAACTCCATGCCAATTTCAAATGTTTTGACTGGTCAATTAAATCCAAATGAGGTGTGGGATGTTAGCCAAGAGGAGTCCAGATGGAATCAACAAAGGAATTTCATCTGCAGATGGACTCTTGGTCCTTTTGCGCCCTCTTCTCCTTGGCGCGCGCAATATTATGCCCAAGAGTCCATGCTGACTTGGACTCTAGTCCATGTGGCATTCCAAGTCCAAATAAATCAGGATAAAACCTGATAATGTTGTCTTAATCAATACATAACCCAATTTAAGTCTCTCTTAAATTGGTTAATCAAAATTGCAAGCAATTGGACCCAAATCAACTAGGGATAAGAATTAGGTTAGCCTACACAAGCTAGTGTGCAATCTAGCTAACCAATTAGGATCCCATGACCCTAATTAAATTATGAATGACTTCCTTGATCAACTACCTAATGTGTGTGACCTTTTGGGTTCCACATCTAGCTAGCAGTAGGTTTAGTGTAAGCCGATTCGAACCAATCAAACCCGATTGACCTAATTAGGTCAAATTGAGCTGACCTAAATTGCCAATTCAATCTGTCCATCGAATAGATTCATGAAACCAATCCAATTGGTCCATGAATACCTACAAGACATGATTGATGTCTAGCAATGTATCATGCCTACCCGAAAGATGAGGAATTTGGTGAAAAGTACCAAAATACCCTTCAATAGAAAGTTACCGTGCAATTTCAATCTTTCGATCTCCTATTATCTTGATTAAGTGATGGGTATGGATAAATGTCAAACCCAAGCACTTAGTCATTTTGAATCTCTATTCGATAATGAAGACTCAGCTGATGACTGATTAGAAACTACTTCTATTCTCATCCTGCTTTGATCAAAGACTCCTTGAGTCATCAATCGAAGAGACACTTGGGATAACAATTTCTCTTACCAGGAATGATCAATTCCTTGTTGGTCCACTCATATCCTTCGTACACCTTCTACCATATCCGAGAACACCCCGTACATGACTTAATGTCACGAATGAGTATGAACTAAAACATGGCTTAGTGTGCACAAGGAACCATGGTGACCTCAGGTTTAAAGATCACATGCACAACTCCTACTTCGAGATCTATCTTTTGACAAGTAGTAAGAATTCCTTAAGATAGTCTCGGTGCGGATCAGTTTAGTGAACTCATACTCTAATGAGCACCCTTATCCTTGTATTAGTGTCTCTACACAAGTGGCTGTGAGACCAACCATCCTCTTATCAGAGCATACATAGGATAAGCTAGTCTTTCTGGACTTATCGATCCCTGAACCGATGGTCCATCGACTAGGAATATTTTAGGTTAGGATTTAAAGGAACTTAGGTCTCACTATCATGATATCCATCATAACCCTAATTCCATTTGCCATAACCTATGGGATTCATCAGAATTTTTAAATAAGACACAGCAATATGATGAAACAATATGCCTTTATTAATATATTAAATATCATACAAGAGTTGGAAGATTACAAAAATGACCTTACATAAGATTGGCTTTTAGGACACTTTCCTTTCAATCTCCCACTTGCACTAAAACCAATCACCCTTGTACTTTATACCCATACAATCTAAGTGGCTATGAAATTACTACTGAGATAATGCTTTAGTGAATGGGTCTGCTATATTGTTCTTAGTATCAACTCATTCAATAATAACATCTTGTCTTTCTATGATTTCTCGAACGAGATGAAAACATCATAGGACGTGCTTGGACTTATGATGAGACCTTGGTTCCTTTGCTTTGCAATAGCTCTAGTGTTATCATAGTATAGCAGCACTGGCTGTTGTATTTTAGGAACCACACCTAATTTCACGATGAATTTCTTCATCCAGACAGCTTCCTTTGCGGCTTCACTCGCAGTTATGTATTCAACCTCAGTGACTAAGTCTGCTATGGTTGGCTGCTTTGTACTCTTCCAACTTACTACACCACCATATAGGGTGAAGACATACCCAGATATGGATTTTCTATCATCTGGATCTGATTGAAAACTAGAATCTGTATATCCTTGTAGTTTCAACTCTGATCCTCCATAAATAAGAAAAATATCTTTAGTCCTTCTAAGGTACTTAAGAATATTTTTCATAGCTTTTCAATGATCCTCACCTAGATCTGCCTAGAATCTACTTACTATGCCTAAGGCATAAGCAACATCAGGCCTGGTACATAACATAGCATACATAATTGATCCTATAGCTGAAGTATAAGGAATCATAGCCATTCTTCCTCTTTCTTCTGATGACTTAGGAGATATTTTCTTATAGAGATGTATGCTTGACTCATAGGTAAGTAACCCCTTTACTTCCATTCATGTTGAATCTCTTCAACACTAAGTCAATGTACTTGGACTGGGATAAGCCTAGCATCCTCTTAGATCTATCTCTATAGATCCTTATACCTAGTATATAGGATGCTTCTCTAAAATCCTTCATGAAAAACTTTGATGATAGCCAAGTTTTAATCGATTGTAACATAGGGATATCATTTCCAATGATCAGTATGTCATCAACATACAAAACCAAGAAAACAAGTGCACTCCCACTTGTCTTCTTATCACACATGGTTCTTCCACATTTTTGACAAAACCAAATTCCTTGATTATTTCATCAAAGCGGATGTTCCAACTCCTCGATGCTTATTTTAGTCCATAAATGGACTTCTTTAGCTTGCATACTTGATTTGGTCTCCCACTTGAGACAAATCCTTCTGGCTGTGTCATATAGACTTCTTCCTTAAGATTTTCATTAAGGAAAGCAGTCTTGACGTCTATCTGCCAAATTTCATAATCAAGGAATGCAGCTATTGCAAGCAATATCCGAATGAACTTGAACATGGCTACTGATGAAAAGGTTTCATCATAGTCAATGCCATGTTTTTATTTAAAACCTTTTTCTACCAGCTTGGCCTTGTAGGTTTCTACTTGACTATCTGCTCCTATCTTCTTCTTGAAGACCCATTTACACCCTATTGGGTTAATTCCTTCAGGTGGGTCTACCAAGGTCCATACATGATTGGAATACATGGAGTCCATCTCAGACTTCATGGTACTTAGCCATTTGTTGGAGTCTTTTCTCTAGACAGCTTTCAAATAGGTCACAGGATCATCATCTTAAATGATACTGGCTTCATTGTCATCCCCGATGACAAAGCCATATCTAAGAGGTGCTCCTCGTACCCTCTCTGACCTTCAAAGAGGAGGTGTGTATTGTGGCTGTTCTTGAGCTACAATAACTTTTGGTTGAGGAATTTTACTTGAAGACTCATCAAGTTGTTGGTTCTGTTCTTCACTTAATTCAAGTGTAGAATTACTACTTCTTTCTTGGATGAATTCTTGCTCCAAGAATGTAGCATGTCTATTGACAAAAACCTTTTGTTCAGTAGTATTATAAAAGAGGTATCCAACACCCTCTTTAGGATAACCAACGAACCTACATTTGTCAATCCTAGCACTTAATTTATGTCCAAAATTATTCTTGACCTAAGCATAGCAACCCCAAATCTTTAAGTACTTATGACTTGGTCTTTTGCTATTCCATAATTTATATGGAGTGCTAATCACTGACTTAGAAGGTACCTTGTTCAAAATATAGGCATCAGTCTCTAGGGCATGTTCCCAAAAAGAAATGGGAAGATCTGTGAAGCTCATCATGGACCTCATCATGTCTAACAAAGTGCGATTTCTCTTTTCTGTCACACCATTTAATTGGGGTGTATAAGGAGGGGTCCATTCAAAGATTATGCCTTTGTCCTTGAGATGGTTTAGAAACTCATTGGACAAGTATTCACCTCCTCAATCAGAACGAAGAGTTTTAATACTATGTCCAGTTTGTTTTTCAACCATGCTTTGATATTCTTTAAACTTATCAAAGGCTTTAGACTTGTGTTTCATTAGATACACATGACCAAACCTAGACAAGTCATCAAATAAAAGTGATGAAGTAAGAATATCCTCCTCTAGCTTGAGTTGTCATAGGTCCACACATCAGTATGCACAAGACCTAATAACTCAGTTGCCCTGTCCCCATGTACAGTGAATGGAGACTTGGTCATTTTTTCTTTGAGGCAAGATTCACAAGTTTCTAATGATTGAAAATCATAAGGGTCAAATTGATTATCTTTGACTAACTTGTTTATTCTTGACTCACTAATATGATCTAACCGGCAATGCTAGAGAAATGAGACATTGACATTATCTCTCTTTCTCTTCTTGTTATCAACAAGTAATATTTCATCATTGAGTTCTAATGTCAGAAGACCATTTATAAAATAACCATATCCAAATATTTTATTGAAATGAAGAATAGAGCAGCCACTGCTCTTTACATTTATCTCAAATCCTTATTGTAACAACAAGGGTATTGATACAATGTTTCTTACAATATCCGGTATATAGTAGCATTCTTCTAACTTTAAAATATTACCCGTAGGTAATAATAGAAGAAGGTGCCCATAGCTTTAGCATATGGCTTCTCCACTTGCGCCATATAGTTTGAAGTCAACTTTCTTCAATTCTCTAATTCTGTGGAGTCCCTGTAAAGATTTAAGATATGAGACCCACATATGATATCCAATACCCATGAATTAGAAATGGAAGTACTCAATGATAAATTAGTTTGTATCATATACAAACCTTTATATGCTCCACTTGTATCTGGCTTCACACTTGTAAGATATGTCTTGCAATTCTTTTTCCAATGCCCCTACTTGCCGCAGTGGAAACAGGCTCCATCATTAACTACCTTCTTGACTTTTTTCTTCTTCTGGATGCTCCTTTTAGGGTTGAACTTTCTTTTCAAACCCTTTTTACTTGCCTGTCTCTTCTTCCCATCATTGAGAAGAAGATGAGCCTTATCACCTTTTGAGTGGCTCTCTGCTATCTTTAACATATTCAATAGTTCAAGCAATGATATATTTAGTTTGTTCATGTGATAATTAAGAACAAACTAAGAGAAGGAATCTAGAAGTGATTGCAGGATTAAATCCTGATTGAGTTCACCATCCATCACAAATCCTAATTGACCTAATCGGGTGATTAAGTCAATCTTTTTAATACATGGGTTTGTACAGATGAACCCTCACTCATCCATGCATGGAACAACTACTTCGATATCTCATATCGAGCAGCCCTACTTTGCTCTCCATATAGCTCTTTTAAGTTGAGCAATATGGATTGAGGTTCCATACCTTCATGTTGCCTCTGGAGCTCGTTGCTCATCGAGGCTCACATGATGCACCTGATAGTTGTACTATCATTTTGCCATATTTTGTGTGTAGCAATTTCCTCCTCTGATGCATCTTCTCCGATCGGCTCAGGGTCCGGAGAATCCAGAATATAAGAAAGTTTTTTCTAAGTAAGAACTATTCTTAGGTTCCTCAACCAATCCACATAATTGGGACCAATTAATTTGTTGGCATCTAAAATGCCCCGCAGTGACAAATTTGAAGCCATCACAAAAATTCTACATTTAATTAAGAACAATATCAGCAGACCACTCACGATGACATTCATAACTAGATAAGGACTTTATATCTAATTATGTCTCCTACTATTTTATTCAAATACCATAACCCTCAATTTATGATAAGTGAGAAACCTTACTGGTTTCTTTAATGGGGCTGAGATCCCAATTTCTTATGAGTGCCTTGTGTTACACAACAAACACTCATGAGTTCAAAGATAGGACTTCCTTTCCAATTTCAACCCATGCAATTCTTAACAAATAAACTACCTCTACGATGCTTATAGTCTTGTGTTACACAACAAACTATATTGTCTTAGTTTAGTCAGACCCTTCATTTCTTTATAGCCATGATGGAATAATGTTGCCCTTGTGTTACACAACAAAACAACAATTTCCAACCATGCCATAAAACACTAAGTGCACCAAGATAAATTTTATATCAAACCCTAGAGTAGGCCTTGTATTACACAACAAACCTACTATAGTTTTGATATTAATTTGGCTTAGCATGAAGGAAGGCCAATTATAGTATACTCAATCAATTAGCATTCCCAAGTTAAGGTTTATATATGACCAAATTGGCCAGGTAAGTGGAAGGGGTGAGGGGGTCCCCTTGTTGCTTTCCTTAGACACCAATTGATTTGGTCAGGTCAAACAACAGAACCAATTAAAAAACCTCATTCCCTTTACCTTCCCAGAACCACTTGCCTAGACACCAACTGGCTGATCAAACCCTAATCAGTTTTGCATTATGACTGAGTTTATATTATGACTAAATATGTTTTATGAGGGCTTTGATGGTCTCATACACATCCTAAATAATCATGTTATTATTGTTTATAACAACAAGTATAAACAAAAGCATATCTATCCAGCATATACAAAAAAATGATTATCCATCAAGCATATTTATCTTAATATGCAAATCATAGCATGATTTTACAATTTCCATGTTCACCTCACTTATTCATGGGATATGGCTATAACAGCACCCTTACATGCCATAGGAGACCCCATTGAATGGAAAGAGAGGGCCTTTAAATCCTACTTAACCCCTATGACCGGATGGCCATGGTGACTAACCCAATCTAAAGCAGTTACTTGGATAAGACATGTCATTAAGATGCATTTAATTAGCAATATGCATAATATCATATTGAAACAATAACATGCTCTTTTTATGATAAAATATACTATCATACATAGATTAGGATCAGCCCCTAATCCAATGGCAAACATCATACTATGATTATTTTTCAAAACCATACAGCATTCCACTGAACCCTAAGTAATGGCATGCATCAAAAACTATGATCAAACTAGCTATCTAATAAGCATTTGATCATACAAATGATAATTAATTGAATGAATTAAGGGTGGCTCTGATACCACTGATGGGTTTCTAAAGGGTGATCATGCATCTATGAAGCATTAGATTTCAAAAATTTGCACAATAAAAACTTTTATTGACCAAAACCCTAATCCGAGGATCTCCTCATTCATATGCAACTAATATTCACTAATATGGTTCATGATAAATACTTGGAATTCTATTTTCCACTCCTTTCCACTAGACTCACAAGTGCAATCCCTCCAAAGGTGATCCACATAGGAATTGACCCAAGGAAGAACTTCTACCTCAGTTGCATGCTTGACTAGGACACTTCTTGATAGCCTTCTAGACTTTGACCTTTATAGGACACCCTATCCTCCTGTAGGGTACTTTGAATGCCTTCCAAAACCACTCTTGGATTTGGTATTGCCCTCCTTTAGAACATTCTAGGCTTATGTCTTAAATTCTAAGACTTGCCTTGTAAGAACAACCTTGTCTTAAAGAGACAAGGTTTGTCTTAAAGGAGGAGGGAGGGAGAATAAACTCTCAGAATAACTTTATGGTGGAATGTATATTTAAAACTCATATCACCACCCCTATTTATAGTTTTAAGAGGGGTGTGTGATATGTCCTCCCATCAACTTATTAGATATGATTTTTCAAGACCGAAGAGAAGTTATCTGGCTTGAAAAATCATATCTAATATGTCTTTTTATGCACCAAAGCCTATATCAGCATCCCTTCCCATTCCTGGATGATTTCTCACTTGCCACATGGCAAGGTCTGATCTCTGGGAAGCTAAGGGATGTCTCTTCACTCTCCAAGTATCGGAGAACTTGAAGAGTCCTGATAGCAGAATGATACTGCTTCAGAACCGCACGCCACATGAAGAGTTGTGACTCTTCATGCACCTGCGCACTTCTCCTAACTTCCATGCCAATTTCAAATGTTTTGACCGATCAATTAAATTAAAATGAGGCATGGGATGTTAGCCAAGAGGAGTCCAGATGAAATCAATAAAAGAATTTCATCTACAAAAGGACTCTTGGTCCTTTTGCGCCCTCTCCTCCTTGGCTCGCACAATATTTCACCCAAGAGTCCATGCCGACTTGGACTCTAGTAAAAGTCGCATTCCAAGTCCAAATAAATTAGGATAAAACCTGATAAATTTTATCTTAATCATGATATAACCCAATTTAAGTCTCTCTTAAATTGGTTAATCAAATTTGCAAGCAATTGGATCCAAATCAACTTGGATTAGGAATTAGGTTAGCCTACACATGCTAGTGTGCAATCTAGCTAACCAATTAGGATCCCATGAACGTAATTAAATTATGAATGACTTCCTTGATCAACTCCCTAACGTGTGTAACCATTTGGGTTTCATATCTAGCTATCAGTAGGTTTAGGTTTAAGTCGATTCGAACCAATCGAACCCGATTGACCTAATTAAGTCAAATTGAGTTGACCTAAATTACCAATTCGATCTGTCCATCGAATAGACTCATGAAACCAATCCAATTGGTCCATGAATACCTACAAGACATGATTGACGTCTAGCAACATGTCATGCCTACCCGGAAGATGAGAAATTTGGTGAAAAGTATCAAAATATCCTTCAGTAGAAAGTTACCGTGCAATTCAATCTTTCAATCTTCCATTATCCTGATTAAGTGATTGGTATGGATAAATGTCAAACCCTAACACTTAGTCATTTCGAATCTCTATTCAATAATGAAGACTCAGCTGATGACTGATTAGAAACCACTTCGAATCTCATCCTGCTTTGATCAAAGACTCCTTGAGTCATCAATCGAAGAGATCACTTGGAATAACAATTCCTCTTACCAGGAATGATCGATTCCTTATTGGTCCACTCATATCCTTCGTACACCTTCCACCATATCCGAGAACATCCCGTACATGACTTAATGTCTTGAATGAGTATGAACCAAAACATGGCTTAGTGTGCACAAGGAACCATGGTGACCTCAGGTCTAAAGATCACATGCACAACTCCTACTTCGAGATCTATCTTTTGACAAGTGGCAAGACTTCCATAAGATTGTCTCGGTGCAGATCAGTTCAGTGAACTCATACTCTAATGAGCACCCTTATCCTTGTATTAGTATCTCTACATAAGTGGCTGTGAGACCAATCACCCTCTTATCAGAGCATACATAGGATAAGCTAGTCTTTCTGGACTTATCGATCCCTGAACCAATGATCCATCGACTAGGAGCATTTTAGGTTAAGGTTTAAAGGAACTTAGGTTTCACTATCATGATATCCATCATAACCCTAATTCCATTTAACATAACCTATGGGGTTCACCATAATCTTTAAACAAGACACAGTAATATGATGAAATAATATGCCTTTATTAATATATTAAATATCATACAGGAGTTGAAAGATTACAAAAATGCCCTTACATAAGATTGGTTTTTAGGGTACTTTCCTTTCAAAGAAGGTGAGGGCAGAGTGGTGGGGCCTCTCTGGTTGCCAATGATGCCCACCTTGATGAGAGCACAATTGAGTGTGTAGAGCTCCACCACTTGTTGGTAGAGGCACATAGCCAAAAGGAGAAATATCTCGTTGAGGCACGTATGACTCTCGGCAATGCTGAAGCAAGGGTTGCCAAGGCAAAAAAAGCACTTGGTGAGGTAGAGGTAAGGGTCACCGGGTTTGAGGTAAGAGCCTAGGTAGCGGAAACGGTGCTTGGCGAGAACAAGGATCAGACCTTGGCTACAAAGGATGATGCATGGATAGAAGAAGAAGTGTCTCCAAGGCAGTGAAGGAGGTAGTGGAGGCCTTTAGATTAAGATAAAGTACTGCCAAGAGGTACTAGTCTCCTATAGGGATGTCTTTTAGCGAGCTTTGAGCTTTGTAAGAGGTGGGCCACCAAGCAGTTTCCAGGTATAGACATTGGGAATCTAACGGTGGGGTCATCTTCAGATGTAGCGAGGGCCCTGCCAGTTCAAATGGGGAAGACTCGAAGGAGGGTGAAGATCCGGTTGACCTTCCATGATTGGCACATGCCATTTTTCTTCCTTCTTTTTTTCATCTTTCCCTTTTTTTTGTGATGGCTGTCAAGGCTTTTACAAAATATTTGGAGAATCAGTAAAATGGAACTTTTATTAATTTTTTATTTCATACTAATCGGGCTTACTATATTTAGGCAATGAAGTTCATGCTAGATGAGCTGATTGGGCATCTTGCCAAGAAGTCTCGAAAGAGGAAGAGGGATAATGGCAAGGAGATCTCCGGGATGCCCACCACTACACCTGAGGTGGGTGTCTCGATTGGGGAGATGGAAGTTGCTCCACCTGCCCTAATGGACATCGAGGTGTTGGAGATGACTCGGGTGAAGAAATCATCAGACAATCCCAAGACTGCATTTAGAGTTTTTAAATTTTTGTAAACATAAAATAATAGTGGAAGCAAGAACTAATCTAGCATACAAAAGGATCATATCATGAATAAGTTTATTAGATCTGAAAATTAAAATACTAAGTAGATTGGATCTACTTACCTACTGGCTACTCCATCTTCATCAGATCGGATTAGTGGATATCCCGGGTTCCATCAGACCATGCACATATATGATCTTTGCTGGTATCTACATGGAAATACATGATTGAAATACTGAGGCCACCAAAGTGTTAGCACCTTGCAAGCCTCACTTTGATTGATGGATTTGGATCCTTCTTCAAGATGAAAAAGAATTTGGGATGTCTCTACATAAACTCTTTGCATTAGATTAAGGAAATTTAGAAGCCTATTGGAAGAAACCTTTTCTTCTTTTTTTCTCATGATCTCCCTCTTTTTCTTGATGATTTTGGCATGTGGATAAAATGGAGAAAGGAGGAAGTGGCAGTAGAAAGAAGTTAGTGGCAAGAAGAAGAATCAAATCCCTTCATAGGGCTAACCCCTATCTCATTCTCATTTTTTGTTGCACAAAAATTAATTCACGCCTCCTAGAACTCCCTGCACAATCTAAGTCCAATCCTTTCTTAGGATAAGATCTTATCTTATCCACCCATTCAAAGTAGGAAAGGTTGACTAGAAGAAGTTAGCATGAAGAAACTTGCATGAGAATAATGTAGCACTCCACCTTTCTTTCGTTCTCAATTTTTGTCACACAAAAAAGAGTTCCATGCCCAAATAGGATAGTATCCAATCCTAAATTAAGATATAATCAAATTAGAACCTTTGGTTAGGATAGGCTTTATCCATAAGAGAGAGAATTCTAGGTAAGAGAGGAACTACATTAGCACCCCCTCTTCTCAACTCAACTCAAAATGCGGTAGAGAGGTAAGAGAGTCCTAGTTTGGCTTCTTGGCTAAAATTGGATCAATTTGGGACCTGATTTGAGCTCGATTCAAGCCAAATTCGAAAGGCTGTCCACTTTAATAAAAATAGGGTTACAGTTAAAGTCTAACTTGAATTATTAAACCTAATTAGCCTAATTTCATTGCAACTCTTGCAATGCTATCCCTTATGCTAACAATTAGTAAGTGCCAAAAGTAGCAGGTGCCAAAATTTTTTATAAAAAATAGTGGATGCCATAAATAGTGGGTGCCAAAAATAGCATATTCTAAATATGTAACTCTTATATATATTGATCCAACCACATGATCAGGTCAAGTTCCTATCGTGTATGAACCCTCATGCTCCATTCTATCTAGTAGTGCGATATACAATGATCTCCACATAGTATCATCAAAACTCTCTTTGATGGATTGGAACAATTCCAGCTCATCCCATCAAGGATTGTTGGTTTAAAATGATCCTAGAGAGTTTTCACAATCCACCAGTGATGTCTACTAGCATATAGTGGCACTTAGCATAATAGAAGGATGAACCCCAAGGTGTAGTTATCATGTAATTGAGTTCTTCTATCGAGAATCCTGACAAGATGTAGGTCATAAAAATTTGCCAAATCCTAAGCATATGTCATATACCAGATTTAATTAGCCTAAGTCCAATGTGAAACTCATGAAAACTCTTTTCCATCCTTCACTTACCATGGTCATGGACTTTTGGACTAAACTTTATAAATTGCACAGGACTACACCTTAACTACTAAGATTGATAAATTCCTTATAAGTACATTTCTACTCTTACAGTGAACTTACAACAACCAACAAACATTGAAAGGGCCCAAATGGCTAGGGCCAAGATTTTATGTTGTCAAACTACAACAATCCCATTATGAGTAGCCGAGGCACTGTAGGTCAAAAAACCACTCACATAACTATATCATTAAGAAAGTCACTGATGAGAGGTAAGTATCCCTGTGACTTCTCATGTTGGTCATGCTTGGTATACTTGTTCTCTAACAACCATTTGCATTCTTGCTCTAGTATCCCCATACTATACACTCGAGACTTGTCTATCCAAAAAAAGTGATCTATGCACCGATTAAACCGGATCCATCATCATCCTCATGATGATTCTATAATCAGGAGTATTTAGGAATTAATCTATAATGACTTATGTCCCAAATTTTCAGCTTTTAAGAATATGCATCATTATCTATTAATTCCTTGGATGACACAAGCACACAACATGTATAAAATAATAGCCCAACTTCAATTACTAAATATTGTTAGTAAAAAATATGATTGGACCAGGGACATGGGGTCAAATAAAAATGATCCATCAGTCAGTTGGTACAACTACCAACATGGGTTGCTAACAGGAAATTGGGCTAAACCATCATAAGACAAGAAGAATTGCTGCAAATGCATGATTAATCACTCAGGCAACATCATATTGACTATTTGCAGAGTGCTCAGCCAGAAGCTCTCATGCAGGTACTTGTAGAGACCAACTTCTATATCCAAAGGTATCAGTGAGCCCCATCGACCATTTGCAAAGCGCTTAGCTAGAAGCCCTCGAGCAGGTACCGATAGAGGCCAACTCCTATGCCCAAATGCATCAGCTAGCCCCACCAACCATGGTAGAATGCTCAACTAGAAGCTCTCAAGCGGGTACCTATAGAGGCAAACTCTTGTACCCAAAGGCATCAGTGAGACCCACTAATCATTCACAGAGTACTTAGCTAGAAGCCCTCAAGTGAGTACTGATAAAGATAAACTCCTATGTCCAAAAACATCAACAAGCCCCATCATTATTCATAAAGAGCTTAGCCAGAAGCCTTCAAGCAGTACTGGCAGAGGCCAACTCCTGTGCCTAAAGGTATCAGTGAGCTCTACCGACCGTTCATAGAGTGCTCAGCCAAAAATCCTTGAGCGGGTATCGGTAGAGGCCAACTCCTGTGCCCAAATGCATCATCAATTCTCACTGACCATTCATAAGGTGCTTAGCCATAAGCCCTCGAGTGGGTACTAGCAAAGTCCAACTCCTATACCTAGCCCCATCAACCATTCGTATAGTGCTCAGCCAAAAGCCCTTGAGAAGATACCAATAGAGGCCAACTCCTGTGCCAAAAGCCTTAGATATCTTGCAAGTACTCTCTGACTAGTAGGAACTCGATAGTTTACCTATCTTAAGCCTCTATGGTGTAGCACTTTGACATTCCCAATCATAGCTTCCACCACATGGCTAGCTCTCCATCACATCCCAAAAATCCTCAAGATATTAGCAAATCTATGCAAACAAGGAAGGTGTGCTTGGACTCTCCGTGATCTGAGCCATCATTTAATAAAGCATGCCACATGTTAAGCTAGCAACAAGGAATCATTTAAACAGATAGGACATGCCCTACAGACAAGAATCCCTAAGCGATACATGGGAGGTTCTACTATCTTTCACTGAATCCAATAGGATCTTGATCATACCTAGATTGCCCTGAATCTTAGCCTATAAAAGGAATTCTATGTAAGTCCCTAAGGTATGTGTGCTCTCCTACCTGTGCTTCTCACACTATTGGGCTAAAATTGACTTGAAAGTCGGAGTGCCTTCGCTGGAGCCACCCCCAATGGAGCTCTTTTGCTGGTGCCACTCTCTAAAGACTAGCCTGTAACGCCTACTCCAGCACCTACTCTAGCATTTCCCCAAATACTTGACAAATTTTGGCATCAACAGATTAGAGGAAGGGCCTGATATTCATGAGAAGCACAACTCAAAAGCAGGATAGCCATGCCACCCAAGAAAGCTACTTCCCGCTATACTAGTTGCCTTCGGCTTGTGTCGCATGGATGATCAATTGCAGCAAGCAATTATGGGAGCCTCTCCATCCCTATAAATGGTAGTTGTTAATGCAGAGCAATTTAACCTGCTCTTCACATAGGTTCAAAGCTTAGTGGTAGCTATTTAGGCTATTGACACCACCCCAACACCATTGTCGGAGGCCCAACCTTAGCCGATTGCACCACCCATGGCCTCTCAACCTGTAGTGTAGCTTGTGCCCATGCTACCTCCTATAACACTTCATCCTTATCCTGTGGTTAAGGAGGCACCTCCATTGATGGAGCAGTCACAAGTTCCTTCAAGGGATCTCGAGAAGGCTACTAGCCATCATCCCTACCATCCTAGGAGTGCAAGTCCAAGGGAGAGACATTCCTAAAGCCCATGGTCATGACAAGATTCTACCGTAGGGTATCGATCCTGATGGCAATCGAGGCCCCTGGCTATCTAAAATCTCAAAATCAAGTGAAGGTTTAAGGAGCTAGATTAGTGGATCAAAGTGATCTAGAACCTCACCTTGACATTGAATGATGGGTTTAATCATTACCCACCCTTTGATGATATGATAATGCGAGTGTCACACCCTCAGCACTTCAAGATCCCATAGCTTGAAAGTTATGATGGGATTACCGATCCTAAAGATTATCTACCTAGCTTCTGAGCCACAATGCTCCTTCATGGAGCACTTGATCCCATTCTTTATCGAGCCTTCCCATCTACCATAATGGTAGCGACTTCATATTGGTACACAAGCCTGAAATTAGGATTGGTACATTCCTTTGAATAGCTGAGCCAGTCATTCACAGACAACTTTGTCAGCAACCGTAGGCAACCAAAATGATCAGATTATCTCTATACCATCAAGTAAAAAGAGGGTGAAACAATCATTAGCTACTTCAATGTAGCCATCCTAGAAGTCCAAAATCTAGATCAATCAATTACCATGTCAGCCCTCATAAGTTGGTTGGAGAAGAATGACCTTAAAAAGTCATTCACAAAAACCTATCCTTAAAACTTTGTAGATATGCTAATCCTAGTTGAAAAGTATGGTCAGATATAAGATGCTTTTTGGCAAAAGGATGTCCTTACTATTTTCACACTTGAGGGTGGTGGAAGGATTTGAGTTGATCAAAAGCACTTCCAAAGGGAGGAAGACAGGGTTCGATTACGTTCCAAGTCCCCATGAAAGAACAAGGTCTTCAAGGAGCACTGACCTAGAAGCCCTCATGGAGGAGATCGCTAAGCATCATCACCAAGGAAGTTCTATACTTATACTCTTTTAAATGCACCCTAGGAGAAGGTGTTGATGGAAGTCAAAAGGTACATCCCTATGCCCTAAAAGTTGCAACCCCACCAAGTAGAAGAAATCTAAATAAATCTTATTTATACTATCAAGATCATGGCCATGATACTGAAGAATGTATTCAACTCTGAGATGAATAGAAAAGTTGATCAGATGAAGGCACTTTGATTGCTTTGTTTGATGCAGGAGGGAGAAGGTGACTGGCAAGAACCATCCTGACTAATAGAAGTACCAACCTCTCTGACCTATGGAAAGAGGTGACCCGATCCCATTGGGACTGGTGAACATGAACACTAGGATGTGCCATCACCCTTAGCAACCAACCCAAAGGTTGGCTACACCAATAATTTTCTTTGAAGAAGATAATGATGGTGTCCAGTTCCCACATAATGATGTAGTTATTATAACACTAAACATAGAAAAAGTATGATGTATGCTACATCCTTATTGATAATGAAAATTTAGTAGATGTTTTGTACAACAATGCTATCTTGAAAATGGGGATATCACCTGAATGGATGATTTGAGTGGATTTGCCTTTAGTAGGGTTCACAGGAGATGCGATCCAGGTAGAAGGGTTAATCACATTGACTGTGAGAATGGGATGTTACCCTCTATAATCCATTGCTTAGATAGACTTCCTGGTTGTCGAGCACCCTCGACCTATAATGCCATCCTTAGATGATCAAGTCTTAATGCCTTTCAAACTATCGCCTCCATCTATTATTTGAAAATAAAACTCTCAATAGTGCATGGGTCAAAGAATTCCATGGAGACTAAAATCTAGCATGCTGCTATCATATAGCACTTCATGGGATTTGAAATGCCTGGAGCTTACCTAGTGGAAGGTTTGGATTCTTGCAATGATTTGGCTAAACAAAGAGGGGAGCCGACAGAGGACCTCATCTCCATAACTTTGGTAGATGAAAATCCTAAACATACAGTCAAGATTGGCTCCAACCTGCATCAGGTAATAAAGGATCAGTTAACTTTGTTTTTTATAGAAATATATCGATGTCTTTGGATGGACTCCAATAGATATGTTGGGCATGATCCCATGATAATGATGCACCGGCTGAACGTGGACTTGAAGTTTTAGCCTGTCAAGTAAAAGAAGCAAAGTTTTGTGCCTGAATACCAAAATGTCATAGTCGAGGAGGTCGATAAGTTGTTCAATATCAACTTTATCAGAGAAGCCACTTATCCCGAATGGATCGTTAACGTGATCATTGTGAATAAGGCAAATGGTAAATGATGGATCTATAAAGACTTCACCAACCTTAACCGAGCATGTCCAAAAGATAATTATCCATTACCAAGGATTGATCAGATGGTCAATGCAACCTTAGGCCATGATCTTCTTAGCTTCATGGATGCTTTTTTTTGATAAAAAAAACCCGAATAGCCCTAGAAGATGATGGCAAAATTGTTTTTATTATTAATTAGGGCCTCTTTTGTTATAGGGTCATACCATTCATATTGAAGAATGCAAGTGCTACTTTCCAATGCCCAGTGAACAAGGTTTTTAAAAATCAAATTAGGTGAAATATGGAAGTATACGTGGATGGCATGCTCGTTAAGAGCAAAGCTACCAGAACTCACATTGATGATCTTCAAGAAACCTTTGCCACCATCCAGAGGTACCAAATGAAGTTGAACCCCATGAAATGTATCTTTGGAGTGGCCTTAATCAAGTTCCTATGTTTCATGGTCTCCTATAGGGGGTTGGAAGGTAACCTAAAAAAGATTAAGGCTGTTTATGATATGAGCCCTCTAAGGACAGTCAAAGATGTCCACCATCTTATCGAGAGGATTGCAACCCTCAATCAATTCATCTCCATGTTGACCGATTGATGACTCCCATTTTTTTAAACTTTAAAGCAGCCAAAGATTTTTCGATGGATGGAAGAATGCTAGAAGGCTTTTGATGATATCAAGAGTTATCTCAGCTCCCCACCACTATTGATACGGGATGAACCTAGGATGCAGAAAAATAGAAAATTCATTTTTTTTGGAATTTTTAGAATTTTAATTTCGTGGTTAAGGACCCGAAAGATAAGCAAAGTTCAGCATAAGGACTAGCAATGGCAGAAACAAGCATACCCGCAAAACTTTCATGCAAACTAATGAATCTCAGGACCCAAAAATTGAGAAATTCCTGGCTTAGGATAGCAATCTTCAACCAAATCAGAAATTAAGAGAAGGAAAGGATTTTACCAGTCAAAGATTGAGGATTCAGTCAATGAAGAGATCTCTCGCACTCAGATTGGAGCCTGCATGATGAAGCTGCAGTTTTCCTTGAATCTGAGGCAGATCTAGGTTGTCCTGGAGGCAAGAGAGGTCTTATCTGAGGAGGAAAAACACCTTGAGCATCTATGAAATGTCATAGGTTAGCAAGAAACAATAAAATAATTAGAAAGGAAATTGATGGAAAGAAGAAAGGGGAATCAGGGCTCCAAGGGCTGGCGGCTAGAAGGAGAAGATGGCTTCTTCTTCTTGGATGCCTAAGGACTCTTCAACTAGGGGCGTGGCTGATGTTTGGAAGTTGATTTGCTACTAGGGCATGGGGGTTTGCAAGCGCAAGGGTCAGCCAACACAAGAACAAGGAACCACACAAAACAAAGTAACACAAACACAAGCTTACAAGCTCAAATAAATTTCACCAGGATTTTTTTTGATATCATGAATAAAAATTGATTATAAGAGGGGGAGGGGTGGGGTATTTATAGTGTTCCCATGTCCTCTCCTTGTTAGAATAGAAATACAAGCTAGATAGGGAGAAGGATTACAAGTAGAGTAGGAATAGGTTCACAAGTTGAATAGGAATAGGTTCTCCTTGTTTGATATGGATTTCCTTCCTCCTTTGACTTGGTCAAGGGGCCTTGGACTTGGTCAAATCTCCTTTTCTTGGGCTTGGACGCCTCTTGGCTTGGACTTAGGCTCTTAGGAAGCAATTGGGGCATCCAAGGATGGGTTGCGTGCATGGGCTTTGGGCCCTGGAGGCCTGGGATGCCTAGAGCAGGAATATTCAGGTATCTTGGTTCTGGGCTGGAATATACCTGGAACCTTGGTTCTTTATGGACCTGGGCCTTACATTCACTTAGGCTGGGATGCAGGTGGACCTCTGGAATCATGGATGCCCTGGTTTGGAAATATGCTCTGGTATCTTGGGAGGAATCTGGGCATCTAGAGGGCATATAGAAGGAATCAGGATTTCTGGAAAGCATTTTGGATCCTTGGGTGTTACACAAAATCTAACAAGCTGATGTAGTGGCCTCTGACTCCTGGATGTGGCTTGGTGGAACTCCAAAATAGGGTAACCTCCTCTCTTGTACAAAAATTGGACTCATAATGGACTCATAACTGATGTACAGGACTTGATATACTGACTAGGGTTGAGGGTTGAGACAAATCAACTAACCTCAACTTATTACAGGAGTCAATCTTATTTGATTACAAAAATGTGACACATGACTAAGGTTCTAAAATTTAAAATCCTAATCAATAAACTATATGGGATCCAGTGATCTATGTCTGATCCTGGTGTCCCCACGAATTCTCCCGGGATGGGAGAAACTTGATCCCGTTGAGTAAGGGTCGATTTGGCTTAAGGAGGGTCTAGGTTGAGGCATTGCAGATCCTCACCAGTGCTCCACAAGTCCTCAGATTCTAGCCGACCTTGCCAGCGGACCAAATACCTTTGATAGCCTTTATCTTGGGTGCCGATAGCCTAATCGTCAAGGATTTTCTCAATCTTTTCTTTACCAAAGTGTCAAATTGTCTGTGGACACTTCGGGGTGGGTTCACTCATAAAGAAAGGGAGTGGCTCAAAGGGCTTGCTAGGTATCTCTACTGGGTCCCTATGCTCTACAAAGTCTGAGATGATAAAGGTGGAGCTAATACCTAAATCAGGTGGTCTCTCAAGTACATAGGCATTGGGTCCACTGTTCTTCATTAATTTGGATGGGCCAGCTTCATGAGCATGAAATTCCTTAACAATCACATGATCCTCTACAAATTCTTTATCTTTCTTTCAGGAATTAGCCAAGTTCTTAAAAGGTTCATTAATTATGTTCAGCTTTTGACTAATTTCCTGATGCAAATGCTGTGTAGAGGCTAGTGCATGTATGGATAGATGAATCAGGGTTGTAAATTTATTGGACACAAAACTAACACCTAAAAGACTTGACTAGGCTTTCCTATTGAAGGAAATTTTGTTGGACTCTTCAGGACAAAACCTAACAGACTATATACTCTTTAGGTTTGATCTTATTATAACGTGCATATGAAAATGTGACATGAACTCTTAGTAGATGCCAGAGGATCTTCCAGAAGTAGGAAGCAAACATGACAGACTCGATGAATGAATGCAGTATGCAAACCTCTATGAAATGCAATCTAAGGGTTAGAAAATCATGAAAAGTTTCAGAAAAGGGTAGAAAATAAGAAGTGGATTCTGGATTAGTCTGATTGGATAAGGAATAAGAAAAGGGTTCGGGGTTAATCGGGTAGAATAGGATGCAGGAAGGGGTACCAGGGATTAATCCTAGACTAATAAGGTTGACCTTATGGGGTTGATGGATACCTACAAGGTTTATAGTATGGAAGAGTGGGTCACTAATCTCAGGGAAGAGATCGTCAATGGGAACTATAGGATGGGGTTTTTCTTAAAGGTATTGATAAGCTAATTCCTTAATAAAGTCATCTAGTTCAAGAAATTTAGGACTAGGCTCTATACTTGGGCTTTCGTCTAGTGGCTCCTTAGGGAAGAGTCTAATAGTAGAGTTGGGTTCCTCATCCCTTAACTGCTCTTCCTTTACATTCTGGATGTGGTTAGGGTCAACTGATTCTAGGGTGGCTTCCACCTGGGTATCTATTGACTCAACTAACTCTAAGTCTTCTATGTGGAATTCCTCTTCTTCCTCCTCATACTCGTCCACTAAGCTTAGGTCAGCCTCATATATCTCCTCTTCAAGGTCATTTGGGTGAACCAATGGGGTGGTAAGAGGGGTTTAACTAAAGGAAAACTGGCTATTAACTAGGATAAAAGGGATGGCTTGACAAAGGGGTTCCTGACTATGGGCACTAATCTTAGTGGGTTTAGGTTGACTAATTGAATCCTGACTAGCATTAAGCTGATACCTAGAGACTTTGGATTCTTGGGGCTCATAGGAGATGGGTTTAAAGGTTATGGGTTCAAATCTAGGAGTATCAATCCTATAGGGTTCATGGTGATTGAGGGATAATGGGTTACTACTAGATTCATATCTAGGGACTATGAGTTCTTGGGGTCTATGGGTCTGGTCTTGGGTTCCTACTTGGTTTAATCTAGTGGTTAATTGGTCGATCCTAGTGGTTGTTTGGTTGTTTGTTTGGGTTATCTGGTTGAGTTGAGTGGTCAACTAGACAAGCTGATTTTGGGTTTGATCATGTTTGAGATCCATCTGAGCTAACTGATTTTGGGTTTGGATGTTGGATTGGTGGATTTGGGTGGTTAATTGGGTAACCATCTGTTCATTCATGGCTTTTATGAAAGCCTCAAAATTAGGATCAATGGTTGAGTTGGGTTGGGGTATAGACTTCTAGTATTGGGTTCCTAGTTTTGTGGTTATGCAACAATCAATCTAGCAAACATAATGGAATGGTGTAGCCAAGCATGCAAAAGAACTAGGCTAGTAAAATCTAGGGTTTCCTAGACCTAGAGCCAAAACTGGGTGGGTCAGCTCAACTTACACTTAACCCAGTAGCTAATCCTTCCATTAGCCAGGAAGGGGATGGGATGGTGGGAGGCTCCCCCTGCTTGTCACAGGGTCCTAATTATAAACCACCAGTCCACTTAGGTCATTTGACTCTGGACCCCAAGCCTTACACACCAGCTTTCAGTAATAGCTAAAGGATTAAATGCACTAGTTGGCCCACACAGCTCATACCCGACCTGTTGATGTCACCTAGCCCTCTAGGGCAAATTAGGTCTAATTGATTTTAATTAGGCTTGGGTTAATATGATAATAGTTGTATTGAGCCCAGGACAGGTGATGAAATCCTGCTCTGATATGAGATATTGAGTTGCCCTTCAGATTAGGTTAAAGATGATGGCAAACGATGGTCCTGATGCAATCTAAAATAATCAAAAAATAAAATATTTTTTAATTAATTTATGATATTTCAAGTTATGTTTAAGTTAATTGGGGTTATCAAACAAAGTTTGGCTTGGGATTAGGGTGTGTGGAAGTTGATTAGGTTAGGTTGAGTTAAGTATGCAGAAATAGCAGAAATTAGAAAATTAGTTTTTCAGATGATACAGATTTTGACATAGATGTCAATGCATAAAAAAACCAAAAAAACTCTATGACAGAGGATGGATAGTGGTGATTATACCTACCAAATTTTCTTCAATAAAAAAATCAAATGATGATGCAAATCCTAGGGTTTTCCAACAGCTACAAAAATTTCAAGATTTTGTTTGGGTTTCTAAGATACCAAATTTTAATGATTTAAAATTTCTGTAAAATTAATTAAAAAATATTATAAAATATAGGACTAGACAGATAACACTTCATGCAATTCTCACAGAAAAATAAAATTCCTAGGTGGTCGAAATTAGATGAAGAACAGACACCTAATGTAGCTAGTAGGATGCAGAAATTAGGGTTTGTGATCCTAATGCTGATAAATGCTATTCTAAATCTGCTCTAATACTAAACTAATGCAGGATGAACCTAGGGAGGTAGAAAAATATAAAACTCATTTTTTTAGAATTTTTAGAATTTTAATTTCATGGTTAAGAACCCAAAAGATAAGCAAAGTTCAGCATAAGGACTAACAATGGCAGAAACAAGCATACCCGCAAAATTCTCATGCAAACTAATGAATCTCAGGACCTGAAAATCAAGAAATTCCTGGTTTAGGATAGCAATCTTCAACCAAATCAGAAATTAAGAGAAGGAAAGGATTTTACCAGTCAAAGATTGAGGATTCAGCCGATGAAGAGATCTCTCGCACTCAAATCAAAGCCTGGATGATGAAGCTGCAGTTTTCCTTGAATCTGAGGCAGATCTGGGTGGTCCTGGAGGTAAGAGGGGCCTCCTCTGAGGAGGGAAAACACCTCAGGGATCTGCAAAATGTCAAAGGTCAGCAAGAAACAACAAAATAATTAGAAAGGAAATTGATGGAAAGAAGAAAGGGGAATCAGGGCTCCAAGGGCTGGCGGCTAGAAGGAGAAGGTGGCTTCTTTTTCTTGGACACTTGAGGGATCTTCAACTGGGGGCTTGGCTGATGTCTAGAAGTTGATTTGCTGCTAGGGGCTGGGGGTTTTCAAGGGCAAGGGTCAGCCAACACAAGAGCAAGGAACCACACAAAACAAAGTAACACAAACATAAGCTCGCAAGCTCAAACAAATTTCACCAGGGTTTTTTTTGATATCATGAATAAAAATTGATTACAAGAGGAGGAGGGGTGGGGTATTTATAGAGTTCCCATACCCTCTCCTTGTTAGAATTGGAATACAAGCTAGATAGGGAGAAGGATTACAAGTGGAGTAGGAATAGGTTCACAAGTTGAATAGGAATAGGTTCTCCTTGTTTGATATGGATTTCCTTCCTCCTTTGACTTCGTCAAAGGGCCATGGACTTGGTCAAATCTCTTTTCCTTGATCTTGGACACCTCTTGGCTTGGACTTGGGCTCTTGGGCTTCAATTGGGGCATCCAAGGATGGGTTGGGTGCATGGGCTTTGTGCCCTGGAGGCCTGGGATGCCTGGAGCAGGAATATTCTAGGTATCTTGGTTCTGGGCTAGAATATACCTGGAATTTTGGTTCTTTATGGACCTGGGCCTTGCATTCACTTTGGGTGGGATGCAGGTGGACCTCTAGAATCATGGATTCCCTGGTTTGGGAATATGCTCTGGTATCTATGGAGGAATCTGGGCATCTGGAAGGATCAGGATTTCTGGAAAGCATTTTGGATCCTGGGGTGTTACACAAAATACAACAAGCTGATGAAGTGCCTCTGACTCCTGGATGTGGCCTGGTGGAATTGCAAAATAGGGTAACCTCCTCTCTTGTACAAAAATTGGACTCATACTGGACTTATAACTGAAGTACAGGACTCGATCTACTGACTAGGGTTGAGGGTTAAGACAAATCAACTAACCTCAACTTATTACAGAACTTAATCTTAATTGATTACAAAATAGTGATACATGACTAAGGTTCTAAAATTTCAAACCCTAATCAATAAACTATATGGGATTCAGTGATCTTTGTCTGATCTTGGTGTCTCCACCAACTGTTAAGGAAGCCTGCTCCAGGAGTGGAGCCATTTCTATACTTAGCAACTTCTCTTTCAATGATGAGTCAATGTTGATTTAGGAGAAGGATGGGATTCAATAGCTTATCTACTATGTTAACCAAATTTTGAGAGATGCGAAGACCTAAAATTCAAAACTAGAAGAATTAGTCTTTTCTTTCCTTATTGCTGCTCGAAGGCTCCACCTATATTTTTAGGCTCATACTATTATCCTATTGACCGATCAACCCATGAAGAGTATCTTTCATTGGCCTGATTCATTGGATGTATTACCAAGTGGGCAATCAAACTTTCAGAATTTGATATCAAATTCTAGCCCCGACCCTCGATCAAGGCATAGATACTAGCCAACTTACTCATCAAATATACCATTCTTGATGAGATGATTGATATGAAAATATGGAAACATCAGTGTCGATGCCTGACCTCTCTCTAAACCTAACTAATATATGGGAGATATACGTGGATGGGTCCTCCAACTCTAAGGGATTAGGAGTGGGAGTAGTCTTCGTTAGCTCTAAAGGAGTCATTGCCTAGCATGCCCTATATCTTGAATTTTCAAAACTAATAATGAAAATGAGTACAATGCCCTAATTGCAAGGCTCAAAGTTTCCAAGGAATTGGGAGTACGAGATTTGAAAGTTTATAGTGACTCCCAATTGGTCATTGACCATACCAGGGGTGACTCCAAAGCTCAAGAAAAAAGCATGATATACTATTATCCTATTGACCACTCAACCCATGAAGAGTACTTCCATTGGCCCGAATCATCTGGATGTATTGCCAAGTGGGCAATCAAACTTTCAGAATTTGATATCAAATTCAAGCCCGACCCTTGATCAAGGCATAGATACTGGCCAACTTCCTTATCGAATGTACCATTCTTGATGAGATGATTGATATAAAAATATGGAATCATCAGTTTCGATGCCTGACCTCCCTCTAAACCTAACTAATATATGGGAGATATATGTGGATGGGTCCACCAACTCTAAGGGATCAGGAGTGGGAGAAGTCTTCGTTAGCTCCAAAGGAGTCATCGCATAGCATGCCCTATATCTCAAATTTCCAGAACTAATAATGAAAATGAGTATAAAGCCCGAATTGCAAGGCTCGAAGTTGCTAAGGAATTGGGAGTATGAGATTTGAAAGTCTATAGTGACTCCCAATTGGTCATCGACCATATCAGGGGTGACTCCAAAGCTCAAGAAAAAAGCATGATATACTATTATCCTATTGACCGCTCAACCCATGAAGAGTATCTTCCATTGGCTTGATTCATCTGGATGTATTGCCAAGTAGGCAATCAAACTTTCAGAATTTGATATCAAATTCTAGCCCCGACCCTCGATCAAGGCATAGATACTGGCCAACTTCTTCATTGAATTTACCATTCTTGATGAGATGATTGATATGAAAATGTGGAATCATTAGTGTCGATGCCTGACCTCCCTCTAAACCTAACTAATATATGGGAGATATATGTGGATGGGTCCTCCAACTCTAAGGGATCAGGAGTGGGAGTAGTCTTCGTTAGCTCTAAAGGAGTCATTGCCTAGCATGCCCTATATCTCGAATTTCCAGAACTAATAATGAAAATGAGTATAAATCCCTAATTACAAGGCTCGAAGTTGCCAAGGAATTGGGAGTACAAGATTTGAAAGTCTATAGTGACTCCCAATTGGTCATCAACCATATCAGGGGTGACTCCAAAGCTCAAGAAAAAAGCATGATATACTATTGTCCTATTGACCGCTCAACCCATGAAGAGTATCCTCCATTGGCCTGATTCATCTGGATGTATTGCCATGTGGGCAATCAAACTTTTAGAATTTAATATCAAATTCCAACCCCGACCCTCGATCAAGGCATAGATACTAGCCAACTTCCTCATCGAATGTACCATTCTTGATGAGGTGATTGATATGAAAATATGGAATCATCAATGTCGATGCCTGACCTCCCTCTAAACCTAACTAATATATGGGAGATATATGTGGATGGGTCCTCCAACTCTAAGGGATCAGGAGTGGGAGTAGTCTTCATTAGCTCTAAAGGAGTCATTGCCTAGCATGCCCTATATCTAAAATTTCTAGAACTAATAATGAAAATGAGTATAAAGCCCTAATTGTAGGGCTCGAAGTTGCAAAGGAATTGGGAGTTCGAGATTTGAAAGTCTATAGTGACTCGCAATTGGTCATCGACCATATTAGGGGTGACTCCAAAGCTTAAGAAAAAAGCATGATATATTATTATCCTATTGACCGATCAACCCATGAAGAGTATCTTCCATTGGCCTGATTCATCTGGATGCATTCCCACGGGGGAAATCAAACTTTCAGAATTTGATATCAAATTCCAGCCCCGACCCTCGATCAAGGCATAGATACTGGCCAACTTCCTCATCGAATATACTGTTGACCCCATAAGTGATTTTGATGATAACAAAATATTGGAGCATGCATTTGTTTTACTGACAACTCTGCAAGTGTTTTACAAGTTTTTGTAGGATGAATTCATTGCTCAATTTCAACTCCTACATTTCTAATTCTTGTGTTGAGTTGTATTGCAATTGAATCTTGTAAAGAAGAACCCAAAGAAAAATTTAAGTATAAACCAATTAAATGGGTTACCTCTAGGTTGTTTCAAGCTTTAAATTACTTTGAGTGTGTTATAAGAAGAGTTTAAAGATATCTTGAAAGCTTGAAGCCTGCTGGGTGAATTATGGAGAAGAATTAAAAATTCACTGAAGAACTAATCTGAGTCGACTCAAAGAGAAGAGATCCGACCCTGGCACATGGCACGCATGAGGACTCTGGCATACAGATATTCGAGCTGACTCTAAGGGACCCGAGCCAACTTGTCCAGAGTACTACTTCCTGAATTAGATAGGCAAGCTGACCCAAGGGGAGTCCGAGTCTACTCTATCATATTGTCAGGCATCCGAGCTGACTCTTCAGTAAATCAAGCAAACTCCTCTAGAGTCTCGAAAAAGATATATGAGAACTATAGCCAATCGAGCCGACTCTAAAGAGAAAGAGCCGACTCTTCCAGACTACATTTTTGAAGGCATGAGGATCCAACTCAACTAGAATCAAGGCAAGCCGACTCTTACAAAGTGAGGAATTAGGACACTGTGCAAGCTAGCCGACTAGATTGAAAAGAGTCAACTCAACCAGAACTACTCTGAGGATCTAAGCTGACTCTAGTAATCCGAGCCGACTTGAAGGTCTATTTCAGACTTATAATGGCTAGTTCCAGAACTTGAAATTTGAATCCAAAAATGCTCCAACGGTCAATTATCATATCCTAATGGTCTACAATAACTAAAATTGTCTAAGAAAGGTACATGACTATATATTTGAAAGATTTGAACTTTTTTGAAGAAAGTTTTTGAAAAAGAGATGAAGAGTTAATGCATTATTAAATATCCAACCAAGCCAACAAGCAAGAGAGCACTGAGAGCATTCAAGATAGCCTTCAAGCCTTCACCAACTCTCATATGAGGCTCGAAGCACTTAGTAAAGAAGCTATAGAAGCCATTAAAGTGCATTTAAGTGGGCTTCTCTCGAGCTGCATCGGCAACCATTAGATAAAAATTTGTTTGTCATTCTGTTGCTTTTCTTTATAATTCTTTTATTGAATTGTTGGGTTATTGATGAGCCCGGTTAAAAAACCAAATAGGTTCTTGGTTAGCCTATGTTAAAACCAAGTGTAGGGTTCTTGGTGATCTTGGTAAAACCAAGTTGGGTTTCTTTGATGAGCGCAGTTTAAAAATCAAAGTGTAGAGGTTTGGGTTGTAAGCCCATTAAAACAATCCGACTGTATTCCAGTGGGGGATATAGTGAAAATCCCAAGTGATAATCTTGGATAGTGGACGTAGGAGCTGGGTTACTCCGAACCACTACAATTTGTTTGTGTTTGTGTTGTGTCTTTCTTATTTGATTACGCTTCTGCATTCTATCATCCTATCATAGCACTTAACACTTATAAGGGATTCAACGAGCACATCATTGCTTAAATTTTTTAAATTTCCAATTCACCCCCCTCTTGGAAAAGCCACCTAGGCAATAACTAGTATCAGAGCAATGTCTCTGAATATATTTAGAGTAAAGATTGATGGCTCATCCCTTGAGTACATCCTTGGCCGAAGGCCAATCTACTAATAGACCTCCACTCTTCACTGGCACAAATTATTCTTACTTGAAAGCTGGAATGAAAATCTATATACAAGATGTTGATTTTCAATTATGGAAGGTCATTCGAAAAGGGCCACATATTCCCATGATTAAAATTAATGGCATGGATGTCCCAAAGCCTAAGGAGGACTGAGATGAACACGACATGAAGATGGAAGAATTAAATGCCAAAGTAATGAATTTATTATACTGTGCTTTGGACGCTAACAAGTTTAATCGAATTTCCACTTGCTCTTCTGCAAAGGAAATTTGGGACAAACTCGAAGTGACCCACGAAGGAACTTCCCAAGTGAAGACTTCAAAAATAAATCTTCTTGTACATGTTATGAATTATTTAAAATGGAATCTACTGAAACTATCTCTTCCATGTTTACTCAATTTATAGATATTATTAATGGTTTGAAAAGTCTTGGCAGGGTTTACTCAAATGCTGACTTAGTGCAGAAGATCTTAATATCACTTCCGGATAAGTGGGACCCCAAAGTGACTGCCATCCAAGAAGCGAAAGATATAAACACCTTATCTCTGGATGAATTAATGGGTTCACTCATGACACACAAATTGGCCATGTAGCATAGAACTGATGATGATCAAAAGAAGAAGAAGACAATTACCTTCAAAGCTGTATTGGACTCAAAGAAAGATGAGGAATCAGAAGATGATTGCACCTCCTCCGAAGATGATCTAGAAGACGAAGATATCGCAATGGTCGTGAGGAGATTTAGAAGGTTTATGGGAAAGAAGAAAGGAAGATACAATAGAAAACTCCATAAATGAGTAGAGCACTCCAAGGACAAGGATAAGGATAAAGAAAAAAAAAGAACAAGTGCCCACATGCTACGAATGTAAGAAACCAGTGCACATTCATCCCGACCATCCTTTGTTAAAGAAATTCTTCAAGAAAAAGAAAAAGAAGGTGATGGTTGCCACATGGAGCGATAGTGAAGAATCCACCTTAACTGAAGAGCAAGAGACCACGAAAACTGCTAATCTTTGTCTAATGGGTCTCGAAGACGATGTAACATCCCCCGAACCTCAATTAGAATTTACATTTGATGAATTGAATTATACTTTTCATGATTTATTATCTGAATTCAAAAAAGCTGGAGTAAAGATTAGATCCTTAAAGAATACCAATGATTCTTTACTTAAAGATAAAAGAAGAAATCTCAGAAAAGAACAACATATTGCAAAGTAATTTACGTGTCTTTTCTAAAAAGTTTAAAGCTTTGGAAACTGAAAATAATGCATGTATTGACAAGAACAAAGCTTTAATTACTGAAAAAATGATTTGAAAAAGGTTGAAAAACTCAAGCCACTTGTTGAACAACTTAAATTATCTTCTAACAAGCTTTAGTTGATCTTAAAAGAACAAAGAATTTCTGGAAATAAAGTTGGAATTGGTTTTAATTCTTCAATTTCAAATGAAATTTCAGCTACTACTTTTGTAAAACCAAAAGCTTATGTTCCAAAATTAATATCTCAAAAAGCTTTTGCAACAAATGTTTCTTCTCCTAAAGTTACATTGTATGTTCCTAAGAGCTCAAATAGAAAATCTTTTATATCTACATCTCATGCATCAACATCTAGAACTTCAAAATCTGCATCTTTTCAGAATTCTAGAGTTGAATTTATGCATGCAAAGGGATAGGACATAAAGCTTTTGAATGCAATATCTTTAGAAATGTCGAAAGTAAAGTAAGAAAGATTTGGGTTCTGAAAGGAACCACCTTCGCTAACCTGCAAGGACCCAAGTTAGCTTGGGTACCTAAAAGAACTTCTTGATTGTCTTGCAGGAATGTCTTGCAGCCCAAAAATTGAAGAAAAGATGGTATCTCAATAGTGGCTGTTCAAGGCATATGATGGATGACAAGGATCAATTTATCATCCTAGAGATGAAAGAAGGAGGTATGGTTACTTTTAGAGATAATGGCAAAAGGAAAAATAATCGAAATTTGTAAGATCAAGATAACCCCTGTACTTTTATTGAAAATGTGTTGCTAGTAGATAAATTAAAGCATAATTTGCTAAGCATTAGTCAATTATGTGATAAAGGCTTCAAGGTTATCTTTGAATCATCTATGTATATTGTAACAAACTCTCTTGATTCTAGCAGTAAGTTCATTGGACATAGACTTGGAAACATTTATGTGGTAGACCTTAATGATCTTGCCATGTCAAGTAGTTCCAATCTAGTTGTAATGAATGCTAAGACCAAGGAGTCTTGCTTACTTTGGCATAGATGATTGGGTCATGCTAGCATGCATACTATTACCAAGTTAATTTTCTAAAATTTAGTTAGAGGCATGCTTAAGTTTAAAGTAGACTTTGATCATATTTGTGACGCATGCCAAATGGGTAAACAAACTAGGAAGAGCTTTAAACCCAAAAATATGATTTCAACTACTAGACCTCTTGATCAACTTCACATGGATTTATTTGGACTAACTAGGACCACAAGCCTAGGAGGAATGAAATATGCTCTTATGATAGTAGATTATTTTTCTAGATTTACTTGGATTTTGTCTATCACTCAAAAAGATGAAACTTTTAAAGTATTTCAAAAACTTCATAAAAAGGTTTCAAATCAGAAAAATCTTTTAGTAGTTTCAATTAGGAGTGATCATGGCATCAAATTTGAAAATTAATTTTTTGATGATTATTGCATAAAAAACGATGTTGATCATAACTTCTCCGCTCCTAGGACACCACAACAAAATGGTGTTGTAGAGTGAAAAAATATGACTTTGGAAGAGATGGCTCGAACAATGTTATGTGAAGCAATCTTCCAAGTTATTTTTGGACAGAAGCGGTGAACACTGCTTATTACATTTTGAATCGTATTTTGATCCATCCTATTTTGAAGAAAATTCCCTATGAGCTTTGGAATGAAAAGAAACCCAATATTAATTATTTTCATGTATTTGGTTGTAAATGCTTTGTGCTTAACAATAGTAAAGATAATCTAGAAAAATTTGATGCTAAATTAGATGAAGCAATTTTCCTTGGTTATTCATTATAAGCAAAGCATATAGAGCATTTAACAAAAGAACTCTTACTGTAGAAGAACCCATGCATGTTATTTTTGATGAAACTAACCCTTTCCTTCTAAGAAAGAAGAGTGCATAGACAATGATGCATGTATAATTCAAAAAGAAATGAAATATATGAGTATACAAGAAAGACCAATCGAAGAAGGAGAAGAAACGGTAAGTAAGGATCATGCTGATCTACTAAGGGAATGGAGGTACGTATCTTCTCATCCAAAAGAATTAATTATTGGTGATCCTTCACAAGGTATTAGGACTAGGTCATCACATAGAGATGCACATGATTACCTAGCCTTTGTATCACAAATAGAACCTCATACCTTAAAAGAAGTTGAATCTGACCCAAACTGGATGATGGCCATGAATGAAGAACTAAACTAGTTTGAAAGAAATAAGGTATGGACCTTAGTTGATAGACCTTTAGACCATCCAATCATAGGAACTAAATGGGTCTATAGAAACAAATTAGATGAGCAAGGAAATGTAGTAAAAAACAAAGCTAGATTAGTGGCTAAGGAATATGAGCAAGAAGAGGGCATTGATTTTGATGAAATATATGCACCTGCAGTAAGACTAGAAGCCATTAGATTACTTCTTGCATTTGCTTGCTACATGAATTTTAAACTTTTTCAAGTGGATGTGTAAAGTGCATTTCTAAATGGTTTCATTTTTGAACAAGTTTTTGTAGAACAACCACCAGGTTTAGAAGATCATGTTTTTCCAAACCATGTGTTTAAATTGAATAAAACATTATATAATTTGAAACAAGCACCTAGAGCCTAGTATGATAGACTTAGCACTTTCTTGATTGAAAATGATTTTTTAAGAGAAAATGTTGACAAAACTCTTTTCATCAAGAAAAAAAAATAATTTATTAGTTGTACAAATTTATGTTGATGATATTATATTTGGTGCAACTAATGAAACTCTTTGTCGAGAATTTGCTAAGTTAATGCAGGGAGAATTTGAAATGAGCCTAATGGATGAACTTAACTACTTTCTTGGACTTCAAGTAAAATAAACAAAGGAAGGAATCTTCATCAACCAAGCCAAGTACACCAAAGAAATAATCAAAAAATTTGGTATGGAGTCAAGCAAACAAATGAGCACACCCATGAGCCCATCTTGCAGATTGGACAAAGATGAAAATAGATCCAACATTGACCAAAAGCTTTATAGAGGTATGATCGGATCCTTATTATATTTGACTGCAAATAGACCTGATATCTTGTATAGCGTATGTATAAGTGCTAGATTCCAATCTAATCCTAAAGAATCACATATGCTTGCTGTTAAAAGAATTATCAGATATTTGAAAGGTGCAAGTAATCTAGGTATTTGGTTTTCAAAACATTCTTCATTGAATTTAATTGGATTTTTGGATGCTGATTATGCTGGTTGTAGAATTGATAGAAAAAGCACTAGCGGCACATGCCAATTTCTAGGGTTGAATTTAATCTCATAGCAATGTAAGAAACAAAACTCAATAGCACTTTCTACTACAGAGGCAGAGTATGTTGCTGCAGGGAGTTGTTGTGCATAAGTGTTATTGATTAAACAACCAGAAGACTTTGGTATTACACAATCTAAAATTCCAATCAAATGTGATAACACAAGTACCATAAATTTGATAAAAAATTCAATTCAGCATTCTAGAACTAAGCATATAGAGATTAGACACCATTTTATTAGAGATCATGTTTTGAATGGTGATATTGAACTAGAATTTATTCCAACTGAGAACCAACTTGCTGATATTTTCACTAAGCCTCAGAATCAGGATAGATTTGAAATGATTAGAGGAGAATTAGGTCTTTATGATCCTTTCTAGATTATTCTAACCTAATTTCCTCAAAATTAAGAAAAAATTATCAAAAAAATATCCTACATCAATTCAAGTTCTTTGAACAACCTTTCTTGAGATTTTATCGAATTAATTTCAATTTCTGAATATTTCAACTTTTGTGGAAAGTTTCTATTCAAGTCGACTCAGGCAATTTGGCCCTTGTCGAGCCGACTCAAATCTCTGTTGATTTTGTTTTTGCTCTGGTCGAGCCGACTCGGGCAATTTAGGGTTGTTAGAGCCGACTCGGATGTTGGGCAATTGTTTTTTTAATTGAGTTGTGCAATTTTTTTTTGAACCTTATTGTTCTCTATTCTCATTCTAAACCCTAACTCTCAACCAAAAACCTTTAGCAAAATCCTAAAATCTTCATCCTCAAGCTTTCATTTCATATTTCTTCCCACAAGTGTTGCAATGGCACCAAAATCGGCAGTGGAAAAGATATTCAAAAGAACTGCACCCTCAGTGGAAGTTGAACGAAGAACAAAGAGCCGGTAAGAGGAGCCGACTCGAGTAGCTGAGAGGGAAGAAGAACAAACTGGGCAGTTGGCCTCTACTCATTCTCCATGATAGGTGATGTCAATGTCTAACCGGCCTGTCACTAGTGGTAGAAGAATTGTTTTCAAGTTTCTTGAGGAAATTGGGATAAAAATTAAAAATTTCATAGAAGAGCTAAGGTAGAGTTACTTCTGTTCTTTGAATGTATCCACCTATCCTACCCTAGTGAGATCATTTTATGAGAATCTCATACTTGAACCTCTTCACATTGAATCTATTGTTAAAGGAAAATGGGTTATTGTGATAGAGGAGAGATTAAGCAGTTTGTTAGAGATGCCTGCTAATGGGTCCAAGCACTTAGTACTGAAAGATAGAGAGAAGACTCTCAAATCTATGATGGGGAGAGAATGTGTAAGTGGAGTAGGAACTATAATGGCTAATACACTAGAAATGAGACTCCTCCATAATTTCATTAGTAGGATATTCCTTCCAAGGACTGGAAGAATTAACTGGGTAAGTGAATGTCTCTCAATTTATCATACATAATGATCATGTAAATGAAAGAAGCTGTGAGAAAAGTTAAGGCTTGTCTACCTTATGGAATGGTTCTAACTTTATTGTTTCAAGCCTCCAAGATCAGTTTGGAAGGAAAAGATGGTAAACCCCTCCATCATATAGATATGTACACTTCCAAATCTCTATTTAGAATGGGGTATATATGTAGTGAAGGAGTATGGAAGAAGAAGGGCACTGAAGAAAGGGGAATAGTAACCTCCAGCAGCAGCAGCAGCAGTTTCTGAGGATGATAGTGAAGACCTTCCTAGGGAGATCTCCATTGCAGGACCTACAGCACTAGAGGAGACTGTTCCCACTTCAGAGCACATACTTGATGTACCTATTGCTTAGTTTGGGACTTCTACTGAGCTTGCTTCTGAGCCAGCTACACTTGAGTTTACTACTATAAAGACTGAGCACATTGATCTTCCAGCAACTCCACTTTTGCCATATTCCACTTATGTTCCTCCGGCACCATTAGTTCAGGATCCATCTACTCACTTTACTAGTACTTCAGTGATCCAAGATTTTATGGCTCAACAGATGAGGACTTTAACTGACACACTGACTTGCTCCCTAACTAGTATGTTTGGTGAGTTTGGCCAGTCAGTGGATGATAGATTGGTTCATTTTGGAGGAGAGATCAGAGATCTGCATAATAGGATTGACACACTTGAGACCTCTAGATCTGTATCTCAGCTTGATTTACAGTTTATCATAGATAATATCTGTTGCCTAGGTGGCTACCCAAGAGGGGAGGTGAATTGGGTCTTTAAAAAAAAAAATTGAACCAAATAATGTCCAATTCAAAATCCTTTGCAAGTGGTAGGTGTTGTGATAGAATTATAAAATGCAGAAGCTAAACAGAGTCAAGAAAGCACAACACAAACACACCAAATTTATATTGGTTCGGAGCAACCCAGCTCCTATGTCCACTACCCAAGATACAACTCGGGATTTCTACTATATTCATACCCGAATATAGTAGGATTGTTTTACAGGATCACAATCCAAGAACCTCTATACTTTGGTTTTATAGGATAACCAAAGAAAACCCAACACCCTTTGGTTTTAATAGGCTCACCAAAGAAACCCAACTTGGTTTTCACAGGATCACCAAGAACCTAACCCTTGGTTTTAACAAGGCTCACCAAGAACCTATTTAGTTTTTCAACCGGGCTCACCAATAACCCAACAATTCAAAGATTGAATTGAAAATTAAATGCAACAAGAATGACAAACTCAATTTGTCGAATAGTTTCCGGTGCAACTAGTTGGAAGTCCACTTAAATGCACTTATATAAGCTTTAATGACTTTAGTGGCTTCTTCCTAAAGTTGCTTCAAGCTTCAGATTAGAGTTGGTGAAAACTTGAAAGCTTGACTTGAATTCTCTTGGGCTCTTTTGCTGTTGGTGGGTAGGATATTCAATGAAGCTCTCTCTCTTTGAAGAACTCTCTAAAAAATTACTTCAAGAAGGTTCAAATCCTTCAAATTTAAAGTCTTCCATCATCCCAAGGCAGTTCTAGCCATTGTAGACTGTTGGGGAATGATTTGTGACCGTTTGAGCACCTTTTAGCATTCAAAAACAAATTCTAAAACTAGCCATTGGATACCTGGAAGCGTCATTCGAGTCGGCTCGGATTCCTTCGAATCGGCTTGGATCCTTCGAGTCGATAGGTCAAGTCACCAATTATTCAATGCAGTCGGCTCTTTGTCTCAGGGTGCAAAACCTCGCTCTGGATGAGTCGGCTCTTTGTCGCTCGGGTCGGCTCGAATTTGAATCTTGAAAATCTTCAACTCGATGAGTCGGCTCTTTTAAGCTTGGGTCAGCTCTTCTTCTCAGGTTCAAAAAACTTTACTCAAGAAGAGTCGGCTCGATGCAGTTCGGGTCGGCTCGCCTGGCTATTCTCAGAAATTTTCAGAAAATGGACTTTGGAGGAGTCGGCTCGGACTGATTCCAATCAACTCGGATTCACTGGAGTCGGCTCGCTTTCCATCGAGTTGGCTCAGATTTCTACATTCCAGAATCCTTGCTACGTGCCAGTAAGCAGAGTCGACTCTTCTTTACTTGGGGTTGGCTCAAGTGTCTTCTTCAGGATTTTTATAATTGAACTTAAAGAAAACTCTCACCAACTCTTTTACAATTTCACACAAACCAACTCAAATTAAAATTCATGACACACACATACTCACAGAAGTAACCCTTTTAATTGATTTTTCTTATTATTTTGATTAGGTTTTTCTTTACAAAAATATTTTCAACACAACTCAACCAAGAAAACAGAAGTGTAGGAGTTAAAGTTTGAACATGTTATTCATCTTACAAAAACTTGTCAAACACTTGAAGAGTTGTCAGTAATAAATGTACATGCTCCAATATTTGGTTATCATCAAAATCACTTATGGGGTCAACAATCTCCCCATTTTTGATGATGACAAAACACTGGGCATGAAAAATTCTTTACACTTTACATGTATAATAGTATTTGAAAATTAAATATTCAAATGTATCAGAGCTAATGGAATTAGTAAGCAATTATTAAAGCTCAAGAGATGACATCCTAGCACATCATCAAAGTATTGAACTTCTCATGCTTCAAGATATTATAATTAGCACAAAACATGGAGTATTAGAGTTTTAAAAAGAAATTGACAAAATTAACATCAGAGCATTAAGAAGATAATAATTAGAACAAGATAATTTCAAGAGAATCTCTCCCTTTCTCTAGATTCTAAAGTAGTTTAAGCAGTGCTATCATTATTTTTGTGCTCCCCCTTTTTTACAGTTTTCATGCACTTTAAGAGTAGTTGGTAGGAAGCCCAACATATATACTATTTCCATTCTTTTCAAATTTATCCCATTTTTCTTTTCACATTTTTCATGGCGCTCATTTTTCATAACTCTCCCCCTTTTTATCAATCAATCAAAAAGGTGATTTTAAATAAAGTTCAGATTTTAAAATAGATTGAAAAAGTTTTTAATATTTGTTTGAAATAATTTCACATTCTCAGCTTGGAAATTCTAATTAAAATTTCATTAGTTGTGCTATAGCAAGTGCAAAGATTGAATCATTGTACATGACAGTAAATAAAATCAAAAGATACTTCATTGATAAGATTTTCATATAAGTTCAAAATAGAAGTACATTCATATTGTAGAATAAAGAAGTATAACATTGATAAATTCAGAAACAACCAAAAGACTAACTAAAGGATCTATTCTTCTTCTTCTTCATTAGAAGAAGAGGAGCCTACCTCTATAACTCTATCAGAGGTCTTAGTTTTCAGGGGTTTAACCTTAAATCCCTGAATCTAGTTCTAACAGGGGCTCTAAGAACTTTAGTCTTCTTGGTTTTAGGTTCTTTTTTGGTCTTAGTAGGTTTAGCTGGATCAGACAAAGGAATAGGAGCAGGAATGTCAAGTGATCCTTGATGATCTATTCAGGAGCATCTTCAGTAGGAATGGTTTCCTTCTGTGATTGCAGTATGATTCTTCTGATTTCTTCCTTGAAGTCCTCCATTTACTTTTCCACTTTTTGCTGGTGAATTTCTTGTTCAGATCTTAATTTTTGCAGTCCAATGTCAACTGACTTTCTAATTTCTTCAATTACAGAATTCATATGATCAGTCAAAGAATTGGAGATAGCTTTCATCTTTTGAAATATCAGATTTTTTAGTTTTGATGGAGTAACCATTGTTTCTTCAATCCGTTCTTCATCAGCATCTTCATTTTCTTTAGAAATGGTAGCATCAACTTGACTAGGCATCTTCTTTATCCATTCTCTTTCTTGTAACTTGTATCCCATTCTCTTTAGTGAATAAAAGGAGTAGATATCAAAGTGGTGTAACAGTTTTCCTATTTCATTTGATAAGTCAACTCCTGCTTCTTCAAATAACAAAGTGAAGACCATACCGTAGGGTAGATAGGCTTTGACCTTTCTTGCTACCTCAGTCATTTGAATCATCATTATATAGGGAAGGTTGAGAGGCTTTTCTTCAATTAAGTGTCCCATAATTGTCATATCCTTCTCACTGACCCAATCAAGGCAGCCAGTTCTTAGAAGAAATATCATACCGATCATATTGTGTAGCAGCCTGATTTCCTTCGATAGTAGATTGGCTTGTACATGTTGGATTGTGCTCACATCTTCTTTTTCCAAAATTAATTTTAAAATATGTTCTCTATCTGGTAGAAGAAGTTTAGTAGCACCGTTCGTTGGCATTTGTAGCAATCTACCTAATCTTTCTTCATCTACTATAACTATCTTCCCCTGACTGTAGATTCCAAATGAAATTCTTTAATGATAATGTTTTCATAAAACATCCGTACCAGTGAAGGGTAGGTCAATATATCCAAAGAACAGAAATGCTTCCACCCTAGACTCTCTATCCAGTTTCTGATTTTCATTCCCATTTATAGGAATGTAAAGTCGATCCTTCTTTCGCAAGTGAGGGGACGATTGGTCATTGAGACATGCTATCTGGGAGGAGTTTCTTCATTTTGCTGGACTAGAGCAAACCTTTTTTTCTTTTCCTTTCTTTCTTTTGCATCTATACTACGAGCACTTGATTCATCGATTTGAAGAACCTTCTTCGCAGATTTTCGAGGAGCCATTGCAGAGTGATTAAGAAATTTTAGGCTCTAGTGAATGACTTTTAGGAGAATGGTAAAGCTTCTGAGGGAAGTGGAGTGTTTTTAAAGTAAAGTAAAAGAGTGAAATACTTAGAAAAGATAATTCAGAACTTTCTAAATAACGGTTTCCTGACTTTCGAGTCGACTTGCTCAGTCCTAAAAATATCTAAGTCGGCTCAATTAGAGCGAACTCAGAACAGCCAGAACACCGAGTTGGCTAAGCAAAATCTTAATCGGCTCGAGCGGAGCAAGAGTACGAGACTCAGATATTCGAGCTGGCTTGACCAGAGTAAAATTGCTCGAGTCGACTCGAACAGAATCTTTCCATAGGAAATCAAATGATTTGGAAATTGAATTCAATATACAGAAAATTCAAGGAAAGTTGTTCAAGAAATCATGAAAGATTATAGGAGGTTTTCTAGATAATTTTTCCTTAGTTCTTGAAGGAAATTAGGTTTACTGGATCTAGAAAGGATAACATAGCCCTAATTCTCCTCTAAGCAACTCAAATCTATCTTGATTTAGTGGCTTGGTAAAGATGTCAGCTAGTTGTTTTTCTATTGGGATAAATTCTAGTTCTATGTCACCATTCAAAACATGGTCTCTAATGAAATAATATCTAATCTCTATGTGCTTAGTCCTAGAATGCTAAATAGGATTTTTAGTTAAATTTATAGCACTTGAGTTATCACACTTAGTAGGGATTTTACATTGAGAAACACCAAAATCTTTTAGTTGTTATTTAATCCACAACACTTGCACACAACAGCTCCCTACAGCAACATACTATGCCTCAGTAGTAGAAAGTGTTATCGAGTTTTGTTTCTTGCAGTGCCATGAGATTAAATTCAATCCTAGAAATTGACAAGTACCACTAGTACTTTTTCTATCTATTTTACAACCAGCATAGTCAGCATCAGAAAATTTGATTAAATTTAAAGACGATTCTTTTGAAAACCATAGACCCAGATTACTTGTACCTTTTGAGTATTTTAATATTCTTTTAACATCAAGCATATGTGTTTCTTTGGGATTACATTGAAATCTAGCACATACACATATACTATAAAAGATATCTGGTCTACTTGCAGTTAAATATAATAAGGATCCAATCATACCTCGATATAGCTTTTGATCAACATTGGATCCACTTTTATCTTTGTTCAATTTGCAGGTTAGGCTCATTGGTGTATTCATTTGTTTGCTCGTCTCCATACCAAACTTCTTGATGATTTCTTTGGTGTATTTGGATTGGTTAATGAAGATTTCTTTCTTTGTTTGTTTTACTTGAAGTCTGAGGAAGTAATTCAGTTCATCCATTAGGCTCATTTCAAATTCTCCCTGCATTAGCTTAGTAAATTCTTCACAAAAACTTTCATTATTTGCACCAAAAATAATATCATCAACATAAATTTGTACAACTAATATATCATTGTTTTTCTTTTTAATGAAAAGAGTTTTATCAACATTTTCTCTTGAAAAATCATTTTCAATTGAGATAGTGCTAAGTCTATACCAGGCTCTAGGAGCTTGTTTCAAACCATATAAAACTTTATTGAGTTTAAACACATGGTTTGGAAAAGCATGATTTTTAAAACTCGGTGGTTGTTCTACAAAAACTTGTTCGGCGATAAAACCATTTAAAAATATGCTTTTCACATCCATTTGAAAAAGTTTAAAATTCATGTAGCAAGCAAATGCAAGAAGTAATCTAATGGCTTCTAATCTTGCTACAGGTGCATAGGTTTCATCAAAATCTATTCCTTCTTCTTAACTATATTTCTTAGCCACTAATCTAGCTTTGTTTCCAATGACATTTCCTTGTTCATCTAATTTGTTTCTATAGACCCATTTGGTTCCTATAATTGGGTGGTCTTTAGGTCTATCAACTAGTGTCCAAACCTTGTTTCTTTCAAACTGGTTCAGTTCTTTATGCATGGATAACATCCAGTTTGGGTCATTTTCATTTTTTTCTAAGATGTGAGGCTCTATTTGAGATACAAAGGCTAGGTAATCATGTGCATCCCTATGAGCACACCTTGCCCTTATACCTTGAGAAGGATCACCAATAATTAATTTTTTAGGATGGGAAGTAGCGTACCTCCATTCGGTTGGTAGATCGGTATGATCCTTACCGTTTCTTCTTTTTCTTCAACTGGTCTTACTTGAATACTTATGTCTTCCATTTCTTTTTGAATGGTACCTGCATCATTATCAATACACTCATCTTTTCTAGATGGTGATGGGTTAGTTTCATAAAAAATGACATGCATCGACTCTTCAACAGTAAGAGTCCTTTTATTGAAAACCCTATATGCTTTGCTATGTAGTGAATAACCAAGAAAAATAGCTTCATCAAATTTAGCATCAAACTTTTCTAGATTATCCTTACCATTGTTAAGCACAAAGCATTTGCATCCAAACACATGAAAATAATTTATATTGGGTTTTTTCTCATTCCAAAGTTCATAGGGGGTTTTCTTCAAAATAGGACGGATCAAAATGAGGTTTAGAATACAACATGCAGTGTTCACCACTTCTGTCCAAAAGTACCTTGCAAGATTACCTTCACACAACATTATTCAGGCCATTTCTTCTAAAGTCCTATTTTTTCTCTCTACAACATCATTTTGTTATGGTGTTCTAGGAGCGAAGAAGTTGTGATTAATGCCATTTTCAGTACAATAATCATCAAAAAATTGATTTTCAAATTCAGTCCGTGATCACTCCTAATTGAAATTATAGAAAGATTTTTCTAATTTGAAACCTTTTTGTAAAATTTTCTAAACATTTTGAAAGTTTCATCTTTGTGTGCAATAAACAAAACCTATATAAATCTGAAAAAATCATCTACAATCACAAGGGCATATTTCATACCTCCTAGGCTTGTGGTCCTAGTTGGTCCAAATAAATCCATGTGAAGTAGTTCTAAAGGTCTAGAAGTTGAAATCAGATTTTTGGATTTAAATCTCCCCCTAGTTTGTTTACCCATTTGGCATGCATCACAAACATGATCGAAATCAACTTTAAACTTAGGTATGCCTCTAACAAGATTTTTGGAAATCAATTTGGTAATTGTATGCATGCTAGCATGACCCAATCTTCTATACCATAATAATCAAGACTCCTTAGTCTTAGCATTCATTGCAACCAAACTGGAGCTACATGACATGGCAAGATCATTTAGATCTACCACATAAATATTTTCTAGTCTGTGTCCAATGAATTTACTGCTATAATCAAGAGAGTTTGTTACTATACACATAGATGATTTGAAGATAACTTTGAAGCCTTTATCACATAATTAACTAATACTCAGTAGATTGTGCTTCAACTTATCTACTAGCAATACATTTTCAATAAAAGTACAGGAAGTTATTTTGATCTTACCAATTCTGATTATTTTCCCTTTGCCATTGTCTCCAAAAGTAACCATACCTCCTTCTTTCATTTTCAGGATGATAAATTGATCCTTGTCACCCATCATGTACCTTGAATAGCCACTATCGAGATACCATCTTTTCTTTGATTTCTGGGCTGCAAGACATTCTTGCAAGAAAATCAAAGAGTTCTCTTAGGTACCCAAGCCAACTTAGGTCCTTTCAGGTTAGCTGAGGTGGTCCCTCTGGGAACCCAAATTTTTCTTGATGTACTATGGACATTTTTAATAATATTGCAATTGAAAGCTTTATGTCCTTGTTTTTTGCAAGCAAAACACCTGATTCTATAATTTTGAAATAATTTAGACTTTGAAGTTCTATATGCATGAGGTGCAGAAATAGTAGGTTTTGCATTTAAATTCTTAGGAACATATAAAGCTGGTTTTGCAATGGAAATAGAGTCTTTTGTGATAAAGGTTTTATGAGAAGTAAACTTGGAAACAAAATCTTTTTATTTCACAAATGTAGTAGCTAAAATGTAATTTGAATTTGAAGCATTAAAACCTATTCCAGCTTTATTTCCAAAAATTCTTTGATCTTTAAGAATTAACTCAAGCTTATTAGAAGATAAAGTTAATTTTTCAACAAGTGGCTTGAGTTTTTCAACCTTTTTCAGCTCATTAGTTTTTTTCATCAAAGTATTGTTTTTGTCATGAAATTCTCTATTTTCAGTTTTCAATGTATCATATTTTTCAAAAAATGTATGAATTTGTTTTTGCAATAAATTGTTCTTTTATGAAATCTCATCTTTTTCTTTGAGTAAAGAATTATTGATATGCTTTAATGATCTAATCTTTACTCCTGCCTTTTTAAATTCAGATAATAAATCATGTAATGCAAACTTTAATTCCTCAAAAGTAAATTCAATTTGTATGTCAGGAGAATTTACCTTATCCTCGAGATCCATTTGAAATAAATTTTCTATTTTCATGGTCTCTTCTTCTTCAGTTGAAGGGAGTCTTCACTATCGCTCCACGTGGCAACCATCGCTTTTTTTTTCTTCTTTCTGAAAAATTTCTTTAATTGAGGACAGTCTCGATGAATGTGTCCTTGTTTCTTACATTCATAGAAGGTGGGGACTTGTTCCTTATCCTTGTCTTTGTCCTTGTCCTTTTCTCTTGATTGTTCTCCTCGTTTATGAAATTTTCTGTTATATTTTCTTTTCTTCTTTCCCATAAACTTTCTGAATCTCCTCACGACCATTGCAATATCTTCATCTTCAAGATCATCTTCGGAGGAGGTAGAGTCATCTTCCATCTCTTCATCATCTTTTTATTCCAATGAAGCTTTGAATGCAATTGTTTTCTTCTGTTTTTGATCATCATCCATTCTATGCTGCATGGCTAGTTCATGTGTGATGAGAGATCCCATTAATTCATCCATTGATAAAATGTTCAAATCTTTAGCTTCCTGGATGGCAGTGACTTTAGGATCCCATTTATCAGGAAGTGATATCAAAATCTTTTGTACTAAGTCAGCATTTGAGTATACCTTGCCAAGACTTTTCAAACCGTTAATAATATTTATAAATCTAGTATACATGGTAGAAATACTTTCATTAGGTTCCATTTTAAACAATTCATAATTATGCACTAAAAGATTTATCTTTGAGATTTTCACTTGTGAAGTTCCTTCATGGGTCACTTCAAGTTTATCCCAAATTTTCTTTGCTGAAGAGCAGATGGAAATTTGATTAAACTCGTTTGAATCCAAATCATAGTATAGCAAGTTCATTTCTTTGGCATTCAATTCCCCCATCTTTATGTCGTGTTCGTCCCAATCCTCTTCAGGCTTAGGAACATCCACGCCATCAATTTTGATCATGGAAACCTATGGCCCTTTGAGAATGACCTTCTATAATTGAAAATCAACAGCTTGAATATAGATTTTCATTCATGCTTTCCAATAGGAATAATTTATGCCTGTGAAAAGTGGAGGCCTATTAGTTGACTGGCCTTCGACCAAAGACGTACTCATGGGATAAGCCATCAATCTTTACTCCAAGATAATCAGAGACACTGCTCTGATACCAGTTGTTGCCTAGGTGGCTACCCAAGAGGGGGGTGAATTGGGTCTTTTTTTTAAAAAAAAAAATTGAAGCAAATAATGTCCAATTCAAAATCCTTTGTATGTGGTAGGTGCTATGATAGAATAATAAAATGCAGAAGCTAAATAGAATTAAGAAAGCACAATACAAACACACCAAATTTATAGTGGTTTGGAGCAACCCAGCTCCTACGTCCACTACCCAAGATACCACTTGGGATTTTTACTATATTCACACCCGAATATAGTAGAATTATTTTACAGGATCATAATCCAAGAACCTCTACACTTTGGTTTTACGGGATCAACAAAGAAAACCCAACACCCTTTGGTTTTAACAGGCTCACTAAAGAAACCCAACTTTGTTTTCACAGGATCACCAAGAACCTAACCCTTGGTTTTAACAAGGCTCACCAAGAACCTATTTGGTTTATCAACTAGGCTCACCAATAACCCAATAATTCAAAGATTGAATTGAAAATTAAATGCAATAAGAATGACAAACTTAATTTGTCGAATAGTTGTCGGTGTAGCTTGTTTGAAGTCCACCTGAATGCACTTGAATAAGCTTTAATGACTTTAGTGGCTTCTTCCTAAAGTTGCTTCAAGCTTTAGATTGGAGTTGGTGAAGACTTGAAAGCTTGACTTGAATGCTCTTGTGCTCTTTTGCTGTTGGTGGGTAGGATATTCAATGAAGCTCTCTCTCTTTGAAGAACTCTCTAAAAACTTACTTCAAGAATATTCAAATCCTTCAAATTTAAAGTCTTCCATCATCCCAAGGCAGTTCTAGACATTATAGACCGTTGGGGAATGATTTGTGACCATTGGAGCACCTTTTAGCATTCAAAAATAAATTCTGGAACTAGCCGTTGGATACCTAAAAGCATCATTCGAGTTGGCTCAGATTCCTTCGAGTTGGCTCGGATCCTTCTAGTCAATAGGTCGAGTCACCAACTCTTCAATGCAGTCGACTCTTTATCTCAGGGCGTAAAACCTTACTTTAGACGAGTCGACACTTTGTCAGTCGGGTCGGCTCGAACTTGAATCTTGAAAATCTTGAACTCAAGGAGTCGGCTCTTTTTAGCTTGGGTCAGCTCTTCTTCTCATGTTCGAAAAACTTTACTCTGAAAGAGTCGGCTCGATACAGTTTGGATAGGCTTGCCTGGCTGTTCTCAGAAAACTTCAGAAAATGGACTCTAGAGGAGTCGGCTCGGACTGATTCCAGTCGACTCAGATTCATTGGAGTCGGCTTGCTTTCCTTCGAGTCGGCTCGGATTGCTACATTCCAGAATCCTTGCTACATGCTAGTAAGCAGAGTCGACTCTTCTTTGCTTGGGATCGGCTCGAGTGTCTTCTTTAGGATTTTTACATTTGAACTTAAAGAAAACTCTCACCAACTCTTTTACAATTTTACACAAACCAACTCAAACTAAAATTCATGGCACACACATACTCATAGAAGTAACCCTTTTAATTGATTTTTCTTAGTATTTTGATTGGGTTCTTCTTTACAAAAATATTTTTAACACAACTCAACCAAGAAAATAGAAGTGTAGGAGTTAATGTTTGAACATGTTATTCATCCTACAAAAACTTGTCAAACACTTGAAGAGTTGTTAGTAATAAATGTACATGATCCAATATTTGGTTATCATCAAAATCACTTATAGGGTCAACACTATCTCATCTGGTTTTGATTCAATCATGAAAACTGCTAATCAAACTTTAAAAGAATTCAGAAGAGAATTAAATGAAATAAGATTTAAAATGGGATCATTGGAAGAAGGAAGGAGGATGGAGGAAGACTACACAAAGCGTATTGGAATCTTAAGATCAGAATTTGGGAGATTACTAGGATTTGCTGAAGTTTTTGCAAATGCACAAGCCGCTGAGTTAGTTGCTTAAAACATTGAGGTGAAAAAGCTTCTTGAAGCAATGGAAGTTGTTCAATTTCAACTAGATCAGCTGAAAACAATAGTCATTGCAGCATTTGCCACTCCTACACCTAGACTTGTACCTATACCTGGACCTACATCTACTACACATCCTAGGAAGCCAGCTCCTCATCTTTAGGCCATCCAATACTACACAGCTAGATAGTGTTTGATTGTACTGCTTTCAATTTCTTGTAACTTGTATTGAAAACTTTGATTGAAATGAAAGCACTTTTGTTGACATATTTTTTGTGTTTGAAATGAATTGTGCAATGTCTTGCTATCACATCTTCAATTACACAATGCTAATCTGATGAATTTTAATTAGAATATCAAAGTTGATTTGAGAAAATAAAATTATCTCAAACAAATTTTATGAACTTTCTCATTCTATCATAACAATTAAGCTTTATATGAATATCCTTTTTGATTATTGACAAAAAGGGGGAGAACTTTGAGACTACATGAATAATTCTCTAACTTTTTAAGAATATACAGAAAGGGGGAGTAAATTATTGAAACTGAATGGCTCTAGCTCAAAACTAGCAATTTGCTCTGATTGCTTAAAAAATTTAACTTGCTTTGATTGCTTTAAAATTTTTTAGCTCAAGAATTAGATCTAACACTTACAATTTTGAGCTCTGATACTTTGTGTTTGTGCTAGCTTTAATACTTTGAAACATACAAGCTTTAATACTCTAATACATACAAAAGCACTAACACCAATACTATATAGTTTTTCAAAAAAGCTCTGATACTTATTTGCAAATATAGTTAGCTTTGATACATGTAAATGCTTACTCTCAAATACAATCATACATGTAATTGTAAAGAATTTTGCATCCCCAGTGTTTTGTCATCATCAAAAAGGGGGAGATTGTTGACCCCAAAAGTGATTTTGATGATAACAAAACATTGGAGCATGCATTTGTTTTATTGACAACTCTTTAAGTGTTTTACAAATTTTTGTAGGATGAATTCATTGCTCAATTTCAACTCTTACATTTCTATTTCTTATGTTGAGTTGTATTGTAATTGAGTCTTGTAAAGAAGAACTCAAAGAAAAATTTAAGTATAAGCCAATTAAATTGGTTACTTCAAGGTTATTTCAAGCTTTAATTTACTTTGAGTGTATTATAAGAAGAGTTTGAAGATATCTTGAAAGCTTGAAGCCTTGCTAGATGATTCTGGAGAAGAATTGAAAATTCACTGAAGAACTCATCCGAGCCAACTCGAAAAGAAGAGAGCTGACTCTGGCACATGGAACGCATGAGGATTCTGGCATACAGATATTTGAGCCGACTCTAAGAGATCCGAGCCGACTCGTCTAGAGTACTACTTCCTGAATCAGACAGGCAAGCCAACCCAAGGGGAGTCTGAGCTGACTCTATCATGTTTTCAGACATCCGAGCCAACTCCTCCAGAGTCCAGATAAAGAGATCTGAGAACTATAGCCAATTAAGCCGACTCTTCCAGACTACATTTTTGAAGGCCTGAGGATCCGAGTCGACAGAATCAAGATGGGCCGACTCTTACAGAGTGAGGAATCAGAACACTGTGCAAGCGAGTTGACTATATTGAAGAGAGTCGACTCAACCAGAACTACTCTGAGAACCAGAACTACTCTAAGGATCCAAGCCGACTCGAGTAATCCAAGCTGACTCGAAGGTCGATTTCAGACTTATAACGGCTAGTTCCAGAACTTGAAACTTGAATCCAAAAAGTGCTCCAACGATCAAATGTCACATCCCAATAGTCTACAATGACTAAAACTGCCTGAGAAAGGTACAAGACTATATATTTGAGGAATTTGAACTTCTTTGAAGAAAGTTTTTGAAAAAGAGATGAAGAGTTAATGCATTATTGAATATCCAACCAAGCCAACAAGCAAGAGAGCACAGAGAGCATTCAAGATAGCCTTCAAGCCTTTACCAACTCTCATATGAAGCTTGAAGCACTTAGTAAAGAAGCTATAGAAGCCATTAAAGTGCATTGAAGTGCATTCAAGTGGGCTTCTCTCGAGTTGCATCAGTAACCATTTGACAAAAAATTATTTGTCATTCTGTTGCTTTTCTTTACAATTCTTTTATTGAATTGTTGGGTTATTGGTGAGCCCGGTTGAAAAACCAAATAGGTTCTTGGTTAGCTTGTGTTAAAACCAAGTGTAGGGTTCTTGGTGATCCTGGTAAAACCAAGTTGGGTTTTTTTGGTGAGCCCGGTTTAAAAACCAAAGTGTAGAGGTTTGGATTATGAGCCTGTAAAAATAATCCGACTGAATTCTGGTGGGAGATATAGTGGAAACCCCAAGTAATAATCTTGGATAGTGGACGTAGGAGCTGGGTTGCTCCGAACCACTATAATTTGTTTGTGTTTGTGTGGTGCCTTTCTTATTTGATTATGCTTCTGCATTCTATTATCCTATCACAGCACTTAACACTTATAAGGGATTCAAAGAGCACATCATTGCTTAAATTTTTTAAATTCCCAATTCACCCCCTCTTGGGAAAGCCACCTGGGCAACATGTACCATTCTTGATGAGATGATTAATATGAAAATATGGAATCATCAGTGTCGATGTCTGACCTCCCTCTAAACCTAACTGATATATGGGAGATATATGTGGATGGGTCCTCCAACTCTAAGGGATCAGGAGTGGGAGTAATCTTCGTTAGCTCTAAAGGAGTCATTGCCTAGCATGCCCTATATCTCAAATTTCCAGAACTAATAATGAAAATGAGTATAAATCCCGAATTGTAGAGCTCGAAGTTGCCAAGGAATTGGGAGTACGAGATTTGAAAGTCTATATTGACTCCAAATTAGTCATCGACCATATCAGGGGCTACTCCAAAGCTCAAGAAAAAAGCATGATATACTATTATCCTATTGACCGATCAACCTGTGAAGAGTATCTTCCATTGGCCTGATTCATTTGGATGTATTGCCCAGTGGGCAATCAAACTTTCAAAATTTGATATCAAATTCCAGCCCCAACCCTCGATAAAGGCATAGATATTGGCCAACTTCCTCATCGAATGTACCATTCTTGATGAGATGATTGATATGAAAATATGGAATCATCAGTGTCAATGCCTGACCTCCCTCTAAACCTAACTAATATGTGCGAGATATATGTGGATGGGTCCTTCAACTCTAAGGGATCAGGAGTGGGAGTAGTCTTTGTTAGCTCTAAAGGAGTCATTGCCTAGCATGCCCTATATCTTGAATTTCCAGAACTAATAACGAAAATGAGTATAAAGCCCTAATTGCAGGGCTCGAAGTTGCCAAGGAATTGGGAGTACAATATTTGAAAGTCTATAGTGACTCCCAATTCATCATCAACTATAACAGGGGTGACTCCAAAGCTTAAGAAAAAAGCATGAACAAATATCTTTAAAGAGCCAAGGAGCTAACCAGCAATTTCCAGAGCTTTGAAATCTAACATATCCCAAGAAAAGATAACTCCCAAGCAGATTCACTAACCAAAGCGATGACCACTACACCAATGGTTCTCTCCTCGAGGGACTTATTGTTGACAATTTGAAAAACCAACCATCAAGGAATCTTTCGAAGTTATGTAGCTTGACAATGAGCCATGCTAGATCAATCCACTAATTAACTTCCTAAAAAAAGGTCAGCTCCTTACGGACTGGAAGAAAGCCCACAAAATCAAATATAAATCCGCCAAATATTTAGTGCATTAGAGGAAGCTCTATAAATGATCATTTTTTCTACCATTGAAAGAAAAAAATGTAATTGCATTGAGAAGGGTGAGTATGTCTTAATGGTTATTTATCTCATTAATTATACTCTGACTATCTTTTATCGAGGAAGATACCTTATGAGGTGCTCTTTGGAAAAAAACTAAATTATGATTATATTCAGACTTTTGGATCTGTATGTTTTGACCATCCGAGGTGGAATATGCATTGAGAGAGGTTCACAAAGGGATTGGTAGAGATCATATAGGAAAAAAGGTGCTAGCATACAAGCTACTCCAACAAGGTATTACTAGTCAACTATGTAGAAAGATGCTAAGGAATATCATTAAGTGTAACACTTGTCAAGAAACTCGAATATTCAGCATCTCCCAATTGTATTGATCACCCTCATATGCACTCGATGGCCTTTTATAAAGTAGGGGATGGATATCCTCGACCCATTTTCACCAATTTTGGGTCAACACAAATTCTTACTAATCATATTAATTACTTCACTAGATAGGTGGAGGCTAGACCACTAGCCCACATCATCGAATCTAAGATAATAGAGTTTGTATGGAGGGCCATCATCTCATCTTTGGAGTTCCTTGGGTGCTGATCACTGACAATGGATGATAATTTGTTAGAGCCCGATTTGAAGAATTTTGTGAAGACCAAGAGATCTCATACCGCCTAACCTCGGTAGCTCATCCCCATGCTAATGGAGAAGCTGAAGTTACCAATCGAGACATCCTCCAAGGAATTAAAAGGAGGATTGGCAAAGCTAAAGGTTCATGGGTCAATGAACTCCAACATGTGCTTTAGGCATATCGGACAACACCGAGGGTTCCAATGAGAAAGATACCCTTTAGCCTTGCTTTTGGAACTAAATCAGTGATACCTGTCAAAGTTGGAGTACCCTTGGTGCGGGTTATGAATTACAATGAGCAGACTAACTCAAAAAGTCAACTCATAGACCTGGACTTAATCGATGAGGTTAGACGAAAAAGCAAGCATCAGGATGGCAATGTACCAACACAAGGTTGCATATTACTTCAATACCAAAGTTTGAGGCAAAACCTTTAAGGTGGGTGAATTGGTACTATACTAGATAGAGGTCTCCCACCCGGTCAGAGAGGTATACTTTCACCAAATTAAGAGGGCCCATATTAGGTGGAAGAGATTGTTCGACTAGGAACCTATCAGTTAAAGCAATGAGATTGTACTCTGATACTTTGACTGTGGAACTCTTCCAACCAATGGATCTACCATCAATAATGTATCTCCATTTTTATTCAAGTGAAAGCCTTTTTTAATGCTTTCCTAATAATAAGAAATTTTTTTGATTAGAGTCCCTGAGTGAGATTCCCTGAGCTGAGCAAGACATTCAAAGGTTCTTCTAGTGGGACCATCAATTGAAAGCCTAGGGTGCCTACAAGATTAAGAGCTTACATTGGAGCCCTGAAAGTCTAATCAACCAGAGGAACTCCCCCTTTGGGGACCACGGTGCTAGAAGAAGGTCCATAATCAATATCAAAATAGCCATTAGATGGATCCTCGATCGAAAATTCCAATGGCCTTCTAGACATGGGATTTTAGTCGAAAGTTCAAGGATCCAAATGGTCAAGTACCTTACGATCAAAAACTTAATGATCGAGTACCTCATGATCAAAAACATTACAATTGGATACCTCACGATCGGAAGTGCCATGATTGAAAGGCATACACTAATCGACTACTGGATTCCCTACCTATCAGAACAATATAGGATGCAGTTGTAGAGGCACAATCTAGGAAATGAATAATGACAACCAAACACAAACACATATCCAAAAATTTTTGTTTTCATTGATAGAACTTTATTACATGTAGCCTTGTGGCTAGATTACATGAATTTAGAGCCTCTCAGCTGATAATGTTGCTTCTTAAACTTCTAAAGTAGAAAAATGCAGCACCCATTAAAGGATTGGATGTCTCCTAGAATCCTGAGCTCTTTCATAAAGCTGGGAGTGCCTTTTGAGGGGTCAAGTGCACCATGACCCTCAGCAGAATCATCGGGAAGATGAAAATTATCAAGAGCATGGGCATAGCACTAGCCTCCAAGATGAAACTAGTGTGATGAAGAGCTCACTTGGCAGCATTAACAAGGAAGATGATGAGAAGCAAGGCAAGGAGTCACTGGGAGGAGGAAGTTTACCAGTGAGCGGAAGAAACTGACTGGGAACTAAGGAAGCAAACTCCTCCACCCACTCAGGCCTCTACTGCTATCTACAATCCAAAGTAGGGGCTTCCAGACTCTCAAATCTAGGGGGTTACTCTACAAAAACTTCTTAAAAAATATACCCATTTAGAAAAGTACTTTTTACATCTATTTGAAATAACTTGAAATTTATAAAATAAGCAACTGGCAAAAGTCTTATAGCCTCTAATCTTGTTATAGGTGTATATGTTTCATCAAAATCTATTCTCTCTTCTTGATATCTTGTGACTACAATCTTGCTTTGTTTTTTACTACATTACCTTTTTTATCTAATTTATTTCTAAATACCTATTTAGTACCTATAATAGGATAATTTTTAGGTCTACTAACTAGGGTCCAAACATTGTTCCTTTCAAATTGGTTCAACTCCTTTTGCATAGCCATCATCTAATTTAGTTCTTTTCAGCTTCCTCTATGCAATTGGGTTCAATTTGAGAAATAAATGCAAGGTAATCAAAAGTGTCTCTAAATGAAGACTGGTTCTAATATCTTGTGAGGGAGCTCCTATAATTAAGTCCTTAGGATGGTGATGTACATACCTCCATTCCTTAGGCAGATCATCATGCTCTTCACTTACCTTTTTTCCTTCTCTTCAACTTGTTTATCTTTTAGGCTCAAGTCCTTCATTTCTTCATTCAATGTACCTATATCATTGTCTATGTACTCTTCTTTCCTTAAAGGTGAAGGGTTAGATTTATCAAAAATAATATGAATAGATTCTTTAATAGTTAAGGTTTTTTTATTAAAAACTCTATAAGCCTTACTTGAAATCAAATAACTAAGAAAGATACCTTTATCGAATTTTGCATCAAATTTTTCAAGGTTATCTTTTTCATTATTTAAGACAAAATATTTACAACCAAATATATGAAATGATGAAAGTAACCTATATTTGGTTACAACCAAAAACATGAAATGATGAAAGTAACCTATAAAACATTTACAACCAAATACATGAAATGATGAAAGTAACCTATATTTGGTTTTCTATCATTTCAAAGGTAATGGAAGGTTTTCTTTAAAATAGGTTTAATAAGAACATTGTTCAGAATATAACATATAGTGCTTATAGCTTCAGCTCAAAAATACTTTAGAAGATTGCCTTCATATAATATTGTTTGGGCCATTTCTTCTAATATTCTATTCTTTTTCTCTACAACACTATTTTATTGTAGTATTCTTGGAGTTAAAAAGTTATGATCAATGCCATATTCATTACAAAATTTTTTAAAATATTGATATTTAAATTTTGTACCATGATTGCTTCTTATTGAAATAATTGATAGATTTCTCTGATTTTAAACCTTTCTATGAAATTTCTAAAAAATAGAAAATATCTCATCTTTATATGCCAAAAATAACATTCAAGTAAATCTAGAAAAATTATATACTATCAGAAATTCATATTTCTTGCCTCCTAAACTTAAGATCCCAGTTAGTCCAAATAAGTCCGTGTATAATAGCTCTAAAGGTCTAGATGTTGAAACAATATTTTTAGATTTGATGTTCTTCCTAGTTTGTTTACCATATTGACAAGCATTACATACATGATCATTTTTAAAATTCAGTTTAGGTAAACCTTTAACTAAATCTTTTGAATGTAATTTAGATAATGTATGCATGCTAGCATATCTAAGTCTTTTTTTGTCAAAGCTAACTAGTTTCCTTGATTTTAGTATTCATAACTCCTAGACTTTTATTACTTTCATGACTAGATTTTTAAGTGTATCATGTATATGTTTTCAAGGTTATGTCCTATAAATTTAATGCTTGAATCAAGAAAGCTAGTAACTACACACATTGAAGATTCAAACAACACTTTGAAGCCTATCACATAACTGACTAATGCTTAATAGATTATGCTTCAATTTATCTACTAGCAATACATTTTAAATGAATGTTGAAGGGATGATTTTGATCTTACCAATACCAATAATTCTCCCCTTACTATTATCACTAAAAGTTACAATGCCACCTTCTTTCATTTCTAGGATGAAGAATTATTCTTTATCACTTGTCAAATGCCTTAAACAACCACTATCCAAATACCTTCTTTTCTAGATTCTTGGACTATAAGATATCGCTGCAAAAAAAATTAGGTAAGGTTTTTAGGAATCCAAGCTTTCTTGGATCCTTTGGGATTATTCACCATAGTTCTTTTTGGAACCCAAACTTTCTTAACTTTACTTCTATTTTTGCTTCTCAAGTTATATTCATAATCTTTATAACCAATTTTATTATAGCAAAAATAAACTATGTTTGGTTTTTGTAAAGACTTAGATATTAAAAATTTGATTGCAAAAAATCTGATCACTAAAATTTTGTTATTATACTTTGAGTGGTACCCAATTCCAGCTTTGTGATTTGATTCTCTTGGTTTTTAAGAATTAGTTCAAGTTTGTTTGAGCTCAAAGTTATCTTATCAACCAAAGATTTAAATTTTTGAACTTCCTTTTCTAAATTTTAATTCTCTTTCTCTAAAGCTTTAAGTTTTTCAGAATGTTCCTCTTTTTTTTGCGAAACCTTATTTCTTTCAAGAATTTCATTTAATTCTTTTTGGAAGGTCCTATTTGTTTCTAATGCATCATTTTTTTTCTTTTTATAAAATATCATTTAAATGTTTGAGAGACTTGATTTTCAAACCAACTTTCTTGAATTTAGCAAGCAAATCTTAAAGATTTATGTAATTTATCAAAAGCAAATTCAATATTAGGTTCAAAACAAACCTCATCTTCCAAAGGCATTTAGCATAGATTAGCAAACTTTGTTTGCTCTTCCTCTGTATTTGAACTTGATTCATCACTATCGCTCCATGTAGCAACCATAACTTTTTTCTTCTTGCCGTTCTTGTGGCTCTTCTTCAACATAGGATAGTTCGATCGATAGTGCCTCAGTTTTTAGCATTCATAGTAAATGGGCTTTTGATCATTGTCCTTCTCTTTATCTTTTTCATTACTTGGCTCCCCCTTGGCCAAATGTCTCCTTCTAAACTCTAATGTGCCCTTGCCTATGAATCTTCTAAACCTTCTTATCATAAGGGTCATATCATTATCTCCTAACTCTTCTTCAGATGAGGAGATTTCCACTTTTTCTTTCTTTTCTCCTTTAGTTATAGATTTGAGAGCTATTGTTTTCTTCTTATTTCTTTCCTCATCGCTGTGGTGCTTCATATTAAGTTCATATGTCATTAAGGATCCAAGAAACTCTTCCAATGGTAAGTTATTAGGATCCTTAGCTTCCTAGATTATAGTGACCTTTGAATCCCATTTATCCGGTAGTGATCAAAGAATTTTATTGACCAAGTCATTATTAGAGTATGTCCTGCCAAGACTTTTGAGAACATTAATAATATCTATAAACCTTGTAAACATTTTAGAAATAGTCTCAGTTGGTTCTATTTTGAAAAATTTATAATTATGCATGAGCAAGTTAATTTTTGAATTCTTGACTTGATCTGTACCTTCATGAGTGACTTCAAGTCTATCCCAAGTTTTTTTTATAAAATTATAAGTAAAAATCTGGTTAAACTCATTAGGGTATAGCTCAAAATATAAGAGGTTCATGGCTTTTGCATTTATTTCTACCATCTTCATGTCATGATCATCCCCATTCATCTTTTAGTTTTTGGATGTCCATGCCATCAACCCTTTTAGTGGGTGTGTGAGAACCTTTTCATGATTACTCTCTATAAATGGAAGTCTATAGCTTGAATATATATTCTCATTCAAACTTTCTAATAAGCATAATGAGTGACATTGAAAAGTTGAAGCCTATTACTAGATGAGCTAATAAAGTGCTCATGTGGGTTGCCATGATCTTTTCTCCTAATCATTGGATTAGCGACACTAAGATATGGCTCTGATACAACTTGTTACCCAGACTAACAACCCAAGAAAGGAGTGAATTAGATTTTTGAAAATTAAAATAAGTATCTTTGAAAACTTCACTCAAATATGAGTTAAGTATAGCATGATTTATGTTAGCTAAGAGAGAAAATAAGAGAAACAAACAATTACACAAACACAATAAATTTATAGTAGTTCTGAGCAATCCCAGCTCCTATGTCTCTACTCCCCAAGATCCACTTTGGACTTCACTATATTCTCACAAAAATATAGTTAGATTTTATCCCAGGCTCAAAATCCAAAATCCAAGTATAATGTTTATTTTATAGGCTCACAAATAATTCGATAGGTTTTCAATGCTCACCAATCAAAACTCAAATATATGCTTATTTTTTAGGCTTACAAACAATCCAATTTATTTTCTAAGGTCAACCAATCAAAATCTAAATCCAATTCAAAGTTTCAGCTCTACTAAAATAAACAACTTATAAATATAAAATAAAGTAACAAAAAATAAACTCTAAAAAGAGCTGATTGTTGCAGTTGAAGCTTGATATATAGATGCTCAAGGACTTCAAAAGTTACTCTTCAATGCTTTCCTTATTCCTCACTTAATGCTTCAAGAGATTAGATGGGAAGAAGTTGTAGTACCTCTTGAGTTTTTAATGATTGCACAGAATATTATTCTTGTTGGAATGAATGCTCAAATTCTTATTCAAGTATCTTTAATCATCATTCCTTTTGACTTCCATTCAAGAATTTATATCTTTTAGATTTTTTTTTTTCATGTATCTAAAGTCACTTCTAGCCATTTATAGCAATTAGAAACCAAGAAATAGCTATTAGAAATCTTGAAAATTAAATTCTACAAGTTTTGGAACTAACTATTACTATTGCAATCTATGGGATAAGTGTTGACTCGAAGTAGAAGAGTCGATTCATATCAGTAGTGCCTAGAAAAGTGGATTTCTATCTCCTTGAGAGAGAATGCTCGTAGAACAGGAATTGGCTCTTCTAAATAGGTTTCAAAAACTTATTTTCTATCCTTCTTATGAGAGAAGGCTTGCAGAACAAGAGTTGGCTCATTTTCATAATATCCAAAAACTCATATTTCTACTTATTTGAGAGAGAAGGCTCACCAAAGCAGGAGGTAGCTCTTCTGAATTATGCCAATGATAGTGCCATGCTTGAGTTGGCTCTTCTGGTGCGAGTCTACTCTTGTAGCCTGAAAGTCAAAACTTCAAGAAATTAAAATGATTTGACTCTTTAAGGCTTCCAAGTATATTTTAAGTATCTTCCAAGTGTTTCTAAGGACTTTTAGAAATACACATGCTATATCAAGTACAAGATATAACTTTTTTATTCTTTCCATGATATAAAAATCCTTCAAAGCATCTAAGAGAACCTAATGAGTACAAGTAAACTTTCTATACTTCAAAATATTTCAAGGGATTTATAAGATCTCACCACACACATCCCAATTGTTACATAGAAATCTTAAAGAGATTATCATTGATACAAATGAGCTCACTAACTCTTCCAATATTTTATAGGATCTTCAATTGAGGGTTGAGCATTGGAAAGCTTTCTACAAAAATATTCTTTTGCATTTGAAAAGATTAGTATAGAATTCATGTTTCAGAATTTTCTAATCATCAAAAGCATTCCCAGGATCAACAAGATTTTAGGGTTTAGAGTTTTTGGATTAGGGTTTTAGGGGTTTAGGGTTTGGAGCTTTGGTGGTTTAGGATATAAGGTTGAGGGTTTATGTTTTAGGGTTTAGGGTTTTGTGGTTTAGGGCTTAGGATTTAGGGTCTAGGTTTTAGGATTAAGGGTTTGAGGTGTTGGGGTTTAAGTTATTATTTGGGATTTTAGATTCAGGGTTTAGCAATTTATGGCTTAGTTATTTAGTATTTAAGGTTTTGATCTTAGGGTTTAAGATTTATTGTTTGAGGGTTTAGAGTTAAGGGTTTAGGGTTTTGAGTTTAGGTTCTATTTAGGGTTTAGATTTTGGGTTTAGGGTTTAGGGTTTGAGATTTTGGGTGTTTAGAGTTTATGGTTGAGGACTTATGGTTTATGGTTTTGGGTTTAGTAGTTTAGGGTTTAGGATTTAGGGCTTAGTTTTTAGGATTGAGGGTTTGGGGTATTGGGATTTAGTGATGCGGGACGTGGGTGATGACATTGATGGGTGTTGATGTACTCAAATGATTAACTAATCCTTTTGAGCAATGATTATAAACATAAGCAAAAATTATACATATGAGAGAAAGAGAGACAAGAACTTCGAAGCAAGAGACTAGCCGATCTAAAAATTAACACCTGCAAGTATATCTCATCCAAGAAAATAAGAAAAGGATCTTATGGCTAAAAAAACAATTTGTACTATGTCAAGTCACTTACAATGATCAGATCTAAATGGTCAAGAGGGATTCTCCTACCAACAATGAAACCTAGGAATTTTGGTGTAAAGGAAGCTCTCAACACTCAAGGATTGAGGCCTAAACTCTAAGACTAGCACTCCCTACCTTTAGGACTTACCTTAGCCTTGATCCATGGCATGGAGACCATCATCTTTGACTTGGAAGCCCTGAGAGAAAGTGCAATAAAACCAAAAATTAGGCATGGAAGAGGAATCAAAGATGGAATTGAAACAAAGGAAAGAACGAATAATGGCCGATGCTGAAAGGGATATGCCCTACAAGCCAATCTATGTTGTATCTCCCAAACCATTGTAATTGACAAAAATTCTAATAAAGGCATTATTTTTCATCATACGCTGTGTTTATTATTATATGATGAATCCCGTAGATTAGGGCTATGATTTTAGGGTTATGATGAGATCATACCAGTGAGACCTAAAATCTTAAAACCTTAATCTAAAATATTCCTAGTCAAAGGAACCCTGAGTAGGGGATCAGGGTTTTCGGGTAAGACTAGCACATCCCATGTATACTGGAGAGGGTGACTGCTCTCACAGTCACTTGTGTATGACACTAATACTGGGATGTGGGTGCTCATTGGAGAATGAGTTCACTGATATGATCCAACTTGAGAACATCTAATGGAGTCTTAGCTATATGTCAATAGAAGGTTCTCATAGTGGGAGTGGTACAAGTAATCCTTTGACCTGAAACTGCCATAAGTACCTTATGTACATGAACCCATGCTTTGGTTCAATCATAATAATGACACTGAGTCATGCACAGGATTGATACTGGGAATGGTGAATTGGATATGAAGGTAATGAGTAGGTCAACAAGGAATCGATCACTCTTAGTAAGAGGAGATTGCATCCAGCTAGTTAACAATCGGATGATGATTCAGGAAATCTTTGATCAAAGTAAAGATATTAGAGATGGTTTCTAATATCAACATAATTGAATCATCAATATAAGATTGATCTAGAAATAAATATAATATTGGATTTGACATATATCCATATCCATAGTTATATTTTGGGTGCAGGCTGATCGAAAGATTTAATTGTTTGGTAACTCTCTACTGAAGGGTAGTTTTGGTATTTCACCAGAATTTCCATATCTTCCGGGTAGACATGACACGTTGCTAGATGTCAATCTTGTCTTGTGGATTGATCAAATTTAAAGATCACTTATTAGGAAGAGACCTAATTGATCAAGTCGGGTAAGCCCGGTTTGACCTAAATCGATTAGAAAGAGTTCTAATCAAATTAGGTCAACTTGTATTCGAACCCACTGCTGGCTAGATGTGGAACCCAATGGGTCACACACTTAAGAGCATTGATCAAGAGTTTAATTTGTAATTAAATCATCTTTGCAGGATAACACTCTAGCAGGTGTTGCAAACCCTAGCTTCTATTCGAATTGGATTCGAATTAGGGTTCCAGATTGGTTCAATTCAGGTTCTAATTGGATCTAATTAGACCCTAATTATGTTTATAGAGATTATGGCTAACCCTATTGGCTAGCCATGTAACTAGGCTAGCCTCCCCACCCGCCCCTTTGCATTTTCATGCCAAAATGCCAAGAGTCCATGCGCTTATGGACTCTTGGCACGCCATTTGGAGGAGTCCATGGGCGCATGGACTCTTGGCGCGCCCACTTAATTCTCCGATGAATTAAGTTGGAGCGGCTTCCTTTCTCACTATTAGCGCCTCACATGTGTCCCCTTGGATGGGAATCCAACGGTTGGGAAATTTTTGAGAAAGACAAAAGGCGCAGACTCTTCCCGGTTGCGCGAAATAATGTCTCTTCGGAGAACGAAACATCGTGACTCCCTTCTTCTGAAATTTCATGAGTTTTCTTTTAGGAAAAGCCGTGAGTTTTAATTTGGAAGGTCGTGAGAAGGAGAGAAGGGGCGTGAGAAAATGAGAAGGGTGTGAGATGGGTTTTTACGGAGAGGTGTGTGGGCGCCTCTCTGAAATCTATTTAAGGGGTCAGGAAAAATCATAACGGGTCATCTGAGATTTTTCTTCTTCCTCTCCAAAAGACTCCTTCCCTCTTTTCTTGTTTTACATTGTTTCCTTTACAGAGGACTCCTCTGTCGAAACTCTGTTGCTGAACAAGAATAAAAGAGAAGGTCTCCGACGGTAAAGGAAAGAAGGAGTTCTGATTTTATTTCCTTTCTTTCTTACATTAAGACATTCATGTCTTAATTTCTTCTCCAATTTAAGACAAGCCTAAATCCTCTTAGGACAAGGTCTTATCTCTAAGACAAGGGTGTCTTAGAGGGCCAAAGTCTTAGTGGAAGGAGGAGAAGAGATCAAAGAAAGGGAGGCAACCTCTTGTGTGGAAGAATTCCAGCCATAATCCGAGCAATTTAGTTCTAGGAAAAAGAACTCAATAGGAGGAACCATTGAAAAGAAGATAGTGTTTCTTGATCATTGCTCTGTGTGGATCACCATCGTAGGGCGGACACCTGGACGCCTGGTGAATTCAGTTAGCCCCTTCAACTTCAAGTTTGTTGGAATAAGCGATTACAGGTTAGTACCCTAATCCTAATTTGCATAGATATGCTTGTTATATGTTCTAGTCTTATTTAAGGAGTTCCTGGTTTAGGATTTTTGGTGTGAATTTAGTTTCATTTTTGAAATTACACTTTCGCTGCGTTGCACTGGAACCCTACAGATGCTTGGAATCAAGGAGCTTGAACTTGGATCAATCAAAGGGCATCCCACCCTCCACTCTTCACAAGGGCATCCCACCCTACAAACACAAACCCAAGGGCATCCCACCCTCTTCTCAAACAAGGCTTCACACCTTCAAACCAAAGAAATCTTGCTCACTCCACACAAGAGAACACAAGAAGGAACTTAACAAGAAGGAAACTTTTCATTTATTACTCAAAGTATAGCATGCTTACAAGAGAGGGCTTAGAGCCCTATTTATAGACATACTAACCATGGAAGTCGGCCAAGGAGAGAGAGGAGAGAGTGTTAGGTTAAGCTAACTAACTCCTAGTTAGATCTAACAAATTTGGTTACAGGTTTTAACTAGAAGTAGTTTGCAATAACTTTTAGGTAGAAAGTTGTAACAACTTGAACATGTGGCACTTAGGTGGCAATGACATGGCCTCCTCTTACTGATGTGGATCCTTTGGTGGCATGTGATGTGGCATTCCACATGTCAAGTTGGTTGGAGATTTGTTGGGAGATTGGAAAGTGGTTATATGCTCCCCACAAATTACTTGATGAAGTGTCCTTCATGTTTCCCCCAAAGATGCTTGATGAAGTGTCCTCCATGTGAAGGGAAAGTGGTCTCCAGGTGAAGGTGATGAGGTGGCATCCATGAAGGCTCCAAATGGCATGCTCGAATTAGCATTGACTTGGGTTGAGTCGACTCATGAGGATGGTGGAGTCGGCTCATGGACTTGTGCTTCAAAAGGATAAGTCGACTCAAGAGGATGGTGGAGTCAGTTCATGGGCTTTGTGATTGGGCTTCATCCCATGACCTTTATTGGATTTAAGTGGATTCTTTTAGCAGCAAAACCAAAGAGAATTAGTTTGAAATTTTCCCTTCTTGTTGATGTCCCCATCATTCAGGTTTTAGGTTTTAGGGTTTAGGGTTTATGGCTTAGGATTTTTGATTTTAGGGTTTAGGATGTTGAGATTTCGAGTTTAGGGTTTGTGTTTTAGGGCTTAGATTTTATGGTTTAGCATTTTAGGATTTAGGTTTTGGGGTTTTTGGTTTAGGGTTTGGGATTTTTGGTTTAGGGTTTAGGGTATATGCTTTTAGGGTTTAGCATAAAGTGTTTTTGAATTTAGGATTTTGTGTTAAGGTTTTGAAGTTTTGGTCTTAGTGCTTAGCATTTAGGGTTTTCGGATTTTTGGATTTAAGATTTAGGGTTTAGGGGTTTAGGGTTTAGGGTTTAGAATTTTAGAATTTATGGTATGGGGTTAGGGTTTACTATTTTAGTTTAGGTTTTAAGCTTTAGAGTTTAGGGTTTATGGGTTTACTATTTAGAATTTTGGATTTAGGGCTTAGTTTCTTATGTTGACTCATGTCTTGATTTTGATGAATAACAAAATACTTAAGTATATTTGAGTACTAACTATGTGTTAAAAGTGTGTTTATTAGAACAAGGTACTCATCAAAGTTGTAATGTGTTGAAAGTTAAAATGCTTGTCATCTTATTGAAGAAGTCACTTAGATTGATGGAATTTCAAGTTAAATGGACCTTGGCACATAAGAATGATCTTGAAGGACTCAAAGATTAAATTTGGAGAAGTTTCAATAGAATTTTAGCAGAGTTTCAGGAGAGTTTCAACCAAGTGTCGACTTATGAAAGTGAAGTGTCGACTCAAGATGTCAACTCATAAAAGCTTGAGCTGATATGCAGAAGAAGTTTTAGCCGCATGCATGAAGTATCGACTCATGAAGATCTAGTGTCGACTCATGGTCTGAGACCAAAAATGATATAGAACATGATGAATTGAAGTTTTTGCTCAAGTGTCAACTCATGAAGATGAAGTGTCGACTCACTATAAGAAGTGTCGATGCACCAGTGCACTCTAGAGAGCTTCAGCAGATATTTTTTGATATAGTGTCAACTCAAGTATCGACTCATGTGTTGACTCATGACCTAAAGTGTCGACACCTACGGTCTGGTGAAAGTAATAGCTAGTTTTTTGAAGCATAGAATTGGTCCTTTTTGTGTCTAACAGCTATTTTCTCCTCTCCAATGATCATAAATGGTCATTTAAGGCATAGAAAGATATTTAAAGTGGACCAAACTAAAGGAGTGAACTAATGTGGAGTTATGAGCATTCATTCAAATATTCATTGAAGAACTACCATTTTTGAGTGAAGTTGAGCCTTCAAGCATTCAAGAGCATTTAAGAAGTATTCAAGTCCAATCTTCAAGCATTCATTAAGGCTTCAACAACTTGGGGACAAGCTTTCTCAATAGCAATCAAGATCTTCAAAGAGATATTTGCTTTTAATTTGAAAGCTTATTGTATCTTTACTTTGAACTTGAATTTATTATTGTTCCTAGTTTCAAGTGGATTGAAACTAGTGATTTGGTTGTTGGTGAACCTTATAAAACTAACTTAGATTGTTGGTGAGCCTTGTGAAAACCAACTAGGTTGTTGGTGAGCCTTGTAAAAAACCAACTAGGTTATTGGTGATCCTTGTGAAAAACCAACTAGGTTTTTGGTTAGCCTTGTGAAAACCAAAGATTTTTATTAGTAAGCCCGGAAAAACTAATCAACTATAATCAAGTTGGATTATAGTGAAATACCCAAGTGGACCTTGGAGAGTGGACGTAGGTGCTTTGGAGTGCACCGAACCACTATAAAATATTATGTGTTTGTGATTGCTTTTGCATTTCTTGCATTTACTTCATTATTTTCGCTGCATTTTATTATCAAGCACACATACACTTGAAATCACTAGCACCTTCATTGTTTTTGAATTGGCACATACTTGCAACAAGTTTTTAAAAATCTAATTCACCCCCCTCTTAGGTTGCATCGCTGGGCAACAAATGGTATCAAAGCATTGTACTCAGTTTATAGGTCTAACTACCTTATGTTAAAGATCTATGGTAGCCCCTATAAATTCTAGTGTTGTTGAGGGTCAAGCCTCAAATAGACCTCCATTTTTTAATAGCACTAATTACACTTATTGGAAGACCCGCATGAGAATTTATATGCATTCAATAGATTACAATCTTTGAAAAGTTATTGTAAATGGTCCCCACGTTCCTTCAATAATGGTTAATGGCATTTCCATTCCAAAATTAGAAGAGGATTGGGATGAAAATGATATTAAGCAATCGGAGCTTAATGCCAAGGCATTGAATTTGCTTTATTACGCATTGGATCCTAGTGAATTTAATAGGATATCCACATGTGCTTATGCAAAGGAGATTTGGGACACATTTGAGGTTACTCATGAGGGTGCCCATCAAGTGAAGAACACTAATAGTAAATATGCTCATTCATACATATGAAATGTTTAGAATGGAGACAAATGAATCTATTATTGATATGTATACTAGATTTACAAATATTATCAATGGTATGAGTTGTCTTGGCAAGGTTACGTCTAATGCTGATCTTGTAAATAAAATTCTTAGATCTTTACCAATATCTTGGGATCCAAAGTTCATGGAAATACAAGAAGCAAAAGATGTTGAAACTTACCGTTGGAGCAACTTGTCGGTTCACTTATGACTTATGAGTTGAACTTGAAACAAAAGGCAATGGATGCATATAGAAAGAAGAAGAACATCAGATTCAAATCCACTACACCAAATGAGTCTTCAAGTGAAGAATCAGAAGAAGGTGAAAATGAAGATGAAGAGGCACTAGTGGCAAGAAAATTCAGAAGATTCATGAGAAAAAAGAAATTCCCTTACAAAAAGAAGTCACAGCCTAGCAAGGAAAAAAGAAAAGAAAAAGAAAAAAAGAAAGAGAAGGACCAATCAATTTGCTTTGAATGCAAGAAGCCTAGACACTATAAGATTGATTCTCCTCTCCTGAAGAAATTTAAAAAGAATTTCAAGAAGAAGGCAAGGATGGCAACATGGAGTGACAGTGAAGACTCCAGTTCAGAAGAACAACAACAAGAAGTCGCCAATCTTTGCCTAATGACTTATGAAGATGACGTGCAATCTAAACTTGAACTTGAATTTACCTTTGATGAGCTTAGAGATGTATTTGATGAACTTGTGCATGAGTATAAATTATTAAAAGTTGAGCACAAGAAGTTGAAAAAGCTTGTTGATTACTCATTTGTTGAAAACACCAATCTTGTTAATGAAAATAATGATCTAAAAGTCAAGATTGATGTTTTGGAAAAATTAAAGAATGCTTTTTCAAAAGAAATAAAAGTTTTCACAAGACCTAAGGCTTTTGTTTCAAATAATGAGCTTTTAAAGAAAAACAAAGACCTTGAGATAAAAAACAAGAAATTTAAAGATGAGCTTGATAAAGTAAAACCTTTTATTAAAAAATTTACATTTAGTTCCGAAAAGTTGAATTTATTATTGAATAATCAAAGATCTATATTTGATAAAGCAGGACTTGGTTACAAGCAACAAAAGAAACAAACATTTTTTAAGAATTTCTTTATTCTAGCATCATCAAATGTTACTTGCTTTAGTTGTAGAAAATTTGGACATAAAGCATATCAATGCATTTTGAGAAAAACAAATAATTCAAGAAAAATTTGGATTCCAAAAGGAACCATTCCTACTAACCCAAAAGGATCCAAGATGGATTGGGTACCTAAAATAAAATTTGACCTGTTATGTAGGTGTGTCTTGCAACCAAAGAGAAAAAAAAATTTTGGTATCTTGACAGTCGTTGCTCAAGACACATGACAGGAGATGTGAAGCAATTCACTTCTCTTGAAGCTACGAATGGAGGGAGTGTAACTTTTGGAGATAATGGTAAAGGAAAGATCATTGGTATCGGTGAAGTTTGTTAGGAATTGTGTCCAAAAGCCAATCACCTAGGCTGTAGGCGGTTAAACTGAGTATTATACTTTTTGTAAGAATTAATAAATATTATTTTGGTAGCTCATCACATTATGTCATTTCTCTGTGATGAACTCCTTTCATGTGATGAAGTCCTTAGGACTACATTGACTTCGATATAGAGAGGATATATATCGAGTGGTCCTTAAACTAGGTTCATAACGAAAGGATACAATATACTGGATGGTAATGTATCAAGTTTAGGTTGTGGTTCACATCGTTTGGTTATCCTCTTGACCAATGGAGTATGGTGACACTGATGTGATTTGCATGTAGGATATATGATATCTCATTGAATGTGACTCCGTGCAGCCCCTTTCTACCAAAGGGATACTCACGATTGGATATGGATATATGTATCCCTCCGACCTGAGGTTATCATGGTAGCTTGCAAGCAACTCCCTGTGCTTTGGTGCCGGACTACCCGTATTTCTAATCCAGTGATGGAAGGTTACTGGGTACAGGCAAGTACTTACAGAGTAGTGGTGGACCAAGATAGAATTGACCTGTCCAAAAAGTTTGGATTAAATGTCTCGTAGTGTCTCAATTTAGCAAATCATCGACCGGGGTAGTCCTAATGAGGAGTCACTAGACTTGCGAAGTTGAGACATGTTGTGGATTGACTCAGCTAGGGTTGGCAGTCTAACCCTAGGTCATCCTGAGTATTGGAGGTCAAAGGGATGAATTATATGGTAACCATATGCCAGAGGTTCGATTGATTGCTCTCGCATCTTCGACCTATCCAGATGCCAGGACCCATTGCTAGATGGTATCTTATGCTGATATTGGAATTATTCCAGTGCTACCACCCAGATTTGAACCTATGAGGTCACACACCATAGAGGATCTCTCCCTCATCCAGGTATTGATTTATGATTAGGAATCATTTCGATAAAGGTTTGATTGAGCACATTGGATTGACTCATTTTTGGGTCGATGAGAATTTGTTCGAGTGCACTGGAAATTGTTCCTAGGTGAGCAGGACTTGACCAAGCCTTTTATTAACTAGATTTTGATCTAGTTAATTGTTGAACCGGTTTAGAACCGGTTTGAGATTTTTAAACCCGTTGTAAACAAGTTTGAACCCATCCACACGGTGATTATTGGCTTGGGTGAACAGGGAATTCAAGGCATCTCTTGCTCTCCCGTTTGCATTGGTTTTGGCTAGAATAAAACCTCCGTTTAATGGTCCTTTATTGCTTCTTTGAGGATGAATTTGATTCGTCCAGCAACCTGCTAGCCTTTCATTTTTCCCAGCATGTCTTCTCATCTCCCATTGCACCGGTTCATGCTGCTATAAATAATTCTGGGTGGTGTATTGCAGAGAGGTCTTCTTCCTTGATAAGCTACCACCATCCTTTCAATAGAAGAGCTTTGTGGGTCTGGGTATGTGTTGAGAGATTGGGAGTGAAACTTGTATTGATTCCCTGTTGTCATTGTGCTCAATTGGTGGAAGACATTGTTTTGGAGAAAATAAATTTTAGAACAGCGCATTCTATTCTACCTTCTTCCCTTCAACGTTTTAGGTGCTTCCGGTAACTAGCATCGCGCGAGAAGCCGGACCAAAGGAGCCCCAGGCGTGTCACCCCTCTAGAGGGTGTTCACTTGAGCACCTAAGAGCTGGATTAACTTCCCTTGCTGCTGCTTTGGTTTCCCTTGTTTTTGATTGCAGATTTTATGTTCTGAAAAATCTGGGAGAAGAGAACCATTCAATCGTTGCTGGAAGATCGATCCATATGTTCTCTGTTATATCCACCCAACCGGCCCGGGTTGGTCTGAACAAGGTGTTCAGCCGGTTGATATGGGTTAAAGCTCCCACTGATCGGCTCTTGTAGAGGTCCTGATTGGGTCCCCGCCAGAGGTCAAATGAGTTGACTGACTACTGGGCCGATTGGACTGGAGGCCGACCAACCTGGAGATCGGCTGATTCATTAGTAAGCCAACCCACCAAAGGCCAACTGGTACGGGCACCAGACTCAGAAGAAGACTTTAGAGCTCCATCTGGATCTCTGATTAACCTTGCCCGAAGAATTAGGGTTTTTGGCTTGTAATAAGGGTTGACTTGATCAACTCAATTTTAGTTTGAGTCTATATTACCTGCAATTTTTATTTTGTTGAGTCATATTGACTCAGTAGTGGACTAGGGCTTCAACCTGGGGTGTTACATTTTCTCCCAAGGTCAAGCAAGTGGGCGCCACACTCCCAGCCACACTCCCAGCCATACGCCTGAGTCCAGGGGGCGCCACATCTCCATCCAGCAGGCTTTGGTCCCCACACCACAGATAGAAGCTCCCCTCTTTCATGCGCCAATTGAGGAGAAATCCACCAGGGGTCCACAAAATCAAGGGGGCGGCCCAAGACTTCCCAAAAGAACCAAACTATGAAAGGGAAGAAATTCTCTTGGAGAGAAATTCAAGGAGGCGCCCATTACCTGCCAGAAATACTCAAAACAAAGTTAGAAGGAGCCATAACTTGGGGAGAAAGAAAAGGAGGCATCCAAAAAGGGTTGAGCCATGGAAGGAAGGAGATTTCTCTTGAAAAGCAAGGTTAGGAGGCGCCCTAATCATTCCAACTAAAGCCAGATATAAAAGGCAACAAATTTTCTCTTAGAGGGCAAGGTTAAGAGGCGCCCAAACACTTCCAGATAAGGCCAAGCATAGAAGAAAAAAAATATTTTCTTGGAGGTCAAGACAAGGAGGCGCCACCCACTTTCCTTTTTGAAACTTCAATCAACTTTGGAATTAATTGGCCGGCCATATGAGTAGGGATTGATATCCTAATTTGAAGATCCCCTCCTTTAGTCCCACATGGGAAGATGTAAAATCCTACTCTCTTGTAATGGCCTATAAATTAAACCCCCATGTAAGTTTGAAAGGAATAAGATGAATGAAACCAAATTTTTTTTTAGTGAGCAAACTCTGTGTTTTCTCTCTTCCGCACTTGCATCCAGGTGTTGAGCTCCGTGAGGGAGTAAATCCGGGTTCCCCAGGAACCTTGAGGAGGTGTGAGATCTCCAAAACCCAAACCCTAGGTTAGCCACTTCTACTCCAAAACCCTAGCCACCCACCATCCACTTCAATCCACCAAACCCTAGCCTATCCCACCTCCCACGGCCTCTCTCTCCAAGTCCAGGCCGACCACTAGCATCCAGCTCCAGTCCGGATATTTTAGATCCAAAGCTCTTTCCAGAGGGAGTCGAATCAACCTTCAAGAGAATCCGGATCTCAGCGACATCAGCCTTCAAGTTCTTCGACCTGGTAAATCCTTTCTTGAGTCTCTGAATCCATCACTTGTTTTTCTTCTTCCCAGATCTTGAGTTCAGGAGAAGCCGACCCAGCCACGAGGCCAGTATTGGAGGATCCATTGCGAAGATAGCCGAATCCGAAGATCCAACAATCTGCTGGAGAGAGTTCTTCCACCCAAATTCTGTGAAGATCACTGTCTGGTTGGTAAACCATCTCTTCTCTTTATTTCTGTCATGTTGAAAGTTCAGAGCGAAACCCTAGGTCTGGGAGTTTCTCAACCCCCAGCGATCCGTTACTTCTGAACTACTCTGATAACTTAGCTTCTTCTAAATTGTGCTTTTAATCCTTACCTAGTTTCCATCAACTTAGTTTACTTTACTTTGAGTCGAGGCCAATTTCTGAAATATAAAAAAAAAAAAAAAAAAAATAATCTTAGATTTACTTCCGCATACGCTTCTTTGTTCTTTGTTCTACATCATTTTTGGTATCAGAGCTTCTGTTCTACATCACCAACCTACTGGAAGCCGACCTGCTAAAGGTCGACCAACCTGGATACCGACTGATCCACTCTTGCTTGGCTCGATGGACTCATCCCCATCCGGGGAACCGCTCGAAGGTTCTGGAAGATTCGCTCCAACTGGTACCAGAATTTGTTGCAACGAACTCCATGACTGAAAGGATTATGCCCTATAAGCCAATATTTGTATCTCCCAGACCATTATAAATTGACAAGTTAATAAAGGCAATATTTTTTCATCATTCGCTGTGTTATTATATGATGAACCCCATAGATTAGGGCTATGGTCCTAGGGCTATGATGAGATCATACCAGTGAGATCTAAGGCCTTAAAATCCTAATCTAGAATATTCCTAGTCATAGGAACCCTGAGTTGGGGATCAGGGTTTCCGGTTAGACTGGCACATCCTATGTATGCTGAAAAGGGTGACTGCTCTCACAGTCACTTGTGTGGGACACTAATACAAGGATGTGGGTGCTCATTAGCGAATGAGTTCACTGAATAGATCCAGTTTGAGAACATCTAATGGAGCCTTAGCTGCATGTCAATAGATGTTTCTCATAGTGGGAGTTGTACAAGTAGTCCTATGACCTGAGACTGCCATAATACCTTATGTACATGAACCCATGCTTTGGTTCAATCTCAATCATGACACTGGGTCATGCACGAGGTTGATGCTGGGTATGGTGAATTGTATATGAAGGTAATGAGTAGGTCAACAAGGAATTGATCACTCCTAGTAGGAGGAGATTGCATCCAGCCAAATTAGGTCAGATGATGATTTAGAAAATCTTTGATCAAAGTACAGATATTAGAAATGATTTCTAATATCGAATTAATTGAATCATTAGTGTATGACTGAGCTGGGAATGAGTATAAGCTGGTTTTGACATGTTTCCATATCCATAGTTATATTCGGGATGCAAGATGATTGAAGGATCGAATTATACGGGAACTTTCCACTGAAGGGTAGTTTTGGAATTTTACCAGAATTTTCATATCTTCCGGGTAGACATGACACGTTGCTAGACGTCAATCTTGTCTTGTGGGTTGATCAAATTAAATGGTTTAATTGGATCACTAATTAGGAGGAGTCCTAATTGACTAACTCGAGTTAGCTCAATTTGACCTAAATCGATTAGAATGAGTTCTGATCAAATTAGGTCAACTTGCACTCGGACCCACTGCTGGCTAGGTATGGAACCCAATGGGTCACACACTTAGGATAGATAATCAAGGATTTAATTTGGAATTAAATCTCGTTTGCAGATGAACACACTAGCATGTGTTGCAAACCATGGCTTCTACTTGAATCGGATTCGAGTTAGGGTTCCGATTTGGTCTTTTTTAGATCCAAATTCATTCCGGTTTGAATCTAATTGAAGATTCAAGACATTGGGATAATAGTAGGCTAGCAATTGGGCTAACCTAAGAGGCTAAACCCCTTTCCCACATCGCCTAAACCCCTTCCCCTCTCTTCCCACGCGCGCGCGCAAGGAGAAGAGTCCACGCGCGCGTGGACTCTCGCGCGTGGACTCTCTCCAAGGGGCGTTTTTGCGTGAGAAAAGAAAAGGGGATCGGCGTTTTGGCTAAGGGGCGTGGAAGAGAGTCCACCTAGGCGTTGACTCTTCAAAAAAATGGGATTACCATGAAAAAAAAAAAAAAAAAAAAAAAACACCGAAGGGGCGCGACTCTTCTCTTCTACGCGCGCCCTTCTGTGTTTTTTCATGACTCTTTCTTACGTCTTCCCATCCCAAAGGCCATGAGATTAATTCAAGGGCCGTGAGATGAAGGGAAAGGACGTGAGAAGGGAGAGAGGGGCGTGAGAGGGTGATTACAGATGGGTAGGCATCTCTCTGTCGCCTATTTAAGGAGAAGACTTCACCATAAAAAAAAAAAAAAAAAACAATTCCAGATTTTCTACAGCGAAGCCTTGCTTCTATTTTCCCTCTCCCTCTCCAGAAGATTGTTCCCCCTCCTCTCTTTCCTCTTTGATTCCTTTACAGAGCCTTGGCTCTGTCGAATCTCAGAACAGAAGGAGAGTCATAGAGAAACTCTCCGACGGTAAAGGAAGAAGGCGCCTCTCCTTTCTTTCTTACATTAAGACAATCTTGTCTTAATTTTCTTCTCCCTCCAAGACAAGCCTTGTCTCATTTTAGGACAAGGGCTTATTCTTAAGACAAGAGTGTCTTAAGGGGCCAAAGTTGCTAGAAGACAAGGAGAAGGGTAAGAGAGAAGGTTTAGTCCCAGTTTGGCTAGAGGAGTCCTAGCCAATAGCCCATATATCAAGTTCTTGGGGTAGAACTTGATTGGAAGGAACCCAATTAAGGAGTCAGTGTCTTGATCATCTACCCGTGTGGATCACCATCGGAGGGCGGACAAGTGGACGCCTGGTGTGTTCAAGAGGCTACTCAATTTGGAGTTCATTTCTGCATCAGACTGGTAATAGCAATCTGAGGTTAGTATTTAAACAATGTTTAAATTTGGACATGCATGTAGTCATAGTTTTTAATTGCTAATAAGGAGATTTGGGATTAGGGTTCGGACCTGGTTTCATAAATTTTTGAAATCCACGCTTCCGCACTGGTTCACGAACCCAACAGTGGTATTAGAGCCTCCTTATTAGGATTAAAACTTATGCAGTTCAATTCATGTTTTATTAAATGATGTAGTATCATGTTAAAGTTTTTATATTGATGCATAATGCATGTTTTTGATTGAACATGAGTTTGATGATTGCCACCAGTTAGGGTTTTCCACTGAAACCCTAATTGTCTTAGAGATATGATTAGCCCTGGAGCCATCATACTGAAATAAGGTTGCCCTGGCATAATGGTGTATCCATTATGTGGTAAATGGTTGTCCTAGTATGATGGCACACATTTCACATATTTGCTTAGTTTAAAGCATGTATTAATATATGTGATAGCTTTTAATTGAATGTGCTGGCATTGCATAAATCCCTCTTAAAATTATATTAAGTGGTAGTATAGTTAACCGATAAGCATTATTAGTCATGATGGATAATTAGTCATTTCGGTGTCTAGAAAGGTGGTTCTGGGAAGGTAAAGGGAATCGTGGTTTTTTAATTGGTTCCGTTGTCTGACCTGGCCAATTTTAAATTGGTGTCTAGGAAAGCAACGGGGGGACCCCCACATCTCTTCCACTAGCCTGGCCGATCTGATTGATTTAATTCTTGACTAACATGCTTGGTGTTAAAATACTATTATTGGCCTTCCTTCATGATAGGTCATTATTGTGTTACGATCTATACTAGGTTTGTTGTGTACACACAAGACCTAATATGGTGACTAACACAATTTTTGGCCTAATACAATTATTTGTTTATGGCATGATTTAATGTAATATTTTGTTGTGTACACACAAGGGTATTACTATTAATGTCATGACTATATGGCTATGGAGGGTCTTACTTAACTGAAATATTATAGTTTGTTGTGTATACACAAGGCTATTAATATTTTAGAGGTCGGGATAAGTTGAGAATTGTACGGGTTACAATTGGAGAGAGTTTTCCTACCTATGAACTTATATAAGATTTGTTGTGTACACACAAGGTCCTTTATAAGGGATTGGGATCTCAACCCCACTAAGAAAAACTAATTAGGGTTTTCTCGATCATCGTATAGAGGGTTATGATGCTCGATAAAATAGTGGGAGACATAATTAAATTAAAGTCCTAATTTAATTATGTATTGTCATTTCATGGTTGTTTGCTTATGTATTGTTCTTTGTTTAAATGTAGATAAATGGCCTCTTCACTCTCACTCCGTAGTATTTTAGATGCCAACAAATTGACTGGGCCTAATTATGTTGATTGGCTGAGAAATTTAAAAATAGTACTCAGTCAAGAAAGAATTTCCTATATTCTTGATACCCCAATTTTGGAACCACCAAGGGAAGATGCCTCGCAAGAGGAGAAGACCATATATAATATGTGGCAAAATGACTCACTTACTGTCAAGTGTGTTATGCTTGCCTCTATGACTAATGAGTTGCAGAGGCAGCATGATAGCATGGATACTAACTCCATACTGCTCAATTTAAAAGAGCTTTATGGAGAACACAATAGAACTGCTAGATATGAAATATCTAAGCAGTTGTTCCGTGCAAGGATGACAGAAGGTACATCAGTACAAGACCATGTATTAAAGATAATTGATCTAATCACTCGATTAGGTCAATTAGGTTTTGTAATGGATGGGGAGTTGAATCAAGACTTGATCTTGCAATCACTCCCAGAGTCATTTTCACAGTTTGTTCTTAATTACCATATGAACAAACTTAATTCTTCCTTGCCTGAGCTGTTGAATATGTTGAAGACAGCAGAGAGCCATGTAAAGAAAAATAAGGCTCCAGTTCTTCTTGTGGATAAGAAGAAGACAGGCAAAAAGGGTTCCAGTAAGAGGATGAATCCCAAAGGGGGCATTAAGAAGAAGAAAGGAAAGAAGGCCTCCGGACAGATGACCTGCTTTCATTGTGGCAAGCCGGGTCATTGGAAAAGGAACTGCAAGGTTTACCTTGCAAGTGTGAAGCCTGGTGCATCAGAGGCACCAAAAGGTATGAAAGAAGTTCATACTATTTTGTCATTGGATTCTTCCATTTCAAATACTTGGGTGTTGGATACCGCCTGTGGTCATAACATCTGCAAATCATTGCAGGGACTTCAGGGGCTTAAAGTACTGAAGGAAGGTAACTTTGAGCTCTACGGTGCTGGAGGGGACCCCATCCAAGCAGAAGCTGTAGGGACTTATATTTTGAAGTTACCTTCAGGGAAGATCTTGGAGCTAAGGAATTGTTACTATATGCCAAAAATCATTAGAAATATCATATCTGTACCCTTGTAACTTAAACAAGGATATACTATGAATGTAATGAGTAGTGGCTGCTCAATTTCTTTATCTAATGAAATTATATGTTATGGCATATTCTGCAATGGTCTATTAACTCTTTCCACTAATGACAATATTTTTCATGTTTCTAACAAACGGAAAAGAGATGATGTAAACAATACCTTACTTTGGCATTGTCGACTTGGACATATTAGTGAGACTAGGATTAACAAGTTATACAAAGAAAATTTCTTTGATCCTTATGACTATGAGTCATTAGGAACTTGTAAATCATGTCTCATGGGTAAGATGACCAAGACTCCATTTAGAGGACATGGAGAAAGGACAAAAGAGTTATTTGGACTCATACACACAGATGTATGTGGGCCTATGACAACTCAAGCCTATGGTGGATACTCATACTTCATCACATTTACTGATGATTTTTCAAGGTATGGATTTGTGTATCTAATGAAACATAAGTCCGAGGCTTTTAAAAAATTTTTAGAGTATCAAAGTATGATAGAGAAACAGACAGGAAAAAGTATAAAGATCCTCCGATCAGATAGAGGAGGTGAGTACTTATCCACTGAGTTTCTTGATCACCTTAAAGATAAGGGGATCATCTCTGAATGGACTCCTCCTTACACACCACAATTAAATGGTGTTGCTGATAGGAGGAATCGTACTTTATTGGATATGGTACGGTCCATGATGTGCTTCACGGAGTTACCTTTTTCTTTCTAGGGATATGCTTTGGAAACAGCAACTTATATCTTGAATAGAGTACCATCTAAAACTGTCTCTAGCACTCCATATGAATTATGGAGAGGTAAGAAGCCCAATCTTAAGTATATTAAGATATGGGGATGTCCAGCCTATGTAAAAAGAAATTTTGGACATAAACTAGATGCTAGAGCAGACAAATGTCTATTTATGGGATATCCTAGAGATAGTATAGGATATCTGTTCTACCACCCTACTGAACAAAAGGTTTTGGTCAGTAGGCATGCCACTTTTATGGAAAAAGAATTCATCCTACAAAAGGGCACTGGTAGAAATATCGAACTTAATGAAATTCAACAAATAGACACTTCTCAGTCAAGTAACAACATAGTTAATATAGAACCTGAACACACTCCTATCCGTAGGTCTGATAGGGTGCGACAGGCACCTGAGAGGTATGGGTTCATAATTGAAAATAATGAAGCCTAAATCATTCAAAATGATGAGCCTCTAACCTATACGGAAGCAGTCATGAGTAGAGACTCAGACAGATGGCTGGAAGCCATGAGATCCGAGATGGACTCCATGTATGTCAACCAAGTATGGTCTTTGGTTGATGCACCAGAGGGTATTAACCCTATTGGGTGTAAATGGGTATATAAAAAGAAGATTGGGGCAGATGGCCAAGTTGAAACTTATAAAGCCAGATTGGTGGCTAAGGGTTTCAGACAAAAACAGGGAATAGATTATGATGAAACATTTTCCCCTGTTGCCATGCTCAAATCTATTCGGATTATGCTTGCTATAGCAGCATATCATGATTATGAGATCTGGCAAATGGATGTAAAAACTGCATTCCTCAATGGTTTCCTTGAGGAAGAGGTTTATATGTCATAGCCAGAAGGTTTTGTCTTGGAGACTAAACCTAATCAGGTATGTAGGCTAAAGAAATCCATTTATGGATTAAAGCAAGCATCCAGGAGTTGGAACATCCGATTTGATAAAACAGTCAAAGAATTTGATTTTTTCAAAAATGAGGATGAACCTTGTGTGTACAAGAAGACTAGTGGGAGTGCCATAGTTTTCTTAGTTCTATATGTTGATGATATACTTCTTATTGGGAATGATATCCCAATGTTACAATCAGTCAAAGTGTGGTTATCGAAATAGTTTTCCATGAAAGACTTGGGAGAAGCATCCTATATACTGGGTATAAAGATCTATAGAGAAAGATCAAGAAGGATGCTAGGCTTATCCCAGTCTAGGTACATTGACCAGGTGCTAAAGAGATTTAGCATGGAGGAAAGTAAAAGAGGTTACTTACCTATTGGTCATGGCATACATTTTTCTAAGAGGATGTCTCCTAAGACACCTGAAGAAAGAAATAGAATGAGTTCTATACCTTATGCTTCGGCTATAGGGTCGATTATGTATGCTATGTTATGTACCAGGCCTGATGTGGCATATGCCTTGGGTGTAGCCAGTAGATTTCAGGCTGATCCAGGAGAGGATCACTGGAAGGCTGTGAAAAATATTCTTAAGTACCTGAGAAGGACTAAGGATATTTTTCTTATATACGGAGGGTCTGATCTTAAACTAGAAGCCTATTCAGACTCTAGTTTTTAATCAGACCCAGATGATAGTAAATCCATTTCAGGGTATGTCTTTACCTTGAATGGTGGAGCAGTAAGTTGGAAGAGCACTAAACAGCAGACTGTAGCTGACTCAACTACCGAGGCAGAGTACATAGCTGTCAGTGAAGCCGCCAAGGAAGCTGTCTGGATGAAGAAATTCATCACAGAGTTGGGAGTAGTTCCTGAGATTGAGAGCCCGGTGCCACTCTATTGTGATAACACTGGAGCAGTTGCTCAAGCTAAGGAACCGAGAGCCCATCACAAGTCCAAGCACATTCTGAGACGCTTCCATCTTGTCCGAGAGATAATCGAGAGACAAGAAGTCTGCATCAATAGAGTGGATACAAAGAACAACATAGCAGACCCGTTCACTAAGGCTCTACCACAGCGGGAGTTTGATCGCCACCTCGATTGTATGGGGTTAAAGAATAAGAACGATTGGCTTTAGTGCAAGTGGGAGATTGAAAGGATTATGCCCTATAAGCCAATATTTGTATCTCCCAGACCATTGTAAATTGACAAGTTAATAAAGGCAATATTTTTTCATCATTCGCTGTGTCATTATATGATGAACCCCATAGATTAGGGCTATGGTCCTAGGGCTATGATGAGATCATACCAGTGAGATCTAAGGCCTTAAAACCCTAATCTAGAATATTCCTAGTCATAGGAACCCTGAGTTGGGGATCAGGGTTTCCGGTTAGACTGGCACATCCTATGTATGCTGAAAAGGGTGACTGCTCTCACAGTCACTTGTGTGGGACACTAATACAAGGATGTGGGTGCTCATTAGCGAATGAGTTCACTGAATAGATCCAGTTTGAGAACATCTAATGGAGCCTTAGCTGCATGTCAATAGATGTTTCTCATAGTGGGAGTTGTACAAGTAGTCCTATGACCTGAGACTGCCATAATACCTTATGTACATGAACCCATGCTTTGGTTCAATCTCAATCATGAAACTGGGTCATGCACGAGGTTGATGCTGGGTATGGTGAATTGTATATGAAGGTAATGAGTAGGTCAACAAGGAATTGATCACTCCTAGTAGGAGGAGATTGCATCCAGCCAAATTAGGTCAGATGATGATTCAGGAAATCTTTGATCAAAGTAAAGATATTAGAAATCATTTCTAATATCGAATTAATTGAATCATTAGTGTATGACTGAGCTGGGAATGAGTATAAGCTGGTTTTGACATGTTTCCATATCCATAGTTATATTCGGGATGCAAGATGATTGAAGGATCGAATTGTACGGGAACTTTCCACTGAAGGGTAGTTTTGGAATTTCACCAGAATTTCCATATCTTCCGGGTAGACATGACACGTTGATAGACGTCAATCTTGTCTTGTGGGTTGATCAAATTAAATGGTTAAATTGGATCACTAATTAGGAGGAGTCCTAATTGACTAACTCGAGTTAGCTCGATTTGACCTAAATCGATTAGAATGAGTTCTGATCAAATTAGGTCAACTTGCACTCGGACCCACTGCTGGCTAGGTATGGAACCCAATGGGTCACACACTTAGGATAGATAATCAAGGATTTAATTTGGAATTAAATCTCGTTTGCAGATGAACACACTAGCATGTGTTGCAAACCATGGCTTCTACTTGAATCGGATTCGAGTTAGGGTTCCGATTTGGTCTTTTTTAGATCCAAATTCATTCCGGTTTGAATCTAATTGAAGATTCAAGACATTGGGCTAATAGTAGGCTAGCAATTGGGCTAAACTAAGAGGCTAAACTCCTTTCCCACATCGCCTAAGCCCCTTCCCCTCTCTTCCCATGCGCGCGCACAAGGAGAAGAGTCCACGCGCGCGTGGACTCTCTCCAAGGGGTGTTTTTGCGTGAGAAAAGAAAAGGGGATCGGCGTTTTGGCTGAAGGGGCGTGGAAGAGAGTCCACCTAGGCATGGACTCTTCAAAAAAATGGGATTACCATGAAAAAAAAAAAAAAAAAAAAAAAACACCGAAGGGGCGCGACTCTTCTCTTCTGCGCGCGCCCTTCTGTGTTTTTTCGCGACTCTTTCTTGCGTCTTCCCATCCCAAAGGCCGTGAGATTAATTCAAGGGCCGTGAGATGAAGGGAAAGGACGTGAGAAGGGAGAGAGGGGCATGAGAGGGTGATTACAGATGGGTAGGCGCCTCTCTGTCGCCTATTTAAGGAGAAGACTTCACCATAAAAAAAAAAAAAAAAAACTATTCCAGATTTTCTACAGCGAAGCCTTGCTTCTATTTTCCCTCTCCCTCTCCAGAAGATTGTTTCCCCCTCCTCTCTTTCCTCTTTGATTCCTTTACAGAGCCTTGGCTCTGTCGAATCTCAGAACAGAAGGAGAGTCATAGAGAAACTCTCCGACGGTAAAGGAAGGAGGCGCCTCTCCTTTCTTTCTTACATTAAGACAATCTTGTCTTAATTTTCTTCTCCCTCCAAGACAAGCCTTGTCTCATTTTAGGACAAGGGCTTATTCTTAAGACAAGAGTGTCTTAAGGGGCCAAAGTTGCTAGAAGACAAGGAGAAGGGTAAGAGAGAAGGTTTAGTCCCAGTTTGGCTAGAGGAGTCCTAGCCAATAGCCCATATATCAAGTTCTTGGGGTAGAAATTGATTAGAAGGAACCCAATTAAGGAGTCAGTGTCTTGATCATCTGCCCGTGTGGATCACCATCGGAGGGCGGACAAGTGGATGCCTGGTGTGTTCAAGAGGCTACTCAATTTGGAGTTCATTTCTGCATCAGACTGGTAATAGCAATCTGAGGTTAGTATTTAAACAATGTTTAAATTTGGACATGCATGTAGTCATAGTTTTTAATTGCTAATAAGGAGATTTGGGATTAGGGTTCGGACCTGGTTTCATAAATTTTTGAAATCCACGCTTCCGCACTGGTTCACGAACCCAACAATGACATGGTCACGACTTCGCGCCACCTGGCCATCACTTTTATCCTCTCAGGGGCAAATTCGAGACTTTATCCCTATCCTCTAATGAATTTTGGCAGTATCTCACGCCTATAAAAGGTATCCAGGGGACCTCCGCTGGGGTAAGTCTCTCTTTCCTCCGCACGCTGCACTTTTTCTCTGTTTCTCTCTACTCTGTTGCTCCAAACCCCCTGCTAACTTAAGCATCGGAGTGTCCCCCGCTGGAGCACCTCCGGCGCCTAGGGGACTTTGTGCAGGTCGACCGGCGTAGGAGCTCTCCAGCGCAGCAAGGCGAACCTGGTCTAGGTGGAAGCGCAGCAACAGATTGGTGCTAGAGAAAGGGTGGTGCTGAACCTTCGTTCCACTCTCTACTCTAAAACGAGAGATTGACTGAAGAAAGCTACAAATGGTAAGGGGAAGAATGCGAAGTGTCTCCGCCAGAGGGAGGCATTCTCGCTACAGGCCTGAAGCACCTCGCGAGAGGACGCCACGGCCACCGCTGCCGAGCTCACCATCACTCTGGGGCTGCAGCAGTTCTAGATGCTGGTGAACCGCATCGAGATGCTTACCTCAGTGGTCCATTATTTTCAGGATGCGACCGATGACCAGCGGCAGCCACCCGCGACGTCCTGCATCAACCACCAACCGACTACCGGGGGGAGTCAGCAACCGAAGGAGCCACCGCCTCTTTCCCATGCTGCTCTAGAGCCCCGAAGGTCTTTGGGGGCTTACTCTATTGGGAAGAGGGCGAGGTCGCTTCCCCATCCTTCGCTGACTCTGCTCCCCTCGGTTGTCGGTGCCCTGCTGAAGATCCACATGACTATGGCAGTAAGATCATGTGCATGGAAGAGCGCATGGCGGAGATTATCGAGTGCTAGAAGGCCGAAAGGGGGCAGGCATACGATACCCACCCACCTTTTTCTAGCTGAGATCTTGGGGGAGCCTATCCTCTGACACTTCAAAATTCCCCAGGTGGACCAATATGATGGTACCACCGACCTACTAGATCATTTGGGCATTTACAAAGCCCACATGATGGTACAGGGTGCTTCCAACGCCCTTCATTGTATCGCCTTCCTAGCCACCCTGAAGAAGGCTGCCCGGATGTGGTTTGCGGCCCTCCGACTAGGTACGATCCGATCTTTTTCTCAACTTGAGACTCTTTTTCTTTCGCATTTCAGGACATGCAATCGGGCCCCGAAGAATACCAACTGCCTCTTCCTCGTACTCCAAAAGGAGGGGGAGACCCTCCGAGACTACATGGCCTGCTTCAACTCAATGGCCATGGAAGTCCTAGAGTTGAACGAGGCGGTAGCAATGTCCGCCATCAAGAGAGGGCTTCGGTCGTCCAGGCTTACATTCTTCCTGGACAAGAAGTTCCCAAAGGACTATACTGAGCTGTTGACCAGGGCCCACATGTATGCCCTGACAAACGAGCAATCTGCAAGCCACCGCCAAGCAGAGGGGAAATCAGCCACTAAGAAGCGGAGCAAAAAAACCCCCGCAGTCTGACCTCCTGGCGACGATAGCCGACCCACTCGGCGCTGAAGCCCAAAGCCGAAGGACTTCTTTAAGAAGTTCAAGACTTATGCGCCCCTCTCCCTTCCGAGGGAGAAAATTTTCATGGAGATCGAGAATGAGGCTTACTTCCAAAGGCCTCGACCGATGAGGGGCCCCCGTGTTGCCAGAAACAAGAAGAAGTATTGTCGGTTCCACAGGGACCATGGACACGACATTGAGGAGTGCCTCCAGCTGAAGGATGCTATCGAAGACCTTATCAGGAGAGGGTTACTGAGCAAGTACGTCCTTCCCTGCCAGGATTGGGTTGAAGCCTCAACTGTCAGAGAACCACCTGAAGAGGCTGATCTCCCTAATCAGTGTCCGACAGGCGGAGGCATTGGCATGTTACACCGAAGGTCCGACCGAGGGTCGAAAAGTGGCCAGGATATTGCGAAGAGGCCCAGGGGCTCCAGTATGATCAGTTTTTCTAATGAAGACCTCTTGGAACCCCATCTCCCAGGAGATGACCCTGTCATTGTGTCGGCAATCATTGCCAATTATGATGTAAAATGTGTCCTTATTAACAAAGGAAGCTATGCGGAAGTTTTGCTGTACGATGCTTTTGTTCGAATGAACTTGTCTAGGTCAAGGTTGTGGGACTCCTTGGTGCCGCTTACTGGCTTTTGGAGAAACTCCATCGGAGTAGAAAGAGAAATCACCTTACCCGTAACCCTTGGGATGGAGCCCCGCTAACGGACCTTTCCCATCAATTTTTTGGTCGTTCGTATGACCTCGATGTACAATGCCATCCTAGGCCGACTGGCCCTTAATAAGTTCCGCACCATCGTATCCACTTATTATTTGCTGGCAAAGTTTCTGACTCGTAATGGGGTCAGGGAACTAAGGGGAGACCGCAGGATGGCCAGACAATGTCTGGCCATACATGATAGGCAGCTAGATGGGTGCCCCACACTTAAGCAACTGGATCCCAAGGATGAAACTGATGACAACGGTCAGCCTGTCGAAAAGGTTGTGTTTATTCTGCTCAAAGAGGATGATCCTACTAAAGCACGTCAAATCGGGAGTGCACTAAGTGAAGAAGCCCGATAGGAGCTGATAGGGTTCTTGAGAAGCAACGCTGATGTCTTTGCTTGGTCGGCCTCGGACATGCCAGGCATCCCGCCGGATGTCATTACTCACCAACTTAAGGTGGATCCAACATATAGACCCGTCCGGCAGAAGAAAAGAAGCTTTGCCGCCGAAAGGCAGAAAGCCATCCAAGAAGAAGTGAAGAAACTCCTCAATGCCGGCTTCATTAGGGAGTCCCATTATCCGGAGTGGGTGGCCAATGTCGTTATGGTGAAGAAGGCCAGTGGAAAGTAGAGGATCTGTGTGGACTACATGGACCTCAACAAGGATTGTCCAAAGGACAGCTTCCCCCTGCCAAAAATTAACCAACTAGTGGATGCTGCAGCTGGCCACCAGCTTTTGAGCTTCATGGATGCCTTCTCTAGGTACAACCAGATTAGGATGCATCCCGAGGATGAGGAGAAGATGGCCTTTGTCATGGACAGGGGGCTGTATTGTTACGGGATGATACCTTTTGGCCTGAAGAATGCGGGTGCCACTTTTCAACAGCTGATCAACCAAGTTTTTGAGGGGCAACTTGAAAGGAATATGGAGGCTTACGTTGACGACATGATTGTTAAGAGCCACCGAAGAGCCGACCACATCAGGGACTTGCGGGAGACCTTCGACATGCTGAGACATCATCGGATGAAATTAAATCCCGCCAAGTGCATCTTTGGAGTGACCTCCAGGAAATTTCTCGATTTCCTGGTCACTCAAAGGGGTAGTGAGGTCAACCCTGAGAAGATTAGGGCCATTATGGACATGGCGCATCCGACCAGTAAGAAGCAGGTGCAAGAGCTCACGGGCCGTATTGCCTCTCTCAGCCGTTTCATTTCCCGGTCGACTAGAAGTCCTTGCCCTTCTTCAGAACTTTACACCGGTCGGACCATTTTCAGTGGACCGACAAGTGCCAATCGGCCTTTGAAACCTTGAAGGACTATTTGAAGAACCCACCACTGTTGGCCAAGCCAATGGAGGGGGAGGTGTTGTACCTATACTTGTCGGCCTCTGATGAAGGTGTTAGCGCTGTCCTTGTGCGGGTGGGGGAAGACGGCCAGCAAAAACCTATCTATTATGTCAGCAAAGTCCTCCACGATGTCGAGACAAGGTATCCCAAAGTCCAAAAGCTGGTTTACTCATTGGTCATGGCAGCGAAGTGCCTCCGGCCCTATTTCTAGGCACACCCGATCATTGTGCTGACTGACCAGCACCTCAAGGCCATCCTCCGAAGCCCTGACACCTCCGGATGGCTCGCCAAGTGGGCTGTCAGGCTGGGCGAGTTCGACATCTCCTTTCAATCCCGATCGGCCTGAAGGCCCAAGTAATTACTGATTTTATTGTAGAATGCACATGGGGGCCGGAGGAGACCTCTTCGATAGCCGAAGTACCTGTGGCCGGTCCAGTAGGAGAGATCGAGCCCACCTGGACTCTTCACGTAGATGGAGCTTCCAATCTTGCTAGATGTGGGGCAGGCCTAATTTTAGCTGACCCCGACGTGCAATGTCTGGAGTATGTCCTGCACTTTGCATTTCAGGTATCTAACAATCTGGCGAAGTATGAAGCTTTACTCGCAGGGCTGAGGATAGCTGGTTAGGCATCAGTAGAATCCAGGCCTTCTCTGACTCCTAGTTGGTAGTCAATCAAGTGAAAGGTGAGTTTGAAAAGAGGGACCCTACCCTGGCTAAGTACTTGGACAAGGTACGAGGCTTTACATCTTTGCTTAAGTCATTCGAGATTCTCCATATACCTCGGCTGCAGAACTCCCGGGCAGACGCCCTGTCATGGTTAGCTACGGCTATGGTCAACACCTCCGACCGGACCTTTGTGGAGCATCTGCAGCGTCCAAGCATTGCTGAAGAGCTGACTGATATCTATCAGGTTGAGCAGGAGGCATCTTGGATGGACCCGATCCGTACCTTCCTGGTTCAGGGCACTCTTTCAAATGATCCGATTGAAGCCAAGAATCAATAGCCTCTAAATACGTTGTCCTCGATGGAACCCTCTACAAGCGGTCATTTTCATAACCATTGTTGAAGTGCTTGGGGTCGACTGATGCAGACTATGCGCTCAGGGCTTGGAGGAAGATCCCTGGCCTATAAAATTATCCGGCAAGGATATTGCTGGCCCACAATTAATAAGGATGCGTCAGACTTCGTGTAGGGGTGTGACGCGTGTCAAAGGTATTCGAGTGTCTAAAGGAGGCCCTCACTAGCCAGTAGACCCCGCTTACGTTATCGTGGCCGTTTGCCCAGTGGCCCATGGACATCTTGGGACCCTTTTCCCCGGCGTCTGGCCAACAAAAATTCCTCCTCGTGGCCATCGATTACTTTACTAAATGGGTGGAGGCTGAAGCAGTGGCGCAAATAACGGAAGCCAAGGTGGAGAACTTCATCCGAAATTGCATTATCTTCAGGTTCGGCATCCCACGAATGATCATCACAGATAATGGAAGATAATTTGACAACTCAAGGTTCCGAGATTTTTGCCAGCAATACCACATTTCCCATTGGCTCACCTCAGTCGGCCACCCTCAGTCCAATGGAGAGGCAGAAGTCACCAACCGGATGATCCTGCATGGGTTGAAGACTCGGCTGAATGAAGCCAAAGGACTTTGGGTAGAAGAGCTTTATTCGGTACTATGGGCATACCGGACTACCGCTTAGACGGCAAACGGAGAAACTTCGTTCAACTTAACCTATGGGAGTGAGGCAGTCATCCATGTAGAAATCTCTTTGCAATCCCTGCGGGTTGATCACCTCACTGAGCTGATCAATTCGGAGCAATGAAGGGCTAACCTGGATTTGCTAGAGGAAACCAGGCTACGGGCAAGCATGAAAATGGCAACTTACCAGCAGAGAATGACTCGATATTATAATTCGAGGGTTAAGGCGCGAACCTTCCAAGTTGGAGACTTGGTCTTGCGGAGGACGGAGATTTCAAGGCCGACTGAGCAAGGAAAACTTTCTCCAAATTAGGAAGGTCCCTATCGAGTCAGCGAAGTAATACGGGTCGAGACCTACCAGCTCGAGCAGCTGGATGGGGAGCAAATATCGTGCCCGTGGAATGTAGACATCCTTCGCAAGTACTATCAATAAAGTCTATAGTTTCTCCCATCAACACTCCGAAAGTCTGACTCCGGTCAGCAAAGGCTCTAGGGCAGCCCACTCCGAAAGTCTGACTCTGGTCGGCAGAGGCTCTAGGGCAGCCCACTCCGAAAGTCTGACTCCGATCGGCAGAGGCTCTAGGGCAGTCCACTCTAAAAGTCTGACTCTAGTCGTTAGAGGCTCTAGGGTAGCCCACTCCGAAAGTCCGACTCCGGTCAGCATAGGCTCTAGGGCAGCCCACTCTGAAAGTCTGACTCCGGTCGGCAGAGGCTCTAGGGTAGCCCACTCTGAAAGTCCAACTCCGGTCGACAGAGGCTCTAGGGCAGCCCACTCTGAAAGTCTGACTCTGGTCAGCAGAGGCTCTAGGGTAGCCCACTCCAAAAGTTCGACTCCGGTCGGTAGACGCTCTAGGGTAGCCCACTCTGAAAGTCTGACTCCGGTCAGTAGAGGCTCTAGGGTAGCTCACTCCAAAAGTTCAACTCCAGTCGGTAGAGGCTCTAGGACAACCCAATCCGAAAGTCCGACTCCGGTCGGTAGAGGCTCTAGGGCAGACCACTCCGAAAGTTTGATTCCGATCGGCAGAGGCTCTAGGGTATCCCACTCCGAAAGTCTAACTCCAGTCGGCAATCACCGCACATGGCCCGTACAGAATCGCATGGAGAATGGATGTCAAACCTAGGCTGACTGATGGATCAAGCTGGGAGCCAATCTCCCGGTTCATGAGCCTGAAGTGAGCAGTTGTCCCTTCCGGCCGATGTACCAGCCTCAAACCTCAAGAAGCCGACCGGAAACACTTAGAAAAACTTTGAAAGAAAAAGAAGGTGACCTGTGGTACGAAAAAGCCGATTGGAAATACTTAGAAAGATTTCGGAAGGGAAATATCTATTCCACACACATACACATGAGACAACTAAAAGGCCTTTTCATTAAGTTCAAAAACATACGCTTACAAAAGAAGGTGGGTTGGACCTTTACAAACCCCTCAGGTCAGACCCACGGAAGTTGCATCAGGGGCCCTAACTTCGGCCCCATCTGTTACAACTGGAAGGACAACAGGGACCACAGCTCCTGGGGGCTTGACCGGGATGTCCGTTGCCTCCACTTCAGCCCTGGCCTCCTTCGTCTCACCTTCGGCTAGGGGCTCTCCCTCCTCCGCAGGTCCTTTCAGCTCCGCACCTGACAGGTCCAGCTCTAGGAAGAGTAAGGCCACCTTCTTCAAGCAGTCATCATAACCTTCTCTGTAAAAGTCCGACGCTGTCTCTTCGACCTCCTCGTCGAAATCGGAGGAGGACTTGTATGCCGTTACTGCATCCCGGACCTGCCTCGCGGCCTGCTCCCTAGCTTCCTCAAGTTGGGTCATCAGCTGTACCACTGTTGCCCTCTCGGCCTGCGCTCTCTTGTCGGCCTCTGAGAACCGACCCTCATCTTCTTGCTGCCGGCGAGTGAGGGAAGCCACCTTTGCTTTCCTCTTCTTCAGTCTGGCCTCCCGATCGGCCAGTTGGCCCTCTGCCTCCTTTAGGGTCTCCTTTGATGACTCGGCCTTTGCTTGGGCGGCCGACAACATCTCCTCTGCGGATTTCAGAGATGCCTTCATGGCGGCCTGAGTTGCCTCCATGGCAGCTCGAGTTGCCTCCAACTCCTATACTTTTCTGGCGGAGGTTTTAGCTGCGTGGAGCACTCGGCCGATACCATCTTCCATCAGGGAAATATCATGGAGGAGCTGCAGACATGAGGTTAAGTTAGGGCCGAAAGAAGTAGAGAAAGAGGCGAGAGATCAAGCAAGGTGCCTTACCCTCATGAGATTGCGGTAAGATTCAACTGCCACGTTGCTTAGGTTTCTTTGGATTGACCGCTCCCAGTCGAAGTCGGTCATTACCCCCTTAAGCAGGCTCCATGCTCTGCGGGGGTGGTCCAGAGCGTTCCAATGTTGGAACTCCTCCTGGCAAACTTCTTCATCGGACTCCTCTTCGGCCCCCTCATCGTCGGCCCCTCCTACGGCCGTCCCATTTCACTTGTCCTCCAAGGGCTCCACTGTATCTAGGCCGACGGGCACAGGGGCTGACACGGCCGTTGCACCGGATAGTTCCGACTGCTCATGCCCCCGTGCGGTGGTCGACTCCCTGGTGACAAATGAAGTCTCGGATGCCTTTCTGGCTAGCACCTCGGTAAGGGGGGTATCGTCCTCATCGGACTCCACCTCCACGATGGGTGCAGGCTGCTTCTCTTCCTGCTTCTTCTTTTGTCTTTCGGTCGCCGATGCTGGGGCCAACCCTGAGGAGGGCCTTTTTTGCACTGCCCATATAACAACTTTGGCTTTGTGTATTTTCCTCATCCCCAATCCTATTATGAAGAGATTAAAGGTTAATCAAAGGAAGAAAAGCGACGAGGTCAGGGGGGCGAACTGTGAGGAAAGAGTTCAGCCCTTGCCTAAAAATCTTTGGGAGCTGATCCCTATCCTGTGAAGGCAGTCTTCGCCCAGCAGTTCAAATGCTGCGGTCGGACCAGCTTCGCTGATTTCATTGAATTTAGCTTGGTCAGCCATCAGGATCGACCTCCCCTCTCGGAGCCTCACCCATGGCTCCATCCATAAGGGCTCAAGCCCCTAGGGCTGGAGACTGCTCATAAGAAAGAACCGGGCCTTCCACTCGTGGATGGTCGATGCAAGACACTTTAGGATTTTTCGATAGGGACGGGGATTGAACATCCACCATTCCCGGCTCCTAAAGTCCTTTTTCAAGAGAAAGAAATTACCGAAAAGGGGTAACCTAGGTTTAAGTCCGGCCCTATGACACAATACGATGAAACAGCATATGATCCGGATGCTGTTCAGAGTTAATTATGTCGGGGTTACCTATAGTGCCTGAAGACCTCTACAAAGAAGGGGTGCAACGGAAACCTCAAGCCAACCTTGAGGTGAGATTCATACATTGGAAGGGTTCCCAGGCCCAACGGACTGTTCGCACTCCCCTCTCGGCCTGGCAGCGTGAGGTGTAGAGTGGTGGGGATCCCGTACACCACCCTAAGGTTCTCGCCCCGCTCTCGGGTCATGGTCGATGGGATCTTGCTCGACCCTGGTTGCCTAGGTCTATGGACTGGGCCCCTACTAGTGGTTGCCATTCGTATTGAAGAAGAAGGAGGACTTAGGAGCTAACCTGAAGATGAACTCCTAAGAGCCAGGCTTTGCGGAGGAAGAAGGAGAAGTTCTCTCTCATGGAGCAGGGTTTTGCAAAGGAAGAAGGAGAAGTTCTCTCTCGTGGAGCACAGACACGACTGAAAAACCTTCCCATAGCAAGTCGCCCCTCCTTTTATAGATCTCTTGGGGGGGAGAGGCACCGCCTTTCTCTTTATGGGCATTTCAATCGCCCCATCAGGAGATACGACCGCCCACATCTCCGAGAATGAAGCGATGGGCCGATCTAAATGGCAGATGGCTATCCATGTAAGTGTCGAATCAACGGTGCAAGAATGCATAAAAAACGGAGCTGACCGCCCAGATGCTGCCATGTGGTGCAGTGCATCACTTCGTCCTTGCCAGTATAATTACAAACCTCACTCTTCATCATGACACCTTTTCGCCATTAACTGTGGCCCCTGCGCCCCCAGTGCGGGGCTGACATCTGTCTAGGAGTCGATCGTGGGAGATTTGCAACGATCCATCGTGATGATCCCGGATCGAGTCTGAACGGATGCGATCTGTACCAAAAATGGTGCTCCTGCACTTCGAGGTCACGTGCCTCCTCGAAGCCCAACAGCAGGGTGGCAACTGTCATATCCATCCGGCCGGCCTGGGTTGGGCCGGACAAGGCGTTCAACCGGTTGATACAGGTTGAAGCTCCCACTGATCGGCTCTCGTAGAGGTCCTGACTGGGTCCCCACCGGAGGTCAAATGAGTTGACTAACTACTAGGCCGATTGGTCTGGAGGCCGACAAACATGGAGATCGGCTGATTCATTAGTAAGCCAACCCACCAAAGGCCGACCTACTGGAGGCCGACCTGCTGAAGGCTGACCAACCTGGATACCGGCTGATCCACTCCTGCTTGGCTCGATGGACTCATCCCCATCTGGGGAACCGCTCGAAGGTTCCAGAAGATTTCCTCCAGCTTGTACCAGAATTCTGTTGCAACGAACTCCACGACGTGGACATGACTTCGCACCACCTAGCCATCACTTTGATCGTCTCAGGGGCAAATCCGAGACTTTATCCCTATCCTCTAATGAATTTTGGCAATATCTCATGCCCATAAAAGGTATCCAGGGGACCTCCACTGGGTTAAGTCTCTCTTTCCTCCCCACGCTGCGCTTTTTCTCTCTTTCTCTCTACTCTATGAACCAAACCCCCTGCCAACTTAAGCATCAGAGTGTCCCCTGCCGGAGCACCTCCGGCACCCAGGGGACTTTGTGCAGGTCAACCGGTATAGGAGCTCTCCAGCGTAGCAAGACGAACCCGGTCCAGGTGGAAGCACAACAACATTCTCCATTGAAGCAAGTTCACTTGATGTTGCTACTAGTGCAGAGACCTTTGCATAGCCTATTTGTGTTTTGGGTTTGCTGCTTTTGGAGAAGAAGGAAAAAAATCAACATTTCAAAGGCTTTTGGAAGAAGAAGAAGACTAGAATAACTTTATTCCAGTTATCTCAGCAATTCCAACATTATCCCAGAGTTATTCCAGGCAGGAATAAGGTAAATATTTCTGGTTTTATTTTTTGTGCATGTCTTGATTTGGGTTTATAAAATTGTTTATAAATATTACATGCCTATGTTATGCCTATGTTATGCCATGTTTTGCCTATACATGCATCTTGAATATGTTAGAACCTGTGCGGAGCAGTTTTCTTGTGCTGTTATTTTAAAACTATTTTAAAATACATACCTGCTCCCTGTGTATTGCATGCATAGTATAGACACCTACAACCCGTGTTTTCTTTTCAGTGGTATCAGAGCACCAGGTTCAGGAGTAATATTTCTTGTTTGCATGTGTAGTAGATTAAATAGTTTAATCTTATGAAATGTGTACCTCATAGGATAAGATTAGATAGTACTTTTAGGAACCTAGTTGAGACCTTCACCATGGCCGTGTGTCTTTGGCATGATACGGTTCATTTGTGTTGGCCTCTTCAGAATGATCCTTTAAGGAAATCAATGGAATTAACATTGTTTTAATTCAGATACATTTTTGGCATGTAATATTTATAAAAGAATAACTAGATATGATGCATGATGTTATATGTAAAAGAAGTTTTACATGTTTTAATTAAAATTATTTTAATTAAAATTTTGGCTTATATTCAAACAATTGTGAATTGTATGATTAAGTTAAATGACAAGTTGTCTTAGGGTTTATGAAACCTAATGTCATTTAAATAAGCCAATTGGGTTAATTGGGTTAGCTGTCTAATTGGGTCCATAATATGGGTTAGACCTATGTTTAGTTCAATTAGATAATAAGAAGACTAATCAAAAGTTGATTAAGGTCCTTCTTTTAGAACTATCTAATAGTTAGATAAGTTAGTCCATTCATCTAAAATGGATCTAATTAATGGCTCTGTGGAAGCCCGAGTCTTTAGGCTAATATGATTGAGTTTGGTAAACCGATTGGTGTCGAGGTAGGTTTGGCATTTGTGATCATGGTTGCATGAGGCTACCTCTTTCCTGGTCAACTTGGTTGGTATCTAGGAAAGATGGTTAATGACAGATACTCACCCATGATCTCACCTACCTGACCAGTCGAGTTGACCAGAAATGATTAGAAAAGCTCATTGACTCGAGTTAACCCATGTCACCCAGGTTGATCAGTCTGACTGATCGGTAGGTGCCCATGGATCAATTGTTGAATTGGTTCAACCCTCCTGAAAACTAATTTGTTCAATAGGAGGATGATCCATGTTCTTCTCTTCTTCATCTGTCATAACCTAAAATCCTCTAAAATTATTAGGTCCTGAAAAAGACTAAGTCAAAGAGTTGATGGTGTCTTAGCCTTCCATTAAGTGAGTTAGTAATGTGTCCTTTAACTTGGTGTTCATCGGCAGTTCCATAGAACGGGTGTGCATCCGGTTGCTGGAATTGCTCTCTCATAGATGATGGTTCAGTGCAACCTTCTTAATGGTGATCAAGCGAGTCGGCCATAGTCGGGCTTGGTCATTCGTTGGCTAGAAGTATTGGATTTATCATGTTAATGGTTGGCTAACTGGAGACCCGTAATAGGAGGGCCCTATGCCGATTGGGGTGCTCTTTGGGGCAAAACAATTATTGGAAGTTGCTTGGGGAAGCAATTGGTTGGTGAACCTACCTTTAGGTGCATATGGGTGAGCTGGCCATAGTCGGGTTCATACGTGGTCTATTGAATTTCAGTACCCACTATGAAATAGTGATTTCACGGATTCGAGTTAGAGGCTCCTAATCTGAAAAATTAGTGGGAGAGACCTTTAGACTAAAGTCCAAGTCTTTTGGTTAATTGATTAATTCATACTCATATGGTCTTATTTTTTGGTGCGGGCACCAGACTCAGAAGAAGACTTCAGAGCTCCATCTGGATCTCTTATTAACCTTGCCCGAAGAATTAGGGTTTTTGATTTTTAATAAGAGTTGACTAGATCAACTTAATTTAGCTTGAGTCTACATTACCTGCATTTTATTTTGTTGAGTCATGTTGACTCAGTAGTGGACTAGGGTTTCAACCTGGGATGTTACATTTTCTTCCAAGACCAGGAAAGTGGACACCACACTGCCAGCCACACTCCCAGTCCAGGGGGCGCCATATCTACATCCAGCAGCTTTTGGTCCCCACTCCACAGATGGCAACTTCCTTTTCTCATGCGCCAGATAAAGAAAAGTCCACCAAGAGACCACAAATCAAGGGGGCGGCCAAGACTTTCCCAAGAAACCCAAAGCAAAGAAGGAAAGAAATCCTCTTGGAAGAGAGCTTCAAGGGGGCGGCCACTACCTGCCAAAGACAACCAAAACAAAAATGGGAAGGACCTTGACTTAGGGAGGAAGAAAAGGAGGAGTCCAAAAGAGTTGATCCAGGGAAGGAAGAAAATTTTTCTTGAAGATCCAAGCAAGGTGGCGCCATCTACCTGCCTTTTATAACCCAAATCCAGTTTTTTTGGTACTTTGGCCGACCATATGTGAAGGATTTGCCCTAATTTGTAGATCCCCTCCTTTAGTCCCACATGGGAAGATGTGAAACCCTCCTCCCTTGTAAAGCCTTATAAATTAAACCCCTCTTGTAAGTTTAAAAAAATCAGATGAATGAAAGAAATTTTTTTATGAGAAAACTTGTGTTTTCTCTTTTCCGCACTTGCTTCCAGGTGTTGAGCTCCGTGAGGGAGTAAATCCGGGTTCCCCTGGAACCTTGAGGAGGTGAGAGATCTCCAAAACCCCAAACCCTAGGTTAGCCACTCCACTCCCAAATCCTAGCCGCCATCACCCTTCTCTTTCCACCAAGCCTTAGTCTATTTCCCTTCTCACGACCACCATCTCCAAGTTCAGGCCGACCACCAGCATCCAGCCCCAGTCCAGACACTGCAGATCTACAACAATTCTAAGAGGAAGTCAGATCGGCCTCCAGGAGAATTCGATTTCAGCAACCTCAGCTTCAAGTTCTTCAACCTGGTAAAATCTTTTCTTGAGTTTCTGAATTCCATCATTTGTTCCTCTTCTTTCCCAGATCTTGAGTCCAGGAGAAGCCGACCAAACCACGAGACCAGTATTAGAGGATCCATTGCGAAGATAGCTGACTCCGAGGATCCCACAATCTGCTCGAGAGAGTTCTTCCACTAGAATCCTGAGAAGATCACTGTCTGGTTAGTAAACCATCTCTCCTCTCTATTTCTGTTCTGTTGAAAGTTCAGAGCGAAACCCTAGGTCTGGGAGTTTCTCAACCCCCAGCGATCCGTAACTTCTGAACTACTCTGATAATTTAGTTTCTTCTAAACTGTGCTTTCAATCCTTACCTAGTTTCCTTCAACGTAGTTTAGCTTTACTTTGAGTCGAAGCCAATTTCTAAAATAATAAAAAAAAAAGAATTAATCTTAATTTTACTTCCGCATACGCTTCTTTGTTCTTTGTTCTGCATCATTTTTCCCTTCAGATGTCTTCAAATCTTTCACTCCGGTCACTTCTTGATAACGAGAAGTTGAAGGGTCACAACTTCGATAGCTGGTATCGAAAGTTAAGGATTGTCCTGGAGCATGAATGGATCCTTTATGTGATAACGGATCCGGCACCTGAAATCCCCTCTGCCAGTGCTCGGAGTTCGGTCAGGGACACTTACCAGAAGTGGATTTCTTATCAGACTATTATTCGATGCATTATGCTAGCGACAATGAACGACAAGTTCAGTCGCAAGTTCGAGGAGGCCCAACAGATGAGATTCTTCAAAAGTTGAAGGAATATTTCGGTACACCAGATGATGTAGAGTGGTACAAATTGTCTTGTGCCATCTACAACGCAAAGATGCCGAATGGTGGTTCTGTCACTGATCATGTATTGTACATGATCGAGCTGATAGAAAAGTTGGGCAAGCTCGGATGTCCCTTGCACGAGCAGCTCGGCAAGGATATGATCTTGAATTCTCTGCCCTCCTCCTATCTTGACTTTCTTGATCATTACATAATGAACAAGCCTGCAGTCAATTACCATGGTTTGATGGGATTGCTACAGACTTTCGAGAAAGACCACCAACTGAATAAGGGGGTGGTGAATTTAGTGGGAGGTTCTAGAGGTCGTCGTCCCTTTAAGAAAGGGAAGAATAAAAGAAAGGGAAAGGTGCTGAATGCTCCTAGCTTGAGTCAGACTAGAACAGTGAGAGCTGACCAGTCTAATGCAGTGTGCTTCTATTGCAAGAAGTGGGGACATTGGAAGAGGAATTGTCCTCTTTACCAAGCGTCCCTAGATTCGAACAGGCCAAGGAAGGAAAATCAGCAGAGTGCTGGACAAGGTTTTTATATGATAAAGCCTTGTAATTTCTCTATTTATGATACTGCTAATTGGGTATTGGATATTGGTAGTCCTATTCATGTTTGTAATTCGTTACAGGGACTACAAGTTAGCAAGAAATTCGAGGATGGGGAACATTTCCTGAGCATCGGGAATGGAAATCATGTTCCAGTACTAGCAATCCGAGTTCTGAGCCTTGTCTTTGAGTCCTGTGCTGTCAAGTTAGTCGACTGCCATTACTGTCCTAGTTTCATTATATGCATTATCTCTGTAGGCCTTTTGGCCAATTGTGGTTATGAACTATCAATAAAAGGAGATATTTGCCAAGTTATTTTGAATAACTTTTTGATAATGAAAGCTAAGTTAAATAATGGCATTGATGTACTATCACGGCATGTTAGTGTAATGTACACATCTAGCAAACGCCCAAGGCTAGAAAATGTCAGTGATCCATATCTTTGGCACTGTAGGCTAGGTCATGTTAACCAAAATAGGATAAACAAGATGCGAGGAGAAGGTCTTCTCATGGTCAGTGAATCTGAATCACTGCCTACTTGTGAATCCTGTTACTAGGTAAAATGACCAAGTCACCTTTTACTGGAAAAGGTGAACGAGCTACAGAACTTCTGAGTCTCGTACATACTGATACATGCGGATCCATGATAGTTTGTGCCAGAGGTGGATACAGATATTTCATTATATTTACAGATGACCTTTCGAGGTTCGGTTATGTCTTTTTGATGAGATATAAATCTGAGTCATTTGAAATGTTCAAACGATATCATAATGAAGTAGAGAAACAAATTGGAAAAAGTATAAAAACCCTTTGATCTGATCGAGGCGATGAATACCTATTTGGTGAGTTTTTGACATACTTTGAGGAGAATGGGATTCTCTCTCAGTGGACTCCTCCGGGAACACCACAGTTGAATGGTATGTCCAAAAGGAGGAATCAAACTTTGTTGGACATGGTTCGATCCATGATGGGCTTTGCAACTCTGCCACTATCCTTTTGAGGATATGCACTTGAGACAGCTTGTCACTCGTTAAATAATGTTCCGAGTAAGTCTGTTGTCTCCAATCCATATGAGATGTGGTCTAGACGAAGCCCTCAATCTCACACCTTTGGGTTTGGGGTTGTCCGGCATATGTAAAGCATTTAGACTCAGATAAACTTGGTCATAAGTCTGATCGGTGCCTATTTATTGGTTACCCTAAGGAAACCAAAGGGTATTTTTTCTACTTGGAGGATGAATAGAAAGTGTTCATCGCTCTTAGGGCTATCTTTTTGGAAACAGAGTTCCTTGGAAAAGGGACTGTAGCCTCTAAGATTGAACTTGGAGAAGTCCATTCGGATCATGCTTGCTTTAGTAGCATATTTTGATTATGAGATCTGGCAGATGGATATCTGAACTGCTTTCCTAAATAGGGAGCTGGAAGAGGAGGTGTATATGAAACAGCCTGAAGGGTTCACATCCTCAGATGAGTCTAAAGTATGCAAGTTGCAGAGATCCATTTATGGACTTAAGCAAGCATCTCGAAGTTGGAAATTACGGTTTGATAGGTGTATCAAATCGTATGGCTTCGTTAGGAATGGAGAAGAACCGTGCATCTTAAGTGGGTTAATGGTTCTGTGATTGTATTCCTGGTACTGTATGTTGATGATATTCTCTTAATCGAGAATGACATCGCAGCATTACAAGGAATAAAGGTTTGGTTGTTATCTTAGTTCGCCATGAAGGACTTGGGTGAAGCTTATTACATACTGGGTATGAAGATCTATAGAGATAGATCTAAGAGGCTTCTGGGATTGTCCCAGTCTACGTACATTGATACCGTGCTGAAACTGTTCAGCATGGAAAATTCCAAGAAAAGGCTTTCTTTCAATAGGTTCTAGAATTACTCTTTTCAAGAAGGATTGTGCGACAACTCCTGAGGAAAGAGAGTGCATGAGTAGAGTACCTTATGCTTCTGCAGTAGGCTTTATCATGTATGCTATGATATGTACTAGACCAGACATGGCATACTCACTAGGAGTAGTGAGCAGATACCAATCTGACCCAGGTGAGGCACATTGGAAGGTGGTTAAGTCCATCCTAGAGTATTTGAGAAATCCTAAAGACCAATGGATGATTTATAGAGAATCTAACTTGAAACTTGTGGGGTATACTGACTCCAGTTTTCTGTCAGACAGAGATGATAGCAAGAGTGTATCGGGGTTTGTATTTATGCTGAATGGAGGAGCGATTTGCTGGAAAAGTTCCAAGCAAGCGACTGTTGCTGACTCGGTATGCGAAGCAGAATACCTTGCAGCATCAGATGCAGCGAAGGAAGCTGTGTGGTTGCGGAAGTTCCTTGGAAAGCTAGGGGTGGCATCTTTCCTAGATGGTTCTATTTCAGTGTACTGTGACAGCACTGGAGCCATTGCTCAAGCTAAGGAGCCGAAAGCTTATCACCGTACCAAGCATATTCTGTGGTGCTACCACCTTGTACGAGAGATCGTAGAACGAGACGACATCAATCTTATGAAGATTGATGGAAAGGAAAATCTGGCCGACATTTTTACTAAAGCCGTCAGAATTAAAGAATTCAACTTTTGTAAAAGGGAAATGGGTATTAAATACTGTTCTGATTGGCTTTAGTACAAGTGGGAGTTGTTGGGAATTGTATCCCAAAGCCAGTCGCATAGGCTGTAGGCGGTTGAACTGAGTGTTGCCGCTCTCGTCGCCGCGCCCGCGCCTCGGATCCGTGGATCCTCCCTGACCGCCTGGCGAGGGAGCCTCCCTGGCTGTGGCGAACCTGCAAGAAGGGGTTAGAAGACCCTGGCCGGGGATCCCGGCGAGGGAGCTCCGACGGTCAAGTCAGTAGACGACGAGAAGGAACAGATTCTCCAAGACGGACCCCCTAAGGGGTTCCAGACTTAGAGAATTTACTAGTAAGAAAGGTGCTCTGGGGACCAGAAATTCGGTCGGGCCTCCTTGCCGAGCTCATGCCAAGCGATCCCCTCTCGAGACCTCGGATCTCACTCTCGGAGCGAGGCTTTTTACCGCTGCTTCTTCCTTGTCCCCAGGCTTGTCCGCTTACCTTGTCGTCCGCAGCTTCCTTCCTTTTATCTCCTCCCGCCGTTCGCCTGCCTTCTCCTCCTGGGAGGCTCCCCTCCCCCGTCCCTTTCTCTTTTCCCTTTTGGGTGAGGAGGGCCAGGCAGCTTTCCGACCTCGTCCACCGAGCCCAACAGGGAAAAGGCAAAGACAGAAAGGGAGGGGGGGCGGCGCTGGTAAGGTGGCCGGTCAGACCTCGGGCCCAGTGAGAGCACTCTCTTTTCCAAGTGTGGGCGCCATCCATCTATGGGGCCTGTTTTGTCAAAATCGGGCCTCTCGGCTGCGGGACCTGTCGGGCCGATGCAAATGGTATTTCGCGTGCCACCGCCATCCGTACGGGGCACCGTCTGTGATGCGTACGGCCCGAGGGATGACCTCGGGGCTTGCGCCACCTTCCCTGGGACCTTCTCCGTACGGGCGGCCTGACCTCGGCCGAGGCGGACCCATCCCCGGGGGCCACCTGTCGGAGGAGCGAAGGATCGGCCGACCTCGGCCTAGGTGGACCCCTCCTGGGTGGACACCTGGCGAGGTGGCAGGAGGTCGCCTGGCTTCGGTCGAGATGGGCCCGTCTCCAGGGGCCACCTGGCGAAGGAGCGAAGGATCGGCCGACCTCAGCCTAGGTGGACCCCTCCTGGGTGGACACCTGGCGAGGTGGCAGGAGGTCGCCAGGCTTCGACCGAGGTGGGCCCGTCTCCGGGGGCCACCTGGCGAAGGAGCGAAGGATCGGCCGACCTTGGCCTAGGTGGACCCCTCCTGGGTGGACACCTGGCGAGGTGGCAGGAGGTCGCCTGGCTTCGGCCGAGGTGGGCCCGTCTCCGGGGGCCACCTGGAGAAGGAGCGAAGGATCAGCCGACCTCGGCCTAGGTGGACCCCTCCTGGGTGGACACCTGGCGAGGTGGCAGGAGGTCGCCTGGCTTCGGCCGATGTGGGCCCGTCTCCGGGGGCCACCTGGCGAAGGAGCGAAGGATCGGCCGACCTCGGCCTTGGTGGACCCCTCCTGGGTGGACACCTGGCGAGGTGGCAGGAGGTCGCCTTGCTTCAGCCGAGGTGGGCCCGTCTCCGGGGGCCACCTGGCGAAGGAGCGAAGGATCGGCCGACCTCGGCCTAGGCAAACCCCTCCTGGGTGGGCACCTGGCGAGGTGGCAGGAGGTCGCCTGGCTTCGGCCGAGGTGGGCCCGTCTCCGGGGGCCACCTGGCGAAGGAGCGAAGGATCGGCCGACCTCGGCCTAGGCGGACCCCTCCTGGGTGGGCACCTGGCGAGGTGGCAGGAGGTCGCCTGGCTTCGGCTGAGGTGGGCCCGTCTCCGGGGGCCACCTGGCGAAGGAGCGAAGGATCCGTGGATCCTCCCTGACTGCCTGGCGAGGGAGCCTCCCTGGCTGCGGCGAACCTGCAAGAAGGGGTTAGAAGACCCTGGCCGGGGATCCCGGCGAGGAAGCTCCGACGGTCAAGTCAGTAGATGACGAGAAGGAACAGATTCTCCAAGACGGACCCCCTAAGGGGTTCCAGACTTAGAGAATTTACTAGTAAGAAAGGTGCTCTGGGGACCAGAAATTCGGCCGGGCCTCCTTGCCGAGCTCACGCCAAGCGATCCCCTCTCGAGACCTCGGATCTCACTCTTGGAGCGAGGCTTTTTGCCGCTGCTTCTTCCTTGTCCCCAGGCTTGTCCGCTTACCTTGTCGTCCCCAGCTTCCTTCCTTTTATCTCCTCCCGCCGTTCGCCTGCCTTCTCCTCCAGGGAGGCTCCCCTCCCCCGTCCCTTTCTCTTTCCCCTTTTCGGTGAGGAGGGCCAGGTGGCTTTCTGATCTCGTCCGTCGAGCCCAACAGGGAAAAGGCAAAGACAGAAAGGGAGGGGGGGCGGCACTGGTAAGGCGACCGGTCAGACCTCGGGCCCAGTGAGAGCGCTCTCTTTCCAAAGTGTGGGCGCCATCCGTCTATGGGGCCTGTTTTGTCAGAATCGCGCCTCTCGGCTACGGGACCTGTCGGGCCGATGCTAATGGTGTTTCGCGTGCCACCGCCATCCGTATGGGGCGCTGTCTGTGATGCGTATGGCCCGAGGTATAACCTCAGGGCTTGCGCCTACTTCCCTGGGACCTTCTCCATATGGGCGGCCTGACCTCGGCCGAGGCGGACCCGTCCCCGGGGGCCACCTGTTGGAGGAGCGAAGGATCGGCCGACCTCGGCCTAGGTGGACCCCTCCTGGGTGGACACCTGGCGAGGTGGCAGGAGGTCGCCTGGCTTCGGCCGAGGTGGACCCGTCTCCAGGGGCCACCTGGCGAAGGAGCGAAGGATCGGCCGACCTCAGCCTAGGTGGACCCCTCCTGGGTGGACACCTGGCGAGGTGGCAGGATTTCGCCTGGCTTCGACCGAGGTGGGCCCGTCTCCGGGGGCCACCTGGCGAAGGAGCGAAGGATCGGCCGACCTCGGCCTAGGTGGACCCCTCCTGGGTGGACACCTGGCGAGGTGGCAGGAGGTCGCCTGGCTTCGACCGAGGTGGGCCCATCTCTGGGGGCCACCTGGCGAAGGAGCGAAGGATCGGCCGACCTCGGCCTAGGCAGACCCCTTCTGGGTGGGCACCAGGCGAGGTGGTAGAGGAGCCCCGAACCGAGCTCGACTTCGGCGAGAGCAGTTTGTCTTAGGAAGTCGTCTGGTGGAGTAGCCTTGCCGAGCTCGGCCTTGGCAATGTGGCGCTGACTCGGCCGGAGAAACCTCCATGTGGCTCGATCATATTTGGCGGTATCTGAGCCCGGCCACATCATCGTTACGGCCGTAACAGTTGCCCCCCAAACCACCGTTCCGTTGGGGCGTCGTAGAACGGAACTTCGGGATTAAATACAGATATGACGTGGGGAGGCGAAGATCTTGCATCATAATTGCCACGATCCTTGTCGCCACGGCTCGATGCGCCTGAAACCCTATAGGAAGCCGCCACGTGTCACCCACTTGCCCGTAATAAATGCGTCGCTTCGAGGCAGAGGCCGTTACTCTGCTAACGAGGCGTCGGTATCGGGCGTGCGTCCACGTGGCGATCGCTCAGTGGCTCAAGGCGGAATGACGGGTACGATCGCTGTCGACTGAGTTTGAAAAGGAGGGGACTTTCCAGAATGAGGCCTTTCCCCTTGCTCCGTGGGCGGTTTGCTGCAGTCTAACTTCCGTTGCCCTGCGTTCGCTTGGCGTATTTTCGGTGAGTGCCTCCATCCTTCTCTAGTTCCCCTCTCTCTTTTCCTCTCTAAATCCTTGTCCTCCTCTTTGCCATGGCGCGTCGTCGCTATGTCTCTTCCAATCCGGACGAGGCCGGTCCATCCCGGCCGAGGACTCCATCTTCTTCCTCCTCAGAGGAGGAAACGATCCCGGAGGAGATCTGCCGGCGTCTGCAACCCGGGGGTGTCACCATCGGCATCCCTAAGGGGGTCCGGTCTCCTCCGGTTGCTCCCGCTGTGCCTCTTCTTTCTCTTCCTACTCCGCCTCTTCTTCCCGCTGGTCCCTCCGGTCATGCTTCCACCATGACCGAAGGCGATCTTTCTTTGCTCCGAGAGGCCTACGATATCCCGGGATCAATTCGTCTATTTGTTCCGCTGCCCGGGGAGCGCGTCACCATGAGTGGCCCCGGCCGCATATCCTTCTACGAAGACTTCTTCCTTGGAGGTCTTCGATTTTCTCGGTCCAAGCGAAGTCATTCATCTTTCTCAGCACCTTGAAGAAGGGATGGCAGCGGTCTGCCGACCTGGAGATAAAGCGGCTGAGGGCCGCAACTTGGCCGATGAGTTGCTGCACTTGCTTCTTGGAGGCGCGCTGCTCCATGTCCAAGATGGCCTGGACCTTCTCCGGGTTGGCCTCAATTCTTCTTTGGGTCACCATAAATCCTAGGAATTTCCTGGCGGAGATGCCAAAGGCGCACTTCGCCGGGTTCAGCTTCATCTGATGATGTCGGAGGTTGCCGAACGTCTCTGCCAAGTTAGCTACGTGGTCCGAATCGGGTTTGCTCATTACCAGCATGTCGTCTACGTACACTTGCATGTTGCGGCCGATCTGGTCCTTGAAAACCCTGTTGACGAGATGCTGGTACGTGGCTCGAGCGTTCTTAAGGCCGAATGGCATCATTCTGTAGCAAAAAGTTCTGCAGTCAGTTATGAAGGCGGTATGCTCTTCGTCCTCCGGGCTCATTCGGATCTGGTTGTATCCGGAGAAGGCGTCCATGAACGACAGGAGGCGATGTCCCGAGGTGGTGTCGACCAGCTGGTCGATCTTTGGAAGAGGGAAGCTATCCTTTGGGCAAGCTCGGTTGAGGTCGGTGTAGTCCACACAGATCCTCCACTTACCACTACTCTTTCTCACCATGACCACGTTTGCCAGCCAGCTGGGATACTGGACCTCCCGCACAAAACCGACGGCGAGGAGCTTCTCCACTTCCTCGTTGATCGCCTTCTGCCTTTCCATGGCGAAGCTCCTCTTCTTCTAGCGGACCGGGCGGCAACTTGGGTCCACGTTTAGCCTGTGCGTGATGACCTCGGGCGGGATGCGCGGCATGTCGGCTGCTGACCAGGCGAACACGTCAGCGTTCGCGCGGAGGAACTCTTGCAGGCGGGTCCGTTCTTCTTCAGGGAGCTGGGCCCCGACTTGCACCATCTTCAGCGGATCCGAACCGAGGGGAAAAGTCAGCAGGCGCTCTACGGGCCCTCCCCTGGGTTCCTTCTCTCTTAGGTCGAGGTTGTCGATATCGGGGGCGAGCTCTGCACCCTGGGCGCTCGGGACCGTCTGGAGGCAGAGCGGGACTGGCTGGGTCGTCCCCTTCATCTCCCCGAGCCCGGAAGGCATGGGGAACTGTACCAACAACCTTCTCGTGGAGATCGTGGCGTCCAGTTGGTTGAGCCCGGGACGCCCGAGAATGGCGTTGTAAGGCGAAGGGAGTCTGACGACGGTAAATGTTATTAGGACGGTCGTCTGTCGGGGTGGGGATCCGGTAGTGACCGGGAGAGTGATCTCCCCTTCGACCCCCACGGAGTCCCCTGTAAAACCTACCAGGGGGTGTGCACCGGTATCAGCTGATCGTGGGACAAGTTCATCCGAGAGAAAGCGTCATAAAAAAGTACGTTAGCCGAGCTTCCACTATCCACCATGATTCGATGTACAGGATGCTTCACGATGTTCATCTCGACTACCACGGCATCGTTGTTTACATTATCATTACCCTTCCCATCCTCGGGAGGGATTACATTCTCCGGGTTCCCGACTTCCCGGGCTCTCTTCGCCGCTCGACCGACCCCGCATGAGATCATGCCCACGGGCTACGGCGATCAGGGAGCGATCGCCACGTGGACGCACGCCCGACACCGACGCCTCGTTAGCAGAGTAACGGCCTCTGCCTCAAAGCGACGCATTTATTGCGGGCAAGTAGGCGATGCGTGGCGGCTTCCTATAGGGTTTCAGGCGCATCGAGCCGCGGCGACAAGGATCGTGGCAATTATGATGCAAGATCTTCGCCTCTCCACGTCATATCTGCATTTAATCTCGACGTTCCGTTCTACGACGCCCCAACGGAATGGCGGGCTGGGGGGCAACTGTTACGGCCGTAATGATGACGTGGCCGGGCTCAGATACCACCAAATATGATCGAGCCACGTGGAGGTTTCTCCGGCCGAGTCAGCGCCACATTGCCAAGGCCGAGCTCGGCAAGGCTACTCCGCCAGACGACTTCCTAAGACAAACTGCTCTCGCCGAAGTCGAGCTCGGTTCTGGGCTCCTCTACCACCTCGCTTGGCGCCCACCCAGAAGGGGTCCGCCTAGGCCGAGGGAGCCTCCCTGGCTACGGCGAACCTGCAAGAAGGGGTTAGAAGACCCTGGCCGGGGATCCCGGCGAGGGAGCTCCGACGGTCAAGTCAGTAGACGACGAGAAGGAACAGATTCTCCAAGACGGACTCCCTAAGGGGTTCCAGACTTAGAGAATTTACTAGTAAGAAAGGTGCTCTGGGGACCAGAAATTAGGCCGGCCTCTTTGCCGAGCTCACGACAAGCGATCCCCTCTCGAGACCTCGGATCTAACTCTCGGAGCGAGGCTTTTTGCCGCTGCTTCTTCCTTGTCCCCAGGCTTGTCCGCTTACCTTGTCGTCCCCAGCTTCCTTCCTTTTATCTCCTCCCGCCGTTCACCTGCCTTCTCCTCCTGGGAGGCTCCCCTCCCCCGTCCCTTTCTCTTTCCCCTTTTCGATGAGGAGGGCTAGGCGGCTTTTCGACCTCGTCCGCCGAGCCCAACAGGGAAAAGGCAAAGACAGAAAGGGAGGGGGGGCGGTGCTGGTAAGGCAGCCGGTCAGACCTCGGGCCTAGTGAGAGCGCTCTCTTTTCCAAGTGTGGGCGCCATCCGTCTATGGGGCCTGTTTTGTCAGAATCGCGCCTCTCGGCTGCGGGACCTGTCGGGTCGATGCAAATGGTGTTTCGCGTGCCACCACCATCCGTACGGGGCACCGTCTGTGATGCGTACGGCCCGAGGGATGACCTCGGGGCTTGCGCCTCCTTCCCTGGGACCTTCTCCGTACGGGCGGCCTGACCTCGACCGAGGCAGACCCGTCCCCGGGGGCCACCTGTCGGAGAAGCGAAGGATCGGCCGACCTCGGCCTAGGTGGACCCCTCCTGGGTGGACACCTGGCGAGGTGGCAGGAGGTCGCCTGGCTTCGACCGAGGTGGGCCCGTCTCCAGGGGCCACCTGGCGAAGGAGCGAAGGATCGGCCGACCTAAGCCTAGGTGGACCCCTCCTGGGTGGACACCTGGCGAGGTGGCAGGAGGTCGCTTGGCTTCGGCCGAGGTGGGCCCGTCTCCGGGGGCCACCTGGCGAAGGAGCGAAGGATCGGCCGACCTCGACCTAGGTGGACCCCTCCTGGGTGGACACCTGGCGAGGTGGCAGGAGGTCGCCTGGCTTCGGCCGAGGTGGGCCCATCTCCGGGGGCCACCTGGCGAAGGAGCGAAGGATAGACCGACCTCGGCCTAGTTGGACCCCTCCTGGGTGGACACCTGGCGAGGTGGCAGGAGGTCGCCTGGCTTCAGCCGAGGTGGGCCCGTCTCCGGGGGCCACCTGGCGAAGGAGCGAAGGATCGGCCGACATCGACCTAGGTGGACCCCTCCTGGGTGGGCACCTGGCGAGGTGGCAGGAGGTCTCCTCGCTTCGGCCGAGGTGGGCCCGTCTCCGGGGGCCACCTGGCGAAGGAACGAAGGATCGGCCGACCTCGGCCTAGGCGGACCCCTTCTGGGTGTGCGCCAGGCGAGGTGGTAGAGGAGCCCCGAACCGAGCTCGACTTCGGCGAGAGCAGTTTATCTTAGGAAGTCGTCTGGTGGAGTAGCCTTGCCGAGCTCGGCCTTGGCAATGTGGTGCTGACTCGGTCGGAGAAACCTCCACGTGGCTCGATCATATTTAGCGGTATCTGAGCCCGGCCACGTCATCGTTACGGCCGTAACAGTTGCCCCCCAGCCTGCCGTTCCGTTGGGGCATCGTAGAATGGAACGTCAGGATTAAATACAGATATGTCGTGGAGAGGCGAAGATCTTGCATCATAATTGCCACGATCCTTTTTGCCGCGGCTCGATGCGCCTGAAACCCTATAGGAAGCCGCCACGCGTCGCCCACTTGCCCGTAATAAATGCGTCGCTTCGAGGCAGAGGCCGTTACTCTGCTAACGAGGCGTCGGTGTCGGGCGTGCATCCACGTGGAGATCGCTCAGTGGCTCGGGGCAGAATGATGGGTACGATCGCTGCCGACTGAGTTTGAAAAGGAGGGGACTTTCCAGAATGAGACCTTTCCCCTTGCTCCGTGGGCAGTTTGCTGCAGGCTAACTTCCGTTGCCCTGCATTCGCTTGGCGTATTTTCGGTGAGTGCCTCCATCCTTCTCTAGTTCCCCTCTCTCTTTTCCTCTCTGAATCCTTGTCCTCCTCTTTGCCATGGCGCGTCGTCGCTATGTCTCTTCCAATCCGGACGAGGCCGGTCCATCCCGGTCAAGGACTCCATCTTCTTCCTCCTCAGAGGAGGAAACGATCCCGGAGAAGATCCGCTGGCGTCTGCAACCCGGGGGTGTCACCATCGGCATCCCTAGGGGGGTCCGGTCTCCTCCGGTTGCTCCCGCTGTGCCTCTTCTTTCTCTTCCTGCTCTGCCTCTTCTTCCCGTCGGTCCCTCCGGTCATGCTTCCACCATGACCGAAGGCGATCTTTCTTTGCTCCGGGAGGCCTATGGTATCCCGGGATCAATTCGTCTATTTGTTCCGCGGCCCGGGGAGCGCGTCACCATGAGTGGCCCCGGCCGCATAGCCTTCTACGAAGACTTCTTTTTTGGAGGTCTTCGATTTCCTCTGCACCCCTTCTTCCTCTCTTTTCTCAGCCATTTCCGGCTTGTTCCAGCCCAGTTGGCTCCCAATGCCATCCGGGTCATCTTCTCCTTCACAGTCTTCTGTCACTTTCACGGGTTCGTTGCCCGTTTCTCCCTCTTCAGGGCCATGTTTACCCTGAAGAAGTACTCCACCGATGACGGCTGGTGGTATATTTCGCCCCGGCCCAGGTGTCTCCGGTTCGACCTCCCTTCTTCTATCAAGGGCTAGAAGAGCCGGTTTTTCTTCGCCTCGGTCGAAGATGTCGACTGGACCTGGAGTGAACCGGACCGGTCTCCGAACCGGAACTCCCAGGTTGAGTCGGCGGACCAGGAGGCCTACTCCCTACTCCTGAGTGATGTGGTCCCGGTGCTCGAGGTTCTGCTTTCGGAGCAGAATCTTTTTAAGGCCGGGATCAGTCCCATCCGTGAGTCGGGTGAGATTCGGTCCTCCTTTGACTTCTGCACTCTTTTTCTTCATGACCGAGTTGGCTGACCTTCTATTCTTTTGCATTGAAGGTATGAAGTTCTCACTGGAGAGCCTTCTGGAGGGCGCGGCCCAGAGAGACATCCCGGAGGTAGACGAGCCTGCGGCCAAGAGGGCTCGTACTGAGGCAGGCCGGGAGATTGCGTCGGCGACCACGCCCAGCCCAGTGGCCACTACTCCCCCGCCCAGGTTGCCTCAGGGCGGGGCCGTTGATGCCTCGGCTGCCAGACCTGGTGGCGTTGCCGTCGAGGGGGCTCCACCACCCGAGGCTCCGTCCAGCGCCGGTCACATCGTCGCCGCGGCTCCGACGGTGCAGCCCGTGGCCTCTACCGGCCCATCGATTGCGACCCCAGCTGAAGGGACAGCCACCGCCGGAGCCGACCTGACAGCTCCGCCACCGGTGATCACCCACCGGCGTTCAGTCATCCGTGACAAGGGGCTCATGGAGAAGGTCATGGAGTACGCCTCCACAGCCCGGGACCGCCGAGCTCGGGGCGGCCAGGACTATGCAGACGCCTTGCTCGGGATCCTCCCGCAGCTCTTCATGGTAAGCCCGAGCTCATTCTTCTCTGTCTTTCATGATTTTAGTGGCCTTTTCTCCTAACCCGGTCGCTCTATTTGTGCAGATTGGAAATGACGTTCTCCTACTGAGGAACTTCCTCGTAGGGAATGCGAAGAGGGATGCCGAGAAGGAGAAGAAGCTCGGCAAGCTCGCAGCCGACGTCAAGGACCTCATGGAAAAGGGGGTCGAGCTACGAGCCAGCAACCAAGCCCTCCAGACCGACCTGGCGCGTTCTGAGTGGCGGAACAAGGAGCTGGAGGCTTCTTTGTCGGAGGAGAGGCTCTCCCACCAGCATCGCACGGAGGAGGACGCGGCGGAGAGGGCTCGTCTTCAGGCCCACTCCCAGTGGCTGGAGCGCCAGCTGGAGGAGGCTCGACGAGACGTGAACGCGGCGAAGGACCGGAGTGCGTACATCAACGGACTCCTGGAGGCCGCGAAGCGGGAGGCGCAGGAGGCCATCCCGAAGTTCCGGGCTTCCGACGAGTACACGTCGGAGGTCCGGGAGGCCACCGTGGACTCCTTCCTGAAGGGGTTCCAGATGTGCCGGGAGAAAGTAGGGGCCTTCTTCCCCGAGCTCGACCTCAGCGGGGTGGTGCTCGGAGGTAGGAGGCAAGGAGCCGAGAGCAGAGCCTCCGGTGCGGCCGACGCCACTCCTGCGGCCTCGTCGACCAGCGAAGCCATGGCTCCGGAGCAGCCTCAAGAGCCGGCCGCCGCAGAAGGCGAGGATGCAGAGCTCGCGACCCCGGTGGAGGGCTCCGACCCTGCACCAAACTGAGCCACCATCTTCTCGCCCTGCTCCGTTGTCACAGTTGTATTTCTTTTTCTTCTTCTTCTTTTTTTTTGGGGACTCCCGGCCTGTCGAGATTCCTGGCTTGCACTGTTGCTCAGATTAATGAAGACACTGTTTAACCAAGCCTCGAGTTCATCTTCTTCTCCACTCCCCCATCTCCCTTTTTCTCCTTTTTTTTTTTTTTTTTTTTTTTTTTTTGAGATGTTGATGTGGAGTGCTGAAACGATCGTAGGCCTGGTCCCTTCCGTTGCTCAAATCGAAGGTTGGGACATCTCGGACCGCGCGGCATCAGAGTAGGCCTTGAGCGGGTCCGTCTTTGGGATCGCCCTCATACTCGCGTGGGCGACATGGTTTCTGCCGCGCCTTCCAGGCTGAAGCCCGGGACCTCCGGACTGAACCCCGGGGCTGCAGGCTTTCTCAAGCCTTGCGCGGCTTGCCGAGCTGCTCTCCGGGCTTGCATGGGCGAACTGGGTTCTGCGCCACCTTCCAGGCCGAAGCCCAGGATCTCCGGACTGAACCCCAGGGCCGCAGGCTTTCTCAAGCCTTGCGCGGCTTGCCGAGCTATTCTCCGGGCTTGCGTGGGCGAACTGGGTTTTGCACCACCTTCCAGGTCGAAGCCCAGGATCTCCGGACTGAACCCCGGGGCCGCAGGCTTTCTCAAGCCTTGCACGGCTTGCCGAGCTGTTCTCCGGGCTTGCATGGCCGAACTGGGTTCTGCGCCACCTTCCAGGCTGAAGCCCAGGATCTCCGGACTGAACCCCGGGGCCGTAGGCTTCCTCAAGCCTTGCACGGCTTGCCGAGCTGTTCTCCGGGCTTGCGTGGGTGAACTGGGTTCTGCGCCACCTTCCAGGCCAAAGCCTAGGATCTCCGGACTGAACCCCGAGGCCGCAGGCTTTCTCAAGCCTTGCACGGCTTGCCGAGCTGTTCTCCGGGCTTGCGTGGCCGAACTGGGTTCTGCGCCACCTTCCAGGCCGAAGCCCAGGATCTCCGGACTGAACCCCGGGGCCGCAGGCTTACTCAAGCCTTGCGCAGCTTGCCGAGCTGTTCTCCGGGCTTGCATGGGCGAACTGGGTTCTGTCCCACCTTCCAGGCCGAAGCCCAGGATATCCCGATTCCTTCGACCGTCGACCATGATCGGTCATGCTGAGCCCAGGGCGATGCGCCGGTTTTCCTTCAAAGTGAGAAGAGAGCGTTTGAAGCGAAGGAACTTTATTACGGGAGTAGGGAACCTTACATCACTGATAATACATTCTTAGGTTCGAGGCGTTCCACGTCCGGGGGAACCTGGCACTTCCCAACTCCTCCAGGTAGTATGCGCCGTGAGGGAGGGCTTCTGCCACCCGGTATGGGCCCTCCCAATTGGGCGAGAGCTTGCCGCATTCCCGTGGCTGGGAAGCTTCAGCACGCCGGAGGACCAAATCTCCGGGACGAAAAACCTTCGACCGCACTCGGGAGTTGTAATACCTGGCCACACGCTGCCTATACGCCGCCATTCGAACTCGGGCCTTGTCCCTTGTTTCCTCAAGAAGGTCAAGGTTGAGCATCATCCTGGCTGGGTTTTCTGTCTCGTCATATTGCTCCACACGCAGCGTGGGTAGGCTGAGCTCGATCGGGATGACCGCCTCGGCTCTGAAGATGAGGTTGAACGGGGTCTCGTCGGTAGCCTTCCTCGGGGTGGTGTGGTATGCCCAGAGGACGCTGGGGAGCTCGTCGGCCCACCTGCCCTTGGCCTGGTCCAGTCGCATGCGGAGGCCCCGAAGAATGGTCCTGTTCGTGACTTCGGCCTCTCCATTGGTCTGGGGATGCGCCATCGAGGTGAAGCGATGCCTGATGCCGAGGTCGCTGCAGAACTCTTCGAACTCCCGGCAGTCGAACTAGCACCCGTTGTCAGTAACCACGATGTGGGGGAGGCCGAAGCGGCAAACGATCGACTTCCAAAAGAACTTGGCGACATTTGCCTCGGTGATCCTCGCCAAGGGTTCGGCCTCGACCCACTTCGTGAAGTAGTCGATGGCCACTATCAAGAACTTCCGCTGTCCAGACACCGGCGGGAATGGGCCCAGGAGGTCCATCCCCCACTGGGCGAACGGCCAGGGAGCTGAGAGCTGGGAGATTGGGTTGGAGGGCTGCCGTTGCACCGTGGCGTGACGCTGGCACTGGTCGCACTTCTTCACGAAGTCAGCGGCGTCTTCCTTCATTGTCTCCCAGAAGAGCCCTGACAGAGGGCCTTGTACGCCAATGCCCTGCCCCCCACGTGGTTCCCGCAGACGCCTTCGTGAATCTCCTGGAGCACAAGCTTGGCTTCCGTGGATCCTACGCACTTGAGGAGGGGGTAGGAGTAGGATCTTCGATACAACTACCCGTCCATCAGGATGAACTGCACGGCTTTCTTTCTGATAAGGCGAGCCGCCTCGTGGTCCTCCGGCAGGGTGCCACTGGTGATGTATTCGGCGTACTTGTCCATCCAGCTGGGTTCATGGCTGACCTGATGGACCTTCGCCGGTGCCTCGAGGCTTGGGATCTCAAGGCACTCCACGTGAGCGCGGCCCAGCATCGAGTCCGGCAGGGTCGCCAGCCGAGAGAGAGTGTCCGCGCGGGCGTTCTCCCTACGGGGGATGTGGAAGATGTTGAAGCACCGGAATCTGGATCGCCCGCCTTGACGAGCTCCATGTATTTCACCATTTGGGGGTCATGTGCGGCATACTCCCCGGAGACCTGTCCCGCCATGAGCTGGGAATCAGTGAAAGCTTTGAGGTTAGTTACGCCCAGCTCGCGGGAGACTCTCAATCCGGCAAGAAGTGCTTCGTACTCCGCCTGGTTATTTATCGCGGGGAATTGGAAACGAAGTGCGCATTCGGCGATGACCCCGTCGCTGTTGGCAAGGATGAGCCCAGCCCCACTCCCACCGGAGTTTGAGGCTCCATCCACATGGAGGATCCAAGCATCCTCTCCGGGCTCGTCGGTGCCTATCTCCATCGGCTGGCCTGAGGGGCCTTCCTCGGGCTCCTTGCCCAAGCCTGCACATTCAACCAAGAAGTCGGCCAGCACCTGTGCCTTCATGGCCGACCTTGGCCTGTACGTAATGTCGAACTCGCTGAGCTTCAGTGCCCACTTTGCCAATCGACCCGAAGTATCGGGTCGGCTGAGCACCGCTTTCAGCGGTTGATCCGTCAGGACAGCGATGGGGTGCGCTTGAAAATAGGGCCTGAGACGCTGGGCAGACACTATTAGCGCAAAAACGAGTTTCTCGGGCCGAGAATACCTGAGCTCCGTGTCGCGAAGAAGCTTGCTGGTATAGTACACCGGCCGTTGGACTCCTTGGCCATCGGCCCGAACCAGGACTGAGCTGACGGCTTCCGGGGTGACCGCCAGGTAGAGGATGAGTTCCTCCCCCTCCTCGTGCCTGGACAGCAATGGTGGCGATGCAAGCATCTTCTTCAGCTCCTCGAAGGCCTTCGGCATTCCTCGGTCCAAGCGAAGTCGTTCATCTTTCTCAGCACCTTGAAGAAGGGACGGCAGCGGTCTGCCATCCTGGAGATAAAGCGACTGAGGGCCGCAACTCGACCGGTGAGTTGCTGCACTTGCTTCTTGGAGGCGGGCTGCTCCATGTCCAGGATGGCCTGGACCTTCTCCAGGTTGTCCTCAATTCCTCTTTGGGTCACCATAAATCCTAGGAATTTCCCGGCGGAGATGCCAAAGGTGCACTTCACCGGGTTCAGCTTCATCTGATGATGTCGGAGGTTGCCGAACATCTCCGCCAAGTCAGCTACGTGGTCCGAATCGGGTTTGCTCATTACCAGCATGTCGTCTACGTACACTTGCATGTTGCGGCCGATCTGGTCCTTGAAAACTGGTACGGGCACCAGACTCAGAAGAAGACTTCAGAGCTCCATCTGGATCTCTGATTAACCTTGCCCGATGAATTAGGGTTTTTGGTTTGTAATAAGAGTTGACTAGATCAACTCAATTTAGCTTGAGTCTACATTACCTGCATTTTATTTTGTTGAGTCATGTTGACTCAGTAGTGGACTAGGGTTTCAACCTGGGATGTACATTTTCTCCCAAGACCAAGCAAGTGGACACCACACTCCCAGCCACACTCCCAGTCCAAGGGGCGCCATATCTACATCCAGCAGCCTTTGGTCCCCACTCCATAGATGGCAACTTCCTTCTCTCATGCGCCAGATAAAGAGAAGTCCACCAAGAGACCACAAATCAAGGGGGCGGCCAAAACTTTCCCAAGACATCCAAAGCAAAAATGGGAAGAAATTCTCTTGGAAGAGAACTTCAAGGGGGCGCCCACTACCTGCCAAAAACATCCAAAACAAAGATGGGAAGGACCTTGACTTAGGGAGGAAGAAAAGGAGGAGTCCAAAAGAGTTGATCCAGGGAAGGAAGAAAATTTTTCTTGAAGATCCAAGCAAGGAGGCGCCATCTACCTGCCTTTTATAACCCAAATCCAATTTTTTTGGTACCTTGGCCGACCATATGTGAAGGATTTGCCCTAATTTGTAGATCCCCTCCTTTAGTCCCACATGGGAAGATGTGAAACCCTCCTCCCTTGTAAAGCCTTATAAATTAAACCTCTATTGTAAGTTTAAATCAATCAGATGAATGAAAGAAATTTTTTTATGAGCAAACTTGTGTTTTCTCTTTTCCGCACTTGCTTCCAGGTGTTGAGCTCCGTGAGAGAGTAAATCCGGGTTCCCCTGGAACCTTGAGGAGGTGAGAGATCTCCAAACCCCCAAACCCTAGGTTAGCCACTCCACTCCCAAACCCTAGCCGCCATCACCCTTCTCTTTCCACCAAGCCCTAGTCTATTTCCCTTCTCACGGCCACCATCTCCAAGTCCAGGCCAACCACCAGCATCCAGCCCCAGTCCAGATACTGCAGATCTACAACAATTCTAAGTGGAAGTCAGATCGGCCTCCAGGAGAATTCGATTTCAGCAACTTCAGCTTTCAAGTTCTTCAACCTGGTAAAATCTTTTCTTGAGTTTCTGAATTCCATCTTTTGTTCCTCTTGTTTCCCAGATCTTGAGTCCAGGAGAAGCCGACCAAACCATGAGACCAGTATTGGAGGATCCATTGCGAAGATAGCCGACTCCGATGATCCCACAATCTGCTCGAGAGAGTTCTTCCACCAAAATCCTGAGAAGATCACTGTCTGGTTAGTAAACCATCTCTTCTCTCTATTTCTGTTCTGTTGAAAGTTCAGAGCGAAACCCTAGGTCTGGGAGTTTCTCAACCCCCAGCGATCCGTTACTTCTGAACTACTCTGATAATTTAGTTTCTTCTAAACTGTGCTTTCAATCCTTACCTAGTTTCCTTCAACGTAGTTTAGCTTTACTTTGAGTCGAAGCCAATTTCTGAAATACATAAAAAAAAAAGAATTAATCTTAATTTTACTTCCGCATACGCTTCTTTGTTCTTTGTTCTGCATCATTTTTTGGTATCAGAGCCCTGTCTAGGGTTTCTGTTTGATTGCTTGTTTGAGTCCCTCTCTTTTTACTTTGTCTGCTCGAAGTAGACTCCCCAGGACGTCCGGTCCTAGGAACGAAGCGAGGTGCAAACCTCCTCTTCCCATTCCACGGGGTGTTCCTAGGGCATGTAGGGGATCCGTTGGGTTACAACTTCGTAGCAAAAATTGTAAACGGGGAAGTGCTCTATTTTCAGCCCATAATTATCCTGTTGCAGGAATTATTTCTCACTGCAGGTAACTCCAAATTCAATAATTTTTGTTTTTTTGAAACCAGTATAATTGAAACTAATTTGCGTGATTTTCTCATGATTTATTGGTTTCTGTGCAATTTCTGAGAATTAAATTACTGCAACTCTATTTTTGTGTTCTGCAATCCATTTATTTTTGAGTGTTCATCTCTTAATTCAACTTAAGGGCATTTGAGCATCTAAGATAAGGGGAGGAGTTGATAACCTCTCCTTAGCCCAAAACCACCACCTCTTCATTCGAACCTAAGCCTTTAATCTAAAATTGATTAGACCTAATTTGCCCTAGTGGGCTAGGGACATCAACAAGTCGGGTCAAGGCTAGTGTTGAGTCAGTTTGTCTGGTTACTCTGTGTGTGCTTTGTACTCAGTGTCTAGAACGGTGGTTCAGGGATTCCATCCCGAAGGGCTTGTGTGCTGGTCCGCCTACCTAGCCAATCTCTGATTGGTGTCTAGGATTGGCATTCAGGGACCTAACACTCCCCTTACACCTGCCTGGCTGAGTCCTGAGTTACTACAGGCTAGCTTGCCTCTCTGATTGGGCACCTAGTTTGGGCTCTAGGTCTAGTTAGCCCGTAGTCATTCAGTTGAGTCTCATTTTGTGTGCTTGTTTGCATCATGTCTACCCGGAATGGATTACCCTACCAACCTGGTCAAACCCAACCTGATTTAGAGGCCATGGTTAGAGCTCTTACTGAGAGTATGAACAAATTAAGTCAGGATATGAATGAGAATTTTGCCCAGCTTAGGGATCGAGTCCAAGTACTTGAGGAACCTAGGCATCGGAATTGGACTCCTGACCCAGATTTTAATGTGCCTCAACCTCACCCACACCAAGAGCCTAGAAGACCTTTATACCGAGATCCTGAACCTAATCATAGGAGGCCTGACCCAGAACCTGAGGATAGAGATGATAGGTTCATTCGGAACATCAAGTTAGATGCACCCACTTTTGATGGTAGCTTAAATCCTAAGGTGTATTCTGATTGGGAGGGTGAGATGGACCAGTACTTTGAGTGGTATGCCATGTCTGAGGAAAGGAAATTCAAGTTTGCCAAGATGAAACTAATACGTCAAGCTAGGTTATACTGGGGGAACATTGAGCTGACCACTAGAAGATGAAATGTAGAGCCCATAACCACTTGGCAGGGTATGAAAGAAAAGCTTAGAGACAAGTACCTACCCATTTCATACCAGCAGAATCTGTTAGACCAATGGCAGACTTTGAAATAAGGGAATCGATCTGTTTCAGACTACATAACCACCTTTGATGAATACCTAATGAGATGTGATGTGAGTGAAGCCCATGAGGTCACTTTGTCTAGATTTAGGGCTGGACTTAGGGAAGATATTAAGAGAGAGTTGTTTCTGAGAGAGGTTACTGACCTAGACCAAGCCTATCAGATTGCACTGAACACTGAGAAGTTTCAGAGAGGACCCATGCCATCTAGGGTTTGTGCCCCAATCCCAAGAAATGGACCTAGCCAGGTTACCCCTAGCAAGCCTAATCAGGGTATCCCCACCCCTAGGCCCATGGACAAAGGTAAGGCACCTGACACCCAGAGAACCCCTAGTATCGTTTGTTTTAAGTGTCAGAAACCCGGTCATATCTCCACTCAGTGCACAGCCATAGCTTGTTTTAAGTGTCATAAGGTAGGTCATGTTTCTAGCCAGTGCCCTCGTAGATCCCTATATATAGAAGAGGGAGGAGAAGAGAATTCCGAGCCTAATAAGGAGTTTGAAGAAGAAGTTTATGAGACCGGAATGAATTTGGTTGATGAGTATGAAGGAGAGGAAGAATCCACTGAATCTGACCACTTAGGGGTTGTGAGATGCATCCTGTCCCAGACTAAAGTTCAGGAAGATTGGCGTAGGACTAACATCCTACAGACTTTCCTTAAACTAGGGGATAAGGTTTGTAAAATCATCATAGATAGTGGGAGCTGTGTGAATGCCATTTCTACTAGCACTGTCAAAATGTTAGGCTTAACCCCAGTCCCCCACCCCATCCCCTATAAAGTTTCTTGGGTAGACTCTACCTCTATACCCATCCAGTCTAGATGTCAGGTCCAAATCCAAATGCAATCCTATCAAGAGAAGATTTGGTGTGATGTCTTGCCCATGGGGGTGAGCAGTATAATTCTTGGAAGACCTTGGTTGTATGATCATGATGCCACCCTCTTAGGAAAATCCAACACCTGTGTCTTTAGTTTCAATGGGAAGAAAATCACAATCCATTCAGTCCCTCCTAAGGACAAGGTAGCTAAAGGAACTAGTAAGGTCAGAGAAATGAAGACTGGAGTGAACCTAATTAGTGCCAAGGATCTAGAACAAGAGATTCATAGTGGTTCACCCATTTGGATGTTGACTGCTAAGGAACTTAGGACTCCTACACCCTCAGAGCCTCCTCAGGAAGTTAAGCCTTTATTAGAAAAATTTGAGGATGTTTTTCCTGAGGATCTGCCAGACCACCTTCCACCTCTTAGGGATATTCAGCATTCCATAGATTTAGTCCCAGGAGCTACTTTACCCAACTTGCCCCATTATAGGATGAATCCATCGGAGCATAAAGAACTGCAAAAGCAGGTTGGCGAATTGTTGAGGAAGGGGTTCATTAGAGAGAGTCTTAGCCCTTGTGCAGTCCCTGCACTTCTAACCCCGAAGAAGAATGGCACGTGGAGGATGTGTGTTGACAGTCGTGCCATCAATAAGATCATAATCAAGTATAGGTTCTCCATCCCTAGACTAGATGACATGCTTGATATGATGGCCGGTGCCCTGATTTTTTCTAAAATTGATCTCAAGAGCGGCTATCATCAGGTTAGGATTAGACCAGGGGATGAGTGGAAAACAGCCTTCAAAACTAAGGATGGTCTCTATGAATGGGTTGTTATGCCTTTTGGGTTGTCCAATGCTCCTAGTACTTTCATGAGGATTATGACCCAGGTACTTAGAGCTTTCATAGGGAAGTTTGTAGTGGTCTATTTTGATGACATCCTGATCTATAGTAAGACCCCTGCAGATCACCTAGGCCACCTTAGACAGGTCTATCAAGTTTTGAGGAATGATAGTCTCTATGGTAATCTCAAGAAGTGTGAATTTATGACCAGTAGGATTATCTTCCTTGGATTTGTTGTAACCCCTGACGGCGTGGCTGCCGATCCTGAAAAGATTAGGTCCATAGTAGAATGGCCAGAGCCGACCAGTGTGCATGAAGTCAGAAGTTTCCATGGCTTGGCTACCTTCTATAGGCGATTCATCAAGGGGTTTAGTACCGTAGTTGCTCCTATCACAGACTGCATCAGGAAGGGAGAATTTTAGTGGACCAAAGCAGCCCATAAAGCCTTCCTAGATCTTAAGGATAGGATGACCCAGGCACCCATTTTGAGACTACCGGACTTTTCAAAGGTATTTGAGGTTGCCTGTGATGCTTCAGGAGTAGGTATAGGTGGAGTCCTAAGCCAAGAGAACCATCCCAAGAGAACCATCCTGGTACGTGCATCCAGCGTTCTTGAGGCCGAATGGCATCATTCTGTAGCAAAAAGTTCCGCGGTCTGTTATGAAGGCGGTATGCTCTTCGTCCTCCGGGCTCATTCGGATCTGGTTGTATCCGGAGAAGGCATCCATGAATGACAGGAGGCGATGTCCCGAGGTGGTGTCGACCAGCTGGTCGATCTTTGGAAGAAGGAAGCTGTCCTTTGGGCAAGCTCGGTTGAGGTCGGTGTAGTCCACACAGATCCTCCACTTACCACTACTCTTTCTGACCATGATCACGTTTGCCAGCCAGCTGGGATACTGGACCTCCCGCACAAAACCGACGGTGAGGAGCTTCTCCACTTCCTTGTTGATCGCCTTCTGCCTTTCCATGGCGAAGCTCCTCTTCTTCTGGCGGACCGGGTGGCAACTTGGGTCCACGTTTAGCCTGTGCATGATGACCTCGGGCGGGATGCCCGGCATGTCGGCTGCTGATCAGGCGAACACGTCAGCGTTCGCGCGGAGGAACTCCAGCAGGCGGGTCCGTTCTTCTTCAGGGAGCTGGGCCCCGACTTGCACCGTCTTCAGCGGATCCGAACCGAGGGGAAAAGTTAGCAGGCGCTCTACGGGCCCTCCCCTGGGTTCCTTCTCTCTTAGGTCAAGGTCATCGATATCGGGGGCGAGCTCCGCGCCCCGGGCGCTCGGGACCGTCTGGAGGCAGAGCGGGACTGGCTGGGTCGTCCCCTTCATCTCCCCGAGCCTGGAAGGCATGGGGAACTGTACCAACAACCTTCTCATGGAGATTGTGGCATCCAGCTGGTTGAGCCCGGGACGCCCGAGAATGGCGTTGTAAGGCGAAAGGAGTCTGACGACGGTAAATGTTATTAGGACGGTCGTCTGCCGGGGTGGGGATCCGGCGGTGACCGGGAGAGTGATCTCCCCTTCGACCCCCACAGAGTCCCCTGTAAAACCTACCAGGGGGGTGTGCACCGGTCTCAGCTGATCGTGGGACAAGTTCATCCGAGAGAAAGCGTCGTAAAAAAGTACGTCAGCCGAGCTTCCACTATCCACCATGATTCGATGTACAGGATGCTTCGCAATGGTCATCTCGACCACCACGGCATCGTTGTTTACATTATCATTACCCTTCCCCTCCTCGGGAGGGATTACATTCTCCGGGTTCACGACTTCCCGGGCTCTCTTCGTCGCTCGACCGACCCCGCATGAGATCATGCCCACGGGCTTCTCCGTTAGGCGGTTATCGATTGCAGGGACGGGTGGTAAGGTCGCGAGCGGCTGCCCCTCCGAGGGGGCCTCGTTCCTGACGAACTTCCTGAGGTAGCCCCTCCTAATCAGCTCTCGATCTCCCGCTTCAAGTTGCAACACTCCTCCGTGTCGTGACCGTGCTCGCGGTGGAACTGGCAGTACTTCGATTTATCCCGGGTGGCTCTCGGGTTCTGAGGAGGAGGTCGGTGGAGGTAGCGCTCGCCCTCGATTTCCATGAGGATCTTGGTCCGAGGTGCGAGGAGAGGGGTGAACCTCCGCTCGGGAGTGGCCTCGCCCCTCGGCCTTGGATTCGGGCGAGGGTCGGCAGATGGCCCGGGCTTCCGAGCCCCCGGGATATCTCTCGGGGGTGGCCTCTTCAGAGTCTTCCCATCCAACTTGACGGGTGCGGTCGGCCTCCTCCGCTCGGATGTACTTGTGGGCATGGAGGAGGAGCTCGGAGTACATCCTGGGTGGCTTCTTGTCCAGGGAGTAGGTCAGGCGGGATGTCTTGAGCCCGCGCTTCAAAGACAACATGGCGACGGGCTTGTCCAGGCTGTAGATTTCCTAGGCTGCGGTCTTGAACCGGGTGATGTAGTCCCGGAGCAGCTCCTGGTCCTGCTGGCGGATGGAGAAGAGGCTGTCCACCTCTCTCGGCACCTTTCAACAAGCGTCGAAGAGCGCCACGAACTTTCCTTCCAGCTGATGGAAGGAGCAAATGGATCTGGGCTCGAGGCGGGTGAACTAGACTCGAGCGGCCTTCCGGAGGGTGGCCGGGAAGGCGATGCACAGAAGAGCGTCGGTGGCCCCCTGGACCCTCATGAGAGCTTTGTAGCTCTCCAGATGGTCCAAAGGGTCGGTGGTCCCGTCGTAGGGATCCACCTGCGGCATGCGGAACCGTTTTGGGATCGGCTCCGCCTGGATTTCTTCAGAGAAAGGGGGACGGGAGTCGTAGCCCGCCGGGTCCGCCGACGAGTTCTGCAGGTCAGCGAATCGGTGGGCGAACTCTGCCAGCTTGCGCTCATGCTCCTCCAGGCGCCTCTCGGCCTGGCGCCTGATGGCTTCGTCGGTGGAGTCTTCCACCGAGGCTGCGGGTGAAGGGGGCGCCAATCGGTCTCGATGCGAAGTCAGGCCTCGGCGTCACTTGCTGCGATGCACCGTTTTGGCCTCGTCGGCCGGGGATCGGCTCTCGTGATCCTCCGAACCGGAGTAGTTTCTTTTTGCTGGAGCTTGGTGGCTCCCACGGGGGTTGGAGACGGCCCTCGGATGGGATGGCCTGCCCTGAATGGAGCGTAGGCTCCCACGCTGCCCCGCGGCTCGGGCCGCGGGGGTCCCTGGCTGCGGCTGCATGGCCAGGGACCGCTGCTGATGCTGAATCTGCCGGACCGCCGAGGTCAAGGTCTGCAACTGTTGGATGACGGCCGCATGGGGTCCGTCCGTTGAGGCAGGCTATGGTGGAAGAGGAGGGGGAGCTGGAAGCTCCCTCTCCGGGCTGTGGGCCCCTGGAGGGGAGTGAACCTCCCCCACACGGCTGGTGGATGCCTCGCGGCCACGAGTGACCACCATTATCAGAGAGCGCGACACTTGTAGAAAGCTGGCTCTCGCTAGGGTTTGGTGTCCTGCCCCCCTACCTGGTGCGCCAATCTGTTGCCGCTCTCATCGCCGCGCCCGCGCCTCGGATCCGTGGATCCTCCCTGACCGCCTGGCGAGGGAGCCTCCCTGGCTGCGGCGAACCTGCAAGAAGGGGTTAGAAGACCCTAGCCGGGGATCCCGGCAAGGGAGCTCCGACGGTCAAGTCAGTAGACGACGAGAAGGAACAGATTCTCCAAGACGGACCCCCTAAGGGGTTCCAGACTTAGAGAATTTACTAGTAAGAAAGGTGCTCTGGGGACCAGAAATTCGGCCGGGCCTCCTTGCCGAGCTCACGCCAAGCGATCCCCTCTCGAGACCTCGGATCTCACTCTCGGAGCGAGGCTTTTTGCCGCTGCTTCTTCCTTGTCCCCAAGCTTGTCCGCTTACCTTGTCGTCCCCAGCTTCCTTCCTTTTATCTCCTCCCACCGTTCGCCTGCCTTCTCCTCCTGGGAGGCTCCCCTCCCCCATCCCTTTCTCTTTCCCCTTTTCGGTGAGGAGGGCCAGGCGGCTTTCCGACCTAGTCCGCCGAGCCCAACAGGGAAAAGGCAAAGACAGAAAGGGAGGGGGGGCGGCGCTGGTAAGGCAGCCGGTCAGACCTCGGGCCCAGTGAGAGCGCTCTCTTTCCCAAGTGTGGGTGCCATCCGTCTATGGGGCCTGTTTTGTCAGAATCGCGCCTCTCGGCTGCGGGACCTGTCGGGCCGATGCAAATGGTGTTTCGCGTGCCACCGCCATCCATACGGGGTGCCGTTTGTGATGCGTACAGCCCGAGGGATGACCTCGGGGCTTGCGCCTCCTTCCCTGGGACCTTCTCCATACGGGCGGCCTGACCTTGGCCGAGGCGGACCCGTCCCCGGGGGCCACCTGTCGGAGGAGCGAAGGATCGGCCGACCTCGGCCTAGGTGGACCCCTCCTGGGTGGACACCTGGCGAGGTGGCAGGAGGTCGCCTGGCTTCGGCCGAGGTGGGCCCGTCTCCAGGGTCCACCTGGCGAAGGAGCGAAGGATCGGCCGACCTCAGCCTAGGTGGACCCCTACTGGGTGGACACCTGGCGAGGTGGCAGGAGGTCGCCTGGCTTCGGCCGAGGTGGGCCCTTCTCCGGGGGCCACCTGGCGAAGGAGCGGAGGATCGGCCGACCTCGGCCTAGGTGGACCCCTCCTGGGTGGACACCTGGCGAGGTGGCAGGAGGTCGCCTGGCTTCGGCTGAAGTGGGCCCGTCTCCGGGGGCCACCTGGCGAAGAAGCGAAGGATCGACCGACCTCGGCCTAGGTGGACCCCTCCTGGGTGGACACCTAGCGAGGTGGCAGGAGGTCGCCTGGCTTCGGTCGAGGTGGGCCCGTCTCCGGGGGCCACCTGGCGAAGGAGCGAAGGATCGGCCGACCTCGGCCTAGGTGGACCCCTCCTGGGTGGACACCTGGCGAGGTGGCAGGAGGTCGCCTGGCTTCGACCGAGGTGGGCCCGTCTCCGGGGGCCACCTGGCGAAGGAGCGAAGGATCGGCCGACCTCGGCCTAGGCGGACCCCTCCTGGGTGGGCACCTGGCGAGGTGGCAGGAGGTCGCCTGGCTTCGGCCGAGGTGGGCCCGTCTCCGGGGGCCACCTGGCGAAGGAGCTAAGGATCGGCCGACCTCGACCTAGGCGGACCCCTCCTGGGTGGGCACCTAGCGAGGTGGCAGGAGGTCGCCTGGCTTCGACCGAGGTGGGCCCGTCTTCGGGGGCCACCTGGCGAAGGAGCGAAGGATCGGCCGACCTCGACCTAGGTGGACCCCTTCTTGGTGGGTGCCATGCGAGGTGGTAGAGGAGCCCCGAACCGAGCTCGACTTCGACGAGAGCAGTTTGTCTTATGAAGTCGTCTGGCGGAGTAGCCTTACCGAGCTCGGCCTTGGCAATGTGGCGCTGACTCGGCCGGAGAAACCTCCACGTGGCTCGATCATATTTGGCGGTATCTGAGCCCGGCCACGTCATCGTTACGGCCGTAACACTAAGTATTGTACTTTTTGTATGAGTTAATAAATATTATTTTAGCAGCTCATCACATTATGTCATTTTCCTATAATGAACTCTTTTCATGTGATGATGTACTTAGGACTACACTGACTTTGATATAGAAAGGTTATATTGAGTGGTTCTTAAACCAGGTTTACAACTAAAGGATACATTATACTGGACAGCAATGTATCAGTATAGGTTGTTGTGGTTCATATCGTTTGGTTGTCCTCTTGACCAAAGGAGTGTGGTGACACTGATGTGATCTGCAAGTGGGATATATTATCTTATTGAACGTGACTCCGTGCAGCCCCTTTCTGCCAAAGGGATACTCACGATTGGATATGGATATATGTGTCCTTCCGACCTGAGGTCATCATAGTAGCTTGCAAGCAACTCCCTGTGCTTTGGTGCCAGACTACCCGGATTTCTAATCTAGTGATGGAAGGTTTCTGGGTACAAGCAAGTACTTGTGAAGCAGTGGTGGACCAAGATGGAATTGACCTGTCCAAATAGTTTGGATTGAATGTCTCGCAGTATCTCAATTTAGCAAATCCTCGATCGGGGTAGTCCTGGTGAGGAGTCACTAGACTTGCGAGGTTGAGACATGTCGTGGATTGACGCAGCTAGGGTTGGCAGTCTAACCCTAGGTCATCCTGAGCATTGGAGGTCAAAGGGATGAATTATACGGTAACCATATGCCAGAGGTTCGATTAATTGCTCTCCCATCTTCTACCTATCAGGATGCCGGAACCCATTGCTAGATGGTATCTTGTGCTGGTACTGGAATTGTTCCAATACTACCGCCTATGTTCGAACCTATGAGATCACATGCTATAAAGGATCTCTTCCTGATCTAGGTATCGATTTATGATTAGGAATCATTCCAGTAATGGTTTGATTGAGCATATTAGATTGACTTATTTTTGGGTCGATCAGAATTTGTTCAGGTGCACTGGAAATTGTTTCTAGATGACCTGGACTTGACCAAGCCTTTTATTAATTAGATTTTAATCTAATTAATTATTGAATCGGTTTAGAACCGGTTTGGGATTTTTAAACCCGTTGTCAACCGGTTTGAACCCATCCACACGGTGATTATTGGCTTGGGTGAACAAGGAATTCAAGGCATCTCTTCCTCTCCCGTTTGCATTGGTTTTGGCCAGAATTAAACCTTTGTTTAATGGTCCTTTATTGCTTCCTTGAGACGAATTTGATTCGTCTTGCAACCTGCTGGCCTTTCGTTTTTCCCAGTGTGTCTTCTCATCTCCCATTGCACCGGTTCACGCTGCTATAAATAATTCTGGGCGGTGTATTGCAGAGAGGTCTTCTTCCTTGATAAGCTACCACCATCCTTTCAATCGGAGAGTTTTATGGGCTTGGGTATGTGTTGAGAGATTGGGAGTGAAACTTGTATTGATTCCCTGTTGTCATTGTGCTCAATCGATGGAAGACATTGTTTTAGAGAAAATAAATTTTAGAACAGAGCATTCTGTTGTACCTTCTTCCCTTCACCGTTTTAAGTGCTTCCGGCAACTAGCATCGCACGAGAAGCTGGACCAGAGGAGCCCCAGGCGTGTTCCCCCTCTAAAGGGTGTTCACTTGAGCACCTGAGAGCTGGATCAACTTCCCTTGCTGCTGCTTTTGTTTCCCTTGTTTTTGATTGCAGATTTTCTGTTCTGAAAAATATGGGAGAAGAGAACCATTCAATCGTTGCTGGAAGATCGATCCATATGTTCTCCATTGAAGCAAGTTCACTTGATGTTGCTGCTGGTGTAGAGACCTTTTAATAGCCTATTTGTGTTTTGGGTTTGCTGCTTTTAGAGAAGGAAGAAAATCAACGTTTCAAAGGCTGCTAGAAGAAGAATAAGACTGGAATAACTTTATTCCAGTTATCCCAGCAATTCCAGCATTATCCCAGAGTTATTCCAGGCTGGAATAAGATAAATATTTCTGGTTTTATTTTTCATGCATGTCTTGATCTGGGTTTATAAAATTGTTTATAAATATTACATGCCTATGTTATGCCATGTTTTGCCTGTACATGCATCTTGAATATGTTAGATCCTGTACGGAGCGGGTTTCTTCCGCTGTTATTTTAAAAATATTTTAAAATACATACCTGCTCCCTGTGTGTTGCATGCTTAGTGTAGGCACCTGCAATCCATGTTTTCTTTCAAAGTTTACATCTCTTGATGCGGGATAAAAGATGCAAAACTAAATATAATAATCCTATGATTAATTTTCTTTAATTAAGCAAAGATTAATTTCTAGAATTTTCTGAAATAAGACTCAAAGTAATCAGATGAACTTAACTACTCAACTAATTACGATACCCGTAATATAAATCAATCAAAACTAATTAAGAAATAGGACTTGATGATTGAGAAATCACCTAAACTTGGGTTATTACTTTCAAAGAATCAGAACTAAAGAGTTGAGGAGGGGTTTCTTTTACCAACGAAGATTTGCAGCGCTCTTGATATCGATCGATTTCAGCACTCTAGGATTTGTGGCAGTACTTCAAGATTATCATTTTTCGGGCTCCGATCCTCAACGTGGTTGGTTCCAAGGTGAAGAAACCTTCACTTCAAATCTTGATCACCTGCAATCACTCAAAAGAAAAAAAGATTAGTAGGTGTGGAAGGAGGAAAAAATTGGAAGAAAGTAGGAAGAGAAGGAAGATTGAAAGGTGGTGCTAGGATTTTGAATGGTTGGATGGATAAGTAGGCCTCACGCCCAAGGACCTCATGCCCTCTCCCTCACGGAGTTGGATGCTCTCATAGTAAAGGATTGAAGAGAAAACTCTTAATTTATTTCATAAAAAACTTGAATGATTACAAGAGGTCTAATGGTGGTATTTATAGACCATAAACAAGAATCGTAAGGGTTACAAATGCTTGAGTTCTTGTTGGAAGGGCAAGAACTCCATGGAATCGGCTTCCCTTGGGCATCAAAGATTCTTGAATTTCCTCTTGGCATCTTGGACTCTTGGTATCTGGATTTCTTGGGCTTCATCCATCTGGTCGACAACAATTGATAAGCTTCATCAGGTTGGGCGACAAGAATGAGGATGAAGTAAACGACAAGACTCTTTGATGATGGGTTGATGATGGGTGGCCAAGGTTGATTCTTGATTGGCCATGAAAGATGGATTCTTGAGTTTGGATGATGAGGGCCTCTTGCATTTATAGGACTCTTCAATTTGGATAAAGAGAATTCTTGAATTCTTGCAAGACTCTTGAGTTCTTGAATTCTTGAAGTCTTTGAATCATGGAATTCTTGTTTGGTGCCCCAAATGAACCTCATGTGGCCAACCATATGAAGGGTGATGACATGGCATAGCTGGTGACATGGAATGATGATGTGGCTGGGCATCCAAGATGGTGGTGACATGGCATGTGATGATGTGGCAGGACATGTGGCGCCAAGAAGTAGGTTGGCATGTGGTGTCTTGAAGTGGTCTCCTCTTGTAATCTTGGTCCAGACCCTAACTAATTATAGGACTCAATTGAAACTAACTAATTAAGGGACTCAACTAACTTCAAATCCACTTGATCAAATTGAACCAATTTTGATCAAAGACATAACTAACCCTCAATCACAAGGCAAAACAACTCCAAACAAAAATTGACTAGGTTTATATATATATACAGGACTTAATTATGTTTAGGGACTAATTCATAGGTTTAGGTTTGTACAGGACTCAACTAAAATTGGGATTTAGAGCCTAGTCATAGTTGATCCACATGGATGTGGGATTGACCTGTCGTTTCTTTCTGGCCCTGATGTCCACACCAGAATATTGATCCAGACCTCTTTTTCAATCAATATAATCCTCAAGATCAAGATTACCACCAATTGTAGGTGCTTCAAGCCTAAAGTTCATAGTGGCTCTCTCATCATGGTTTATGAAATCATAATTGGGTCTCCTATGGTTAGATTTCCAGAGTGGGTCAGGGTGTGGGGCTCTCCTAGAATTCGGAGGTGGGGGATATGGGGTCCTAAGGTTAGGCTCAGTTCGGGTCTTTCAGGTCCTTTCTAGGTTTTCGAATTGCTCATCCAGTCGGTCAAACCTATTATTCAATTGGGCAAATTATTCAGTCATGGACCTAATGAAGGTCTCAAGGCTAGGCTCCATGGTCACACTGGGTTAGGGGAGACTATTGGTATGGAGTTCTAATCTAGTGGCTATGCAATGCAAACATACAAAAATTGAACCAGGATTTTCTAGACCAAGAGCTTAAGTAGAATGGGTCAGCTCAATTTACAACCAATTCAACAATTTCCCTATCCACACCAGGTAAGAAGTTGGGTCGTGGGAGGCTCCCCTACTTTCATAGGGTCTTAATTAAAAACCATGAGTCCGCTTAGGGTGTTTGACTCTGGACCTCTAGCCTTAGATACCAGATTCAAGAGATAATCAAAGGATTGGATGCACTAACTTTTACACAATACTTGGAACCCGATATTGTTAGTGTCCCTAAGCTACCTTAAGTTTCTAATTGATTTTAATTAGGCTTGGGTTCAATGCAAAGGTGGTTGTTTTGGACCAAGGAAGGGTGATGAAATCCCTCCCTTATCTGATATAGTAAAGTGCCCTTAAATTGAATTAACAATGCATGCACACAGATGAAACCCTAATGCGCAACGAATCTAAAATAGAAATTAACAGAAAATAAAAAAAATTTTCTTTGATTCTCTCTATAATTAGATGGAAGATTATCAGATGATTAACAAAAAATTAAATAATAATTCTTTTGTATTTTTTTTAGATGATTTTATGCAATTTAATTTCAGCCTAAAACTAGGTATGCAAAAATTTCAGCAACTAGCAATTAAACCCTAGTTTAACCTGCTCTGATACCAAAGATGATTTGGGATGAAAGATGAAAAACTAAATCTAATAATCCTATGATTAATTATCTTTAATTAATCAGAGATTAATTTCTAGAATTTTCTGAAATAAGACTCAAAGTAATCAAATGAACTTAACTAGTCAACTAGTTACGATACCCGCAATGTAAATAAATCAAAACTAATTAAGAAATAGGACTTGATGATTGAGAAATCACCTAAACTAGGGTTATTACTTTCAAAGAATCAGAACTAAAGAGTTGAGGAGGGGTTTCTTTTACAACTAAAGAGAAAATTTTTGATCAACTTTCTTACCAGATTCATCCTTGTCAAATTTACATGAAGGGCTCATAGGTGTACCAATAGGTTTAGTCTTCTCCATCCCAAACTTTTTTAGAATCTCTTTTGTATATTTGGTTTGGTTGATGAAGATCCCTTCACTTGTTTGTTTGGTCTAGAGTCCAAGGAAGTAGCTCAATTTATTCATCATGCTCATCTCGAACTCTCCCTATATTAGCTTTACAAATTCTTGATAAAGAGATTCATTAGTAGCACCAAAGATAATATCATCGATATAGATCTGTACTACTAAGAAATCATCAGCCTTTTTCTTTAAAAATAGAGTAGTATCAACATGACCTCTAGTAAAACCATTTTTAATTAAAAATTTACTAACTCTTTCATACCATGCATGAGGGGCTTGCTTTAAACCATAAAGTGCTTTGTATAATTTGAAAACATGATCAGGATCTGCATGATTTTCAAAATCAGGTGATTGTTTAACAAAAACTTCTCAGCTATATATCTATTCAAAAATATACTTTTAACATCCATTTGAAATAATTTGAAATCCATAAAATATGTAAATGCTAGAAGTAATCTAATAGCTTCAAGTCTAGCTACTGGAGCAATGGTTTCACCAAAATCAATTCCTTCTTCTTGATAACACTTAGCTACCAATCTAGCCTTGTTTCTAGTTACTATACCATTTTCATCCAATTAATTCCTAAATACCCATTTTGTGCTAATTATATAAGTATTAGATGGTCTTTCTATTAGTATCCAAACTTTATTTCTTTCAAATTGATTTAATTCCTATTGCATAGCAATCATCTAGTTTGGGTCTTTTCTAGCTTCATCAATACATTTAGGTTCAATTTATAAAACAAAAGCTATATAATCATATTCATTTCTAAGAAATGATATAGTTCTTATCCCTTTTGATGGATCTTCTAAGATTAATTCCTTAGGTTGTCCATGAGCATACCTCTATTCTTTGGATAGACTTTTATCCTTTGGTGAAGATCTTCTAGCTTCTTCTTCATTTTCCTTGCTTTGATCTTCTTTGTTGTCTTTGGAAGGATGATCATCCAATGTCAGCTTCTTAAGTCCTTCAATACCTGCACAATCATCAACAGTATCCTCTTTTCTAGAGGACTTGTTAGAAGACTCTTCAAACACTACATGCATGAACTCTTGTATTACAAGTGTTCTTTTATTAAAAACTCTATATGCCTTGCTAGATGTAGAGTATCCTAAGAAGATACCTTCATCTGACTTGGCATCAAATTTGTCTAAATTATCTTTTTCATTATTTAAAATAAAACATCGGTAACCAAATACACGAAAATACTTTAAAGTAGGTTTTCTTTCTTTTCAAAGCTCAAATGGGGTTTTCATTAAAAGTGGTCTAATTAAAACATGGTTTAAAATATAGCAAGCAATATTAATAGCTTCGATCCAAAAATATCTAGGAAGATCATTTTTGCGAAGTATTGTGCATGTGCTATTTCTTCTAAAGTTCTAATTTTTTCTCTACCACCCCATTTTGTTAAGATATCCTAGGTACAGAAAAATTATATTCAATACATTTTTCATTACAAAAATCTTTAAAATTTTAATTTTTAAATTCAGCTCCATGAACACTCCAAATATAAATGATAAAAGTACCTTTTTCATTTGAAATCTTTCAATAAAGTTTTGTGAAAGCAGAAAAAGATCCATCTTTATGTGCTAAAAATAAAACCTAAGTAAATCAAGAGAAATTATCCACTATAACTAGTCCATATCTCTTCCCTCCAAGGTTTGTGGTCCTAATTAGTCCAAAGAAATCAATATGAAGTAGTTCTAGTGGCCTAGAAGTTGAAATCATTCCTTTTGATTTAAAAGAGGTTCTTGTTTGTTTCCAAATTAACAAGCATCATAGATTTTATCTTTTTCAAATCTAAGTTTTGGTAAGTCTTTTACTAATTCTTTTTTACATAATTTAGAAAGTAAATACATACTTGCATGACCTAATCTAGGATGCCAAAGCCAACTAGTTTCATTAATTGTGGCATTCATCGCAACTAGGCATTCACATCATATAAAGGTAGATTATCAAGATCAACAAGGTAAATGTTCCCATGCCTATTTTTAATAAATTTCACTCAATTATCATTAGGACTAGAAACCATGCAAAGGGATGATTCAAAAACTACTTTAAAACCATTATCACAAAATTGACTAATGCTAAACAAATTATATTTTAATCCTTCTTCTAACAAAACATTATCAATAAAGGTAGAAGGGGTGTTGACTCCATTATTGATTTTGATGATAAACAAAATACTTAAGTATAAGTTAAGTACTAACATGTTCCTTGAAGTGTGTTTAATAGAAAAAGGCACTCATCAAAATAGCTAAATTGGATTGCTTGTCAAATGATGAAGAAGCCATTTCTATGGATGAAAGATCAGTTATAAATGGACTTAAGTACTTGAGAAATGCTTGAAAGGGCTTAAAGAGCTTAGCTCAAAAAGGTTTCAATAGAGTTTCAGTGATTTTTGAAAAAATCTCAGCAAGTATCGACTCAAGGTGTCGACTCACAATTCAAGTGTCGACTCATGGCAATGCATGTGTTGACTCAAGCCGACATGTAGAAAGAGTTTCAGATGGCATGGCTGAAGTATCAACTCATGCCACTCAAGTGTCGACTCAAGGTATCAACTTAAGGATCGACTCAAGGCTTGAGAAAAATTTCTTACAGAACATGCTGAAGTTGAAGACTTGCCTGAAGTGTCAACTCATGGATGTTAAGTGTCGACTCAAGTATCGACTCACCTGATGAAGTGTCAACCCACTTGAGAATTCCAGAGAGCTTCAATAAAGAATTTTGAACTAGGTGTCGACTCATGGGACTTAAGTATCAACCCTAAGTATCGACTCACAGCTTAAAGTGTTGATACTTGGAGTTCTGGAAATAGTAATGAATAATTTTTCAAACACAAAACTCAGCCCTCTTGGCTCCCAATGACTAGTTTCTCATGTCTAATAGTCATAAACCATCTTTAAGGCCTTGGGATGGTATTTAAGTGATTTGAATTCAAGAAAATCAAAACAAGAAATACAAGAAAGAGGAGAACAAGAGAAAACAAAAGAAAATAAGAGGAAAGCAAGTGCATTCACTCCCATTCATTGAGAGCAACTACCTTCAAGCAAAAAGAAGTCTCCAAGCATTCAAAGCTATCAAGAAGCATTCAAGTCCAACACTTTTGAGCATTGATTGAGTCTTCATCAAGTTCAAGACAAGCAACTTCTCCAAGCTTCAAAGAGATATTAGCTTTACATTAGAAAGCTTTTCTTGTTGCTTTACTTTATCTCATATTTTTGTTGTAAAGGTTTTTGGTGAGCCTAAGAACAAAACCAATGAGGTTTTTGGTTAGTCTAGTTAAAAACCAAGGAGGTTTTTGGTTAGCCTACTTGAAAATCAATGAGGTTTTTGGTAAGCTTAGTTAAAAACCTAGGAGGTTATTGGTTAGCTTTTGAAAATCAAGAGGTTTCTTTTGGTGAGCCTTGTAAAAACCAAAAGGGATTTTAGTTAGTGAGCCTGAAAAATTAATCAGCTATAATTGCAGGAGATTATAGTGAATTTCCAAGTGAACCTTGGAAAGTGGATGTAGGTGCATTGAAAAGCACTGAACCACTATACTTGGCTTGTATTTGTAATTGTCTATTGCTCTCTTTACTTGCTCTTATATTTGTTATATTTATATTTTCACTACATATTCTTCAAGAGCATACACTTATACCTCACACTAGCACTTGATTAGATATTTAAATTGGCACACATTCTTGCAAGTAATTTTTAGAAACCTAATTCACCCCCCTCTTGGGTTGCTTACTGGGCAACAAGTGGTATCAGAGCCACGTTCTCAGTATGTAGGTCTAACCACCTTGTGTAAAGGTCTATGGAAACCCTCCTTGATACTAGTGTAGTTGAGGGACAAGCCTCAAATAGACCTCCATACTTTAATGTAACAAATTATACTTATTGAAAAACTAGAATGAAAATTTACATGCATTCTATAGATTATAATTTATGGAAAGTAGTTGATAAAGGTCATCATATTCCTTTAGTTGTAGTTAATGGTGTTTTCATCCCAAAGCTTGAAGATGATTGGGATGAAAATGATATTAAACAATCCAAGATCAATGCAAAAGCAATTAATCTTCTTTATTATGCATTGGATCCTAGTGAGTTCAATAAGATTTCTATATGCTCATCAGCTAAAGAAATATGGGACACATTTGAGGTTACCCATGATAGTTCTGATCAAGTGAAGAACACTAAAGTTAACATGTTAGTGCACACTTATGAGATGTTCCACAGTGAACCAAATGAATCTATCACTGACATGTACACTACATTCACAAACATTATAAATGGCATGAGAAGTTTAGATAAAATTATGTCTAATGCCGATATTGTTAATAAACTTCTCAGGTCACTTCCAACATCTTAGGACCTAAAGGTGACAGCCATACAAGAAGCCAAAGATGTTGACAAACTACCATTAGAGCAGCTAGTAGGATCGCTTATGACTTATGAGCTAAATTTGAAACAAAAGTCTATGGATTTGGATAAGAAGAAAAAAGAAATAGCTAACAAGTCTACAACATAAGAAGAATCCTTAAATGAAGAATCATAAGAAGAAGAAGAAGGTGAGAGTGAGGAAGCTCTTTTAGCAAGAAAATTTAGAAAATTCATGAGGAGAAAGAAATTTCCTTATAAGAAAAAGTTTCAACCAAGCAAAGAAAAGGGAAAAGAAAAGGAGAAGGAACTGTTATAGCTTCGAGGTTATCTTCTGAGATGAAATTGCTGTACCATATCATTGCCCGGATCCTTCTACCGAAGACCAGTTGATTCGACTTCATCACAAAGTGCGAGCTTCTGGTCATGGTTTCTCTGGTACAATGCACTACAATATGCCTCCTGGTGCTTATGGTGCATTAGTTAACTGAGGCATCGATTAGCCAGAGACTGTCTGCCCTATGGGATGGGGTTGATATTACTGTTTAGAGCTTATGGAGTGATCGTAGGTGATGAGCCCTACAGGTAGCTACTTTACATAGATATCTATGACATCAGATCACTTCATTGAATGGGGTATTAGCTTGTTAGAGGCTAGTGGAGACGATGCATATCTGGTCAGGTCACTAACAAAGATGATGATGTGGCGAGGAGGAGTGTACCTTTTCAGGTAAGGCAGGGCCCTCAGAGCCACCCAGTGATATTCTTGAGGTTCAGCCCAAGCCTTTGGTACAACCAAAGCCCACTCCTCAGCCTGAGCCAACATAAATAGATATTCCCGGTGCTATAAATAGTTTAGAGGATAGGGTCACTCACATTGAGACTAAGGTGATGATTATTTATTTGCGAGTCGATAGGTTTCATATGGAGATGAGGGAGAGCCATCGAGGATTGAGTGATGGCATCTCTACCATTTTGTTTGCATTGGCTAGACCTTCATTAGGCAGAGCTCCTGCACCTTCAGCTCCAACTGATTCACCTCCAGCACTACCTGCTTTTGGACCTAATTTGGATGATGATGAGACTTACTCTACTGAGTTTGACATTATTGATCTGATGATAGAGCCAGTGCCAGAGGTAGCAATTGACTTTCCTAGGATTCCTATTCCTGATCCATCTAGATCATCTTTTCAGACTCCGACCTATCATCCTCACCTACTAGATCTGATCCACATCCTACTTCTATTCCTGCACCTACTCCTATCATTCCATCTTCTGGCATTCTAGTCTTACACTCTTTAGCTTTTCATACATCCTCCCTTATCAGGGAACTTGAATTTTATACTCCTGATCTCCACCATCCTGATTCAAGACCCATTTTTTATCCTTCTCCCCTTCCTCTTGATACGGTTCATCCGGTCAGTTCTGTTCCTACTACTGATGTAGCTTCTACCTCTTCTGCACTATCTAGAGGCAGGACATATGTCAGATGCAGAGGACAAGGCTATCGTGTTCCATCGAAATCTACCCAGACTCGATTCTCTAATCTCCGGCCGATATGGCCATGATCCCATGCTTTTACTGATACAGAACCAATTGAGATTGGATCCTCTGATGAAGAGCACTCTTCTTAGGATAGTCTTTATGTTTAGATAGTTTATATTTCAGCACTTTTGTATGCATTTTTGTTTGTTTACTATCTTGTATCTTTACTTGTATCAATATATGAAGTGTACTTCAATGAATGAAATCTTTTTCTTATCAATGTTTTATCTTGAAAATGTATTGTTAAATTATTGTGATGTTTTCATGCTTCCCTCTCCTTTAACCTTTCTTAATGATGACAAAAAGGGAGAGAATTAAGTGAGAAATAAGGGGGAGAGATAAAAAAAAAGAAGAGAGAGATAGAAAGGAGAGTAAGTAAAAGAGATTTGTATAAGAGTTAATAATGAGAATAAAATTAAAAGTAGTTTGTGTATGAGAATAAAATGAAAAGCAGTTTGTGTGTGAAAGAAAAATGAATGTAAAAAGAAAAGAGCAATGAGTGAGGGGGAGTAATCCTTCCTTTGCTGAATTGTATAATTAGTTTTCTATAATTTCTTACAAAATATTTAAATTCAGCTTTTTGGTTTATGAAAACTCATTGAAAATTAGCTTTTTGAATCATCTTTTGAGGGAGAGAATTTATACTCTTCAATCTTTTATTCAAAAATTTCTTTTAGATTACATTCACTATTTCTCTATACTGAATTTCTTATCTTAAAGCATGTTTTATCTCGGATACTCATTTAGAGTATCATAGTACATGAAATTATTTTTAGCTCTAATACTCTTATAGTTCTAACTCAATTCAAATGAGCTTTTAGACTTTATCTCTTACATTTCTTTAATTTAATACAAATTGCAATAAGCTTTATTATAATTGAAAATTCTTTTAAGAGCTTATTATATGAATTATACTTAAAGATTTTGTCATCATCAAAAAGAGAGAGATTGTTGACTCCGTTATTGATTTTGATGATAAACAAAATACTTAAGTATAAGTTGAGTACTAAAATATTCCTTGAAGTGTGTTTAATAGAAAAAGGTACTTATTGAAATAGCTAAATTGGATTGCTTATCAAATGATAAAGAAGCCATTTCTGTGGATAAAGATCAGTTATAAATGGACTTAAGTACTTGAGAAATGCTTGAAAGGACTTAAAGAGTTCAGCTCAAAAAGGTTTCGTAGAGTTTCAATGATTTTTAAAGATATTTCAGCAAGTGTCGACTCAAGGTGTCGACTCATGATAGTGCAAGTGTCGACTCAAGCCGGCATGCAGAAAAAATTTTAGATGGCATGACTGAAGTATCAACTCATGCCACTCAAGTATCGACTCAAGGTGTCAACTCAAGGATCGACTCAAAGCCTGAGAAAAATTTCTTACAGAACATGCTGAAGTTGAAGACTTTCTTGAAGTGTCGACTCACCTGAAGAAGTGTCGACTCACTTGAGAATTCCAGAGAGCTTCAATGAAGAATTTTGAACTAGGTGTCAACTCATGAGACTTAAGTGTCGATCCTAAGTGTCGACCCTAAGTGTCGACTCACAACTTGAAGTATCGACACTTAGAGTTCTAGGAACAATAACGACTAGTTTTTCAAACGTAGAACTCGACCCTCTTAACTTTCAACGGCTAGTTTTTCATGTCTAACAGTCATAAACCATCTTTAAGGCCTTGGGATGGTATTTAAGTGATTTGAATTCAATAAAATCATAACAAGAAATACAGAAAAGAAGAGAACAAGAGAAAATAAAAGAAAAGAAGAGAGAAGCAAGTGTATTCACTCCCATTCATTTAGAGCAACTACCTTCAAGCAAAAAGAAGTCTCCAAACGTTCAAAGCTATCAAGAAGCATTCAAGTCCAACACTTTTGAGCATTGATTGAGGCTTCATCAAGTTCAAGACAAACAACTTATCCAAGCTTCAAAGAGATATCAGCTTTACATTAGAAAGCTTTTCTTGTTGCTTTACTTTATCTCATATCTTTGTTGTAAAGGTTTTTGGTGAGCCTAAGAACAAAACCAAGGAGATTTTTGGTTAGCCTAATTAAAAACCAAAGAGATTTTTAGTTGGCCTACTTAAAAACCAAGGAGATTTTTGGTAAGCCTAGTTGAAAACCATGGAGGTTATTGGTTAGCCTTTAAAAACCAAGAGGTTTCTTTTGGTAAGCCTTATAAAAACCAAAATAGGTTTTGATTAGTCAGCCCGAAAAACTAATCGGCTATAATTATAGGAGATTATAATGAATTCCCAAGTGGACCTTGGAGAGTGGATGTAGGTGCATTGAAAGGCACTGAACCACTATACTTGGCTTGTGTTTGTGATTGTCTATTGCTCTCTTTACTTGCTCTTATATTTATTGCATTTATATTTCCGCTGTGTACTCTTCAAGAGCATTCACTTACACCTCACACCAGCACTGGATTAGATATTTAAATTGGCACACATTCTTGCAAGTAATTTTTAGAAATCCAATTCACCCCTACTCTTGGGTTGCTTACTGAGCAACAAGAGGAGATGTAAACTTTACCGATACCAATGATCTTTCTTTTAACATTATCTCCAAAAGTTACACTCCCTCCATTCAAAGCTTCAAGAGAAGTAAATTACTTCATATCTCCTGTCATGTGTCTTGAGCAACCACTGTCAAGATGCCACAATCTCTTTTTCTCTTTGGTTGCAAAAGACACTTACAAAACAGGTCAAGTTTTTGTTTTAGGTATCCAAGCCATCTTGGATCCTTTAGGATTAGTAGGAATGGTTCCTTTTGGAACTTAAACTTTTCTAGAATTATTTAATTTTCTCATATTGCATTGATAAGCTTAATGCTCAAATTTTCTACAACTAAAGCAAGTAACATTAGATGATGCTGGAACAAATAAATTTTTGAAAAATTTTTGTTTCTTTTGTTGTTTGTAACCAAGTCCAGCTTTAACAAAAACGGCTCTTTGATTACTCAGCAAAAAATTAAACTTTTCAAAACTAAATGTAAACTTTTCAACAAAAGGTTTTACTTTATCAAGCTCATCTTTAAACTTTTTGTTTTCTACCTCAAGATCTTTGTTTTTCTTTAAAAGCTCGTTATTTGAAACAAAAACCTTGTGATGGGACATCAACAAGAAAAAAATATTTTTCAACTAATTCTCTTGATATTTTTTTCAGCTAAAATAGTGTACTTAGGATTAATGAGAACCTTGGAATGAAGCCCACCAAACCCTTGAAGACAAAGACCAATTCATGAGCTGACTCATGAATGAAGGCCGCCAGTCCCTTGAGTCGACGCAATCCAGATCAAGACTAACTTCAAGCATGCCCAAGTCAAAGCCCAAGCAAGTCAAGATACCACCTTTCGAAGCCCATGATGCCACCTTTTAGAAGCCCATTTTATTCTTCACATGGGACACATTTTGGGAGACATGAGAAACAACACATCAAGCATTTTGAGGGGAAGCATGGGACCACTCCTCACTCAACCCAACAACTGCCCAACCAACTTGCCAAGTTGGATGCCACATCACATGACACCTAGGGCTCCACATCAGCAATGTCAAAGGCACCTAGGTGCCACATAACAAGTTGTTACAACCTCTTACCTAGAAATTGTTTCTTATTACAACTATGTAACCAAAGGAGTTGGATTTAACTAGAAATGGTTAGCTAACCTAACCCCACCTCCCCTCCTCACTTTGGATGATCCTTAAGGCTATAAATAGGGTCTAAGGCTCCCCTTGTAAGGCATTCCATGTATGAAATATTTTGAGAATTAATGAAGGTTTTTTTCTTGTTGAGTTCTATCGAGTTCTTCTTGTATGGTGTGATTTAGTTCTTCTAGTTGGAGTGATTTAGTCCTTTAAGTTGGAGTGTTTAAATTCATATTTGAGAAGGGATTGAGATGTCCTTTGAGTGCTTACAAGGTGGAGTGCTCCTTGCTTGATCCAAGATCCAAGCATCATTCCTTGAAGGCGCCAGTTTCTACTTCCTTGTTTTCCCTTTCTTCTTCTTCTTGTTTCCATTCCAATTTTGAATTCTCCTTCCATGCCTAATCTCTGATTTAATACAGGTTTTCTCTGATTTTCTAAGTCCAAGATGAAGGTCTCCAATCCAAGGATCATGGCCAAGGTGAGTCCTAAAGGTAGGGAGTGCTAGTCTTATAGTTTAGACCTCAATCCTTGAGTGAAAAGAGTTCATTCTTCCACCAAATAATTAGCCATCATTGTTGGTAGGAAAACTGTTCCTAAGCTTCATTAGATTTAATTATTTGAAGGTTAACTTGTTCTAGTAGTGATGGTTTCCTTGCCATGAAGATCCTAATCTCTATTTTGAACTAAATCTACATTTCGGGTATTGTAATTTAGATTAACTAGTCTCCTTATGAAGATTATTTTCTTGGATTAATTTAGACCATTTATTTGATAATTAATTGACCAAGTTTGCTTGCTGGTTAGCTTGCTAACACTCTCCATTCATCATTTTATTTTCATCCCCCATCAATTTTTGGTATCAAGAGCTTAAGGTTCTACTAGGTCAAGTGTTTGATTGCTGAAATTTCTGTTCTAGTATTCACCCGAATTTTTCATGAATTTTAGTAATTGTTTTGCATTGCAAAAAAATCCACAAAATACTTTTCCAGTAACTTAGTATGTTAGGATTTGAAATATAAAACTTAAAAAAATATTTTTCATTTATTTATGGATTTACAAATATGAGTTCTTAGATCATTTCTGAAGTTCTATCCAGAATTCTGTTTCTGCCTTCAATTTCATTTAATTTTCAAAAAATATAAAAATATTTTTTATAAATTTTTAATTTTTATATCTGAGATGCAGACTTTGGGTTTTATTATTTTCCACCAGTTTCTTGAATTTTATAAGGATCTATAATTATGAATTTGAAATTTAAATTCAGGTTGTCAAGAGTTAGCTAAACTGCTGGAACCTTCTAGCATGTGCTTTCAAACTACCTTCTCAACCAAAATTCATGTTAATTTGAAGTCAAAACATTAAAATATAAGAATTATTATCTAATAATTAATCAAATCAGTTTTATTTTCAATTTTTGGATTTTTAAAAAGATTAAATATCAAATTTTTAAAACTAGCTAATTGAAAGTTGTTCCTTGCTGAATTTTTTTTACAATTAGCTTTCAAAATGAATTTCTTAACTAACTTCCAGGAATTAAATTTCAAAATTTAGAATATAGAACTTCACTGAGGGATCTAACAATTCAAATTTTAATTTTAATTTTTTTGAAATTTTGAAATTTTAATTTCGAATTTGTTTAAAACTAGTTGATTAGAAGTTGTTAGGGCTGAAACTATCTTGCAACAACTTTAACTTCTAGAACGAATTTTTAATCCTAATTTGAGATTTAAATTTTAAAATTTGATTTCTTAAAGATGGACTTCAAAATCTAAATTCTTTAATTTAATTTTTTGAATTTTAATTTTTTAATATTCGGGTTTGAATCACATGTTTGTACTCATACTAGTTGTTGTGTTAACTAGTTGGTGAATTGTTTGTATATCCATTCCTAAATCTAATTAAGGGCATTCAATCATAACATAAGGGAAGGAGATCATTACCTTTCCTTGGCCCAAAACAATCACCCACATTTGCATTGACCTAAACCATAATTGAAATCGAGTAGGAACCTAAAACTAGGGACACCCACAAGTCGGGTTCAAGTACAAGGTAAGACAAAGTATTATTTGAGTTTGTACTTATTCCTTGAAATTGGTGTCTAAGGCAAGAGGTCAAATGGCAAACGCCTTAAGTGGACTTGTGATTTTTAATTAGGACCTCGTGAAAGCGAGGGGAGCCTCCCGCAACCCCACCTCTAACCTAGCCAGTGGACAAGGTAATTACATACTTAAGTAGTACCTAGTTAAGTCTCGTATTTTGAACTTTTAGGTCTAGGAGCCCTAGAAGTTAGGTTTGTACTACTTGTTTTGAAGCTCCATACCAATAGTCCCACACTCAGTCTGTTTTTATCCATGGATCATAATCTTGAATTCTTTTTGAGAACCCTGACAAAAAAATTTGATACCATAAATGGGCAATTAGGGCAAATGAGAAAGGAATTAGGTCAAATGAAGGACCATGTTGGGACACTTGAAGAGACCCCAATGATCCCCATCGAACCTGAGTTACTTAGGTCAATTCCTCGAGGTCCAAGAGTCCATCATCATGAATTCACTACTGAATATAATTCAAGACGACTTTACCATGACTTCATAGAAGAAGCCCATAGGATCCATGCTGAGCCTGAATCACCTAATCCACCTCCCCTTGGTCCAAGAGCCCAATGTCATGATCTCACCCCTGAGTATAACCCTAGATACCCCTACCAAGACTTTGTAGATCAGGAGGAGAGAGTCCTTAGGAACAATCAACCCTATGCACCCACTTTTGATGGAAACCTTGAGGAGTATGTCGATTGGGAAGAGAAAATGGATCAATACTTTGAATTTGATGAAATGTCATAAGAAACAAAGTATCAATTTGCCAAATCAAAGTTAATCCGACATGCTAAAGCATATTGGGGAGAAGTTGAGCAAAAAAGTTATTATAGTGGGGATAAAATAAGTACTTGGAGAGAAATGAAGAGTAAACTGAGGGAAAAGTACCAAGGTAAATATTATGAGCAAAAACTATTAGATCAATGGTATAAATTGAGACAAGATGATACAACTGAATCTGATTATATTGCCAAATTCAATAAGTATGAGGGAGATGAAGAAGAGACTAAACCCATGAAAAAATTAGAGAAAAAATCTCCTGAACCTATTGAAGAATTTAAGGGTGAAATAGAATCAAAGTCATGTCCAAATGAAGGGCTAGAAAAGGAAAATACTAAACCTGTTGAAGAACCTAAGGAAGAAGTTTATGAAGCTGGGTCTAACCTTATGGACGAATATGACCAAGAACAATTACTTGAAGATAAAATAATTACCAAACCCAAAGAAATCAACAACGGGGATGAACAAAATGAAGTCCAAGAACAAATCCATGAAGAACAATTCGAGGAGATAATAGAAGATTCGGAATTAATTGATGTTGAAGGTTTAGATCTAGAGATCAATGAAGGATCACATATTAGGATATTGACCGTCAAAGAACAAAACCCTATGGATCAATCCCAAGAAGCTGTAAAGTCTTTGAAAACCCTACAAAATATTTTTTCTAACAATTTTTCTATCCTTGATTCCCCATTTTTGAACACTCACCATCCTGATCCACCATTACATTTCATTCACTCTTCTATCCCATCCGGCTAGGACATCCACCATACCATTGATCAGGTCCCAGTAATATTCAACAGTTACTTTTGGAAGACATTATGGCATTTATTGGGCACCAAATTAAGATTCACTGCCACTTACCTAAAGTTGTGTGCCAGAGTTTTCATAGCCATTTAGGAGAATATTAGAAATTAAGAACATTTGTTTCTTAGCAATAAAGTTTAGTTCATAGATAATAAAGTCCATTAGAGCTTGTTTTGTTTTGGTGTCATTTATGTTTTGTCATTTGATGTCATTTGACTTTCCCATGCATAAGTGTCCATGACTGCGAGAGTCATATGCATGCATGATTAGTAAGAAAATTTGAGCAATGAAATTAACAAGCATATGATCAACTCACATAAAAGAGCCAAAGAATTTCAGGAAGGAGACTATGTCATGGTAAGGCCAAACCTGAATGATTATATGCCCATGGTGTAGGTCATTTTCAAAATAGTAAGGAGAATTTGGACCTAATATGTGCTAGATTGACCATCCGACTTTAGTATCAGTTCTACTTTCAACAATTCAGATCTAGGAGGTTAAAGGAACCAACAATGATACCTAGTGAGCCTTTCGAGCCTGATTCTATCTTTGACAGTGAGCCAACCCATGAGTGTCCACCAGCCAAGTTACCAAAGAAGTAAGATAGGATTGAGCGAATCTTAGACAATAAGACTATCACTACCCGAAACAGGGACTATCAACGTTACTTGATTCATTGGCAAGAATGCCCTGATTTTGAAGACTCATGGATTACTTGAAAAGACCTACAAAGAATCGACCAGACCTACTAGAGTATTTTTAAAGTCAGACTGATTCCTACTCGATGGAGTCGAGCTCTTTTCCACCCCGGGAGAATTGATGGGACATCAACAAGAAATTTTTTTTTTTTAAATAATTCTCTTGATATTTTTTTTAGCTAAAATAGTGTATTTAAGATTAATAAGAACCTTGGAATGAAGCCCACCAAACCCTTGAAGACAAAGACCAATTCATGAGCCGACTCATGAATGAAGGCCGCCAGTCCCTTGAGTCGACTCAATCCAGATCAAGACTAACTTTAAGCATGCCCAAGTCAAAACCCAAGCAAGTCAAGATACCACCTTTTGAAGCCCATGATGCCACCTCTTAGAAGCCCATTTTATTCTTCACATGGGATACATTTTGGGGAGACATGAGAAATAACACATCAAGCATTTTGAGGGGAAGCATGGGACCACTCCTCACTCACCCAACAACCCCCCCAACCAACTTGCCAAGTGGGATGCCACATCACATGACACCTAGGGCTCCACATCAGCAATGTCAAAGGCACCTAGGTGCCACATAGCAAGTTGTTACAACCTCTTACCTAGAAATTGTTTCTTGTTGCAATTATGTAACCAAAGGAGTTGGATTTAACTAGAAATGGTTAGCTAACCTAACCACACCTCCCTTCCTCACTTTGGATGACCCCTAAGGCTATAAATAGGGTCCAAGGCTCCCCTTGTAAGGCATTCCATGTATGAAATATTTTGAGAATTAATGAAGGTTTTTTTCTTGTTGAGTTCGATCTTGAGTTCTTCTTGTATGGAGTGATTTAGTTCTTCTAATTGGAGTAATTTAGTCCTTTATGTTGGAGTGTTTAAATTCATATTTGAGAAGGGAGTGAGAGGTCCTTTGAGTGCTTGAAAGGTGGAGTTTTTCTTGCTTGATCCAAGATCCAAGCATCATTCCTTGAAGGCGTCGGTTTCTACTTCCTTGTTTTCCCTTTCTTCTTTTTCTTGTTTCCATTCCAATTTTAAATTCTCCTTCCATGCCTAATCTCTGATTTGATGCAGGTTTTCTCTAATTTTCCAAGTCCAAGATGAAGGTCTCCAAGCCAAGGATCATGGCCAAGGTGAGTCCTAAAGGTAGGGAGTGCTAATATTATAGTTTAGACCTCAATCATTGAGTGAAGAGAGCTCATTCTTCCACCAAGTAATTAGCCATCATTGTTGGTAGGAAAACTCTTCCTAAGCTTCATTAGATCTGATCATTTAAAGGTTAACTTGCCTTAGTAGTGATGGTTTCCTTGCCATGAAGATACTAATCTCTATTTTGAACTAGATCTACATTTCAAGTATTGTAATTTAGATTAACTAGTCTCCTTATGAAGATTCTTTTCTTGGATTAATTTAGACCATTTATTTGATAATTAATTGCTCAAGTTTGCTTGCTGGTTAGCTTGCTAACACTCTCCATTCATCATTTTATTTTTGTCCCCCATCACCTTGGTTCCTTTTAAAACTTCTATTTCTTTTGATAAAGCATTATTTTATTTTTCCAAAACATCAATCTTGGTTTTTAGATCATTATTTTCATTAACAAGATTGGTGTTTTCAACAGAAGAGTAATCAACATACTTTTTCAACTTCTTATGCTCAATTTTTAACAATTTATACTCATGTACAAGTTCATCAAATGCATCTCTAAGCTCATCAAAGGTAAATTCAAGTTCAAGTTTAGATTGTTCCTCATCGTCATGAGCCATTAGGCCAAGATTGGTGACTTCTTATTATTCTTCTTCTGAACTGGAGTCTTCACTGTCACTCCATGTAGCCATCATCGCCTTCTTCTTGAACTTCTTTTTAAACTTCTTTAGGAGAGTACAATCAATCTTGTAGTGTCCAGGCTTCTTGCATTTGAAGCAAATTGGTTGGTCCTTCTCCTTCTCTTTTTCTTTTTCTTTTCCTTTTTCCTTACTAGGCTGTGGCTTTTTTTTGTAAGGAAATTTCTTCTTTCTCAAGAATCTTTTGAATTTTCTTGCCACTAGTGCCTCTTCACTTCATTTTCACCTTCTTCTGATTCTTCACTTGAAGACTCATTTGGTGTAGTGGATTTGAATGCGATGATCTTCTTCTTTCTATCTACATCCATTGCCTTTTGTTTCATGTTCAACTCATAAGTCCCGAGTGAACCGATAAGTTGCTCCAAAGGTAATGTTTTAATATCTTTTGCTTCTTGTATTTCCATTACCTTTGGATCCCAAGATGTTGGTAAAGATCTAAAAATTTTATTTACAAGATCAGTGTTAGACATAACCTTGCCAAGACTCCTCATACCATTGACAATATTAGTAAATCTAGTGTACATATTAGTAATAGATTCATTTGACTCCATTCTAAATATTTCATATATATGAATGAGCATATTTATTTTAGAATTCTTCACTTGATGGGTACCCTCATGAATAACCTTAAGTATGTCCCAAATCTCCTTTACTGAAGCACATGTGGATATCCTATTAAATTCACTAGGATCCAAAATGTAATAAAGCAAATTCATTGTCTTGGCATTAAGCTCCGATTGCTTAATATCATTTTCATCCAAATCCTCTTCTAGTTTTGGAATGGAAACACCATCAACCATCATTGAAGGAACATGGGGACCTTTTACAACAACTTTTTAAAGATTGTAATCTATTGAATGCATATAAATTCTCATGCGGGTCTTCCAATAAGTGTAATTAGTATCATTAAAAAATGGTGGTCTATTTTAGGCTTGACCCTCAACAATACTAGAACCTATAGGGGTTGCCATAGATCTTTAACTCAGGCAGTTAGACCTATAAGCTGAGTACAAGGCTCTGATATCACTTATAGCCCAGCGAAGCAACCCAAGAGGTGGGTGAATTAGATTTTTAAAAACTTGTTACAAGTATGTGTCAATTCAAAAACAATGAACATGCTAGTGATTTCAAGTGTATGTATGCTTGATAATAAAATACAACAAAAATAATGAAGTAAATGCAAGAAACACAAAAGCAATCACAAACATAATAATTTATAGTGGTTCGATGCACTCCAAAGCACCTACGTCAACTCCCCAAGGTCCACTTGGGTATTTTACTATAATCCAACATGATTACAGTTGATTAGTTTTTTCGGGCTCACTAATCAAAATCTTTCTTTGTTTTCACAAGGCTAATCAAAAACCTAGTTGGTTTTTCACAAGGCTCACCAACAATCTAGTTGGTTTTTCATAAGGCTCACCAACAATCTAGTTGGTTTTTTACAAAGCTCACCAACAATCTAGTTAATTTTCACATGGCTCACCAACAATCTAAGTTGGTTTTTACAAGGCTCACCAACAACCAAACCACTAGTTTCAATCCACTTGAAACTAGGAACGACAATAAATTCAAGTTCAAAGTAAAGATACAATAAGCTTTCAAATTAAAAGCAAATATCATTTTGAAGCTCTTGATTACAGTTGGGAAAGCTTGTCCCTAATTTGTTGAAGCCTTAATGATTACTTGAAGATTGGACTTGAATACTTCTTAAATGCTCTTGAATGCTTGAAGGCTCAACTTCACTCAAAAGTGGTAGTTCTTCGATGAATATTTGAATGAATGCTCATAGCTCTTCATTAGTTTTCTCTTTCTCAAGTTTGGTTCACTTTAAATACCTTTTCAAGCCTTAAATGATTGTTTATGACCATTGAAGAGGAGAAAATAGCCGTTGGACACAAAAAAGCACCAATTCTGTGCTTCAAAAAACTAGCCATTACTGTTCATCCAGACCTGCAAGTGTCGACACTTCAGGTCATGAGTCGACATATGAGTCGACACTTGAGTCAACAGTAGATCAAAAAATATCTTCTAAAGCTCTCTGGAGTGCACTGGTGTGTTGACACTTCTTTAGGTGAGTCGATACTTGAGTCAACACTTCATCTTCATGAGTCGACACTTGAGCAAAAACTTGAATTTAGCATGTTCTGCATCACTTTTGGTCTCAGGCCTTGAGTCGACACTTGAGACGACACATGAGTCGACACTTAGTCTTCATGAGTTGACACTTCATGCATGCCGACTAAAACTTCTTCTGCGTATCAGCTCAAGCTTCTATGAGTCGACACCTTCAGTTGACACTTCACTTTCATGAGTCGATACTTGGCTGAAACTCTCCTGAAACTCTGTTGAAACTTTTCCAAATTTAAACTTTGAATCTTTCAAGATCATTCTTATGTGCCAAGGTCTATTTAACTTGAAATTCCATCAATATAAGTTACTTCTTCAATAAGATGATAAGCATTTGAACTTTCAGCATATTACAACTTTGATGAGTACCTTGTTCTGATAAACACACTTTTAATACACTGTTAGTACTCAAATATATTTAAATATTTTATTATTCATCAAAATCAAGATAGGAGTCAACAGTATAGATTTTAGGGCTTATGGTTTTAGGGTTTTGGTTATATGGTTTAGTGGTTTTGGGCTTAGTGGTTGAGGGTTTAGGATCTAGGGTCTAGGGTCTAGTGTTTGGGGTTTAGCATCTATGGTCTAGGGTCAGGGGTCTAGAGTCTAGGGTCTATGGTCTGGGATCCAGGGTTTAGGGTCTAGGGTTTAAGCTTTAGGGTTTTGTAGTTTAGGGTTTAGAGTTTTGATTTTAGGGTTTAGGGTTTAGATTTTTATGGATTGGGGTTTGGATTTAGCTTTAGGCTTTAAGTTTCATGGTTTTAAGATTTAGTGTTTGGGATTTTGGGTTTAAGGTTTAGTTGTTGAGGACTTAGTGATTTAGTATTTAAGGTTTTCGTCTTAGGGTTTAAGATTTATGGTTTGAGGGTTTAGATTTTATGGTTTAGATTTTATCAGTTCCTTAATGTGTGTGATCCTTTGAGCTCCTTATCTAGTTAGTAGTAGGTCTAGGTTCATGTTGATTTAATTCGATTAGAAATCAACTAATCGAATTAGGTCAAATCGAGCTAACCCTAATTGCCAATTTGAACTATCTTTCAAATTGACTCATGAATTTAATTAATTTAATTCATGAAAATCTACAAGACATGATTATGTCTAGCAACATAGCATGCCTACCCAGAAGATGAAGATTTGATAGAAATTACCAAAATCACCAAAATACCCTTCAGTGATAAGTTATCATGTAATTCAATCCTTTGATCTTTGCTTATCCTGAATAAGTGATGGGTATGGAAAATTATCAAACCCTTGCACTTTATTCATTCAAATCTCAAATCACTAATGAAGACTCAATCAATGAAAGATTGAACTCTTTTTTAAATTCATCTTGCTTTGATCAAAGACTTCTTGATTCATCATTTGATGAGATTACATGGGATAAATATTCCTCTTACTAGAAGTGATAATTCCTTATTGACCTACTTATAACCTTTATACACAATTCACCATATCCATGAACATCCCGTACATGACTAAGTCATGAAGAAGTATGAATAAAAACATGGATTCATAAGTATAAGACACCATTGTGATATTAGGTTTAAGGATCACTTGCACAACTCCCACTAAGAGAATCATCTTTTGACAAGTAAGACTTCTATAAGATGTTCTCATGATGGATCAATTCAGTGAACTCATATCTTGATGAGCATTCATATCCTTATATTAGTATCCCTAAATAAGTGATCGTGAGACCAACCACTTTCTCTATCGAGCATACATACGATGTGCTAGTCTCTCTTGAAATATCAATCCCCGACTTGATGATCCTTTGACTGGGAATATTTTAGATTAGGATTTATAAAATCTTAGATCTCACTATTATGAACTCCATCATAACCCTAAAATCATTGCCCCAATCTATGGGACTCATCTCTTAAAAATAACAAAGTTTAAGAGACACAACTATGATGAAACAAAATACCTTTTATTAATATCATACATGAGTCAAAGAAATTTTACATAAATGTCCTTAATATATAAGAAATATAATTAGATTTCAGGGCACTATTCTTTCAATCTCTTACTTGCATTAAAGACAATTTCCCTTGTATTTAATTTCCATACAATCTCAATGATGATCAAATTGCTATTGAGGAAGGGCCTTAGTGAATGGGTCTACAATGTTGTTCTTTGTATCTACTCATTCTAAAATTATGACTTATCTTTCAATAATTTCATGAACAAGATGGAAGTGCCTTAGGATGTGCTTGAACTTTTGATGAGACCTTGGTTCCTTAGCTCATGCAATAGTCTTAGCGTTATCATGATAAAGTGACACCAATTGTTGAATCATAAGAACTACATCCAATTCTAAGATGAACTTCTTCAACCAGATAGCTTCCTTAGAGGCTTCACTAGCTACTATATATTTTGCCTCAATAATCAAGTAGCTACAATTTGTTGCCTGGTACATTTTTTAACTCAGTGCACCTCCTATAGAGTAAAGAATATCCTGATATGGATTTACTATCATCTGGATCTGATTAAAAACTAGAGTGAGTATAGCATTCTAGTTTTAAATCTGATCCTCCATATGTCAAAAAAATATCTTTAGTCTTTTTAAGAGACTTAAGAATATTTTTCATAGCTTTCTAATGATCCTCCCCTGGATCAGTCTAAAATCTTTTTGCTATGCCTAAGGCATAAGCAACATCAACCTTGGTACATAACATGGCATACACAATTGATCATAGAGCTGAAGCTTAAGGATCTTACTTATCCTTTGTCACTCTTCAAATGTCTTAAGAGACATCTTTTTTAGAAAAATGTATGCCTTGACTCATGGACAAGTAACCCCTTTTACTCTCCTTCATATTAAGCCTTTTCAATATTAAGTCAATGTACCTAGATTGGGATGAGCTGAGGATCCTCTTAGATCTATCTCTATAGATCTTTATACCTTGTATATAGGATGCTTCTCCTTCATGAAAAACTATTTAGATAATCAAGCTTTGATCGATTATAACATTGGATATCATTTCTGATAATAAGTTTGTCATCAACATACAATATTAAAAAGATAATGGCACTCTCACTTGTCTTCTTATACACACATGGTTCATCCATATTTTTGATAAAACCAAATTTTTTGATTGTTTCATCAAAGCGGTTGTTCTAACTCCTCGATGATTGCTTTAATCCATAAATAAAATTTTTAAGCTTGTATACTTCATTTAGTCTCTCACTTGAGATAAACCTTTGTAGCTATGATATATAGACTTCTTCCTCAAGATACCCATTGAGGAAGGCAGTCTTTACATCAATTTATCATATTTCATAATCATAGTATGCAACTATAGGAAGCAAAATTTTAATGGACTTAAGCATAGCTACTAGCGAAAACATTTCATCATAGTCAATTTCATGTCTTTGTTTGAAACCTTTTGCCACTAGCCTAGTCTTGTAGGTTTCTACTGGAACTTCTACTCCAATCTTCTTTTTGAAGATCCATTTGGACCCTATTGGGTTTACTCCCTCAAGTGACTTAACTAAGGTCCAAACTTGGTTGGAATAGATGGAGTCTATTTCAGATTTCATGGCATCAAGCCATTTATCAAAGTCTTTACTCTTAACTACTTCCATATAGGTCAAAGAATTATCATCTTGAATGATGCTAGCTTCATTGTCATTTCTAATGATAAAGCCATATCTGAGAAATGCATTCCACACTCTCATTGACCTACGAAGAGGAGGTGTGTGTTATAGTTGTACATAATTAATAGGTACTTGTGGTTGATGAATTTGAGGTTGATTATCTATAAGAGTAGGTTGTAGATCTTGAACATCACTAAGTTTAATTATCCTCCCACTACCTCCTTTTTGGATAAATTCCTTTTCTAAGAAAACGGCATTCCTACTGACAAAAACCTTTTGTTCAGTAGGATGATAAAAAAGGTATCCAATCTTAGGGATAATCTATGAACCTACATTTATCAACCCTAGCACTCAGCTTATGTCCAAACACATTTCTAACATAAGCCGGGCTATCCCAAATCTTAAGATATTTAATACTTGATCTTTTGCCTTTCTATAATTAATATGGAGTGCTAGCTACTGATTTTGATCATACACTATTTAGTATATAAGCAGTAGTTTCTAGGGCATAATCCCAGAAGGATACAGGAAGATCAGTGAAGCTCATCATGGTCCTTACCATATTCAACAAGGTATGATTTCTCATTTCTGTTATACCATTTAATTATGGTATATGTGGAGGTGTCCATTATGAGAGAATGCCTTTGTCTTTAAGATGATCAAGAAATTCACTTGATAAGTATTCTTCTCCTTGATTTGATCGAAGGATTTTAATAGTCTTTTCAGTTTGTTTCTCAACCATACATTGATATTCTTTAAATATATTAAAGGCTTCAGATTATATTTCATAAGATACACATATCCAAACCTAGATAAATCATCAATAAAGATGATGAAATAAGCATATCCTTCTTTGACTTGAGTTGATATAGGTCTACATACATCTATATGTATTAGCCCTAATAACTCAGTTACCCTTTCTCCTTGACCAGTAAATAGAGATTTAGTCATTTTATCCATGAGATAGGACTTATAAGTTTCTAATGATTGACAATCATAAAGATCAAAGAATTTATCTTTGTATAACTTGTTTATCCTAGACTTGCTAATATGACCTGATCGGCAATGCTAGAGAAAAGTAACATTGACATCTTCTATCTTTCTTTTCTTGTTTTTAACAAGTAAAACTTTATCATTGAGTGAAAGAACTAAATGACCATTAACAAATAAACTAGTTCCAAATAAACTATTAGAATGATAAATGGAGTATCCACTGCTCTTTATATTAATTTCAAAACCTTGTTGCAATAACAAGGTTACAAAAATAATATTTCTAATAATATTTAGAATATGGTAATAGTCTTTTAATTCTAAAGTTTTACCAGAAAGCGATAACAACAAATAAGTACCCACAGCTTCTGCTTAAATGGCTTCACCACTCGTACCATAAAGCTTGAAGTCACCATTTTTTAAGCTCTTAATTCTATGAAGTCTCTACAAAGACTTGCATATATAAGACCTATTTCTGGTATCCAATATCCATGAATCAAAAGCTAAAGTACTCAATGGCAAGTTAATTTATATCATGTACAAACCTTTTGATGCTCTACCATATCAAGCTTCAAACTAGCAAGATATGACTTGCAGTTCTTCTTCTAGTGTCCCTACTTGCCATGAAAACAGGTTCCAACAATAGAAGGTTTTTTTGCCTTCTTCCTCTTCTAGATACTTTTCTTAGTGTTCCATTTTATCTTTGAATACTTCTTTATTACTATTTTCTTTTTCCCATCAATTAGATGAAGATGAGCCTTGTCCCCTTTAAAATGGCTTTCAATTATTTTAAGTATAATAAGTAGCTCATGTAATGAAAGGTTCAGTTTGTTCATGTAATAGTTTATGACAAACTAAGAGAAGGAACTTGGGAGTGATTGCAGGATCAAGTCCTGATTAAGTTTTCCATCCATAACAAACCCTAATTGACCTAATCGAGTGATTAACTTAATCATCTTTGGTACATAAACTTGAATGGACAAGCCTCACTTATATGTGCTTAGAATAACTGCTTCAATATTTCATATCGGGCAACCCTACTTTACTCTCCATAAAGCTCTTTGAGATTGAGCATTATATATTGAGGTTCCATTTCATCATGTTGCTTCTGTAATTCATTGCTTATAGAGGCTAACATAATGCACTAACAGTTAACTATCATTCTGCCACATTTTATATATGGCCCTTTCCTCCTTTAAAGCATCGTTTTTGATCAGATCTGGATTGGAGAATAGAGGATGTAGGATATCTTCTCCTGAGTCAAGACAATTCTCAAGTTCCTTAACCAATCTACATAATTGGGACCGATTAACTTATTAGCATCTAAAATATCCCGTAGTAACAAAGTAGAGGCCATAATATTATTCGACTTAAAATAAAGAACAATGTATAAGTAGACCAGTCAATATAATATACACAACTAGTAGATAAGGACTTATCAATTTAATTGTATCTCCCACTATTTTTCTACGAATACCATAGCCCTAATCTATGGTAAGTGAGAAACCCTAACAAGATTTATTTAGTGGGGTTGAGATCCCAATTCATCATAAATGCCTTGTATTACACAACAAACATTTATGAGTTCAAGGGTAGGAAATTTTATTTTTTAATTGCAACCCATGCAACTCTCAACATGACAGCTACCTCTAAGACACTTACAACCTTGTGTTATACAACAAACTATAATATCTTAGTTTATTCAAACCCTTCATTTTCATATAATCATGTTTGAATAATGTTGTCCTTGTATTATACAACAAAGCAACACCATCAATCATGCTATAAAGCATTAAATACACCAAGACAAATTTCTCATCAAACCCTAGAGCAAGCCTTGTGTTACACAACAAATCTACTATAGTTTTCTGAAATGAATTTGGCTTAGCATGAAGGAAGGTAATTAGTAGTGCTTTAATCAATTAGCATTTTTCAATTCAAGGATTCAATCAATCAAATTGGCCAGGTAAGTGGGAGACAAGTGGGAGGCCCCCCGTGATGCCTTAGACACCAAAAATTTGGCTTGGTAAGTAGAGGACCCAATTAAAAACCACGTTCTCTTTACCTTTCCAAAACCACTTTCTTAGATACCAATTGATCAATCAAATCCTAAATTGATTTGTATTATGATTTTATAATACTACAACTAAATATAATTTTTAAAGAGGGCTTTCATGGTCTCATGCACATCCTAATACTACAAACTATCTACACAACATTATATGTGCCAAGTATGTCATCATTCTAGGATAACCCTATAATATAGTAGACATCCACTGTTATGTTAGGACATATTATTTTAGAATGATGATTAAATAATCCAGATATATCTCTATGTTGATTAGGGTTTAAGTAAAAACCAATCAGTGGCATACACCAACTAACATATGCTATAACTATTATACTAGATATAATTAATTAGATAGCATATAATCATTAAAATATTTAATTGATAATTAATTGAATGAATCAAGGTGGCTCTAATATTACTATTGGGTTACAATTGCATAACAGAAGACCAGATTTTAAAATTTTAATCGTTGAAATCCTAGTCAACCGAAACCCTAGACCCAGGACCCCCTTGATCATATCAATTAACAAGGTAAAATATTAAGAAATAGAAGAATACCTATAATTCTAATATCCTATGTACACAAGTGTATGCTCTCCAGAGATGATCCATATAGGAACTGGATCAAGAAAGCACTCCTCTTTCTTGCTTGACTCCTCCCGGTAGCCTTTTTTTCTTGTGCAACCTTTTCTTTCTTTTAGAATCTTTTTCCTTCTGAAAAGTATCTCAAAACCTCTTCAAAAACTCTCTTACTATCCTATTATCATTTCTAATTCTCTTCCTTAGCCCTTGTCTTAAAATGGTAGACTTATCTTAAATAAAAGACTTGTCCTAATAAGGAAAGGAAGAGAGTTGTCAGGACAAACTTCAAATGATTTAGTTTCAATCATCGAAGTCTTTAAATAGGAAGAAAGGAGACACTTAAAACACCCTTTTATCAGCTCCTAATCTGATATTTTATATATCAGATAAAACTCTTCAAGCAGAAGGAATCTCTAGATAGAAAGGTGTAAAGTGAAACATACATTATTTCATAAATATCTTTTACCAAGAGTTGCTTATCACAACTCTTTAGAAAATATTTGATAATTAGTCTTTAATTTAATAATTAAAGACTTAGTCCAACACTCTAATAGGTGTATAAACTAGGGAGGCTTATCTGAAAAAAGTGATTGATAAGTAAAAGGACTCTAGTCCATCCCATGTAGCATATATCCTAAACATTGCATCCTTTCATACACCCACATGAAATCACACCCATAAATTCTTGAGTTGATCGGTCAAATCTAGTCTATTTGGATGTGGATGAGAGAGGATTGAGGCTATGATTTACCACCAAAAAGGTGATTTAATTATAAAAGGATTCTTGGTCTTTTTGCGCCACTTAATATGTGCACACGCCAATATTGGTGCCAAGAGTCCCAAGCCCTTGGGACTCTTGGTTTAATACATGGATAAAGGATATAAAATTAGGATAAATCTTAATTTGACTATCCCACTTAAGGCTCAACCCAATTTAAGTCTCACTCAAATTAGTTATCCCAAATAGCAATTAAACCCAATCTAATTAGGTTAGGAGTTAGGCTAGCCAATATATGCTAGTATGTTAATTAGCTAGCCAATTAAGATCCTATAACCCTAATAAAAATATAAATAACTTCTTTGATCAATTAAAAAATATGTGTGACCCTTTGGGCTTCTTATCTAGCTAGTAGTAGGTCTAGGTTCATATTGATTTAGTTTGATTAGAAATCAACTAATCGAATTAGGTCAAATCGAGCTAACCCTAGCTACCAATTTGAACCATCTTTCAAATTGACTCAAGAGTTCAATCAATTTAGTTCATGAAAATATACAAGATATGATTGATATCTAGCAGCATGTTATACCTATCCAAAAGATGAGAAATTTAGTAGAAATTATCAAAATACCCTTCAGTGGCAAGTTAATGTGCAATTCAATCCTTCGATATTTCCTTATCCCGAGTAAGTGATTGGTATGGAAAATTATCAAACCCTCATACTTTATTCATTCAAACTTTAAATCACTAATAAATACTCGATCAATAAAATATTAAAAACCTTTTTCTAATTTCATCCTTCTTTGATCAAAGACTTCTAGAGTCATCATTTGATAAGATTACATGGGATAAATACTTCACTTACTAGGAGTGATCGATCCCTTGTTGACTTACTCATAACCTTCATACATAATTCACCATATCCATGAACATCCCATACATGACTAAGTCATGAATGAATATAAACCAAAATATGGATTCATGTGTACAAGATACCATAGTGATCTTAGGTCTAAGAATTACTTGCATAACTTTCACTAAGAGAATCATCATTTGACAAGTAAGACTTTCATAAGATGTTCTCATGATGGATCAATTCAATGAACTCATAGCCTGATGAGTGCCCATATCCTTGTATTAGTGCCCTTACATAAGATTTTCTCATGATGGATCAATTCAATGAACTCATAGCCTGATGAGTGCCCATATCCTTGTATTAGTGCCCATATCAATTCAATTCAGTGAGCTCATGCATGATTTTTTGCTAATATAGCAAATCATCTAGGTTTGGTTTTAAGCCTTTTTTTCTTAGCATCTCAGAGTCTTCATAATACTTTATCCATAGTATAGATCTCTTGGTTGAAATCTATTTTCTTTTCATATTTTTAAAAAATCATGATTTGCCTTTTATCCTCTGATTAAGGTAAAAAGCTTCTCAATTTGAATCTATCTTTCCCCTTGGTTCTTCAAAGAATCAATCATATCAATTAGATACTATTTTTCATTAGATAATAACTAAACTCCATTACTGCTGGTTTCAAATGAGTAATTATCTTGATAGAGAAATCATTATTGTCATCTAAATCATCTTCCAAATCTAGCTTTTGTTTGACTCTGGATTTAGGTTATTGATCAGATCATTAAGTTTTTCTTTGATCTCATCCAAATTATTGATCTCGTATATTTGTTGGATTTTCCTATGTATGTGCTTTCTAATGCATTTGTTTGCATAATTACTAGATTCACCAAAGAAATAATTGATCAAAGACATAGTTGGTTTCTTCCCTTTTCTACTATCCTTATTTTTCCTTGGATTAGGTTTAGGATAAGATTTTCTAGATATCCTCTGTTTAGGATTTTTCTATTTCTTTTTCCCAAAGTAATCCTTTTTAAATTCTTTGGATTTTTTTATTTTTCATTTGATATGGTTTATTAGATTGAAATCCAAACTGTTGGCAGAAATCACCAAATTCTTTTCTTCCAAGCACTCTCTGTCGTTTCAATTGATCTTTAATTTTTAGATCATTGCAAAGCTCGACACCAACTAATTGAACCTTTTAGGCTAGATATCCTCTTTTTAGGATTTTTCTATTTCTTTTTCCCAAAGTAATCCTTTTTAAATTCTTTGGATTTTTTTATTTTTCATTTGATATGGTTTATTAGATTGAAATCCAAACTGTTGGCAGAATCACCAAATTCTTTTCTTCCAAGCACTCTCTGTCGTTTCAATTGATCTTTAATTTTTAGATCATTGCAAAGCTCAACACCAACTAATTGAACCTTTTAGGCTATTTTACCCATGTCCAACACGTTGTGTAATTGATACTACCATCACCTTCCTACCTAAGATGGGATTTTACCTTCTCAACAAACAATGGTGGTAGACCAGAAGTAAACTTTTCTTTCTGAAACTCTAAATTTAGATTTGGAAGTTGCTAAAGCTTAAAGAAAAAGGTCTTCTTATATCATCTAAAATCAATCATTGTTTTACATCTAAGATTAATCAATTATTTTTTCACGTTTTCATAAATATCAATATAATCACCAATAAAGTAATAGATGATGCAAATGATTAGACAGGCAAGAGCATCAGATGGGTCATCAGGATAGGGATTTTCTATTAGGATCATGCTTAACAGCATCAAGGATCTCTTGTTTTTATTGGTTGGTAAGATAGTTATCCCACCAACCTCTAAACTAGCATGAGAAGCCTGAGACAATCATAATAACTTAACTATCTACCACTTAGTACTTTGATGGACTTTATAGGCATTTGCGTACATCATCATCTGATAACACAAAGTAAAGATCTAGTGTTCAGATAATCCATCAACATTCTATTCAATAAGGCTTCTTCCATCGAATTGAATGGCAAAATTGTTTCAGGGGCTTCCTCAAATAGAAGGTTAGCATAAGTAGGTCTAGGATGATAGGTTTTTACCCTAGAGGTTAGTATGGGTTTGGAATCTAAAATTTGGTTAATCTCATTCCTAGGGCCTTAGACTATTCCCAGGTTTATTAGGAGGTTTTTTGGATAAAATCCATATAGTCCTTTATTAGATTTTTTTTGAAAAATATCCATCTTCTTCAAAGATTTTTGGATCATCAAAAGAATCATCCGAAGGAAAATTTACTACATCCTTGAGGTTTAAGGATGGCAGCTTACTAGTAAGCTATTTAGTCTCCATGAGTTTAAGGAGAGAAAGCCTACAACTAAGATGATCAATTAATTCTTCCAAAAAAGATGGTTCTAGTTTGATTCTAGTGTCTAACTCAAAAGAATTAAATATAAGAAGAGTAGTATTACAAGAGGATGCTTTATCATCATGCTAAGGGGTCTTGATATCCTTAATTTGATGTATCAAAGGAGGCATCCTAAGAATTGGATTAATTTCCTCTTTTTTCTCTAAAAGAATATTTTTAATTCTTTTAGTCTGCTTTCCTATGGATTCAAGAGCAAGATTAGTGAAGTTTTGTTACTCAACTAATTGCTTTAAATGTTCTACTTATTATTTTTTTTAGTCCTTTGGAGAACATTTTTAGAGGGCAAGCTTTAACACCAACATCAATTACAATCGGTTCAAATGGTGGGTGGATAGACTCAACCTCAATGCCTTGAACAATTTTCCAATTTTTGGAAAGAACCTTAATGGCACTGGCTTGGAAATCTGGGTTAGCTTTCTCAAGCCCTAGGGCGTAATACTCGTCAAACCACTAAAAGAAATGGATGTTCCTCTCTTAAGCCTACAATTTCTTATACTAGAAGTTTCTGATAAAAACAATCTCTTCTTCTGAATAAGTGCTAAGACACCATCTAACTCTTTCGATGTTTTCCTTAAAGTCAAGATCTCTTCTCAATCCTTAATTGTAAACTTTGAAACTTTTGGTACCTTTTTGTTCCTGGTGAGAACTCAAAGGCTTGGATGTGGGTTTTTCCACACTCGACTTATAGGAACTATTTTGAGATGTTTTAGATTTTTTTAATGATAACTAGACCTAGAGACATCATATCTAAATTTAGGATAATTGAATCTTTAGTATCATCTTCGTTTTTTGAATGATATTTATTTCCAATCTCTTCATCATCTAAACTATTTTTTGATTGATATTCAACTTCATTTTCTTCTTCAAACAAAGTATTCTAGCTCATAACTACATTCCAATTCATAGCTATAGTTTACCTTGTAATCACTATCACTATAATAAGACATAATTGGAAAATAGAAGAGTATTAAAGAAAGAATTTAAATAGTTGAAAACATGAGAAACTATTTTTGTAGGTTACTTTGAATAGCTATACTATTTTCTAAATCCTCATGGTCCTAATATGATGGGTATGATCTTTGTTGCATTCGGGTGTAGCAGAACTACATCTTGTGAGGGTTCTAATGATACTAGCCATGGTGACCGGTGACTCACTCAAAGAAGATCGGCCTATCAACTGCCCTTCAACACCTTCCTCGGCTAACACAGGACTTACAGAAGAACACCTGCCATGATCAAGGCAAAGCTAGCTACCACTCCTTTCCCCGACAAAAAAGAAAGCAGTCCTTAGCTCTGATACCACTTTGAATATAAGCTATATGGTATACAAGCTTCCTGCTTGCCAAATATGCCAAATGACCTACATAAATAATTAGATACATGAAGATCCTCGGTTCTCCATATACCCAACGACTCGTAACCTAGGATAAAAAGTCCAAGATGAGGGATTTAGGAAATAGGATAAATACGCAAAGGCTACCTAAAGGAAGACACTCATAAAAACCTAAGGACAAAGGCAAAGAAAATAGGTAATTTACTAATTAATGCAAATGTCATGCAAATGTAGAATGCAAGGAATCAGGTAAGTTTGTATGATATGTCAGTCACTATACGGTAGATCGATTTACCTATGATACCGAGGCTACAAGCAACACATAGTTAAAGCTCTCACCTAACACAACCTTATCCAACTACTATGTAGACATGCAGATGAATGTGATGCAAGATAACATGCAATCTAATATTGAAAATGATATGCAAACTAACATAAGGTGGACAAGTATGCCTATATTGTGATGACCACTATGGGTAGGTCAGCAACTATGACACCAATTCTGCAAGCAGTGCGCAGTAGGATCACTTAACTAACAAACCTATACACTTAATATGAAAGGTTATGTATGCATAGAGATTAATATTACTATGCAAACTCTACTATAGTCCCTAACAATCATGCATAAGTAGGGAACGAATGCAAAATCCTATGCACACAGAAGAATTATTCTAATATAATCTAACACAATCAATTACTATGAAGAGTTACTATGCAAGTAATAAATATGAAGAGTTACCATGCAAATAGTAAAGGAATGAACTATGCAACTAAATTAAATAATGAAATGCACTATGCATAGAATAAAAAATGAAGAGTAGCAATGCATGAATGAAATGAATGCTGAATGAATAGTAAGGTACAAAATAGTAATAAAACATGCAGAAATAAATAGTAACTACTTGCATAATTAAATAGGAGCTAGGTGCTTAACTATGGTTTCAGTTAGAATATCAAAAGTAATAGTCTATGAATATTTGCCGTGGTTTAGCAAAGCATCCTATATAAATTATAAAAGCAATAAAAATATCTGCTCTTGCTATGGTTCAACAAAGTGCTAGATAAAAAAAGTAAAATAGACTAATGCTTTCACATGGTTCATGTTGGGTTTTGGGCTGACACAACGGAAGACTGGATTTCAAAATATTATTATTGAAACCTTAATCAACCGATACCCTAGACCCAAGGACCACTTGACCATGATAACTAATAAATCATAACATTAGGGTTATAGAAGAATACTTGGAGTGCTATACTCCTTAATTTTCATAAGGCACATAAGTATATGCCCTCCAGAGATGATCCACATAGGAATCGAACCAAGAAAGCACTCCTATTAAGCTTGCTTATTTGACTAGGACTCTTCCCGACAGCCTTTCTTTCTTCAACAGCCTTTCTCCCTTTGCTGGAACCCCTACACTCCTGCAGGACACTCAGAGACCTCTCTGAATCCTCTCTCAGAATTCAATTATCTATCCTATATCTCTTCCTAGGCTCTTGTCTTAAAATGACAAGCCTTGTCTTAAATAAGACTTCTTATCCTAAGATAAGGAAGAGAGATAAGAAAGTTTTCTTTCAGATTATTTTCTAGATGTTCTAGCATCAGATTATCGATGCCTATGTATAATGAGTGAGGGGGTGCCTGATAAACCTTTTTCTCAGCACTTGATCTGATTATCTAATGATCAGATAGAACCCTTCAAGCAGGAGGCCCTTGTGTGAAAAGATTTATCCTGATACGCCTTATCATGCACCAAGAAATATATAAGTGTCTCTTTAACTTTTCAGCATTTTTTATACTTGCCATATAGCAAGTAATGTTGGGAATTGTATCCCAAAGCCAATCATCTAGGCTGTAAGTGGTTGTGCTTATTTTTAAATAATATATGAATTTTTTTAATAAAAGTTATTCTTTTGGCTGTTCATCACATTTACATTTTCCTGAAATGAACTATTGTATGATGGAGTCCTTATAACTACATTATTTGATAAAAAGAGGATATATCAAGTAGTTCTTAAACTGGTTCACAACCAAATGATACATTATTATAGGACAACAATATATCAAGTGTAGGTTGTTGTATGTCACATTTGTTGGTTGTCCTCTTAACCAAGGAGTGTGGAGACATTGGAATGACATTAAAGTGAAATGTGTGACATTTCAGTGAACGTGACCATCTGCGGATCTCTCTTCTGCCAAAGGGTTGCTCGTGAAGGGATATGGGTATATGTGTCCCTCAGATCTGAGATCACCATGGTAGCTTCCAAGCAACTCACTATACTTTGGTACTGGACTACCTGGATTACTAATCTAGTGATGAAAGGTTTCTGGGTATAGTCAAGTACTTGTGGAGCGGTGGTGGATCAAGATGGAATTGACCTTTCCAAATAGTTTGGAGTGAATGACTCGTCGTGTCTCAATTTAGCAAAACCTTGGCTACGAAAGTTCTTGTGAGGAGTCAAAGAACTTATGTTGACCCCTGAAGTGATTTTGATGATAACAAAACATTGGAGCATGTATTTGGTTATCTAACAACTTTTCAAATGATTGACAAGTTTTTAGGACGACTACTTTGACATATTTTTTAAACCCTACAACTTTTATTTCTTTGTGTTGAGTTGTAAGTAATTAGAATCTTGTAAAGAAGAACCCAACAAATATATTTTCTATTTGAATCAAAGATAAAGGGTTGCTTCTACTAGTTTTCAAACTTTAATTTCTCTAGATATTGTTGTAAGAAGGTCTTAAGGAAGTCTTCAAAGCTTGGCATGTGAGTTCTGGAGAATAGAAATTGGTCTGGCTGAAGAACCAATCTCGAGCCGACTGGATGGAGGAACTAGCCGACTCTGGCACTGGCATAAGAAAGAAAATCTCTGGCACGTAGACCCAGTCGACTGGCACCAAGTCCTAGCCGACTCATCCAGAACTTGGTTGAAAATGTTCTAAGAACCTCAGGGATCCGAGCCGACTAGATTTCAGCCTAGCCGACTCATCCAGAGTGAAATATTTTCTCGATTATGGAACCTAGCCGACTAGTATTCAACCCAGCCGACCCGAACCTGATCTGAGCTGACTCGAAGATAATCGAGCCAACTGGAATGTCGGGATCTCTTCCCAATGGCTAGTTCTAGACTTCTGATTTTGAATCCCAAAAGTGCTCCAACGGTAACCTGTCACTTCCCAACGGACTACAACATTCAAAATCAAGGGAAGGTAGTTGAAGTCTCTATAAATGAGGTATGAGAACATCCTTAGAGAGACTAATGAGTTGTTGAACATTTATTGAATATTTATTGAAGTAAGAAGAGAGAGCACTTGAGCTTTGAAGTCAGCCTTCAAGCCTTCACCAACTCTTATCAAAAGCTTGAAGCAATTTTTGAGAAAAGCAAGGAAGCTATTGAAGTGCATTGAAGGGCATTCAATTGAGCTTCACTAGAGCTACATTGGCAACCACCAGACAATTTAGTTTGTCATTTCTGTTGCTTTTCATTCTACTCTTAGAATACTTGGGTTATTGGTGAACCCGGTTGTAAAAACCAAATAGGTTTCTTTGGTGAGCCTACTTAAAACCAAACTGTAGAGGTTCTAGGTAAGCCTGTGAAAACCTAGTGTTGGGTTTTTTTGGTGATCCCTTTCAAAACCAAAGTGTAGAGGTTGCGATTGTGAGCCTGAAAAATAATCCGACTGTATTCCGGTTTGGGGGATATAGTGGAAATCCTGAGTGATGAACTTGGATAGTGGACACAGGAGCTAGGTTGCTCCGAACCACTCTAAACTTGTTTTGTTTGTGTTGTACTTTACTTACTTTTTAGCTTCCGCACTTAATTCTGATTAACACAACACAAATCCACTAAAAGGAATTTCTTGTGCACATATTTGTAAGAAATTTTGTAATTCCCAATTCACCCCCTCTTGGGAAAAGCCACCTGGGCAACAGCTGGTATCAAAGCAGTGTCTCTGATTACTCGAGTAAAGATTGATGGCTGATGGCTCATCCCATGAGTACATCCTTGGCCGAAGGCCAGTCAACAAATAGACCTCCACTATTCACAGGCACTAATTACTCTTATTAGAAAGCATGAATGAAAATTTACATTCAAGCTATTGATTTTCAATTGTGGAAGGTCATCTTAAAAGGGCCACACATTCCCATGATCAAAGTTGATGGCATGGACATCCCTAAGCCTGAAGAGGACTGGGATGATCATGACATGAAAATGGGTCAATTGAATGCCAAAGAAATGAACTTACTATACTGTGCTTTGGATGAAAATGAGTTCAACCGAATTTCTACTTGCTCTTCAGCAAAGGAAATCTGGGACAAACACAAAGTGACCCATGTGGGAACTTCCCAAGTAAAAATCTCAAAGATAAATATTTTAGTTCACAACTATGAACTGTTTAAAATGGAACCTTCTGAAATAATTTCTACCATGTTCTCTAGATTTACATATATTATTAATGGTTTGAAGAGTCTTGGCAGGGTATACTCAGATGCTGATCTAGTTCAGAAGATACACCGATCTTTACCTGACAAGTGGGATCCCAATGTGACAGCAATCTAGGAGGCCAAAGATCTCAACACATTATCACTGGATGAACTACTGGGATCACTCATCACCCACGAGCTGACTATGTAGCATAGAACTGAAGACGAACAGAAGAAAAAAAAAATTATAGCCTTTAGAGCTACTACCGAATCAAAGAGGGATGATGAAGAGTCTGAAGAAGAAAGCACCTCCTCCAATGATGACCTAGAAGACGATGATATTGCAATGGTTGTGAGGAGATTCAGAAAATTCATGGGAAGAAAGAAAGGAAGATTCAACCAGAAATTCCATAGGAAGGATTACAGAAAAGAAAAGAAAAGGATAGAGAGAAAGATAAAGAAGTAGTCCCCACATGCTATGAATGCAAGAAGCCGGGGCACATTCATCCAGACTGTCCTCTATTGAAGAAATCCTTCAGACAGAAAAAGAAGAAGAAAGCCATGGTTGCCACATGGACCAATAGTGAAGAATCATCTTCGTCTGAAGAAGAAGAGACCACCAAGGCTGCAAATCTGTGTTTAATAGGTCTCGAAGATGAGGTAACATCCCCTAGCAATTGCACTGAATTTATATTTAACGAATTAAATTCTGCATTTCATGATCTATTATCTGAATTTAAGAAAGCTAGAGTAAAGATAAAATCATTGAAAAATATGAATGACTCTTTACTCAAACAGAAAAATAAAATTTCAGAAAAGAACATTTTATTGCAAAAAGAACTGCATGACTTTTCTAAAAGAAATGAAAAGCTGAAAAATGAAAATCTCTTATGTGAAAGGAAAAACAATGATTTAATTACTAAAAATATTGAACTGAAAAAGGAGGTTAAAAAACTCAAGCCATTAGTTGAAAAACTTACTTTGTCTTCAAATAAGCTTGAGTTAATTTTAAAAGAACAACAAATTTAAGGAAACAAAGCTAGAATTGGTTTTAAAATTTCTATTATGAATGGAATTTTAGAAACTACCTTTATGAAATCTAAAGTACCTATTCAAAACATATTATCACAAAAACTTTGGCTACACCAAAAACTATTTCAACATTAAAATCTTTATTGAATGTTCCTAAGAACTTGAGCAAAAATGCTTATATTTCAAAAGGTTCAAAATCTGCATCAATTGCATCAACTTTTAGAACTTCTAATTTTGCTCTTATTAAAAACTCTAAAGTTGTATGCCATGTTTGTAAAAGAATATGACATAAAGCTTTTGACTGCAATAATTCTAGAAATGTCCATAAGAATGTAAGAAAAATTTGGGTTCCCAAAGGAACCACCTCTGCTGACCTGCAAGGACCCAAGGTAGCTTGGGTACCTAAAAGAATTCATTAATTATTTTGCAGGAATGTCTTGCAGCCCAAAAATTGAAAAAAAGGTGGTACTTAGATAGTGGCTGCTCAAGACATATGATGGGTGACAAGGACTAGTTTATCACCGTTGAAATAAAAGAAGGAGGCTTGGTCACCTTTGGAGATAATGGCAAAGGAAGAATAATCGGTATTGGTAAGATCAGAATAACTCCCTTCACTTTTATTGAAAATGTTTTGCTAGTAGACAAGTTGAAGCTAATCTTTTAAGCATAAGTCAATTATGTGATAAAGGCTTCAAGGTTGTCTTTGAATCTTCTATGTGTATAGTAACTAACTCTTTAGATTCTAGCAATAAGTTCATTGGACATAGACTTGGAAATATCTATGTGGTAGATCTTAATGATCTTGCCATGTCAAGTAGCCCAAGTCTAGTTGCAATGAATGCTAAGACCAAAGAGTCATGTTTACTATGGCATAGACGATTAGGTCATGCTAGCATGCATACTATTGCCAAATTGATTTCTAAAGATCTTGTTAGAGGCTTGCCTAAGTTCAAAGTTGATTTTGATCATGTTTGTGATGCATGCCAAATGGATAAACAAACTAGGGGGAAGTTTTAAATCAAAGAATATAGTTTCTACAACAAGACATCTTGAACTATTTCACATGGACCTTTCCGGACCTACTAGGACCACAAGCCTAGGAGGTATGAAATATGCTCTTGTGATAGTAGATGATTTTTCAAGATTTACTTGGGTTTTGTTTTTGCTTCAAAAGATGAAAACTTTCATGTTTTTAGAAAATTCCATAAAAAGGTTTCAAATCAAAAGAACTTATCTTTAATTTCAATTAGAAGTGATCATGGAACTGAATTTGAAAATCAATTTTTTGAAGATTATTGTACTGAATTTGGCATTGATCACAACTTCTCCGCTCCTAGAACACCTCAACAAAATGGTGTTGTAAAGAGGAAAAATAGGATATTGGAAGAAATGGCTCGCACAATGTTATGCGAAGGCAATCTTCCAAAGTACTTTGGACAGAAGCGGTGAACACTGCATGCTATATTTTAAATCATGTTTTGATCTGTCCTATTTTAAAGGAAACCCCCTATGAGCTTTGGAATGATAGAAAACCTAATATCAGTTATTTTCATGTGTTTGGATTCAAATACTTTGTGCATAACAATAGAAAAGATAATTTAGAAAAATTTGATTCTAAAGCTGATGATGCAATTTTCCTAAGTTATTCATTATATAGCAAAGCATATCGAGTTTTTAATAAAAGGACTCTTACTGTTGAAGAGTCAATACATGTTGTATTTATTGAAACTAACCCTACACCTTCTAGACAAGAAGAGTGCATAGATAATGATGCAGGTACATTGCAAAACGGAATGGAGGACTTGAGCATTCAAGATAAAGACACTCAAGATGGAGAAGAAATGATAAGTAAGGATCACACCGATCTACCAAGGGACTGGAGGTATGTTACATCTCACCCTAAAGAATTAATCATAGGAGATCCTTCACATGGTGTTAGGACTAGGTCTGCACATAAGGATGCACATGATTACCTAGCCTTTGTATCACAAATAGAACCCCATAGCCTTGAAGAAGCTGAGACTGACCCAAACTGGATGATGGTAGTGCATGATGAATTAAACCAATTTGAAAGGAATAGGATATGGACACTTGTAGATAGACCTACTGACCATCCAATAATAGGAACTAAATGGGTCTATAGGAATAAATTAGATGAACAAGGAAACATAATAAAAAACAAAGCTAGACTAGTGGCTAAGGAATATAACCAAGAAGAAGGTATTGATTTTGATGAAACTTATGCACCTATAGCAAGACTAGAAGCCATTAGATTACTACTTGCATTTGCTTGCTACATGAATTTCAAACTTTTTCAAATGGATGTAAAGAGTGCATTTCTTAATGGTTTTATCTCTAAACAAGTTTTTGTTGAACAACCACCAGGTTTTGAAAATCACACATTTCCAAACCACATATTTAAATTAAACAAAGCATTGTATGGTTTGAAACAAGTACCTAGAGCATGGTATGATAGACTTAGCACTTTCTTAATTAAAAATGATTTTTCAAGAGGAAAAGTAGATAAAACCTTATTTATCAATAAGAAGAATAATGATATCTTAGTTGTACAAATATATATTGACGATATCATTTTTGGTGCAACTAACAAATCTCTATGTAAAGAATTTGCTAAGCTTATGCAGGAAGAATTTGAAATGAGCTTAATGGGCGAACTAAACTACTTCCTTTGACTTCAAGTAAAACAAACAAAGGAAGGCATCTTCATCAACCAAGCCAAATACATCAAAGAAATCATCAAAAAGTTTAGTATGGAGAGTAGCAAATCAATGAGCACACCCATGAGCCCAGCTTGCAGATTGGACAAAGATGGAAATGGATCCAATATTGACCAAAAGCTATATAGAGGTATGATTGGATCCCTATTATATTTAATTGCAAGTAGACCTGACATATTATATAGTGTATGTTTATGTGCTAGATTTCAGTCATCACCAAAAGAAACACATATGCTTGCTGTTAAGAGAATACTTAAATACTTGAAAGCAACAAGTAATTTAGGAATTTGGTATTTTAAATATTCTACCCTGAATTTGATTGGATTCTCTGATGCTGACTATGCTGGTTGTAAAATAGATAGAAAAAGCACTAGCGGTACATGCCAATTTCTAGGGTTGAATTTAATTTCATGGCACTTTAAGAAGCAAAACTCCGCAGCTTGGTCCACTGCTGAGGTTGAGTACGTGGCTACTAATAGTTGTTGTGCTAAAGTATTATGGATTAAATAACAACTAGAAGACTTTGGTGTATCCCATCTAAAATTTTAATTAAGTGTGATAATACAAGTGCTATCAATTTGACAAAAAATCCAATTCAACACTCTAGAATCAAGCATATTAAAATTAGACATCATTTTATTTGAGATCATGCTTCAAATGGTGATATAGTGCTTGATTTTGTTCCTACTGAAGATCAATTAGCTGATATATTTACTAAGCCACTTAATCAAGACAGGTTTGAACAAATTAGAAGTGAATTAGGACTTTGTGATCCTTTTTAAATTCTCTAATCTAATTCCTTCAAATTTAAGGAAACATCATCTAGAGAACCTCCTGATTTCATTCTCTATCATAGAGCCTAAATTTCCTTTGAAATTTTCTCCAAAAATCTCTCAGGTTTGTGATTGAATTTTCCAAAACCTGATTTCTCTGTTCGAGTCGACTAGTTCTTAAACCGAGTCGACTGGATTCTCTGTGTGTTTTGGGCGAGTCCTAGCCTAGCCGGCTCGAGCCTTTCTAGGGCATTTTTGAGTCAACTACATTATCGCGCCTGAGATTTTTATTTTGGGATGTAAACCCCATTCCGAGCCTTCTAACCTCCATCTCATCCTTCTAATCATCCGTTCCTCTCCTAATCCTATTCCAAATATTCCTCTCTCCCTTCTAAGCTCTCCATTCTCTCTTCTCTTCCTCTTTCCTAGCAATGGCTCCTAAACATGCTACCGGGAAATGCTCTTTACGGGCTGCTCCGTCCGTGGAAAGGGAAAGAAGAATGAAGAGGCATCAAGAAGAGCCGACTGCCACTGTTCATCATGAAGAACTTGTGGAAGAACCTGCAAGGGCTGCTCCAATTGCTCTAAGTCAAATCCCTTCAATGTCCACAAGATCGGTAACTTCTGGTCGTCATATCATCTTTGAATTTATTAAGGAAATAGGGTTGAAGATTGGTGATTTGATTGAGGATTAGGGCTGGAGAAATTTTGCTCTCTAAATGAAAGAACCTACCCCTCACTTGTTAAGAAATTTTATGAAAATTTGAGAGTAGGTACTGATCATGTAGAGTCTCCAATTAAAGGAAGAAGAGTTTTTATCAATGAAGAAGTTCTGTACAACCTACTGGATTTACCTACTGATGGGGTGAAATACCTAGTAATTAAGGATAGAGAAAATGCCTTGAGAACTATCCTAAACAAGGAAGATGTCAGTGGGATTGGAACTGTCTTTGCCAATACTTTATCACTTGAAATTAGGTTATTGCATAATTTTATTAGTAGGATCTTTTTGCAAAGGACTGGAAGGTTTGATTAGGTAAGTAAGAAGGACCCGTGCCTTATGGAACTTATCATGGAAAAGACTCCTGTGAATTTATCTCATATTATCATTGTGCAACTGAAATAGACTATCAGAAAGGCTAAGGCTTGCTTACCTTATGGAATGATGTTAACCATGCTATTCAAGTCCCAAAAAGTGAATTTGGAAGGTGAGGATGGAGTTGATTTGCACCATACTGACATCTACACCTCCAAGTCACTAGAAAGAATGGGTTACATTCAAGTTGAAGATGTTCGGAGAAAGGAAGGAACTAATATCAGGGCAATTGGTAGTTCAAGCAGTGAAGAAGAAGAAGAAAATGAAGAAATTGCTGGTACTGCTACTGCTGAAGCTGGAACCTCTATTGCACCTGCACCTAAACCAGAATCTCTCATTCTTGAACCTGCTTCCACTTTTGAAGAGACCGATGCACCTTTCCTTGAATTTGATATGCCTGCACCTGAGTTCATGACAGCTGATATACCTTTACCAGACTTCACTCCTGTAGCTTCACATCCTCCAAATATCCAAGGTCAAATTGAAGATCAGATGAAGACTTTGACTGATTCATTGATAGGGACTATCACTTCACTTTTTGGTAATCTAAAACAGTCGGTGGATAGTGACTATCTCAACTGGAAGAACATGTTACAAGTTTGCAAGGAAAAGTTAAAGCAATAGAAACTTCGAGATCTGCACCTCAAGTGGAACTTCAACCTATCATAGAACTTATTTCTTCTAGTTTTGAAGCCATAAAGAAATTAGTTGATGCAACCTTAAATGTGTATAAAACTGAGTTGAATGAAGTCAGATGCACTATGGGAATAATTGCAGAAACAAGACAAATGGCAAATGACTACACACAAGGCATTGGAATTATCAGACAGAACTTGGAAGACTAAGAGGATCTGCTGAAGCTTTTGCTAATGTCCAAGCTTCTAAACTTTTGTCAATGCAAAAAGAAATTGGTGAAGTCAAAGAGGCTGTGAACAAGGTACCTACAAGCCTCAAGGACATGGAAAATCAACTTGGTGCAATCAAGATGGAGATTGTTTTACTTTGTGGCACTGTTAGGACTTTGGAGATCACTACTAGGACTAGACCTTTATATGATCCTCCTCCTATTTCCTCTAGGGGTCCTACCACTTCTCACCATCCTAGAGCACCTCCACCTCATGCATCTTCCAGTGGACCTCCTAGACCTGCTTCTTGGTATGGTGCAAGTATGCCTATCAATGTACCTAAGGAAGAATCTGATAGTGAGTAGGTCTTTAGTAATTTCTATACTTTCTGGAAACTTTTGAAGATTGTGTAATGTTTAATGTACTAAATCTTTTAATGGAAATACAATGAATATCCTTTTGGACACGTGTGTACTTCTTTTATCTTGTTAACACTCTAATATTTTTTAAATAGGATTCTCTCTCAAAATTGAGAAGGTAAAATTATCTCAAACAAATCATAATACAATCTCAATCTACTTAAAATCTGAGCTTAATTATATAACTTTTTGATTTGATGACAAAAGTGGGAGAACTATTATACAATAAAGTGCATGAAAGAAGAAACTTAATAGAATTGGAATAGAACTGCTAAAGTTAACTAGACAGGGGGAGCTTAATGAATATTGCATACCTTTTCTACTGAAGTGTTCAAATAAATGATAAAGGGGGAGAAATTTCTCATTGATTAGAAATTTTATAAAAAGGGAGAGAAATACATGTTTAATTTGCTTCAATGATTACTATTCTGCTCTCTACTAATTACATCTAACTGTCAATGCTTAATGTTGCTTAATACACACAAGCACTTATTCTCTGATGCTTACATTTTATAGAATTGGCTTTGTGTATAACTGTATAGCATACATTGATACTTATTTGGGAATACAGTTAATATTGTGATACGTCAAACAAGTGTAAATGCTTACTATGATATACATCTATACTTGTGAATAGAATAGATTTTTTCATGCCAATGTTTGTCATCATCAAAAAGGGGGAGATTGTTGACCCCTGAAGTGATTTTGATGATAACAAAACATTGGAGCATGTATTTGGTTATCTAACAACTCTTCAAATGGTTGACAAGTTTTTGTGGGACAACTACTTTAACATATTTTTAAACCCTACAACCTTTATTTCTTTGTGTTGAGTTGTATGTAATTAAAATCTTGTAAAGAAGAACCCAACAAAAAACTTCCCTATTTGAATCAAAGATAAAGGGTTGCTTCTACTAGTTTTCAAGCTTTAATTCCTCTTGATATTGTTGTAAGAAGATCTTAAGGAAGTCTTCAAAGCTTGGCATGTGAGTTCTAGAGAATAAAAATTGGTCTCGCTGAAGAACCAATCTCGAGCCGACTGGATGGAGGAACCAGTCGACTCTGGCACTGGCACAAGAAAGAAAATCTATGGCATGCAAACCCAGTCAACTGGCACCAAGTCCCAGCCGACTCGTGCAGAACTTAGTTGAAAATGTTTTGAGAACCTCAGGGATCCGAGCCGACTGGATTTCAGCCTAGCTGACTTGTCCAGAGTGAACTATTTTCTCAACTGTGGAACCTAGCTAATTGGTATTCAACCCAGCCGACCCAAACCTAATCCGAGCTGACTCGAAGATGACCGAGCAAACTGGAATGTCAGGGTCTCTTCCCAACGGCTAGTTCCAGACTTCTGATTTTGAATCCTAAAAGTGCTCCAACGGTAACCTGTCACTTCCCAACGGTCTACAACATTCAAAATCAAAGGAAGGTAGTTGAAGTCTCTATAAATGAGATATGAGACATCCTTAGAGAGACTAATGAGTTGTTGAACATTTATTGAATATTTATTGAAGTAAGAAGAGAGAGCACTTGAGCTTTGAAGTCAGCCTTCAAGCTTTCACCAACTCTTATCAGAAGCTTGAAGCAACTTTTAAGGAAAGCAAGGAAGCTATTGAAGTGCATTGAAGGGCATTCAATTGAGCTTCACTAGAGCTGCATTGGCAACCACCAGACAATTTAGTTTATCATTTCTGTTGCTTTTCATTCTACTCTTAGAATACTTGGGTTATTGGTGAACCTGGTTGTAAAAACCAAATAGGTTTCTTTGGTGAGCCTACTTAAAACCAAAGTGTAGAGGTTCTAGGTAAGCCTGTGAAAACCTAGTGTTGGGTTTCTTTGGTGATCCCTTTCAAAACCAAAGTGTAGAGGTTGGGATTGTGAGCCTGAAAAATAATTCGACTGTATTCCGGTTTGGGGGATATAGTGAAAATCTCAAGTGGTGAACTTGGATAGTGGACGTAGGAGCTGGGTTGCTCCGAACCACTCTAAACTTGTTTTGTTTATGTTGTGCTTTACTTACTTTTCAGCTTCCGCACTTAATTCTGATTAACACAACGCTCAACCACTAAAAGGAATTACTTGTGCACATATTTGTAAGAAATTTTGTAATTCCCAATTCACCCTCCTCTTGGGAAAAGCCACCTGGGCAACAACTTATAAAGTTGAGACATGATTTGGATTAACCAAATTAGGGTTGGTAGTCAAATCCTAGGTCATCCTGAGCATTATGAGATCAAAGGTATGAATTATACGGTAACCATATGCTAGAGGTTCTTGAAAGTTGCTTTACAATCTTCGACCTATCTAGACATTGGGTATCATTGCTAGATGAGGACTTTGACTGGTACTGGAAGTGCTCCAGTTCTACCGACTTAGTGTTCAAACCTATGGGGTCACACACCATAAGGATTTCTATCTGATCTAAAGGATGATCATGATTAAGAATCATTTGCTATCACTGGCAGTTAATATGATTGACCATGTGTCGACACTTGAGGGGTCGACACTTGGCTGTGACAAGAAATATTTTTGGAAGTCTTTTCTGGATGAGCCGACTTGACCCCTACTCAAGCCGACTCATTTTGTGTTCTAGATGAGCCGACTCGACTTATGCTCGAGCAGACTCATTCCTACTAAAAGAATGGTCCGACTGTTCTGTGTTCTGGATGAGCTGACTCGACCCTTGCTCGAGTCGACTAGTCTTTGATCGACCAAAAAATTCTAAACGGATTTTCTGGGAAACTTTTTGAGAAGGTTTCGACTTGGTTTGAATTTCGAATTCAAGCTATTTTGGCTCCAAACTTTCATGGAATGATTGTCATTCCTTTCTAATGTGGTTAGAGCCAAATTGGTATGCCCTTGACCTTATCCCCCAATCACTCCTCCTTCCTCATTTGACCTTATCCCCCAGTCACTCCTCCTTCCTCATTTTCTATCTCATGGCTACCTTTATAAATAAAGGTTGTTTTAGGGGCTGCAAGGAGGGTTAAAGAACTAGAAGGAAAAAGGGATTTTGTGAGGACATGGGATTGGGTGTGAGAATACCTAGCATTCAAGCTAGGTCTTGGGAAGAGAGAAAGTTTGGAAGGGTTCTACCTCTCCTCCTTGTCTTCCGAGAAGAAGAAGATCGGCCCGAAGGATCCCAAAAAGCTAGCACTTCGAGAGAGTTGATCAAAGTGGAGCCCCGGTGTGGATTACCTATAGAGTCTAGACACGTGTATGGCTCGAGTGCTTTACCTTTTTCCAGCATTTCAAAGGTATAATGGTAAGGTAATTTTATATCTTTGATTATTTTTCTTGCTCTTGATGTATATTGAATGCTGCATTATCTTCCTAGATCCTGTTGCTAGCAGATTGGTAGATCATTTTGATCGATCTATCAAGCCTTCTGCTACTCATTTTAAAATTATTTTAAAATACTTTCTTTCTGCCTAGCATTTTCCCTTTAAATGGTATTAGAGCACAGGTTTTCTTCATAGTATTATAATGCTAGCATGCTTTAACATCATTATTTTTTCTTAAGTACTTGGATTGAGTGCTTCACCATGGCCGTCCGGTCATAGGAGAGAAGTAGGGCTGCAAGACCCTCTCTTCCCATTTAATGGGGTCTCTTTATGGCATGTAGGGGTGCTGCTTATGATTGGCTCATGAAAAAGAAAATAAGAGAAATGTAGATTAAAAAATATTTTAATCTAATGTTATGATCATAAAACAAATTTAGATAAGATCTAAGAGTTTTGCTTTAATCGTGTTTAATCTTTAACTTTGAATAGTTCAAGTAAGATGCATGAATTTGAAGTCACTATTTTCTGTCCCCGCAAACAAGCCGACTCGAATCTTGCTCGAGCCAACTCATTTATGCGCGCAGAGCAGTCTGTCTGTTCTGGTTTGGACGAGCTAACTCGATCCCTGCTCTAGCTAACTTGACCCCTGCTTGAGCTGACTCGACCCCTACTCGAGTCGACTCGATCCTTGATCGAGCTGACTCATCTTTGCTAATAGATGAATCTATCATTTTTTGGTTCTGGATGAGCAGACTCACATTCTATATGAGTCGACTCGACTAGAAGCCCTGAAACAGTGAATTCAAATTTGCTTGTAAAATTGTTTTACATTCTTAATTGAAGTTGTTTCGATTAATTAAGGTTGTTGGACTTAATTGAGACTTAAGCTTAGTTATATGAATGACAAAACTTTAGGATATAATTCAAATTTAAGTCATTTCAATAAGCCTTAAGGATCATGGGTTAGCTTCTTTCGGGTCCTTAAATGGGTTAGACCTAAGTTTAGATGCATTGGACTAAATAGAGAAATAATATAATCAAATATTGAGTTAGGATTTCTTCTTTATAGATCTCTCTAATAATTAGATTGATTAGTCCATAAATCTAAATAGACCTAATTTTGTGGCTTATTGGTCAGCTCGAGTCTTTAGGCTACTATAATCGACTTTGTTGAACTAGTTGGTGTCTAGGTAAGTTTGTAGTTTGATCATAGTTTTTTGGAGCTTCCTCTTACCTGGCCAACTCGGTTGATGTCTAAGGCAAGATGGTTAATGGCGGAACCCAACCCATGATCTCACTTACCAGGCTAAAGTGGTCGATCAGAATTGATTGGATAGCTTATTGACTCGTGTTAACCCATGTCACCCAAGGTTAATCAATCCTAACCGATTTTAGGTGCCCATGGATTATTAGTTATGTGTAACCCTCCTTGATTGCTGATGTGGTCAGTGGGAGGTTGATCCATGTCTTCTTATCTCTTCTTCTGTCACATTAAAATTAAATCCTCTAAATATTAGGTCCATAAAATAAAGTTATAGGAATAATCAAGTCCTAGCCTCCCATTAAGTGGGATGGTAATGGGTCTAATAGTTGGGTGTTCATCGGAAGATCCAAAGATCGGGTGTTCATCGGGCTATTAGAATTGCTATTCCTAATGTGATGGCTTAGTGTGACTTTCTTAACGGTGGTCAGGTGGGCCGGCCAAAGTCGGGCTTGACTATTCGTTAGCTAGAAGTATTGAATTTTATCATGTTAATGGTTGGAGCTAACCGAGACCTTCAATAGGAAGCCCAAGGCCGATTGAAGTGCACCTTGGGGCAAAAACCTAAATACTAGAGGTTACTTGGAGAAGTAATCATTGAAGAACCTACCTTTAGACATGCATGGATGGGCCGGCCAAAGTCGGGCTCATATGTTGTCTATTGGACTCTAGTACCCACTTAGGAATCAAGTGATTCCTCGGATTGGAGGTAGAGCTACCAATCTGAACAAATAGTAGGAGGGCCTTTAGACTAAAGTCCATGTCTATAGGATAATAATTCATATACACTAATTAGCTTTGGTTTTCGTTTCAGATGTCTTCGAACCTATCACTCCGGTCTCTTCTCAATAACGAGAAGCTTAAGGGTCCCAACTTCAATAGCTGGTATCGAAGACTCAGGATTGTCCTGGAGTATGAACGATCCTATATGTGATATCAGATCCAGCACCTGAAACCCCTGCTCCCAATGCTCGGGGTTTGGTTAGAGACCTTATCAGAAGTGGCTCTCTAACAGGACCACTGTCTGATGCATAATGTTGGCAGTGATGAACGATGAGTTCAGTCTCAAGTTCGAGGAAGCCCAGCTAGAGAAATCATTCAAAGGTTGAAGGAGTCCTTTGGCACACCGGATAATGTTGAGAGTACAGGGTCTCTAGTGCTATCTACAATGCATGGATGCATGATGGGCCCTCAGTCACTGATCATGCATTGTACATGATCGAGATGATTGAGTGCCTGGACAAGCTCGGATGTCCCTTACATGAATAGCTTGGAAAGGATGCAATTTTGAATTCCTTGCCCTCTTTCTATCTAGATTTTCTTGATCATTATAGAATGAATAATTCTACAATTAACTACCATGGTCTGTTGGGGTTGCTGTAGACTTATGAGAAAGACCACTATCTGAACAAAGGGATGGTAAATCTAGTGGAGGATCTTTGGCAGGGCATCATCCCTTTAAGAAAGGGAAAAAAAAATAAAGGAAAACATATGCAGAATGCTTCTGGGCCTAGTCAGGCCTAGAAGGAGAAAGCTATTAAGAGCCAAGCAGAGTGCTTCTTCTGCAAGAAGCGGGGACATTGGAAGAGAAACTGTCCTCTTTACATTGCATTCCTTGACCTGAACAGGTCTAAGAAGAGGAAGCAGCCAGAAGGTGCTAGACAAGGTATTTTTATGATAGCACGTAGTTTCTCTATCTGCGATATTACTAACTGGGTATTGGAAACTGGAGGTCCAATTTACATTTGCAATTCTTTGCAGGGACTTCAAGTTAGTAGAAGATTTGAGGATGGCGAGAAATTCTTGAACGTGGAAAATGGAAGCCAAGTTCCAGTCCTAGCATTGGGAGTCCCCAAACTAGTTTTTGAGTCTTATACAATATTTTGAATGAGTATCATTTTGTCTATCTTTTATTTTAAATGTCATTTCTGTAGGCCAATTGGCCATGTATGTTATGAACTATCAATAAAGAATGACATTTGCAAAATTATTTGGAATGGTTTTATTATAATTAATGGATATATGAATAATGGTATTTGTGCACTATCGCGATCTGTTATTGTGGTGTACACATCTAGCAACACCCTAGGATAGATAATGTCAGCGATGCATACTTGTGGCATTAGGTTGGAGAGTCATATTAACAGGAACAGAATAAATAGGTTGAAAAGCGAGGGTCTCCTCAATTTTATTGAAAATGGTTCACTACCAACCTGTGAGTCTTGTCTTCTTGGAAAGATGACAAAATTGCCTTTTACTGGAAAAGGTGAACGGGCCAAAGAATTCTGAGTAGGTATATACTGGATATATGTATGTGGATCCATGAATATTAGTGCAAGACAGGGATACAATATATTCATTACATTACATTTTCAGATGACCTTTCGAGGTACGACGATTATTCTTCTTGATGAGACATAAATCTAAATCGTTTGAAATGTTCAAATAATATCGTAATGAAGTAAAAAATAAACTAGAAGATATATCAAAATCCTTCGATTCAGATCGAGGCGGTGAATATCTTTCCAGGAAGTTTCTGACATATCTCGAGAAGAAGGGATTCTCTCTTAGTGGACACCTCCAGGGACACCTCAGTTAAATGGAGTGTCTGAAAGGAGGAATCAAACCCTATTAGACATGGCTCAGTCCATGATGGGCTTTGCTTCTCTACCATTATCCTTTTGGAGATATGCTCTAGAATCAACCTTTTACTTTTGAATAGGGCTTCGAGTAATTCATTAACAAAACCCCATTGAGATATGGACTGGACGTAAGCTGACACTTTCACACCTTCAGGTCTGGGGTTGCCCAGCTTATGTAAAATATTTGGAATGGATAAACTTGGACCTAGGTCCGACTGGTGCCTATTTGTTGGGTATCCAAAAGAGTCTAAGGAGTATTACTTCTACTTGGCTGAGGAACAAAAGATGTTCATCAATGTTAAGGCTATCTTTTTGGAAAAGGAGTTCCTTAGTGAAGGAACTGTAGCCACTAAGATTGAACTTAGTCAAGTTCAACAAGTAGAAGAACCGACACACTTAAGGGACAACATAGAACTGGTTGTGATTAGATTACACCCAGAGCCTACATAGGAACCATTAAGGAGATCCGGTAGGGTACCGAGTCGACCGGACATATACTATGGTTTATGTTATTGTCCGGGACGGTGATCCCATTGAACACTATGTGAATAATGAGGATCCGATCACCTATATGGATGTGATGCTGAGGTCCAACTCTGAGAAATGGCTAGGAGCCATGAAATCCGAAATGGAATCCATGGAAATCAACAATGTATGAACATTGGTTGATCTGCCTGAAGGGATAAAACCTATTGGACGTAAATAGATTTTCAAGAGGAAAAGGGGCGCAGATAGGCAGGTGGAGACCTATAAAGCCCATCTGGTTGCTAAGAGTTATCGTCAATGTTATGATATTGACTATGACAAGATGTTCTCTCTTGAAGCAATGCTCAAGTCCATTCAGATCATGCTTGCTTTAGCAACATACTTTGATTATGAAATCTGGAAAATGGAGTCCGAGCAGCTTTCCTGAATGGTGAGTTGGAAGAGGAGGTGTATATGATGCAACCTGAAGGATTCACATCCACAAACAAGTCGAAGGTGCACAAGCTTCAAAAGTCCATCTATGGATTGAAGCAAGTATCAAAGAGTTGGAACATGCGATTTGATAAGTGTATCAAATCGTATGGCTTCATTAAGAATGGAGAAGAATCTTACATTTACAAATGGGCTAATGGTTCTATGATTATATTCCTTGTATTGTATGTGGATGACATTCTCTTAATCAGGAATTACATCCCAACACTGCAAGGAATAAAGGTCTGGCTGTCATCTCAGTTCTCTATGAAGGACTTGGGTGAAGCCACTTGCATACTAGGTATGAAGATCTATAGAGATAGGTTTAAGAGGCTTGTGGGACTGTCCCGGTCTAGTACATTCACACTGTGTTGAAGCGGTTCAGCATGAAAAATTTCAAGAAAGGGTATCTCCCGATTGGTACTGGAATTGCTCTTTCCAAGAAGGATTGTGCGATAACTCCTGAGGAGAGAGAGCAAATGAGTAGAATCACGTATGCTTCAGTAATGGGTTCTATCATGTACGCTATGACATGTTAGACCAGATGTGGCATACTCACTAGGCATGGTGAGTAGATACCAGTCTGACCTAGGTGAAGCTCATTGAAAGGTGGTAAAAACCATCCTTAAGTATTTATGAAATACTAAGGACCAATGGCTGATTTATGGAGAACCTAACTTGAAACTTATGGGGTATACTGACTCAAGTTTCTAGTCAGATAAGGATGATAGCAAGAGTGTGTCAGGATTTATCTTTATCCTAAATGGATATCGATCTACTGGAAAAGTTCTAAGTAGCCTACTATGTGTGGACTCAGTATACGAGCAGAATATATGCAGCATCAGATGCAGTGAAGGAAGCTGTGTGGTTGTAGAAGTTTCTTGGCAAGCTGGGAGTGGCACCTTCCCTGGATGGTCCTATTCCATTATATTGTGACAACACTAGAGCCATTGCTCAAGCCAAAGAGCCGAAGTCTCTTCACCGCACAAAGCATATTCTACGGTGCTATCACCTTGTACGAGAGATCGTGGAATGAGATGACTTGACATTCAAAAGATCGATGGAAAGGAAAACCTGGCTGACCCCTTCACTAAAGCTGTCAGAGTTCAAGTATTCGATAGTCGTAAATGAAAAATTTGAATAAGATTCTGTACTGATTGGCTTTAGTCCAAGTGGAAATTATTGGGAATTGTGTCCCAAAGCAAATCATCTAGGCTGTAGGCAGTTGTGCTTAATTTGTAATTGTATATAAATTTTTTAATAAAGTTATTCTTTTGGATGTTCATCATATTTATATTTTCCTAAAATGAACTCTTGTATAATGGAGTCCCTAGAAACTACATTATTTGATATAGAGAAGATATATCAAGTAGTTCTTAAACTGGTTCACAACCAAATGATACATTGTTATAGGACGACAATTTATCAAGTATAGGTTGTTGTATGTCTTATTTGTTGGTTGTCCTGTTAACCGAGTGTGGAGACACTGGTGTTGCATGCAAGTAAAATGTGTGACATTTCACTGAACATGACCATCTACAGAGCTCCTTTCTACCAAAGGGTTGCTCGCGAAGGGATATGGATATATGTGTCCCTCAGACCTGAGGTCACCATGGTAGCTTGCAAGCAATTCACTATACTTTGGTGCCGGACTACCTGGATTCCTAATCCAGTGATGAAAGGTTTATGGGTGCAGTCAAGTACTTGTGGAGCGGTGGTGGATCAAGATGGAATTGATCCCTCCAAATAGTTTGTAGTGAATGACTTGCTGTGTCTCAATTTAGCAAAACCTTGGCCAGGATAATTCTTATGGGGAGTCACAGAACTTATAAAGTTGAGACATGATCTGGATGAACCAAATTAGGGTTGGCAGTCAAATCCTAGGTCATCCTGAGCATTATGAGGTCAAAGGGATGAATTATGTGGTAACCATATGCCAGAGGTTCTTGAAAGTTGCTCTGCAATCTTCGATCTATTCGGATGTTGGGTATCATTGCTAGATGAGGACTTTGACTGGTACTGAAAGTGTTCCAGTGCTACAAGCTTAGTGTTTAAACCTATGAGGTCACATACCATAGGAATTTCTATCTAATCTAAAGGTTGATCAATGATTAAGAATCGATTGCTGTCACTGGCGGTCAATATAATTGACCATGTGTCGACACTTGAGGGGTCGACACTTGGCTGTGACAAGAAGTATTTTCTGGATGAGCTGACTCGATCCCTGCTCGAGCCGACTTGTTTTGTGTTCTAGACAAGTCGACTCGATCCTTGCTCGAGCTGACTCGTTCCTACTGAATGAACAGTCCGACTGTTCTGTGTTTAGGATGAGCTGACTCGATCCTTGCTCGAGTCGACTCATCTCTACTCAACCAGAAAATCCTGAACGGATTTTCTGGAAAGATTTTTGAGAAGGTTTTGACATGGTTTGAATTTCGAATTCAAGCTATTTTAGATCCAAACTTTCATGGAATGATTGTCATTCCTTCCTAATGTGGTTAGAGCCAAATTGGTATGCCTTTGACCTTCACCCCCAATCACTCCTCCTTCCTCTTTCTCCCTCTCAAGGCTACATCTATAAATAAAGGTTGTTTTAGGGGCTACAAGGAGGGTTGAAGAACTAGAAGGAAAAAGGGATTTTGTGAGGACTTGGGATTGGGTGTAAGAATGCCTGGCATTCAAGCTAGGTCTTAGGAAGAGAGAAAATTGGGAAGGGTTCCACCTCTCTTCTTTTCCTTTCGAGAACAAGAAGATCAGCCTGAAGGATCCCAAGGAGCTAGCACTCCGAGGGAGTTGATCAGAGTTGAGCCCTAGTGTGGATTACCTGTAGAGGCTAGACACGTGTGTGGCTCGAGCACTTTATCCTTTTCCATAGCATTTCAAAGATATAATGGTAAGGTACTTTTATATCTTTGATTATCTTTTTTACTCTTGATGTATATTGCATGCTACATTATCTTACTAGATCCTGTTCCTGGCAGATTGGTAGATCATTTTGATCGATCTACCAAGCCTTCCACTATTCATTTTAAAATTATTTTGAAATACTTTCTTTCTACCTAGCATGTTTTCCCTTCAAGTAACTGGTCAATATTTTGCTAAGGGGTGTGGGATTTTAATGGATGTATCAAAGAACCAGAAGCCTTCAACAGAAGGACTTCTGGGTTTTTGAATTTGCACCAAATATGAAGGGGACGCGTCCCTTCATTATGAGCGCCACAATTTCATGCCAATTTCCTATCTTTTGACTGGTCAAGCCCAATCCAAATGGATATGGAGACAAAGGAGAGTGTCCTAGTGTTTATTTGGAAAAAGTGATTAAGTGGTAGAAGGACTCTTGGTCCTTCTGCGCCCCTTAATCTTGGCACATGCCAACATGGCACCAAGAGTCTAATCCAACTTGGACTCTTCCATAATCCAAAGATAAAGTCCAATAAAATCTAGATAAATATATATAATTGCTGCTCTAATTAGGACTCAACCCAATCTAAGTTTCGCTTAAATTGGTTAACCCAAAAAGCAAGCTAACTAACCCAATCCAATTAGGTTAGGAGTTGGGCTAGCATGAATATGCTAGTATGCAAATTAGCTAGACTATTAGGATCTAATAACCCTAACCAAAATCCAATTGACTTCCTTGGCCAGTTTCCTAGTGTGTGTGACCCTTTGGGCTCTTCATCAACCTAGCAGTAGGTCCAGGTCTAAGCTATTTTGATCCAATCAAAATTGATTGATCCAATTAGGTCAAATCAAGCTGACCCAAGTTAGCTAATTCAAGCCAATTTCAAAATTGACTCATGAATCCAACCAATTTGATTCATGAAAACCTACAAGACATGATTGACATCTAGTAATGTGTCATGCCTACCCATAAGATGAATTTAGTAAAAATTATCAAAATATCCTTCAATGGAATGTTACCATACAATTCAATCCTTTGATCTTCTTTTATCCCGAATAAATGATGGGTATGGAGAATTGTTAAACCCTAGCACTTAATCCTTTCAAATATTAATTCGATAATGAAGACTCAATCAATGAAAGATTAGAAACCCTATCTAATCTCATCTTGCTTTAATCAAAGACTTCATGAGTGTTGATTGAATAGATTACATGGGATAAGTCCTCCTCTTACTAGGAGTGATCGATTCCTTATTGATCCACTCATATCCTTCATGCACATCCACCACATCCGAGAACACCCCATACATGACTCTTTGTTATGAATGCGTATGAACCAAAACATGGCTTTATGTGCATAACGAATCATGGTGATCTCAGTGCATAACGAATCATGGTGATCTCAGGTCTAAGGATCACTTGCACAACTCCCACTACGAGAACCATCTTTAGACCAATAGTAAGACTTTCATAAGATGTTCTCGAGGTGGATTAGTTCAGTGAACTCTTACCCTAATGAGCACCCACATCCTTGTATTAGTGTCCATACACAAGTGGCTATGAGACCAACCACCCTCTCTATCAAGCATATATAGGATGTGCTAGTCTTTCCAAAAATCTCGATCCCTGAATCGATGATTCAACAACTAGAAATATTTTTAGATTAGGATTTATAGAAACTTAGGTCTCACCATTATGATCTCCATCATAACCCAAATTCCATTACCCTAACCTATGGGGTTCATCATAATCTTGATAAGATGTAGCAATATGATGAATCAATAATTACCTTTTATTAATAAATAGTATCATACATGAGTTGGAAGATTATAGAAATGCCTATACAAAGATTGACTTTTAGGGTATAATTCTTTTAGTTCAATCAAGCAATAGCTAGCCAGTGCAAAAATATAAATGCAAAATATAAATGTAAAAATGTAAAAGCAATAAAGTAAATTACTTGCACTTACTATTTTTCTAGCAAGGCACCTAATAGTTAATAAACCACCGATCCTTACTATTTTTTAAGTAAAGCATCGAGTATGCAAAAGTTAAAAGAAACAAAAGAGGAGAAAATAAAAATAAGAGCATACTTTATTTATAGAAGAAAGAACCCTTACATAAGTGCTTTGGATGTACATAGAAAAGAGAGAAAAGCCCACTCAAACCTTCTTAAACACACTTATATATAGACTCTCAAACACTCATATGTACAATATATATACGGAGGCTTCTGGCAAGGGTAAATAGTGATAGTGAATTATATTGAGGGTGAAAGGTGGGAGATTGGAGGTAAGTAAAGTAGAAGAGTAGAAGACAGATTGTGGAAAGTAGAAGTTTAGGTGGAAGATGAATAGTAAATAGTAATGGTGGTAGGCAGAAGATGAATAATTAAGATGGAAGTCGAAGGTAGAAGGTAGGAGGAATAGAAGGTAGAAGATAACCTCTACCTTTCTCTCCTTTCTCTAAGCTCACTTCCAGAGTTTCCTCCCTCTCTATCAAACTATCTCTCTTTATTTGCATTTCCTTAGTGCTTCTCAAATTTCCCTCCTTTGTTGAAGGACCTCCTCTCCTTTTAAAGAGGAGGGAAGACCCGGACTTAAGATCCTCTAAAGTCCATCGAAAGTTGTTGCAAAAAATTTAGAATCTTCAAACAGTGGTGAATAGTAATTTTGAATAGTAACCACTATGCAGCGGGCCCCACTTCTTTTGTTTTTGCCTGATGGTTCCTTGGGCCTAGCTTCTTTCTAAGAGTTGGATAATCTTAGGTTTAAGATTAATCCAATTCTTTCTTCTTCTAATCTTGGATTAAGATTTAGCTTTATTTTCAGTAGTGGAGTGGCTTCAGGATTTGGACATTATCCTTATTTTAGGAGTAATGTTGTACCTACAAAAAAACATGTCTACCATGGATTTGGTAGAAGATTAGTAAGAAAATATTTTCATTTTCTTTTTCTTGTTTTTTTCATTTTTCATTTCTTCTCTCTCTTTTTTTTCAATCAAAGGCTCTATCAAGCTCTGGAGAATTGAAGGTTTCAAAGACTTCTTTAGGACTTGTCCAGGGCTTTCAGTTGCTTTCTTGAGAATTTGCGCATGGCCTCAAGATGTCTTCTTGAGAAAAGATTTTATCATGAATTTCCTTAAGACAGTTCATTAGATTTAGAAGAGGTTTCTAGGTAGTTCCCCAACATTTTTCTTGTTCAAAAGATATGGGGAGTAGTAACCCAAATTCTTCCATCTGACCAGCTTTTAGATTTTTTCTTTTTCCAGGCTTCCCAATACACTTCTTGGTATCACTGTTGTTGATAATCTTGAAAATCAAAGTGACTGGGGAGATTTTCTCCTTCTCGTTCAAAAAATGAGATGCATTCATCTTCTCCCATAATATTGACTTCATAGATCTAGAAAGGATAAATAATTTCTCCTATTGTTCTTAATCTCGTTGAATATTTTGACTTTCAATATATCGTAGTATTCTTATCCAGTGTAGAAGAGCACTTCACTAACTACTGCAGGGAACATTTGTAGTGAGGAAATGGGTCAACAGATATAACTTGAACAAGTCCCTTGTAAAGAGCCTGAACTTCTTCATTTCCAACATGTTTGTTGAATAAAGGAAGATAAAGCTTTGGAAAAGTCCATCCTTTGATTAGAAATATTTGAAGATTTTTAAGAAGTTCTTTTGTTTCTTCAGGGAATGTAATCCTTTGATGAATAATCTCAAGAAGTTCTTGAGAAAGAAATTTTATAGCCTTATTCCAACAATCTACTCTTTTGAACTTGATAATGGCAGGAGCTTCAACTAGGTCACAGAGATCATAAAGAGTCCCCAATTCTAAAGTAACAACTATAGCCTGTTCACCTATTAATTTGATATGTTCTTTGATAATAAAGAGTGAATTTTCTTCCTTTAGAATATATTGGGCTAAAGATGTCATGGCTTTCCAAAAATCTTTTTTCTGGTTTGTAAAGTGAGTTCCCATACCTCATTAATTACATCGTAGCTTTCTAGAGAGAGACCAAGATTAAAGAATAGTTGAATTGTTTGGGTTTCTTCCTTCTTACTACTAGATCCTTTTGCTTCTTGAAAGAGGCCATCTTATGATTTGTTTCCCTATAAAAATTTGCAAGATTGATGGTTAGTGGGTGAAGAAGACCTCAGGTCAGAGGTTAGTGCATCACTCTTCTGATGATGAGGAGGGTGAGCCTGGTACCGTTGCCATTACAACTGCTGGAGAGGCCGAGTCAGATGGAGATGCTGACATAGAGTCTGGTGATAGTGATGATGACTCTATAGAAGAGGAGGCTAAGGGACATGCTGAGATGGATAGATAGCTTGACAGTCCGAGGACTCCACCAGGACCATCTACTGCACCTTTAGTACCTTTGACTTCAGCTACTGCTACTCAGACCACTATTTCACTTGAGCAGCTCACTCATTTGCCTGAGACCCTGACTAGCACATTCAGATCGTGTTTGGCGATCTTCGCCAAACACTGGAGATAGGCCTAGAGGAGTTTCGTACTGAGATGAGAGAGCTAACATTGAGGATGGAGTCAATGGAGATGAGTCAGAGGATGCAAGATGACTATAGGACAGATCTTACACAGCTGCATTTTGACTTTGATAGGCTTCGGAGAGTGGAAGATTCTTTTGCTAGAGACCAGGCTATAGCATTGCATGATATTCAGCAGGAGGTACACCAGATGGAGATAGAGCTCAGGACTGTTCTACTTTTGGTCACTGGATTGTGGACTAGATCTGGAGTTTCAACTTCTAGATAGCCACCTCCATAGCCTCACCCACACCTAGACAGCCTCCACCATATGCTAGACAGCCACCTCCATCACCTAGGACTGTACCAGCATCTAGGACTAGAACTTCTAGAGGACCTCCCCCACCTATTAGGAGATCTAGAACTTATGTTACCGAAACCTTAGATGTAGGTTCTAGTAGTGAAGAGTAACCATGATATTGGTTATTATTGATGTATCTTGTTTTTATTACACCTTTTTGGATGTATTTATAATGTATCTTTTTGAAGTAAGGACATATATGCTTTTAGCAATGTGCAATGTCTTATTCATTCTGTTTTACCTTTTTGTGATGTATGTAACCTTGGACTCAACAATTGATATCAAACAATTAATATTGAAAAAGAAAAAATGTTAACAAGAATATGAAGATAGTAAAGAGAAGGTGAAATTATCTCAAAACATCTTAATATTCTTGTACTATTTCAAAAATCATTATTTGGTATTCTTATAAGAGCATGTTTATTTATGAAAAATATTTTTATTGATGACAAAAAGGGTGAGTAGTAATAATGATGTGCATGGAAAATACAACTTCATGGAAAACATTTTATGGAGTAGCAAGTCATTTATGCATGAAATTTAATGGAACTTAGCTCTGATACATTTTGGATGCTCTGATACATTTTGATACTAAATTAATAGAAATTAACTTTGATATATTTTGATACTTGATTGGCTCTGATATGTTTTAAAGCAAAAGTACATTTTGATAAATATTGGCTCTGATACATTTTGATAATATTTGATGTATCAATATCGGCTCCGACACATTTTGATACTTTTGATACATTCTTGATACATACCTAATACATGTTGATACTTACTGATGCATATCAATTTAAACTATATACAAGTCACTTTGGTACTTCTAAGTGTTCATATATACATAATTGTAAAGTTTTTCCATGCCTAGTATTTTTTCATCATCAAAAAGGAGAAGATTGTTGACTCCTGGAATGATTTTGATGATAACAAAATATTGGAGCATGAATTTGATACTGACTATTTTCAAGTATTCAAGAAGTTTTTGTAGGATGCTTCAACTGAACAATCATTTTACCTACAATTCTAAAATTATTGTAATGAATCAAGTTTCTTAGAGAAACTGATTATGTACTGAAGAGTCCAAGAAAATTTAATTGTATATTCCTATAAAAAGGGCCAATTCTATGTGCTTTTTAAGCTTAAATTTCTTAGATTAAGTTTGAAAGAAGTTTGAACATCTTTGGAATTCTTTTGAAGTTGATTGAAGAAGTTTGGAAGTCTTTTGGACGAAGATATCACTCGAGCCGACTCAAAGCATATAGTCGACTCTGTAAGGGTTTTGGTGACCAAGGAGGAAGCGTGGATTTCAAAAATTTATTATGAAACCACTACCAAACCCTTAACCCAAGACCTCTTTACTAAGAATTAAAACATACAAACATGCATATATAATATAAACTAGAGTTTAGGCACTAACCTGAACTGCTAGTATCCAATCCGATGAAGAAAACCCTGATTCAGCCTTCTTCTCCACTAGGTGCCCAAACGTTCACCCTCCAACAGTGATCCACACGAAACTCGGACCAAGGAAGAACTCCTTCTTCAAGTTGCTTGGATAAGTGGAACTCTTTCGGCAGCCTTTGGTCTATTGACCACTGTAGGACATCCTGTCCTACTGTAGGGCACTAAAGATACTCTCCTAAACCACTCTTGGTTTTAGGACAACCCTCCTCTAAGATCCCTTAGGCTTATGTCCTAAAATAAAGCCTTGTCCTATTAGAAAAGACCTTGTCTTAACAAGACAAGTCTTGTCTTAAAGAAAGGAGGGAGAGAGAGACACTCAAAATGGTACTTTGGTGGAATTCTTATCTCAAACTCATTTCACCGCCCCCTATTTATAGATACAAAAGGGGCGTGTGATATGTCCTCCCATCACCTTATCAGATATGACTTTTCAAGACCGAAGAGAAGTTATCTGGCTTGAAAAATCATATCTAATAAGTCCATTCATGTACCGAAGGCCTTATTCACATCCCTTCTTTTATCTGGACGAATTCTCACTTTCCACATGTCAATTACTGGTCCCTGGGAAGCCAAGAGGTGCCTCTTCAATCTCCAAACATTGAAGATTATGAAGAGTCCTGATAGCAGAAGGACTCTCCATCAGAACTGCGTGCCACATGAAGAGTTGCGACACTTCATTCACCGCTCACGCCATCCTTCTTCCACGCAAATTTCAAAGAATGTTAACCAGTCAAAACATAGGCAATATGGGTGTCATTGGAAAGAGAATAAAATTTCCTTTCTAACCATATAAATTATATTCAAATCAGAGATCTATAGCTCATTCTGTGCCCTTTTGAAGTTAAGGTATCATTTAGGTACCAAGGATCCCATGCCATTGGGACTCTTCATGTATGGCACCTAAAATGCCCTTAAATCCAAATTAAAATCATATTTAGCTCTGATTAGGCTAGCCCCACTTAGGACTCAACCTAATTTAGGTTTCCCATAATTAGGTTAGCCCAATTAGCAAGCAACCGGAACTAATCCAATTGGGTTAGGAATTTGGTTAGCCTACATATGCTAGTATGTAATCCAGTTAACCAATTAGGATCCTATGACCCTAATTAAATCATGAATGACTTCCTTGGCCAAGTCTCTATTATGTGTGACCCATTGGGTTCCACATCTAGCTAGCAGTTGATTTAGGTTTGAGCCGATTCGATCCGATCGAACATGATTGACCTAATTAGGTCAAATTGGCTCACCTAATTGTCCAATTCGAATCACACATCGAATTGACTCATGAAACCAAATCAATTGATTCATGAAGACCTACAAGACAAGATTGCCGTCTAGCAACGTGTCATGCCTACCTGGAAGATGAGGAATTTTGGTCGATTTACCAAAATACCCTTCAGTGGTGAGTTACCGGGCAATTCAGTCCTTCGATCTACTTGCACCCTGAATATGACTATAGATATGGATACTTGTCAAATCCAATTTCATGTTCATTCCTTGCTCAATCTGATAATGATGATTCATTAATGAACCATTAGAAACTATTTCTAATGTTCATACTTTGATCAAAGATTTCCCGAATATTCATTTGATTGAAATTATCTGGATGCGCTTCCCTCTTACTAGGGTTGATCGATTCCTTTTTGACCTACTCACAACATCCATATGCAATCCATCATACCCAGTATCACCCTATGCATGACTCAGTGTCATGATTGAGTGTGAACCAAAGTATGGATTCATGCATACAAGGTACCATGGCAGTCTCAGGTCAAAGGACCACATGCACTACTCCCACTATGAGAACTATCTATTGACAAACATATAAGGTTCCATTAGATGTTCTCAAGCTGGATCCATTCAGTGAACTCATTCTCTAATAAGGACCCACATCCTAGTATTAGTGTCAAACATAAGTGACTGTGAGATCAGTCACCCTCTTCACCAAGCATACATAGGATGTGCTGGTCTTACCGGAAACATTGATCCCCTACTCAATATTCCATCGACCAGGAATATTCTAGATTAGGGTTTTAAGGCTTTACATCTCACTGGTATGATCTCATCATAACCCTAGAACCATAGCCCGAATCTATGGGGTTCATCATATCTTAATAAAATTAATAAGACACAGCGTATGTGAAAATAAAATGCCTTTATTAATTGATAATGTCAATACACTGGTTTGGGATACAAAAGAAAATTCCATCGAAATACAACATTTTGATTGGCCTTTAGGGTATAATCCTTTCAGACTCATTGTTCTGGCATGGTACAAGCTTTTCTGATACTCTGCCAATTGAGTCGACCTGATGAAGTTAGAGCCGACTCGTCCAGAGTAGTAGAAGTTCATTTTTTTTGAAATCTATCATTCGAGCTGACTCGATGAGTAACCAAGCCGACTCCTCCAAAGTGAGTGAATTTCAATTTTGGGAAAGCTCCTCAAGCCAGCTGACTCGACTGAGAAGAGCCGACTCGACCAGAGTTCAGTTTCTGCATGTCTTAGAATTCAAGCCAATTCAACCCAACCAAGCCGACTCGAATCACAGTTTTTTGAAGTGAACAGCTAGTTCCAGAATTGATTTTTTGAGTCAAAATAGTGCTCCAATAGCTAGTTCTCATTTCCCAAGGCACTCTAACAGCTATTTTCCGCTGGGAATTGTTAGGGAAGCTATAAATGATGGATTTGAATAAGTTTTAAATAAGTTCTTATGAGAGCATTGAATATTGAAAGGAGCATTCAAGCTAAAGCTCAAGACTTCACCAAACTCTTATCAATTTCTTAAGTCATTTACTGAAGAAGTTTGAAAGCCTTGAAGAGTATTAAAGGAGCAATCAAGAAGGCTTCTCAAAGAGCTTTAACTACAACCATCCGACAAAGTTTGGTTTGTCTTTAGTGTTGCTTCATTTGTAACTTTGTTTTGAATTGTTCCAAGTACAGTAGGGGCTATTGCTTGGGTATTGTTTAAGATTTTTGGTGATCCTTTAAAACAAAGTTTGGGTTGTTAGTGAGCCCAAGAAAACTAACGTTATATTGGATTCTAGGTGATCCCGATGTAAAACCAAGATTGGGTTTTGGTTTATGAGCCCGGTGTAAAACAAACCGGCTATATTCTTATGACAATATAATGGAAATCCTAAGTGGTATCTTCGATAATGGACGTAGGAGCTTGGTTGCTCCAAACCACTATAAAATTTATGGTGTTTGTGCTTGCTTTCGATTGTTTTCATCTACTTGCTTCCGCATTTAACATCTAACTCACTTTACTCACCACACCAAGATTTCAAAAGGGTATATATTTGTGAAAAAGTTTTCATATCCAATTCACACCCCATATTGGGAAGGCCATCTAGGCAACAACTGGTATCAGAGCAGTGTCTCTATAATCGAACCTCTTAGAGAAAAGATCTATGACAAATCCCATGAATATCTCTTTAGTCAAAGGCCAATCTATTAATAGACCTACACTTTGCACAGGTACCAATTATATATACTGAAAAGCACAATAAAGATTTATATTTAGGCAGTAGATTTTCAACTATGAAAAATGATTTTAAAAGGACCTCACACACCCAATAAAAAGGTTGATGGCATAGACATCCCAAAACCTAAAGAGGAATGGGATGAACATGACATGAATATGGATGAACTAAATGCCAAAGTAATTAATCTTTTGTATTATGCTTTGGATGCTAACGAATTTAACCAGATTTCTACTTGCATTTCTGTAAAAGAAATTTGGGATAAACTTGAAGTTATCCATGAAGGAACCTCTCAAGTAAAGACTTCAAAAGTCATTATTCTTGTACATAGTTATGAATTATTTAAGATGGAGCCGAATGAAACAATATCTATCATGTTTTCAAGATTTACAGATATTATTAACAGTCTAAAAAGTCTTGGTAGGATATACTCAAATGTAGACCTTGTGCAAAAAACTCTAAGATCATTACTGGACAAATGGGATCTAAAGGTCACTGCAATTCAAGAAGCTAAGGACCTGAACACACTACCATTGGATGAGCTTCTGGGTTCCTTGATCATACATGAACTTACAATGCAACACCACAGCAAGGATGATATCAAAAAGAAGAAATCAATAGCCTTCGAAGCTACAGCTGAATTCAAAAAGCAAGAAGATGAGATAGAAGAAGAAAGCCCCTTCTCTGATGAACAACTTGAAGATGATGATATTTTCGTAGTCATGAGGAGATTCAAAAGATTTATGGGCAAGAAAAAGTCAAGGTATTAGAAGAAAAACCTCACGAAGGGAGAACTTAGCAAAGAAATGGAGGACAAAGAAAGAGATAAGGAGCAACAACCAATATGCTACGAGTGTAAAAAACTGGGGCACTATCATTCTGAGTGTCCCACATTAAAGAAAGGATATAAGAAGAAAAAGAAGAAAGTGATGGTTGCTACGTGGAGCGACAGCCATGAATCCATATCAAATGAAGAGGAAGAGATATCCAAAATAGCGAACATATGTTTAATGGGTCTCGAAGATGAGGTAATATCTCTTGAACCCAACGATGAATTTACATATGAAGAGTTAAATACTGCATTTTATGAGCTTTTGTCGGAATACAAAAAGGCTAGTTTAAAAATTAAAACTCTGAAAAATAATTGTGATGCTTTGATAAAAGAAAAGAATAAGATTTCAGAAAAGAATAGCATTTTACAAAAAGAATTGAATAGCATTTCTGAAAAATGCATTATTTTGCAAGCTGAAAAGAATGAATGTCTTGAAAAGAATAAAAGTTTACAAAATGAAATGAGTCGACTTAAGCCCTTAGTTGACAAATTAACCTTGAGTTCAAATAAGCTTGAGCTGATTTTAAAAAATCAAAGAGATTCAAATAGTAGAGCTGGAATTGTCTATAATTTAATGCATTCAAATAAAGTTTTAGCTATAAAGTTTCATGCATCAAACTTTTTAGCACCTGTTTCATATCAAAAATCAAAAATAATTTGCTTTAATTGCAATGGGGTTGGTCATAAAGCTTTTGAATGTAATTTAAGAAAGATAAATAAAAGTAGAGTGAAAAAGATATGGGTTCCTAAATGAACCACTCCTACTAACCTTCAAGGACCCAAGATAGCTTGTGTACCTAAAAGTATTACTTGATTATTTTGTAGGAATGTCTTACAGCCAAGAATTCAAAGAGAAGATGGTATCTGGATAGCGGCTACTCAAGACATATGACAGGTGATTCAGAATAATTCATCACCCTCGAAATGAAAGATGGAGAAATGGTCACTTTTGATGATAATGGTAAGAGGAAGATCATTGGGATTGGTAAGATCAGAATCATCCCTTCTACTTTTATTGAAAATGTATTGCTAGTAGACAAGTTGAAGCTTATTTTATTAAGTATAAGTCAATTATGTGATAAAGGCTTCAAGGTTGTCTTTGAATCTTCAATGTGTATAGTAACTAGCTCCCTTGATTCTAACACTAAGTTTATTGGTCATAAACTTGGAAACATTTATGTGGTAGACTTAAATGATCTAGCCATGTCAAGTAGTACAAGTCTAGTGGCAATGAATGCTAAAACCAAAGAATCTAGCTTACTTTGGCATAGAAGATTAGGTCATGCTAGCATGCATACTTTAGCTAAATTAATTTTCAAAGTTATAGTTAGAGATTTACCTAAATTTAAAGTTGATTTTGAACATGTTTGTGTTGCATGCCAATTTGATAAACAAACTAGGGAGAGTTTTAAATCAAAAAATATTGTTTCAACTTCTAAACTTTTAGAGCTACTATACATGAACTTATTTGGACCAACTACGACCACAAGCCTAGGAGGTATGAAATATGGACTTGTGATAGTAGATGATTTTTCAAGATTTACATGGATTTTATTTATTACACATAAAGATGAAGCTTTCAAAGTATTTCAAAAATTTTACAAGAAAGTTTCAAATTAAAAAAATCTTTTAGTTATTTCAATTAGAAGTGATTATAGTATTGAATTTGAAAATCAATATTTCAAAGAGTATTACACTGAGCATGGAATTGATCATAACTTCTCAGCTTCTAGAACACCACAACAAAATAGTGTTGTAGAGAGAAAAAATAGGGCATTGGAAGAGATGGCCCGAATCATGTTGTGTGAAGGCAATCTTCCAAGATACTTTTGGACAGAAGCTGTGAACACTGCATGTTATATTTTGAATCATGTCTTGATTATACCTATTTTAAAGAAAACCCCTTATGAACTTTGGAATGATAGAAAACCTAGTATTTATTAATTTTATGTTTTTAGTTACAAATGCTTTGTACTGAATAATGGAAAGGATAACCTTGAAAAATCTGATGCTAAATATGATGAAGCAATATTTCTTGGTTATTCTACTTCTAGCAAAGCATATAGGGTATTCAATAAAAGAACATTAATCGTTGAATAATCTATCAATATTATATTTTATGAAACTAAACCCTCACCTTCTAGAAAAGAAGAGTGTATTGATAATGATACAGGTACAATTGATAAAGCTATGAAGGACATGAGCGTAAAAGACAAACAAGTTGAAGAAGGAGATGAAATGGTAAGCAAAGATCATGGTGATTTACCTAAATAATGGAGGTATATAACATCACAACCTAAAGATTTAATTATAGGTGATCCCTCACAAGGAGTTAGGACTAGGTCATCACTTAGAGATGCACATGATTACGTAACATTTATTTTACAAGTAGAACCAAATAGCATAGAAGAAGCAGAAAATGATCCCAATTGGATGATGGCCATGCATGAAGAATTTAATCAATTTGAAAGAAATAGTGTATAGACATTAGTAAGTAGACCCTCTGGTCATCCTGTTATAGGAACTAAATGGGTTTATAGGAATAAATTAGATGAAAAAAGTAATGTAATTAGAAATAAAGCTAGACTAGTTGCCAAAGGATATAATCAGGAAGAAGGAATAGATTTTGATGAAACCTATGCACCTGTAGCAAGATTAGAAGTTATTAGATTATTACTTGCATTTGCCTGCTACATGGATTTTAAATTATTTCAAATGGATGTAAAAAGTATATTTTTAAATGGTTTCATTTTTGAAAAACTTTTTGTAGAACAACCACCAAGATTTGAAAACCATTCTTTTCCTAATCATGTTTTCAAACTTAATAAAGCATTGTATGGTTTAAAATAAGCACTTAGAGCATGGTATGATAGATTGAGTAAATTTTTGCTTGAAAATAATTTTATTAGAGGCAATGTAGACACCACTCTATTTATTAAAAAAAAAGAAAATGGTATGTTAGTTGTACAAATTTATGTAGATGATATAATTTTTGATGCAACTAATGAAGATTTGTGTAGAGAATTTGCTGAACTTATGTAGGGAAAATTTGAAATGAGCTTAATGGGTGAATTAACCTACTTCCTTGGACTCCAAATTAAGAAAACAAAGGAAGGAATATTTATCAACCAAGCTAAGTACATCAAGGAGATCATTAAGAAGTTTAGTATGGAGTCAGTTAAAGAAATTGGCACACCCATGAGCCTTACCTGCAGACTTGACAAGGATGAAGATGGAAACAACATTGAACAAAAGCTTTACCCGAGGTATGATTGGGTCATTGTTGTATATAACTGCTAGTAGACTTGATATCTTGTTTAGTGTTTATATATATGCTAGATTTCAATCTAATCCAAAAGAATCACATATACTTGCTCTTAAAAGAGTCAAAAAATACCTAAAAGGAACAAGTAATCTAAGTCTATGATATTCTAAACAATCTTCATTGAATTTAATTGATTTTTATGATACTGATTATGATGGATGTAAAATTGATAGAAAAAGTACTAGTGGTACTTGTCAATTTCTAGGATTGAACTTAATCTCATGGCACAGTAAGAAATAAAACTTTGTGGCACTATCTACTACCGAGGCAGAGTATGTGGCTGCAGTGAGTTGTTGTGCTCAAGTACTTTGGATTAAGCAACAACTAGAAGGCTATGGTATTATTCAAACTAAAATTTCTATCAAATGTGATAACACAAGTGCTATTAATCTGACAAAGAATTCTATTCAACATTGTAGAATTAAACATATTGAAATTATGCATCACTTCATTAGAGATCATATACAAAATGATAATATTGAACTTGAATTTGTTCCAACTGAAAATCAATTAGCTGACATCTTTACTAAGCCACTTAATGAAGATATATTTTAGTTGATTAGAGAAGAATTAGGCATGTGTGACCCTTTTTAGAATTCTTGATCTAATTTCTTCAAAATTAAGAAAAAAATATCTAGAAAATCTCCATCACCAATCTAAGGTAGAAAACCATCTTATCTAGTGTATATCCAGGGTTAGGAACCTTTTTATCAAACTTGGACCCTTTTGCTTGATCCTTGCTTGAGCTGACTCGAGTAGACAAGGTTCTGGTCGAGCCGACTCGGATGTCAGGGTATTGCTTTTTTTTAAAAACCCGTAGGCCCCAAACTAGGGCACATTTCTTTCCTATTGAACCCTAGCCAAATAGGAGAAATACCCTTCCAAACCCTTAGGACCACACCTTCTCTCTCTCTCCACTAGATCCTCAATCCATGGCTCTAAAGAAAGCATCCTGTCAATGTGGAAAGTAGAAGACTCCAAGCTCAAGCACAGTAGAAAGAAGAAAAAAGGCTCATCATGAGGAGCTGACTCTTCGTGTAGCTCAAGATGAACCTCAAGATCAGTCCCCAGCACCTGAAAGACTGATTATTTTGATGGGTAACCATCTTGTAACCTTTGGTAGGAAGATCAATTTCACATTTCTCGAGAATCGGGGTTTTAAGATAGGTGACTGGATTGAACTACAAGGGTAGGAGTTCTTTAGTTTCTTGGATCTACCAACTTACCCCACTCTAGTAAGAAGTTTCTTTAAGAATCTAATCTTGGGGGAATATCAAATAACATCTTCTATTAAGGGGGTAGATATCACTATAGATGAAGAAGTTTTGAGCAGGGTACTCCATCTCCCCACTGCTAGTAAATGTCATCTGGTTTTGAAGGATAAACAGGCTATCCTAAGAACAGTGTTAGAGACAAAAAATGTCAGTGGAATGGTGAATTTGAAGGCAAATCAGCTATCTTTAGAAATGAGGCTACTTCACAATTTCATCAACAAAATTTACTTGCTTAGAACTGGTCGATTTGATTGGGTAAGTGAAAGAGACATGGTATTCATGAGTTATCTTATTGAGGGGGAGTAGATCAACCTCCCATTTATTATGTTGTATCATATGAGAGATGCTGCTAGGAAGGACAAAGCATGCCTTCCTTATGGCATGGCGTTTACACTTATTTTAAGAGATTATGAAGTGGACCTTATAGATGAGGATGCCAGACCATTGCTGCATACTGATAGATATACTGACAATTCTCTTCACTGTATGGGTTACCACAAGATCGATTATCAGTAGGTGAAGAAGACCTCAGGACAGAGGTTAGTGCATTAGTCTTCTGATGATGAGGAGGCTAAGTGTTGACCCCTGGAATGATTTTGATGATAACTAAATATTGGAGCATGCATTTGATTACTGACTATCTTTCAAGTGTTTTCAAAATTTTTGTAGGTTGATTTCATTGAACAACCCTCCTTCCTACAACATTGTAGTATGTTAAGTTAATTTTTGTTAAAACTCTATGTAAAGAAGAGCCCCAAAGTAAAATCAATTGTATACTCATTTAAGAGGGCTACTTCTATGTATGTTTCTAGTTTAATTGTCCCAAGTTCATTCTTTGAATGAGTTGGAAAGGTTTTGAGTTGTTTGAAAACCACTGGAAGATGTCTGGACAAGTTTGACAAGTTTTGGACCTAAGTCACAAGCACTGACTCAAAGAAGGAGAGTTGACTCGAAGTTTGGCATAGAACTTTATTTTTTTGCAAGCAAACATTCGAGCCGACTCGAGTCAGAAGAGCTGACTCAGGCAAAGGTCAATTCTAAAGTTCTAAGAATTCGAGCCGACTTAAGGGGATCTGAGCCGACTCATCCAGAGTGCAGTTTTCTCAAACAGACATCTGAGCCAACCCGAGTATCGAAGAGCCGACTCATCCAGAATACTGAAAATCTCAGTTCTGAAGAACTTGCCAGGCGAGCCGACTCGAAGGAGAATAGTCGACTTGATCGGAGTGTTATTTTGACCTACTTGAGGATCCGAGCTGACTCGAGCTATCCAAGCCAACTCGAGTGACTGTTTCAGGTTAGTAACGACTAGTTTCAGAACACTTATTTTGAATCCAAAACGGTCTCCAATAGCTATATTTTGAATCCCAATGGTCTACAATGGCTATAACCATCTGAAATCAGTTAAAAGAAATATATTTAAGGGATTTTAATCACTTTTGAAGATATACATGAGAAGTTAATGTGAGATTGAAGAGCTTTCACTAAACATTCAGAAGTATACATTAGAGAGCATTCAAAGCAAGCACTCAAGACTTTACCAACTCTTATCAGTATCTTGAGGCATTTATTGAAGAAGTTAAGAAGCCTTGAAGAGGATTCAAAGTGCAATCAATAGGGCTTCTCAAGTGCTACAACTGCAACCATCCAAAAACTTCGATTTGTCATATTGTTGCTGTATTCTTTAACTCATATTTTGAGTAGTTCCAAGTATAGCAAGGGGCTATAACTTGGAGTTTGATAGGTTATTGGTGAGCCTCAAAACCAAGTGTAGTGGGTTGTTAGTGATCCCGTTCAAAACTAACTTTGTATTGGATTTTTGGTTAGCCTGAGATAAAATCAAGTTTGGGTTTTGGATTGTGAGCTAGTGAAAACAATCCGACTGTATTTCGAGGGTGAATATAGTTGAAATCCCAAGTGGTATCTTGGATAGTGGATATAGGAGTGAGGTAGCTCCGAAACACTACAAAATTTTCTATTCTTGTGATTATGTTTCCTGTTCTTATGGCTACTCCCATGGAGCACATACTTGCAATAATTTTTTTAAATACCCAATTCACCCCCCTCTTGGGTAAGCCACCTAGGCAACAACTGGTATCAGAGTAGTGTCTCTGAAATTACTTAGAGAAAAGATCTTATGGCTACTCCCATGAGCACTTCCTTGGTCGAAGGCCAATCAACAAATAGACCTCCACTGTTCACATGCACTAACTACACATATTAGAACGCTCGAATGAAAATATACATTCAAGCTATAGATTTTTAATTATGGAAGGTCATTCTGAAGGAACCTCAAGTACCCATGATAAAGATTGATGGTGTGGACATCCTAAACCCTGAAGAGGAATGGGATGAACATGACATGAAAATGGGTGAGTTAAACGCCAAAGCAATAAATTTGTTATATTATGCATTGGACGCTAATGAGTTTAATTGAATCTCTACTTGCACATCAGCAAAAGAAATTTGAGATAAACTTGAGGTAACCCATGAAGGGACTTCCCAAGTGAAAACCTCAAAAATTAACCTTCTTGTACATAATTATGAACTATTTAAAATGGAGCCCAATGAGATTATATCTGCCATGTTCTCATATTTTATAGATATTATTAACGATTTAAAGAGTCTTAGAAGGACTTACTCTAATGCAGATCTTGTGCAAAAGATACTGAGATCACTACCAGACAAGTGGGGCCCTAAAGTGACTGCCATCCAAGAAGCAAAATATTTAAATACTCTACCATTGGATGAATTATTAGGATCCCTGATCACTCATGAGCTCATGATGCAGCATAGAAATGAAGATAACTTGAAAAAGAAAAAGTCAATTGCCTTTAAAGCTGTTGCAGAGATGAAGAAACAAGAAGAAGAAATCGATGAAGAAAGCCCCTCCTACAAAGATGAATTAGAAGACAAAGACATTGCACTTGTAGTGAGGATATTTAGAAAGTTTATGGGCAAGAAAAAGGAAAGATACTAGAGAAAATTTCATAGGAAAGGAGAATACAACAATGACAAGGAAAAGGAAAAAGAAAAAGAAAAGGATAAAGAGAAACAGCCCATCTATTATGAATGCAAGAAACCTGGGCATTTTAGATCTGATTGTCCGAACTTGAAGACAATCTTCAAAAAGAAAAAGAAGAAAGCAATGGTTGTAACTTGGAGCAACAGCGAGGAGTCAACTTCAAATGAAGAAGAAGAGACTACAAAGATAGCGAATATATGTTTAAAGGTTCTTGAAGATGAGGTAATGTCCCCTAATCCTCATGAAAAATTTACTTGGGAAGAGCTAAATAATGCTTTTCATGAATTACTGCTTGGTTCAAAAAGGCCGGTTTAAAAATAAAATCTTTGAAAAATAGCAATGATAATTTGGTGAAAGAAAAAGAAGAAATTTCAAAAAAGAATAAGATCTTACAAAAAGAAGTGAATACCTTTTATGAAAATTATAAAACTTTGGAAGTTGAAAAGAATGATTATTTTGAAAAGAACAAGGCTTTACATGAAGAAAATGTTAGCTTACAAAAAGAAGTTGAAAAACTTAAACCCTTAGTTGAAAAGCTAACATTAAGTTCAAACAAACTTAATTGATTTTGAAAGATCAAAGAGATTCAAGTAATAAAGCTGGAATTGGTTATAATCCTTTGAATACAAATGGTATTTTAGTTACAAAATTTATGCCTTCAAAATTTTATGTTCCAAAATTTTTAGCACCTAAACTTTATGCACCAAAGTTTACAAATCAAAGGTCATTTATATAAAATATTTCTGCATCTAGATTTAAAGCTTCAACTTTTATATCTTTGCAAAATTCAAAAGTTATTTGTTATGCAGGCAATGGGGTTGGACATAAGTCATTTCAATGCAACATGAAAAGGACAAAACTAAGATTATAAAGATTTGGGTTCCCAAAGGAACCACCTCTACTAACCTGTAAGGACCAAAGAAGACTTGGGTACCTAAAAGAACTCCATGATTATTTTGTAGGAATGTCTTGCAGCCCAGAACTCAAAGAAAAGATGGTATCTGGACAGTGGTTGTTCAAGACATATGATGGGTGACAATGATCAATTCATCATCCTAGAGATGAAGGATAAAGGATTGGTCACTTTTGGTGACAATGGCAAGGAAAAAATAATTGGCATCGATAAGATCAAAATAACCCCTTCTATATTCATTGAAAATGTATTGCTAGTTGACAAATTGAAGTACAATTTATTAAGTATTAGTCAATTATGTGATAGAGGCTTCAAGGTTGTCTTTGAATCATCTATGTGTATTGTAACTAACTCACTTGATTCTAGCACTAAGCTCATTGGTCATAGACTTGGAAATATATATATGGTAGATTTAAATGATCTAGCCATGTCTAGTACTACAAGCTAGTGGCAATAAATGTTAAAACCAAGGAGTCTAGCTTACTTTGGCATAGGAGATTAGGTCATGCTAGCATGCATACTATTGCCAAATTAATTTTCAATGATCTAGTTGGAGGTTTACCTAAATTCAAAGTTGATTTTGAACATGTTCGTGATGCTTGTCAACTAGGTAAACAAACTAGGAGGAGTTTTAAATAAAAAAATATGATTTCAACTTCGAGACCTCTTGAGCTACTACACATGGATCTATTTGAACCAACTAGGACCACAAGCCTAGGTGGTATGAAAGATGGACTTGTGATAGTGGATGATTTTTCTAGATTTACTTGGGTGTTATTTATTGCACACAAAGATGAAGCATTTAAAGATTTTAAAAAATTTCACATGAAAGTTTCAAATCAGAAAAATCTTTCAGTTATTTCAATTAGAAGTGATCACGGCATAGAATTTGAAAATCAATATTTTGATGATTATTGCACTGAGCATGGCATTGATCACAACTTCTCTACTCCTAGAACACCACAGCAAAATGGTGTTGTAGAGAGGAAGAATAGGACTAGAAGAGATGGCTCGAAAATGTTATGTAAAGACAATCTTCCAAGTTACTTTTGGGCAGAAGCAGTGAACACTGCTTGCTACATCTTAAATTGTATTTTGATAAGACCGATTTTGAAGAAGACCCCCTATGAACTTTGGAATGATAAGAAACCTAACATTAATTTCTTTCATGTTTTTGGTTGTAAATGTTTTATGTTAAACAATGGAAAGGATAACCAAGGAAAGTTTGATGCTAAATCTGATGGAGCTATCTTTCTTAGTTATTCAATCAATAGCAAAGCTTATAGAGTGTTTAATAAAAGGACTCTAACAGTTAAAGAATCTATTCATGTTATCTTTGATGAAGCAAACCCCTCACCTTCTAGAAAAGAAGAGTGTATAGACAATAATGCAGGTACACTTAATAAAGAAATGGAACAAATGAGCCTAAATGACAAACCAATTTAAGAAGGAGAAGAAACGGTAAGTAAAGATCATGGTGATCTTCCAAAGGAATGGAGGTATGTAACTTCACATCCTAGAGATTTAATTATTTGTGATCCCTCTCAAAGTGTTAGAACTAGGTCTTCACTTAGAGATGCACATGACTATCTAGCCTTTGTCTTACAAGTAGAACCACATAGTATAGAAGAGGTTGAAAATGATCCTAATTGGATGATGGCCATGCATGAAGAACTTAATTAATTTGAAAAAATAATGTATGGACCTTAATAAATAGACCCCCAGACCATCCTGTCATAGGAACCAAATGGATTTATAGAAATAAATTAGATGAAAAAGGAAATGTAATTAGAAGACCTATGCACCCGTAGCAAGACTAGAAAATATTAAACTATTACATGTATTTGCTTGCTACATGAATTTCAAACTATTTCAAATGGATGTAAAGAGTGCATTTTTAAATGGTTTTATATCTGAGAAAGTTTTTGTAGAACAACCATTAGATTTTAAAAGTCATACTTTGCCAAATCATGTTTTCAAACTCAATAAAGCATTTTATGGATTGAAACAAGCACCTAGAGCTTGGTATGATAGGTTAAGCAATTTCTTTCTTGAAAATGATTTTGTTAGAGGTAATGTAGATACAACTTTATTTATCAAAAAGAAAGAGAATGATATGTTAGTTGTACAAATTTATGTTGATGACATTATTTTTGGTGCAACTAATGAGAATCTTTGCAAAGAATTTGCTGAGTTAATACAGGGTGAATTTGAGATTAGCTTGATGGGTGAACTAACTTACTTCCTTGGACTCCAAATTAAGCAAATAAGAGAAGGAATTTTTATCAACCAAGCAAAGTACATCAAGGAAATTATTAAGAAGTTTGGTATGGAGTCATCCAAAGAAATAAGCATACCCATGAGCTCTACATGCAGATTAGACAAAGATGAAGATGGCAACAACATTTATTAAAATCTTTATAGAGGTATGATCGGATCACTATTGTACTTAACTACTAGTAGGCTTGATATCTTATTCAGTGTATGCATATGTGCTAGATTTCAATCAAATCCTAAAGAATCACATTTGATTGCTATTAAAAGAATCATAAAAATCTTAAAGGAACAAGTAACCTTGGTCTATGGTATTCTAAGCAATCTTCATTAAATTTAATTGGATTTTCTGATACTGATTATGGTAGATATAAAATTGATAGAAAGAGCACTAGTGGCACTTACCAGTTTCTAGGGTTAAACTTAATTTCATGGCACTGTAAGAAATAAAGCTCCGTAGACTATCTACTGCTGAGGCAGAGTATGTGGCTGCAGGGAGTTATTGTGCACAAGTGTTATGGATTAAACAACAACTAGAAGATTTTGGTGTTATTCAATCTAAAATTCCTATTAAATGTGATAACATAAGTACTATTAATCTGACAAAGAATCCAATTCAGCATTCAAGAACTAAGCATATTGAAATTAGACATCACTTTATTAGGGATCATGTACAAAATGGTGATATTGAACTTGAATTCATTCCAACTGAAAACCAACTTGCTGACATCTTTACTAAGCCACTTAATGAAGAAAGATTTGAGATGATTAGAAGTGAATTAGGTTTATGTGATCCTTTTTAGAAGTTTTGACCTAATTTCTTCTAAATTAAGGAAAATTATCTAGAAGACCTCCAATATCAAATTTAAGGACAATGACCACCTTATCTAGTGTGCTACTATCCTTAGAAATCTTTTTAATAGCTTTTTAGAGATTTTTCGAGCATTTTTGCTCGAGCTGACTTGAGCAGACAAGGCTCTGGCCAAGTCGACTTGATTGTCGGCTTTGGGTCTTTTATATAAAACCCGTAAGACTGAGCTAGGGCTTATTTTCACTATTGAACCTTAGCCAAAATCCCAAAAACCCTTCCAAACCTTAGAAACCTCTCTTCCTTCCCATTTTTCTTGTGTTACAACTACTTTCCATCCTTGATTTTCAGAATGGCTCTTAAAAGGGCAATAAGGAAGCGCTCTTGGGCAATCGAATCGAGTGCTCAAAGGGAAAGAAGAAGTAAGAGAAGAGAAGAGGAAGAGTCAGCTCGAAGGTAATAAAAGGAAGAAGAAATGGAAGAAGAATCTCCTTCACTACCAAGGCAAGTTTTTTCTATGGCCAATCGGCCAGTCACAAGTGGTAGAAGGATCATATTTTCATTTTTGGATGAATTAGGAGTAACAATAGGGGAATGGATTGAAAAACAGGGTTGGACATTTTTCTGTTCTTTATACACCCCTACTTACCCTAATTTGATGAAAGCTTTCTTTGAAAATCTTATCCATGGGGAGTATCATATGGAGTCAACTGTGAAAGGGGTAAGAATAATTATGGATGAGGAGAAGCTGAGCAACATTTTACAGATGCCCACAAATGATTTAAATCACTTGGTTCTAAAAAACAAGCAGAGGACTTTAAGAATTAGATTGGAAAGATTAGATGTGGATACAATCAAAAATGTGCAGGCAAATATGCTCTCATTGGAAATGAGACTGTTGCACAATATTATCAGTCAAATTTTCCTGCCTAAGATCGGTTGCTTTGACTGGGTAAGCAAATGAGACCTGGTATTCATGAGACATTTGATTGAGGGGTAGGCCCTCAATCTACCTTACATCATGCTTGTGGAGATGAGAGAGGCAGCAAGAAAGGTAAAGGCTTCCTTGCCCTACGAAATGGTCTTCACACTGCTGTTTCATGATGCAGGGATTGATCTCACTGGGGAGGATGGTAGACCCCTACACCACACAGACACCTATTTGACGAAATCCTGTCAAAGGATGGGATACCATCTGGTAGAAGGTGTTTGGTCAAAAAGGATATCTGGGCAAAGGGTTGCTACCTATTTTGATGATGTTGAGGATGAGGAGGATCAGACTGAGCATCCAACTGGTGACACTGATACTGCTATAGCCAGAGGAGATGATGGCACACGGGCTGACATTGATAAGCAGGGTCAGACACAAAGAGAGCCTGACATTCCCAAGACACCCCCTGGACCTTCTACTGGACCTGCTCCTGGACCTTCTACTATAGCACCATCAGCTTCACAGGCCTTTATAGCCCAGCAGATCAGATTCTTTCAGAGTCCCTGATGAGCTCCATTAGTTCGATGTTTGGCGAGTTACACCAGATAGTCAACACTAGTCTACAGGACATCAAGGCATTGTTGGCACAGTTGACCATTAGGGTTGCGGCTGTGGAGAGCAGACCGCATTCACAGGAGGACATTCATGCTACTATCAGAGAGCTGCGTGCAGACTTTGGCAGATTGAGGGGAGCTGCAGATGGTTTCAAGGCATAGTAGGCTATTGAGATGCAGGGCATGCAGAGAGGACTGGAAGGTCTCAAGGATGAGCTTCGAGCTATTTGGTTGTACTTATACAAGCTTTCATCTACTGCTGAGGATTCTATAGCTCAGACCTCCAGGGAGCCACCTGCACACCCACCTTCACCACCAGCTCAGCCACCACCTTTTGTACCTTTAGGGCTATTCAATCCAGATCCTATTTCTTTAATAGCACCCGCTGAACCTTGTATGCCCTTTGATGTTAAAGTAGAACCTACTCCATCTAATGCCAAACCAAAATCTAGGGGTAAACGAAAAGCTAAGACACCTAAGGCCCCTACTAGAACAAGATTTAGAGACCTTAGATTTAAACCTTTAAAGACTCAAACTTTAGATACTGTTGTAGATGTTGGTTCTTCCTCTAGTGAGGAAGAACACTAGTTTGTATCTTTGTGCTTGTATCTTTTTATCCTTTAAATGTATTACTTTTTGATGTAATGTACTATCTTTTTGATATAATGAAATGCCTTCTTTTCCAAATCATTGTGTACATTGTGTTGAATCTCTTATTGCTACATCTTATTACTTCCTTTAATGGTCTCAATGTTTAACCTAATAAGGGGGAGAAAAACTTCACCTGAATTTCAATGAAGAATTTCAACTTGAAAAATGCTATGAGAAGGTGAAATTATCTCAAACAATATTATCATTATTCTTATTCTATTTAAAAAGATAAAATATGCTTTTTGACAACCTTTTTGATTAATGACGAAAAGGGGGAGTGATTGATGTGCATGGAAATGAATTGGCATATTGATGTAAAAATGAATGAATTGGCATAATGAGTATAAATTTTGCTCAAATTTGTTTACTCTGGTACTCATATTGGATCATATCTTGCTCTGGTACTCAAATTTGATCATATATTGACCAATCTTGATTCATTCAAATCTCTAATTGCTAATATAATAGCTCTGATACATTATTAATACCTTTGATGCTTTTCATAATAACTCTGATACAATCATGATATTATAGATCTGAGATTTGTTTAAAACATCTATGATATTCTTTGATACATAAGCTTTGATACATTTTGTGCTTTTGCTTTGATACATTCTATCTTGGTGTTTTTCTAAGCTCTGACATCTTTTTTGACTTTAATTCATGATAGGCAAAAGCAGCTTTTGATCTAAATTAACTCTAATGCATATTGGATCTAATTCAAAAGTCTTGATACTTTGTTGATAAACCACGATACTTTCAATATATTCATGACACTTGTTGATACATATGAATACATCTTAAAATTATAGTCATATAAAAGTTACTCTGATACATTTATTGAAATCTGTAAAGTTTTTTCATGCCTAATGTTTTGTCATCATCAAAAAGGGGGAGATTATTGACCCCTGGAATGAATTGGATGATAACCAAATATTGGAAAATACATTTGATTACTGACTATCTTTCAAATGTTCTCAAAGTTTTTGTAGGTTGATTTCATTGAACAACCCTCCTTCCTACAACATTGTAGTATGTTAAGTTAATTTTTGTTAAAACTCTATGTAAAGAAGAGCCCCCAAGTAAAATCAATTGTATACTCATTTAAGAGGGCTACTTTTATGTATGTTTCTAGTTTAATTATCTCAAGTTCAGTCTTTGAATGAGTTGGAAAGGTTTTGAGTTGTTTGAAAACCACTAGAAGAAGTCTGGACAAGTTTGACAAGTTTTGGACCTAAGTCATAAGAGCCAACTCAAAGAAGGAGAGCCGACTCGAAGTCTGGCATAGCACTTTATTTTCTGGCATGTAGATATTTGAGCCGGCTCGAGTTAGAAGAGCAGACTCGGGCAGAGTTCAATTCTGAAGTTCTACGAATTCGAGCCAACTCAAGGGGATCCGAGCCGACTTGTCTAGGGTGCAATTTTCTCAGAGAGACATCCGAGCTGACTCGAGTATTGAAGAGCCAACCCATCCAAAGTACTAAAAATCTTAGTTCTGAAGAACTAGCCAGGCGAGCAAACTTGAAGGAGAAGAACTGACTCGACCAGAGTGTTATTTTGACCTACCTGAGGATCCGAGCCGACTTGAGCTATCCGAGCCGACTCAAGTGACTATTTCAGGTTAATAACAGCTAGTTCAAGAACACTTATTTTGAATCCAAAATGGTTTCCAACAGCTATATTTCGAATCCCAACGGTCTATAACGGCTATAACCAAATGAAATCAGTAAAAGGGAATATATTTAAGGGATTTGAATCACTTTTGGAGATATACATGAGAAGTTAATGTGAGACTGAAGAGCTTTCACTAAACATTCAGAGGTATACACTAGAGAGCATTCAAAGCAAGCACTTAAGACTTCACCAACTCTTATCAATATCTTGAGACATTTATTGAAGAAGTTAAGAAGCCTTGAAAAGGATTCAAAGTGCAATCAAAAGGGCTTCTCAAGTGCTGCAACTACAACCATCTGACAACTTCGGTTTGTCATATTGTTGTTTTATTCTTTAACTCATCTTTTGAGTAGTTCCAAGTATAGCAAGGGGATATAACTTGGAGTTTGATAGGTTACTGGTAAGCCTCAAAAACCAAGTGTAGTAAGCTGTTAGGGATCCCATTCAAAACTAACTTTATATTGGGTTTTTGGTTAGCCTGGGATAAAATCAAGTTTGGGTTTTGGATTGTAAGCCCGTGAAAGCAACCCAACTATATTCTGAGGGTGAATATAGTGAAAATCCTAAGTGGTATCTTTGGTAGTAGATGTAGGAGCAAGGTAGCTCCGATCCACTATAAAATTTGCTGTGTTTGTGATTATATTTCCTGTTCTTACTTGCTTCACAGTAGTTAACTTAATTCACAGCACTTACCACACTAAGAACTTAACAAGCAGCACATAACAGCAATAAATTTTTTTAAATACCCAATTCAGCCCCCCCTCTTGGGTAAGCCACCTGGGCAACACTGAGCCTAGTACTGCTGGCACTGCTACTGCTCAAGAGGCTAAGTCAAATGGAGATGCTGACAAAGAGTCTGGTGATAGTGATTATGACTCTATAGACAAGGAGGCTGAAGGACATATTAAGATGGATAGATAGCCTGACAGTCCGAGGACTCCGCCAAGATCATATACTGCACCTTCAGCACCTTCAACTTCAACTACTGCTACTCAGACCACTATTTCACTTGAGTAGCTCACTCATTTTACTAAGACCTTGACTAGCACATTCACATCGATGTTTGGCGATCTTCGCTAAACACTTGAGAGAGGCCTAGAGGTGTTTCACACTGAGATGAGAGAGCTGACACTGAGGATAGAGTCAGTGGAGATGAGTCAGAGGATATAGGATGACTACAGGACAGATCTTACATAGCTGGTTCTGACTTCGATAGGCTTCTGGGAGCAGCAGATTCTTTTGCTAGAGACCAGGTTGTAGCATTGCATGATATTTAGTAGTAGGTACACTAGATGGGGACAGAGCTCAGGACTGTTCTAGTTCTGGTCACTAGAGTGTGATCTGGATCTAGAGCTTCTACTTCCAGACAGCCAACTCCACAGCCTTCACCCACACCTAGATAGCCTCCACCATATGCTAGATAGCCCCTCCATCACCTAGGATTGGACCAACATCTAGGACTAGAACTTCCAGAGGACCTCCCCTACCTATTAGGAGATCTAGAACTTATTCTACCAAAACCTTAGATGTAGGTTCTAGTAGTGAAGAGTAACCATGATGTTGGTTATTATTGATGTATCTTGTTTTGACTACACCTTTTTGGATGTATTTATAATGTATCTTTTTGAAGTAATGACATATATGCTTTCAGCAATGTGCAATGTCCTATTCATTCTATTTTATCTTTTTGTGATGTATGTAACCTTGGACTCAACAATTGATATCAAACAATTAATATTGAAAAAGAAAGAATGTTAACAAGAATATGAAGACAGTATAGAGAAGGTGAAATTATCTCAAAACATCTTAATATTCTTGTACTATTTCAAAAATCATTGTTTGGTATTCTCATAAGAGCATGTTTATTTATGAAAAATATTTTTGTTGATGACAAAAAGGGGGAGTAGTAATAATGATATGCATGGAAAATACAACTTCATGGAAAACATTTTATGGAGTAGCAAGTCATTTATGCATGAAATTTAATGGAACTTAGCTCTGATACATTTTGGATACTCTGATACATTTTGATAGTAAATTAATGAAAATTACCTCTTATATATTTTGATACTTAATTGGCTCTGATATGTTCTAAAGCAAAAGTACATTTTGATAAAAATTGGGTTTGATACATTTTGATAATATTGGATGTATCAATATTGGCTCTGATACATTTTGATACTTTTGATACATTCTCGATACATACCCGATACATGCTGGTACTTATTGATACACATCAATTTAAACTATATAAATGTCACTTTGATACTTCTAAGTGTTCATATATACAAATTGTAAAGTTTTTCCATGCCTAGTGTTTTGTCATCATCAAAAAGGGAGAGATTATTGACCTCTAGAATGATTTTGATGATAACAAAATATTGGAGCATGAATTTGATAGTGACTATTTTCAAGTGCTTAAGAAGTTTTTGTAGGATGCTTCAAATGAAAAATCTTTCTACCTACAATTCTGAAATTATTGTAATGAATCAAGTTTCTCATAGAAACTGATCATATACTGAAGAGCCCAAGAAAATTTAATTGCATATTCTTGTAAAAAGGGCCAATTCTATGTATTGTTTAATTTTAAATTTCTTAGATTAAGTTTAAAAGAAATCTAAAAGTCTTTAGAACTCTTTTGAAGTTGATTGAAGAAGTTTGGAAGTCTTTTGGATGAAGATCACTCGAGCCGACCCAAAGCATAGAGATGACTCATTGTTCTGGCATGGTACAAGCCTTTTTGATACTCTGCCAACCAAGCCGACCCGATGAAGTTAGAGCCAACTTGTCCAGAGTAGCAGAAGTTCAGTTTTCTGAAATTTGTCATCCGAGCTAACTCGATGAGCAACCGAGCCGACTCCTCTAGAGTGAGTGAATTTCAATTTTGGGAAAGCTAGTCAGGTGAGCTGACTCGACTGAGACGAGCCGACTCGACCAGAGTTCAGTTTCTGCATGTCTGAGAATCCAAGCCGACTTGACCTAACCGAGCCGACTCGGGTCCCAATTTTCTAAAGTGTAACGACTTGTTCTAGAATTGATTTTTTTAATCCAAAAAGTGCTCCAAAGACTAGTTCTCATTTTCCAAGGCACTCTAATGGCTACTTTTAGTTGGGAACAGTTAAGGGAGCTATAAATGATGGATTTGAATAAGTTTTAAACAAGTTTTTATGAGAGCATTGAATATTGAAAGGAGCATTCAAGCTAGAGCTCAAGACTTCACCAAAATCCTATCAATTTCTTGAGTCATTTATTGAAGAACTTTGAAAGCCTTGAAAAGCATTAAAGGAGCAATCAAGAAGGCTTCTCAAAGAGCTTTAACTGCAACCATCCGATAAAGTTTGGTTGGTCTTTAGTGTTGCTTTATTTGTAACTTTGTTTTGAATTGTTACAAGTACGCAAGGGCTATAGCTTGGGTATTGTTTAAGATTTTTGTTGAGTATTTAAAACTAAGTTTGGGTTGTTAGTGATCCTAGAAAAACTAACGTTGTATTGGATTCTCGGACATCTTGGTGTAAAACTAAGATTGGGTTTTGGTTTGTGAGCCCGGTGTAAAACAAACTGGCTATATTCTTTTGAGAATATAGTAGAAATCTCAAGTGGTATCTTAAGTAGTGGACGTAGGAGCTGGGTTGCTCTAAACCACTATTAAATTTGTGGTGTTTGCACCTGCTTTTGATTGTGTTCATTTACTTGCTTCTGCATTTAACATCTAACTCACTTCACTCACCACACTAAGATTTCAAAAGGGCACATATTTGTGAAAAAGTTTTCATACCCAATTCACCCCCCCCCCCTCATGGGTAGGCCATCTATGAAAGGATTCCGGTGCAATGCAGCGGAAAGATAATTTCAAAATGATGAAATTTACACCAAAAACCCTTAGCCAGGATCTCCTTATTCAGGATTAAAACATATGAGAAACATGCAAACCTACACTATTAGAATTAGGGCACCAACCTGTTATCGCTAAACCCAATTTTGATGTAGGATCAAAACTTGATGTTGAATGACCCTTTTGAATTCACCAGGCATCCAAATGTCCACCCTCCAATAGTGATCCACAAGAAAATTGATCAAGATGCTCGCTTCTTCAAAAGTTTCCTTCACTTGAATTCTTCTCCCATAACTCAAGATGACTATGGCTGAAAAACTCCATGGTAGGGACTTCTTACTTTCTTTCTTTCTTCTTCCTCTCCCTTTCTTAAGACCTTGTCCTAAGAATACACTCTTGGCTTAAAGGAGGAGGAGGATTTAAGACACTAATTTCTTAATGTAAAGGAAATAGGAAACAGAGTATATCTTCTTTTCTTTTACCGTTCGAGAGATTCTTTCTATCTCTTGTTTTAGACTTGAGTTTCAACAGAGAAGAGAACTCTGTAAAAGGGAAACTCTTGTGTCCTAAACAAGCTAAGGAGGAATCAGTCTCCTGGAAATGAAAGACAAATAAATAAAAACTCTATTGTACATTAGCCAAAACACCCGAGGCCTCTGTTCCTTAAATAGACTACAAAAAGGTGTCTTCTCAAAAGAACACAACTCTCCGTAAACACCATTCCCTTTTTTCTCACGCCCCTTCCCTATTTTCTCACTCCCCATCCTTCCTTCTCATGGCCTTCCGGATAAATCCCACGGCCTTTCTTAAAGGAAAAGTCACGATGTTTTTAAAAGAAAGGAGTCGCGAATTTAAATCTCCGAAGAGATATTATTTCGCACAACCGGGAAGCAACAGGCGCTTTCTGCCTTTCTTAAAAACCCATCAACCGTTGGATTCCCATCCAAGGGGGCATATCTGAGGTGCTAATTCTAAGAAATGAGGCTGCCCCATCTTAATTCATCGGAGAATTAAGTGGGGCGCGCCAAGAGTCCATGCGCCATGGACTCTTCCAAATGGCGCGCCAAGAGTCCATCAGCGCATGGACTCTTGGCATTTTGGCGTGAAAATGCTAAGGGGCAGGTGGGGGACCAGCCTAGGTGCATGGTTAGCCAATAGGGTTAGCCATAATCTCTATAACCTCAGTTAGGGTCTAATTAGATCCAATTGGAACCCAAATTGAATCAATCCGGAACCCTAATTCGAATCTAATTCGAATAGATGCTAGGTTTTGCAACAACTGCTAGAGTGTCATCATGCAAAATGATTTAATTACAAAATTAAACCCTTGATCAATTCTCTTAAGTGTGTGACCCATTGGGTTCCACATCTAGCTAGCAGTGGGTTCGAACACAAGTTGACCTAATTTGATTAGAACTCTTTCTAATCGATTTAGGTCAAATCAGGCTTACCTGATTATGATCAATTAGGACTCTTCCTAATAAGTGATCATTCAATTTAATCAACCTACAAGACAAGATTGACGTCTAGCAATGTGTCATGTCTACCCGGAAGATATGGAAATTCTGATGAAATACCAAAACTACCCTTTAGTGGAAAGTTACCGTATAATTAAATCCTTCGATCATCCTGCACCCAAAATATAATTATGGATATGGATATATGTCAAATCCAATATTATATCTGTATCAAACTCAATCTTATATTGATGATTCAATTATCTTGATATTAGAAACCATCTCTAATATCATTACTTTGATCAAAGATTTCTTGAAACATCATCCGATTGATAACTAGCTGGATGCAATCTCCTCTTACTAAGAGTGATCGATTCCTTGTTGACCTACTCATTACCTTCATATGCAATTCACCATTCCCAGTATCAAACCTGTGCATGACTCAGTGTCATGATTAGGATTGAACCAAAGCATGGGTTTATGTATATAAGGTACTTATGGCAGTCTCAGGTCAAAGGATTTCTTGTTCCACTCCCACTATGAGAACCTTCTATTGACATGTAGCTAAGACTCCATTAGATGTTCTCAAGATGGATCATATCAATGAACTCATTCTCTAATGAGCACCCACATCCTAGTATTAGTGTCATACACAAGTGACTGTGAGAGCAGTCACCCTCTTCAATATACATAGGATGTGCTAGTCTTACCGGAAAAACCCTGATCCCCTACTCAGGGTTCCTTTGACTAGGAATATTTTAGATTAAGGTTTTAAGACTTTAGGTCTCACTGGTATGATCTCATCATAACCCTAAAATCATAGCCCTAATCTATGGGGTTCATCATATAATATAAACACAGCGTATGATGAAAAATAATGCCTTTATTAGAATATTGTCAATTACAATGGTTTGGGAGATACAACATAGATTGGCTTGTAGGGCATATCCCTTTCAATCTCCCACTTGCACTAAAGCTAATCGCCTTTAAATCTTAATCCCATACACTCGAGGTGGCGATCAAACTCTCACTATGGTAGAGCCTTAGTGAACGGGTCTGCTACATTGTTCTTTGTATCAACTCTATTTATGTAGACATCTTGTCTCTCTACTATTTCTCGGACGAGATGGAAGCGTCTCAGAATGTGCTTGGACTTATGATGAGCTCTTGGTTCCTTAGCTTGAGCAACAGCCCCAGTGTTGTCACAGTAAAGTGGCACTGGGTTTTCAATCTCAGGAACAACACCCAACTCTGTGATAAACTTCTTCATCCAGACTGCTTCCTTGGTGGCTTCACTGACAGCTATGTATTCTGCCTCTGTGGTTGAGTCAGCTACAGTCTACTGCTTGGTACTCTTCCAACTCACTACTCCACCATTTAGGGTAAAAACATATCCCGAAATGGATTTGCTATCATCAGGGTCTAATTGAAAACTAGAATCAGAATAAGCTTCTAGTTTAAGATCAGAACCACCATAAACCAGAAAAATATCCTTAGTCCTTCTCAGGTATTTAAGAATATTTTTAACTGCTTTCCATTGATCTTCTCCTGGATCAGCCTGGAACCTACTGACAATGCCTAAAGCATATGCCACATCAGGCCTGGTACATAACATGCATACATTATGGACCCTATTGCCGAAGCATAAGGTATAGAATTCATTCTATTTCTTTCTTCAGGTGTCTTAGGAGACATCCTTTTAGAAAGATGTATGCCTTGACTCATAGGAAGATAACCTCTTTTACTTCCATCCATGCTGAATCTTTTCAGCACTAAGTCAATGTACCTAGATTGGGATAAACCTAACATCCTCTTAGATCTATCTCTATAGATCTTAATACCTAGTATATAGGATGCTTCTCCCAAATCTTTCATGGAAAACTGGTTTGATAGCCAAACCTTGACTGATTGTAACATTGGGATATCATTCCTAATGAAGAGTATGTCATCTACATACAGAACCAAGAAGACTATGGCACTCCCACTAGTCTTCTTATAAACACAGGATTCATCCACATTTTTGATAAAACCAAACCTTTTAATAGTTTCATCAATGTGGATGTTCCAACTCCTTGAAGCTTGCTTTAATCCATAAATGGATTTCTTTAGCTTGCATACTTAATTAGGTTTATTCTTTGAAATAAAACCTTCTGGCTGTGACATGTAGACTTCTTCCTCAAGGAAACCATTGAGGAATGCAGTCTTCACATCCATCTACCAGATCTCATAATCGTGGTATGCTGCTATGCAAGTAAAATCCGGATTGATTTGAGCATGGCAACAGGTGAGAATGTTTCATCATAATCAATTCCCTATTTTTGTCTAAAACCTTTTGCCACTAATCTGGCTTTATAGGTTTCAACTTGGCCATCAGCCCGAATCTTTTTCTTATAGACCCATTTGCATCCAATAGGATTAACACCCTCTGGTGCATCGACCAAAGACCATACTTGGTTTACATACATAGAGTCTATCTCGGATTCCATGGCTTCTTGCCATCTATCTGAATCAGTACTTAAGATAGCTTTCGTATAGGTCAAAGGTTCATCATTTTGAATGACTTGGGCTTCATTATTTTCAATAATAAACCCATACCTCTCAGGTGCCCGGACACTCTATCAGACCTACGGGGAGGAGTTTTGTGTTCTGGTTCTGTCCTAACTATATGTTCTAATGGTTGAGAACTGTCTATCTGTGTTTCTTATACTTCTCCAAGTTCAATAGTTCTACCATTGCCCTTTTCTAAAATGAACTCTTTTTCTAGAAAAGTGGCATGCCTGCTGACAAAAATCTTTTGTTCAGTAGGATGGTAAAACAGATATCCTCTACCCTCTCTATGATATCCTACAAATAAACATTTATCCGCTCTAGGTTCCAACTTATATCCAAAATTTCTTTTAACATAAGCTGGACATCCCCATACCTTAAAATATTTAAGATACGATTTCTTTCCTGGTGTGGACACCAGAAGCCGAAAGAAACTTCACTCCAACAAGGTTAGCCTTATCCCAATTTGGATCGAAGATAATTAGGTTTACCTTATATCCTTTAGTTCAAAAATATTTTATTTTCAAGAGTCATTTCCTTTTCAAGAGTCCTGTAATTAATTTTGAGTTTCAAATCAAGAGTGTTTATTGAGTCCTGTAATTACTTTTAAAATTTTATTTCCTGTAAGTCCATTTCAAGTTTTAAAGTCTAGGTCAGTCAAGTCAGTTCAGTTGAGTTAAGTCTAATTCAGTTGAGTTAAGTCTAATCAAGTCTTAAAGCCATGAAAGCCAGCAATAAGACTCAAATTCTAGACCCCATAATTTGACCACATGAAGAAGAGAAGACACATCAACCAAGCAAGAGAAAAGGACCATCAACTAGGACCACTGGGCGCCACATGTCATTCTTATCCAAGTAGAAGACCACCTCACCATGCCACGTCATCAGGTGCCACTTCACCAGCCACCTCATCACCCTTTGGGCGCCAACTAGGGAGATTCAAATTCAAGGAGGTTGGCCACATCCCTCCAAGTCCTCTACCAAATCCTCCAACCCCCCCCCACATCCCTCCAAACTCTCCACCAAATCCTCCAACCCCCTTGTAATCCTCCTCGATTTGGGGAGTTTTTAAATTTCAAAAGCTAGCTTTGTGAGGCTATTAAAAGCCTTGGATGCCCATTGTAAAAGAGATTGATTTTGGAAATGAATGAAGTTTGAAGTGAAGTTGTCTTGAGTTTTATGTGTGAAATTTTTCCTATCTTCTTCTTCCACGCCCAAAGCCACTCTCTTCCCTAGCAATTCATCATCCAAGCTCAAGGCAAAGGCATTGGAGTCGGCTAGATCTTCTCAACTATCTTTTCTTTGTTCACAAGTTCTCCCATCCCTTCTTTATGTTTGCATCCTTCAACCTTAACTTTGATCTTCATTGCAGGGTCCTTCGAAGTCCTTGAGTTGTGAACAGGGTTCCCCTTGACAATGAACCAACAAGCTGAAGCCCAAGTCCAGGGTTCTGATCACTGTTATCCAAGTTCTCCAGTCCAGAGCATCAGTAGTTTCAAGTTTTGAATCATTGGAAGGTTGGAAAACTCATCAAGGTAAGTCCTCAATCATTAGCCCCTATTGTCTAGATCTTCTTCCTTCTTTGTTTTAGAATTGTGTCTAATCATGTAATAGTCCCTTTTCATATAATCCTTAAATCTTATTAAGATGAGTACAATGCTAAGTATAATTAGGTTTCATTGCTCTACAAATACCATATTCAAAACATTAATCATATGCGTGCCGCATCAAATTGGTATCAGAGCATGGTTGCATTAGGGTAAAATAGTTTTCTTTAAATCCAAGCAAGATCTAAAATTCACGCCTCTTGAGCGGGTGTACACCAGTACACTGTTACGACCCATGGGAATAATGAGCCCCTGGCCGGACATGAATTTTTAGATTGAAGTTTTGGGTAAGCCATTGCACTTGTTTGATTAGGTTCTATTTTCTGAAAATTTGCATCTGTTTACTGTAATCCGTCTGCAGCTCCGAAGGCAAGTTGCTGATTTTTTGCTAAAATATTTTTTTTCTTGTTTTTTTTTAAGTTAGTTATCACCATATTAAATTTCATCATCAAAAAAAATTATAAAAAAAATTAAAATTTCTGCAGTTCGACACTGTCATTAGGGTTCTGTTCTGTCCTTTTTATTTATCTTCATTTGTAGGATCTGCTTAGAGTATTACAGATTTTAGTTTTAAAATTCCTTTCATCTGCATTGAAACATATAAGTTTGGAATCCTTTTTGAATTTTTCAGAATTTTTGGACATTTTTTTCATCACTTTATCCACACCACTTTCAAACTGCAACACACTTCTGCAGCACCTTTGCATTTCATTCATCTCATGAGAAATCAAATTAAGGGCATCAATTTGACATAGGGTCAGGGTTTCATCACCTGTCCCTAGCCCAAAAATCACCAACCAGCATATCGATCCCAGCCCGTTAATTAAAATTGAGTAGAACGTTAATTGCCCTAGTGGGTTAGGGATACCTACAAGTTGGGTTCAGGTTAGTGTCAAGTTAACTGTGTCAGCTAATTGGTGTGTGCTTACTGGCTTGGTGTCTATGATTGGTTTATCAGGGCTTGTGATTTGGTCTGCCTACCTGGCCAATCTCAGATTGGTGTCTAAGGTTGGCAATCAGGGACCTTCACTCCCCTCCACCTACCTGGCTAAGTCCCATAAGTACTACTAGCTAGTTAGTTCACTTAATTAGACTTCTAATTTGTGCTCTAGGTCTAGGAAACCTTAGCTCGAACTTGAGTCCATTTGCATGCATGACAACTAGAGCAGGAACACCATATTCACCAATCCAAGCCCAGTCCAGTGTAGCCATGGACCCGAATCTTGAAACCATGCTGAAAGGCCTAAATGATCTAATGGCCCAATTGAACCAAATTCTGGCTAAACAATTTCCCTTAGACCAACCAACTCCTACTATCCCATTAGCTCATATGAATGATAGGAGTAAGAACCCTGAAGTACAAGTTGAGTTCATTAATACCCAAGACTTAGGGTATCCTCAAACTGAAGGGTTAGGGAAGGAAGAAGGCAAATCTGAACCTAGTAAATATGTGTATAAGACTAACATAAGTTTAATAGATGAATATGAAGGGGAAGACTGTGAAGAGAACAACTTTAGTACCTTACCTGAGGAAATCTTTGGTAAAGAAAAGATTATTGAGCCTAGTCCTGAAACATCAGAATAACCAAAATTTAGTGAGGACTTGGTTCCCGTAAGATAATGCCCTCAGGAAGAACCCAATACTTTAGCTTCGACACAAGAACTCCTTCAGGTACCTGAGAAGAACCCAATCATTATTTTAGAAGACTTTCCTGATGACCTTCAACTACCTAGAAGCATCCCGCCTGTAGATCAAAATTCTAATCTTAAGGTCATCATGAGTAACCAAGGTCTGTTTCAAGATTCTCCTAAATTACCCCAAGTCTCGGATTCCTATCATAATTTTAGAGCCATTAAGTTTCATTTTGATGAGATTACTAGGATGCATGAGCTTTTAAGGCCTATTCCTTTTGCTACCTACTTTTGGAAAACCTTATGGCATTTGCTAGGAACCCATGGTAAATTCTCATGTGCATGCTAGACCAGGGTCAAACCTAGAGAGTCATTAATCTGCTAGGTTTAGGCCCTAGAGAGTCCAATAAAATTCCTCTCAATAAGGATGCCTAGTTCAGTCTGCATTTCGTAAGTGCTTGTGTAAGTTTCTGAGTCTGCTGAGTCTTTTGCACAGCATGTCACAAATCTGCATAAAGAAATCAGTAATAAGATCAACCTGAGCAATGAAACTTATAAACACATAGCTGACTCACATAAGAGGGCTAAAGAATTCTGTGAAGGGGATTATGCGATGATTAGGCTCAACCCTGAATGGTTCTCCTCTGGAACCATAAAGAAGCTGCATGCCCGCGGAGCGGGACCTTTCAAGATCTTAAAGAAAATAGGGCCTAATGCATATGTTTTGGAACTTCCACCTGATATGGGTATTAGTACAACCTTCAATGTTTCAGACCTAGTAGAATACAAAGAACCACTACTAATACCTAGTGAGCCTTTTGAGCCAGAAACTTTCATTGAGAGTGAACATATTTCCGAGTGTCCACCACCAACCTTACCTGAGCAAAGAGAGAGGATTGAGAGAATCCTGGATGACAAGATCATTACTACCAGGAATAAGGACTATCAGCGATACCTGGTTCAATGGCAAGGTTGACCTGAGTCCGACAACTCTTGGATTACTTGAGAGGACCTGTAAAGACTTAACCTAGACTTGTTCAAGCATTACCAGGGCAAAACTGAACCATACTCGACTCGGTCGAGTTCTGCCCACCCCAGGAGAATTGGTGTGGACACCAGAAGCCGAAAGAAACTTCACTCCAACAAGGTTAGCCTTATCCCAATTTGGATCGAAGATAATTAGGTTACCTTGTATCCTTTAGTTCAAAAATATTTTATTTTCAAGAGTCATTTCCTTTTCAAGAGTCCTGTAATTAATTTTGAATTTCAAATCAAGAGTGTTTATTGAGTCCTGTAATTACTTTTAAAATTTTATTTCCTGTAAGTCCATTTCATGTTTTAAAGTCTAGGTCAGTCAAGTCAGTTCAGTTGAGTTAAGTCTAATTCAGTTGAGTTAAGTCTAATCAAGTCTTAAAGCCATGAAAGCCAGCAATAAGACTCAAATTCTAGACCCCATAATTTGACCACATGAAGAAGAGAAGACACATCAACCAAGCAAGAGAAAAGGACCATCAACTAGGACCACTGGGCGCCACATGTCATTCTTATCCAAGTAGAAGACCACCTCACCATGCCACGTCATCAGGTGCCACTTCACCAGCCACCTCATCACCCTTTGGGCGCCAACTAGGGAGATTCAAATTCAAGGAGGTTGGCCACATCCCTCCAAGTCCTCTACCAAATCCTCCAACCCCCCCCCCACATCCCTCCAAACTCTCCACCAAATCCTCCAACCCCCTTGTAATCCTCCTCGATTTGGGGAGTTTTTAAATTTCAAAAGCTAGCTTTGTGAGGCTATTAAAAGCCTTGGATGCCCATTGTAAAAGAGATTGATTTGGGAAATGAATGAAGTTTGAAGTGAAGTTGTCTTGAGTTTTATGTGTGAAATTTTTCCTATCTTCTTCTTCCACGCCCAAAGCCACTCTCTTCCCTAGCAATTCATCATCCAAGCTCAAGGCAAAGGCATTGGAGTCGGCCAGATCTTCTCAACTATCTCTTCTTTGTTCACAAGTTCTCCCATCCCTTCTTTATGTTTGCATCCTTCAACCTTAACTTTGATCTTCATTACAGGGTCCTTCGAAGTCCTTGAGTTGTGAACAGGGTTCCCCTTGACAATGAACCAACAAGCTGAAGCCCAAGTCCAGGGTTCTGATCACTGTTATCCAAGTTCTCCAGTCCAGAGAGTTTCAAGTTTTGAATCATAGGAAGGTTGGAAAACTCATCAAGGTAAGTCCTCAATCATTAGCCCCTATTGTCTAGATCTTCTTCCTTCTTAGTTTTAGAGTTGTGTCTAATCATGTAATAGTCCCTTTTCATATAATCCTTAAATCTTATTAAGATGAGTACAATGCTAAGTATAATTAGGTTTCATTGCTCTACAAACACCATATTCAAAACATTAATCATATGCGTGCCGCATCATTTCCACTCCAAATTCATATGGAGTACTAACAACGGATTTAGAAGGTACCTTGTTCAGAATGTAAATAACAGTTTCTAGGGCATGACCCCATAAGGAAATGGGTAAATTTATGAAGCACATCATGGATCGTACCATATCTAATAATGTACGATTCCTCCTTTTAGCTATATCATTTAGCTGTGGTGTATAAGGAGGGGTCCATTCAGAAAGAATTCCATAACTTTAAGATAGTCTAAAAACTCCATGGATAAGTATTCTCCTCCTCGATCAGAACGAAGAACTTTAATACTTTTCCCGGTTTGTTTTTCGACCATACTTTGATACTCCTTAAATTTATCAAAGGCTTCAGATTTTTGTTTCATAAGATACACACATCCGAACCTAGATAAATCATCCATAAAAGTGATAAAATATGAGTATCCACCTCTGGCCTGAGTTGTCATTGGACCACATACATTAGTATGTATAAGTCCTAATAACTCAGTTGACCTTTTTCCATGTCCAGTAAATGGAGTCTTGGTCATCTTACCCATGAGACATGATTTGCAAGTTCCTAATGATTCATACTCATAAGGATCAAGGAATTTTTACTTGTATAACTTGCTTATCCTAGACTCATTAACATGACCAAGTCGATGATGCCAAAGTAAAGTATCATTAAAGTCTTTTCTTTTTCTTTTATTATTGACATGAAAAATACTATCATTGGAAAAAAGAGTTAAGAGCCCATTGCTAAACATGCCAGAATAAATAATTTTATTAGACAACATTATCGAGCAACCAGTGCTCGTTACATCCATTACATATCCTTGTTTTAACAACAAAGGAATAGATATAATGTTCCTAATAATCTTAGGCATATAAAAACAATTTTGTAACTCCAAGATCTTCCCTGAAGGCAACTTCAGAATATAGGTCCCTACAGCTTCTGCTTGGATGATATCACCACTAGCACCGTAGAGATTGAAGTCACCTTCCTTCAATACTTTAAGCTTGTGGAGGTCCTGCAAATATTTGCATTTATGGTAACCACAAGCGGTATCCAATACCCAAGTATTTGATATAGACGAATTTAATGTCAATATAGCATGTATCTCATACATAACTTTTGGTGCATCTGACGCACCAGGCTTCACAATTGCAAGGTAAGCCTTGCAATTCCTTTTCTAATGTCCCGCTTTGTCGCAAAAGAAACAGGTCGACTGTTTGGAGGCCTTCTTTCCTTTCTTATTTTTATTGATGCCACTCTTAGGGTTTAGCCTCCTATTAAAACCCTTTTTTCCTGATTTCTTCTTATTGATCTTATCAACAAGAAGAAGTGGAGCCTTATCTTTCTTAACGTGGCTCTCCATTATTTTTAACATATTTAACAGCTCAGGCAAGGAAGTGTTTAGTTTGTTCATGTGATAATTCAAGACAAACTGAGAAAATTACTCCGGGAGTGATTGCAGGATTAAATCCTGATTCAACTCCCCATCCATGATAAAACCTAATTGACCCAATCTGGTGATTAAGTCAATTACCTTTAGAACATGATCCTGAATGGATGTTCCCTCTATCATCCTAGCATGGAATAACTACTTAGATATTTCATATCTAGCAGTTCTGCTATGTTCTCCATAAAGCTCTTTTAAATTGAGCATTATGGATTGAGTATCCATGCTTTCATGCTATCTCTGTAACTCATTGGTCATAGAGGCTAGTATGATACACTTGACAGTTAGGCAATCATTCTGCCACATCTTGTATGTGGCCATATCTTCCTGTGTGGCATCGTCCCCTAGTGGATTAAGACTAGGGGTATCAAGAATATAAGAAAGTTTTTCTGAACTCAGCACAATCTTTAAATTTCTCAACTAGTCCACATAGTTCGAACCAGTCAGTTTGTTGGTATCTAAGATACTTCACAGTGATAATGAAGATGTCATTTAATAAAGAACAATACAAAAGCAAACAACCATGAAATGACTTACATAATTAAATTAGGTCTTCAATTTAATTATGTCTCCCACTATTTTATCAAAAAATCATAGCCCTCACTATGATAATCGAGAAGAACCCTGATCGGTTTTTCTTAGTAAGATTTAAATCCTAATAACTTATAAAAGATTTTGCAGAAAACACAACAAATCTTTTATAAGCTCAAAGGTAGGAAACTCTTCCAATTATATCTCATATAATTCTCAAGAAGTAACTTAGCCTCTAGAACATTATTAGTCTTGTAGAAAACACAACAAACCATAATGTTCTAGTTAAGTCAAGACCCTTTCATTTCTATACAGTCAATACTCAAATATAATGCCCTTGCAGATAACACAACAAAGCATTATACTGAATATACTGTAAGCATATCTATGCACTAGACTAGTATTATGTCAATCACCATATTAGGTCTTGTGGATAACACAACAAACCTAATGTGGTTCATAACACAATAATGATCCAGCATGAAGGAAGGCCAATACATAGTATTTTTAACACTTAAGCATTTTAGTTAAGATTTAAATTTAATCAAATCGGCTAGGCAAGTGGAAGAGATGTGGGAGTCCCCCCGTTGCTTTCCTAGACACCAATAAAAATTGGCCAGGTCAGTCAACGGAACCAATTAAAAACCACAATTCTTTTTACCTTCCCAGAACCACCTTTCTAGACACCGAATGATTAATTGTACATCATGACTAGTGATGCTTATTAGTTAAATATACTAAGACTTAATATAATTTTTAAGAGGTGGGATTTATAAATTTCTAGCACATCCTTATAGAATGTATCACAATCAACATATCATTCTTATAAATAAGAAAATATGTGCTAAGTGTGTCATCATACTAGGACAACCATTTACCATATAATGGATCCACCATTATGCCAGGGCAACCTTATTTCAGTATGATGACTTCAAAACTAAACATATCTCTATAATAATTAGGGTTTGAGTGAAAAACACTAATTAGTGACACACATCAAACATAGATTCTCAAACATACATGCATCCCATAAATGTGCTAAGTGTATCAGCATTCAAGGGTTTAAAAACCCTAACATGCAACACTACAACAAAAAGACATATAAATAATTTCCATATGTTTTAACTGTAATAAGGGTTGCTCTGATACCACTGAAAGGATTCCGGTGCAATGCAGCGGAAAGATAATTTCAAAATGATAAAATTTACACCAAAAACCCTTAGCCAGGATCTCCTTATTCAGGATTAAAATATATGAGAAACATGCAAACCTACACTATTAGAATTAGGGCACCAACCTATTATCGCTAAACCCAATTTTGATGTAGGATCAAAACTTGATGTTGAATGACCCTTTTGAATTCACCAGGCATCCAAATGTCCACCCTCCAATGGTGATCCACAAGAAAATTGATCAAGATGCTCGCTTCTTCAAAAGGTTCCTTCACTTGAATTCTTCTCCCATAACTCAAGATGACTATGGCTGAAAAACTCCACGGCAGGGACTTCTTACTTCCTTTCGTTTTTCTTCCTCTCCCTTTCTTAAGACCTTGTCCTAAGAATACACTCTTGTCCTGAAGGAGGAGGAGGATTTAAGACACTAATGTCTTAATGTAAAGGAAATAGGAAACAGAGTTTATCATCTTTTCTTTTACCGTTCGAGAGATTCTTCCTATCTCTTGTTTTAGACTTGAGTTTCAACAGAGAAGAGAACTCTGTAAAAGGGAAACTCTTGTGCCCTAAACAAGCTAAGGAGGAATCAGTCTCCTGGAAAGGAAAGACAAATAAATAAAAACTCTGTTGTACATTAGCCAAAACACCCGAGGCCTCTGTTCCTTAAATAGACTACAAAAAGGTGTCTTCTCAAAAGAACACAACTCTCCGTAAACACCATTCCCTTTTTTCTCACGCCCCTTCCCTATTTTCTCACTCCCCATCCTTCCTTCTCACGGCCTTCCGGATAAATCCCACAGCCTTTCTGAAAGGAAAAGTCGCGATGTTTTTAAAAGAAAGGAGTCGCGAATTTAAATCTCTGAAGAGATGTTATTTCGCGCAACCAGGAAGCAACAGGCGCTTTCTTCCTTTCTTAAAAACCCATCAACCGTTGGATTCCCATCCAAGGGGGAATATCTGAGGTGCTAATTCTAAGAAATGAGGCCGCCCCATCTTAATTCATCGGAGAATTAAGTTGGGCGTGCCAAGAGTCCATGCGCCATGGACTCTTCCAAATGGCGCGCCAAGAGTCCATCAGCGCATGGACTCTTGGCATTTTGGCGTGAAAATGCTAAGGGGCAGGTGGGGGACCAGCCTAGGTGCATGGTTAGCCAATAGGGTTAGCCATAATCTCTATAACCTCAGTTAGGGTCTAATTAGATCCAATTGGAACCCAAATTGAATCAATCCGGAACCCTAATTCGAATCTAATTCGAATAGATGCTAGGTTTTGCAACAACTGCTAGAGTGTCATCATGCAAAATGATTTAATTACAAAATTAAACCCTTGATCAATTCTCTTAAGTGTGTGACCCATTGGGTTCCACATCTAGCTAGCAGTGGGTTCGAACACAAGTTGACCTAATTTGATTAGAACTCTTTCTAATCGATTTAGGTCAAATCAGGCTTACCTGATTATGATCAATTAGGACTCTTCCTAATAAGTGATCATTCAATTTAATCAACCTACAAGACAAGATTGACGTCTAGCAACGTGTCATGTCTACCCGGAAGATATGGAAATTCTGATCAAATACCAAAACTACCCTTTAGTGGAAAGTTACCGTATAATTAAATCCTTCGATCATCCTGCACCCAAAATATAATTATGGATATGGATATATGTCAAATCCAATATTATATCTGTATCAAACTCAATCTTATATTGATGATTCAATTATCTTGATATTAGAAACCATCTCTAATATCATTACTTTGATCAAAGATTTCTTGAAACATCATCCGATTGATAACTAGCTGGATACAATCTCCTCTTACTAAGAGTGATCGATTCCTTGTTGACCTACTCATTACCTTCATATGCAATTCACCATTCCCAGTATCAAACCTGTGCATGACTCAGTGTCATGATTAGGATTGAACCAAAGCATGGGTTTATGTATATAAGGTACTTATGGCAGTCTCAGGTCAAAGGATTTCTTGTTCCACTCCCACTATGAGAACCTTCTATTGACATGTAGCTAAGACTCCATTAGATGTTCTCAAGATGGATCATATCAATGAACTCATTCTCTAATGAGCACCCACATCCTAGTATTAGTGTCATACACAAGTGACTGTGAGAGCAGTCACCCTCTTCAGTATACATAGGATGTGCTAGTCTTACCGGAAAAACCCTGATCCCCTACTCAGGGTTCCTTTTACTAGGAATATTTTAGATTAAGGTTTTAAGACTTTAGGTCTCACTGGTATGATCTCATCATAACCCTAAAATCATAGCCCTAATCTATGGGGTTCATCATATAATATAAACACAGCGTATGATGAAAAATAATGCCTTTATTAGAATATTGTCAATTACAATGGTTTGGGAGATACAACATAGAATGGCTTGTAGGGCATATCCCTTTCAATCTAGGCAACAATAAGTGGTAATTCCTTCATTAGTAATAGTAGAATATTGTCAATTACAATGGTTTGGGAGATACAACATAGAATAGCTTGTAGGGCATATCCCTTTCAATCTAGGCAACAATAAGTGGTAATTCCTTCATTAGTAATAGTAATATGTTTTATTAGAGTTAAAAAGGGGGTTCCTAAAAGAACTCCTTATTTTAAGTCCTTAACCAGAAGGAAAGATGTTGTAAGGTCAGTTTTACCTATACAAATATGGATTTCAGGAATCTTGTAATCAGCCAGGAGTTGTCTCCATTAGTAGAATGAATTCGATTAGCAGACTTAGCAAAATACCTGGAAGGGATCCCTCTCTGATGCAAATTATATCAGCACCAAAATCTGTTGACTCTGGTCTTGATTTTGATGATTGACAAAATATATGAGTACTTATTATGTTTTAAGTATATTTCTCAGATCTTAGTACTCATCCATGTTGAATGAAGAAATGCTTGTATTTCAGTTGAAAAAGTCCTTAAATTAATGAAAAAGCAAGTATATGGACTTTGGAATTAATATAGAAGAACTTGAAGAGGTTAAAGTTTAAATTTGAAGATGTTTCAGCAATGGCACAGGCAAGTGTCGACACTTGGAAATGAAGTGTCGACACCTGAGGATCAAGTGTCGACACTTGATGAGTGAAGTGTCGACTCAAGGGCTGAGACAAACAGAAAAACTTCAGAAAGCTCTTTCAGTGAAGTGTCGACACCTGGAGCTGAAGTGTCGACACTTGGAAGTGAAGTGTCGAAACCTAGAAACTGAAGTGTCGACACTTGAAACTGAAGTGTCGACACCTGAAGGTGAAGTGTCGACACTTGAACAGTAACGGCTAGTTTTCTAGGCTGCAGAACTTCTCCAACTTGGTTCCAAACGGTCATATTTTCCTCTCTAATGGCTATAAACGGTCATTTAAGTGTTAGGAGGCTATATAAACATCAAAAATCAATTGGGGAAGTAATCCTTTGGTGAGATTTTTGAATATTCTTCAAGGATTCAAGAGTTGAGTGGTTCAAGCCTTCAAGCTTCCAAGTTTCAAAGAAAGCATCCAAAGTTCACATCCTCAAGCATCAATCAAAGGCTTCATCAACTTGAAGACAAGATCTTCATCAACTCTCAACGGGCTTCAAAGAGATATTTGCTTTATTTTAGAATGCTTTTTATTGTACTCATTTATACTTGCTCTTACATTGTTTTATTTAAGATTTTTGGTGAGCCTTGGAAAACCAAAGAGGTTTTTGGTGAGCCTTGGAAAACCAAAGTGGTTGTTGGTAAGCCTTGAAACCAACTAGGGTTTTACTTGTGAGCCCGAAGCCAAAACAAGTTGTTTAGGTTCTTGGTTATCCCGTAAAACCAAGGGTGGTTGTTGGTGAGCCTTGAAATCAACTAGGGTTTGACTTGTGAGCCCGAAGACAAAACAAGTTGTAAAGGTTGTTGGTGAGCCTAAGTTATAAAACCAAACTTAGTGGAATTCCCAAGGGATTCTTGGGGAGTGGATGTAGGTGCTTGGTTGGCACCGAACCACTATAAACCCTTGTATTTGGGTGATTGTTATTCTTGTGCCTTTATTTCTTTATTTCCGCTGCATTTATTTGAAATACACAAGCACTTAAATTGCATTAGCATATACTTGCTTTAGTTCATCTTTTAAATAGTACAAAATTTTTATAAAACCCAATTCACCACCCCTCTTGGGTTGCCTACGTGGGCCTTCAATTGGTATCAAAGCCCGGTGCTCTGATTGTAAATCTAATGATTTTGAGTTAAAGTTCATGGTAACCCTTGTAGGTATTAGTGTTAGACCACCATTTTTCAATGGCATAAATTACATATTTTGGAAAACTTGCATGCGCATCCATATTCAATCTATTGGTTATCATCTTTGGAAAACCATTGTTAGTGGTCCTCATATTCCTTCCATTTTGGTTAATGGCATTTCCATTCCAAAGCTCGAAGAGGATTGGAATGAATATGACATTAAACAAATTGAAATCAATGCTAAAGCAATGAACTTGCTTTATTGTGCATTGGATTTAAATGAATTTAATAGAATTTCTACATGCACATCAGCGAAGAAAATATGGGACACACTTGAAGTTACTCATGAGGGTACTCTTCAAGTGAAGAACACTAAAATTAATTTGCTTATACATTCTTTTGAAATTTTTGAAATGATGCATTAGGAATCTATATCTGATATGTTTTCAAGATTTATGACTATTATTAATGAATTAAAAAGTCTTGGCAAAATCTATACTAATGCTGATTTGGTGAACAAAATTCTTAGATCCTCGCCAAAATCATGGGATCCAAAGGTGACGGCGATCCAAGAAGCTAAAGATGTAGAAACCTTACGTTTGGAGGAGCTTATCGGTTCACTCATGACCTATGAGTTGAACTTATGGCAAAGGATAGTGGAAGCTAATACAGAAAAGAAAATAATAGCTCTCAAGGCCAAAAAGAAATTCAAGGCAATGATGGCAACTTGGAGCGATAGCGAAGATTCAAATACGGATGATGAAGTTGCCCATCTTTGTTTCATGGCACATGAGAAAAAGGTATGTGCTAAAAATATTTATGATTTTACCTTTAAAGAATCACATGATGCATCTAATGATCTTGTGCATGAATATAGATTGCTAAAAATTGAGCACAAGAAATTAAATAGGCATGTAGATTCATTTTCTCTTAACAACACCAATCTTGCAAATAAAAATGATGATTTAAATGCCAAGATTGATATTTTAAAAAATAAAAAGAATAATTTTTCTAAAGAAAAAGAATTTTTAGAAAAAAAAAATGTTATTTAAAAGATTTATGTGATAAATTTTTAATGAGAAAAATATTTTGATTGAGGAAAAGAAGCAAAAACTTTTGAAGAACTTCAATATTCCTGCTTCTTTCAATTTTTCTTATAAATGTGGTTTCAATGCTTATCCTTCTAGATTAAGAAAAGTTTGGGTTCCAAAAGGAACCATAATTACTAATCATAAAGGACCCAAGAAAGTTTGGGTACCAAAAATGTCCACTTAATTTGTTTTGCAGGAATGTCTTGCAACCCAACATGAAGAAAGGAAGTTCTTGAAAAGAGGTTGTACAAGATAATTTAAAGAAGTGGACAAGCTACATTTTGGACTAAATAGTAAAAGAAGGATTATGTATATTGGTAAATTCTAAACATCTCCTTCCATGATTAAAAATGTAGATTAATTTTTATTGCATCAATTACTTTGAAAAATTGTTTTAAATAGTTAATTAGAATCAAGTTTGGACTTATAATTATTGGCTATGATCATGAACTTTTTGGTGTTGATGAATTTCATGCTATCATTATTAAATTTATGATTGTAAGACCTTCACTTGATTTTGATTAATGTATTTAATGAAAAATACTTTTAAAGATGCATATTGATTTGAAAAATGTTTTAATTGATTGATTAGAATCAAGCTTAGACTAATAATCATTTGTTGTGATCATGACCATTTTGAAGTTGATGGATTTCAAGCTCTCATGGTCAAACTTGTGATTATTAGATCTTCACCTGATTTTGATTAATATAGTTTCTAAATTATTTCAAGTGAAATGCTATGATTTATATGTTTTTATTTTTGGCATCTATGCATAATCTAGAAATGATTTGGATCAAGTATAGAACTAGTAGTTAAGGGTTACTTTTAAGAAGAAGGTATGCTTATTGACAAACCCTTGCTCTAATAGCTAGACTTGATATCATATTACTTCTAGCATTTGTATGGATATCAAATCATCTTAAAATGAATTTGAAATCATGCTAAAAGTTTTTAAGTGATATAAATGCTTTGTATTTCGAAAATCATGAATATCTTAAAAAATTTTAAATCTTGATGCATAAGCTTTCATGTTTTATTCCTGAAATAAATGCATATTTTTAAAGGAGGAATAACATTCAGGGGGAGCATCCAAAGATTTGTTATCATATTTGATGCTTTGAATATCTTGTTGATATCATGCTTTGCTTATATTGCTCTGATACTCCTTCTTGTTTTCAAATCTAATTCTTTGAGGGGAGTTACATTCAAATGGTATCATATTCTATTGGTATCAAAATTATTTTTAAAAGAATTCCTAGTAACCGCTTCGGATTGGGTTAGTCACCATGGCTGTCCTGTCATAGGAGATAAGTAGGGCTTAAAGACCCTCTCTTCCCATTCAATGGGCTCTTTTATGATATGTAGGGGTGCCGCTGTGACCTTATCCCATGAACAAGTAAGGTGAATGGATAATATACATCAAATCATTTCTTGCATGTGCTTACATTATGTGGTATCTTGTTCAATTTATATCATATTCAATTGATATCAAAAATATTTGATTTCATGCATTGATTTTGATGACCTACTTGCTATTCTTTCCAACTTCATTCCCACTTTGTATTGCCTTTCACCCTTTTTCATGATGTCAAAAAGGGAGAGAAAATTGTTAAGTATGAAAATGGGAAGATTGGATAAATCATTTGAGAAATGAAAGAAAGTGCAAAAGGGGGAGAAGAATGTAAAATATTTTTATCTAAAGGAATGAATTAGTAAGAAGAAGAAATTTTAAAAATTTAAAATTTTTTGCATATTTTGAAAAATATTTTTGAAGATTTTTCTTTGGATCATATTTTGAGGGGGAGCTTGGTGCTTATTGTTTTGAGCTTACATGTTTATCTTATTATTAATCTTTTAAGCTTACCCTATTCATATACTTAAAGGTTTTGTCATCATCAAAAAGGGGGAGATTGTTGACTCTGGTCATGATTTTAATGATTGACAAAATATATGAGTACTAATTATGTTTTAAGTGTATTTCTCAGATCTTAGTACTCATCCATGTTGAATGAAGAAATGCTTGTATTTCAGTTGAAAAGGTCCTTAAATTAATAAAAAATCAAGTATATGGACTTTGGAATTAATATGGAAGAACTTGAAGAGGTTAAAGTTTCAATTTGAAGATGTTTCAGCAATGGCACAGGCAAGTGTCGACACTTGGAAATGAAGTGTCGACACCTGAGGATCAAGTGTCGACACTTGATGAGTGAAGTGTCGACTCAAGGCCTGAGACAAACAGAAAAACTTCAGAAAGCTCTTTCAGTGAAGTGTCGACACCTGGAGCTGAAGTGTCAACACTTGGAAGTGAAGTGTCGACACCTAGAAACTAAGTGTCGACACTTGAAACTGAAGTGTCGACACCTGAAGGTGAAGTGTCGACACTTGAACAGTAACGGCAAGTTTTCTGGGCTGCAGAACTTCTCCAACTTGGTTCCAAACGGTCATATTTTCTTCCTAACGGCTATAAACGGTCATTTAAGTGTTGGGAGGCTATATAAACATCAAAAATCAATTGGGGAAGTAATCCTTTGGTGAGATTTTTGAATATTCTTCAAGGATTCAAGAGTTGAGTGGTTCAAGCCTTCAAGCTTCCAAGTTTCAAAGAAATCATCCAAAGTTCACATCCTCAAGCATCAATCAAAGGCTTTATCAACTTGAAGACAAGATCTTCATCAACTTTCAACGGGCTTCAAAGAGATATTTGCTTTATTTTAGAAAGCTTTTTATTGTACTCATTTATACTTGCTCTTACATTGTTTTACTTAAGGTTTTTGGTGAGCCTTGGAAAACCAAAGAGGTTTTTGGTGAGCCTTGGAAAACCAAAGTGGTTGTTGGTAAGCCTTGAAACCAACTAGGGTTTTACTTGTGAGCCCGAAGCCAAAACAAGTTGTTTAGGTTCTTGGTTATCCCGTAAAACCAAGGGTGGTTGTTGGTGAGCCTTGAAACCAACTAGGGTTTGACTTATGAGCCCGAAGACAAAACAAGTTGTAAAGGTTGTTGGTGAGCCTAAGTTATAAAACCAAACTTAGTGAAATTCCCAAGGGATTCTTGGGGTGTGGATGTAGGTGCTTGGTTGGCACCGAACCACTATAAATCATTGTGTTTGTGTGATTGTTCTTCTTGTGCCTTTATTTCTTTATTTCCGCTGCATTTATTTGAAATACACAAGCACTTAAATTGCATTAGCATATACTTGCTTTAGTTCTTCTTTTAAATAGTATAAAATTTTTATAAAACCCAATTTACCCCCCCTCTTGGGTTGCCTACGTGGGCCTTCAAAATCAATCAAAGGTTTGTGTTTAAACATAAACCCTTCTTTTAATCTATAATGAGTCTCACAATACCATTTTTGTGTTAAAAATTCTTCTATGGTATTAATCTCTTTCGAAGGTTTAACAAGATTCTCAATCATTGGGGATTTTCCTTTTGATTTGATGGAAACCTGAAATCCTTGGAATGGATCAGGGTCATCTATTTATCTATTCAAGGAGTTTTCCTTGGCTACCCTTAATCTCTTCCTTAAAAACTAAATTTCTCTTTTGATTACTTTCGTTCCTGACATAGATCATCAAGGCTAGGCTTTCAACCCTTTGGGGTTTTGAAATGAAGAATCTGAGCTCTGGTCTTTAACTAAGGATAGAAGTTTTTCCATAAAATCACATCTTTTCTTGGAAGTTTTCTTATAGATAATCATGTCAATCAAGAACTGCTCTTCATTAGATAATACTAGAACCTCAATAATGCAAGGACAAGCACTAGTATTTTCAATCCCGATCAATAAATCTAGATCATGTTTTGGTTCTAGATCTAGGTTGTTGGGTCTAGGATATTGGCCTAATATCCTTGGATTGTGGAAAATAGTTTTAGAAACTAAGATTTGGTTAATCTCATTCTTATTCCCAAGCTTGTCAAGTGATTTCTTTGGATAAAATCCATATAATTTTTTATTAGGTTTTTTTGAGGAATATCCAGCTTCTTCCTTAGAAGAAAATGGTTATCCAAGGGTTTTTAAGAGAAGTAAAGCTTTTCATAAAACATTTTGGATTAGTGGGCTACATTATCCTTATGTTTTGAAGAAGAACAATAATCTATATCCTTGGGTTTCAAGGGATATAGCCTACTACTAAATTCTTCTAAGAAGGATGATCCTAGACTGACATCAAAATCAGGAGATATCCAAATCTAATCATCTTTAATTTCTTCAAGAAAACTTGGTGTCAAATTATCTTACCAATCCAACTTGTTAGAATCATAAAAGTTAGTAGTATTCATAGAGATTTGCTGCTTCACAACTTTTTCTTGAGGCCTATCCTGAAATTCTTCAAGAATTTCTTTATCAATTTTAGTTGGAGAATTATCCTGAAAATGAATTTGTCTTTCCTCTTGCATAAGTTCAATTAGGAACTCAACATAAACATTTTCTTTCCAATTAATCCCAATGTGTTCATGAACAATATTTGACTGTCTTACAGGTTTGACTATAGAGGAGTGAAGAAACTTTTGGCTTTTAGACATTTTTCTAGTTCTTAGAAATACTTCTAATCATAGATTCTTGAAGGTTTGGATCTATCTTTTCAAGGCCTTGAATGTAGTAATTGTCAAACCAAACAAAGAAATGGATGTTCCTTTCTTCAGCTTCTAATTGCTTACACTAGAGGTTTCTAATAAAAATAATCTCTTTTTGAGAATAGGTTCCAAGATACCATCTAACTATTTCAGCATTTTCCATAGAGTCAAGATCTCTTCTTAACCCCTCTTTGTCAACTTTGAAATTTTGGATACCATTTTGTTCTTGGTGAGAACTCAAAGGTTTGTATGTGGGTTTTTCCACACTATTTTTGGGATATTTTGGATTTCTTATAATAACTAGACCTAGAGACATCATATCTAAAATTAGGATAATTGAAACTATAATTAGGTTCTGATAGGTTCAAGACCTAAATCTTCAATATCATCTTCGCTTTCTGATGACATTCAATTCCAGTCTCTTCATCATCTGATTTATTTTTTGATTGATATTCAACTTCATTTTTTTCTTCAAACTCCAAGACTTCTGACCCATAACTAGGTTCTAATTCATAGCTATAGTTTATCTTATAATCACTCTCACTATAATAAGACATAATTGGCAAACAAAAGAGTATTAAAGAAAGATTTTAAATAGTTGAAAACATGAAAAACTATTTTTGTAGGTAACTTTGAAAAGCTATACTAAATCCCCATGGTCCTAATATGATGGGTATAATCATTGTTATATTCGGGTCTAGCATAATTACTCCTTGTAAGGGTTCTAATGATACTAGCCATGGTGACCTGCGACACACTTGAAGAGGATCGGCCTAACAACTGCCCTTCAATGCCTTCCCGTCTAACACTAAATAATTAAGCCCTAAATTGCTAAACCCTGAACCCAAAATCCCAAATACTAACTTGAACCCCAATACCCCAAACCCTCAATCCTAAAATGTAGACCCAAAATCCTGAGCCCTAAACAACTAAACCTTAACCTTAAATCATAAACCCTCAATCCTAAACCCTAAACCACCAAAGCTCTAAACCCTAAACCCTAAACCCCAACCCCTAAAATCCAAATCCAAAAACTCTAAACCCTAAAATATAAACCCTCAAACCGTAAATCTTAAACCCTAAGAACAAAACCTTAAATACTAAACCACTAAACCCTAAACCCAAAAGCCTAAACCCTAAACCCTAAACCTTAAAAACCTAATTCTTAAACATTGAACCCTAAACTCTAAACTGTGACCCCTCAAATGCTAAACACTAAACCCTAAAACCTGATTCCTAAAACCTAGAACCCTAAACCCAAAACAATAAAATCCAAATCCCACTAAACCATAAACCACAAACACTAAACCCCTAAACCCTAAAACTAAAACCCTAAACCCTAATAAACCATCAAACCCTAAAAACCTAAGCCCTAAAACCAAAATCACAAACCTAAACACTTAAACCATAAACCATTAATCCCTAAACACTAACATGCTAAATCGTAAATCCTAAAAATTAAAACCCAAAACCCTGATACAAAACTGGCAACCCTAAACCTCAAAAACTAAACCTTAAACCACTAAACACTAAACACTAAACCCAAATTCTTAAAACCCTAAAGTCCTAAACCCTAAAACCAAAGCACTAAACCCCTAAACCCTAAATCCTAATCCTTAAACCTTCAACGAGCACCCTACATCCTGAACCCTAAACCCTAAATACTACACCCTAAACCCCAACATCCTGAAGCCTAAATGCTAAACCACAACACCCTAAACCATAAACCACAAACCCTAAACCTTAAACAATAAAATGCCAAAATCCTAAATCCTAAAACCAAAATCCAAAACACATAATTCCTAAACCCAAAGCACAAAATCCTAAATCCTAAACCCTCAAACCATATATTTTAAATCGTAAAACCAGAACATAAACCCTTAAATGCTAAACCCCAAACCATTAAATGCAAAACCCTAAATCCTAAACTTGAAATAATAAAACCCTAAATTCCTAAACCCTAAACACTAGAACCCCAAAACCCTAAACCCCTAAACACTTTACGTTAAAGCCTAAAGCCATAAACCCTAAACCCTAGCATTAAACCTAGAAACACTATATCCTAAACACTAACACTATAAACCCTAAAACCTGAAATACTAAACTCTAAATCCTAAACCCTAAACCCTAAACCCTAAACCCTAAAGGCTAGACACTAACACCGTAAACACTAAACCCTAATATCATAATCCATAGACCAAAAATGATAAACACATAACTACTAAGCCCTAAACCATAAATTATGAACCCTAAACTCAAAAACCCCAAGATCTATACCCCAAACCCTAAAACCTAAAAACTAAATCCTAAACCTAAATAAAAAATGCCTAAACCCTAAACCCTAAATCCTAAACCCTAAACACTCAAACTGTAAATCCTAAACCCTAAACTACTAAATATGAAATCATAAACCCTAAAATCCTAAAATGCTAAACCATAAGAACTAAAACCTCTAAATCCAAAACCTTGAACCCCTAAACACTTTACGCTAAACCCTAAAACCAAAAAACCTAAACCCTAAACCCTAAGCCCACAATTGCTAAACTGTAAACCCACCCTAAACCCCAAATCCTCAATCTTAACACCCTAAACCATAAAATCCTAAACCCTAAACCCCAAAACCTAAACCTTGAACCCCAACACCTCAAACCCTCGATCCTAAAACCAAGACCCTAAATCTAAGTCCTAAACCACTAAACCCTAAATCCTAAATCATAAACCCTCAACCCTAAATCCTATACCACCAAAGCTCCAAACCCTAAAACCTATAACCTAAACACCTAAAACCCAAACCCTAAACCCTAAATCTAAACCCTAAAATCATAAATCTTCAACCCTAAGACCAAAACCTTAAATACAAAGCCACTAAGTCCTAAGCCAATAAACCCTAAACCCAAAATCTCAAACACTAAACCCTAAAACCATGAATCCTAAATCCTAAAGCCTAAATCCTAAACCCTAAATCTTAAAAACCAAAACCCTAAACCCTAAAACCAAAATCTTAAACCTTGAACATTAAACCCTAAACTGTAAACCCTTAAATGCAAAACATTAAACCCTAATACCAAAAACCAAAAACCAAAAACCCTAAAACCTAAACAATAAAATTCAAATCCCAGTAAATCTTATACCACAAACCCTAAAACCTAAAGCCAAAACCACAAAGACTAAATGACTAAACCCTAAACCCAAACGAACCTTCAAACCCAAAAACCTAAACCCTAAAACCAAAACTGTAAACCCTAAACCCTTTAACCATAAATCCCAAATCCCTAAACACTAACACCCTAAACTCTAAATCCTAAAACATTAAAACCCAAATTTCTAAATACTAAACTAATAAATCCTAAACAGGAAACCCAAAACCATCAAGCAGTGAACCCTAAACCAAAAAGCAAAACTCTAAACCCTAAACCAAAAACCCTAAACCATAAAACCCTCAACACTAAACCCAAATCCCTCAAACACTAAAGTCCTAAACCCTAAAACAAAAGCACTAAATCCATAAACCCTAAACCCTACACCCAAAACAGACACCCTAAATCCTAAATCCTAAAACACTAAACCCTAAAACCTAAATACTACACCCCAAACACCAACACCCTAGACCCTAAACCCTAAACCCTAAACCCTAAACCTTGACCCCTAAAACCTTAATGCTAAACCTAAACCGAAAACACAATCCCTAAACCCATAACGTAAAATCCTAAACCCTAAACCCCCAAACCCTAAATCCTAAACCATAAACCAAAACACAAAACCTTAAATGCTAAACCCTAAACCATTAAATGCTAAACCCTATACCCTATACCCTAAATCCTAAAATCATAAAATCTTAAACCTTAAACCCTAAAGCCAAAACCCTAAAACCTAAACCCAAAATCTTAAACCCCTAAACACATTATGTTAAACCTTGATACCATAATCCCTCAACCCAAAACATTAAACCTAGAAACACTAAACCCTAAAACCCTAACACTATAAACCCTAAAACCTAAAATCTAAACCATAAAACCTAAAACCAAAAGCCAAAACCCTAAATCCTAAACCCTTAGACCCTAAGACCATAAACCCTAAAACCAAAACCTTAAATCCCAAACCCTAAACCACTAAACCCTATACCCTAAATGGTAAACACCAACACCATAATGACTAAACCCTAAAATCGTAATCCATAAGCCCCAAGCCCTAAACATTAAACTACTAAACTCTAGACCCAAATCCATAAACCCTGAACCCTAAACCCTAAAACACCATAACCATATATCCCAAACACTAAACCTTAAATCCTAAAATACTAAACCAAAACCCAAAATGCCTAAACCCTAAATCCAAAATCTTAAACCCTAAAACCTAATCAGTCAAACCCTAAAACAAAAATACTAATCCAAAATCCTTAAACCCTAAACCACTAAATCTGAAATCATAAACTCTAAAATCCTAAAATGCAAAACCCTAAACTCTAAGAATGCTAAATACAAAATCTTGAACCCCTAAGCACTTTATGCTAAAACCAAAAACCAAAAAACCTTAACCCCAAACCCTAAGCCCAAAAATGCTAAACCATAAACCCTGACACCCTAAACCCTAAATCCTCAATGTTTACACCCTAAACCCTAAATCACCAATCTTTACACCCTAAACCCTAAACCCTAAAATCCTAAGCCTTAAACACAAAAATCCTAAACCTTAAACTTAAACCATGAGCCCCAACACCCCAAACCCAAATCCTAAGCCCTAAACCACTAAATCCTAAACTGTAAACCCTAAATCACAAACCCAAAACCCTAAACCACCAAAGCTCCAAACCTTAAACCCTAAACCCCTAAAACCCAAACCCAAAACCTTAAGCCCAAAAACCTAAACCCTCAAACTATAAATCTTAAGCTCTAAGACCAAAACCTTAAACACCAAACCACTAAATCCTAAACCTGAAATCGCAAACACTAAATCCTAAAACCATGAACCCTAAATCCTAAATCCTAAACCTTAAAAACCTAAACCTTAAACCCAAAAACTAAAACCCTAAAATCAAAACCCTAAACCATAATCCACAAAATCCTAAACCCTAGAACCTGAACCCAAGATCACAGATCCTAGACTGCAAACTGCAGACCCCAAATCCTAAACCCCAGACCCTAGACCCTAAACCCTTAAATACAAATCCACAAAGCCTTGAACCAAAAAAACGTAAAATTTAAACCGCTAAATGCTAAACCCTAAAGCCTATGTACCATGTTGTACCATGACGGCTCACCCTCAGCCAGAACCGGCACAGTCCTGCGATCTGACCCGGCCGCCCTTTTCAAGGCTATAACTAAGAGAGGTCCGACCCTCCAGAGTAGAGGTCTGACCCACCGGAGTTGAGGTCCGAACGACCCTCTCCTGCTGGGGTCCGGCCCACCACTCTCCTTCGGAGGTCTGACCCACTGAAGTGAGGTCTGAACGACCCCCTCCTGCTGGGATCCGGCCCACCGCTCTACTCCAGAGGTCCGACCCACCGGAGCTATCCAAACGACCCTCTCATGTCTGGCCCACTGCTCTCCTTCAGAGGTCCGACCCATCAGAGCTGAGGTCCGAACGACCCTCTCCTGCTGTGGTCCGGCCAACTGCTCTCCTTCAGAGGTTCGACCCACCGGAGCTGTCCAAACGACCCTCTCCTACTGGGGTCCGGCCCATCGCTCTCCTTCAGAGGTCCGATCCACCAGAGATGAGGTCCGAACGACCCTCTTTTGCTGGAGTCCGGCCCATCGCTCTCCTTCACAGGTCCGACCCACCGGAGCTGTTCGAACGACCTTCTCCTGCTGGGGTCCGGCCCATCGCTCTCCTCCAAGGTCCAACCCACCAGAGCTGAGGTCCGAATGACCCTCTCCTACTGGGGTCCGGCCCATCGCTCTCCTTTGGAGGTTTGGCCTTTGGTCCGACCGACCCTCTTTCCCACAGTCGACGTCCGACAGACGAGCCTTAGCATCCAGGGTATTCCAGAAGCACCTTTCTATTACTGCTGGATCATGCTATCCCAATAGCCCTGCTCCACTAATTCCATGATGCCACCGTATCTGCGCGCCATGTGGCCACTCTCCAGATTTTCCGAGGGGCAAATCGATCTTTCTCAACCTCTCCCGTAACGGATTTTGGAGTATTTCGAGCCTATATAAGGTACCCAGTGGACCCCATTCGAAGGGAGGAGAATCCTTCCCTCTCCATAAGCTGTTCATCCTTTGATTCCTCCATTCTGTTGCCTTCAATCTCCTACTAACTTAAGCATCGAAGGGTCTCCCGGCGGAACACCACCAGTGCCCTTGGGAACTTTGTGTAGGTTCGCTCGGGAGAGGAGTGTTCTAGCCTATCCAGCCACCCTCGGTCCCCAGTCCAGTAGTTGACGCCGCAACAGATTGGCACTAGAGGAAGGGCCTTTCTTATAAAAGGAGGAATTGATCATCCCAGCAACAAAATGGCTAAGGGAAGAGATCCAAATGCCACTGCCATAAGGGGTATCTCTCCTTCCAGGTCTGAGGAGCCTCTTAGGGAGAATGATATCACTGCCACTGCTCCTACCACCGCAAAACCCCCCATCACGTTGGGGTTGTAGCAGTTCCAAACTTTGGTGAATCGCATTGAAACACTTATTGCTACAATCCAGCTTTTTCAGGAAGCAGTCAATAATCGTCAGCAGCCACCAGCTATTTCATGCACCAATCCTATAACTGCTACTGAGGGAAGCCGATGGTCGAAGGTCCCTCAACAATATTCTCACACCGTCGCGGAGCCCTGGAGGTCCTTGGGTGACCGCACCGACGGCAAGAGGGCAAGGCCTGCTCGCCTTCCTATGCTGAATCTATCCTGGTCGACGGTCGGCCTGCTGTTGAGCCTTTGAAAGACTATGCCAGCAAGATCATGCGCATGGAGGAGCATATTGCTGAGATCGCCCATCGGTAGAAGGCCTAAGGGGGACAGGTATACAACTGTCGTCCCCCATTCTTTGATGAGATTCTGGCAAAGATGATTCTCCGCCACTTCATGATCCCACAAGTAGACCCCTACGATGGTACCACTGACCCCTTGGACCATTTGGGCAAGTACAAAGCCCATATGATTGTCCAAGGCACCTCTGACGCTCTCCACTGCATCGCCTTCCCTGCTACCCTTAAGAAGATCGCTCGGATGTGGTTCTTTGCCATCTGACCAGGTACGATCCACTCCTTCTCTCAACTCAAATCACTTTTCCTTTCACGTTTCAGGACTTGCAGTCGGACCCCGAGGAATACCGACTGCGTCTTCCTCGTGCTGCAAAAGGAGGGAGTGACCCTTCAAGATTTCATGGCCCATTTCAACTCAGCGACCATGGAAATCCCGGATTTGAATGAGGCTGTAGCAATGTCAGCTTTCAAGTGAGGGCTTTGCTCATCCAAGCTGACCTTCTCCCTGGACAAGAAACATCAGACAAGCTATAGTAAACTCCTGGCTAAAGCACAGAAGTACACCATGGTGGAAGAACAAGCGGCCGGCCGATGTCAAGCTGAAGGACGGCCGACCCCGAAGAAGTGGAGTGATAAAGCTCCCGAAGTTTGACCTCCGAGTGATAGTCAACGGTCGGCCCAACGCCGAAGTCCGAAGCCGAGGGACTTCCCCCGAAGGTTTGAGACTTATACGCCCCTGTCCCTGCCAAGAGAGAAGATCCTGAGAGAGATCGAGAACGAGACCTTTTTGCAAAGGCCTCGATCGATGAGGGGCCCTCTTGCCCAAAGAAATAAAGACAAATTATGTCGGTTCCATAGGGATCATGGGCACAATATCGAAGAGTGCCTACAGTTGAAGGATGCCATTGAAGACCTCATCCGGAGGGGATACCTGTGCAAGTATGTCCGACCCCATCGGGACCGAGCTGAAGCATCAAACGCTCGAAACCCTCCAGAGGAGATGGAACTCCGCAATCAAAGGCCAACTGGTGGGGATGTCAACATGCTGCATCGGCGATCCGAAGGAAGTTATGAGGACAGGACCGATATTGCTAAAAGGTCCAGGGGCTCCAATGCAATCACCTTCTTCGATGAAGATCTTCTGGAGACTCATGTTTTTGAGAACGATCCTGTAGTCATGTAGACAGTGATTGCCAATTACGATGTAAGAAGAATACTTATTGATAATGGAAGCTCGATAGAGATATTGCTGTATGATGCTTTTGTGAGAATGAATCTATTCAGGTCCATGCTACAGGAATCCCCCGTGCCGCTGACAGACTTCGGGCACAACTACATCAGAGTGGAAGGAAAAATAGTTCTCCCTGTGACTATTGGAACGGAGCCTTTCCAGAGAACCCTCCCCATCAATTTTATGGTAGTTCAGACGACCTCACCTTATAATGCTATTCTGGGCCGACCGGCCCTTGACAAATTCAGAGCTATAGTGTCAACTTACCATCTGTTGGCAAAATTTCCGACCAGGAGCGGGGTCAGAGTGATGAGGGGAGACCGTCGGATGGCTAGATAGTGTCTGACCATTATGAATCAACAGTCAGAAGGCCATCCCACTCTAAAGCAACTTGACCCAAGAGCTGAGGCCGATGGCCTCGGTTAGCCAGGGGAAAGAATTCTATTTGTTCCCCTTCGAGAGGATGATCCCACCAAAGTCCTTCAGATTGGAGGCTCTCTCAGTGAAGACTTTAAGTAAGAATTGATCGGCTTCCTTAGGAGTAACGCCAACATCTTTGCTTGGTCAGCATCGGACATGTCTGGAATACCGTCGGAGGTCATCACTCACTAGCTCATGGTCGATCCGACCTACTGACCTGTCCGACAGAAGAAGAGAAGCTTTGCTGCCGAAAGACAGAAAGCCATTGATGTGGAAGTAAAGAAGCTCCATGATGCTGGCAGGGAAGTCCACTACCCTGAGTGGCTGGCGAATGTGGTTATGGTAAAGAAGGCCAACGGGAAGTGAAGGATCTGTGTAGATTACACAGACCTCAACAAAGCCTGTTTGAAGGATAGCTTCCCAGTACCCAAAATTGATCAGCTGGTGGATGCCACGGTAGGCCACCAACTTCTCAACTTTATGGATACCTTCTCCGGCTACAATCAAATAAAGATGCATCTGGAAGATGAGGAGAAGACCACCTTTGTCACTGACAAGGGTCTGTACTATTATCGGATGATGCCTTTCGGCTTGAAGAACATCGGCACCACCTTTCAGAGGCTGATCAACCGAGTGTTCGAAGGTCAGCTAGGCAGGGACATGAAGGCTTATGTGGACGACATGATAGTGAAGAGCCTCTATAAGACTGACCACATCAAGGACCTGTAGGAATCCTTTGATGCACTCAAGCACCATCGGATGAAGCTGAATCCCATGAAATGTACCTTTGGGATAACCTCTGGCAAATTCCTTGGTTTTCTAGTTACATAGAGGAGAATTGAGGTGAATCCCTACAAGATAAAGGCCATCACGGAGATGGTGCACCCGACCAATAAAAAGCAGGTGCAAGAGCTTACTGGCCAAATCGCCTCTCTCAGCCATTTTATCTCCCGTTCGATTGAGAAGTCCCTACCATTCTTCAAGACCCTACACTGGTTAGAGGGTTTTGTTTGGACTGACGAGTGTCAGTCGGCTTTCGAAATATTAAAGGAGTACTTGAAGAACCCTCTATTGCTGGCCAAGCCAACGGAGGGAAAGCCTTTATACCTCTATTTTTCAGTGTCAGACGAAGTGATTTGTGCCATCCTTGTGTGAGTCGAAGAGGATGGACATCAAAAGCCTATCTATTATATCAGCAAAGTCCTCCACGACGCTGAAACAAGGTATCCCAAGATGCAAAAGTTGATATACTCTTTGGTCACATCCACCAAGTGACTCCGACCGTATTTCCAAGCGCATCCATTGTGGTGATTACCGACCAACCCCTCAAGGCAATCCTTCGAAGCACAGATACATCCGGTCGGCTTGCCAAGTGGGTCGTCAAGCTAGGCGAATTCGACATCTCTTTCTAGCCATGATTTGCCTTGAAGGCCGAGGTAATTGCTGACTTCATTGCGGAGTGTATGTGGAGATAGGAGATGCCTCCTCTAATGGCTGAAGTACCTGAAGCCGATGCTATCTATGAAGTCGAACCAGCCTGGACTCTCCATGTGGACGGAGCGTCCAACCTCACAGGGTGTGGGGCTGGACTGATCCTAGCCGACCCGGATGGGGAGAACTTGGAATATGCATTACACTTTTTATTTTAGGTGTCAAACAATCAAGCGGAGTACGAAGCCCTCCTCGTGGGGCTACGAATTGCCAACGAACTGGGCATCAGCCGACTCAGAGTCTTCTCCAACTCCCAACTGGTGGTTAATCAAGTGAAGGGGGAATTTGAAGCAAGGGATTCGACCCTGGCAAAATATTTAAACAAGGTACAAAACCTTATTTCTTGGTTCAGATTTTTCGAAATCCTCCACATACCTCGTCTGCAGAACTCTCAAGCGAACGCCTTGTCAAGGTTGGCTATGGCTGCCAGTGGGACTTCTGACCGAACTTTTGTGGAGTATCTGCGGCACCCTAGCATTGCTGAAGAGCTGACCGAGGTCCACCAGGTGGAACATGAAGCTTCTTGGATGGATCCAATCCTTAGTTTCCTGGCCAAAGGAACTCTTCTGGAAGATCCGGCAGAGGCCAAGCGGGTGCACTTGTTGGCCTCTAAGTACGTCATCCTTGACAGCATCCTTTATAAGTGATCATTCTCACAGCCATTGCTAAAGTGCTTGGGGCCGGCAGACGCCAACTACGCCCTCAAAGAAGTCCATGAAGGCATCTGTGGTGATCACCTCGGAGGGAGATCCTTAGCCTACAAGATCATCCGGTAGGGATATTACTGGCCCACCATTCAGAAGGATGCGTCGGACTTCTTCCAGAAGTGCGACGCGTGTCAGAGGTACTCCATCATTCAAAGGTGACCCACCAGCGAGCTGACTCTGATCATCGCCCCATGGTCGTTCGCACAGCGGGGGATGGATATCCTGGGACCTTTTTTCCCGGCCTCCGGGCAACGGAAATTTTTGCTTATGGCCATCAACTATTTCACCAAGTGGGTGGAGGCCGATCCACTAGCACAGATAATGGAGGCCAAGGTGGAGAACTTCGTCCAGAGCAATATCATCTTTTGATTCGGCATTCCCCGAACGATTATTACTAACAATGGAAGACAATTTGACAACTCTAAATTTCAAGATTTTTGTCAGCAATATCATGTCTTTCATCGACTTACCTTGGTCGGTCACCCTCAGTGCAATGGAGAGGCTGAAGTCACCAACCGAACAATCTTGCACGGGCTGAAGACCTGGCTCAATGAGGCAAAGGGACTTTGGATGGAGGAACTCCATTCAGTATTATGGGCGTATCGGACGACAACCAGAGCGTCGATCGACGAAACCCTGTTCAACCTCACTTATGGAAGTGAAGCTATCATCCCTATTGAGACCTCTCTTCAATCTCTCCGGATTGACCACTATGCCGAACCGGCCAACTCCGAGTGGTGAAGGACTGACCTAGACTTGCTTGAAGAGACTAGACTTCGGGCAATCATGAAGATGGCGGTATGCCATCAGAAGATTGTGAAATATTACAACTCGTGAGTCAAAGCGTGAGCTTTCTGAGTCGGAGACCTGGTCTTGCGGAGAACCGAAGTTTTGAGGTCGACCGAACTAGGCAAGCTTTCCCCAAATTGGGTGGGACCTTATCAGGTCGTTGAAGTGGTTCGAGCTGGCACATATTGACTTGAATATTTGGACGGACGATAGATGACGCGTCCGTGGAATGTAGACAACCTCCGCAAGTATTATAAATGAAGTTTACATTCCTTCTACTAATCACTTCCGAAAGTCCGACTCCGATCGACAAAGGCTCAAGGGTATCCCACTTCCGAAAGTCCGACTTCGATCGATAAAGGCTCTAGGGCAGCCCACTTCTGAAAGTCTGACTCCGGTCGGCAAAGGCTCTAGGGCAGCCCACTTCCGAACATCCGACTCTGGTCGGCAAAGGCTCTAGGGTAGCCCACTTCCAAAAGTTCGACTCTGGTCAGCAAAGGCTCTAGGGCAGCCCACTTCTGAAAGTCCGACTTCAATCGGCAAAGGCTCTAGGGCAGCCCACTTTCGAAAGTCTGACTCCGGTCGCAAAGGCTCTAGGGTAGCCCGATCCAGAGAGCCGACGGACCAACACTTATGATAAATTTCCTAAGCTCGTAGCTCCGGCCTGAGCTGAAATCTGATCGCTGTCTCAACTACTTCTGGGTCCGGAAAGCCGATGGACCAACACTTAGGATAAATTTCCTAAGCTCGTTGCTCCGGCCTGAGCTGAAGTTCGACTATTACCTCAACTACCTTTTGGTTCAGAAAGCCGACGGACCCATATTTAAAGTGGAAATCCTAAGGGAGTCTAGTTCGGCCTGGGCCACTATTCGACATTTGCCTTGGAGGTCCGACCGTTTGCTCAGATCAGCCGATTAATCTACACTTGGTGAAATCTCAAAGGGAAAAAGTCAAGATATTAGGAAAGAGGTCTTTCATTACTTCAAAATGGTGTCTTTACAAAGACTGAAGGTCAGACCTTTACAAGCAACTAGGTCTGACCCTCGGGAAGTACAACATCTGCGACCACTTCGGCCCCCTCAACAACGACAGCCGCTCCGACCTCATCGGCCCCTTCGACTGCCTCCGCCTCGACTCCAACTGGGGTGACAGTTCCGGTTACTTCCACGACAGCCTCCACTAGAGCTTCGGTTGCTTGGGTAGTTGAATCCGCCCCATCCAGCACTTCTACTTCCGTTGGCTTCGGCGGCTGAAGGAATGATAGATCAAGTTCTGGGAATGTCGTACTGACCTTTTCCAGGCACTCATCGTATCCGTAGTCAAAGTCGACTGTCCTGTCTTTGTTCATCTCCTTCATGAAGTCCTCTAAGGCTTTATACTCTACAACGGCTTTCTCGCCAGCCGTCTTCAGCAGATCTTGGGCCGTCTTCAGTAAGCCCTTGTATCTCTCCACTGACGCCTGATAGCCCTTTGTGCGGATATCACACTCGGCCAAATGACCCTCCTTGACGGTTAGCCGACGGGTCAGGGTCTTGATCTTCTTTTTCTTATTTTTTAGCCTTGCCTCTTGATTCGCCTTTTGGGCAAGCAAGTCCTCCAGCTGTTTCTTCTGGGCCTCCAGTTCGGCCAGTAGGGGGGACACTTCTGCCGCTATGGCCCTCAAGCCGAGCACCTCTTCTCTGGAAGCTGTCAGTGCCTCCCATGCTATGTCCCTCGCCAACTTGGCCGCTTCGGCCCTCTGGGTTAACTGCTCTTTTAGATAAAGCAGCTCACCCAGTCCCTCGTCTATCAGAAGGTTGTCTTTGACAAGCTGCCGACAGACGCTCACGGTTAGAGAATCGCCAATCATGAATTCGAAGTGAAGACGGGAAGAGTGAAACTTACGCCAAGAAGATGACGAAGGGAACTCCTTGCGGCCTCGTTCATCGACCGCCCGTCGTTGTCAGGAGCAGCCCTCTGGAGCAGCTCCTTAGCCTCCTCAGCGTTGTGCCACTTTTGGCACTCCTCCTCCTCTTGGGCACTGCCGGCCCTCTCGTCAACGGCTGACGGCCCCTCCCCTGTAGAGGTTCCCCGGATTGTCGGGGGGATCGCCGCGGTCAGCTCCAATGGCGGGAACGAAGGGGCCGCTTCTGCCCCGGTCGACATCGAGGGCCTCTCTTCTGTCTGGGCGACTGGTCGGCTGATCAAAGAGAATCGCTCGGACACAATCACACTTCAGCGTTCGGTCAGAGGCATGTCATCCCTTGACTCGACCGACACCACAGCGATGGACAGTTCTACCGCCATCGTTTCTTCGACATTTCGGGCACTGGTTCTTCCGCCCGCTTTTTCTGCTTTTGTGGTGTCGGCTCTGCAATCCGAACGGCCCTCTGTTGTGCTGACCGTGCCAAAAGGACTGCCCAACTCGGCTTCATTTTCCTGCCTGTCAACAACCAAAGTTAAAGTTAGATGCAGTCACAAAGTCGACAGAGTATAAAAACCCGATCTCCCTCTATGACTCTCGTCCTACCTAACATCGGGTGCCGGCTGAGTCCAGCTTGGTGAAGGCTCCCCTCGAGAAGCATAAAGCCGACAAACTTTGGATCCTCACCCTCCAATTTATGGAAGTCAGCCTTGTCAGCCCTCGAGACTTTCCTTCCATTCAGAGCATTTGGCCTCGGCTCCCTCCAGGCTGCCTCAAAGCCCCACGACTCCAGGCTATCTACAAAGAAATATCGGGACTTCCATCCATGAATTGCGGACGGAAGCCCCCCTAGAATCTTCCAGCCAGGGCGTGGACTGAACATCTACCACTCCTGACTTCGGAAGTCCTGCTTCAGCAGGAAAAAGTTTGAAAACAGGGACACCCTAGGCTCGATGTCGGCCTCCCGATACAGGACTACGAAGCCGCAAAGAATTCTAATGCTATTCTGCGTCAGCTGAGAAGGTGTAACTCTATAGGTATTGGAAATCTGAACAAAGAAGCTGTGAATTGGGAAATGAAGACCGGCTTTTAGGTGGTCTTCATACATGGGGAGAGCTCCTAATTTCAAAGGCCCGTTCACCCTACTCTCACGGCTAGGGACGGTCAGGTGTAAAGTAAAAGGAATGTTATAGATAATTCAAAGGTTTTCGACCCTCTCTTAGGTCATGGCCGATGAAATGTCAAAAGGACCAGGATCCCTATGACCGCGAGCCAAAGCCATTCTAAGATGGATTGAGGTGGGGGAAGATGGAGACGGGACTGACCTGGTTCATTGGATCTCTAAAAGAGGCTAAAAGCAACGCAGGGAGGGAGGAGGCAACCATCTCTTCAAGCACTAGCATGGCGAAAGGTCCCTCTGGGCTCTTCTCCCCTCCTTTTATAGGCATCCGGGAGCCGCTTCCCAATGCATCCCCCCACGTGCCGAGATCCGATGGCTGGCGCTTCAGTTCTCGTGTTGGACAGGAATCCGAGGGGACGCACCGGATCATATCCAGCCGCGATCTGCATGACAATCGAAGCAATGGTGGATGAGCCATTCTGGCAAGTGCACCAACCGCCCTGTTGGGGCCACGTGTCCCACGTCGCATCAAGAATCCAAATGGGCATCTACCATGCACCGTACCGGCCATAACTGCTCCCCTTATCCTCACCAACTAGGCACTAACACCTATCCCGGGACAAAAATCGGAGCATGAGGTGGCCGGACGCAGCACGCCGAACCGGATTCACCATCATTTGAATGGATGGTGCATTTACTGCCATTTAATGCCCTCGCCCTTCGAGCCTACGGACTCTTTCGAAGCACAAGGGCAAGGGGGACAACTATTGTACCATGATGGCTCACCCTCAGCCAGAACCAGCCTAGTCCTGCGGTCCGACCCGGCCACCCTTTTCAAGGCTCCAACTAAGAGAGGTCCAACCCACCGGAGTAGAGGTCCGACCCACCGGAGCTGAGGTCCAAACGACCCTCTCATGCTGGGGTTTGGCCCACCGCTCTCCTTCGGAGGTCCGATCCACTAGAGCTGAGGTCCGAACAACCCCTTCGTGCTGCGGTCCGGCCCACCGCTCTCCTCCAGAGGTTCGACCCACCGGAGCTGAGGTCCAAACGACCCTCTCCTGCTGGGGTCCGACCCACCGCTCTCCTTCTGAGGTCCGACCAACCGGAGCTGTCTGAACGACCCTTTCCTGCTGGGGTCCGGCCCACCGCTCTTTTTCAGAGGTCCGACCCACCGGAGCTGAGGTACGAACGATCCTCTCCTATTGGGGTCCGGCCCACCGCTCTCCTTCAGAGGTCCGACCTACAAGAGCTGTCCGAACAACCCTCTCCTGCTGGGGTCTGGCCCATCTCTCTCTTCCAGAGGTCCGACCCATCGGAGCTGAGGTCCGAACGACACTCTCCTGCTGGGGTCCGGCCCATCACTCTCCTTTGGAGGTTTGGCCTTTAGTCTGACCGATCGACTTTCCCACGGTCGATGTCCGACAGGTGAGCCTTAGCATCTAGGGTATTCCAGAAGCACCTTTCTGTTACTGCAGGATCCTGCTATCCCAACGGCCCTACTCCACTACTTCCATGATGCCACCGTATCTGCGTGCCACGTGGCCACTCTCCAGATTCTCCTAGGGGCAGATCAATCTTTCTCAGCCTCTCCCCTAACGGATTTTGGACTGTTTTGTGCCTATATAAGGTACTCAGGGGACCCCGTTCGAATGGAGAAGAATCCTTCCCTCTCTATACGCTATTCATCCTTTGATTCCTCCATTATGTTGCCTTCAATCTCCTGCTAAATTAAGCATCGGAGGGTCCCCCGCCGGAATACCACCGGCGCCCTTGGGGACTTTGTATAGGTTCGCTCGGGAGAGGAGTGTTCCAGCCTATCTAGCCGCCCTCGGTCCCCGGTCCAGGAGTTTACGCCACAACATACCCTAAGCCCTAGATCCTAAACCCAAAAACATTAAACCCTAAACCCTATAGCATAAACCTTGAACCATAAACCCTCAAACACCAAACATTAAACTCTAAAACCTGAAACCCAAAATCCCAATCCCTAAACCCTAAATAATAAAATCCAAATCCCAATAAAGCTCCACAAAACCTAAAACCCTAAACTCTAAATCCTTAAACCCTAAACACTATAAAGCCTAAAGCATTAAATCCTAAATCCTAAATGCTAAACCCTAAATGGTTAAACCCTATAACCTTAAAAACCTAAATGCAAAATGCTAAACCCTAAAACCCAAAACCCTAAACCCTAAAACCCTAAACCCTAAACCCTAAACCCTAAAACCCTAAACCTCTAAACTCTAAACCCTAAACCCAAAACACTAAGCCCAAAATCCAAAATTCTAAATAGTAAACCCTCAAACCCTAAACTCTAAACCCTAAACCCTACACCTTAAACCGTAAACAACTACCCTATACCATAAATTTTAATTCTAAATGCTAAATCCTAAATCCTAAATCCAAAAATCCTAAAACTCTAAACCGTAAACACTAAAACCAAAACCATAAAACCCTGACACAAAATCCTAAATCCCTAAACAATTTATGCCAAACTCTAAAACCAAATAGCCTAAACCCTAAACCCTAACATGCTAAACCACAAAACCTAAGCCCAAAATCCTAAACCCTAAATCATAACACCCTAAACCAAAAACCCTAAAATCCTAAGCCTTAAACCCTAAAATCCTAAGCCCTAAACCCTAAACCCTGAACCCCAACATTCCAAACCCTCAATTCTAAAACATAAACCCTAAATCATAAATCCTAAACCAATAAACCCTAAATCATAAATCCTAAACCAATAAACCCTAAACCATAAACCATAAACCCTCAACCTAAACCCTAAATAACCAAAACCCCAAACCCTAAATCTAAACCCTAAACCTTTAAACTCTAAACCCAAAACCCTAAATCCTAAACTCTAAAACCTAAAACTGTAAATCTTAAACCCTAAGATAAAAAACTTTCAATAGTAAATAACTAATCCGTCAATTGTTAAACCCTATACCTAAAAGACCAAATACTAACTTGAACCCCAACACCCCAAACCCTCAATCCTAAAGCCTAGACCCTAAATCGTAAGCCCTAAACCACTAAACCCTAAACCCTTAAACCTGAACCCTATACCATAAAACATGAAAACCCTATACCCCAAACCCTAAACCATAAATCCTAAATACTCAAACTAAACCCAAAATGCCTAAATCCTAAACCTAAAATCCTAAATCCAAAACCCAAAATCCAAATCCCAAAATCTAAAATCCTAAACCCTAAACTCTAAATGCTCAAATCCTAAATTCTAAACCATAAAACCAAAACACTAAACTAAAATCCCTAAACCACTAAATTAGAAACCATAAACCCTAAAACCTTAAAATGCTAAACCCTAGACACTAAAACCTCGAAATCCAAAACCTTGAACCCCTAAACACTTTACACTAAATCCTAAAACTAAAAAACCTAATCCATAAACCCTAAGCCCAAAAATGCTAAACTAAAAACCCTGGCACACTAAATCCTCAATCTTATCACCCTAAACCTTAAACCCTAAAATCCTAAGCCCAAAACCCTAAAACCTAAACCTTGAACCCCAACACCCCAGACCCTCAATCCTAAAACCTAGATACTAAATCCTAAAACCTAAATCACTAAAATGTAAACCCTAAATCATAAACCCATAACCCTAAATCCTAAAGCACCAAAGCTCCAAACCCTAAACCCTAAACCATAAACCCTAAACCTAAATCATAAACCCCTAAAACCCAAACCCTAAACCCTAAAATCTAAACTCTTAAACCATTAATCTTAAACCCTAAGACCAAAACCACAAATACTAAACCACAAAGCCTTAAACCAATAAATCCTAAACCTGAAATCCCAAACACTAAATCCTAAAACTATGAACCCTGTGGCCTAAATCCTAAATCCTCAACCCTAAACCATAGAAACCTAAACCCTAAACCATAAAACCTAAATCTTAAACCATGAACCCTAAACCCTAAATTGTAAACCCTCAAATGCTAAACAATCCTAAAGTTTGTATCCTAAAGCTCAAAACCCTAAAACCTAAACAATAAAATCCAAGTCCCACAAAATCTTAAACCACAAACCCTAAAACCCTAAACCCTAAAACAAAAATCCCAAACCCTAAACCACTAAATGCTAAACCCTAACAAACCCTCAAACCCAAACAAATCTATACCCTAAAACCAAACCCATAAACCCTAAACCCTTAAACCATAAAACCCTAATCCCTAAATATTAATATGCTAAACCCTAAATACTAAAACATTAAAACACAAAACCCAAAACCATAAATACTAAACACATAAACCATAAACCCAAAAACCAAAACTCTAAACCCTAAAGCCAAAACCAATAAACACTCAACATTAAACCCAAATCCCTCAAACCATAGAAACCTAAACCCTAAAACCAAAGTGCTAAACCCCTAAACCCTAAACCCTGCACCATAAACGAACACCCTAAATCTTAAAACACAAAACCCTAAACCCTAAATACTACACCTTAATAACCAGCACCCTAAACCCTAACCCTAAACAACTAAACCTAAACCAAAAATACCAAACCCTAAAACCATAATCCTAAATCCAAAACATATAAACCCAAAACCCAAAATCCTGAATCCTCAACACTCAAACCCTAAATCCTAAACCATAAAACCAAAACACAAAACCTTAAATGCTAAACACAAAACCATTAAATGCTAAACCCTAAACCCTAAATCCTAAAACCCAAAAATCCTAAACCCTAAACACTAAAACCTAAACCCAAAATCCAAAACCCTAAACACTTTACATTAAACACTAAAACCATAAACCCTAAACCCTAAACATTAAATGTAGAAACAGTAAACACTAAAACCTAACACTGTAAACCCTAATACCTAAAACACTAAACCCTAAACTCTAAAACCTAAACCCTAAACCCTATAACTTAAATCCTGAACACTCAAACCCAAAACCCAAAACCCTAAAACTAAAAACCTAAACCCGAAACTTTAAACCACTAAACCATAAACACTAAACCCTAAGACACTAAAAACATAAACCCCAAAATCAAAAACCTAAATCCTAAACCCTATACCCTAAATGCTAAACACTAACACCCTAAAAACTAAACCCAAAAATCAAAATCTGTAAACCCCAAACAAACTACAAAACTCTAAACATTGAATCCTAAAACCTACAACACCAAAACCCTATACCCCAAATCCTAAACATAAACAAAAAATGCCTAAACCACAAACCCTAAATTCTAAAAGCTCAAACCTAAAATCCTAAACCCTAAAACCAAAATACTAAATTGAAAACCCTAAATCTTAAATCACCAAATCCAAAACCACAAACTCTAAAATCCTAAAGTTCTAAACCTAAGTGCTAAAACCTCTAATTCCAAAATCTCAAACCCATAAACACTTTATGCTAAATACTAAAACCAAAAAAAAACTAAACCCTAAACCCTAGGCCCAAAAATGTTAAACCGTAAACCTTGACACCCAAAACCCTAAAATATATCCTCAAATACTAAACCCTAAATCCTGAAACCTAAACCCTAAGCCCTAACCCTGAACCCCAAATACCGACAACTTAAACACTAAATCCTAAACCATAAATCCTAAACCCTAAATCATGAAAACTCTAAACCCTAAATGCAAAATCTAAAACTCTAAAACTAAAGGCCAAAACCCAAAATCCTAAACTCCAAACCACAAAACCCTAAACCCAAAACTCTAAACCCTAAATTGTAAATCTTAAAGTCTTAATCCAAAAGACTAAAACCCAAAACCCGAAACCTAAACCTAAAACCTTAAACCTAAAAGGAAAACCCTAAACCCTAATCCCTAAACCCTAAATCCTGAACCTAAACCCAGAACCATAAACCTAAAAGGTAAACCCTAAACCCGAGACGCTGCATCCTAAACCCTACTCCCTGAACCCTAGACCCTAGACCCTTACCCTAACCCTAGACCCCAGATCCTAGACCCTAGACCCTAGTCCCTAGACCCTAAACACTAGATCCTCCTAGACCCTAAACCTAGACCCTAGACCCTAAAACTTAGACCCGAGAGATCCCATATACCATACCCTAGACCCTACAACCTAGACCCGAGAGATCCCAGATCCCATACCCTAGACCCTAAACCCTAAACCCTAAATCGCAAGCCATAAACGCTAAACACTAAATTGTAAACCATAAACCCTAAATGGTGGGGGCACTAGGATTAGACACAGATTACTGGGCCTTATTTGGTTTACCTAGCCATGTATCAAATTTTGTAATTAACTAGAATTGAGTCCTGTAATAAGTTGAGGTTAGTTGATTTGTCTCAACCCTCAACCTTAGTCCAGTTTTGAGTCCTGTACATCAGCTATGAGTCCAGTATGAGCCCAATTTTTATACAAGAGAGGAGGTTACCCTATTTTGGAATTCCACCAGGTCACATCCAGGAGTCAGAGGCCACTACATCAGCCATTGGATTTTGTGTGACAACCCAGGATCCAAGATGCTTCTGGAAATCCTGATTCCTTCTAGATGCCCTCAAGAGGCCTAGATTCCCTTCCAGATGCTTGAGCATATTCCCAGAATAGGGCACCCATGAATCCAGAGGTCCACTTGCATCCAAGCCCAAAGAAATCAAGCCCAGGTGACAAGCCCAAGCCCTTAAGAAGCAAGATTCTAGGGAATATTCCTGCTACTAGGCTACCAGGCCACCCCAGCTTCCAGAGGCCCAAACCCATGCACCCTAGCCCCTTTTGGCCAGCCCCTTGCTGCTCCTAAAGACCCAACATGCCCCCCTAGGCATCCTTGAAGTTTTGACCACATCTAAAGAGGTTTGACCAAGTCCAAGTTGAAGAGAAGAAGGAGAAGACCAAGTTTATTCCTAACCTATTTAGGATTTCTAATCCTTTTAAACTTTGTAATTCTAACCTAGCTAGGAAAGGACTTGTATTCCAATTTGGAAGAGGACTTGTAACCCAAGTGTAGCCATGGTTAGTGAGGGCATGGGAACTCTATAAATACCCCACCCTTCCCCCTCTTGTAAGCATCCTTTTCTTATGAATACAACTAGCTGAAATTTTAAGTTATTGCCTTGTGTTGGTATTTTATTTTGGTTCTTTGGTTTGTGTTCTTGTGCTTGGATGAATTCCTTGCTACCCTAGTGTTTGCCCAGGTGGCTACCCAAGAGGGGGGTGAATTGGGACTTTAAAAAATTTGAGCAAGTAATGTGCAATTTCAAAATCCTTTGCAAGTGGTAGGTGTTGTGATAAAGTTATAGAATGCAGAATCTAAACAAAATCAAGAGAGCACAATACAAACATGCCAAATTTATAGTGGTTCGGAGCAACCCAGCTCCTACGTCCACTATCCAAGATACCACTTGGGATTTTTACTATATTCATACCCGAATACATTAGGATTGTTTTATAGGATCACAATCCAAAACCCCTACACTTTGGTTTTATGGGATCACCAAAGAAAACCCAACACCCTTTGATTTTAAACCGTTTCACCAAAGAAACCCAACTTGGATTTTACAGGATCACCAAGAACCTAATTGGTTTTTCAACCAGGCTCACCAATAATCCAACAATTCAAAGATTGAATTGAAAATAAATGCAACAATAAATGACAAACTAAAGTTGTCGGATAGTTACCGATGAAGCTCGTTGGAAGTCAACTTGAATGTACTTGAATAAGCTTTAATGACTTCAGTGGCTTCTTCCAAAGATGATTCAAGCTTTAGATCAGAGTTGTTGAAGGCTTGAATGTAGACTTGAATGCTCTTGTGCTCTATCTCTTATGGTTGGTTGGATATTCAATGAAGCTTTTTCTTCATTTTTAGAACTCTCTTCTTAATTACTTTTAGGTAGTTCAAATCCTTCAAATTTAAAGTCTTCCATCATCCCAAGGAAGTTCTAGCCATTATAGACCATTGGGGAATGATTTGTGACCGTTGGAGCACTTTTTGGTATTCAAAAATAAATTCTGGAATTAGCCATTAGATACCTGAAAGCGACATTCGAATCGGCCACTTTTTGGCATTCAAAAATAAATTATGGAATTAGCCATTAGATACCTGAAAGCGACATTTGAATCGGCTCAGATTCCTTCGAGTCCCCTCTGATCCTTCGAGTTGATAGGTTGAGTCACCATTTCTTCAATACAGTCGGCTCTTTGTCTCAGGGCGCAAAATGTCACTCTAGACGAGTCGGCTCTTTGCAGCTCGGGTTGGCTCGAACTTGAGTCTCGAAATTCTTGAACTCGAGAAGTGGGCTCTTTTCTGCTTGGGTCGGCTCTTCTTCTCAAGTTCGGAAAACCTTACTCTGGAAGAGTCGGCTCGATGCAGTTCGGGTCAGCTTGCTTTCTCAGGCTTTCGAAATTAGGTCTGGCAGAGTCAGCTCTTTCTAGGTCGGGTCGGCTCACCTGGCTGTTCTTAGAAAACTTTACAAAGTGGACTCTAGAGGAGTCGACTCGGACTGATTCCAGTCAACTCGGATTCCTTGGAGTCGGCTCGCTTTCCATTGAGTCGGCTCGGATTGCTACATTCTAGAATCTTTGTTGCGTGCCAGTAAGCAGAGTCGGCTCTTCTTTTCTTGTGGTCGGCTCGAGTGTCTTCTTTAGGATTTTTACAATTTGAACTTAAAGAAAACTCTCACCAACTCTTTTACAATTTCACACAAACCAACTCAAAACAAAATCTATGGCACACACACTTATAGAAGTAACCCTTTTAGTTGAATTTTCTTAGCATTTTTGATTGGGCTCTTCTTTACAATAACACTTACAACACAACTCATGCAAGAAAATATGAGAGTAGGAGTTGAAGTTTGAACATGAAATTCATCCTATAAAAACTTGTCAAATACTTGAAGAGTTGTCAAAAATAAATGTGCATGCTCCAATATTTGGTTATCATCAAAATCACTTATGGGGTCAACAATCTCCCCCTTTTTGATGATGACAAAACACTGGACATGAAAAATCGAAAAAAAACTTTACATTTACTTGTGTAATAGTATTTGCAAGAGTATATGAACAAGTAAAATTAATTAACTTCAAATAGAACCAAACAATGAAAGGAGAATTAGTGCAATGAGAAACAATCTCCCTCTCAATGAAATACTCCATGTTTTGGCTTTCTTTTTATGCAATTTTTAATTTCAGATTTTCAAAGCTCAAGAATTTTATTTATTAGAGCTTAGCTAATAAAAATTACAGAGCTTTGCATATCAAAGCTTAAGAAAAACTTAACATATTAAACATTCTTTTCATAGCAAATAATATCAGTAATGTAAGAGTAAGTATACTGCTAAATAGGGCAAAGACGTTGCAAAGACATTTTATTCTTTTCATGCAACATTATACCATTCTCCCCCTTTTTGTCAATCAATCAAAAAGGAGATTTTAAATAAAGCTCAGATTTTAAAATAGATTGAGAAAGTCTTTAATATTTGTTTGAGATAATTTCACTTTCTCAAACTTATATTGAAATTCTAATTAAAATATTAATCATTGTGAGGCAAGAAAAATGTATCAAACATTCAATTCATAGAGAAATTAAAGAATTTATGAGACAAAAAAAAATGCACTTCATTCCATTTCAAAAGTACAGTACAAAGTACAAAAAGGTAAAACATTTAGTCACTGTCGACATCTACGCTGGGTTTTGAAGAAGTTTGGCCAGGGATCTGAATTCCAGGAGGTAGAGAAGCAATAGGATCAATGAATTATGGAATATCATGAGATCCAAGTATCATAATGTGTGGAGCAGGTTGTCTTGGATGGCTTGAGTGACTAGGAAAGGATTTAGAGGGAGTTTTGAGAGTAGCTAGGATGTCTTCAATTTTGCCCATCATCTTCCACAGAAAGCTACTCATTGACTTCAATTCGGCTTCAACTTTCTTCACACTTCTAGAAGCTGCCAAGTCTTCCATTCCTTCCTTTATTATTGCCATTTCTTTTTGTAGAGCAAGTATTTTTGAAGCTTGGACATTAGTAAAAGCTTTTGCAGACCCTTTTAGCCTTCCGAATTCACTTCTGATTATACCTATTCCCTTGGTATAATCTTCTTCCATTTTCTTTCCTGCCTCGAGAGATCCCATTCTAACCCTTAAGTTATCCATCTCTGTTCTATATGCTTCGAGGATTTGAGTGACTGAATTTTTGGTTGAATCAGAACTGGATGCTATTAATTGGAGTTCTATATGCTTCGAGGATTTGAGTGACTGAATTTTTGGTTGAATCAGAACTGGATGCTATTAATTGGAGTATTGGTTGGATATCAGTTTCATTTATACCAGATTCTATTTTGGAGCTTTCAAGAATATCAATTCTTACTTTTATACTGTCTATTTGTTCTCCAAACTGGTTTAGCTTATTATCAATTGATCTTTGAAACACTTCAAACATTTCACTCATTGAAGACTTGATGGATTCAGTTATACTGTTCATCTGTTGTGCCAAGAAGTCTTGTATCATTAAAGTGTCCATAGTAGGGGCAGTAGCAGCTTGACTTTGACTTGGAATGTCAGCAGCCTGATCAAATGTCGGTGTGCTGTAGGGTATATCAGGCAAACCAGAGATAGAAATATCTGGGAAGGAAGTATCAAACTCCATCTGAACTGGAGAGTCATGCTGTGGTTGTGGCTCAGGGATGTGTGAAGTAATGCCTTCACCAGTCCCTTCTCTCTGTTCTTGGACTTCTTCAGTTTCTTCAATTGTAGGTGGGTCAGATTTCTTCTTCCAGGTACCATCAATTAGTAAGTACCCCATTCTCTAAAAGGTCTTCGCACTGTAGGTGTCAGTGTGAAGTAATACCCTGTTATCTTCTCCTATCAACTCAACATTGGCTCTTTAAAAAAAGATCGTGATAACCATTCCATATGGCAGGCAGGCTTTGACTTTTCTAATTACCTCTTTCATCTGGCTAATCATAATTGCAGGTAAATTGATTTTCTCACCAATGATTAGGAGTTCCATGAAGCACAAATCTCTTTCACTCACCTAGTCAAATCGACCTGTTCTAGGTAAGAAAATACGACTAATGAAGTTGTGTAGGACCCTCATCTCAATTGATAGCATGCTTTAAGAATCTCAATCTCATCAACTTCAGTTCTTTCCAAAATAGTTTGCAAAGCCTTGGTTCTATCCTTTAGTACAAGATACTCGATTCCTTCGAATGGCATCTCCAAGATACTTCCTAGAATCTCAGTAGAAATGATTATTCTTTTTCCTTTAAATGTAGACTCAATGAAATTTTCCCCAAACATCAGATTCTCGTAAAACATTCTGACTAAATTTGGATAGGTCTTAATATCCAATGAACATAAATTTCTCCAACCCTAATTCTCAATTAAATCCCCAATCACAAAACTGATTTCTTTAAGATATTTAAAAGAATGCGTCGGCCAGTAGTGAATGGTCTCGTACCTAGGGATCTTTGCTAGCTAGGAGAATCTGGGCTTGCTTCCTCTTCAGACTGTGGTTCATTTCGGGGAACATTATCTTCACAGAATTTGCTTCTCCATTCCTGTGGATCTACAACATCACTTCTCCCTGATTTCTTCCCAACCGATCTCTTTGGTGCCATTTCAAGGAAATTGGGTTTAAAGAAGAGGTTTATGGAAGTTTGGAAAGTTTCTTGGAGGGAATGGAATAGGGTTTAGGAGTAAGGAAGGTAAAAACAAAATCCTACGGCTCGAATTAAAAGAGATGACTCGACATCCAAGCCGGCTCGACCAACAGTTCATCTGCTCGAGTTGGCTCGAGTAGAGGGAGCAAAAAAAAATATTTTTGTTTTAATCAAATCTCCAAAAGGTTTGGGATTTGAATCAAAAGGTTGTCTATATATATTGTCCTTAGAGTTTTGGGAATTCTTCTAGATGGGATCATATAATCCTAATTCAAAATTTAATCAATGCAAACTTGTCTAAATTCAATGGTTTTGCATAGGTATTAGCAAGTTGGTTTTCCATAGGTACATTTTCAAGAATAATAGTATTGTTTAAAACATGTTTTCTTATTAAGTGGTGCCTAATTTAATGTGTTTAGTTCGAGAGAAATTTAGTGTGAGCATATACACAGTACAAGATGTCAGGCCTACTTGCTATCAAATATAAAAGGGATCCAAACATACCTTTATATAGCTTTTGGTCAATGTTGGATCCATTTTTATCTTTGTCTAGCTTGCGGATAGGACTCATGGGTGTGCTAGCCTCTTTGCTTGTTTCCTTGCCAAATTTCTTGCTTACTTCATTGATGTACTTGGCTTGGCGTATAAAGATTCCTTCCTTTAATTGTTCGACTTGTAAACTCAGGAAGTGGTTGAATTCACCCATAAAGTTCATTTCAAACTCAACCTACATTAGCTCAGTAAGTTCTTCATGAAACTTTTCATTAGTTGTATCAAAGATAATATCATCAAGGTATATTTGTACAACTAACAGATCATTTCCTTTGTTTTTAATAAAAAGAGTTTTGTCAGCATTTCCTCTTTTGAAATCATTTTCAAGTAAAAACATGCTCAATTTATCATGCCAGGTGCTAGATGCTTGTTTCAACCCATGTAAAGTTTTGTTCAATTTAAACACATGATTTGGAAACGCAAGATTTTCAAAACCTAGTGGCTGTTTTACAAAAACTTGTTCAGAAATAAATTTATTTGGAGAAGTACTTTTGATATTCATTTGAAGGAGTTTAAAGTTCATGTAGCAAGCAAATGTAGAAAGTAATCTAATAGTCTCAGGTCTTGCTACCAAAACATAAGTTTCATCAAAATTGATATCCTCTTCTTGATTGAATTCATTTATTACTTATTACCTTACCATTTTCATCTAGTGTATTCCTATAGACCCATTTGGTTTCTACTATTGGATGGCCAACATCCAATTATAGTCATTTTCAGCTTCTTCTAAACTTTGTGGTTCAACTTGAGATATGAAGGCTAGGTAATCATGTGCAGTCCTATGTGTTGACCTAGTCCTTATACCTTGAGAAGGATCACCAATAATTAATTTTTTAGGATGGGAAGTAGCGTACCTCCATTCAGTCGGTAGATCAGTATGATCCTTACTTACCAATTCTTCTCCTTCTTCAATTGATTTTTCTTGAATACTTAGTTCTTCCATCTCCTTTTGTAGAGTACCTGCATCATTATCTATGCACTCATCTTTTCAAGATGGTGAAGGGTTAGCTTCATCAAAAATAACATGAATTGACTCTTCTATAGTAAGAGTCTTCTTGTTAAACACTCTATATGCTTTGCTATGTAAAGAATAACCAAGGAATATGGATTCATTAGATTTTGCATCAAATTTTCCTAGGTTATCTTTGCCGTTATTTAACACAAAGCATTTACACCCAAAAACATGGAAATAATTAATATTTGGTTTTCTTCCTTTCCAAAGCTCGAAGGGGGTTTTCATTGAAATTGGTCATATCAAAACTCAGTTTAGTATATAACAGGCAGTGTTCACTGCTTCTGCCCAAAAGTACCTTGGAAGATTACTTTCACATAACATTGTTCTAGCCATTTCTTCCAAAGTCCTATTCTTCCTCTCTACAACACCATTTTGTTGTGGTGTTCATGGAGTGGAGAAGTTGTGATCAATGCCGTGCTCAGTGCAATATTCATCAAAGAATTGATTTTGAAATTCAGTTCCATGATCAGTTTTTATAGAAATAACAGAAAGATTTTTCTCATTTGAAACTTTCTTATGAAATTTTCGAAATACATAAAAAGTTTCAACTTTATGTACAATAAATAATAACCATGTGAATCTAGAAAAGTCATCTACAATCACAAGTCCATATCTCATACCTCATAGGCTTGTAGTCCTAGTTGGTCCAAATAAGTCCATGTGAAGTAGCTCAAGGGGTCTGATTGTTGTAATAATATTTTTTGATTTAAAACTCTCCCTTGTTTGTTTGCCTAATTGACAAGCATTACAAATATAATTAAGATCAACTTTAAAATGTGGCAAACCTTTAACTAGATTCTTTGAGATTAATTTGGCAATAGTATGCATGCTAGCGTGACCTAATCATCTATGCCATAATAAACATGACTCCTTGGTCTTGGCATTCATTGCTACTAGGCTGGAACTACTTGTCAGGGCTAGATCATTTAGATCTACCACATAGATATTTTCAAGTCTATGACCAATGAATTTACTACTAGAGTCAAGAGAGTTTGTTACTATATACATAGATAATTCAAAGATAACTTTGAAGCCTTTATCACATAATTGACTGATACTCAATAGATTGTGCTTCAACTTATCTACTAGCAGCATATCTTCAACAAAAGTACAAGGGGTTAATTTGATCTTACTGGTTACGATTATTTTCCCTTTGCCATTATCTCCAAAGGTAATCAATCCTCCTTTCATTTGTAGGATGATAAACTGATTCTTGTTACCCGTCGTATGCCTTGAACAGCCACTGTCAAGATACCATCTTTTCTTTAATTTTTGGGCTGCAAGACAATCCTGCAAAATAATCAAGGAATGATTTTAGGTACCCAAGCTAACTTAGGTTCTTTCAGGTTAATAAAACTGGTTCCCTTTGGAACCCACATGGTTTTATATTTCAATACATTGTACATGGAACTTTTCAAAGAATTGCATTGGAAAGATCTATGCCCAAATCTATGACATTCATAACAAATAATTTTGTTATCTTTGAATGATGCATGCTTTAAGGCTGTAGTAGTTGTAGAAACAGAAATACTTGAATTGAAGGATTTTTTCATAGTATTTTTAGGAACATATTTCATGCCATTTGAAATTGATTTTGATGAAAAAGCTCTTTCAAGTTTAGATTTTGAAACTGAAGCTTTTGAGGGTACGAACTTTGTCACTGAAATCCCTTTAGCATTAAATCCAATTCCAACATTACTTTTAGAGTCTTTTTGTTCTTTCAAAACTAGCTCAAGCTTGTTAGAAATCAATGTTAACTTTTCTACTAAAGATTTAAGCTTTTCAGCTTCCTTTTTTTAGATCAACATTTTCGACAACCAAAATATCGTTTGTCTTATTTAAAACATTTTTTTCATTGTTCAAAACAATAGTATTTTTAGAAAGATTGTTCAATTCTCTTTGCAAAATGTTGTTCTTTTCAACAATTTCATTCTTGTCTTTTAATAACACATCATTTTGTTTCTTCAAGGATTTAATTTTAACCCCAGCTTTCTTGAATTTGAAGAGTAAATCATGAAATGCAAAATTCAATTCATCATATGTAAATTCAGTTTGAAGCTCAGGGGATGATACCTCATTTTTGAGACCCATTAAACAAAGATTCATAGATTTCAGAGCCTCTTCGTCTTCAATGGATGAGGACGCTTCGCTGTCACTCTACGTCGCTACCATTGCTTTCTTTTTCTTCTTCTTAAATCCCTTTTTCAATAATGGACAGTCTGGTCTAATATGCCCTGGTCTTTTGTGTTCATAGCAGGTGGGCACTTCCTTTTCTTTTTCCTTTTCCTTGTCCTTTTCCTTACTGAATTCTTTGTTCTTGTAAAATTTTCTGAAGTATCTTTCTTTCTTTCTTCCCAAGAACTTTCTAAATTTTCTGACAACCATAGCAACATCTTCTTCTTCCATGTTGCTTTCAGTAGAAGAGATTTCTTCTTCGGATTCTTCACCCTTTTTGGAATCCATAGTAGCTTTAAAAGCAATTGTTCTCTTTTTCTTTTGATCATCTTTAGTTCGGTGCTGCATGGTTAGTTCATGTGCGATGAGAGATCCTAACATTTCATCCAACAATAAGGTATTCAAATCTTTTGCTTCCTGGATGGCAGTCACTTTCGAATCCCACTTGTCTGGAAGAGATCTTAGAATCTTTTATACTAGATCTGCATTAGTATATACCCTACCAAGACTTTTTAAGCCATTAATAATATCGTGAATCATGAAAACATGGGTCACTTCAAGTTTATCCCAAATTTTTTTGCCGAGGAGCAAATAGAAATTCGATTAAACTCATTACTATCTAAAGCATAGTATAAGAGATTCATGGCTTTGGCATTTAATTCTCCCATCTTCATGTCATGTTCGTTCCAATCCTCTTCAGGTTTAGGAACGTCCACTCCATCAATTTTAACCATGGGAATGTAAGGACCCTTTAGAGTGACCTTCCATAACTGAAAATCAATAGCTTGAATATAAATCTTCATTCTAGCTTTCCAATATGCATAATTTGTGCCAGAGAAGAGTGGAGGTCTGTTTGTTGATTGGACTTCCGCCAAGGACGTACTCATGGGATGAGCCATCAATCTTTACTTTAGTGTATTCAGATACACTGCTCAGATACCAGTTGTTGCCCAAGTAGCTACCCAAGAGGGGGGTGAATTGGGACTTTAAAAAATTTGAGCAAGTAATGTGCAATTTCAAAATCTTTTGCAAGTGGTAGGTGTTGTAATAAAGTTATAGAATGTAGAAGCTAAACAAAATCAAGAGAGCACAACACGAACACACCAAATTTATAGTGGTTCAGAGCAACCCAGCTCCTATGTCCACTATCCAAGATACCACTTGGGATTTCCACTATATTCATACCCGAATACGGTAGGATTATTTTACAGGATCATAATCCAAAACCTCTACACTTTGGTTTTACGGGATCACCAAAGAAAACCCAACACCCTTTGGTTTTAAACCGTTTCACCAAAGAAACCCAACTTGGATTTTACAGGATCACCAAGAACCTAATTGGTTTTTCAACCAGGCTCACCAATAATCCAACAATTCAAAGATTGAATTGAAAATAAATGCAACAATAAATGACAAACTAAAGTTATCGGATAGTTACCGATGAAGCTCGTTGGAAGTCAACTTGAATGTACTTGAATAAGCTTTAATGACTTTAGTGGCTTCTTCCAAAGATGATTCAAGCTTTAGATCAGAGTTGTTGAAGGCTTGAATGCAGACTTGAATGCTCTTATGCTTTATCTCTTGTGGTTGGTTGGATATTCAATGAAGCTTTTTCTTCTTTTTTTGAACTCTCTTCTTAATTACTTTTAGGTAGTTCAAATCCTTCAAATTTGAAGTCTTCCATCATCCCAAGGCAGTTCTAGCCGTTGTAGACCATTGGAGAATGATTTGTGACCATTGGAGCACTTTTTGGCATTCAAAAATAAATTTTGGAACTAGCCGTTAGATACCTGAAAGCGACATTTGAGTCAGCTCGGATTCCTTCTAGTCGGCTAGGATCCTTCGAGTCGATAGGTCGAGTCGCCATTTTTTCAATGCATTCAGCTCTTTATCTCAGGGCGTAGAATGTCACTCTGCACGAGTTGGCTCTTTGCAGCTCGGGTCGGCTCGAACTTGAGTCTCGAAATTCTTGAACTCAAGGAGTCGGCTCTTTTCAACTTGGGTCAGCTCTTCTTCTCAGGTTCCTCTTTTCAGCTTGGGTCAGCTCTTCATCTCAGGTTCAAAAAACCTTACTCTGGAAGAGTCGGCTTGATGTAGTTCGAGTTGGCTCGCTTTCTCAGGCTTTCGAACTTAGGTCTGGCAGAGTCAGCTATTTCTAGGTCTGGTCAGCTTGCATGGCTATTCCCAGAAAACTTTAGGAAATGGACTCTAGAGGAGTCGACTCGGACTGATTCCAGTCGACTCGGATATCTTTGAGTCGGCTCACATTCCATCGAGTCAGCTCGGATTGCTGCATTCCATAATCCTTTCTATATGCCAGTAAGCAGAGTCAGCTCTTCTTTTCTCAGGGTCGGCTCGAGTATCTTCTTCAGGATTTTTATAATTTGAACTTAAAGAAAACTCTCACCAACTCTTTTATAATTTCACACAAACCAACTCAAAACAAAATTTAAGTCGCACACACTTATAGAAGTAACCCTTTTAGTTGAATTTTCTTAGCATTTTTGATTGGGCTCTTCTTTACAATAACACTTACAACACAACTCTAGCAAGAAAATATGAGAGTAGGAGTTGAAGTTTGAACAAGAAATTCATCCTACAAAAACTTGTCAAACACTTGAAGAGTTGTCAGACATAAATGTGCATGCTCCAATGTTTGGTTATCATCAAAATCACTTATGGGGTCAACACCTAGCATCCTTCCACACCCTAACTCACTACCATCCAAGCCTTCACACGTCCAAGAAGGAGTGCCCTTGGTCGCCAAGCAAGGAGATCTTCAACAAGCTTTAAACAGCCATCTTCAAACCCTAATCCTGATTCCTTTCAACCCATAGTTTCTTTTCTTAATTTTTAATTACTATTTTGATTAACCTTGATGCTTGTAGGATCCTCGAGGTGCTTCCCCTCCCCTGAGGAGACCTTCTTTGCTGCCCGGACCACCCAGATCAACCATCACATTCGAGGAAAACAAGGCTTATTCTTCCAAGCTCCGATCAGAGTTGTGAGTGATCTCTTCTGCTACTGATATTATCATCTCTGACTGGTATGAAACCTTCCCTTCTCTTATTATCTAATTTACATGAAGTTAACTATCCTAAGCCAGGAATTCCTTATTTTTGGGTCCTCTCTTTTTGTTATCTTGCATGATTCAGCCTGCAACAAGTTGATTCTTAGAATTGCTAAATACCTACTAGTTTTTTACTTTGCTTTGAGAAATTAGCCATCAAACCTAAATCTAAAAATCATAAAAAAAATAGTTTACTGCTTTTACTGCATATCTAGAATTCTTAGAGTCATCCTGCATTAGTTTGGTATTAGAAAAGGTTTAGGATAGTTTTTTTATTTGCTTTGCATTCATAAACCCTAATTCTACATTCTATCCATTGCATTGGGTGTCTAGGTTTCATCTAATTTTGGCATCATAAACATTTTATTTTTTTGTGATATTTTTACTACATGTCCTCTACTTTGTTCTAGTAATTATCATAATTTTTAATTATTTCTAATAAAAATCTAGGTCTCTAAAATTCAGAATAATAGGAACCCTAACAGAATCCTGATAATTTCTGCAGCAGTCCAGAAAACCCTAGGTTTGCATTATCATCTGATTCTTTTATGACATGAAATTTGGTAGGCTTCACCATCACCGTCCATCCTCTGTTCCAGATTTTTTTGAAATTTTTATGCATCAGGATCTATGTCAAACTCTATAATAACTAAAACCCTAATTCACTGATTTCTGCGACATTCTGCATCTTAACTCAACCTAACCTAATCAACTATCAAACCCCCAATCCCAAGCCAAACTTTGTTTGATAACCCTAGTTAACTTAAACCTAACTTGACATATCATAAATCATTAAAAAAATTTTATTTTCTGATTATTTTAGCTTGCATTAGGGCCATTGATTGCCATCATTTTAACCTAATCTTAAGGGCAACTCAAAATCTCAGATCAGGGCAGGATTTCATCACCTGTCTTGGGCCCAAAACCACCATCATCATACTAACCCAAGCCTAATTAAAATCAATTAGACCTAATTTGCCCTAGTGGGCTAGGAGACATCAACAGGTCGAGTTCGAGCTATGTGGGCCAACTAGTGCATTTAACCTTTTAGCTATTACTGAAAGCTGGTATCTAAGGCTGAGGGTCCAGAGTCAAATGACTTACGTGGTGCTGTGGTTTTTAATTGGGTCCCTGTGAAAGCAGGGGGGGCCTCCCACACTCCCACCCCCTACCTGGCCAGTGGAAGGATTAGCTATTGGGTTAGGTGTAAGTTGAGCTGACCCACCCAGCTTCTGTCTCTAGGTCTAGGAAACCCTAGATTATACTAGCCTTTTCTTTCTCTTTTGCATGCTTGGTTGCACATTTCATTTTGATTGATTGATTTGTTGCATGACCACTAGATTAGGAACCCAATATCAAAAGTCCAAACCTCAGCCCAGCCTAACCATGGAACCCACTTTGGAGACCATCCTAGCTTAACTTGATCAAATGAATGCTCAAACCCAAGCCCAGCTTACCTAAATAAACCAGTCCAACACCGAGACCCAAAATCAGTTAGCCCAGACCCAAAATTTGTTAGCCCACATAAACCATAGGTTTGACCAATCCGATACTAAGCTAGACCATATGAACCAAAGATTCAACCAAGTGGACCAATAATTTGACCAAGCAACCACCAGGATCAACCAATTAACCAATAGGCTTAACCAAGTTGAGAACCGACTAGAGAATGTAGATAAAACCCAAGAGTCTAACACTGAACCAGACCTGGATTCCATCCCTTCTACCCCTCACAACCCTATAAGAGTCCAAACCCATGAACCTTATGTAGAACATAACCCTAGGAGACCCCAGAACCGGGATCAATTTAGGGAGCCTAACCATAGGAGAAACCAACACCAGGATCAATATCATGACCCCAACCATAGGAGACCCAATCATGAGGACCAAAATCAAGATGATAGGCTTCTTAGGAGCATTAAGATAGATGCACCTACCTTCAATGGCACCCTAGATCCAAAAGTCTATATAGATTGGGAGGGAGGTATGGATAGGTACTTCAAATTTTATGCCTTGAGTGATGAGAAAAAGTATCAATTTGTCCAGCTCAAGCTAACTGATCAAGCTAGATTGTATTGGGACCAAGTAGAAAGACTCAATAATCAGATAGGCAACCTACCCATTACCACCTAGGAAGCCATGAAATTAAAACTTAGGGCTAAGTATGTTCCCCCATATTATCAGCAGTGTCTCTTAGATCAATGGCAGAAATTAAAACAAGGGACCAAATCTGTGAGTGAATACATAGCCCAGTTTGATGAGTGCGCCCTAAGATGCGGCATTGATGAACATGAGTCAGTTATCATCTCTAGGTTTAGGAATGATCTCAGAGAGGAGATCCAAAAGGAGTTGTACCTTAGGGATGTTGATAGCATGGCCCATGCCTACCATGTAGCTGAAAACTTTGAAAGGTTCTAGAAAGTACATGTAGTTAGGAAACCTGAGCCCTTTAGGTCCAACACTCCTAGCTTTAGGTCCAACCATAATCAGTCTACCCAAACCGACCCAGCTACAACCAGACTCGCCCCAACCTTAACCAAAGTCGGCCAAACCCAAACCTAAGTCAACCTAAACCCAATCCAAGCCGTCCCAACCCTAATCCACCTTGTCCTAACCCAAGTCTGAGTCAGGCTAGCTCAAGTAACTCTACATCTTTAAGGAATGATAAGGGTAAGGCACCAGTTTTTTAGAAGAACCCAAGCCCCAGTCCCAATGCTTGTTTTAGCTGCAATAAAGTAGGTCACTTTGCTAGCCAGTGTCCCACCAGGTCTTTGCACATGGGGAGCTTGTAGAAGATGAGCCCGAACCAAATGAAGAAGAAGAGGAAGAGGTCTATGAAGCTGAACCAGACTTAATTGAAGAATATGAAGGAGATGAGGCGGACTTTGAACAAACAGACCTCGTAGGGGTAGTTAGATGCATCTTGTCCCGGAAAAAAACCCAGGAAGATTGGCGTAGGACTAATATCTTACAGACTTTAGTGAAAATTGGAGACAAGGTGTGTAAAATAATCATAGATAGTGGGAGCTGTGTGAATGCCATATCCCATAAGACTGTCAAAACTATAGTCTTACATCCAATTCCTCACCCAAGCCCCTATAAGGTATCTTGGATAGATTTCACCTCTATACCCATTAAATTCAGATGCCAAGTCCAACTTCAGCTTCAATCCTATCAAAATAGAGTGTGGTGTGATGTTGTGCCCATGGGGGTAAGTAGTATCATCCTAGGACGGCCATGGCTTTATGATCACGATGCCACTCTTTATGGCCGAACTAATGCTTGCATGTTTACTTTCCATGGAAAGAAGATCACCATAAACCCCACCCCACCTCAGGAGTTAATTAAGAAAGGATATAGCTCACTTAAGGAGAAAAAGTCTGGAATTAACCTAATCATTGCAAAAGAGCTAGAGAAGGAGATATCTGAGGGCACTACTATGTGGATGTTAGCTGTGAAGGAAGTATCTGATCCTGTTGATAGAGAGTACCCTCAAGAGGTCAAGGGAGTCTTGAATGAATTTAATGATATATTTCTTGAAGATTTATCTAACCTCTTACCACCTCTTAGGGATGTCCAACATGCAATTGATTTAGTCCCAGGAACTACCTTACCCAACCTACCTCATTATAGGATGAACCCAGCTGAACACTTTGAGCTTCAAAGACAGGTAGGTGAGCTTCTTAGAAAAGGGTTTATTAGGGAGAGCCTAAGTCCTTGTATTGTACCAGCCCTATTTACCCCTAAAAAAGATGGCACGTGGAGAATGTGTTGATAGCCGTGCCATAAATAAAATTACTGTGAAGTATAGGTTTTCCATCCATCGCTTGGATGATATGTTGGATATGATGGCAGGAGCCACAATCTTTTCAAAGATAGACCTTAAGAGTGGCTACCATCAGGTTCGAATTAGACCTGGGGATGAATGGAAAACAGCTTTTAAAACGAAAGATTGTCTATATGAGTGGTTCGTAATGCCTTTTGGGTTGTCCAATATCCCTAGCACTTTCATGAGAATTATGACCCAAGTCCTTAGGATGTTCATAGGTAAATTTGTGGTAGTATATTTTGATGACATCCTGATTTATAGTAAAACCAAAGAAGATCATATAGAGCATCTGAAACAAGTTTGTGTGACCCTTAGGAAAGAAAGCCTCTGTGCAAACTTAAAGAAGTGTGATTTCTTAACCCATAGAGTTATCTTCCTAGGCTTTGTGATGACCCCTGAAGGTGTAGCAGCTGACCCTGAAAAGGTCAGACCCATTGTAGAATGGCCAGTACCCACTAATGTCCATGAAGTTAGAAGTTTCCATGGTCTACCCACTTTCTACAGAAGATTTATTAGGGGATTTAGCACCATAGTAGCACAAATCACTGACTATATTACGAAGGGTATTTTAAATGGACCAAATCTGCAGATAGAGCCTTCCTAGAGATTAAAACTAATATGACACAAGCATCCATATTGAGGTTACCCAATTTCACCAAAGTTTTTAAGGTAGCTTGTGATGCTTCAGGAGTAGGCATAGGAGGAGTTCTGAGCCAAGAGAATCACCCAGTAGCCTTTTTCAGTGAGAAACTTAATGAGGCTAAATTAAAGTACTCAACCTATGATAAAGAGTTTTATGTGGTAGTACAAGCTCTTAGATATTGGAGACATTATTTATTACCCCAGGAGTTTGTTTTATATTCTGATCCTGAGGCACTCCGATTTTTAAACTCCTAGAAATAACTAAACCCTAGGCATGCTAAGTGGGTAGAATTTATACAAGCCTATACCTTTATACTTAAACACCAAGCTGGATCAGAAAACAAGATAGCAGATGCCCTTAGCAGACGAGCCTTATTGTTGAACACCATTAGCACTGAAGTCATTGGATTTGATTGGTTAAAAGATGAATACACAACCTGTCCAGACTTTAGTAACATTGTCCAATCCTTAGCCTAGGGACCATCTAGTACCCAGAGTGAATACACCCTTCAAGATGGTTATTTGTTTAAGAACAATAGACTTTGTATTCCCAAAACCTCACTTAGAGAATTCTTAGTTTGGGAAACCCATGCTGGAGGCCTTGCTGATCACTTTGGAAGAAATAAGATTATCTCAGCTGTAGAGGACCAATTCTTTTGTCCTAGTTTGAAGAGGGATGTTGCCAATATAGTGTCTGGATGTAGAACCTGTGCTGTTGCAAAATAGCAGAAACAAAATACTAGATTATATACCCTTTACCCGTACCAGACCATCCATGACAGGATTTAAGCATGGACTTTATTTTAGGCCTACCTAAGACCCTCAGGAAACATGATTCAATATTTGTAGTGGTTGATAGGTTTTCTAAAATGGCCCATTTTATACCCTGCTCTCAAACCTTTGACGCATCCAGAGTAGCCTGTCTTTTCCTTGACCTGGTGGTTAGATTACATGGATTGCCTAAAACAATATTGTCAGATAGGGATGTTCGCTTTACTAGTTACTTTTGGAAGACCCTTTGGCACCTATTAGGAACCAAGTTGAAATTTTCTACAGCATACCACCCACAGACTGATGGCCAAACTGAGGTAGTGAACAGAAGCTTAGGAAACCTTCTTAGATGCTTCGTAGGTGAACACATGGGAAATTGGGACCTATTATTACCCCGAGCTGAATATGCTTACAATAGTTCTGTTAATAGGTCCATAGGGAAGAGTCCTTTTGAGGTCGTGCATGGATACAAACCCAATAAACCTCTTGATTTGATCCCCTTACCCTCACATGCACAAGTTTCTGAGTCAGCTAAGTCTTTTGCACAACATATTAGAGAACTGCATAAAGAAATTAGCCAAAAGATAAACCTAAGTAATGAACTATATAAGAACTTGGGAAATTCTCAAAAAAGAGCTAAAGAATTTTCTGCAGGCGATTTTGTGATGATCAAGCTTAGGCCTGAACGGTTCCCTCCAGGGACTGTAAAGAAACTTTATGCTCGCGGAGCTGGCCCATTTAAGATAATCAAAAGAGTTGGACCCAATGCCTATGTGCTTGAGTTACCACCCGACTTAGGCATTAGTTCCACCTTCAACATCTCAGATCTTGTAGAGTATAGGGAGCCAGCAGCAATTCCCAGCGAGCCTTTTGGACCTATCCCTTCCCTTGAGAGTGAGCCTGCCCCAGAGTGTCCACCAACCAATTAGCAAAATAGCGAGAAAAGGATCGAGAGAATCCTGGACGATCAAGCCATATGTACCCAGAATAGAGGCTATCAAAGTATTTGGTCCGGTGGCAAGGTCAGCCAGAATCTGAGGACTCGTGGATTACCCGTGAGGATCTGCAGTGCCTCAACCCAGACCTACTCGAACACTATGAGAGCCAAGTTATCCCACACTCGACAGGGTCGAGTTCCTCCCACCCCAGGAGAATTGGTGGGGGCACCAGGATTAGACACAGATTACTGGGCCCTATTTGGTTTACCTAGCAATGTGTTAACTTTTGTAATCAACTAGAATTGAGTCCTGTAATAAGTTGAGGTTAGTCGATTTGTCTCAACCCTCAACCTTAGTCCAGTTTTGAGTCCTATACATCAGCTATGAGTCCAGTATGAGCCTAATTTTCGTACAAGAGAGGAGGTTACCCTATTTTGGAGTTCCACCAGGTCACATCCAAAAGTCATAGGCCACTACATCAGCCATTGGATTTTGTGTGACAACCCAGGATCCAAGATGCTTCCGGAAACTCTGATTCCTTCCAAATGCCCTCCAGATGCCAGAGCATATTCCCATAATAGGAAACCCATGAATCCAGAGGTCCACCTACATCCAAGCCCAAAGAAATCAAGCCCAGGTGCCAATCCCAAGCATTTAAGAAGCAAGATTCCAGGGAATATTCCTGCTACTAGGCTACCAGGCCACCCCAGCTTCCAAAGGCCCAACCCATGCACCCTAGCCCCTTTGGGCCGGCCCCTTGCTGCTCCTAGAGGCCCAACACACCCCCTAGGCATCCTTGAAGTGTTGACCACGTCCAAAGAGTTTTGACCAAGTCCAATTTGAAGAGAAGAAGGAGAAGACCAAGTTTATTCCTAACCTAGTTGGGATTTCTAATCGTTTTAAACTTTGTAATTCTAACCTAGCTAGGAAAGGACTTGTATTCCAATTTGGAAGAGGACTTGTAAACCAAGTGTAACCATGGTTAGTGAGGGCATGGGAACTCTATAAATACCCCACCCCTCCCCCTCTTGTAAGCATCTTTTTCTTATGAATACAACTTGCTGAAAGTTTGAGTTATTGCCTTGTGTTGGTGTTTTCTTTTAGTTCTTTGGTTTGTGTTCTGGTGCTTGGATGAATTCCTTGCTGCCCTAGCATCCTTCCATGCCCTAACTCACTACCATCCAAGCCTTCACACATCCAAGAAGGAGTGCCCTAGGCCGCCAAGCAAGGAGATCTTCAACAAGCTTCAAACAGCCATCTTCTAACCCTAATCCTGATTCCTTTCAACCCATAGTTCTTTTTCTTATTTTTTAATTGCTGTTTTGATTAACCCTGATGCTTGTAGGATCCCCGAGGTGCTTCTCCTCCCCTGAGGAGGCCTTCTTTGCTGCCCAGACCACCCAGATCAACCATCACATTAGAGGGAAACAAGGCTTCTTCTTCTAGGCTCCGATCAGAGTTGGGAGTGATCTCTTCTGCTACCGATATTATCATCTCTCACTGGTATGAAACCTTCCCTTCTCTTATTATCTGATTTCCTTGAAGTGAACTATCCTAAGCCAGGAATTCCTTAATTTTGGATCCTGTCTTTTAGTTATCTTGCATGATTCAGCCTGCAACAGGTTGATTCTTAGAATTGCTGAATACCTGCTAGTTTTTTACTTTGCTTTGAGAAATTAGCCATCAAACCTAAATATAAAAATCACAAAAAAATTAGTTTACTGCTTTTACTGCATATCTAGCATTCTTAGAGTCATCCCGCATCAATAAACCATATACCCGAAACTGTAAACCCTAAACCCTAAAACCTAAATGCTAAACCCCAAAACTATAAAACCTAATGCTTATATACTAAATCCTAAACCCTAAAACCTTGAACCCTAAACCCTAAAACATAAACCTTGAACACTAAACCCAAATCCATAAAGCCTCAAATATAAAACATAAACCCTAAAACTAGAAACCTAAAACACTAATCCCTACACTCAAAAAAATAAAATTCAAACCCTACTAAAATTCAAACCCTAAATAATAAACCCTAAAGCCTAACCTAAACCCTAACCCTGAACCCTTAAACCTTAAACCCCAAACCCTAAAACCTAAATCCTAAACCCTAAAAGATGAACCCTAAATGCTAAAACCCTAAAAGCTTGAAAACCTAAATGCTAAACCCTAAATCCTAAATACTAAAACCCCAAAACCTAAACCCTAAACATCTAAACCCAAAACCCTAAACCCAAAACACTAAGCCCTAAATCCAAAATTATAAAAAGTAAACCCCAAACCCTAAACTTTAAACCATAAAACCTACATCTTAAATCACAAACCCCAAACCCATAACATAATTTCTAAAACTTTAAACCCTAAATCCTAAACCCAAAACCCTAAATCTTAAATACTAAAACCAAAACCTTAAAAGCTTCACACAAAATCCTAAATCTCAAAACACTTTATGCCAAACCCTAAAATCGTATACCCTAAACCCTAAATCCTAAACCAAAAGCCCAAAACCCCAAACCCTAAAATGATAAACCATCAAACTTAAGCCATAAACCATAAACCCTAAATCTTAACACACTAAATCCTAAAACCTAAACATTGAACACCAACACCCCAAACCCTTAATCTTGAAACCTAAACCCTAAATCCTAAACCCTAAATCTCAACACTAAACCTCTAAAACCAAAATCAAAAATTCTAAACTCTCAAACCACAAATCTTAAACCCTACGACCAAAACCATAAACACTAAATAACTAAGCCCTAAGGTGCTAAACCCTAAATCTGAAGTCTCAAATACTAACTTGAACCCCAACACCACAAACCCTCAATCCTAACACCTAGAACCAAAATCCTAAGCTCTAAACCCCTAAACCCTAAACCATAGACCCTTAACCCGAAATCCTAAACCACCAAACCACCAAACCCTAAACCCTAAACCTAAAACCTAAACCCCTGAAACCAAAAGCCTAACTCCTAAACCCTAAAATCTAAAACCTCAAACCGTAAAACCTAAACCGTAAGACCAAAACCTTAAACACTAAACCACTAAGTGTTGACCCCTGGAATGATTTTGATGATTACAAAATATTGGTGCATGCATTTGATACTAATGCCTTTTAAGTGTTTAAGAAGTTTTGGTAGGTCATTTTTAATGGACAAGCATCAACCCTACATTTCTCAAGACCATTGGAATGCATCCATGTATTCAAGAAAAAGTTTCATTATTTTTCAATCATTTGAGCGTCCAAAGTAAATTCAATTGTATATTCATGAAAAAGGACCAAATCAACATAATTTTAAGTATAAATATTTTAGAATAGGTTTAGAATTTGTTTGAAAGTAGTTTGAAGTTATTTGGAAGCCTTTGGAGAAATTTCAACTCAAGCCAACTCTAATGAATAGAGCTGATACAATTCTTGGCACAGCACATCATTTTTCGATATAGGACATCTGAGCCACCTCCAAAAAAATTAAAGCCGACTCTCACAGAGTCACAGAAAGTTGCTACTGAGATTTCATTCAACCGAGCCAACTCTAAATCGATAAGACTCCCAATGATAAAATTAAAGAACATAATTTGACTCTCACAAACTGCAGAATGACAACCTTTCAAGCCACCGATCATCCGAGCTAACTCACCTCCCATTGATTTCAGGAATAATGGCTAGTTCTAGAATTCATAGTTTTCAAATTTCAAGACTCCAAATGGCTAGTTTTTGATTCCCAAGATATTCCAATGGCCATATTCATCTAAGGACACTTTAAAAAGCTATAAATGATGGATTTAAGTGAAGTAAAAAAGTTTTTATGAGGATATTGATCATAATAAGAGCTTTCAAGTAGAAACTCAAGTTCTCCAACAACTTCCAACTACTTTCTTGAGTTAATCTTTGAAAAATTAAGAGAGACTTTAAGAGCATTGAAGAAGCATTCAAGAAAGTCTCATTAAGAGCTTCAACTGCAACCATTCAACACATTGGATTTATTTTAGTATTGCTTTCTTTTGCTACTCTATTTTTGAGTTGCAACAAGTATAGCAGATGGCTATAGCTTGTGAGTTATTTTTAGATTGTTGGTTAGCCTTGAAAACCAAGTTAGATTATTAGTGAGCCCAGAAAAACTAATTGTGTGTTGGGGTTTTGGATTGTAAGCCCGGAGAAAAATAATCCGATTGTATTCAAGGTGAATATAGTTGAAATCCCAAGAGTGCACCTTGGATAGCGGACATAGGAGCTGGGTTGCTCCAAACCACATTAAATCTTATGGTGTTTGTGTTTTCTCTTCCTTTTACATTTTTATTTACTTCCACATGCAATACTTTATCTACTTCACTAACCATACAAGATTTTACATACTTGCTAAAATTTATACAAACCCAATTCAGCCCCCTCTTGCATTAGCCAACTAGGCAACAAGTAGTATCAGAGCAGCATCTCAATGCCATTAATCTAATTATTAAGAGAAAAGTTCTATAGCAATCCAAATGAGCACATCTTTGGTCGAAGGTCAATCAAGTAATAGACCTCCACTATTTACTGGCACCAATTACACCTATTGAAAATATATGATGAAAATCTATATACAAGCTATTGATTTTCAATTATGAAAAATAATCTTAAAAGGACCACACATACCCATCAAGAAGGTAGATGGAATAGACATCCCTAAACCAGAAGAGGAATGGGATGACTATGACATGAAAATCGATGAACTTAATGCCTAAGCCATGAACCTTCTTTACTATGCTTTGGATGCAAATGAGTTTAACTGGATTTTCACTTGCATTTCAATAAAAAAAATTTGGGATAAACTACAAGTTACACATGAGGGCACTACCCAATTAAAGACCTCTAAAATTAATATACTTGTGCACAATTATGAACTTTTCAAAATGAAACCAAATGAGACAATATCTAAAATGTTTGCTAGATTTACATATATTATTAACAGTTTGAAAAGTCTTGGTAGGGTATATTCCAAAGCTAATCTAGTATAAAAGATTCTTCGATCCTTACTAGATAAATGGGATCCCAAGGTCACTGCAATACAAGATGCCAATGACTTAAACACACTTCCACTTGATGAACTTCTTTGTTCTTTGATTACCCATGAACTGATAAAGCAGCACCGTAATGAAGATGACAATAAAAAAAAATCAATAGCAAGGCAGCAACGGAGATTAAGAAGCAAGAAGAGGAAGAAAAAGAAAGCCCATCCTCGGATGAAGATTAAGGAGATGATGATATAGAATTAGTTATGAGAAGATTTTGTAGATTTATGGGGAAAAGAAAGTCAAGATACAGGAGGAAGCACTTTAGTGAAGGTGAACATAGCAAAGAAAAAGAGAAGGACAAAGACAAGGAAAAGGAGCAACTACCTATTTGTTATGAATGTAAGAAGCCGGGGCATTACCATTAGGAGTGTCCTACATGTTGAAATTCTTAGGCACTGATATCACTTGGTGGGAGATCCGGATCAGCGCCTACACAGTGGAATAAACCTTTCTTAGATTCAAGTTTCACACAAGAAAATAGAAGAAAGATATAAGGAGAAAAAGAGAGATTGTATTATTAATCCTTTAGGGAAGAACCTTGTTACAAGACAAGACAATAACACCCCAGCATCCCTTCTAAAACCCTAGAAGCTTCTTGCCGTCACCCGCACGTCTTCTCTCTTATAGGCCTTATGCCCCAAGAACCCAAGTACAGCCATGCATGAACAATACCTCACGTGCGTTCCCTTCTCCAATCCCCGTGGAACAACCCATGATCTTCTCATAAGCCCTCATGCCCAAGCTCTTAGACCATGCCTTCTCAAGACCGAGAAGAGCTCCACCTACGGACTCCCTCATGCAGGATTTTCCATGGCCAAGTCCCCCATATGAACTCCCTCCACGCAGCCTCACCCCAAGAGGGCGCTCCCTCATGGTCAGTCCAATATCGTGAGAAGTCCTCACGGACTACCACCAAATCTCATGCACACCCCATCATGTTGGGCATTTTGGATTCTTGGACTTCTTGTTGGACTACATCTCCTTGGGCGGTTAGGACTTGGATGGTCCAATAACAAACCAGTTAGAACTTCTCAGGTGGTTGGGTTTCCTAATTGGTTACAACCAACCAACTAACCTCCAACCAACTAAACTAACCTCCTAACCAACCTGGACCCAACCCCATAACCCAATTGGGTTATGTTACAATCTCTTAAAAAACTCCTCCCAACAAACCAATGTGAGAAAATATTCAAACCCTAAGTCAAGCCCACTGACCTAACATGACTCTAGGGCCCTGGGAATCTATAAACCTAAGCTCTTAAACCTATCCATGAATACACCATGAACCCCCTGGAATACCTCCAGGATCTCTAGAACACCTCTAGAAACTGCTTGGCACACCTCCAAGCTACCAGGGATCACCTCCAGCATCCCTGCCATGGCCTCTCAAGTCTCTCCAAAACTTGGGAGTACCATGCAAAATCCTATAATCTCCACCTTGGTGCCCTCAAGCTTTGGCACACCTGACAATGTCCTCCTGCACAACCCCATTGTAACTACATGTCTTGACAGCCTCTTATGCGGATCTCCTTGCCTCTGCCAACATCGTCCAGCTGCTGAGATCTCTTAGAGATCTTTGGGATGACCGCCTTCTCAGCTGAAGATCCTTGTTTATACCCAGGCACCACCATTGTAGCCTTCCATCTGCCTGGCAGCTACATCAGTCTTTTTCTTGGACTTTCTTGGAGAGACCATAGTTAAACTTGGCCGGTACTTGCTGTAACTAGAGCTCTACCTGACACCATCTTCTTAGAGACACGCCAATCTCTGCACACTTTGCTCCACCCAGCAAAGTGCATCCCTGGTGCTCAAGCTAGGATATGGCTAGTATCCCTGCACCTCCCGCTCTGAACTCATGTTAATCTTGCTCCACCCATGAAGCCACCTCTCCCAGATGCTCCACCTAAAACAGAAGTTCCCCTGATGCCACAAAAAGAAATCCCAAGGCCAGCCACTCAACACTACCTTACTGAGCCTGTACCTAAATCTCGTGCCCCGTCGCTGCCTCCTCGGACCCTTCACATCCCGCGAACCTCTCCGAGATCGTTTCAAATACACTACCTCCCGCAGGCTCCTCTGAAACCCCAGGAGCTCATCCCAACTCCTCTAACCCAGCAACGAAACCTAAAAAACCTAGGCTTTTTCTTTCTCCATCCCTGACAAGCTCCGCATGACCGTCTACACCCATCATGCTATCTTCAGAGCTAACATCTTCCTATCGAAGCCACCTCACCTCCCCAGCTGGAACATCGACCCGTGCTCCATAGCTCCTAAGACTCATGCCCCACCGCAATAATGACCTCAAACTGATATCTTCCTGCTCTATCCTCATGACTGCAACACCAACCTGTGCTTCTGTAGTGAACCCAGATAGTTGTGCAAACCTAACACCAACATCAGACCTCCTCTGCAAAGCCTCCTTCTTCCTTGAATCCTCCTCTCCCAATGCTTAAACCCCAGTCTAATACCAATTATTGAGATTCCTAAGCATTGATACCACTTGGTGGGAGATCCGAATCAGTGCCTTTGTAGTGAAAGCAACTTGTTCTTGGATTCAAGATTCATACAAAAAAATAAAAGAGAGATATAAGAAGAAAAAGAGAGATTGTATTATTAATCCATTAGAGAAGAACCTTGTTAAAAGACAAGACAATAACAACCTCTGAAATCCTAGAAGCTTCTCGCCATCACCTGCACGTCTTCTCTCTTGCAGGCCTCACATCCCAACAACCCACGTATAGCCATTCAGGAACAATGAAAGGATTATGCCCTAAAGGCCAATCAAAATGTTGTATTTCGATGGGATTTTCTTTTATATCCCAACCCAATGTATTGACATTATCAATTAATAAAGGCATTTTATTTTCATCATATGCTGTGTCTTATTAATTTTATTAAGATATGATGAATCCCATAGATTAGGGCTATGGTTCTAGGGTTATGATGAGATCATACCAGTGAGACTTAAAGCCTTAAAACCCTAATCTAGAATATTCCTGGTCAATGGGATATTGAGTAGGGGATCAATGTTTCCGGTAAGACCAGCATATCCTATGTATGTTTGGTGAAGAGGGTGACTGATCTCACAGTCACTTATGTTTGACACTAATACTAGGATGTGGGTGCTCATTAGAGAATGAGTTCACTGAATGGATCCAGCTTGAGAACATCTAATGGAACCTTATCTATTTATTAATAGATAATTCTCATAATGGGAGTAGTGCATGTGGTCCTTTGACCTGAGACTGCCATGGTACCTTGTATGCATGAATCCATACTTTGGTTCATACTCAATCATGACACTGAGTCATGCATGGGGTGATACTGGGTATGGTGGGTTGCATATGGAATTTGTGAGTAGTTCAAAAAGGAATCGATCAACCATAGTAAGAGGGAAGCACATCCAGATGATTTCAATCAAATAAAGATTCGAAAAATCTTTGATCAAAGTATGAACATTAGAAATAGTTTCTAATGGTTCATTAATGAATCATCATTATTAGATTGAGTAAGGAATGAATATGAAATTGGATTTGACAAGTATCCATATCCATAGTCATATTCAGGGTGCAAGTAGATCGAAGGACTGAATTGCCCGGTAACTCACCACTGAAGGGTATTTTGGTAAATCCACCAAAATTTCTCATCTTCCAGGTAGGCATGACATGTTGCTAGACGTCAATCTTGTCTTGTAGGTCTTCATGAACTAATTTATTTGGTTTCATGAGTCAATTCGATGTGTGATTCGAATTGGACAATTAGGTGAGCCAATTTGACCTAATTAGGTCAATCGGGTTTGATCGGATCGAATCGGCTCAAACCTAAACCTACTGCTGGCTAGATGTGGAACCCAATGGGTCACACACAATAGAGACTTGTCCAAGGAAGTCATTCATGATTTAATTAGGATCATAGGATCCTAATTGGTTAGCCGGATTACATACTAGCATATGTAGGCTAACCAAATTCCTAACCTAATTGGATTGGGTCCGGTTGCTTGCTAATTGGGCTAACCTAATTATGAAAAACCAAAATTAGGTCGAGTCCTAAGTTGGGCTAGCCTAATTAGAGTTAAATCTAATTTTAATTTGGATTTAAGGGCATTTTAGGTGCCATACATGAAGAGTCTCAATGGCATGGGACTCTTGGTACCTAAATGATACCTTAACTTCAAAAGGGCACAGAATGAGCTATAAATCTTTGATTTGAATATAATTTATATGGCCAAAAAGGAAATTTTATGCTCTTTCTAATGACACCCATATTGCCTATGTTTCGACTGGTCAACATTCATTGAAATTTGTATGGAAGAAGGATGGCGCGCGTAGTGCGTGAAGAGTCACAACTCTTCATGTGGCACACGGTTCTGATGGAGAGTCCTTCTGCTATCAGGACTCTTCATAATCTTCGATGTTTGAAGATTGAAGAGGCACCTCTTGGCTTTCTGGGGACCGGTATTTGACATGTGGCAAGTGAGAATTTTTCTAGATAAAAGAAGGGATGTTAATAAGGCCTTTGGTGCATGAATGGGCTTATTAGATATGATTTTTCAAGCCAGATAACTTCTCTTCGATCTTGAAAAATCATATCTGATAAGTTGATGGGAGGACATATCACACACCCTTCTTGTATCTATAAATAGGGGGCAGTGAAATGAGTCTGATAAGAAAGAATTTCACCAAAGTACTATTCTGAGTGTCTCTCTCTCCCTCCTTTCTTTAAGACAAGACTTGTCTTGTTAAGACAAGGTCTTTTCTACTAGGACAAGGCTTTGTTTTAGGACATAAGCCTAAGGGGTCCTAGAGGAGGGTTGTCCTAAAATTAAGAGTGGTTTAGGAGAGTGTCTTTAGTGCCCTACAGTAGGATAGGGTGTCCTACAGTGGTCAATAGACCAAAGGCTACCGAAAGAGTTTCACTTCTCCAAGCAACTTGAAGACGTTCTTCCTTGGTCTGAGTTTCATGTGGATCACTATTGGAGGGCGAACGTTTGGGTGCCTGGTGGAGAAGAAGGCTGAATCAGGATTTTTCTTCATCAGATTGGATACTAGCGATTCAGGTTGGTGCCTAAACTCTAGTTTATATTATATATGCATGTTTGTATGTTTTAATTCCTAGTAAGAAGGTCTTGGGTTAAGGGTTTGGTAGTGGTTTCATAATAAATTTTTGAAATCCATGCTTCCGCCCTGGTCACCAAAACCCTTACGGTGGTATCAGAGCCACCTTATTAGGGCTAAATCATACAAAATTTGAAGTTGCCCAATTTTGTAGGACTCTTGAGGTTGCCCATTTTGCTAGGACTCTACAAAATTTGAAGTTGCCCAATTTTGTAGGACTCTACAAAAGTATAAAGTTACATATGATTGATATGTTTATGCATATATGTATGTCACTGGTTAGGGTTTTCACTTAAACCTTAACCGATAAAGAGATATGTTTAGCTTTTTAGTCATCATACTGAAATAAGGTTGCCCTGACATAATGGTGGATCCATTATGTGGTAGATGGTTGTCCTAGTATGATGACACACTTGGCACATTATAAAATGATATATGATGCATGGTTGATGAATGGTAATATTAGAATGTGCTTCTGTTTGAATTGCCCTCTATTAAAATTATATTAAGTTGTAGTGTCATATACCAAAAGCAAAATAATCAAGATGATTATTTGATCATTCGGTGTCTAGAAAAAGTGGTTCATGATCGGTAAAGAGGACGTGATTTTTAATTGGTTTCGTTGACTAACCTGGCCAATTTTTATTGGTGTCTAGGAAAGCAACGCGGGGACTCCCACTACTCTCCCACTTACCTGGCCAATAAGATTAACTTAATTCTTGATTGATATGCTTAGTATAACATTCACTACATTAGGCCTTCCTTCATGCTAGGTCATTATTATGTTATGATCCGTATTAGGTTTGTTGTGTACACACAAGGCCTATTATGGTAACTAACACAATTTTGGCCTGGTGCATTTGATGCATATGGCATGATTTAATATAATACTTTGTTGTGAACACTCAAGGATATTATTATTACAATCATGACTATAAAGGAATGAAGGGTCTTACTTAACTAAAAATATTATAGTTTGTTGTGCACACATAAGGCTATTAATATTTTAGAGGCCAGGTTTTGTTGAGAATTGTATGAGATACAATTGGAAAGAGTTTTCCTACCTTTGAACTTATAAAAGATTTGTTGTGTACACACAAGGTCTTTTATAAGGAATTAGGATCTCAACCCCACTAAGAAAACCAATTAGATTTTCTCGATCATCATATAGAGGGTTATGATGCCTGATAAAATAGTGGGAGACATAATTAAGTTAAAGTCCTAATTTAATTATGTTTTGTCAACATTGGTTATTTGTTTATGTTATGTTCTTTGTTAATGTAGATTAAATGGCCTCTTCACTCTCACTCCGTAGTTTACTTGATGCCAATAAATTGACTGGACCGAACTATGTTGACTGGTTGAGAAACCTAAAGATAGTACTCAGCCAGGAAAAACTTTCTTACATTCTTGATACCCATACCTTGGAACCTTTAGGGGAAGATGCCTCGCAAGAGAAAAAGACCATATACAAAATGTGGCAAAATGACTCACTCACTGTCAAATGTATCATGCTTGCCTCTATGACCAATGAGTTGCAGAGGCAACATGATAGCATGGACACTAACTCCATACTACTCAATCTAAAAGAGCTATATGGGGAACATAGTTGAACTGCTAGATATGAGATATCTAAGCAGTTGTTCCATGCAAGAATGATAGAAGGTATATCCGTACAAGACCACGTACTGATGGTTATTGACCTGATCACTCGATTAGGTCAATTAGGTTTTGTTCCTGCAGTCACTCCTGAAGTCATTTTCACAGTTTGTTCTTAATTATCATATGAACAAACTTAACACTTCCTTGCCTGAGCTGTTAAACATGTTAAAAACAACAGAGAGCCATTTAAAGAAAAATAAGGCTCCACTTCTTCTTGTAGATGGGATCAACAAGAAGAAGTCAGGTAGAAAGGGTTCTAAGAGGAGATTGAACCCAAAAAGGGGCATCAAGAAGAAGAAAAGAAAGAAGGCCTCCGGACAGATGACCGGCTTTCACTATGGCAAGCCAGGTCATTGGAAGAGGAACTGCAAGGCTTACCTTACAGGTGTGAAGCCTGGTGCATCGGATGCACCAAAAGGTATGAAAGAAGTTCATACTATTTTGTCATTGGATTCTTCCATTTCAAATACTTGGGTATTGGATACCGCCTGTGATCATAATATCTGCAAATCATTGCAAGGGCTGCAGAGGCTTAGAGTATTGAAGGAAGCAGACTTCGAGCTCTACGGTGCTGGAGGAAAGTCCATCCAAGCAGAGGCCATAGGGACTTATATCTTGAAGTTACCTTCGGGGAAGATTTTAGAGCTGAGAGATTGTTACTATATGCCTAAGGTCATTAGAAATATCATTTTTGTACCCTTGTTACTTAGACAAGGTTATACTATGAATGTGATGAGAAATGGTTGCTCAATCAGCTTTTCTAATGAAATTATATGTTGCGGCGTATTTTGCAATGGTCTTTTAACTCTATCCACTAATGACAATATACTTCATGTAAGTAACAAACAAAAGAGAGATGATGTAAACAATACTTTACTTTGGCACTATCGGCTTGGACATATTAGTGAGACTAGGTTTAGCAAGTTATACAAGGAAAATTTCCTTAATCCTTATGATTATGAATCATTAGGAACTTGTGAATCATGTCTCATGGGTAAAATGGCCAAGACTCCATTTAGTGGACAAAGAGAAAGGACAACTGAGTTATTAGGACTCATACATACAGATGTATGTGGGCCTATGACAACTCAGGCCAAGGGTGGATACTCTTATTTCATCACATTTACTGAAGATTTTTCAAGGTACGGATTTGTGTATCTTATGAAACATAAGTCCAAAGCCTTTGATAAATTTTTAGAGTATCAAAGTATGGTAGAAAAACAAAAGGGGAAAAGTATTAAAATCCTTCGATCAGATCGAGGAGGTGAATACTTATCCACCGAGTTTCTCGATCACCTTAAAGAGAAGGGGATTATCTCCGAATGGACCCCTCCTTACACACCACAATTAAATGGTGTTGCTGAAAAGAGGAACCGTACCTTATTAGATATAGTACGATCCATGATGTGCTTCACAGAGTTACCAGTTTCCTTCTAGGGATATGCCTTGGAAATCGTGGATAATATCTTAAATAGAGTACCATCTAAATCTGTCTCTAGCATATGAGATATGGAGGGGTAAGAAACCTAATCTTAAGTATCTTAAGATATGGGGATGTCCAGCCTATGTCAAAAGAAATTTTGGACATAAGCTAGATGCTAGAGTAGATAAGTGTCTATTTGTAGTATATCTTAAAGAAAGTATAGGATATCTATTCTACCACACTACTGGACAAAAAGTTTTTGTCAGTAGGCATTCCACTTTTCTAGAGAAAGAGTTCATCCTACAAAAAGGCAGTGGGAGAAATATTGAACTTGAAGAAGATCAACAAATAGATGCATCTCAACCAAATGATAATATAGTTAGTATAGAACCAGAACACACCACTCCTATCCATAGGTTTGATAGGGTGCGTCATGCACCTGAGAGGTATGGGTTCATTATTGAAAATAATGAAGTCCGGATCATTGAAAATGATGAGCCTCTAACCTATACGGATGCTGTCATGAGTAGGGACTCAGACAGATGGCTGGAAGCCATGAGATCCGAAATGGACTCCATGTATGTCAACCAAGTGTGGACTTTAGTTGATGCACCAGAGAGTGTTAAACTTATTGGATGCAAATGGGTCTATAAGAAAAAGATTGGGGTAGATGGCCAAGTTGAAACTTATAAAGCCAGATTAGTGGCTAAGGGTTTCAGACAAAAACATGGAATAGATTATGATGAAACATTTTTTCCTGTTGCCATGTTAAAATCTTTTCGGATAATGCTTGCTATAGCAGCATATCATGATTATGAAATCTGACAGATGGATGTGAAAATCGCATTCCTTAATGGTTTCCTTGAGGAAGAGGTCCATATGTCATAGCCAGAAGGTTTTGTCTTGGAGACTAAATCTAATCAGGTATGTAGGCTGAAAAAATCCATTTATGGATTAAAGCAAGCATCCAGGAGTTGGAACATCCGATTTGATAAGACAGTCGAAGAGTTTGACTTTATCAAAAATGTGGATGAACCTTGAGTGTACAAGAAGACTAGTGGGAGTGCCATAGTTTTCTTGGTTCTGTATGTGGATGACATACTCCTCATTAAGAATGATATCCCAATGTTACAATCAGTCAAGGTATGGTTATCCAAACAGTTTTCCATGAAAGACTTGGGAGAAGCATCCTATATACTGGGTATCAAGATCTCTAGAGATAGATCTAGGAGGATGCTAGGCTTATCCGAGTCTAGGTACATTGACCAAGTGCTAAAGAGATTTAGCATGGAGGGAAGTAAAAGATGTTACTTGCCCATTGGTCATGGCATACATCTTTCTAAGAAGATGTCTCCTGAGACACCTGAAGAAAGAAATAGAATGAGTTCTATACCTTATGCTTCGGCTGTAGGATCTATAAGGTATGCTATGTTATGTACTAGGCTTGATATGGCATATGCCTTAGGTATAGCCAGCAGATTTCAGGCTGATCCAGGAGAGGATCGCTTGAAGGCTGTGAAAAATATTCTTAAGTACTTGAGAAGGATTAAGGATATTTTTCTGATATACGGAAGATCTAATCTTAAACTGGAAGCTAATTCAGATTCTAGTTTTCAATCGAATCCAGATGATAGCAAATCTATTTCAGGGTATCTTTTTACCCTAAATGGAGGAGCTGTAAGATGGAAGAGTTCTAAACAGCAGACTGTAGCTGACTGAACAACTGAGGTAGAATACATTGCTATTAGTGAAGCTGCCAAGGAAGCTATCTGGATGAAGAAGTTCATCTTAGACTTGGGCGCTATTTCGGAGATTGAAGGTCCAGTACCACTTTACTGTGATAATACTGGAGCCGTCGCTCAAGCTAAGGAACCTAGTGCTCATCACAAATCAAAGTACATTCTAAGATGCTTCCATCTCATTCGAGAGATTGTTGAAAGACAAGAAGTCTGCATTAAAAGAGTAGAAACGAAGAACAACATAGCAGAACCGTTCACTAAGGCTCTACCACAGCGAGAGTTTGATCGCCACCTCGATTATATGGGGTTAAAATTTAAAGGCGATTGGCTTTAGTGCAAATGGGAGATTGAAAGGATTATGCCCTAAAGGCCAATCGAAATGTTGTATTTCGATGGGATTTTCTTTTATATCCCAACCCAGTGTATTGACATTATCAATTAATAAAGGCATTTATTTTCATCATACGCTGTGTCTTATTAATTTTATTAAGATATGATGAATCCCATAGATTAGGGCTATGGTTCTAGGGTTATGATGAGATCATACCAGTGAGACTTAAAGCCTTAAAACCCTAATCTAGAATATTCCTGGTCGATGGGATATTGAGTAGGGGATCAATGTTTTCGGTAAGACCAACACATCCTATGTATGTTTGGTGAAGAGGGTGACTGATCTCACAATCACTTGTGTTGACACTAATACTAGGATGTGGGTGCTCATTAGAGAATGAGTTCATTGAATGGATCCAGCTTGAGAACATCTAATGGAACCTTATCTGTTTGTCAATAGATAGTTCCCATAGTGGGAGTAGTGCATGTGGACCTTTGACCTGAGACTGCCATGGTACCTTGTGAAAGATTGTTCCCTGAAAGCCAATTGAAATATTGTAATTTTGATCCCAAAATCAATGAATTGACATTTTATAAAGGCATTATTTTCATCATTTGCTGTGTCTTTTTGATTTTATGATGAACCCCATAGATTAGGGCTATGGTTCTAGGGTTATGTTGAGATCATACCAGTGAGACCTAAAGCCTTAAAATCCTAATCTAAAATATTCCTGGTCGATGGGACATTGAGTTGGGGATCAATGTTTCCGGCAAGACCAGCACATCCTATATATGTTTTGTAATAAGGGTGACTGATCTCACAGTCACTTGTGTTTGACACTAATACTAGGATGTGAGTGTTCATTAGAGAATGAGTTCACTGAATTGATCCAGATTGAGAATATCTAATGGAACCTTATCTGTTTGTCAATAGATAATTCTCATAGTGGGAGTAGTGCATGTGGTCCTTTGACCTGAGACTATCATAGTACCTTATATACATGAATCCATACTTTGGTTCACAGTCAATCATGACACTGAGTCATGCACGAGGTGATACTGGTTATGGTGGATTGTATATGGAGGTTGTGAGTAGGTCAACAAGGAATTGATCAGCCCTAGTAAGAGGGAACAGCATCCAGCTAATTTCAAATGATGGATTCAGGAAACCTTTGATCAAAGTATGAACATTAGAGTTATTTTCTAATGGTTCATTAATGAATCATCATTATAAAGACTGAGCTAGGGATGAATATGAAAATTGGATTTGACAAATATCCATATTCATAATCATATTCGGGATGCAAGTTGATCAAAGGACTGAATTGCCCGGTAACTCACCACTGAAGGGTATTTTGGTAATTCCACCAAAATTCCACATCTTCCGGGTAGACATGATACGTTGCTAGATGTCAATCTTGTCTTGTAGGTATATGATTGAGTCATGATAATTCAAATCAGTCAATTTGAATTAGATTCTAATTGACCGAGTCGAGCTAGTTTGAGTTGACCTAAATCGGCTTAGTTGAGATCTAACCGAATTAAGTCAAATAGCACTCGGACCTACTGCTGGCTAGGTGTGGAACCCAATGGGTCACACACAAAAGAAAATTGATGAAGGATTTAATTTGGAATTAAATCATGTTTGCAGGATAAACACACTAGCATGTGTTGCAGACCAAATTTCTATTCGAATTTGGTTCCGAATTGGGCTTAATTGGGTTCTAATTGAACCAGATTAAGGTCCAATTTATTTTTTAGGACATTGGGCTAACCCATGGCTGAACCCAAGTGAACATAGTTCACTGAGACCCTCTCTCCAAGCCGCCCCCTCCCTCTTCTCACCCGCGCGCGCCAAGAAAGAAAAGTCCACGCGCGTGGACTTCTCTTAAAACGTGTGAGAAAGAAAACATCGGAGAAAAATCTGAAAAGAGGCATTTCAGATCCTTGTCTGGCGCCCTTGGATCTGGATCTGATGGCCAGAAAAATTTAAGAAAAAGATCCGTCGCTTTTCGGTCGCAAACCCGTCTCCAAAAGTCGCGATCCTTCCTAAAGTTTTTCCGAGAGTTCTCCTCGTCGGAAAAATGAAAATCAAATCGAAGAATCATGATTTTTGGTTGAGGGGACGTGTGAGGAATGAGGGATCGTGATCCCTGGGATTTCAGAGGGTTGCGTTGTTTCGAGATGACACCCCTCTGAGATCTATAAATAGGGTTGGGGTTCTCGGGGGTTTTCACGCAACATAGTTCAGAGATCCAATTCCCTCACTTCCTCTCCAGAATACTCCTTCCTCTTGTTCTTGTTGGGTATTGTTTCCCTTACAGAGGTATCCTCTGTCGAAACTCTGACCCTAAACAAGAATAAGAAGAAGGTCTTGAACGGTAAAGGAAAGAACAGGGAAAGGATCTTTTCTTCTTTTCTTTCTTGAATTAAGACTTTGACTGTCTTAATTTTTTCTTCCAATTCAATTCAAGAAAAGGGATTCAAGAAAGGGAATTCTTGAAGAAAATTCAAGAAGAGGAAAGAAGGAAGAAAAAGAAATTTTCAAGAAAGAAAATTTCAGCCTAAAGGTCCAAGAATTGAATTCTTGAAAAAGAATTCAAGAAGAGGAACCAAGAAATAGAAATTTTGTCTTCATTGTTTTTCTGTGTGGATCACCATTGGAGGGTGAACATTTGGGCACCTGGTGGAGATTCAGAGTTTGGATTTTGCGATACAGGTTAGTATCTTAATTTGAGATTAAATCTTATATAAACATCTTATATGTTTTAATTCTTTTAAGGAGATTTTGGGTTGAAGGTTTGGTGAAGATTTCATAAAGATAAAAAATTTTGAAATCTATGATTCCGCCTTGCCACCGAACCCTACAGTGGTATCAAAGCCTCCTTATTAAGATTAAAATATATGTTCTGAATTTTAGATGCATATTTATAAGTAACATGAGATGTAATATATGTTTGTTATAATGTCACCAATTAGGGTTTTCACTCAAACCCTAATTGTTGTAGAGATATGCATAGAGATCTAGTCATCATACTGAAATAAGGTTGCCCTGACATAATGGTGGATCCATTATGTGGTAAATGGTTGTCCTAGTATGATGACACACTAATCACATTTTTGTGTTAATTATGCATATATGTTTGATGTATGCCACTAATTAAGGTTTTCACCTAAACCTTAATTTGCATAGAGATATGTTTAGCCTTCTAGTCATCATACTGAAATAAGGTTGCCCTGGCATAATGGTGGATCCATTATGTGGTAAATGGTTGTCCTAGTATGATGGCACACTATGGCACATATTTGCTAGAATGTGCTTTGTTTTAATAAAGCCCTCTTTAACAACATATTAAGTTGTAGTGTCATATACCAAAAGCAAAAATAATCAATATGATTAGTTTATCATTCGGGGTCTAGGAAAAGTGGTTCATGATCGGTAAAGAGGACGTGGTTTTTAATTGGTTCCGTTGACTGACCTGGCCAATTCTTATTGGTGTCTAAGGAAAGCAACGGGGGGACTCCCACCACTCTCCCACTTACCTGGCCGGTATGATTAACTTAATTATTGATTAATATGCTCAGTGTAATATTCACTACATATGGCTTTCCTTCATGCCAAGTCATTATTATGTTATGATCCATATTAGGTTTGTTGTGTACACACAAGGCCTTTTCTTTATGGTGACTAACATAATTTTTTCTTGGTACATTTGATGCTTTGGAATGATTTAATATAATACTTTGTTGTGTACACACAAGGGTATTATGATTAATATCATGACTATATAGCAATGAAGGGTCTAACTTAACTAAAATATTATAGTTTGTTGTGTACACACAAGACTATTAATATTTTAGAGGCCAAGATAAGTTGAGAATTGTATGAATTACAATTGGAAAGAGTTTTTCCTACCTTTGAACTTATATAAGATTTGTTGTGTACACACAAGGTCTTTTATAAGGAATTAGGATCTCAACCCCACTAAGAGAACCAATTAGGGTTTTCTCGATCATCACATTGAGGGTTATGATGCTTGATAAAATAGTGGGAGACATAATTAAGTTAAAGTCCTAATTTAATTATGTTTTGTCAACATTGATTGTCTGCTTATGTAATGTTGTTTGTTAATGTAGATTAAATGGCCTCTTCACTCTCACTCCGTAGCATTCTTGATGCAAATAAATTGACTGGACCAAACTATGTTGATTGGTTGAGAAACCTGAAGATAGTACTCAGCCAAGAAAGAATTTCTTATATTCTTGATACCCCAACCTTGGAACCATTAGGGGAAGATGCCTCGCAAGAGGATAAGACCACATATAACACGTGGCAAAATGACTCACTTACTGTCAAGTGTATAATGCTTGCCTCTATGACCAATGAGTTACAGAGGCAACATGATAGCATGGACACAAACTCCATATTGCTCAATTTAAAAGAACTTTATGGAGAACATAGTCGAACTGCAAGATATGAAATATCTAAGCAGTTATTCCGTGCAAGGATGACAGAAGGTACATCCGTACAAGACCATGTATTAAAGGTTATTGACCTAATCACCCGATTGGGTCAATTAGGTTTTGTCATGGATGGGGAGTTGAATCAGGATTTAATCCTGCAGTCACTCCCAGAGTCATTTTCACAGTTTGTTCTTAATTATCATATGAACAAACTTAACACTTCCTTGCCTGAGCTGTTGAATATGTTAAAAACAGCAGAGAGCCATTTAAAGAAAAATAAGGCTCCACTTCTTCTTGTGGATGGTGTAAACAAGAAGAAAATAGGCAAAAAGGGTTCCAAGAGGAGGTTAAACCCAAAAGGGGGCATCAAGAAAAAGAAAGGAAAGAAGGCCTCCGGACAAATGACCTGCTTTCATTGTGGCAAGCCGGGTCACTGGAAAAGAAACTGCAAGGTTTACCTTGCAAGTCTGAAGCCCGGTGCTAGTAATGCACCAACAGGTATGTATGAGATACATGCAATTTTGTCATTAGACACTTCTAATTCAAACTCTTGGGTATTGGATACTGCTTGTGGTCATCATATCTGCAAATCATTACAGGGACTACAGAACATTAGAGTTTTGAAGGAAGGCGACTTCGAGCTCTACGGTGCTGGAGGAGATTCCATCCAAGCAGAAGCTGTAGGGACTTATATGTTGAAGCTGCCTTCTGGGAAGATTTTAGAGTTAAAGAATTGTTATTTTATGCCTAGAATCATTAGAAACATCATATCTGTACCCTTGTTACTTAAACAAGGATATATTATGAATGTAATGAGCAGTGGCTGCTCAATCAGTTTTTCTAATGAAATAATATTTAATGGCATATTTTGCAATGGTCTCTTAACTTTATCTTCTGATGACAATATACTACATGTTAGTAATAAACGAAAAAGAGATGAAGTAAACAATACTTTACTTTGGCACTGTCGTCTTGGACATATTAGTGAACAGAGGATTAACAAGTTATACAAGGAAAAATTCCTTAATCCTTATGACTATGAATCATTAGGAACTTGTGAATCATGTCTCATGGGTAAAATGACCAAGACTCCATTTAGTGGACATAATGAAAGGACAATAGAGTTATTAGGACTCATACACACTGATGTATATGGACCTATGACAACTCAGGCCAAGGGTGGATACTCATATTTCATCACATTCACTGATGATTTTTCAAGGTACGGATTTGTGTATCTAATGAAACATAAGTCCGAAGCTTTTGAAAAATTTTTAGAGTATCAAAGTATGGTAGAGAAACAAACGGGGAAAAGTATTAAGATCCTTCGATCAGATAGAGGAGGTGAATACTTATCCACCGAGTTTCTTGATCACCTTAAACAAAAGGAAATCATCTCTGAATGGACTCCTCCTTACACACCACAATTAAATGGTGTTGCTGAAAGGAGAAATCGTACTTTATTAGATATGGTACGGTCCATGATGTGCTTCACAGACTTACCTGTTTCTTTCTGGGGATATGCCTTGGAAACAGCGGCTAATATTTTGAATAGAGTACCATCCAAATCTGTATCTGGCATTCCATACGAGTTATGGAGGGGAAAGAAACCCAGTCTTAAGCACCTTAAGATATGGGGATGTCCAGCTTATGTCAAAAGAAATTTTGGACAAAAGCTTGATGCTAGAGCAGAAAAATGTCTATTTGTTGGATATCCCAAAAATAGTATAGGATATCTATTCTACCACCCTACTGAACAAAAGATTTTAGTCAGTAGGCATGCCATTTTTATGGAAAAGGAATTCATCCTACAAAAGGGCAGTGGGAGAAATATTGAACTTGAAGAAGTTCAACAAATAGATACATCTCAACAAAATCATAACACAGTTAATATAGAACCTGAACACACCACTCCTATCCGTAAGTCTGATAGAGTGCGACATGCACCTGAAAGGTATGGGTTCATTATTGAAAATAATGAAGCCCGAATCATTGATAATGATGAGCCTCTAACATATACGGATGCTATCATAAGTAGTGACTCAGACAAATGGCTGGAAGCCATGAGATCCGAAATGGACTCCATGTATGTCAACCAAGTCTGGACTTTGGTTGATGCACCAGAGAGTGTTAACCCTATTGGATGCAAATGGGTCTATAAGAAAAAGATTGGGACAGATTGCCAAGTTGAAACTTATAAAGCCAGATTAGTGGCTAAGGGTTTCAGACAAAAACAGGGAATAGATTATGATGAAACATTTTCTCCTGTTGCCATGCTCAAATCTATTCGGATCATGCTTGCTATAGCAGCATATCATGATTATGAAATCTGGCAGATGGATGTGAAAACTGCATTCCTCAATGGTTTCCTTGAGGAAGAGGTTTATATGTCACAGCCAGAAGGTTTTGTCTTGGAGACTAAACCTAATCAGGTATGTAGGCTAAAGAAATCTATTTATGGATTAAAGCAAGCATGTAGGAGTTGGAACATCCGATTTGATAAGACAGTCAAAGAATTTGACATTATCAAAAATGAGGATGAACCTTGTGTGTACAAGAAGACTAGTGGGAGTGCCATAGTTTTCTTGGTTCTGTATGTAGATGACATACTCCTCATTGGGAATGATATCCCAATGTTACAATCAGTCAAGGTATGGTTATCTAAACAGTTTTCCATGAAAGACTTGGGAGAAGCATCTTATATACTAGGCATCAAGATCTATAGAGATAGATCTAGGAGGATGCTAGGTTTATCCCAGTCTAGGTATATTGACCAAGTGCTAAAAAGATTTAGCATGGAGGAAAGTAAAAGAGGTTACTTACCTATTGGTCATGGCATACATCTTTCTAAGAAGATGTCTCCTAAGACACCTGAAGAAAGAAATAGAATGAATTCGGTACCTTATGCTTCAGCAGTAGGGTCTATTATGTATGCTATGTTATGTACTAGGCCTGATGTGGCATATGCCTTAGGTATAGCCAGCAGGTTTCAGGCAGATCCAGGAGAGGATCATTGGAAGGCTGTGAAAAATATTCTTAAGTACTTAAGAAGAACTAAGGATATTTTTCTAATATACGGAGGATCTGATCTTAAACTAGAAGCTTATTCAGATTCTAGTTTTCAATCAGATCCAGATGACAGCAAATCTATATCTGGGTATGTTTTTATCCTTAATGGAGGAGCTATAAGCTGGAAAAGTTCTAAACAGCAAACTGTAGCTGACTCAACAACTGAGGTAGAATACATTGCTGTTAGTGAAGCTGCCAAGGAAGCTGTCTGGATGAAGAAGTTCATATCAGAGTTGGGCGTAGTTCCTGAGATTGAAGGTCCAGTATCACTTTACTGTGATAATACGGGGGCTGTTGCTCAAGCAAAGGAACCAAGAGCTCATCACAAATCAAAGCACATTCTGAGACGCTTCCATCTCGTTCGAGAGATTGTCGAAAGACAAGAAGTCTGCATTAAAAGGGTAGAAACGAAGAACAACATAGCAGACCCGTTCACTAAGGCTCTATCACAGCGAGAGTTTGATCGCCACCTTGATTGTATGGGGTTAAGAATTAAAGGCGATTGGCTTTAGTGCAAGTGGGAGATTGAAAGATTGTGCCCTGAAAGCCAATTGAAATATTGTAATTTTGATCCCAAAATCAATGAATTGACATTTTATAAAGGCATTATTTTCATCATTTGCTGTGTCTTTTTGATTTTATGATGAACCCCATAGATTAGGGCTATGGTTCTAGGGTTATGATGAGATCATACCAGTGAGACCTAAAGCCTTAAAACCCTAATCTAAAATATTCCTGGTCGATGGGACATTGAGTTGGGGATCAATGTTTCCGGCAAGACCAGCACATCCTATATATGTTTTGTAATAAGGGTGACTGATCTCACAGTCACTTGTGTTTGACACTAATACTAGGATGTGAGTGTTCATTAGAGAATGAGTTCACTGAATTGATCCAGATTGAGAATATCTAATGGAACCTTATCTGTTTGTCAATAGATAATTCTCATAGTGGGAGTAGTGCATGTGGTCCTTTGACCTGAGACTATCATAGTACCTTATATACATGAATCCATACTTTGGTTCACAATCAATCATGACACTGAGTCATGCACGAGGTGATACTGGTTATGGTGGATTGTATATGGAGGTTGTGAGTAGGTCAACAAGGAATTGATCAGCCCTAGTAAGAGGGAACAGCATCCAGCTAATTTCAAATGATGGATTCAGGAAACCTTTGATCAAAGTATGAACATTAGAGTTATTTTCTAATGGTTCATTAATGAATCATCATTATAAAGATTGAGCTAGGGATGAATATGAAAATTGGATTTGACAAATATCCATATTCATAATCATATTCGGGATGCAAGTTGATCAAAGGACTGAATTGCCCGGTAACTCACCACTGAAGGGTATTTTGGTAATTCCACCAAAATTCCACATCTTCCGGGTAGACATGATACATTGCTAGACGTCAATCTTGTCTTGTAGGTATATGATTGAGTCATGATAATTCAAATCAGTCAATTTGAATTAGATTCTAATTGACCGAGTCGAGCTAGTTTGAGTTGACCTAAATCGGCTTAGTTGAGATCTAACCGAATTAAGTCAAATAGCACTCGGACCTACTGCTGGCTAGGTGTGGAACCCAATGGGTCACACACAAAAGAAAATTGATGAAGGATTTAATTTGGAATTAAATCATGTTTGCAGGATAAACACACTATCATGTGTTGCAGACCAAATTTCTATTCGAATTTGGTTCCGAATTGGGCTTAATTGGGTTCTAATTGAACCAGATTAAGGTCCAATTTATTTTTTAGGACATTGGGCTAACCCATGGCTGAACCCAAGTGAACTTAGTTCACTGAGACCCTCTCTCCAAGCCGCCCCCTCCCTCTTCTCACCCGCGCGCGCCAAGAAAGAAAAGTCCACGCGCGTGGACTTCTCTTAAAACGTGTGAGAAAGAAAACGTCGGAGAAAAATCTGAAAAGAGGCATTTCAGATCCTTGTTTGGCACCCTTGGATCTGGATCTGATGGCCAGAAAAATTTAAGAAAAAGATCCATCGCTTTTCGGTCGCAAATCCGTCTCCAAAAGTCGCGATCCTTCCTAAAGTTTTTCCGAGAGTTTTCCTCGTCGGAAAAACGAAAATCAAATCGGAGAATCATGATTTTTGGTTGAGGGGACGTGTGAGGAATGAGGGATCGTGATCCCTGGGATTTCAGAGGGTTGCGTTGTTTCGAGATGACACCCCTCTGAGATCTATAAATAGGGTTGGGGTTCTCGGTGGTTTTCACGCAACATAGTTCAGAGATCCAATTCCCTCACTTCCTCTCCAGAATACTCCTTCCTCTTGTTCTTGTTGGGTATTGTTTCCCTTACAGAGGTATCCTCTGTCGAAACTCTGACCCTAAACAAGAATAAGAAGAAGGTCTTGAACGGTAAAGGAAAGAACAGGGAAAGGATCTTTTCTTCTTTTCTTTCTTGAATTAAGACTTTGACTGTCTTAATTTTTTCTTCCAATTCAATTCAAGAAAAGGGATTCAAGAAAGGGAATTCTTGAAGAAAATTCAAGAAGAGGAAAGAAGGAAGAAAAAGAAATTTTCAAGAAAGAAAATTTCAGCCTAAAGGTCCAAGAATTGAATTCTTGAAAAAGAATTCAAGAAGAGGAACCAAGAAATAGAAATTTTGTCTTCATTGTTTTTCTGTGTGGATCACCATTGGAGGGTGAACATTTGGGCACCTGGTGGAGATTCAGAGTTTGGATTTTGCGATACAGGTTAGTATCTTAATTTGATATTAAATCTTATATAAACATCTTATATGTTTTAATTCTTTTAAGGAGATTTTGGGTTGAAGGTTTGGTGAAGATTTCATAAAGATAAAAAATTTTGAAATCTATGATTCCGCCTTGCCACCGAACCCTACACCTTGTATGCATGAATCCATACTTTGGTTCACACTCAATCATGATACTGAGTCATTCATCGGGTGATACTGGATTTGGTGGATTGCATATGGAGGTTGTGAGTAGGTCAAAAAGGTATCGATCAACCCTAGTAAGAGGGAAGCGCATCCAGATGATTTCAATTAAATGAAGATTCGAAAAATCTTTGATCAAAGTATGAACATTAGAAATAGTTTCTAATGGTTCATTAATGAATCATCATTATCAGATTGAGCAAGGAATGAATGTGAAATTGGATTTGACAAGTATCCATATCCTTAGTCATATTCAGGGTGCAAGTAGATCGAAGGACTGAATTGCCTGGTAACTCACCACTGAAGGGTATTTTGGTAAATCCACCAAATTCCTCATTTTTTGGGTAGGCATGACATGTTGCTAGATGTCAATCTTGTCTTATAGGTCTTCATGAACCAATTGATTTGGTTTCATCAGTCAATTCGATGTGTGATTCGAATTGGACAATTAGGTGAGCCAATTTGACCTAATTAGGTCAACCGGGTTCGATCGGATCGAATCGGCTCAAACCTAAACCTACTGCTGGCTAGATGTAGAACCCAATAAGGCACACACAATAGAGACTTGGCCAAGGAAGTCATTCATGATTTAATTAGGGTCATAGGATCCTAATTGGTTAGCCGGATTACATACTAGCATATGTAGGCAAATCAAATTCCTAACCCAATTGGATTGGGTCCGGTTGCTTGTTAATTAGGCTAACCTAATTATGGGAAACCTAAATTAGGTTGAGTCCTAAGTGGGGCTAGTCTAATCAAAGCAAAATCTGATTTTAATTTGGATTTAAGGGCATTTTAGGCACCATACATGAAGAGTCCCAATGGCATGGGACTCTTGGTACCTAAATGATACCTTAACTTCAAAAGGGCACAGAATGAGCTATAGATCTCTGATATGAATATAATTTATATGGTCAGAAAGGAAATTTTATGCTCTTTCCAATGACACCCATATTGCTTATGTTTTGACTGGTCAACATTCTTTGAAATTTGCATGGAAGAAGGATGGAGCGCGTAGTGCATGAAGAGTCGCAACTCTTCATGTGGCGCGCGGTTCTGATGGAGAGTCCTTCTGCTATCAGGACTCTTCATAATCTTCAATGTTTGGTGATTTAAGAGGCACTTCTTAGCTTCCTAGGGACTGGTAATTGACATGTGGCAAGTGAGAATTCGTCCAAATAAAAGAAGGGATGTGAATAAGGCCTTCGATGCATGAATGGGCTTATTAGATATGATTTTTCAAGCTAGATAACTTTTCTTCGGTCTTGAAAAATCATATCTGATAAGTTGATGGGAGGACATAACACACGCCCTTCTTGTATCTATAAATAGGGGGCGATGAAATGAGTCTGATAAGAAAGAATTCCACTGAAGTACTATTCTGAGTGTCTCTCTCTCCCTCCTTTCTTTAAGACAAGACTTGTCTTGTTAAGACAAGGTCTTTTCTACTAAGACAAGGCTTTCTTTTAGGACATAAGCCTAAGGGGTCCTAAAGGAGGGTCATTCTAAAACCAAGAGTGGTTTAGGAGAATGTCTTTAGTGCCCTACGGTAGGACAGGATATCCTACAGTGGTCAATAGACCAAAGGCTGCCGAAAGAGTTCCACTTCTCCAAGCAACTTGAAGAAGGAGTTCTTCCTTGGTTCGAGTTTCGTGTGGATCACCGTTGGAGGGCGAACGTTTGGGCGCCTGGTGGAGAAGAAGGCTGAATCAGGATTTTTCTTCATCGGATTGGATACTAGCAGTTCAGGTTGATGCCTAAACTCTAGTTTATATTATATATGCATGTTTGTATGTTTTAATTCCCTGTAAGGAGGTCTTGGGTTAAGGGTTTGATAGTGGTTTCATAATAAATTTTTGAAATCTACGCTTCTGCCCTGGTCACCAAAACCCTTACAAACAATACCTCTTGTGCATTCCCTTCTCCAATCCCCGTGGAACACCCCATGGTCTTCTCACAAGCCCTCACACCCAAGCCCTTGGACCGTGCCTTCTCAAGATCGAGAAGAGCTCTACCTGTGGACTCCCTCATGTAGGATTTCCCATGGCCAAGTCCCCCATATGAACTCCCTCCATGCGGCCTAGCTCCAAGAGGGCACTTCCTCATGGTCAATCCAAGACCGTGAGAAGTCCTCACAAACTCCCACCAAACCTCATGCACAACCCCTCTTAAATAGCACATGGGGCATACGGTCTCCTCATGTTGGGCATCTTGGATTCTTGGAGTTCTCATTGGACAACATCTCCTTGGGCGGTTAGGACTTGGATGGTCCAATAACAAACCAGTTAGAACTCCTCGGGTGGTTGGATTTCCTAATTGGTTATAACTAACCAACTAACCTCTAACCAACTAAGCTAACCTTCTAACCAACCTAGACCCAACCGCATAACCCAACTGGATTATTTTACAATCTCTCAAAAAGCTCCCCCAAATAAATCAATGTGAGAAAACACTCAAACCCTAGGTCAAGCCCCCTGACCCAACATGACTCTAGGGCCCTGGGAACCTTTAAACCTAAGCTCCCAAACCTGTCCATGAATACACTATGAACCCTCTGGAACACCTTCAAAAATTGCTTGGCATGCCTCCAAGCTCCCAGGGATCGCCTCCAGCATCCCTGCCATGGCCTCCCAAGTCTCTCCAAAATTTAAGAGCACCACACAAAACCCTACACTACACTAAAAAAGGGATACAAAAAGAAGAAAAAGAAAACAATGATGGCTACATGGTGTGATAATGATGAATCCACTTCCAATGAAGAGGAAGAGATATCAAAATTAGCAAATATATGTTTAATGGGTCTTAAAGATGAGATAACATCTAGTGAACGCATTCATGAATTTACTTATGATGATTTGTATTTTGCTTTTCAGGAACTTCTAACTAAATATAAGAAGGCTGGTTTGAAAATCAGATCTTTGAAAAATAACTATGACATATTATTGAAAGAAAAGGATGAGATTTCTGAAAAGAATATTTTTTTACAAAAGGAATTAAGTAATGTTTCTAAAAAATATAAAGTGTTACAAGCTAAAAAAGATGAATGTTTTGAAAAGAATAAAGGTTTGCAAAATGAAATGGATAGACTCAAGTCTCTTGTTGATAAATTAACTTTAAGTTCAAATAAACTTGAGCTAATCCTAAAAAGTCAGAAGAAATCTAATAATAGAGCTGGAATTGGATACAATATAATGCATGTAAACAAATTTTCAGCTTCAAAATCTTATGCATCAAAATTTTCAGCATCCACTTCTTTTCAAAAGTCAAAAGTAGTTTATTTTTATTGTAATGGGGTTGGACACAAGGCATATGAATGCAATCTAAGATGGAAAAACAAAAACAAAGTGAAAAAGATTTGGGTTCCTAAAGGAACCATAGCTACTAACCATCAAGGACCTAAGAAATCTTGGGTACCTAAAAATTCCACTTGATTATTTTGTAGGAATATCTTGTAGCCTAAAATTCAAAGAGATAGTATCTAAATAGTGGCTATTCAAGATACATGACAGGTGACAAAGATCAATTTATCACCTTTGAAATGGAAGAAGGTGGAATGGTTACATTTGGTGATAATGACAAAGGAAAAACCATTGGTATTGGTAAGATCAAAATTATCCCTTCCACTTATATTGAAAATGTATTGCTAGTAGACAAATTGAAGCATAATCTATTAAGCATTAGTCAATTATGTGATAGAGGCTTCAAAATTTTATTTGAATCTTCAATGTGCATAGTAACTAGCTCTCTTGATTCTAGCATTAGATTTGTTGGTCATAGACTTGAAAATATTTATATAGTAGACTTGAATGATCTAGCCATGTCAAGTAGTATAAGTCTAGTGGCTATGAATGCTAAAACCAAGAAATCTAGTTTACTTTGGCATAAAAGATTGGGTCATGCTTCCATGCATACTTTAGCAAATTAATTTCCAAAGACTTAGAGGTTTACTAAAGTTTAAAGTTGATTTTGATCATGTTTGTGATGCATGTCAATATGGTAAACAAACTAGGGAGAATTTTAAATATAAAAACATTGTTTCAACATCAAGACTCTTAGAACTACTGCACGTTGACTTATTTGGAATAACTAGACCACAAGCCTAGAAGGTATGAAATATGGACTTGTGATAGTAGATGATTTCTCAAATTCACTTGGATTTTGTTTCTAGCACACAAAGATGAAGCCTTCAAAGTTTTTCAAAAAAATTACAAAAAGGTTTCAAATCAGAAAAATCTTTCAATTATCTCAATTAGAAGTGATCATGGAACTAAATATAAAAATCAATACTTTGAAAAATTTTGCACAGAACATGGCATTGATCATAACTTTTCAGCCCCTAGAATACCACAACAAAATGAAGTTGTGAAAAGGAAAAATAGAACATTAGAAGAGATGGCCCGAACCATGTTATGTGAAGGCAATGTTCCAAGGTACTTTTGGACAGAAGCTGTGAACATTGCATGTGACATATTAAACTGTGTTTTGATTAGACCAATTTTGAAAAAAACTCCATATGAGCTTTGAAATGATAGAAAACCAAACATTCATTACTTTCATATTTTTGGATGTAAATGTTATATCTTGAATAATGAAAAAGATAACTTAGGAAAGTTTGATGCAAAATTTGATCAAGGTATATTTCTTGGATATTCAACCACTAGCAAAGCATATAGAGTTTTTAACAAAAGAACTTTAATTGTTGAAGAATCAATTCATGTTATTTTCGATGAGTCTAACCTCCCACCTTCAAGAAAAGAAGAGTGTATTGACAATGATGCAGGTTCCCTAAATGATGGAGTAAAAGACATGAGCTTGAAAGAAAAGCAAGTTGAGCAAGAAAAAGAGAAGGTAAGTGCAGAACATGATGAACTACCAAAGGATTGGAGGTATGCACATTCTCACCATAAAGAATTGATCATTGGTGATCCCTTTCAAGGAATAAAAATTAGATCATTTTTTAGAGACACCTTTGATTATTTAGCATTTATTTCTCAAGTTGAACCTAACTGCATAGAGAAAGCTGAAAATGATCCATATTGGATGATAGCTACGTAAGAGAAACTTAATCAATTTGGAAAGAACAATATATGGACTTTAGTAGCTTGACCTAAGGAACATCCTGTTATAGGTTCTAACTAGGTTTTTAGAAATAAATTAAATGACAAAGGCAATGTAGTTAGAAATAAGTCCAGATTAGTTGCTAAAGGATATAACCAAGAGGAAGGAATAGATTTTGATGAAACTTATGCACCTGTAGCTAGATTAGAAGCCATAAAACTCTTACTTGCATTTGCATGTCACATGGAATTTAAAATTTTCCAAATAGATGTAAAAAGTGCTTTTTTAAATGGCTACATTGAAGAAGAAATTTTTGTGGAAAAACTTCTCGATTTTGAAAATCACTCTTTTCCAAATCATGTTTTTAAACTAAACAAGGCTTTATATGGTTTAAAACAAGCACCTAGAGCATGGTATAAGAGGTTGGGCAAGTTTCTTTTAGAAAATGATTTCAAAAGAAGTAGAGTAGATACAACATTATTTATCAAAAGAAAAGATGATGAATTATTAATTGCACAAATATATGTTGATGATATAATCTTTGGTACAATTAATGAAACTTTATAACTTGAAGAAGTTTGGGATGAAATCTACAAAGAAAATTGGCATACCCATGATCCCAACCTACGACTTGACAAAGATGAGGAAGTTAACAAGGTTGATAAAAAATTATATCAGGTATGATTGGATCTCTACTTTATTTGATTGCAAGCATACCTGATATACTATTTAGTATTTGTATACATGCAAGATTTCAAGCTAATCCTAAAGAATCGCATATACTTGCTGTTAAGAGAATCATAAGATATCTCAATGGTACATCAAACTTAGGATTATGGTACTCTAAATCTTCATCTTTAAATTTAATAGATTATTCAAATATTGATTATGGTGGTTGTATTATTGATAGGAAGAGCACTAGTAGCACATGTCAATTTCTAGGATTAAACTTAATCTCATTGCACAACAAGAAACAAAACTCCGTGGCACTATCTACTACTGAGGCAGAGTATGTGGCTGTAGGAAGTTGTTGTACTCAAGTATTATGGATTAAGCAACAACTAGAACATTATGGTGTTATTCAATCTAAAATTCTAATCAAATGTGATAACACAAGTGATATCAACTTAAGAATCCTATTCAGTACTCAAAAACTAAGCATATTGAAATTAGACATTATTTCATTAGGGATCACGTTCAAAATGGTGATATTAAACTTAAATTTATTTGTACTGAAAAATAACTGGCTGACATCTTTAGTAAACTCTTTAGTGAGGATAGATTTCAAACGATTAGAGGAGAATTAGGCCTTTATGATCCTTTTTTGAATTTTGACCTAATTTCTTCAAAAATTAAGAAAAATTCATTTAGAGGACCTCCATCACCTATTTAAGTTAGATGCATACTTTTTTCTAGTGTTTTTATAGGAATAGATACCTTTTCCCTGAGTTTTTGAACCATACTCTTTGACCCCTAGAATGATTTTGATGATTACAAAACATTGGTACATGCATTTGATACTAATGCCTTTAAAGTGTTTAAGAAGATTTTGTAGGGCATTTCTAATGGACAATCATCAACCCTACATTTCTCAAGACCATTGGAATGCATCCATGAAGGTGAAAAATGCAGGCGAGCATGCACGGCAGAAAGATATTTTAAAACTATTTTAAAATAAAATTAGCGGAAGACTTGGTAGATCGATCAAAATGATCTACCAAACTGCCTGCAATAGGACCTAGTATGATAATGTAGCATACAAAAAATATCATAAGCAAGAAAAGAACCAAAGATATAAAGATACCTTACCATTATACCTTTGAAGGATGTTGTGAAAAAAGCCCTCGAGCCACACACGTGTTTGGCCTCTACGGGTAGTTCACATCGAGGCTCAACTCTGATAAACTCCCTCGGAGTGCTAGCTCCTTAGGATCCTTAAGGTTGATCTTCTTCTTCTTGAAAGACAAGGAGGAGAGGTGGAACCCTTTCTAACTAGCTCTCTTCTCAAGACCTAGCATGAGTGCTAGGTATTCACACACCCAATACCCTAGTCCTCACAAGCCCCTGTTATCTTCCCTCTCAGAATCTTAGCAGCAAGAAAACTCTTCAACAAGAAAATGATTTTAAATCCAGCTTGGCAGCCCTAAAATAACCTTTATTTATAGAGGTAGCCATAAGAAGGAGAATGAGGAAGGAGTGATTGGGGGAGAACGTTGAGAGCTATACCAAATAGGTTCCAAGCTTAAATGGCAAGAATGACCATCATTTTATGAAAGCTTGGAGCTAAAACCAACCAGATTTCAAAATTCGAATTCAAAATTCAAAATTAAAACCTTCCCAGAAATCTTTCCAGAATTTCTGCATGTCATAGATAAGTGTCGACACTCGGAACACGGTCAATCATATTGACCTCCAGTGATGGTAAACGATTCTCAATCATCGATCAACCTTTAGATCAGATAGAAACTCCTATGATATGTGATCCCATAGGTTCAAACACTAAGCTAGTAGCATTGGAATACTTTCAGTACCAGTCAAAGTCCTCATCTAGCAACGATACCCGATGTCCGGATAGGTCAAAGATTGTAGAGCAACTTTTTAGAGCCTCTGGCATATGGTTATCACATAATTCATCCATTTGACCTCAAAATGCTTAGGATGACCTAGGGTTTGATTGCCAATCCTAATTTGGTTCATCTAGATCGTGTCTCAACCTTTATTTTTCTTTTTCCCTTTCTTCAAGGGATGACGCCCTGCCGAAGATCCTCCCACTAGATTTACCACCCCTTTGTTTGGTTGGTGGTCTTTCTCATAAGTCTGTAATAATCCCAATAGGCCATGGTAGTTAACTACAAGCTTATTCATTTTATAATGATCAAGAAAGTCTAGATAGAAAGAGGGTAGGGAATTCAGTATCGCATCTTTCCCGAGCTGTTCATGCAAGGGACCTCTGAGCTTACCTAGGTGCTTAATCATCTTGATCATATACAATACATGATCAGTGACTGAGGAACCATCATGTATCCGTGCATTGTAGATAGCATAGGAGACCCTATACCTCTCAACGTCATCTGGTGTGCTGAAAGACTCCTCAACCTTTGAAGGATTTCCTCCAACTAGGCTTTTTTGAATTTGCGACTGAACTCGTTGTTCATCGCTGCCTACATAATGCATCAGATAGTGGTCCTATCAGAGAGCCACTTCTAATAAATATCTCTGACCAAACCCCGAGCATTGGGAGCAGGAGTTTCATGTGCCGGATTTGATATCACATACAGGATCCGTTCATGCTCCAGGACAATCCTAAGCCTTTAATACTAGCTATCAAAGTTGGGACCCTTGAGCTTCTCATTGTTGAGAAGAGATCTGAGCGACAGGTTGGAAGACATCTAAAAGGAAAACCAAAACTTATTAGTGTATATGAATTATTAACCTAAAGCATGGACTTTAGTCTAAAGGCCCCTCCAATTATTTTGACCAGACTAGTAGCCTCTACCTCTAATCCAAGGAATTACTTTAATTCCTTAGTGGGTACTAGAGTCCAATAGACAACACAGGAACCCGACTTTGGCCAGCCCACCCATGCATGTCTAAAGGTAGGTTCTTCAATTGATTACTTCTCCAAGTAACCTCTAGTAATTAGGTTTTGCCCCAAGGTGCACTTCAATCAGCCTTTGGGCCTCCTTTTGAAGGTCCCGGTTAGGTCCAACCCTTAACATAACAAAATTCAATGCTTCTAACTAACGAATAGTCAAGCCTAACTTTGGTCGGCCCACCTGACCACCGTTAAGTGAGTCGCACTGAGCCATCATATTAGGAACAGTAATTCCAATAGCCTGATGAATACCCGATCTTTGAATCTACATATGAACACCCAACTATTGGATCCATTACCATCCCACTTAATGGAAGGCCAAGACTTGGTTATCCCCATAACTTCATCCTTTTATGGACCTAATAATTTAGAGGGTTTAAATTTAATATGATAGAAGAAGAGATGAGAAAACATGGATTAACCTCCCATTGACCACACAGTTAGCAAGGAGGGTTACACATAATTAATGATCCATGGGCACCTAAAATCAGTCAAGACTGATTAACCTTAGGTGACATGGGTTAACACGAGTCAATGAGCTATCCAATCAATTCTGATCGACCACATTAGCTAGGTAAGTAAGATCATGGGTTGGGTTTCGCCATTAACTGTCTTGCCTTAGATAACAACCGAGTTGGCCAGGTAAGAGGTAGTCCCAAAGAACCAATATCAAACTGCCAAACTTATCTTGGACACCAATTGGTACATCAGACTTGATTAGACTAGCCTAAAGAATTCAGTTGACAACTAAGCCACAAATTAGGTCCATTTAAATCTATGGACTAATCAATCTAACTATTAGAGAGAACTATAGAGAAGAAATCCTAACTCAACATTTGATTATATTAGTTCTCTATTTAGTCCAATGCATCTAAACTTAGGTCTAACCCAATTAAGGACCTAATAGAAGCTAACCCATGACCCTTAAGGCTTATTGAAATGACTTAAAATCTTCGAATCATATTCCTAGAGTTCTTTGTCATTCAAGGTAACTTAATTCTTAATTAAGTTCAATAGCTTTAATGAATCGAAATAATTTCAATTAATAATGTAAAATAATTTTATAATGAATCAAAATTTGAATTCACTATTTTTCAGCATTCTCATGTCAAGTGTTGACTCACCAGGGGCAAGTGTCGACACTAGGTGTCGACACTTGGGTCGACTCATGGCCTGAGATGGGAAGAAAATAGAATGCCATGTTTTATGGTATGCGCTCATGGGTCGATACCTTCAAGACAAAGTGTCGACTCACGAGCCCTACTGTCAACACTTCCTGGGCAAGTGTTGACACTTCAGCCTTCATGAGTTGACTTAAGGGTTGACTCAAGGCTTGTCACAGGGCAAAAAATAGTGATTTTAAATCCAAAGTTTTTTCAAACTTTTAATCAAAACCGATTAAAACAAAACTCTTAGATCTCATCTAAATTTATTTTATGATCATAACAATCTAGATTTGATTAAAACACTTTTAATGTACAATCTCTTTACCATTCTTTTTCATGAGTCAAATCACAAGCAGCACCCCTACATGCCATAGAAGAACCCATTGAATGGAAAGAGAGGGTCTTGCAGCCCTACTTCTCTCCTACGACTGGATGGCCATGGTGACCCACTCAATCCAAGTACTTTGAAAGATAAAACTATGATGTTAAAGCATGCTAGCATTTTTATATTATGAAGAAACTGGATCTGATACCATTGAAGGTGAAAAATGCAGGAGACCATGGAAGGAAGAAAGATATTTTAAAATTATTTTATAATAAAATCAGCGAAAGACTTGGTAGATCGATCAAAATGATTTACCAAACTGCCTGTAATAGGACCTAGTATGATAATGTAGAATACAATAAACATCATAAGTAGGAAAAAAACCAAAGATATAAAGATACCTTACGGTTATACCTTTGAAGGATGTTGTGAAAAAAGTACTCGAGCCACACACGTGTCTGGCCCCTACGGGTAGTTCACACCGGGGCTCAACTCTGATCAACTCCCTCAAAGTGCTAGCACCTTAGGATCCTTGAGAGCACTCTTCTTCTTCTTAAAAGACGAGGAGGAGAGGTGGAACCCTTCCTAACTAGCTCTCTTCCCAACACCTAGCTTGAGTGCTAGGTATTCACACACCTAATATCCTAGTCCTCACATGCCCCTATTCTCTTCCCTCTTAGAATCTCAGCAGCAAGAAAACTCTTCAATAAGAAAATGGTTTTTCATCTAGCTTAGCATCCCTGAAACAACCCTTACTTAAAGAGGCAGCCATAAGAGGGAGAATGAGGAAGGAGGAGTGATTTGGGGAGAAGGTTAAGGGCTATACCAAATAGGTTCCAAGCTTAAATGGCAACAATGACCATCATTCCATGAAAGCTTGGAGCCAAAACTAGCCAGATTTCGAAATTTGAATTCAAAATTCGAAATCAAAACCTTCCCAGAAATCATTCCATAATTTTTGCTCGTCACAGCCAAGTGTCGACACTTGCTAGTGTCAACACTTGGAACATGGTCAATCACATTGACCTCCAGTGATAGCAAATGATTTTCAATCATTGATCAGCCTTTAGATCAGATAGAAATCCCTATGGTGTGTGACCCCATGGTTCTAATACTAAGCCAGTAGCACTGGAACCTTCCAGTACCAATCAAAGTGAAAGGAAAGTGCCCTAAAAGAGAATCTTATGTAAGGGCATTTTTTGTAATTTTTCAACTCTTGTATGATATTTAATATATTAATAAAGGCATATTGTTTCATCATATTGCTATGTCTTATTTAAAGATTTTGATGAACTCCATAGGTTATAGCAAATTGAATTAGGGTTATGATGGATATCATGACAATGAGACCTAAGTTCTTTTAAACCCTAACCTAAAATGTTCCTAGTCGATGGACCATTGGTTCGGGGATCGATAAGTCCAAAAAAACTAGCTTATGATGGGAATTCTCCCAGGATGCCGAGGATCATGCAGCATGCAAAATTGACTTTCAAAATAAAATTTCATAGCATGATACCCTAACATGTATAACATGTATAGAAAACCCTAATTCCAAGGAACCCCTTGGGCAATGACAACTAATGAATCATCAAATAAAGTCAAGAAAAATACTTGGATTGCTGAAATACAACTTTTTCCATAAGGCTCACAAGCGTAAGCCCTCCAACGGTGATCCACATGAAACTCGGACCAAGGAAGAACTCCTTCAAGTTGCTTGGAGAAGTGGAACTCTTTCAGCAGCCTTTGGTTTATTGACCACTGTAGGACATCCTGTCCTACTAAAGGGCACTCAAGACACTATCCTAAACCACTATAGGATCTAGGACTATCCTCCTCTAGGACCCTACAGGCTTATGTCCTAAAACCAAGCCTTGTCCTAGTGTGGAGAACTTGTCTTGACAAGACAAGTCTTGTCCTAAAACAAGGAGAGAGGGAGAAAGTGGAAGAACACTCTGACTCTCGGAAGATCGAAAAACAAAACTTTCTCATTTCACCGTACCCCTATTTATAATCATAGATGGGGTGTGAAATGCATCCCGACAACACTTTCAGATATGAAACAACATATCTGATAAGACTCTTCAGGAATGGAGAGTCATATTTGTGTTTTTTCACTTACTAGATCAATCCCCATCGCGCTATGTGTCAAATATCGGTTTCTGAGATAGGGAGATGCCTTTTCTAATTCAAAGTAATGCGAGGCTTGAAGAGTTTTAGAGGTAGAAGGACTCTGTCCTCTGTTGTGTGCGCGCATATGAAGAGGCACGACTCTTCATGTGCGCGCCACCTTTCACACCTCTTCAAGCCATCCCTTTAAACTTTAAACTGGCTATTAGACTTCTTAAGACTATAGGGATAAAATGAAGAGTCACCTTCCTGATGAAACTCTTAGAGTCTTATCTACAGAAGGACTCTTAGTCCTTCTGCATGCCACTTATTCTCCCAGGTGCGCCAAAGGGCGCCAATAGTCTTTCCCTTTCTATTTAGTCCACCCAAAGCATCAAATTGACTTGGTCAAACATATGCAATATGGGTGTCATTAGAAAGGACATCAAATAAGCTTTCTGACCATATTTTTTATTTTTAGATCAGAGGTCTGTAGGCCCTTATGTGCCCTTTTGAAGTTAAGGTATCATTTAGGTACCAAGAGTCCCATGCCATTGGGACTCTTCATATATGGCACCTAAAATGCCCTTAAGTCCAAATAAAAATCAGATTAAGCTTTGATTTGGCTAGCCCCACTTAGGACTCAACCTAATTTAGGTTTCTGATAATTAGGTTAGCCCAATTAGCAAGCAACCGAACCCAGTCCAATTGGGTTAGGAATTAGGTTAGCCTACATATATGCTAGTATGTAATCCGGCTAACCAATTAGGATCCTATGACCCTAATTAAATTTTGACTAACTTCCTTGGCCAAGTTTCTATTGTGTGTGACCCATTGGGTTCCACATCTAACCAGTAGTAGGTATAGGTTTGAGCCGATTCGATACGATCGAACTCGATTGACCTAATTAGGACAAATTAGCTCACCTAATTGTCTAATTCGAATCATACATCGAATTAACTCATGAAACCAAAACAATTGGTTCATGAAAACCTACAAGACAAGATTGATGTCTAGCAATGTGTCATGCCTACCCAGAAGATAAGTAATTTGGTAGAAAATACCAAAATACCTGATGCGGCAAGCATATGATTAATGTTTAGATTATGGTTTGTAGAGCAATGAAACCTAATTACACTAGCATTGTACTCATCATAATAAGACTTAAGGATTACTCGAAATGGAACTTTTACTTGATTAGACAGAATCCTAAACTAAGAAGGAAGAAGATCTAGATAATAGGGGATAATGATTATGGACTTACCTTGATGAGCTTTCCAACCTACTTTTGATTCATACCTTGAAACTACCAACGCTCTGGACTGGAGGACTTGGATAACAAAGATCAGAACTCTGGACTTAGACTTCAGTCTGTCGGTTCATTGTCAAGGGGGAACCCAGTTCTCAACTCAAAGACTTCGAAGGACCCTGCAATTGAAGATCAAAGGTTAAGGAAGAAAGATAAATGTAAAGAACGGTTGGGAGGATTTGTGAACAAAGAAGAAATTGCAGAAGATCTGGCCGACTCCAATGCCTTCGTCTTGTACTGGAATGGTGAGTTGCTTGGAGAAAAAAAAAAAAATGGCTTTGGCATGGAGGAAGAAACTTTCACACAAGAACACAAGACAATTTGCTTCAAAACTTCACTTGTATTTCATTCATTTTCCAAAATCAATCCCCTTTACAATGGGCGTCCAAGGCCTTTAATAGCCTCACAAAGCTAGCTTTTGAAATTTAAAAACTCTCCAAATTGAGGAGGATTACAAGGGAGGGTTGGAGGATTTGGTGGAGAGTTTGGAGGGATGGGGGGCGTTGGAGGATTTGGTGGAGGATTAGGAGGGGTGTGGCCAACCTCTTTGAATTTGAATCTTCCTTGTTGGTGCCAAAGAGTGATGAGGTGACTAGTGAGGTGGTGCCTGATGACGTGGCATGATGAGATGGTCTTCTACTTGGATAAGGAATGACATGTGGTGCCAAGTGGTCCTAGTTGATGGTCCTTTTCTCTTGCTTGGTTGATGTGTCTTCTCTTCTTCATGTAGTCAAATTCTGGGGTCCAGAATTTGAGTCTTGTTGCTGGCTTTCATTGCTTTAAGACATGATTAACTGAAATAGACTTAACTCAACTGAACTGACTTGACTGACCTAAACTTGAAACGGACTTACAGGAAATGAATTTTTTTTTTTAAAAAAAGTAATTACAGGACTCAATAAACACTCTTGATTAATTACAGGACTCTTGAAAAGGAAATGGCTCTTGAAAATAAAATATTTTTGAACTAAAGGATATAAGGTAACCTAATTATCTTCGATCCAAATTGGGATAAGGCTAACCTTGTTGGAGTGAAGTTTCTTTCGGTTTCTGGTGTCCACACCAATACCCTTCAGTAGTAAGTTACCATGAAATTTAATCTTTCGATCTCCCATTATCCTGATTAAGTGATAGGTATGGATAGATGTCAAATCCTAACACTTCATCATATCGAATCTTAGCTCGATCATGAGAACTCAGCTGATGATTGATTAGATTCCAATAATCTCATCCTACTTTGATCAAAGGCTCCTTGAGTCACTCATTAAAGAGATTGCATGGGATAACAATTCCTTTTACTAGGAATGATCGATTGCTTATTGATCCTCTCACATCCTTCGTATGCCTTCCACCATACCCAGAACACCCCGTACATGTCGCAATGGCATGAATGAGTATGAACCAGAGTATGGCTTATTGTGCACAAGGAACCATGGTGACCTCAGGTCTTAAGATCACATGCACAACTTCTACTCTAGGATCTATCTTTTGATAAGTAGTAAGACTTCTATAAGATAATCTCGGTGTGGATCAGTCCAGTGTACTCATACCCTGATGAGCACCCTTATCCTAGTATTAGTGTCTCTACACAAGTGGTTGTTAGATCAACCACTCACATCAACTGAGCATACATAGGATAAGCTAGTCTTTCCGGATTCATCGATCCCCTAATAGATGGTCCAATGACTAGGAACATTCTAGATTAGGATTTATAAGAAATTAGGTCTCATTGTTATGAACTCTGTCATAACCCTAATTTCATTGCCCTACTCTATGGGGTTCATCATAATCAATAAAAACATGACACATGAGTATATAATGAATCAAATGTCTTTATTAATATGAAAGTATGTCATACATGAACTGGAAGTTTACAAAAAGGCCTTCATAATGATTGGCTCTTATGGCACTTTTCTATCAAACTCCCACTTGCACTAAAGCCAATCGCCCTTGTATTTTATGCCCATACAATCTAAGTCATGATCTAACTGCTACTTGGCTAAAGCATTAGTGAATGGGTCTGCTATATTGTTCTTTATGTCAACTCGTTCAATGATGACATCTTGTCTTTCAATGATCTCTTGAACGAGGTGGAACCATCTTAGAATGTGCTTGGACTTGTGATGAGACCTCGGTTCCTTAGCTTGTGCAACAGCCCCACTTTATCACAGTATAATGGCACTGGCTGTTGTACATCTAGAACCATGCCCAATTCCATGATAAATTTCTTCATCCAGATAGCTTCCTTCATGGCTTCACTAGCAACTATGTACTCTGCCTCAGTGACTGAGTCAGCTACTGTTGGCTGCTTTGTACTCTTCTAACTCATTGTACCACCATTCAGAGTGAAGACATACCCCGATGTGGATTTGCTATCATCTGGATCTGATTGAAAACTAGAATCTATATATCCTTCTAGTTTCAACTCAGATCCTCCATATACTAGAAAAATATCCTTAGTCCTTTTCAGGTACTTAAGAATATTTTTTGCAACTCTCCAATGATCCTCTCCTAGATATGCCTAAAACCTGCTCACTATGCCCAAGGCATATGCAACATCAGGTCTTGTACATAACATGGCATACATTATCGATCCTACAACCGAAGCATAAGGAATCATAGCCATCCTCTCTCTTTCTTCTAATTTCTTAGGAGACATTTTCTTAGAGAGATGTATGCCTTGACTTATAGGTAAGTAACCTTTCTTACTTTCATCCATGTTGAATCTCTTCAACACTAAGTCAATGTACATGGATTGGGATAAGCCTAGCATCCTTTTGGATCATCTCTATAGATCCTTATACCCAGTATATAGGATTCTTCTTCCAAATCCTTCATAGAAAATTTTGATGATAGCCAAGTTTTAACTGACTGTAGCATTGGGATATCATTCTCAATGATCAGTATGTCATCCACATATAAAACCAAGAAAACAAGTGCACTCCCACTTGTCTTCTTGTACACACATGGTTCATCTATATTTTTGATAAAACCAAATCCTTTGATTGTTTCATCAAAATGGATGTTCCAACTCCTCGATGCTTGCTTAAGTCCATAAATGGACTTCTTTAATTTGCATACCTGGTTTGGTCTCCCACTTGAGACAAAACCTACTAGTTGTGACATGCAGACATCCTCATCAAGGTTTTCATTGAGGAAAGCAGTCTTTACATCCATTTTCCAGATCTCATAGACATGGTATGCTGCTATTGCAAGCAATATCCGAATGGACTTGAGCATGGCTACTAGAGAAAAAGTTTCATCATAGTCTATATCATGTTTTTGTCTGAAACATTTTGCTACCAGTCTAGCCTTGTAGGTCTTGACTTGACCATCTACTCCAATCTTCTTCTTGAAGACCCATTTACACCCAATTGGGTTAATTCCTTTAGGTGGATCTACCAGAGTCTAAACCTGATTAGAATACATGGAGTCCATTTCAGATTTAATGGCATCAAGTCATTTGTTTGAGTCTTTACTCTTAACAGCTTTCGAATAGGTCACAGGATCATCATCCTGTATGATACTGGCTTCATTGTCATCCTTGATGACAAAGCCATATCTGAGAGGTGCTCCCCGCACCCTCTCTAACCTTCGGAGAGGAGGTGTGTATTGTGGTTGTTCTTAATCTATAAGAACCTCTGGTTGAGGAACTTTACTTGAAGGCTCATTGGTTTGTTTGTTCTGTTCTTCACATAACTCAAGTGAAGAACCACTACATCCTTCTTGGATAAACTCTTGTTCCAAGAATGTAGGATGCCTACTGACAATTATCTTTTGTTCAGTAGCATTATAAAAGTGGTATCCCATACCTACTTTTGGGTAACCAACAAACCTATACTTGTCAGCTCTAGCACTTAACTTATGTCCAAAGTTATTATTGACATAAGCATGGCGATCCCGAATCTTCAAGTACTTAAGACTTGGTCTTTTGCCATTCCATAACACATACGGAGTGCTACTTACTTACTTAGATGGAACCCTATTTAATATATGTGCTGCAGTCTCCAGGGCATGTCCCTAAAAGGAAATGGAAAGATCTGTGAAGCTCATCATGGACCTCACCATATCCAATAAGGTGTGATTTCTCCTTTCTGCCACTCCATTTAACTGGGGTGTATAAGGAGGGGTCGATTCAGAAATAATGACTTTGTCTTCTATATGGTTTAGGAACTCACTAGATAAGTATTCTCCTCCTCGATCAAACCGAAGAGCTTTAATACTAAGTCCAGTTTGTTTTTCAACTATACTCTGATATTCTTTAAACTTATTAAAGGCTTCGAAGTTGCGTTTCATAAGATACACATGACCGTACCTTGATAAATCATCAATAAAAGTGATGAAATAAGAATATCCTCCTCTGGCCTAAGTTGACATAGGTCCACATGCATCAGTATGCACTAGACCTAACAATTTAGTTGCTCTTTTTTCATGTCTAGTGAATGGAGACTTGGTCATTTTTTCTTTGAGACAATATTCACAAGTTCCTGATGATTGGAAATCATTAGAGTCAAAGTAATTATCTTTGACCAACATGTTTATTCTTGACTCACTGATATGACCCAATCGATAGTGCCAGAGATATGTGACATTGTCATTATCTCTTTTCCTCTTCTTATTATCAATAAGAAAAATATTATCATTGAGTTGTAAAGTTAGAAGACCATTTACAAAAGATCCATCTCCAAATATTTTATTATTATGAAGAATAGAGCAGCCACTGCTCTTTACACTTATTTCATATCCCTATTGTAATAACAAGGGTATAGAAATAATGTTTCTAATAATATCTAGTACATAGAAACATTCTTCTAACTTTATTACATCACCCGAAGGTAATAAAAGAAGATTGGTACCCATAGCTTCAGCATGTATGGCTTTACTACTAGCCCCATGCAGCTTAAAGTCACCCTTCTTCAATCTTCTAATTCTATGGAGTCCTTGCAATGAATTGCATATATGAGATCCACATGCGGTATCCAATACCCATGAATTAGAAGTGGAAGCACTCAATGATAAATTAGTTTGTATCATGTACAAACCTTTAGATGCTCCACTTGCATCTTGCTTCACACTTGCAAGGTAAACCTTGCAGTTCTTCTTCCAATGCCCAGTCTTGCCGCAATGGAAACAGGCTCCATCAGCCTTCTTAGCTTTCTTGTTCTTCTTCTGGATACTTTTCTAGGATTGAATTTTCTCTTCATACCCTTCTTTATTGCCTGCTTCTTTCTATCAACAAGAAGCATGTGAGCCTTATCTCCTTTAGAGTGGCTCTCAGCTATCTTAAGCATGTTAAGCAGCTCCGGTAATGAAATGTTTAGTTTGTTCATATGGTAGTTGAGAATAAACTGAGAGAAGGAATCTGGGAGTGATTGCAGGATCAAGTCCTGATTGAGTTCACCATCCATGACAAACCCTAATTGACCCAATCAAGTGCTTAAGTCAATCATTTTCAGCACATGGGTTTGCATAAGTGAACCCTCACTCATCCGAGCATGGAACAACTGCTTCGATATCTCGTATCGAGCAGCCCTACTTTGCTCTCCATATAGCTCCTTTAAATTGAGCAATATGGACTGAGGTTCCATGCCTTCATGTTGCCTCTAGAGCTCATTGCTCATTGAGGCCAACATGATGCATCTGACGGTTGTACTGTCATTTTGCCATATCTTGTATATGGCAGTATCCTCCTTTGATGCATCCTCTCCGATCAACACTGGATCTGGAGAATCAAGTATATATGAAAGCTTCTCCTGAGTTAATACAATTCTCAGGTTCCTCAACCAGTCCACATAATTTGGACCGGTTAACTTGTTGGCATCCAAGATGCCCCTCAGTGATAAGTTTGAAGCCATTATTTAAATATCCTACATTTCATTAAAGAACAATATTAGCAGACCACTCAATTACGATATTCATAATTAGATAAGGACTTTATATCTAATTATGTCTACCACTATTTTCTTCAAATACCATAACCCTCAACTATGGTAAGCGAGAAACCTTCCTGGTTTCCTTAGTGGGGTTGAGATGCTTATTCCTCACGAGTGCCTTATGTGTACACAATAAACACACATGAGTTCAAAGGTAGGACAACCTTTCCAATTGCAACCCGTCCAATTCTCAACAATTATCTTTGCCTCTAGGACACTTATGGCCTTATGTGTACACAACAAACCATAATGTCTTAGTTTAGTCGGACCCTTCATTTCTATATAGCCATGATTAAATAATGTTGCCCTTGTGTGTACACAACAAAGCAACATATCCAAACATGCTATAAAGCACTAAGTGCACCAAGACAAATCTTATATCAATTCATAGAGTAGGCCTTGTGTGTACACAACAAACCTACTATAGTTTTGGCATAAATTTGGCTTAGCATGAAGGAAGGCAAATTATAGTATACTTAACCAATTAGCATTACCAAATTAAGATTTAGATATGACCAAATTGGCCAGGTAAGTGGGAGGGGTGAGGTGGTCCCCCGTTGCTTTCCTTAGACACCAATTAGATTGGCCAGGTTAGACAACGGAACCAATTATAAACCTCATTCCCTTTACCTTCCCAGAACCACTTGCCTAGACACCAATTGGCTGATCAATCCTTAACCGATTTTGCATCTTGACTAAGTTTTATACTATGACTAAATATGCTTTTTGATGAGGGCTTTGATGGTCTCAAAACACATTCTAAAACTGTCATGATAATAGTGTTTATTACTGCAAGTATAAACATAAACATGATAACCAAGTTTATAGCAAATATAAACACAATGCATATCAATATGCATTAAATTTCATGTCATCAAGAATATTACCCTAATATGCAAATCAAGGCATGATAGATAAAAAAAACCTTTCATCTCACTTATTCATGGGATATGGCCACAGTGGCACCCCTACACGCCATAGGAGACCCATTGAATGGGAAGAGAGGGCCTTTAAACCCTACTTGGCTCCTATGACCAGACGGCCAAGGTGACTAACCCAATCCAAAGCAGTTACTTGGTTCATGCATAATTTCATATTGACACAATATCATATATAAGAACATGGTCGAGTCGACTCGATAAGGTTCAGGTTGGCTCGGTAGTGGAATTTAATCAAACTCCAAAATGATTCATAATTGGAATGCCACAAGGATGGCTCTGATACCATTGATGGGAATTCTCCCAGGGTGCCGAGGATCATGAAGCATGTGGAATTGACTTTCAAAATAAAATTTCATAGCATGATACCCTAATATGTATAACATGTATAGAAAACCCTAATTCCCAAGAATCCCATGGGCGATTACAACTAATAAATCATCAAATAAAGTCAAGAAAAATACCTGGATTGTTGAAATCCAACTTTTTCCACAAGGCTCACAAGTGCAAGCCCTCCAACGGTGATCCACACGAAACTCAGAACAAGGAAGAACTCCTTCAAGTTGCTTGGAGAAGTAGAACTCTTTCAGCAACCTTTGGTTTATTGACCACTGTAGGACACCCTATCCTACTGAAGGGCACTCAAGACACTATCCTAAACCACTGTAGAATCGAGGACTACCCTCTTCTAGGACCCTACAAGCTTATGTCCTAAAACCAAGCCTTGTCCTAGTGTAGAAGAACTTGTCTTAACAAGACATGTCTTGTCCTAAAACAAGAAGGACGGAGGGAGAAAGTGAAAGAACACTCTGACTCTCGGAAGATCGAAAAACAAAACTTTCTCATTTCATCATATCCCTATTTATAATCTCAGATGGGGCATGAAATGCATCCTAACAACACTTATCAGATATGAAACAACATATCTGATAAGACTCTTCGAGAATGGAGAGTCATATCTGTGTTCTTTCACTTATCAGATCAATCCCCATCGTGCCATGTGTCAAATACGGATTTTTGAGATAGGGAGACGCCTCTTCTAATCTGAAGTAACATGAGGCTTGAAGAGTTTCAAAGGCAGAAGGACTCTGCCCTCTGTTGTGCGTGCGCATATGAAGAGGTGCGACTCTTCATGTGCGCGCCACTTTTCACACCTCTTCAAGCCATCCCTTTAAACTTTAAACTAGCTATTAGACTTCTTAAGACCATGGGGATAAAATGAAGAGGCACCTTCCTAATGAAACTCTTAGAGTCTTATCTGCAGAAAGACACTTAGTCCTTCTGCATGCCACTTATTCTCCCGGGTGCGCCAAAGGGCGCCAATAGTCTTTCCCTTTCCATTTAGTCCACCCAAAGCATCAAATTGACTTGGTCAAACTATGAAATATGGGTGTCATTGGAAAGGGAATCAAATAAGCTTTCTGAGCATATCTTTTATTTTCATATCAGAGGTCTTTAGGCCCTTCTATGCCCTTTTGAAGTTAAGGTATCATTTAGGTACCAAGAGTCCCATGCCATTGGGACTCTTCATATATGGTGTCTAAAATGCCCTTAACTCTAAATAAAAATCAGATTAAGCTCTGATTTGGCTAGCCCCACTTAAGACTCAACCTAATTTAGATTTTCCATAATTAGGTTAGCCCAATTAGCAAGCACGCGAACCCAATCAAATTGGGTTAGGAATTAGGTTAGCCTACATATGCTAGTATGTAATCCGACTAACCAACTAGGATCCTATGACCCTAATTAAATCATGAATGACTTCCTTGGCCAAGTCTCTATTGTGTGAGACCCATTGGGTTCCATATCTAGGCTGCAGTAGGTTTAGGTTTGAGCCGATTTGATCAGATCAAACTCGATTGACCTAATTAGGTCAAATTGGCTCACCTAATTGTCCGTTTCGAATCACACATCGAATTGACTCATAAAACAAAACCAATTAGTTCATGAAAACTTATAATACAAGATTGACATCTAGAAACATGTCATGCCTACCTGAAAGATGAGGAATTTGTTGGAAAATACCAAAATACCCTTCAGTAGTTAGTTACCGTGCAATTCAATCTTTCGATCTCCTATTATCTCAATTAAGTGATAGGTATGGATAGATGTCAAACCCTAATACTTCATCATATCGAATCTCAACTCGATCATGAGAACTCAATTGATGATTGATTAGATTTCACTAATCTCATCATGCTTTGATTAAAGGCTCCTTGAGTCACTCATCGAAGAGATTGCATAGGATAACAATTCCTCTTACTAGGAATGATCGATTCCTTGTTGGTCCACTCACATCCTTCGTACACCTTCTACCAGACCCAGAACATCCCGTACATGTCGCAATGGCATGAATGAGTATGAATCAAAGTATGGCTTAGTGCGCACAAGAAACCATGGTGACCTCAGGTCTAAAGATCACATGCACAACTTCTACTCTAGGATCTATCTTTTGATAAGTAGTAAGACTTCCATAAGATAATCCCGGTATGGATCAGTCTAGTGTACTCATACCCTGATGAGCACCCTTATCCTAGTGTTAGTGTCTCTACACAAGTGGTTGTGAGATCAACCACCATCATCAACTGAGCATACATAGGACAAGCTAGTCTTTCTAGATTCATTGATCCCCGAATCAATGGTCCAATGACTAGGAACATTCTAGATTAGGGTTTATAGAAAATTAGGTCTCACTGTTATGAACTCCATCATAACACTAATTCCATTGCCTTACTCTATGGGGTTCATCATAATCAATAAAAATATGACACAGCAGTATATGATGAATCAAATGCCTTTATTAATATGAAAGTATATCATACATGAGCTGAAAGTTTATAAATAAGCCCTCATAATGATTGGCTCTTAGGATACTTTTCTATCAGCTTATACTATGTGTGCTCTGAAAAGAGGATGGTTGGTCTCACAGCCACTTGTGTAAAGACACTAATACAAGGATAAGGGTGCTCATTAGGGTATGAGTTTGCTGAACTGATCCATATTGGAACTATCTTATGGAAGTCTTACTACTTATCAAAAGATAGATCTCGAAGTAGGAGTTGTGCATGTGATCTTTAGACCTGAGGTCACCATGGTTCCTTGTGCACACTATGCCATGTTTTGGTTCATACTCATTCATGACACTAAGTCATGTACGGGGTATTCTCGTATATGGTGGAAGGTGTACGAAGCATATGAGTGGACCAACAAGGAATGATCATTCCTAGTAAGAGGAATTGTTATCCCAAGTGATCTCTTCAATTGATGACTCAAGGAGTCTTTGATCAAAGCAGGATAAGACTGGATGTGGTTTCTAATCAGTCATCAACTGAGTCTTCATTATCGAATAGAGATTCGAAATGACTAAGTGCTAGGGTTTGATATTTCGAATAGAGATTCGAAATGACTAGTAAGAGGAATTGTTATCCCAAGTGATCACTTCGATTGATGACTCAAGGAGTCTTTGATCAAAGCAGGATGAGATTGGAAGTGGTTTCTAATCAGTCATCAGTTGAGTCTTCATTATCAAATAGAGATTGAAAATGACTAAGTTCTAGGGTTTGACATCTATTCATACCCATCACTTAATCAGGATAATGGGAGATCTAAAGATTGAATTGCATGGTAACTTTCTACTGAAGGATATTTTGGTACTTTTCACTAAATTTCTCATCTTCCGGGAATGCATGACATGTTGCTAGATGTCAGTCATGTCTTGTAGGTATTCATGGACCAATAGGATTGGTTTTATGAGTCTATTTGATGGACAGATCAAATTGGCAATTTAGGTCAGCTAAATTTGACCTAATTAGGTCAGCTCAATTTGACCTAATTAGGTCAATCGGGTTTGATTGGTTCGAATCGGCAAAAACCTAAACCTACTGCTGGCTAGATATGGAATCCAAAGGGTAACACATATTAGGGAGTTGATGAAGGAAGTCATACATAATTTAATTAAGGTCATGGGATCCTAATTGGTTAGCTAGATTGCACACTAGCATGTGTAGGCTAACCTAATTCCTAACCCAAGTTGATTTGGGTCCAATTGCTTGCAAATTTGATTAACCAATTTAGGAGAGACTTAAATTGGGTTATGTCTTGATTAAGAGAACATTTATCAGGTTTTATCCTGCATGGAATGCCACTTGGACTAGAGTGTTAAGGAGAATATTGCACGTGCCAAGGAGAAGAGGGTGCAGAAGGACCAAGAGTCCTTCTGCAGATGAAATTCCTTTATTGATTTCATCTAGACTTTTCTTGGCTGACATCCCATGCCTCATTTGAATTTGGCATGGAAGTTGGGAGAAGTGCATGGGTGCATGAAGAGTCGCAACTCTTAATGTGGCACGAGGTTCTGAAGCAGTATCCTTCTACTATCAGGACTCTTCAAGTTCTTTAATGCTTGGAGAGTGAAGAGACATCCCTTGGCTTCCCAGAGATTGATACTTGCCATATGGAAAGTGAGAAATCATCCAAAAATGGGAAGGGATGCTGATATGGGCTTTGGTGCATCATAAGACATATTAGATATGATTTTTCAAGCCAGATAACTTCTCTTTGGTCTTGAAAAATCAAATCTGATAAGTTGATGGGAGGACATATCACACACCCCTTTTAAAACTATAAATAGGGATGGTGATATGAGTTCAGAAATACATTCCATCGTAAAGTTATTCTGAGAGTTTATTCACCCTCTCTCCTCCTTTAAGACAAACCTTGTCTCTTTAAGACAAGGTTGTTCTTACTAGGACAAGTCTTAGAATTTAGGATATAAGCCTGGAGTATTCTACAGGAGGGCAATACCAAATCCAAGAGTGGTTTTGGAAGGCATTCAAAGTACCCTACAGAAGGATAGGGTGTCCTACAAAGGTCAAAGTCCAGAAGGCTGTCAAGAAGAGTCCTAGTCAAGCAAGCAACTGAAGTAGGTGTTCTTCCTTCGATCAATTCCTGTGTGGATCATCGTTGGAGGGCTTGCACTTGTGAGTCTAGTGGAAAGGAGTGGAAAATAGTGTTCCGGGTATTTATCATGAACCATATTAGTGATATATTAGTTGCATATGAATGAGGAGATCTTGGGATTAGGATTTTTAGTCAATAATGGTTTTTCTTTGTATAAATTTTGAAATCTAATGCTTCATAGATGCATGATGATCCTTTAGAAACCCATCAGTGGTATCAAAGCAACCCTTAGTTCATTCAATTAATTATCATCTATATGATCAAATGCTTATTAGATAGCTAGTTTGATTATAAGCTTTTGATGCATGCCACTACTTAGGGTTTAGTGGAATGTTGTATGATAATGAAAAATGATCATAGTATGATGTTTGCCATTGAATTGGGGGCTGTTATTCTTAAACCCTAATCTATGAATGGTAGAGAATATTATCATGAATTGATCATGTTATTGTTTCAATATGAAATTATGCATATTACTAATCAAATGCATCTTAATAACATGTCTTATCCTAGTAACTGCTTTGGATTGGGTTAGTCAATATGGCCGTCTAATCATAGAGGTTATGTAGGGTTTAATGGCCCTCTCTTCCCATTCAATGGGGTCCCCTATAGTATGTAGGGATGCCGCTGTGGCCATATCCCATGAATAAGTGAGGTGAACAGAGAACTTGTAAAATCATGCTATGATTTGCATATTAAAATGCTTGATGGATAATCATATTTTGCATATGCTAGATTGATATGCTTTTGTTTATACTTGTTGTTATGAACAATAATAACATGATGATTTAGGATGTGTATGAGACCATCAAAGCCCTCATATAAAACATATTTAGTCATAGTATAAACTCAATCATAATGCAAAACTGATTAGGATTTGGTCAGCCAGTTGGTGTCTAGGCAAGTGATTCTGGGAAGGTAAAGGGAATGATATTTTTTAATTGGTTCCATTGTCTGACCTGGCCAAATCAATTGGTATCTAAGGAAAGCAACAAGGGGACCCCCTCACCCCTTCTACTTACCCAGCCAATTTGGTCATATCTAAACCTTAACTTGGGAATGCTAATTAATTGAGTATACTATAATTGGCCTTCCTTCATGCTAAGCCAAATTAATATCAAAAGTATAGTAGGTTTGTTGTGTAACACAAGGCCTACTCTAGGGTTTGATATAAAATTTATCTTGGTGCACTTAGTGCTTTATGGCATGGTTGGAAATTGTTGCTTTGCTGTGTAACACAAGGCACTCATGAGGAATTGGGATCTCAACCCCACTAAAGAAACTAGAAAGGTTTCTCGCTTACCATAAATTGAGGGTTATTGTATTCGAATAAAATAATGGAAGACATAATTAGATATAAGATCCTTATCTAGTTATGAATGTCATCCTGAGTGGTCTACTGATATTGTTCTTTATTAAAAGTAGGATTTTTTATAATGGCTTCAAATTTATCAATGTGGGGCATTTTAGATGACAACAAGTTAACTTGTCCAAATTATGTAGACTGGTTGAGGAACCTGAGAATAGTTCTTACTCAGGAAAAACTTTCTTATATTCTAGATTCTTTAGACCCTAAGCCAATCGGAGAAGATGTATTAAAGGAGAAAATTGCCACACTCAAAAGGTGAGAAGGCTCATCTTATTCTCATTGACTGGAAGAAGAAACAGGCAAATAAAGTCAAGAAGAAGAAGAAAGTCAAGAAGGCAGTTCAATCCTAAAAGAGCATCCAGAAGAAGAAGAAAGTTAAGAAGGCAGTTAATGATGGAGCTTGTTTCCACTATGGCAGTAGGGGCATTGAAAAAAGAATTGCAAGACATATCTTGCAAGTGTGAAGCCAAATGCAAGTGGAGCATCTAATGGTTTGTACATGATACAAACTAATTTATCATTGAGTGCTTCCATTTCTAATTCATAGGTATTGGATACTGCATGTGGGTCTCATATCTGTAAATCTTTACAAAGAATCCACAAAATTAGAGAATTGAAGAAATGTGACTTCAAACTATATGGTGCAAATGGAGAAGCCATGTATGCTAAAGCTGTGGGCACCTATCTTCTTTTATTACCTACGGGTAATATTTTAAAGTTAGAAGAATGCTACTTACTATGTACCAGATATTATAAGAAACATTATATCAATACCCTTGTTATTACAACAAGGATTGAGATAAATGTAAATAGCAGTGGCTACTCTATTCTTCATTGTAATAAATATTCGAACATGGTTATTTTATAAATGGTCTTCTAACATTAGAACTCAGTGATGAAATATTACTTGTAATAACAAGAAGAGAAAGAAAGATAATGTCAATGTCACATTTCTTTGGCATTGCCGGTTAGGTCATATTAGTGAGTCAAGAATAAACAAGTTAGTCAAAGATAATCACTTTGACCCTTATGATTTTCAATCATTAGGAACTTATGAGTCTTGCCTCAAAGAAAAAGTGACCAAGTCTTCATTCACCAGACATGGGGACAGGGCAACTGAGATATTAGGTCTTGTGCATACTGATGTGTGTGGATCTATGACAACTCAAGCCAGAGGTGGATATTCTTACTTCATCACTTTTATCGATGACTTGTCTAGGTTTGGTCATGTGTATCTAATGAAACACAAGTCTGAAGCCTTTGATAAGTTTAAGGAATATCAAAGCATGGTTGAAAAGCAAACTGGACATAGTATTAAAACTCTTCGTTCTGATCGAGGAGGTGAATATTTTGTCTAGTGAGTTTCTAAACCATCTCAAGAACAAAGGTATAATCATTGAATGGACCCCTTCTTATATACCCCAATTAAATGGTATGGCAAAAAGGAGAAATCGTACTTTGTTAGACATTGTGAGGTCCATGATGAGCTTCACAAATCTTCCCATCTCTTTTTGGGGACATGCCCTGGAGACTGCTGCCTATATTTTGAATAGGGTACCATCTAAGTCAGTGATTAGCACTCCATATGAATTATAGAATGGCAAAAGACCAAGTATTAAGTACTTAAAGATTTGGGGTTGCTATGCTTATGTCAAGAATAATTTTGGACATAAATTAAGTGCTATGGCTGGCAAATGTAGGTTCGTTGGTTATCCTGAAGAGGGTGTTGGATACCTCTTTTATAATACTACAGAACAAAAGGTTTTTGTCAGTAGACATGCTACATTCTTGGAGCAAGAATTCATCCAAGAAAGAAGTAGTAATTCTACACTTGAATTAAGTGAAGAACAGAACCAACAACCTGGTGAGTCTTCAATTGAAATTCCTCAACCAGAAGTTCTTGTAGATCAAGAATAGCCACAATACACACCTCCTCTTTGAAGGTCGAGAGGGTGCGGGGAGCACCTCTTAGATATGGTTTTGTCATCGGGGATGACAATGTAGCCAGCATCATTCAAGATGATGATCCAGTGACCTATTCGGAAGCTATCAAGAAAAAAGACTCCGATAAATGGCTAAGTGCCATGAAGTCTGAGATGGACTCCATGTATTTCAATCAGGTATGGACCTTGGTAGATCCACCTGAAGGAATTAACCTAATAGGATGTAAATGCATCTTCAAGAAGAAGATAGGAGCAGATGGTCAAGTAGAAACCTATACGGCCAGGCTGGTAGCAAAAAGTTTTAGACAAAAACATGGCACTAACTATGATGAAACCGTTTCACCAGTAGCCATGCTCAAGTCCATTCGGATATTGCTTGCAATAGCAGCATACCATGATTATGAAATCTGGCAGATGGATGTCAAGGCTACTTACTTAATGGAAATCTTGAGAAAGAGATCTATATGACACAGCTAGAGGGTTTTGTCTCAAGTGGAAGATCAAACCAAGTATGCAAGCTAAAGAAGTCCATTTATGGACTAAAACAAGTATCGAGGAGTTGGAACATTCGCTTTCAAGGAATTTGGTTTTGTCAAAAATGTGGATGAACCATGTGTGTATAAAAAGACAAGTGGAAGAGCACTTGTTTTCTTGGTATTGTATGTTGATGACATACTGATCATTGGGAATGATGTCCCAATGTTACAATCAGTTAAAACTTGGCTATCATCAAAGTTTTCCATGAAGGATTTGGGAGAAGCATCCTATATATTAGGTATAAGAATCTATAAGGATAGATCTAAGATGATGCTAGGCTTATCCCAATCCAGGTACATTGACTTAGTGTTGAAGAGATTCAACATGGATGGAAGTAAAAAGGGTTATTTACCTATGAGTCAAGGCATACATCTCTCTAAGAAAATGTCTCCTAAGACATCAAAAGAAAGAGAAAGCATGGCTATGATTTCTTATGCTTCAGCTATGAGATCAATTATGTATGCTATGTTTGTACCAGGCTTGATGTTGCTTATGCCTTAGGCATGTAAGTAGATTCCAGGTAGATCCAGGTGAGGATCATTAGAAAGTTGTGAAAAATATTCTTAAGTACCTTAGAAGGACTAAAGATATTTTTCTTATATATGGAGGATCATATTTGAAACTAGAAGGATATACGGATTCTTGTTTTCAATTAGATCTAGATCCATATCAGGGTATGTCTTCACCCTATATGGTGGTGAAGTGAGTAGGCAAAGTACATAGCTGCAAGTGAAGCCATAAGGGAAGCTATGTGAATGAGGAAATTCATCATGAAATTGGGTATGGTTCCTACTATAAAAATCGATGGAGTTGTTGTGCAAGTTAAGGAACCAAGGTCTCATAATAAGCCCAAGCACATCCTAAGATTCTTCCACCTCATTCAAGGACAAGATATTATCATCGAACGAGTATATATATAAAGAACAATATAGCAAACCCATTCACTAAAGCATTACCTCCGTAGCAATTTGATCGCCACTTAGATTGTATGGGTATAAAGTACAAGGGCGATTGGCTTAAGCGCAAGTGGGAGATTGAAAGGAAAGTGCCCTAAAATCCAATCTTATGTAAGGGCATTTTTGTAATATTCCAACTCCTATATGATATTTAATATATCAATAAAGGTATTTTGTTTCATCATATTGCTGTCTTATTTAAAGATTATGATGAACCCCATAGGTTATGGCAAATGGAATTTGGGTTATGATGGATATCATGACAGTAAGACCTAAGTTCCTTTAAACCCTAACCTAAAATGTTACTAGTCGATGGACCATCGGTTTGGGGATCGATAAGTCTGGAAAGACTAGCTTATCTTATGTATGCTCTGAAAAGAGGGTGGCTGGTCTCACAGCCACTTGTGTAGAGACACTAATACAAGAATAAGGGTGCTCATTAGAATATGAGTTTGCTGAACTAATCTACACTAGGACTATCTTATGGAAGTCGTACTACTTTTCAAAAGATAGATCTCGAAGTAGGAGTTGTGCATGTGATCTTTAGACCTGAGGTCACCATGGTTTTTTGTGCACACTAAGCCATATTTTGGTTCATACTCATTCGTGACATTAAGTCATGTACGAGGTGTTCTCGGATATGGTGGAAGGTGTACGAAGGATATGAGTGGACCAACAAGGAATCAATCATTCTTAGTAAGAGGAATTGTTATTCCAAGTGATCTCTTCGATTGATGACTCAAGGAGTCTTTGATCAAAGCAGGATGAGATTGGAAGTGGTTTCTAATCAATCATCAGCTGAGTCTTCATTATCGAATAGAGATTCGAAATGACTTAGTGCTAGGGTTTGACATTTATCCATACCCATCACTTAATTGGGATAATGGGAGATCGAAAGATTGAATTGTACGGTAACTTTCTACTAAAGGATATTTTGATACTTTCCATCAAATTCCTCATCTTCCAGGTAGGCATGACATGTTGCTAGATGTCAATCATGTCTTATAGGTATTCATGGACCAATTGGATTGGTTTCATGAGTCATTCAATGGATAGATCGAACTGGCAATTTAGATCAGCACAATTTGACCTAATTAGGTCAATCGGGTTTTATTGGTTTGAATCGCCTTAAACCTAAACCTACTATTAGCTCTAGATGCAGAACCAAAGGGTCACACACATTAGGGAGTTGATCAATGAAGTCATACATAATTAATTAGGGTCATGGGATCCTAATTGGCTAGCTAGATTGCACAATAGCATGTGTAAGCAAACCTAATTCCTAACCCAAGTTGATTTAGGTCCAATTGCTTGCAAATTTGATTAACCAATTTAAGAAAGACTTATATTAGGTTATGTCTTAATTAAGACAACATTTATCAGGTTTATTCTAATTTATTTGGACTTGGAATGCCACTTGGACTAGACTCCAAGTTGGCATGGACTCTGGGTGCAATATTATGCGCGCCAAGGAGGAGAGGGCACAGAAGGACCGAGAGTCATTCTACAGATGAAATTCCTTGTTGATTTCATCTGGACTCCTCTTGGCTGACATCCCATGCCTCATTTGAATTTAATTGACCAGTCAAAACATTTGAAATTGGCATGGAAGTTGGGAGAAGTTCGCGGGTGCATGAAGAGTCGCAACTCTTAATGTGGCACGCGGTTCTGAAGCAGTATCCTTCTGCTATCAGGACTCTTCAAGTTCTCCGATGCTTGGAGAGTGAAGAGACATCCCTTGGCTTCCTAGAGACCAGTACTTGCCATGTGGCAAGTGAGAAATCATCCAGGAATGGGAAGGGATGCTGATATGGGCTTTGGTGCATGATAAGACATATTAGATATAATTTTCCAAGCTAGATAACTTCTCTTCGGTCTTGAAAAATTATATCTGATAAGTTGATGGGAGAACATATCACACGCCCCTCTAAAAACTATAAATAGGGGCGGTGATATCAGTTTCAGAAATACATTCCACCGTAAAGTTATTCTGAGAGTTTATTCTCCCTCCCTCCTCCTTTAAGCAAACCTTGTCTCTTTAAGACAAGGTTGTTCTTACTAGGACAAGTCTTAGAATTTAAGACATAAGCCTAGAGTGTTCTAGAGGAGGGCAATAGCAAATCCAAGAGTGGTTTTGGAAGGCATTCAGAGTACCCTACAGAAGGATAGGGTGTCTTTCAAAGTTCAAAGTCCATAAGGCTATCAAGAAGAGTCCTAGTCAAGCAAGCAACTGAAGTAGGAGTTCTTCCTTGGGTCAATTCCTGTGTGGATCACCATTGAAGGGCACACAGGAGTGGAAAACAGCATTCCAGGTATTTATCATGAACCATATTAGTGATATATTAGTTGCATATGAATGAGGAGATCTTGGGATTAGGGTTTCTAGTCAATAAGGGTTTTTCTTTGTGTAAATTTTGAAATCTAATGCTTCATAGATGCATGATGACCCTTTAAAAATCCATCACAAAGTCCTCATCTAGTAATGATAACCGACGTCCGGATAGGTTAAAGATTGTAGAGCAAACTTTCTAGAACCTCTAGCATATGGTTACCAATTAATTCATCCCTTTGATCTCATAATGCTCTGGATGACCTAGGAATTAATTGCCAACCCTAATTTGGTTCATCCTGATCGTGTCTCAACCTTATAAGTTCTATGACTCCTCACAAGAACTATCCTAGCCAAGGTTTTGCTAAATTGAGACACAGCAAGTCATTCACTCCAAACTATTTGGAGGGGTCAATTCCATCTTGATCCACCACCACTCCACAAGTACTTGACTGTACCCAGAAATCATTCATCACTAGAATAGAAATCCAGATAGTTCGACACCAAAATTCAGTGAGTTGCTTGTAAGCTTCAATTGTGACCTCGAGTCTGAGGGACACATACATGCATATCCCTTCGCGAGCAACCCTTTGACAGAAGGGAGCTCCCCAAATGGTCACATTCAATGAGATGTCACACATTTTACTTGTATGTCATATCAGTATCACCACACTCCTTGGTCAAGAGGACAACAAACCAATGTGAGATATAACAACCTATACTTGATACATCATCATCCTATAACAATATATCCTTTGGTTGTGAACCAGTTTAAAAACTACTTGATATATCCTCTCTATATCAAATATAATGTAGTTCTAAGGACTCCATCACACAAGAGTTCTTTTCAAAAAAATGCACATGTGATAAACAGCCAAAAGAATAACTTTTATTCATTAATAATTGATATACAATTACAAAATAGCATAACTTTCTATAGCCTAGACGATTGACTTTGGAACATAATTCCAACAATCCATGTATTCAAGAAAAAGTTTCATGTATTTTTAAAAATTGAGAGCCCTAAGTAATTTCAATTGTATATTCATGAAAAAGGCCCAAATCGATTTAATTTTAAGTATAAATAGAATAGGTTTAGAATTTGTTTGGAAGTGGTTTGAAGCTATTTGGAAGCCTTTAAAGAAATTTCAACTCAAGCCGACTCTAATGAATAGAGCTGATACATTTCTTTTGGCATGGCACAGCATTTTTCTAATACAGGACATCCGAGCCAACACCAAAAAAATTGGAGCTGACTCTCACAGAGTCATGGAAAGTTGCTTCTGAGATTCATTCAACCGAGCCAACTTTAAATCGATAGGAGCTGACTCTCATAGATTGCAGAATGACAACCTTTCACTGATCATTCGAGCCGACTCAAGTTCTTCGAGTCGACTCGCCTCCCACTCTCAACCTTGCTAGGTCACTGACAACCTTTCAGAGTCACTGATCATTCAAGAGCCGACTCAAGAGTTCGACTCGACCTCGCCTCCCATTGATTTCAGTAGTAATGGTTACTTCCAGAATTCAAAGTTTTTGAATTTCAAGACTCCCAACGGCTAGTTTTTGATTCCTAAGATATTCCAATAGTCATATTCATCTGAGAACACTTCAAGAAGCTATAAATGATGGATTTAAGAGAAGAAAAAGAGTTTTTATAAGGATATTGATCATACTAAGAGCTTTCAAGTAGAAACATAAGTTCTCCAACAACTTCCAACTACTTTCTTGAGTTAATCTTTGAAGAATTAAGAGAGGCTTGAAGAGCATTGAAGAAGCATTCAAGAAGGCCTCATTGAGAGCTTCAACTGTAACCATTCAATACATTGGATTTGTTTTAGTGTTGGTTTCTTTTGCCACTCTATTTTTGAGTTGCTACAAGTACAGCAGGTGGCTGTAGCTTGTGAGTTATTTTTAGGTTGTTGGTTAGCCTTGAAAACCAAGTTGGGTTGTTAGTGAGCCCGGGAAAACTATGTATTGGGGTTTTGGATTATGAGCCCGTAGGAAAATAATCCGACTATATTCTGGGTGAATATAGTGGAAATCCCAAGAGTGCACCTTGGGTAGTGGACATAGGAGCTGGGTTGCTCCAGACAACTCTAAATCTTGTGGTGTTGTGTTTGCTCTTGCTTTTGCATTCTTAACATGCAATACTCTATCTACTTCACTCAACACACAAGGTTTCAAAAGGCACATACTTGCTAAAAATTTACAAACCCAATTCACCCCCCTCTTAAGTTAGCCAACTGGGCAACACTAAGCCCTAAACCAATAAATCCTAAACCCGAAATCCCAAACACTAAATCCTAAAACCAAGAAAACTAAAGCCTAAAGCCTCAATAGTAAATCCTATGCCTCAAAAACCTAAAGCCTAAACCCTAAAACCAAAACCTAAACCTTGAACCCTAAACCCTAAACTGTAAACCTCAAATTCTAAACATTAAACCCTAAAACCTGAATCCTAGAACCCAAAATCCTAAAACCTAAATAATAAAATCCAAATCCCACTAAATCTTAAACCACAAACCATAAAATCCTAAACCATAAAACAAAAAACCCAAACCTAACTACAAAACCGTAAACCCTAACAAACCTACAAACCCAAAAAATCTAAACCCTAAAACCAAAACCCTAAACCCTTAAACCATAAACCCCTAATCCCTAAACTAACACCCTAAACCCTAAATCCTAAAACATTAAAACCCAAAACCCAAAACCATAAATACTAGATCCATAAACACTAAATCAAAAAACCTAAACCTCAAACACTAAACCCTAAACCCGAAAAACCAAAACTCTAAACTCTAAACCCTAAACCACTATGCCCTCAATATTGAACCCTAATCTCTCAAACCCAGAAGCCCAAAACTCTAAAACCAAAGCACTAAACCCCTAAACCCTAAACCCTGCACCTAAACCAACACCCTAAATCCTAAACCCTAAAATACTAATCCTAAACCCTAAATACTACACCCTAAACCCTAAACCCTAAAACACCAAAGACCTAAACCCTAAATCTAAAAAACCTAAATCCAAAACATATAAACCAAAAATCCTAAACTCTAAACTCATAAACCCTAAATACCATAAAACAAAAACACAAACCTTAAATGCTAAACCCTAAACTATTATTGATCAACCCTAAACACTAAACCTAAAATCCTAAACCTTAAACACTAAAACCAAAACATAAAACCTAAAGCTAAAGCCCCTAAACACTTTATGTAAACCTTAAAGCCATAAAACCTAAACCCTAAACATTAAACTAGAAACACTAGACCCTAACACTGTAAACACTAAAACCTAAAACACTAAACCCTAAATCTTAAAACATAAACCCTAAATCCTAAAACATAAATCCTAAACCATCAATCCCAAAACCCTAAACCCTAAAACTAAAACCCAAAACCCAAAACTCTAAATCCCTAAATCATAAACCCTTAGATCCTAAATCCTAAACCCTATAGCCTAAATGCCAAACCCCAATAGTTTACGATGCGGGATGACTCTAAGAATGCTAAATATGTAGTAAAAGTAATAAACTAATTTTTTTATAATTTTTAGATTTAGGTTGATGGCTAATTTCTCAAAGCAAAGTAAAGAACTAGTAGGTATTCAGCAATTCTAAGAATTATCATATCGCATGCTGAATCATACAAACTAATGAAATAACCAGGACCCGAGAGTTGAGAAACTCCCGATTTAGGATAGTTTATCTTCATTAAATTAGAAAATAAGAGTTGGAAAGGTTTCTTACCAATCATAGATTGAAATTCAATAGCAGAAGAGATCACTCACAACTCTGATCAGAGTCTGGATGAAGAAGCTTCAGTACCTTGAATCAGATGGCTGATCTAGGTGGTCCGGGTAGCAAAGAAGGCCTCCTCAAGGGAGGAGAAGCACCTCGGGGATCCTGCAAGCATCAGATGTTAATCAAAGCAGCAAATAAAAATTAAAAAAGAAATTAGGGTTTGAAGGAAATCAGAATAAGGCTAAAAGCTGGCAGCCGGGGAAGAAGAAGCTCTGGATTTGGATGGTGGCAAGGGCTTCAATTCTTCTAGTGGCTCCTCAGATAGGAATCTAATAGTAGGATTGGGTTCCTCATGGTCTTCTTCCTTTAAAGGTTCTTTCACTACATGGTCATCTAACTCTATGTTGGTTACTGTTTGGGTATTACTAGGGTTGGCTAAATCTAGATCAGCTCCTACTTGGGTATCGTCAGGTTCAACTAATGTTGGGTGGTCTTTACCAGGTCATCTAATGGTTCAATCCTATAGGTCATTTGGTTATTCGATTGGATCAGTTGGTCAAACATTTTATTCCTTTGGTCAAATTGTGTTCCAACGGTCAAACTGTTCCATCATGGCCTTAAAGAGGGTTTCTAGATTGGACTCCATGGTTGAACTAGATTGGTTACATTGGACTTCTGGCTCAACTAATTCTGAGTTGGTTTCTATCCGGGGTTGGTCATAGTCAGCTAATTCTGGGTCTTCTATAGGTGGGTCTTCCTTTAATTCTTCTATGGACTCATCATCTTCATACTCCTCTACCAAACTTGGGTTAGCCTCATATATTTCTTCTTCTAAGTCATCTTGGTAAACCAATGGGGTGGTAAGAGGGGTTTGGCTAATGGGAAATTGACTAGGGTCTGGGGTAACAGGGGTGGGTAAACTAAGGGTTATGGGTTCAAAGGTTATGGATTTAAAGGTTATGGGTTCAAAGGTTATGGGTTCAAATCTAAGGACTACGGGTTCCTGGGGTTCAACTCTATGGGTCTTGCCTAGTGTTCCTATTTAGTTGAATCTATGGTTCATTTGGTCAAGCTTAGTATCGGATTGGTCAATCCTACGGTTATTTGGGGTAAGCTGATTTTGAGATTGGTTATTGGATAAATCGATTCGGTCAAGTCGTTCGATCATGGATTTCATGAAAGCTTCTAGACTAGGGTCCATGTTGAGCTAGGTTGGGGTTAGACCTCTGATATTGGGTTCCTAGTCTAGTGGTCATGCATAAATTAAACAATCAAATGAAATGATGTAACCAAGCATGCAAAAGAGAAAAAAATACTAGTATAATCTAGGATTTCCTAAACCTAGAGCCAAAAACTAGGTAGGCCAGCTCAACTTACACCTAACCTAATAGCTAATATTTCCACTAGCCAGGTAGGGTGTGGGAGTGTGGGAGGCCCTCCTGCTTTCGCAGGGACCCAATTAAAAACTACAACACCACTTAGGTCATTTGACTCTAGACCCCCAGCCTTAGACACCAATTTTCAGTAATAGCTAAGAGGTTAAATGCACTAGTTGGCCCACACTGCTCGGACCCAACCTGTTGATGTCTCCTAGCCCACTAGGATAAATTAGGTCTAATTGATTTTAATTAGGATTCGGTTAGTATGATGATGGTGGTTTTGGGCCCAGGACAGGTGATGAAATCCTACCTTGATCTGAGATAGAGAATTGCCCTTAAGATTAGGTTAAGAATGATGGCAATAGATGGCCCTCATGCAATCTAAAACAATCAGAAAAAAAATATATTTTTTAATGATTTATGATGTGTCAAGCTAGGTTTAAGTTAACTGGGGTATCAAACAAAGTTTGGCTTGAGATTGGGGGTTTGGTAGTTGATTAGGTTAGGTTGAGTCAAGATGCAGAATGTAGCAGAAATCAGTGAATTAGGGTTTCAGTGAGTGCAGAGTTTGACATAGATCCCGATGTAGAAAAAAATCAAAAGAAATTTGGAATAGAGGATGAACAGTACTGATGATTCTTACCAAATTTCATGTAGAACAAAAATCATATGGTAATGCAAATATAGATTTTCTGGACTGCTACAGAAATTATCAGGATCTGTTAGGGTTTATATTATGCCAACTTTTAGAGATTTAGGGTTAAGTAAAATTAATTAAAAAATTTAATAATTACTAGTACTGAGCAAAATACATGCAGTGAAAATTTCACTAAAAAACAAAATATTTATGATGCTAAAATCAGATGGAAACTAGACACCTAATGCAGTGGATAGAATGCAGAATTAGGGTTTGTGAGTGCAAAGCAAATAAGAAACTATCCTAAACCTGCCTTGATACCAAACTGATGCAGGACGACTCTAAGAATGCTAAATATGCAGTAAAAGCAGTAAACTATTTTTTTTTGTGATTTTTAGATTTAGGTTTGATGGCTAATTTCTCAAAGTAAAGTAAAGAACTAGCAGGTATTCAGCAATTCTAAGAATCATCATATCGCAGGCTAAATCATACAAACTAATGAAATAACCAGGACCGAGTGTTAAGAAACTCTCAATTTAGGATAGTTTATCTTCATTAAATCAGAAAATAAGAGTTGGGAAGGTTTCTTACCAGTCAGGGATTGAAATTCAATAGCAGAAGAGATCACTCACAACTCTGATCGGAGTCTGGATGAAGAAGCTTCAGTTCACTGAATCAAATGGCTGATCTGGATGGTCCAGGCAGCAGAAAAGGCCTCCTCAAGGCGGGGAAGCACCTCAAAAATCCTGCAAGCATCAGAGGTTAATCAAAGCAACAAATAAAAATTAGAAAAGAAACTAGGGTTTGAAGGAAATCATAATTAGGGCTAAAAGCTGGTACGGGGGAAGAAGAAGCTCTTGGATTTGGAGGGCGGAAAGGGCTTCAATTCCTTGGGCATGGCTAATCTCCAGGGATGCAGGAGGGTGCTAGGGCAGCAGGGTATTAATCCAGGAATACAAGGAGAGCACTCAAAGAGAGAACCAAAACTCAAACTCAAGATAATTTAGCAAAATCTCAACAAGGTTTGTTCATAAGAAAAAGATGCTTACAAGAGGGGGAGGGGTGGTGTATTTATAGAATTCCTATGCCCTCACAAACCATGGTTACACTTGGGTTATAAGTCCTCTTCCAAATTGGAATACAAGTCCTTTCTAGCTAGGTTAGATTTACAAGGTTTAAAGGGATTAGGAATCCTAACTAGGTTAGAATAACTTGGTTTCTCCCACTCCACTTCAACTTGGACTTGGTCAAACCTCTTGGACGCCCCTCCTTTAGGTGTGTGGGATTTAGGGCAGCAAGGGGGAGGTTGGCCATGGGCTTGGAAGGCATGGGCTTGGGCCCCCTGGAAGTTGGGGCGCCAGGTTCCCTGGGCTGGCATATTCCCGGCATCAAAAGGATATCTTAGTTCTCCTTGCCTGGGCTTGAATTTGGAGGCTTGGAGTGCTGGGATAGCCTAGTAAACATGGGCTCCTAGCATATTGAATATTCTGGAGGCATCTGGAGAGAATCTGGCATCTGAAATGGCACCCGGAGAAAATCAGGGCACAATTAGTGTACCTGGGTGTTGATTGAGCTCCCCTAAGCTGATGTAACTTCTTCTGGCTTTAGAATGAAGTCTGGTGGAATTCCAAAATATCATAGCCTCCTCTCTTGTACAAGAAATGAAGTCATACTAGACTCATACTAGTGTATAGACTCAATGTACTGGACTAGGTTGAGGGTTGAGACAAATCAACTAACCTCAACTTATTACAGGACTCAATTCTAGTTGATTACAAATTTGACATGGATAGGTAAACCAAATAATACCCAGTAATCTGTGTTTGATCCTGGTGCCCCACCACCTTAAACACTAAAATCATAATCCATAAACCCCAAATCCTAAATAATAAAAACTCTAAACCCTAAACCATAAGCCATGAACCCTAAATCCTAAAACACCAAAACCCTATACCCCAAACCCTAGATCCTAAATCCTAAATACAAAAATTAAATCCAAAATGCCTAACCCTAAACACAAAATCCTAAACCCTAAACCCTAAATGCTCAAACCCTATATCCTAAACCCTAAAACCAAATCATGAACTCTAAAACCCAAAACCCTAAACCACGAAATCCAAACCATAAACCCTAACATCCTAAAATGCTAAAACCTCTAAATCTAAAACCTTGAACCCCTAAACAACTTATGCTAAACCCTAAAACCAAAAAACTTAAACCCTAAACCCTAAGCCCAAAATGCTAAACCGTAAACCCAGAAACCAAAACCCTAAAAACTAAAACCTAAACCATAAAAACTAAACCCTAAGCACTAAACCTTAAAACCCAAACACCAACACCCTAAACCCTAAACCCTAAACCATAAATGACCAAAACACAAAACCTAAACCTAAATCCTAAATCATAAACTCTAAAACCAAAGGCCTAAACCCTAAACCCTAAACTCTAAACCACTAAACCCTAAACCCAAATCTTTAAACCCTAAACTATGAATCCTAAACCTTAATCCAAAACACTAAAACCCTAAAACCTAAAATATAAATCTAAAACCATAACCCTAGACCCTAAATCCTACACCCTAAACCCTAGACCTAGACCCTAGACCATAGACCCTAGTGTTGGTGGAACATAGGCTATTTCATGCATGCATTTCAAAATTTTTGAAACGTAAACAAAGTAAAAATTACAAAATTAAAATGTTTAATCAACTACTGTATTAGAACATTTATATAAATAACCGACACAGGAGCATGACATGATAATATGCATATAAAGACAAGCTGAAATATAAAATGAATACATATTCAAACATGTTGCAATAGATTATCTATAGTACAATGATCCCATCATTACCTTTCAGTAGTAGACGATGCTCGCTGTAGTTGAAAAGTAGTGGTTTGAAGATCCTTCTAGCAACACAAAGTGTTTAGCCTCATAGGTGAACTACACAGGAGCTTTATCCTGACTAGCTCTCTCAGAGTGCTAGCTCCTTTAGAACCTCAATGGCTAATTTTTTTTCTTCTTTCGGGTACTGGGACCCTCCTAAAGCTGAAGATGAACATGCTAGAGGATAGATTTGGTGGAGAAAATATAATGAAAAATATCATTTCCCTTTCTCTCTTCCCAGGTCCTAATAAAAGTACTAGGAGAGCACATAGCGAAATCCATAGCCTCATTATGCCACTCTAGCTTTTCTTAAGATAAAAACTTAGCTAGCCTTCTCTCTAACTCATAAATTCTGACTAGCACTTAATCAACCCCCCCACCCACATCAACCCATCTATATAGGTGCCCAAGTGGTTAGAAGGGTGAGGGAGTTTGGGATAGATAAGGAGACAGAGGTTAGGGAGGTTAAAACCAACTTGAATTCAAAATTAAGTTTGAATTTAAATTCAAAATTGAATTCAAAATTATATTGAATTTGAATTCTAAGAATAATTTAAATTTGAATTAAAAATTTAAATTCAAATAGGACTATGGTGCATGGGTTAGGTCCAATTCAATTAGACTCAACTCGAGTTCAAACCAAATCTATTGGGATGACCTAAATTCCATCACTTAATCAAATTGGGTTAACTAGCAATCTAATTACTGATTAATCCTCCAATAATTCATCAATTTTTAATGAAAACCTGTCATAACTTTTACAATATTGATGAGTCGACACTTGAAAAAGTCCAAAGTATCAACACTTGGAAGTGTCGACTCAAGATCAAGTACCTATTATGTGTGATCCCGTAGATTCAAAAACTAAGCCAGTAGTATAGAAACAATTCCTGTACAAATCAAAGTTGCCATCTAGCTATAACACTCGACATCCAGAAAGGACAAAAGTTGTTTATGTTATAGAGTAATAATCAGGAACCTCTATTATATAGTTACCAAATAATTCATTCCTTTGACCCTCAATGCTCATGATGACTTCAAGATTTGACTGCTGCTAACCCAATATAGTATATCAACAATGTGCTCAACCTTACAGTCCTTTGACTTATCACAAGAACTTCCCTGGCTAAAGTTTTGCTAATGAAACACAATGAGATATTAACTCTAACATTTGAAGGGATCAATCCCATCTTGACTCACACACCGACTCCACAAGTACTTGACTATACCTAGAAATCTTTATCAGTAATTAGAAATCCAGGTAGTTCGGTACCAAAGTATAGTGAGTGCTTGTAAGTCATTGTGATATTCTCAGGTCTAGGGAAACTTATATCCATATACCTTAGCCAGCAAAACTTGGTAGAAGAATGCTCTGTAGGTAGGTTATGTTCAATGAAATGTCCTATACTTCTTGGTTAAGAGGACAACTAATCCATATGGCATACAATGACCTATACTCGATATCATTGCCCTATAACAATGTATCATTTGGTTGCAAACAATTTTAATAATCACATGATAAATTCTCTATTTATCGTATAAGATATAGTTTAAAGGACTCATCATATAAGAGCTCATTACAGGAAGATGCAATGTGATAGCTATCAAAAAATAATTTTTATTCATAATAATTCATATACATAATGTTGCCGATCCCGCCGCAGCGCCTGTGACTTCGGAACAACCGATCCGACTAGACCATCTCGCTCCTGGGGCCTCCTGGTTGGGTCGGACCTGCAAGGCAAGGTCAGAAGCCCTGGCGGGGATTCTAGCGAAGGAGCTCCGACGGTCAAGTTAGTAGACGTCAAGAGGGAAAGATTCTCTGGGACGGGCCCCCGAAGGAGTCCAGACTCAGAGAATGTGTTAGCAAGAAAAAGGTGTCAAAAAGACCAGAAACCAGCTGGGTTCCTTTGCCGAGTCATGCCAAGGGGCCCCCTCTCGGGACTTGGATCTTGAGTTTGAAGCAAGTCTCCAGCCTTTGTTTCTTGCTTTTGAAGCAGAGTCTCCAGCCTTTGTTTCTTGCTTTCCGGCCCGTTCGTCGAGCCTAGTGGGGGAAAGAGTTGGGGAGGGGGCGCTGGTCAGCCGCCGACCGGACCTTGGGCCGAGCATGAGCGCTCTCCTTTTCACTAGAGAACCTTCTGGAGGGCACGGCCCAGAGGGATGCCGCTGAGGTGGACGAGCCTACAGCGAAGAGGGCTCGCACCGAGGTGAGCCAGGAGGTCGCGTCGGTGCCCGTGCCCAGTCCGGTAGTCGCACTCGACCAAAAAGTCGGCCAGCACTCGACCAAAAAGTCGGCCAGCACTTGCGCTTTCATGGCCGATCTTGGCCTGTAAGCGATGTCGAACTCGCTGAGCTTGAGCGCCCACTTCGCCAATCACCCCGATGTGTCGGGTCGGGTGAGTACCGCTTTCAGCGGCTGATCCATCAGGATGGCAATGGGATGCGCTTGGAAATAGGGCCTGAGACGCTGAGCAGACACTATTAACGCAAAAACGAGCTTTTCGGGCTGGGAATACCTGAGCTCCGCATCGCGGAGAGAAGCGTGCTGATGTAGTACACCAGAGCTGGACTCCCTGGTCGTCGTCCGAACTAGGATCGAGCTGATGGCCTCCGAGATGACTGCCAGGTAGAGGATGAGCTCCTCTCCTTCCTCGTGCCTGGAAAGCAGTGGGGGTGATGCGAGCGTCTTCTTCAGCTCTTCAAAGGCCTCCTAGCACTCCTCAGTCCATGCGAAGTCGTTCATCTTCCTCAACACTTTGAAGAAGGGCCAGCAGTGATCGACCGACCTGGAGATGAATCGGCTCTGGGTGGCTATCCGACCGGTGAGTTGCTGCACTTGCTTCTTGGGGGGGCTGTGCTCCATGTCCAGGATGGCCTCGACCATCTCCGGGTTGGCTTCGATCCCTCTCTGGGTTACCATGAACCCCAGGAACTTCCCGGTGGAGACGTCGAAGGTGCACTTCGCCAGGTTCAGCTTCATCTGATGAAGTTGGAGGGTGCCGAAAGTCTCCGTCAGGTCGGTCACATGATCCGACTGGGGCTTTCTTCATCACCAGCATATCGTCCATGTACACCTGCATGTTACGGTCGATCTGGTCTTTAAAGACTCTGTTGACCAAATGCTGGTACGGTGGCCCGGCATTCTTGAGGCCAAACAGCATCATCCTGTAACAAAAAGTTTCACGGTCGGTGATGAAGGTAGTGTGCTCTTCGTCCTCCAGGTTCATTCGAATCTGGTTGTAGCCGGAGAAGGCGTCCATGAAGGATAGGAGGCGATGCCCCGAGGTGGTGTCGACCAACTGGTCAATCTTTGGAAGAGGGAAGTTGTCCTTTGGGCAAGCTCGGTTGAGGTCAGTGTAGTCTACACAGATCCTCCACTTACCACTGCTTCCTAACCATGACCACATTCGCCAGCCAGCTGGGATACTGGACTTTCCGCATGACGCCGGCGGAGAGGAGTTTCTCCACCTCTTCGTTGATGGCCCTCTGCCTCTCCGCAGCGAAGCTCCTCTTCTTCTGACGGAATGGGCGGCACCTCGGGTCCACGTTCAGCCTGTGCATAATGACCTCAGGGGGAATGCCGGGTATGTCGGCTGCTGACCAAGCGAACACGTCTGCGTTCACGCGGAGAAATTCCAGCAGGCGGGCCCGTTCCTCTTCTGGGAGCTGTGCCCCCACCTACACCATCTTCAGCGGGTCCGAACCGAGGGGATAAGTCAACAGGCGCTCTACGGGTCCTCCCCTGGGTTCCTTCTTCCTTAGGTCGAGGTCGTCGACGTCGGGGGCGAGCCCAGGGCCCCTGGTGCCCGGGACCGTCTGGAGGCAATGCGGGACCGGCTGGATCATCCCCTTCATCACCTCGAATCCGAAAGCTATGGGGAATTGCACCAACAACCGCTTCGTGGAAATCATGGTGTCCAGTTGGTTGAGCCCGGGATGCCCAAGGATCACGTTGTAAGGCGAAGGAAGCTTGACGATGGTAAACGTCATCAAGATGGTCATCTGCCGAGGTGGGGATCCAGCGGTGACCGGGAGAGTGATCTCCCCTTCGACCCCCACCGAGTCCCCAGTAAAGCCTACCAGGGGGTGTGCACCGGCCTCAGCTGGTCATGGGACAAATTCATTCGGGGAGAAAGCATCATAAAAAAAGCACTTGGCCGAGCTCCCACTATCTACCATAACTCGGTGTACAGGATGCTTCGTGATGGTCATCCGACCCACCATGGCATCATTGTTTACATTCTCATTTTCATTCCCCTTCTTGGAAGGGGGTACATTCTCTGGGTTCCGACCTCCCGGGCTCTCTTCGCGCCAGCCCGATCCCATGTGCGATCATGCCCACTGGCTCTCGTTCGGGCAGTTATCGATTGTAGGAACCGGGGGTAAGGCCGCGAGCAGCTGTCCCTCCGTCGGGACCTCGTTCCTGATGAACTTCTGAGGTAGCCTCTTTTGATCAGCTCCTCGATTCCTGCTTCAGGTGCGACACTCTCCGTGTCATGGCCGTGCTCGCGTTGGAACTGGCAGTACTTTGACTTGTCTCGGGTACCTCTCGGGTTTGAGGAGGAGGTCAGCGGAGGTCGTTCTCATCCTCAATTTCCATGAGGATCTTCGTTCGGGGAGCTAGGAGGGGGGTGAACCTTTGATACGGGGTGGCCTCGCCCTTTGACCTCGGATTCGGGCGAGGGTCGGCAGATGGCCCGGGCCTCCGAGCTCCTGGAACGTCCCTCGGGACCTACTTCTCAAAGTTTCCCGTCTAGCTCTCGGCGGGTGCAGTCGGCCTCCTCCGCTCGGATGTACTTGTGGGCACGGAGGAGGAGCTCGGAGTACGTCCTGGGGGGCTTTTTATCCAGGAAATAGGTCGGCGGGACGTCTTGAGCCCGTGCTTCAAAGCCAGCATTGCGATGGGCTCGTCTAGGCTGTAGATCTCCAGGCTGCAGTCTTGAAACCGGGTGATGTAGTCCCGGAGCAGCTCCTGGTCCTGCTGGCGGATGGAGAGAGGCTGTCCACCGCTCGGCACCTTCCGACAAGCATCGAAGTGGGCCACAAACTTTCCCTCCAACTGATGGAAGGAGCAAATAGATCCGGGCTCGAGGCGGTGAACAGACTCCAGAGGCCTTCCGAGGGTAGCGGGGAAGGCGATGCACAAAAGAGCGTCCGTGCCCCGTGGACCCTCATGAGAGCCTTGTAGCTCTCCAGATGGTCCAGAGGATCGGTGGTCCCATCGTAGTGATCCACCTGCGGCATGCGGAACCGGCTCGAAATGGCTCCGCCTGGATTTCTTCAGAGAAGGGGGGACGGGAGTCGTAGCCTGCCGGGTCCGCTGATGAGTTCTGCAGGTCGGCAAATCGACGGGCGAACTCTGCCAACTTGCAATCGTGCTCCTCCAAGCGCCTCTCGGCCTGGCGCCTGATGGCCTCGTCGGTGGAATCTTCCACCGAGGCAGCTGGTGAAGGGGGCACCGATTGGTCTCGACGCAGGGTCACGCCTCGGCGTCGCTTGCCGTGATGCGCCATCTCGGCTTCATCGGCCGGGGATCGACTCTCGTGATCCGCCGAACCAGAGTAGTTTCTTTTTGCGGGAGTTTGACGGCTCCCGCGGGGGTTGGAGACTGCCCACGGTTGGGATGGCCTGCCTTGAATTGAGCACAGGCTCCCATGTGGCCCCGCGGCCCGAGCTGCGGGGGTCCCTGGCTGAGGCTACATGGCCAGGGAGCGCTGCTGATGTTGTAGCTGCCGGACCACCGTGGTCAAGGTCTGCAGCTGCTGGATGACGGCCGCGAGAGATCCGTCCACCGAGGTCGGCGGTGGAGGAAGAGGAGGGGGAGCTGGGAGCTCCATCTCCGAGCTGTGGGCCCCCTGAGGGGAGGGGACCTCCCCTACTCGGCTGGTGGATGCTTCGCATCCATGAGTGACCACCATTGTCGAAGCGCGCTTTGCTTGCAGAAAGCTAGCTCCCACTAGGGGTGTTGTCCTGCCCCCTACCTTGTGCGCCAATCTGTTGCCAATCCCGCCACAGCGCCTGTGACTTCGAAACAACCGATCCGACTAGACCGTCTCGCTCCTGAGGCCTCCTGGCTGGGTCGGACCTGCAAGGCAAGGTCAGAAGCCCTGGCCGGGGATTCCGGCGAGGGAGCTCCGATGGTCAAGTTAGTAGACGGCGAGAGGGAACAGATTCTTTGGGACGGGCCCCGAAGGAGTCCCTCAGAGAATGTGTTAGCAAGAAAAGGTGTCAAAAAGACCAGAAACCCGGCTGGTTCCTTTGCCGAGCTCATGCCAAGGGGTCCAAGAAAAGGTGTCAAAAAGACCAGAAACCCGGCTGGGTTCCTTTGCCGAGCTCATGCCAAGGGGTCCCCTCTAGGGACCTTGGATCTTGCTTTTGAAGTGGAGTCTCCAGCCTTTGTTTCTTGCTTTTGAAGCGGAGTCTCCAGCCTTTGTTTCTTGCTTGCTCCTTGTCGTCCATTCTCTCCTTTCTTTAATCTCCTCCTGCTGTCCCCTCGTTTTTTGCTCCTGGGAGGCTCCCTTGTCGCTTTCATCCCTTCCCCTCCACCCCTTTCTCTTTCCCCTTCTGGATCAGACGGCCGGGTGGCTTTCCGGCCTCGTTCGTCGAGCCTAGCGGGGAAAGAGTAAGGGAGGGGGCGCTGGTCAGACCGCCGACCGGACCTTGGGCCGAGCATGAGTGCTCTCCTTTCCAGGTGCCGACGTCGTCCGTTATCAGGTCCTGTTTTGTCAGGGCCTCATCTCTCGACTGCAGAACATGTCGGGCCGACATAAGTGATGTCTTGCGGGTCGCCGCCATCCGTACGGGGTGCCGTTCTCGAGGTGCGGCGCGCACGACTCGAGGGGCAGCCTCGGAGCCCGCGCCTCCATTCTTTGGGGCCTTCTTTGTACAGGCTGGCCCACGCCGGTCGAGGTGGACCCCTCCCAGGTGGACACCTGGCGGAGCGGCAGAAGGATGCTCGGCTTCGGCTGAGGTGGTCCCATCTCCGGGTGCCACTTGGCGAAGGAGCGAAGGGGCCGGCTCGACCTCGGTCGAGGTGGGACCGTCTCTGGGTGCCACCCGGCGAGGGAGCGGGAAGCCGCCGACCTTGGCCGAGGTGGACCCCTCCTGGGTGGACACCTGGCAAGGCGGCATAAGGATGCTCGGCATCGGCCGAGGTGGTCCCGTCTCCGAGCGCCACCTGATGAAGGAGCGAAGGGGCCCGGCTCGACCTTGGCCGAGGTGGGACCATCTCAAGGTGCCACCTGGAGAGGGAGCGGGGGAGCCGCCGACCTCAGCCGAGGTGGACCCCTCCTGGGTGGATACCTGGCGGGGCGGCAGAAGGATGCTCGGCTTTGGCCGAGGTGGTCCCGTCTCCGGGCGCCACCTGGCGAAGGAGCGAAGGGACCCAGCTCGACCTCGGCCGAGGTGGGACCGTCTCAGGGTGCCACCTGGCGAGGGAGCGGGGGAGCCACCGAATTTGGCCGAGGTGGACCCCTCCTGAGCGGACACCTGGCAGGGCGGCAGAAGGATGCTCGGCTTCGACCGAGGTGGTCCCGTCTCCGGGCACCACCTGGCGAAGGAGCGAAGGGGCCCGGCTCGACCTCGACCGAGGTGGGACCGTCTCATGGTGCCACCTGGCGAGGGAGTGGGAGAGCCACCGAACTTGGCTGAGGTGGACCCCTCCTGGGCGGACACCTGGCGGGGCGGCAGTAGGATGATTGGCTTCGACCGAGCTCGACCTCGGCCGGGGCAGGGCTGTATCTGACTCAGCCGAAAAAAAAAACTCCACGTGGCTTGAATCATGCCCAACGAAATCTTAGACATGCCGCGTCATCGTTACGGCCGTAACACATAATTATTCGTCTACAAGTTAGACAATTTAAAGCCATTTGGACTAAAGCCAATGGAAACTCTTTGATTCTGAGAGCTTTAGTAAATTGATTGGTCAGGTTCTTCTTTTTATCAATCTTCTAAAGCTTTACATTACCTCGATCCATGATCTCTCGCACAAGGTGATAGTAATGCAGAATATTCTTGGTGTGCTGATGGGACTTCGGCTCTTTGGCTAGAGTAATGGCTTCTATGCTATATAATATTGGAGAACTGGACCATCAAGAGCGGTTGCCACTTCCAACCCACTAAGGAACTTCTGCAACCAAATAGCTTTCTTTACTGCATTTGAAGCTACAAAATTCACCTCGCAAACTAAACCCGCCATAGTGTGCTCTGTTTGGAATTTTTTCAGCAAATCTCTCCACCATACAGCGTAAAGATAAAGCTTGATATACTTTTGCTATCATCGCTATCTGATTAAAAACTAGAGTTAGTGTATCCATATGTTTTAAGTCAGGTTCTTCATAAACAAGCCTTTGACTTTAGTATTTTGTAAATACTTAAGGATAGCTTTCACTACCTTCTAATAAGCTTCACCTGGGTTAGACTGGTTTCTGCTCACCACCCCTAGTGAGTTGCCACGTCTAGTCTCGTACATGTCATGGCATAAATAATAGAATCCACCGCCGAAACATATGTAATCCTACTCACACATTCTCTCTCTTCAAGAGTTATCATACAATCCTTTTAAGAGAGAGAAATTTCATGGCTTATCGAAAGATAGCCTTTCTTGAAATTCTTCATGCTGAACAACTTTAGCATAGTATCAATATATAGACTGGGGGATAATCTTAGAAGCTTTTTAGATCTATCTTCATAGATCTTCATCTTTAGGATGTAAGAAGCTTTACCCAAGTCCTTCATAAAGAACTGAGACAACAACTAAACTTTTATTCTCTGCAGTGCAGGATATCATTCCCGATTAAGAGAATATCATCTACATATAGCACAAGGAATACAATAACAAAAACATTAGCCCACATATAAATGCAAGGTTTCTCTCTATTCTTAACGAAACATACATTCTGATTATCTTGTCAAAATGCATGTTCCAACTCTGAGATACCCACTTCAGTCTATAAATGGGCATCTAAAGCTTGCGTACCTTTGACTTATCTATAGATGTGAACCTTTTAGATTGCATCATTTACACCTCCTCATCCAACTCTTCATTTATAAAAGCTATGCAGACATCTATTTTCCAAATTTCATAGTCAAAGTATATAGCCAAAGAAACCTTAATTTGACTAGACTCAAGCATTACCACAGGTGAACACGTCTCATCATAGTCAATACCATAATGTTGATGATACCTTTTGGCAACCAAATGGGCTTTATAGGTCTCCACCTGCCCATCTGTGGCTCATTTTCTTTTGAACATCCATTTACACCCCATGAATTTTATCCCTTCAAGTGGATCAACAAATGTCTATGTACTATTGATCTCCATAGACTCAATTTTGACTTTCATAGATCTAAGCCACTTATCGAAGTCAGATCTTTGCATGGCATCCATGTAGGTGATTAGATCCTCGTTGTTCTCATCGAGTTCAATAGGATCACCATCACGAACAAAGAAACCATAGTATCTATCCGGTTGATTACCGGATCTCCTTAATGGTTCCTCTATTACGGGCTCTGGATTTGATCTAATCAAAACTGGTAATATAGTATCCTTTAAATGTGCCGATTCCTTTACCTGTTCAACTTTACTAAGTTTAATCTTAGTAGCTTTAATTCCTTTCTCAAAAACTCCCTTTCCAAAAAGGTAGCCCTATGACTAATTAACAACTTTTGTTCTCAAGATGGTAGAAGTACCCTTTGGTTTCTTTGGAATACTCAATAAATAGGCATTTATCAGACCAAGGTTCAAGCTTATCTATCTACAAACATTTGATATAGGCTGGATACCCCTAGACCCTTAGGTATGAGAGCACCAGGTTACACCCTGTCCATATCTCATATGGTATTTTGTCAATGGACTTGCTTAGAACCTTATAAAGAATATAACAATCTAACTCTAGAGCATATCCTCAAAAGAAACTAATAGACTCGCAAACCCCATCATGGATCAAACCATGTCTAACAGGATTTGATTCTTTCTTTTAGACACTCCATTTAACTAAGGCATGCTCGGAGGAGCTTATTGACAAAGAATTCCATTCTTCCTTAGATATATCAAAAATTTACTAGGAAGGTAATCCCCTCCTCGATTTGATTGAAGAGTTTTATTACTCTTCCTAGTTTGTTTCTCTACCTCATTATGATATCATTTGAGTATTTCAAACGACTCAAATTTATGTCTCATAAGAAAAATATAACTATACCTCGGAAGGTCATCTATAAATGTAATGAAATAGTTATACCTATCCCTAGCACTAGTATTCATAGGTCCACATCATCAGTATGTACTAGACTTAAAATCTCACTGGCCTGTTCACCTTTTCCAATAAAAGATGACTTGGTCATTTTTCCAAGAAGGCAAGATTCACAAGTTGGTAGTAATTCACAATCACTAACTTTGAGGATACCCTCTTTAATAAATCTATTTATTTTATTTTGTTAACATGACCTAGCCTACAGTGCCAAAGATATGTATCACTGATATTATTTATCCTAGGATATTTACTTGAAGTGTACATTATACTAACAAGTTATGATAGAACATATATATCATTTCTTATTTGTCCGATCATTATAACAACATTATTGAAAATGATATTACAAATGTCATTCTTTATTGATAGCTAATAACCATACAAGACCAAAAGGTTGATGAGATGATATTTAATAGAAAAGAGGGACAATAGGGATATTCACTTAAAATGACTATACTAGAATTGAAAAAAGCTTCATGACTCCCAAAGCTAGGACTGGAACTTGACTTCCATCTCCCACATTCGGGAATCTTTTATCATTCCCAAATCTTCTACTAACTTGAGTCCCTGGAATGAATTGCAAATATGAATAGGACTTCCAATATCTAATACCCAAGTGGTAGTATCATAGATAGAGAAATTACAAGGCATTATCATATAAATACATTGTCCAGCAACTCCTTACTACTTCCTATTCTTTGGCCTATTCAGATCAAGGTAAATAATATAAAGATGACAGTTTCTCTTCCAATAACCATGCTTCTTGTAGAAGAAGCATTCCACCTAACTCTTATCAGCCTTATTCTTCTTGGCCTAACTTGCCCTAGCACCTTATTTTTCTTCTCTTTCTTAAAGGGACAATGCCCTACCGAAGAACCTCCCATTAGATTCACCAACCCCTTGAATAGCTGGTGATCCTTCTCATAGGTCTGTAATAATCTTAGCAAAATATGGTAATTTACTACAAATCTCATCATTCTAAAACGATCAAGAAAGTCTAGGTAAGAAGGGGGCAAGGAATTCAGAATCGCATCTTTTCGAAGCTGCCTATGCAAGGAATAGCCAAGTTTGCCCAGGCACTCGATTAGCCTGATCATGTACAATATATGATCGATGATTGAGGCCTCTTCATGTATTCAGGTGTTGAAATTACCATAAGAGGTCCTATGCTACTTAACATCGTCAAGTGTGCCAAAAGATTTTTTCAACTTTTAAAGAATTTTCTCTGACTGGGCTTCCTCGAGCTTGTGATTGAACTCATTATTCATAACTACCAGCATTATGTATTACATAGTGGTTTGGTCAAAGAGCCACTTCTGATAAGTATCCTTGACCACACACGAGCATTGGGAGCAGGTTGCTTTGGTGCAGGATCGGTTATCACATAAAGGATCCTTTCATACTCCAGTACGATCCTAATCTTTTGATATCAGCTATCAAAGTTGGGACCTATAAGCTTTTCAATAATGACCTGAGCAATAAATTAGTGGCCATTATCTAAAAAGAAAACCATAAGACTAATTAGTATATGAATTATTAAGCCTAAAGACTTGGACATTAGTCTAAACATCCTTCCACTATTTTATTCAGATTGGTAGCCTCTATCTCCAGTTCGAGGAATTACATTAGTACCTTAGCAGGCACAAGAACCCTATAGACTATACATGAGCCCAACTTTGGCCGGCCCATCCATGCACATCAAAAGGTAGGTTCTAAACCAATTCTTTCTCTAAACAACTTCTAATAATCAATTTTGTCCCAAGTTCCTATTTAGTAGGCCTTTGGGCCTTCTACTAAAAATCCTAGTTAGGTCCAACCATTAATATGATAAAATTCAATGCTTCTAACCAGTGAATAGTCAAGCCCCACTTTGGCTAGCCCACCTGACCATCGTTAAGAGAGTCGCACTAAGCCATCACATTATGAATGGCAATTCCAACACCCAGATGAACACTAAGCCTATGAGTCTTCCAGTGATCACCCAACTATTGAACCCATTACCATCCACTTAATGAAAGGCTATGACTTAGTTATCATCATAACTTCATCATTTTAAGGACCTAATAATTTAGAGGATTTAAACTTATATATCATAGATGAAATAAAGAAGACATAAACTAGTAAGTCAAGAATCCTCCCACTGACTTTCTCAAGTCATAGAAGAGGGTTCAAGATAGACCAATTCAAGGGCACCTAAATCAATCAAATCGATCAACCTTAATAGCATGGGTTTACTTAAATCAATAAACTATCTTGATCAAACTTGATTGACCATATTAGCCAGGTAAGTGAGATCAATGGGAGGGTTTAGCCATTAACCTCTTTCCTTAAAGAACAAACAAGCTAGCCAAGTAAGAGGTAGCCCCAAGAATCATCAAACTGCCAAACTTATCTTAGAAAGCATTTGGTACACCAAATTTGATTAGACTAGCCTAATAATGACTCGGGTCCAACCACAGAGCCATAATTAAGTCCATTTAGAAATAGAGACTTGAGCATACTACAACTATTATGAATGATCTATAGAGAAGGAAATTTAAATCAACTTTGCATTTGATTAATTTCTCTATTAAATCCATCAGAATCTAAACTTAGGTCTAACCCAATTAAGGAACCTGATTCAATTAACCCATGAACCCAAAAGATTATTAAAAAAGGACTTAAGATATTTCATTTTCAAATCTAGATCTTTTAGTTATTAAAACTTAATTTTTAATTAAGTTCATCAACTTACTATTGAAATAATTTCAATCTTAATTTGTAAAACAACTTTTTACAATAAAATCTGATATTTTAAATTTTCTGTTCTCTATGAGTTAACACTTTCGGGTCAAGTATCGATACTTCCATGAGTTGAGTTACAATGAGTCAATACTTGACTCTGCAACATCGACTCACAGAAAGTGAATAGAGGTCCATTCTTTTAGTTTACACTCTTGAGTTGATACTTACAGGAGCAAGTATCAACTCACCAGGTCCAAGTGTCGATACTTCAAGACCAAGTATCATACCTACAGGCTAATAGAAAATAGTCTATTTCTAGATTTGATCTTTATGCCAAACTTTTTAATATAACAATTCATAAATCTAACTTAGAACATTTCTAAACTAATTTTTGAAATCAAATCTAAATATTAAGATTAAAATATTTTTAATCTAATCTCTTTTGCATTCTTTTTCATAGGTCATAATATAAGTGGCACCCCTATATGCCATAGGAGATCCCATTGAATGAAAAGAGAGGGCCTTGAAACCCTACTTTTCTTCTATGACTAGACTGCCTAGTGAATCCATCCAATCCAAGAACTAAGCAAAAAGAAAAATCATTTTAATATTTTAGTTTATATACATGATTATCATGCCATATGAACCTATTGCTTTTATACCACTATTAGTGAAACCTAAGCTATTTCATGTATGCATTTCAAAACTTTTGAAATGTAAACATGACAAACTACAAGATTAAACTATTTAATAAACTCATGCATTAGAGCATTTCAACAAATAGCCTACACAGGATCATGACATAATAATATGCATATAAAGATAAGCTAAAATATAAAATAAATACATACACAAACCTGATACTGTAGACTATATCTACAGCACATTAATCACATCATTTCCTTTTAGTAGTAGACGACGCTCGTTGTAGTTAGAAGGTGGAGGTTTAAATATCATGTTAGCCAAACAGAGTATCTAGCCTTTACTGGTGATCCAAACAAGAGGCTCTGTCCTGACTAGCTCCTTCGAAGTGCTTGCCCCTTTATAACCTCAATGGCTAATTATCCTTCTTCTTCTAGATAGCGGGACCCTCCTAGAGCTGAAGAACCTACTAGATGATAGATTTGGTGGAGAAGATGTAATGGAAAACCCATTTTCCCTTCTTTCTATTTAGACTCTATAAAAGCACTAAAGAGCACACACCCAAATCCCGTAGCTTCACTATCCCACTCTAGCCTTTCCTTAGATAGAAACTAGCTAGCCTTTTTTCTCTCTAAATCAAAAATTCTTGACCAGCACTTGATCAACTCCAACCACCCATTAGCAATCCATCTATATAGGAACCGAAGTGGTTAGGAGGGTGAGGGAGTTAGAGAGAGAAAAGAGGAGGGAGGTTAAAACCAATTTGAAGTCAAAATTCATGCTTGAATTAAATTCTAAGCTGTATTCAAAATTTAGATTTGAATTCGAGTTCTGAGACCAATTTAAATTTGAATTCAAAATTCAAATTCAAATAGGACCAGGGTGCATGAGTTAGGTCTAATCCAATTGGACTAAACTCTAGTTCAAATCAAATCATATTGGGATGATCCAAATTCCACTACTTAATCAAATTGAGTTAACCAGCAATCCAAATACTGATTAATCTTCCAATAATTCACCAACTTTTAGTGAAAAATCCCTATCACAACTTTTACAACATGATGAGTTGATAATTGAAAAAATCCTAAGTATCGCCTCACCAAAGTGTCGACACTTAGAAACATCAACTCAAGATGAAATATCAATCATATTGATAATTGAACCCAAAAATGATTCCTAATCATTGCCCTGCCATCAAATCAAGTAGAAACATTTATTATATATGATCCCATAGGTACTTAACCGGTATAGTAATAATACCTGTATTATCAAAGTCGCCATCTAGCAATGATACCTGATATTCGAACCCTAGACCCTAGACCCCATACCGTAGACCGTAGACCCCATACCCCAAACCATAGACCTCAAACCCTAGACCCTATAACCCAGAACCCAAACCCTGGACACCAGACCCTAGATCCAAAATGCTACACCCTAGTTCCTAGATCCTTAACCCGAAACTCTAAATCATATATCGCAAATCGTAAACACTAAACCCTAAACCCTAAATCATATGCCACAAACCTTAAATGAACACTCCTAAACCCTAAAACACTAAACCCTAAACCCTAAATACTACACCCTAAGCCCCGACACCCTAAATCCTAAACCACTAAACAATAAACCCTCAACCATAAACCCTAAATCTCAAAATACCAAAACCCTAAACCTTAAACCAAAAATCCTAAACCTAAACCCAAAACACTTAAGCCCTAAACCCAAAACCCAAAACCATCAACCATAGACCCTCAAGCTCTAAATCCTAAACCATAAAACCAAAAAACAAAATCTTAAACAGTAAACCCAAAACCATTAAATGCTAAACTATAAACCTAAACCTTAAGTCTTAAAACCCTAAAATCCAAAACCCTAAACACTAAAACCAAGACCATAAAACCTAAACCTAAAATCCTAAACCCTAAAACACTTTACATTAAAAGCCTAAAGCCATAAACCCAAAACCCTAAACATTAAATCTAGAAATACTAAACCCTAAACACTAGCATTGTAAACATTAAAACCTAAAACACTTAACCCTAAACCCAAACACTAAAACCTAAATCCTCAAACCCAAAACTAGGAAACCCTAAACCCAAAACTCTAAACTACAAACCCTAAGCCTTAAACCCTCAAACCCTAAAACTATAAACCTTTTAAAAAACCCTAAATCTTAAACCCACCCTAAGCCCTAAATGCTAAAAACTAAAACCCTAAACACTAAACCCTAAAAGCATAATCTGTAAACCCCAAACACTAAGCACTAAACAACTAAACCCAAAACCCTAAACCATAAACCATAAACCCTAAACACTAAAACATGAAAACCCTATACCCCAAATCATAAACCCTAAATCCTAATTAATGAACCTAAACCCAAAATGCCCAACCCTAATCCCAAAATCTTAAGCCCTAAATCCTAAATGCTCAGTCCATAAATCCTAAACCTTAAAACCAAAATACTAAACCAAAACCCTAAACCCAAAACAACTAAATCCAAAACCATATTCCTTAAAATCCTAAAATGCTAAACCCTAAACACCAAAACCTCTAATCCAAAATCTTGAACTCCTAAACACTTTACGCTAAACCCTAAAACTAAAAAAACTAAATCCTAAACCCTAAGCCCAAAATTGCTAAACTGTAAACCCTGACACCCTAAACCCTAATCCTCAATGTTAACACCCTAAACCTCGAAACCTAAACCTTGAACCCCAACACTCCAAATCCTTAATCCTAAAACCTAGATCCAAAATCCTAAGCCCTAAACAACTAAACCCTAAACCCTATATCATAAACCCTAAACCACAAAAGCTCCAAACCCTAAAACCCTAAACCCTAAAATCTAAACCCTCAAATTGTAAGTCTAAACCCTAAGACCAAAACTTTAAACAACCACAAAGTCCTAAACCACTAACCCTAAACCCAAAATCCTGAAACCATGAACCTTAAAGCCTAAAGCCTAAATCACAAACCCTAAACCTTAAAACATGACACCTAAATCCTAAAACTTAAACCTTAAACCTTGAACCATAAACCGTAGACCATAAACCTCAAATGCTAAACATTAAACCCCAAAACTTGAACCCTAAAATCCAAAACCCTAAAACCTATACAACAAATTCCAAATCCCACTAAACCTTAAACCACAAAACCCTAAAACCCTAAACAAAACCCTGAACTCTAAACCACTAAACCCTAACAAACCCTCAAACCCTAAAAATCTAAACCCTAAAACCAAAATCCTAAATCCTAAACCCTTAAATTATAAACCCCTAATTCCTAAAACCAACACCCTAAACCCTAAATCCTAAAACATTAAAACCCAAAAACCTAAATACTAAACCCATAAACCCTAAATTGGAAATCCTAAACCCTAAAACACTAAACCCTAAACCTTAAAACCAAAACTCTAAACCCTAAACCCTAAACCACAAAACTCTCAACACCAAACCCAAATCCCTCAAACCCTAAATCCTTAAACCCTAAAACGAAAATCCGAAAACCAAAGCACTAAACCCCGAAATCGTATACCCAAAACGAACACCCTAAATCCTAATCCCTAAAATACTAAACCCTAAACCCTAAATACTACACCCTAAATCCCAGCACCCTAAACCCTAAAAAACTAAACAATAAACCCTCAACCATAAATCCAAAGCCCTAAATCCTAAAACACCAAAACCAAAAACCCTAAAACCTAAATCCTAAACGTAAACCCAAAAGACCTAAATCATAAACCCAAAACCCTCAATCCTAAACCCTCAAACCCTCAATCCTGAACAATAAAACCAAAACACAAAACATTGAGTGCTAAACCCTAAAACCTAAATCCTAAAACCATAACCACCAAAACCAAAACCAAAAAACCTAAACCCCTAAACACTTTGCATTAAAGCCTAAAGCCCTAAACCCTAAACCCTAAACATTAAATCTAGAAACACTAAACCTCCTTAATAATATGTAATCCATAAAATCTAAAACACTAAACCCTAACCCTAAAGCTAAACCCTAAAACCTAAATCCTGAACCCTAAACCCTAAACCCAAAATTTTAAACCACTAAACCCTAAGCCCTAAACCCTCAGACCCTAACATTATAAACCCTAAAACCAAAATCCTAAATCATAAACCCACCCTAAACCCTAAATGCTAAACTTTAATACCCTAAACACTAAACCCTAAAATCATAATCCATAAACCCCAAACTCTAAACACTAAACTACTATCCAAAACCCTAAACCATAAACCTTGAATCATAAATCCTAAAATACCAAAACCCTATAGCCCAAATCCTAAATCCAAAATCCTAAATACTAAACCTAAACCCAAAACACCTAAACCCTAAACCCAAAATCCAAAGCCCTAAACCCTAAATACTAAACCCTAAAACCAAAACACTAAACTGAAAACCCTAAACCCTACCCAACTAAATCCGAAACCATAATTACCAAAATCCTAAAATGCTAAACCCTATATACCAAAACCTCTAAATCCAAAACCTTGAAACCCTAAACACTATATGCAAAATCCTAAAACCAAACAACCTAAACCTTAAACCCTAAGCCCAAAAATGGTAAAGCATAAACCCAACACCCTAAACCCTAAATCCTCAAACACAAAACCCTAAACCCTAAAACCTAAACCATAAGCCCTAAACCCTAAACCCCAAATACCAACACCAGAAATCCAAAACCATAAATCCTAAACCCTAAACCACCAAAACAACAAACCCTATACCCTAGAGCCTAAAGCCTAAACCCCTAAACTCTAAAACCAAAGACTAAACCCTAAACCCTAAACTCTGATCCCTAAATTGTAAGTCCTAAAACCAAAATCAAAAACACTAAAACCCTAAACCATAAAACCTAAACTCAAAACCCTAAAACAAAATTTCCAAACCCAAAACCACAAAATTTTAAACCCTAAAATCCTAAAACCTTATACCCTAAAACCAAAACCGTAAAGCCGAAAAACTAAACCCTAAACCATAAAACCCTAAACCCTAACCCTAAATCCTAGACCAATATCCTAGACCCTAGACACCAAACCCCAGACCCTAGATCCCAAAACCTAGAACCCAACCCTAGATCCCAGATCTGAGACCCCAGAGCCTAGACCCAAACCCTAGACCCTAGACCTTAGCCCCTAGATCCTAGACCCTAGACCCAAGCCCTTAAATCCCATACCATAGACCCTAGACCCTAGATCAAAAACCCTAAACCGTAATCCCTAAACCTTAAATACCAAATCCTAAACCCTAAACCCCAATTTATAAGCCATAAACCCTAAAACCTAAACCATAAATGACAAACCCTAAAACCATAAACCCTAAATCCTATACCCTAAAACCTTAAATCCTAAACCCTAAAACAAAAACATTGAACCCTAAACCTTAAATTGTAAACCCTTAAATACTAAATACTAAATCCTAAAACCCAAAACCTAAAACTCTAATCCCTAAACCCTAAACAATAAAATCCAAACCCCACTAAAGCTCCATAAACCCTAAAACCCTAAACTCTAAATACTAAAAACCTAAACACTAAATCCTAAATCCTCCTAAACCCCTAAACCTTGAACTCTGAACCCTCAAATCCTAAAAACTAAACCCTAAACCCTTAACCACTAAAACCTATGCCCTAAACCCTAAATGATGAACTAAATGCTAAAACCTTAAAACCTTAAAAACCTAAATGGTAAAACCTAAACCCTAAACCCTAAGACCTAGAACCAAATCCTAAACCTAATCCCTAAACCTCTAGATCCTAAAACCTAAACCAAAAATACTAAGCCTTAAATCAAAAATTCTAAATAGTAAACCTTCAAACCCTAAATCCCAAACCCTAAAATCTAAACCCTGAACCATAAAACTCCAAATCCCTATAAACACTAAATACTAAAACCAAAACTTTAAAACCTTAACACAAAACCCTAAATCCAAAAATGATTTACACTAAACCCTAAAACCATATACCCTAAACCCTAAACCCTAAATCTAAATCACAAAACCCTAATCCTAAAACACTAAATCATAAAACCAAAGCCCTAACTCTAAAATCCTAAGCACTAAACCCTAAAACCAGAACCTTGAACCCCAACACCCCAAACCCTCAATCCTAAAACCTAGACACTAAATCCTATCCCATAAACAACTTAACCCTAAACCCTAAATCATAAACCATCAACTCTAAACCCTAAACCACCAAAGCCCCAAATCATAAACCCTATACATAAATTTTAAACCCCTAAAACCCAAACCCAAAATCCTAGACCCTAAAATCTAAACCCTCAAACCGAAAATCTTAAACCCTAAGACCAAAACCTTAAACACTAAACCACTAAGCCCTAAACCACTAAACACTAAACCCGAAATCCCAAACACTAAATCCTGAAACATAAACCTTAAAGCCTAAAGCCAAAATCCTGAACCCTAAGCCTTAAAAACCTAAACCCAAAACCCTAAAATCAAAACCATAACCCTAAACCACAAAATCTTAAACCCAAAACCCTAAACCCTACAACTTAGACCCCATATCCTAGATCCTAGACTCCAGACCCTAAACCCAAAACACTAGACCCCAGACCCTGGACCCTAAACATAGACCATAGACCTTGGACCCCAAATACTAGACCCTAGACCATAGACCCTAAACCCTTGACCTTAAACCCTAAACCCTAAATCGTAAACCCTAAACCCTAAACTATACACATTAAACCCCTAAACCGTACACACTAAACCCTAAACTCTAAATCATAAACTATAAACCCTAAATCGTAAACCCTAATTCATAAACCTTAGACCCTAAATGCTAAACCCTAAACCCCTAAGCCCTAAGCCACTAAACCCAAAAACCTAAATCCTAAATGCTAAACCCTAAAACCATAAACCCTAAAGCCTACACCCTAAGCCCTAAATGCTAAAACCTTAAACCCTAAATCCTAAAACGTAAACCTTGAACCCTAAACCCTAAACTGTAAACCCTCAAATACAAAACAATAAAACCAAAAACCTAAAACCCTGATCCCTAAACCCTAAACAATAAAATCCAAACCCCACTAAAACTTCAAAAAACCTAAAACACTAAACTTTAAATCCTTAAACCCTAAATGCTAAAACCTAAAGCCAAAGCCCTAACCCCTAAACCATGAACCCTCAAACCTTAAAACCTAAACCCTAAACCACTAAAATTGAAAACCTAAACCCAAAATCATGAACCCTAATTGCTATAACCCTAAAACCTTAAAAACCTAAACCCCAAACCTCTAAACCCTAAAACCTAGAACCCTAAACCCCAAACCTCTAAACCCTAAACCCTAAACCCAAAACACTAATCCCTAAATCTAGAATTCTAAATAGTAAGTCCTCAAACCCTAAATTCTAAACCCTAAACCCTACACCTTAAACCATAAGCCAAAACCCCATACCATAAATTCTAAAATCCCAAATCCTAAACCCTTAAACCCTAAATTCAAAAACCAAAAACCCTGAAACCTTAAATCCTAAACACTAAAACCAAAACCTTAAAACCTTAACACAAAATCCAAAATCTCTAAACACTGTATGCCAAACCCTAAGACCATATATCCTAAACCCTAAACCCTAAACCAAAAATCGAAAATCCTAAACCCTAAAATGCTAAACCATAAAACCTAAGCCCTAAACCATAACTAAACCCTAAAATGCTAAACCATAAAAACTAAGCCCTAAACCATAAACCCAAAATAAATCTTAGCACCCTAAACCCTAAACCACAAAATGCTAAACAATAAAACCTAAGCCCTAAACCATAAACCCTAAATAAATCTTAGCACCCTAAACCCTAAACCACAAAATCCGAAGCCCTAAACCACAAAACCTAAACCCTGAAACCCAATACTCCAAACCCCCAATCCAAAAATCAAAACCTTAAATCCTAAACCCTAAATCGATGAACCCTAAATCCTAAACTATAAACCATCAACCTTAAACCCTAAACCACCAAAACACCAAACCCTAAAACCTAAAACACCAAAACCCTAAACCCTAAACCCAATCTAAAGCCTAAACCTATAAAATTTAAACCCTAAACCCTAAGCCCCAAACTCTAAACCCTCAAACCATAAATCTTAAACCCAAAGATCAAAACCATAAACACAAAAGAACTAAGCCCTAAATTGCTAAACCCTAAACCAGAAATCCCAAAAACTAAACCCTAAATCCATAAACCCTAAGGCCTAAATTCTATTTTCTAAACTCTAAAACCTAAACCTCAAGCCTTGAACAGCAAACCCTAAACTATAAACCCTCAAATGAAAAACACTAAACCCAAAAACTTGAATCCTAAAACCTAAACCCTATGCAAAAAATCCAAACCCCACTAAACCTTAAACCACAAATCCCAAAACCCTGAATCCTAAATCCTAAAACCAAAACCTTAAACCATAATAACCCTTAAATAGTAAAAATCTAAACCCTAAAACCAAAACCATAAACACTAAATCCTTGAACTATAAACCTTGAACACTAACAACGTATTCCAAAAATCCTAGAACATTAAAACAATAAACCATAAAACCTAAATACTAAACCATAAAACCATAAACCGGAAACCCTAAACCCTCAAATACAAAACCCTAAATCATAAAACCAAAACTCTAAACCCTAAACCCAAAACAACTAAACCCTTAACACAAAACCCTAATCCATCAAACCTTAAATCTCTAAACCCTAAAATCTAAACAATAAACCGCTAAACCCTAAACCATAAACCAACACCCTAAAATTCTAAACTCCAAAACAATGCCCTAAACCATAAAAACTATTCCCAAAACCCTAGAAAACCAAAGCCTTGAACCCTAGTCCCTAAACTGCAAACCCTAAACCTAAACCCTTAACACCTATATCCCAAATTCAAGATTGTAAACCCTCAAACAATAAATCCCAAACCCCAAACCCTAAACCATAAATCCCAAACCCCAAATCCTAAAAACCTAAAACCCTAATTCTTAAACACTAAAACCAAAACCCAAAACCTAAACCCCTAAACACTTTATGCTAAACCTAAAAACCATATACCATAAAAACTAAACCCAAAATCCAAAAATGGTAAACCTAAATCCAAAATCCTAATATGAGCCAAAACCCTAAACCCCAAAATCCAAAACCACTAAATCCTAAAACCTCAACACTAAATGCTAAATCCTAAAACCATAAACCCTTAAGCCTATACCCTATAAACCCTAAACCCTAAAAAGCTAAACCCTCCAAAAAAGCTAAACCTTAAATCCTAAACCCTAAACCACAAACCGCAAACCCTTAAATGTGAAACACTAACCCCTAAAACCTAAAATCTAAAACCCTAATCCTTATATCCTAAACAATAAAATCCCAACCCCACTAAAGCCCCCAAAACCCTAAAACCCTAAACCCTAAACCCTAAACTATAAACCCTTAAAACCAAAATCTAAAACCGAAACCTGAAATCACTAAACCCTAAATCCCAAATTCTCAAAACCTAAAACCCCATACCATAAAACATAATCCCTACACCCTAAACCACTAAAATCTAAACCCTAAACCCTAAATACTAAAACACTAAAACCTTAAAATCCTAAATGCTAAACCCTAAACCAAGAAACCTATAACCTAGGACCTTAAACCCTAAACCTAAATTTGAAACCTCTAAACCCTAAACTATAAACCCCAAACCCAAAACACTAAGCCCTTAATCCAAAATATACAGTAAACCCTCAAACCCTAAACCTCAAACCCTAAAACCTAAACCCTAAAGTGTAAACCCTAACCCTATACCATCAATTCTAAAATTCTAAACCATTAAACCCTAAATCCTGAACATAAAAACCATAAAACCCGAAATCCTAAACACAAACTAAATCATTAAAACCGTAACACAAAAACATAAATCCAAAAACCATTTACACTAAACCATAAAAAAATATTCCCTAAACCCTAAACCCTAAATCCAAAAACATAAACCCTAAACCGTAAAATACTACACCATAAAACCTAAGCCCTAAGCATACAATCCTAAACCTAAAATCTTAGCACCCTAACCCTAAACCCTAAAATCTTAAGCCCTAAATCCTAAAACCTAAACCTTGAACCCCAACACCCCAAACCCTCAATCCTAAAACCTAAACCCTAAATCCTAAGCCCTAAACCACTGTACCCTAAATCCTAAATCATAAACCCTCCACCCTAAACCCTAAGCTATCGAAGCTCCAAACCATAAACCCTAAACACTAAACCTAAACCGTAAACCCCTAAAACCAAACCCTATACCCTAAACCCTAAAATCAAAACCCTCAAATAGTAAATCTTAAACCCAAAGACAAAAACCTTAAAATTAAACCACTAAACCTTAAACCCAAAATCTGAAACACTAAATCCTAAAACCATGAACCCGAAAGCCTAAAGCCTAAATCTTAAACCCTAAACCTTAAAAACCTAAACCCTAAGCCATAAAACCTAAACCTTAAACCTTGAAACCTAAACCCAAAACCGTAAAACCTTAAATGCTGAACATTAAACCCTAAAACCTGAATCCTAGAACCCAAAACCCAAAAACCTAAACAATAAAATCCAAATCCCACTAAACCTTAAAACACAAATCCTAAAACCCTAAACCCCAAACCCTAAAACCAAAACCATAAATCCTAAACCACTAAATTCAAAACCTTAACAAATCCCACTAAACCTTAAAACACAAATCCTAAAACCCTAAACCCCAAACCCAAAAACCAAAATCCTAAACCCTAAACCACTAAATCCTAAACCCTTAAACCATAAATCTTTAATCCCTAAACCCTAGATCTTAAAAAATTAGAACCCAAAACCCAAAATACTAAACCCATAAACCCTAAATCGAAAACCCTAAACCCTGAAACATTAAACCCTAAACCCTAAAACCAAAACTCTAAACCCTAAACCACTAAATCCTCAACACTAAACCCAAATCAATCAAATCCTAAAGCCTTAAACCTTAAAACCAAAACCCCAAAATCAAAGCACTAAACCCTGAAACCCTAAACCAACACCCTAAATCCTAAACCTGAAAACACTAAACCCTAAATGCTAAATACTACACCCTAAAACCTAACACCCTAAACCTTAAACACTAAACCACTAAACCCTAAACCATAAACCACAAACCCTAAACCGTAAAACACCAAAACACTAAATCCTAAACCCTAAAACCTAAACAAAAAAAATCGAAACCCAAAACCCTAAAACACCAAAACACTAAACCCTAATCTCTAAATCGTAAACCCTAAATCCCTAAACCCTAAACTCTAGATACTAAATACTAACATCCTAAAATCAAAATCTATAAACCCCAAACCCTACACACTAGACTACTAAACCCATAAACCCTATAAACTATGAACCATAAACCCAAAAACACCAAAACCCTATACCCAAACCCTAAACTCAAAACCCTAAACCCTAAACCCTAAACCCTAAATGCTCAAACCCTAAATCCTAAACCTTTAAACCAAAATACTAAACCAAAAACCACTAAATTCGAAACCATAAATCCTAAAATTCTAAAATGATGAACCCTAAATACAAAAATATCCAAATCCAAAATCTTGAACCTTAAAACACTTTAAGCAAAACCCTAAACCCTAAACCATAAGCCCAAAAATGCTAAACCATAAACCCTGACACCATAAACCCTAAACCCTAAAACCTAAAACCTAAGCCCTAAACCCTAAACCCCATTCATCTACACCGTAACCCTAAACCATAAACCATAAATTCTAAAGCCTAAACCACCAAAACACTAAGCCTTAATCCCTAAAGCCTAAAGCTTAAACCCCTAAACTCTAAAACCAAAGGCCAAAATCCTAAACCCTAAATTCAAAACTACTAAACCCAAAACCCAAAACTCTAAACCTTAAACTGTAAATCCTAAAACCTAAATCCAAAAAACTAAAACCCAAAACCCTAAAGCTAAAATGTAAACCTTAAACCCTAAATCAGAAATACTAAATCCTCAATCCTCAAACACTAAACCCTAAAACAAAATTCCTAAACCCTAAATCACAAAATCCTAAACCCTAAAATCTAAAATCCTAAGCCCTAAAATCAAAACCCAAAAACCAAAACCCTAAATCCTAAACCACAAAATCCAAAATTCTAAACCCTAAACCCTAAACCTTAAATCCTAAATCCCAAACCCTACACCCTATAACTTGCACCCTAAACCGAATACCCTAGACTCTAGACCTTGGACCCGAGACCCTAAACCCTAGGCCCCAGACCCTAGACCCCTGAGACTCTAGACCCTGGACCACAGACTCCGTACCTAAGACCCTACACCCTAGACCCTAAATCCTAGACCCTAGACCCTAAACCCAAAACCCTAAAAACTACTAAACCCTAAACCCTAAACTATAAACCATGAACCCTAAACCCTAAAACAGCAAAATCATAGACCCCAAACACTAAACCCTAAATCTTACATCCTAAACCTAAACCCAAAATGCATAAACCCTAAATCCTAAACCCTAACCACTCAAATCCTAAATGCTAAACCCCAAAACCAAAACACTAAACCGAAAACCCTAAATCACTAAATCTAAAACCATAACCCCTATAATCCTAAAATGCTAAACCTTAAATACTTAAACCTCTAAATCCAAAATATTGAACCCCTAAACACTTTACGTTAAACCCTAAAACCAAAAAACCCAAACCCTATACCCTAAGCCCAAAAATGCTAAACCGTAAATCCTAATACCCTAAACCCTAAATCCTTGATCTTAAAATCATAAACCCTAATACCTAAAATTCTAATCCCTAAATCCTAAAACCTAAAGCTTGAACCCCAACACCCCAAACCCTCAATCAATAAACGTAGACCCTAAATCTTAGGCCCTAAATCACTAAATCCTAAATCTTAAAATAACAAACCCTCAACCCTAAACCCTAAACCACCAATGCCCCAAACCCTAAACCCCTAAAACCCAAACCCAAAACCCTAAAACATAAAATCTAAAACCTCATACCATAAATCTAAAACACTAAGACCAAGACCTTAAACACTAAACCACTAAGCCCTAAACCACTAAACCCTAAACCCGAAATCCCAAACACTAAATCCTAAAACCAATGAATCCTAGAGCCTAAAGCCTAAATCATAAACCCTAAACCCTAAAAACCAAAACCCAAAATCCTAAAACCTAAGCCTTAAACCCTAAACCCCAAAACTTCAAACCCTCAATGATAAACTTTAAATCCTAAAGCCAGAATCCTAAAATCCAAAATCCTAAAACCTAAACAATAAAATCCAAATCCCACTAGACCTTAAACCACAAATCCTAAAATATTAAACCCTAAACCCTAAAACCAAAACCCATAACCCTAAACCACAAAACACTAAACCATAATAAACCCCAAAACCCTAAAAGCCTAAACCCTAAAACAAAAACCTTAGACCCTTAAACAATATACCCCTAATCCCTAAACACTAACAACCTAAATGCTAAATCTAAAAACATTAAAATCCAAAACCCAAAACTATAAATACAAAACACCTAATCCCTAAACTAGAAACCCTAAACCCTCAAACACTAAACCCTAAACCCTAAAACCAAAACTCTTAACCCTAAACTCGAAACTAGTAAACCCTTAACACTAAACCAAAATCCCTCAATCCCAAAAGCCCTACACACAAAAACCAAAACCCCAAAGCAAAAGCACTAAACCCTTTACCGTAAACCCTGAATGCTAAACCCCAAACCAACACCCTAAATACTAAACCTTAAACACTAAATCCTAAACTCTAAATACCACACCCTAAACCCTAAACCACTAATATGTTAACACTATACCATAAACCCTAAATCCTAAAATATCAAAACCCTAAACATAAATAAGGCTGGAAGTGGGCTTCGGGCCGGCTCGACATTAGGTCTGGCATCACTAGGCCTAAAAAAAATTAGGCCAATCTTGGGCTTCATTTTAAACTCCATTACATTTTCGGGCTGGGCTTGGGATTCTCTTTGGCCTGGCTCGAACCCGACCTAAAAATGGCTTGAGGGGACCGGGCCCGAACCAAGCTAATAAAAGGCCTGGCAAACCCAAATCATCCAGCTGGACCATCCTAACAGATTTTTTAATAGTTAAAACCCTCTAGTTCAATTCTCCCACTTCTCCGTTCCCTCTGACTCGAGTCATCTCTAGGGTTTTTCCATCCACATCCATTGGTCCCCACCCCACATTTCAATCAGGCAAGTGGCGAGCCTATCACCATGGCTGGCCTTTTGGTTTCTGCCATTTTAATCATCATCTCCGATTACAAGGTAAATTCTCCATTTCTTCTCCAAGGCTCTAGTGTTTTGCATTTTTTTTGGTTTTCTTGTGGCTTTTCATTCAACTCAAATCTTCCTCCTTTCGATCTTAAAAACTCCATGTCTCCTCTCATTGCATCTATAGACCTAAAAATAAGGGCTACATCTTTTGTTCGGGCATTTCATCCTTCTTTGCAATCTAATCAGCATCTCACACCTTCCTACATTCCTTTAACATAAGCCTAGGACTCTATTTAGCATTCTTAAACTTTTGTTGCACATTTTTCTTGTAGAACATGGCTTTGCCTAACATTTTTTTTTCAGAGCTGGATTGTCCTCTGCATACAATAATGGATAGAAAATAAACAAAAGCACCAAATGCTATCAATACAAGCAGAATAGGTTTTAGTGAAAGGGATTCTAAAAAGTCCTTATCAAAATAAAATGCTTGAGATCTCAAGTCCAGCTTTTTGCTATTGGGATTTTGTCATTTGAATTTTAAGAATTAGTTCATTGCTGTATAGGGAAGACCCCCATTGACATAAACATTGATAGTTCAATGGAGGAGAGTATGCAATTTTTCTTTTGTAAAGGTAAAATGGGGGAAATTTTACAACATCTATTAAAGAAATATTAATGCATCAACTTGGTGGGACAAATCGAGAAAAAGAAGGCATGGCAGTTCTCACCTTGATGTGAAGGAACCCAAAGTCATATCCATCTGTTCGGCCTGGTTTATGTTCATCCTCCCCAGGTACAAAAATAAATGGAGATAGCTTTAGTGGTTTATTTTCTAATAAGTTTAATACTAAACAGTTGTCCCATTTTCAAAATCTAAGTTTTGAAAAAAAACCTACAAACAAAAAGAATGGTTCATCTTGAGAGAAATTATAAAGTGCTATTTAAGCCTACAAACTATAGTATTTTTTTTCTCTCTTTTGCTTTAGTTTATCGATTTAATGTACTATATTTCCTTATTTATGTAGAATGTCTCAATCTAAAATGGATGAAAATGAAACCATTGAATGTATAAGGAATGATGATGACAAAAATAAAAAAAATTCTAAAAATGATGGTGATAAAGGTTGTAAAAAAAGGTCTTCGATATGGGACCATTTTATTGAGAAAAGAAAAAGTGATAAACTAGTAGCTACATGCAAGCATTGTAAAAAGGCTTTAAGTGGTAGTACAAAAGGAGGAACAGTCATCTAAAATGCTATCTTGAAAATGTTTGTAAAAAGTATCAAAAGAATCCAGTTAATCAATTGTTTATATCAGCAAGTTCAAAAAAATTAGATGAAGACTTTTAAATTCAATCAAGAAGAGACAAGAAAAATACTTGCAAAGTTTATCATTTGTGTTGAGCTTCCATTTCGTATTGTTGAGTATCCTATTTTCAAGAAATTAATGAGATCTGTTCAGCCATTATTTAATGCCATAGGTCATAAGACTACAAAGAATGATTGTATGGCTTTGTATGAAAGAGAAAAGAAAAAAATGCATGATGATTTTAAAAAATTAACTTCTCGGGTTAGCTTTACTAGCGATATTTGGATATCAAATCAAAATATTAGTTATATATTGCTCACAACTCATTATATTGATTCTGGTTTTATTCTACATAAGAAGATAATTAGTTTCAAGAAATTACCATACCCTCATTCAAGTTTTGTAATTGAAGATGCTATTAGAAAGTCTCTTCTTGAAGAGGAACTAGATTCTAAGATATGTTCTATCACTTTAGATAATTGTACTAAAAATGATGCTGTGATCCGAAGGATCTAAGATCATTTTTATGATGGAATGTTGTTTGGTGGGGAGTACAATCATATCCAATGTTGTGCACATATACTAAATATTATGGTTCAAGATGGAATGAAAATTATTCATGCAGTTATTGAATGTATCAGGGAGATTTTAGATATGTGTCTGCAAGCCCATCTTGGATGCAAGCTTTTAATGAAATGGCAACACATATGAGACTTTCTATTAGAAAAGGGCTTACTTTAGATGTTGCTACAAGATGAAATTCTATATTTGAGATGTTGCTTGATGCAGTTAGTTATAAAGATATTTTTATTAGATATGCAACCGAACATTCATGTTCATACCTACCAATGATGAATGGAAAAAGGCCAAGATAATTCTTAAATTTTTATAAATCTTTCTCAATGCTACTAAAGTATTTTCTAGTTCTAAGTATGCCACATTCAATTTGTATCTAAAAGAAGTTTGGAATATTCAGATAGTGTTGATGAATACGAGGGCTCGTACTAATAAAACATTGAAGCAATTGATGAATGAAATGCAAAAGAAATTTAATAAATATTGGTCTTAATACAATAATTTGTTAGTGATTGCTTCTATTTTAGATCCCAGATAGAAGTTGATATTTATAGAATTTTGTTATGAAAAGGTATTTGATGTGGAAGAGACAAAGAAAATGATTGATGAAATTCATACTTGTCTTCACAATCTTTATTCAGATTATGCAGATGCAGCAAAAGCGAAATCCTTTATAGGTTCGAGTGAGGTAACGAATAAAATTTGTATACAAAGTGATACAAACTCAGTTTCTTCATTTTCCATGGATATTGTAGAGCTTGATATGGATTTTGATCAGTTCAAAAGTCAAAGTTCTTCAAAACGACCAAAGAGATCAGAGATTGATAGTTATTTGAATGATGATGTGCTTTCTGGTTTGAATAACATAAACTTTGATATCTTAACATGGTGGAAGAATAATGCAGCTTTCTATCATATATTATTAAGAATGGCTAAAGATATTATGATAATTCCGGTCTCTACCATATCTTCAGAGTCGGCATTTAGCACTGGTGGTAGAGTTGTGGATCAGTATCGGAGTTCTTTGAGTACATCTATTATTAAGGCCTTGGTTTGTACAGGATTGGCTTCGTGAAGATTATCATAAAGGTACATAAATATTTTTTCTTGTATGTTTTTAATTTGTTATGCTTATATTACAAATTTTTATAATTGATATTTATGTTAACATTTATCAGGTACAAATTGCTCCAATTTTATAAAGTTGAATGTAGATGATGGTATCTCATAGCAGGCCAAGCATTAAATTATGGACTTTCTTTTATGCTTTTTGCAAACAATACTATTTCTTTTTATCTACACATTCAGAGATGCTTAATCTTTTTGTTAAATATGGAAAGAATGAGAAGGTGAAACAAGTGGATTTTAGTTATGGTATTTGCTTAATCTTTTTTTTTATGATATTTGCTTGAAGCATTTGATATGTTGGATTTTGATTTTTATGAACTTCTTAACTGATTTTAAATATACAAATCTTTGAATTTGATTTTTGTGTATGGCTAACATGCTCATGCATAGATATACATATGTTTGAAGAGTATCATATGTCTACTTTATCTCTTAATATGTCAGCCATTTAGGTCTTACTATAAAAAGGTAGGGCAATAAAGGCATCAGACTGTCTGGCCATCTTTGCCTTTCTATGGTGCATATCTGCCACTGGCTTCACCTCTCCCACAACCACAGGCCATAGTCTCACTAGTTATCTGCCAAAACTTACCAATAAAACCACATATAGATAATCTTTTTGCATGAAATAGGAGGTTATGAATGAACACAGTGAGAGAGAGAGAGGAGGAGGAGGAGTGGGATTGGGTTTCTTTAAGCAGCCAAGAGTGAACATCTAAAATATTTGCAAGTTTTATAGCCGGATGAACCAATAATGTTTACTGCAAAATCATACCAGGTGATTTTCAGCATATGCCTCTCCTATATGTTCAAGTATATACAAACCAAGTGAATGTTTCTGCCGTATTTATACTTTGCTAAATGTTTACAATAAAATCATTTTGCATTCGATATTTATTCAAAATTGTTTTCTTGGACTAATATTTTCATGTTTGTGTTGTCTAGATTTGCCGACATTGCCATGCTCTTTCATACATTCATAGTGTTGTAGGGGTCTGTCATCGTGACATTAAGCCACAAAATTTGTTGGTAAGAGATTGTCTTATGTTATTAGCATGCTTAAATGTTGATATTATATTTCAGCATCTGTCATGCAAGGATGCATTTGAGTTGTGATATTAATGCTGCATAGATTAATAGATATGACATTAAGAAGGTTCTAAAAGTGCCTCTTATTGTTCCATCAATGATTAAGTTTTAACAACTGCTTAGTGGATCAAGAGAAGCAAGTTTAATATCAATCTTGACATGGCAGGTCAGCAGGTGCTTATGGTGGTTAGAGTTAGATAGTGTTTTGAGTTGAAATTGGATGGTCATTTCCATGTCAGTCACTTGGTTATATTCTACTAAGATTGGTAATATCTCATTATAAAATATAAAGTATAGGTAGCCAGAGAAGGGTTTTAGAATTTTGCTATGATTTTTTTGATGACATCTAGAGGAACATGAAAACCACTCTATGATAAAATGTCTGAGAAAGCTCGTGATGATAGAGGTTATCTGTACTACTACTATTAGGGCTGGAAGTAGGTCGAGCCAGGCCAGGCTATACCTCTACCCGAGCCGGGCCTGAAAAAAATTTGAGCTTCGGATCGGGCTTAAGCCCAATTTTTTTAAAAAAATTCTAGCCCAGCCCGGGCCCAAACCTGGCCCTATCCCGATTAGGCCGGCTCAATCGGGCTTTGACTCAGGCCGGCCCACATTAAAACCTGTTCAGGCCTACATTAAAACCTGATTGGGCCGGAATTGTTTACTTTACATGAAACAACAAAGAATTTTTAATAAAGTTCTAACAGTCAAAGATTTTACTTCCAAAAACTATTAACAACAATCCCAAAAAAAATCTAAATCTTTGGTTAGAATTCTAATTAAAAGAGTCATCTGAGATGTGAATTAAAGCTTATCCCAATGGCCACACTATCAATACAAAGGTTCTGGATCGAATCTTGAATGGTGCTTCCAAGTATATAGGCATGGTAACTAGATTTCATGTGGGTCTTCCTTTCTCCCTTTGATAAAAAACATGCAGAAACAAGCTTGGGAAGTAAATAAGGAAAACCATCAAGAGACTATTGCAATAGGTTGAATTCCATAAAGCAATTAATGTTCAAACAAGAATCCATTATGTACATTGTCATATTGAGTGACTAGTTTATGTAGCATAACAAATTTTCTCAGTCAACATCTGTCAAATTACATAGTGTTCCAGCATACATCTACAAATAGACAAGTATACATGCTCATGCACACACAAAAAAAGAAACATGGCACTCTTAGAAGAAAAAGAGCTCAGAATGTCTACCGTCTATGACAAAATTAATGTTCACTGGTACACACCTATGACCAATTACAAAGCGAATGATGATACCCGTCTCTTCCTCCAGCTTCTTTCTTTTTTCACCTATTTTGTTATTTATATCAAATGATCAGATGCAAATACCAATAACACATTAATAATGTAATAATGAAGAGAAATTCAGGTAAAACTCCAAGCCTTGAGGCATCCAAACAGAATCTCTTCGCTTATGACTGCTAAATGCAGTATTAATTCCTACAACCATAAAATATTTCCACCTCCCAGTTGATTCAGCAACCACTACATTTTCTGATAATGGAGAACCATTGAGTATAGATTCTTGTGCTGCCCTTGCAGCAGCTAATTCCATTTCTAAGTTTGATATAGTTTTATCAAGTGTCCTACAGGCCAAAAGGGTTAATCACTCACTATCTTGAAACTGCTTGTTTCAACTGTTGCGAAGTAATCTTAAAAACCCAGTTTAAATATTAAAACTCTCAAAACATAACTAAAGTATACACCAGCCAAACTTACTGTACAGCATGATGGGTCTTTGAAACTTCCCCTAGAATGTCCTTGGACTGTTGCCTTTCAGTAATCTGACAGACATGGAGGAAAAGGAGAGGCACAACCGATGAGCCTTCACAACTTAAATATACAACCAAACAACAAACCTCATGATGGTATAACCAGACAAATGTAAAACACTATAAAAAAGTAATACATGACATTTGGTAGTGTTAGCAAAGCCACTGTAGTCTAAGCATAATAAAACCACAAACTATGACATATATTCAATGACATGCTCCTAGAAGCAATTTTGAACTGACAATAATATGTAGGTCAATAAATACTCACAGTTTTTGGACTACAATCGCTTGTGACTAAGTTCATCTTATCATCGTCGGTTCCAGTTGTCCTAATAATGTCGTTCGCTTTAGGCATCGTCCACATTCTGTTACCAATGTTCATGATTAACACAAGTAATCATGGTTATACTCTATTGACAAAAAACTAGATGTAAAAACTGCTATAATAAAAACAGTCCATTTTGCATTACAATACAAGTCCATGATGCTAAGATGAAACCATCATTTACCAAATAGACAAAACATTTCAGAAATACAGACCTTTACATTCACATAGCAACCAAAAAAGATGCAGTTTGAGATTCTGAATGATCGCACAGCAAAAACACCTTCTAAAAAGCAAACTAATTCTTATCAATGCATATGAACAAAAAAAACTTTTTGTCACCAATAACCATAAATCATGTTTTCACAATTCTCTTTGGTAGACCTTTTGTCACACCAAATCATCCTAGAAAACAAAAAATTCTCCAACTTTATGGAGAAAGGCTCAAATTGCCAACTACTGTGCAAAAGAGGATTCAACTTTTTACTGCAGCAAACATTGCATATAGTGACTTCATAGCCACAAAATGTTGCTAAATCAAACTCTCATAAGCACAAAATAATTTATGAAACCAAAAGGACATCGAACAAAATCAAAGATCTGTCATAATTTTTACACCCAAAATGGGAAATTGATAATTAAATGAAATCCGAAAATCGGTCCCCGTGCCAAGATTCCCAAAAATATTAGCAAGACCCTGCTTAGAAACCAGCCAAAAAAAAATTCAAACAAGCAAACTTCAAATTAAAAAGTCACTTTCTAAAGTAGAAGGAACAAAACTTAACAACTGCAACAAGCTAAGATGGGAAGAATTAGATGGACAGATGGGCACCTGTTTGTGAAGAGGAGACCAATGCATAAGCTCCCAAGGCAAAGCAAAAAGCTCCATTTTTTAGACATCCCCTTCGAAGAAGTCTCTCCTCCCCCTCCCCCTAACACTCCTCTGCTCCTGACACTCATCACCACTACGCTCTTCTTCCCCTCCCCTCTTATTTTAACACAGCAACACACCAAGAATCTCTCTTTCCCCTTCAATCCATCTCAAATCTTCCATAAAAATCTCATCTTTAGCAGAAAAGAACCAGAACAATAGAGAGAAATAGCATAATTATAACAAAGTACTGCTCATATTTAGCGATAGGGTTTGGGATTTATGGTTAGAAAATTCCAGAAGGGATTTATGGTCAGAAAAAAATAAATAAGTTATTTTTTGATTTGAGTTTTCAAAAAAGAAGAATTGAAAATGGATATTTTCACATGAATAAAATTTATATGTTTTATAGGAAAAAAGATCATGTCTTCATGTAGAACCTTCCCTAAAGAAAAATTTAAAATTAAAACTAGAAATATATTTTGACTGAAATATTACTGGATGTACAAAAAGTATATGAAAATGAAAGTGATGCCATTAAATATATCGAGTTAAAATACAGATAATGATAAGTGTTAAAAGAGGATTTATGCTCAACAAAAATGGATGCATCTTTATGCAGAATACAAGCATGTGACAACATTTTTCCTTTTCAAGGATACATTAATGAATCATGTAATTAGCAATGAGAATCTGAACAGAACCCTTGGGAATATGATTAAATTTTGTTTCTCTTAAGCCAATAGTTCAATTGGCCAGAAAAGTTATTTTCAGCTTCTATTAAAGAAGTTCTCACTCTATTCAAAGAGTAAAAAGGAATGTCTAAGTGAATTAGCTTTAGCTAACTTCACTTCTCCACAATAAACTGTGACCTACAGGGCAGCTAAATCTTTTTCAATGTATTTTAGGGAACTATTCAATATCCAAGCATTACCAAAATTCCTGACATAAGATGATCTAAGAAAACCTATCTTTGTGGAGATCAAATCTCAAGCCCGTGGCGTAGCTCATTAACTCCAATAAAAAACAACTTAGAAAGGAAATTGAAAGCATAGAATTTCCAACAATTTGATATTTAAGTAAATCTACTTTTAATGAAAAAGCCAAGAAAAGGTTTTTACCTTAATAGTAATAGCCAATATTCTCCTCCTTATATGATAAGAACCAACATCTAGAAATAGTTAGCATCAAAGAAATGTCAAACTAAGTGACCATTAACAATTTGTTAGTAAAATAAGTAGATGTAAAATAAAAATATTGGCTAGACCAGAATGGTAAATAATGCCTTACCAGAATGCATTAAAGGCAAAAATGGACTGATAGTCTGATGCCTTTAATGTGTTACCTGTTAGTGTGTAACACTTGAACTCCTGTGCCAGATCAAGAGATAAAGTAGACATATTATCCTCTTGACACTACTTAGTATTTAAGACCTCAGTGTAGAAAAAGAGAAGTTCATAAAAATCAAAATCAAACATATCAATTGCTTCAAGCAAACATAATAAACAAAAAGATTAAGCAAATAGTATAACCAAAATCCACTTGTTTCACCTTCTCATTGTTTCCATATTTAACAAAAAGATTAAGCATCTCTAAATGTGTAGATAAAAAGAAATAGTATTGTTTGCAAAAAGCATAAAAGAAAGTCCACAATTTAATGCTCGACTTGCTGTGAGGTATCATCATCTGCATTCAACTTTATAAAACTCAAGCAATTTGTACCTGATAAATGTTAACATAAATATCAATTATAAAAATTTGTAATATAAGCATAACAAATTAAGAACATACAAGGAAAATTATTTATGTACCTTCATCATAATCTTCACGAAGCCAATACTGTACAAACCAAGTCCTCAATAATAGATGGACTCAAAGAACTCTGATACTGATCCATAACTCTATCACCAGTACTAAATGCTGACTCTGAAGAAATGGTAGAGACCGGAATTGCCAGAATATCTCTAGCCATTCTTGGTAATATAGGATAGATAGCTGCATTATTCTTCTACCATGTTAAGATATCAAAGTTCATGTCACTTAAACCAAAAAGCACATCATCATCCAAATAATTATCCAACTCTGATCTCTTAGGCCATTTCGAGGAACTTTGACTTCTAAACTGATCAAAATCCATACAAGCTTTGCAATATCCATGGAAAATGGAGAAACTGAGTTTGTACCACTTTGTATATGAATTTCATCTATTACCTCACTCGAACTTATAAAAGATTTCACTTTTGCTGCATCTACATATTCTGAATAAAGATTGTAAAGACAAGTACGAATTTCATCAATCCTTTCCTTTGTCTCTTCCGCATCAAATGCCTTTTCATAACAAAATTCTATAAATATCCTTCTGTCTGGAATCCAAAATAGAAGCAATCACTAACAAATTATTGCATTGAGACCAATATTTATTAAATTTCTTTTGCATTTCATTCATCAATTGCTTCAGTATTTCATCAGTATGAGCCCTCAGATTCATCAACAGCATCTGAATTTTTCAAACTTCTTTTAGATACAAATTTGATGTGGTAAACTTAGAACCAGAAAATACTTTAGTAGCATTGAGAAAGATTTCTAAAAATTTAAGAAATATCATGGCCTTTTTCCATTCATCATTGGTAGGGCATTCACATGAATGTTTGGTTGCCTATCTAATAAACATATCTTTATAACTAACTGCATCAAGCAACATCTTATATATAGAATTCTATCTTGTAGCAACATCCAAAGTAAGCCCTTTTCTAACAGAAAGTCTCATATGTTTTGCCATTTCATTAAAAGCTTGCATCCGAGATGGGCTTGCAGACATAAATCTAACAATCTCCCTGATACATTCAATAGCTGAATGAATAATTTTCATTCCATCTTGAACCATAATATTAAGTATGTGTGCACAATATCGGATATGACTGTACTTCCCATCAAACAATATTCCATCATAAAAATGACCTTGGATCCTTTGGATCACAGCATCATTTGTAGTACAATTATCTAAAGTGATAGAACATATCTTAGAATCTAGTTTCTATTCAAAAAGATACTTTCCAATAGCATCTTCAATTACAAAACCAGAATAAGGGTATGATAATTTCTTAAAACTAATTATCTTCTTATGTAGAAAAAAATCAGAATCAATATAATGAGTTGTGAGCGATATGTAACTGATTTTTGGATTTGATGTCCAAATATCGCTAGTAAAACTAACCCGAGAAGTTAATTTTTTAAAATCATCCTGTAATTTTTTCCTTTCTCTTTCATACAAAGCCATACAATCATTCTTTATAGTCTTACGGCCTATGGCATTGAATAATGGCTGAATAGATCTCATTAATTTGTTGAAAGCAGGATGCTCAACAACACGAAATGGAAGCTCAGCATAAATGATAAACTTTGCAATTATTTTTCTTGTCTTTTCTTGATTGAATTTAAAAGTCTTCACCAGATCTTTTGAACTTGCTAATATAAACAACTGATTAACCATATTCTTTTGATATTTTTGCAAACATTTTGAAGATGGCATTTTAAATGACTTGTTTTTCCTTTTGTACCGCTACTTAAATCCTTTTTACAATGCTAACATGTAGCTACTACTTTATCTTTTCTTTCAATAAAATGGTCCCATACCTCAAACCTTTTTTTACAACCTTTATCACCGTTATTTTCATAATTTCCCTCATTTTTGTCATCCTCATTCCTTATACATTCAATGGTTTCATTTTTATCCATTTTAGATTGAGACATGCTGCATAAATAAGGGAATAGAGTATATTAAATAGATAAACTAAAGCAAAAGAGAGAAAAAAATAGTATAGTTTGCAGACCATGATAATTAAAGCCTGCATCATGAATCCAACAGACATATGATAATGATAGACAATGATAGAAACATATATGAATATATAATGATTTCCAGACCATACAACTTGTCTATAATTTTAATTAAAAGTTAGAAATTCTTTCTCCCTCAAGTTGACTTCATCCTTGTTGACCCCATAAGTGATTTTGATGATAACAAAACATTGGAGCATGCATTTATTTTACTGACAACTCTTCAAGTATTTTACAAGTTTTTGTAGGATGAATTCATTGCTCAATCTCAACTCCTACATTTCTATTTCTTGTGTTGAGTTGTATTGTAATTGAATCTTGTAAAAAAGAATCCAAAGAAAAACTTAAGTGAAAATCAATCAAATGGGTTACTTCTAGGTTATTTCAAGCTTAAAATTATTTTGAGTATATTGTAAGAAAAGGTTGAAGATATCTTGAAAGCTTGAAGCCTTGCTGGATGAATTCTGAAGAAGAATTGAAAATTCACTGAAGAACTCATCTGAGCCGACTTGAAGAGAAGAGAGCCGACTCTAGCACATGGCACGCAAGAGGATTCTGGCATGCAGATATCCGAGCCGGCTCTAAGGGACCCGAGCCGACTCGTCTAGAGTACCATTTTCTGAATTAGACAGGCGAGCCGACCCAAGGGAAGTCCGAGCCGACTCTATCATATTGTCAGACATCCGAGCTGACTCTTTAGTAAATCAAGCCAACTCCTCCAAAGTCTAGACAAAGAGATCTGAGAACTATAGCCAATCGAGTCGACTCTAAAGAGAAAGAGCTAACTCTTCCAAACTACATTCTTGAAGGCTTAAGGATCCGAGTCGAAGAAAATCAAGGTGAGCCGACCTTACAGAGCGAGGAATCAAGACATTATGCAAGTGAGCCGACTAGATTGAAGAAAGTCGACTCAACCAGAACTACTCTGAGGATCCGAGCTGACTTGAGTAATCCGAGTCGACTCGAAGATCAATTTTAGACTTATAACGGCTAGTTTCGAAACTTAGAATTTGAATCCAAAAAGTTCTCCAATGGTCAAATGTCACATCCCAATGGTCTATAATGACTAAAACTGCCCGAGAAAGGTACAATATTATATATTTGAGGGATTTAAACTTCTTTGAAGTGAGTTTTTGAAAAAGAGATGAAGAGTTAATGCATTATTGAATATCCAACCAAGCCAACAAGCAAGAGAGCACTGAAAGCATTCAAGATAGCCTTCAAGCCTTCACCAACTCTCGTCTGAAGCTTGAAGTATTTATTGAAGATTGAAAAGAAGCCATCCAAGTGCATTGAAATGCAATCAATTGGACTTCTCTCGAGCTGCATCGATAATCATTCTACAAAAATCTATTTGTCATATTGTTGCTTTTCTTTACAATTCTTTTATTGAATTGTTGGATTATTGGTGAGCCCGATTTAAAAACCAATTAGGTTCTTGGTTAGCCTATGTTAAAAACCAAGTTAGATTCTTGGTGATCCTGGTAAAACCAAGTTGGGTTTCTTTGGTGAGCCCGGTTTAAAAATCAAAGTGTAAAGGTTTGGATTGTGAGCCTATGAAAATAATCCAACTATATTACAATGGGAGATATAGTGGAAATCCCTAGTGGTAATCTTGGGTAGTGGAATTAGGAGCTAAGTTGCTCCGAACCACTTTAATTTGCTTGTGTTTGTGTTGTGCCTTTCTTATTTGATTAAGCTTCTGCATTTATTTTCCTATCACAGCACTTAATACTTATAAGTGATTTTCAAAGAGCCCATTATTTCTTGAATTTTTTAAATTCCTAATTCACCCCCCTCTTATGAAAGCCACCTAGGTAACAACTAGTATCAGAGCAGTGTCTCTGAACACATTTAGAGTAAAGATTGATGGCTCATCCCATGAGACATCCTTGGCTGAAGGCCAATCTACTAATAGACCTCCACTCTTCACTAGCATAAATTATTCTTATTGGAAAGCTAGCATGAAAATCTATATACAAGCTATCGATTTTCAATTATGGAAGGTCATTCTAAAAGGGCCACATATTTCCATGATTAAAATTAATGGCATGGATATCCCAAAGCCTGAGGAGGACTGGGATGAACACGACATGAAGATCGGGAAATTAAATGCCAAAGCAATGAATTTATTATACTATGCTTTCGATGCTAATGAGTTTAATCAAATTTTTATTTGCTTTTCAGCAAAGGAAATTTGGGACAAACTTGAAGTGACCCATGAAGGAACTTTCCAAGTGAAGACTTCAAAAATAAATCTTCTTGTACATAGTTACGAATTATTTAAAATGAAATCTACTGAAACTATCTCTACCATGTTTACTCGATTTATAGATATTATTAATGGTTTGAAAAGTCTTGGCAGGATTTACTCAAATGCTGACTTAGTATAGAAGATCTTAAGATCACTTCTGAATAAGTGGGACCCCAAAGTGATTGCCATCCAAGAAGTGAAAGATCTAAACACCTTATCTCTGGATGAATTAATGGGTTCACTCATCACACATGAATTGGCCACGTAGCATAGAACTGATGATGATCAAAAGAAGAAAAAGACAATTGCCTTCAAAGCTACATGGACTCAAAGAAAGATGAGGAATCGGAAGATGACAGCACCTCCTCTGAAGACGATCTAGAAGACAAAGATATCATAATGGTCGTGAGAAGATTTAGAAGGTTTATGAAAAAGGAGAAAGGAAGATACAATAAAAAATTCCATAAATGAAGAGAGCACTCCAAGGATAAGGACAAGGATAAAGAAAAGGAAAAAGAACAAGTGCCCATATGCTACGAATGTAAGAAACCAAGGCACATTCGTCCTGACTATCCTTTATTAAAGAAATTCTTCAAGAAAAAGAAAAAGAAGGTGATGGTTGCTGAAGGTGAAAAATACTTACACCTAGCATACAATATGCAAGAAAACAGGGCAGAAGATATGCATTTTAAAATATTTTTAGACATGCACAGCGAAAGGTTCGATAGATAGATCTAAACAATCTATGGATATGCCTGCAACAAGATCTAGCATAATAATCTAGCATGCATATAACATCAAAGCAAGAGAAACAACAAATATAAAAGTACCATACCTTTATACCAAGAGAGAAGCAGTGGAAATGCTATGAGAAGGAGGAGGGCGCTCGAGCCACACACACATCTGCCTCCACAGGATATCCACACCTAGGCTCGACTCTGATCAACTCCCCAAAGTGCTAGCTCTTTAGGATCCTTGGCCGATATTCTTCTTCCAGGAAGACTAGGAGGAGAGCAGGAACCCCTTCCCAAAACCTCTCCTCCCAAGACCTAGCTTGAATGCTAAGGAGCACACACCCAATCCCTAAAGCTCTCAAACCCTTCTCAATCTTCTTCTCCCAAAAATCTGTTGTAGTTCTTGTAACCTTTAGCAGCCACTATAATGACCTTCATTTATAGGGACAGCAGGGAGAGGGAGAAGAAGGAAGGAGGAGAGATGAGAGGAGAGAATGGGGGAGAGGATCAAGGCCATATCAAATGGGTCTAACCCATTAAGGCAAGTATCACTTTCATACCATAAAGCCTTGGAGCCAAAACTGGTTTGAATTCGAAATTCAAACCAGGTCAAAACTTGCCCAAAAATTCTCCACGAAATCCTTCCAGAAAATTGTTCGTCACAAGAAGTGTCGACACTCAAAAATTGCCAAGTGTCGATACTTCACCAAGTGTCGATACCTGTAAAATTCCAAGTGTCGACACTTGGAACCTGGTCAATCAAATTGACCTCCAGCGACGTCAAACGATTCTCAATCATCGATTAGCCAAAAGATCAGATAGATATCCTCTATGGTGTGTGACCCCATAGGTTCGAACACTAAGCCGGTAGCACTGGAATATTTCCAATACCAGTCATGTCCGCATCTAGCAATGATACTTGACGTCCGGATAGGTCAAAGATACAGAGCACCACACAAGAACCTCTGGCATATGGTTGCCACATAATTCATCCCTTTGACCTCATAATGCTCAGGATGACTTAGGGTTCACTGCAAACCCTAATTTGGTTTATCCAGATCATGTCTCAACTTCACGAGTTCTGTGACTCCTCACAAGAACTACCCTGGCCAAGGTTTTGCTGAATTGAGACATAGTGAGTCATTCACTCCAAACTATTTGGAGAGGTCAATTCCATCTTGATCCACCACCGCTCCACAAGTACTTGACTATAGCCAGAAACCTTCCATCACTGGATTAGAAATCAAGGTAGTCCGGCACCAAAGTACAGTGAGTTGCTTGCAAGCTGCCATGGTGACCTCAGGTCTGAGGGACACATATACCCATATCCCTTCGCAAGCAACCCTTTGGCAGAAGGGAGCTCCGCAGATGGTCATGTTCAATGAAATGTCACACATTTCACTTGCATATCACACCAGTGTCTCCACACTCCTTGGTTAAGTAGATAACCAACAAATGTGACATACAACAACTTACACTTGATACATCGTCATGCTATAACAATGTATCATTTGGTTGTGAACCATTTTAAGAACTACTTGATATATCCTCTCTAAATCAAATAATGTAGTTCTAAGGACTCCATCACACAAGAGTTCTTTACAGGAAAAGTAAATATGATGGACATCCAAAATAAATAATTTTTATTTATTAAAAGAGAATTCATATACAAATACAAAGATAGCACAACCGTCTACAGCCTAGACGATTGGCTTTGGAACACAATTCCCAACAGTTGCCACATGGAGTGATAGCGAAGAATCCACCTCAACTGAAGAGGAAGAGACCATGAAAATTGCTAATCTTTGTCTAATGGGTCTCGAAGATGAGATAACATCCCTCGAATCTCAATTAGAATTTACATTTGATGAATTGAATTCTATTTTCTATGATTTATTATCTGAATTCAAAAAAGCTGGAGTAAAGATTAGATCCTTAAAGAATACCATTGACTCTTAAGAGAAAAGAAGAAATCTCATAAAAGAACAACAACATATTGCAAAAGAATTTACATATCTTTTTTGAAAAGTTTAAAGCTTTGGAAACTAAAAATAATGCATGTATTGACAAGAACAAAGCTTTAATTACTGAAAATAATGATTTGAAAAAGGAGGTTGAAAAACTCAAGCCACTTGTTGAAAAACTTACATTATCTTTTAATAAACTTGAGTTGATCTTAAAAGAACAAAGAATTTCTAGAAAAAAAGCTGGAATCGATTTTAATTCTTCAATTTCAAATGGAATTTCAGCTACTACTTTTGTAAAACCAAAATCTTATGTTCTAAAATTAATATCTCAAAAAACTTTTGCAATAAATATTTATACTCCTAAAGCTACATTGTATGTTCCTAAGAGCTCAAATAAAAAATCTTTTATATCTGCAACTCATGCATCAACATCTAGAACTTCAAAATCTGCATCCTTTCAGAAATCTAGAGTTGAATGTTATGCATGCAAAGGGTTAGGACACAAAGCTTTTCAATGTAATATCTTTGAAATGTCAAGAGTAAAGTAAGAAAAATTTGGGTTCCGAAAGGAACCATATCCACTAACCTGTAAGTACCCAAGTTAGCTTGGGTACTTAAAAGAACTTCTTAATTATCTTGCAGGAATGTCTTGCAGCCCAAAAATTGAAGAAAAAATGGTATCTCAACAGTGGCTTTCAAGGCATATGATGGGTGACAAGGATGAATTTATCACCCTAGAGATGAAAGAAGGAGGTATGGTTACTTTTGGAGATAATGGTAAGGAAAAAATAATTGAAATTGGTAAGATCAAGATAACCCCCTGTACCTTTATTGAAAATGTATTACTAGTAGATAAATTGAAGCATAATTTGCTAAGCATTAGTCAATTATGTGATAAAGACTTCAAGGTTATCTCTGAATCATCTATGCGTATTGTAACAAACTCTCTTGATTATAGTAGTAAGTTTATTGGACATAGTTTGGAAATATCTATGTAGTAGACCTTAATGATCTTGCCATGTCAAGTAGTTCCAGTCTAGTTGCAATGAATGCTAAGTCTAAGGAGTCTTGCTTACTTTGGCATAGACGATTAGGTCATGCTAGCATGCATACTATTGCCAAGTTAATTTCCAAAAATTTAGTTAGAGGCATGCTTAAATTAAAAGTAGACTTTGATCATGTTTGTGATGCATGCCAAATGGGTAAACAAACTAGGAGGAGCTTTAAATCCAAAAATATGATTTCAACTACTAGACCTCTTGAGCTACTTCACATGGACTTATTTGGACCAACTAGGACCACAAGCCTAGGAGGTATGAAATATGCTCTTGTAATAGTAGATGATTTTTCTAGATTTACTTGGGTTTTGTTTATTACTCATAAATATGAAACCTTTAAAGTATTTCGAAAATTTCATAAAAAGGTTTCAAATCAGAAAAATCTTTCAATAGTTTTAATTAGGAGTGATCACGACATTGAATTTGAAAATCAGCTTTTCGATGATTATTGCATAGAAAGTGGCATTGATCATAACTTCTCTGCTTCTAGGACACCACAACAAAATGGTATTGTAGAAAGGAAAAATAGGACTTTGGAAGTGTTGGGATATCCTAGTTCAGCTACAAATCAAACTTTGGTTCAACTTATCGAAGCCCGTTTCTCCAGACTACGGACTTCAGACTAAGCAAAGGATAGGCCAACTACAAGCAACCCAAGGCTTCACACCGGACTACAACATCCGGAGGCCAGTCCTTCAAGTAGAACCTTCGGCCCCAGCCAAAGTCTGAACTACTCATCGACTTCCAAAGACACGTACTTCGGTCCCCACCGTAGACACGATCTCCAACCTCGGGGACATACCAAATCTTCGGCCCATGCAAGGGGAAACCCGAAGCTTGAACCATAATCTATTCCAGAAAGGAAACTGTAACCAATGGTTACAATCGACACTGATCATGCCATAATCATGGCGCGCAACTCCTGCAGCCACGCCTCCGATCTGGCCGGAACCGCTCATTGACAACCCACGATTGCCAATCATGGGAGAGATTGGCTCCCCATGATCACCGGAAAAAGAGCGGGCCACAAACCGGAGGCCATCTTTTAAATATGGATAAGAATGATAGCTCGAGAGGTATGCGAACATTCTCGCACACATACACTTTCAATCTCCAAGAGCCTTTTCTCTTCCACTCTTTCTCGATACCTTCTCCATTCTGTGGCTGGAATCCGTCACTGACTTAGGCATCGGAGTGTCCTCCATCGGAACAACTCTAGCAAGGGACCTGTTTTGCAGGTGAACCAGGGAGCGGTCCTATGATGCAGCGGCTCCGACCGGCCGATCCAGGGACTCCACACCAACAGATTGGCATGCCAGGAAGGGGGAAGCATAAACATTCTTTAACTCCCTCCCAGACAAGGGGAAGAAAAAAGTTCTTTGATGGCAAGAGGAAAAGCCCCAATCGCTTCTACAAGCCGGAGTCGTGCTCTGTCTCAGGGGGGTGTACCCTCAGAGGAGAACGATGCTCCACCTCTCATGGTTATTATGAGAGTACAGCAGTTTGAAGCTCTTATGAACCAGGTCACCAACCTAATGGCCATGGTTCAAGAGTTCCAAGACAGAGCCTTTCCGGTGGCAAATCCACTGGCTGTTTCTAGACATACTCTCGATCCCAAAGAAGGAGAGCACTGAGGATTCTGCACATCCCTCTCCCCGTTCTCGACCCTCTCCCGAAGGCTGAACTTCGAGACTGACTAGGTCTACCGATTCCCCGTAAAAAGGAAAAAGGCCTAGGCAAACCTCCTCCTTCTCCTCCGAAGACTCCACTCTGATGGAGAGAGCGCCGAAGCAGACTCCCGATTATGATGGGAGGTTCAGAGCCATCGAATCAAAGATGGCAAAGGTGAGAGAACAGAGAATGCAGGATCAGAGAGATCCCGATGACTTGATTGTGGGTGATCTACGCCCACCCTACACCGACCGCATCATGGCTGAGGAATTCCTCAGCACTTCAGGGTTCCCTAGATGGAACCCTACGACAGCACCTCCAACCCCCTCGACCATTTGGGCAGCTTCAAAGCCCATATGATGATCTAAGGAGCTTCGAATGCAATGTACTGTTTGGCATTTCCGGCTACCTTGAAGAAGTCCGCTCGGATGTGGCACTCAAGCCTGCACCCAGGTACCATCGATTCCTTTATCAAGTTAGAAAAACTATTTGTCTTAAATTTCAGGACCTGCTGCAAGACTCCTCGGAATACGGACACACTCTTCCTCCTTCACTAGAATGAAAGAGAAAGCCTGCGGGATTATATCTCCAGGTTTAATGCGGCCACGCTTGAGATCCCAGATCTCAACGAACACGTGGCCATGTCTACACTGAAGAAGGGGCTTCGAACCTCCAGGCTTACTTTTTTCCTGGACAAGAAGTTTCCTAAAAGCTACGCTGAGCTCCTATCGAGGGCTCAGAAATACACCGATGCCAAAGAGCAGGCGGAAAATCGATGACTGGTTGAAGGGAAACCCACTTCAAAAAAGAAGAATAATAGGGGACAAGGTCCCCAAACCTCCAATAATAACAACGGCGGTAGATATACGGACCGCCGAAGAAGTCCTCCCGGGCCTAGAGCGCTGGGAGGAAGATTCGACTCATACACCCCACTCAACCTACCCCGAGAGACGATCCTCATGGAGATAGAGAAAGAAAACTATCTCCAACGGCCCCGTCCCATGAAGGCCTCCTCTTCTGCAAGGAACAGGAACAAATTCTACCGATTCCACCGGGACCACGGCCACAACACAGAAGAGTGCATCCAGCTGAGGGATGCAATCGAGGATCTCATCAAGAGAGGATACCTGGGGTGGTACATCGGTCACCAGGAGACCCCGGTCGGAAGCAACTGTTCCCCAGCCACCTCCCGAAGACACCGAATTGCCAAATCAAAGGCCCACCAACGGAGGTGTAGGGATGATACACCGGCCCACCAACTGGAGAAGGGATGAAGATGAAGCTTCAAAGCAACTGAAAGATAACAACTCCATCCTCTTCTCCGACGACAACCTTGCGGGAGTTCAGCTCCTACATGATGACCCTCTTGTAATTTCGGCCATAGTGGCCAATTTTGATGTACAGCAAGTTCTTATTGATAATGGAAGTTCGATTGATGTCTTGATGTACGATGCATTCTCCAAAATATGTTTTCCTAGACATCAACTGCAAAGATCCCCCATACCACTCTCCGGTTTCGGGGGCAACCAAGTTTACGCCGAGGGGGAGATAGTGTTGCCTGTAACCCTCGGCACCGAGCCTCGACAAAAGACATTGCCGATCAACTTCACGGTGGTCCAGATCCCCTCAGTAAACAACATTATTCTAGGGAGTCCTGCCTTGAACAGGTTCCGGACTGTGATCTCATCTCACTACCTCTTGGTACGCTTCCCCACCAGAAATGGTGTTGGAGAAGTTAGAGGGAACCATAGGACGACACGTCAATGTCTGATGATTGAAGACAGGCAATTCAAGGATTTGACTACTCCGGATCAACTGGATCCAAGGGATGCAACCACAAATCTTGGTGAACCAATGGAAAGGACCATCCTAGTGCCTTTGAAAGAGGAGGATCCCTCTAGAGTTGTGCAGATCGGGAGCACCCTTGACGAGGAAACCAGAACGAAGCTGATCTTTTTCCTCAGGGACAATGCCGATGTCTTCGCCTGGTCAGCTTCGGACATGCCTGGGATTCTCGCTGAAGTAATCACTCATCGACTGGAAGTAACCCCTGGGTACAAGCCGGTGCGGTAGAAGAAGAGGGCTTCGCCCTAGAAAGACAGCAAGCTGTAGATGAAGAGGTTGGCAAGCTCCTCAAGGCAGGGTTCATCAGAGAGGCCCGCTACCCCGAGTGGTTGGCCAATGTAGTGATGGTGAAGAAAGCTAGTGGCAAGTGGAGAATTTGTATCGACTATACAGACCTCAACAAGGCTTGTCCAAAGGATAGCTTCCCTCTCCTAAAGATTGATCAACTGGTCGATGCTACCGCCGGCCACTAGTTACTGAGCTTCATGGATGCCTTCTCCGGCTACAACCAAATCAGAATCGATCCACAAGATGAGGAGAAGATGGCATTCATCACTGACAAAGGTCTCTACTGCTATAAGATGATGCCATTCGGCCTCAAGAATGCCGAAGCGACATTTCAAAGACTCATCAATAAGGTGTTCGAAAAGTAACTGGGAAGAAATATGGAGGCCTATGTTGATGACATGATCGTCAAGAGCCTCCACCAGAGAGATCACATCCATGACTTGGAGGAGTCATTTAGCGCCCTCCGGCGCTACCATATGAAGTTAAACCCGGCAAAGTGTGCCTTCGGGGTCATGTCGGGTAAATTCCTGGGCTTCCTTGTCACCAAACGAGGAATTGAGACGAACCCTGAGAAGATTCAAGCCTTGAAAGATATGAGACATCCCTCTAGCAAAAAGGAAGTCCAACAATTGACAGGAAGGATTGCCTCCCTAAGTAGATTTATCTTTCGGTCAGCCGAGAAATGTCTTCCGTTCTTCAAGGTACTTCGGCAATCAAAGGGTTTCGAATGGTCCGAAGACTGTCACGTTGCCTTTGAGGAATTGAAGAAGTATTTGGAGACCCTGCCATTGCTCTCCAAGCCAAAAGAAGGTGAGGTCCTCTACCTATACCTCTCTGCTTCAAACGAAGCAGTGAGTTTGGTTCTTGTCCGTAAGGAAGAAGACGGGCCCCATAAGCCGATTTACTATATCAGTAAGGTCCTGCATGACACAGAAATGCGATATGCAAGGATGCAGAAGCTGATATACTCTTTAGTGATTACGGCAAAGCGACTACGGCCATACTTCTAGGCCCACGCTATTGTGGTGCTGACCGAACAACCTCTCAAGGTCGTTCTCCGATCTCCGGACACTTCTGGAAGGATAGCCAAGTGGGCTATGAAGCTAAGTGAATTTGACATCAGCTTCCAGCCTCGAGCAGCTATGAAGGCCCAAGTGCTCTCTGATTTTTTGGCTGAGTTCACCTGGAAGTCTGAAGATGAAGCCTCTTCGGAAGAAGAAGAAGCCTCGAAGGAGACGAAGTCCGTTTGGGTGCTTCATGTGGATGGAGCTTCCAATGCTACCAGATGCAGGGCTAGACTCATGTTGGCCGAACCTGACGGCCATATCATAGAGTATGCACTCCGTTTCTCCTTCCATGCCTCCAATAATCAGGCCGAATATGAGGCCCTACTCGCTGGACTTCGGATCGCCAAAGATCTGGGAATCCGGCAACTCCGAACCTTCTTCGATTCTCAACTGGTTGTGAATCAAGTCAACAAAGAATACACAGCCAAATATCCAACCATGGTGCAATACATGGAGAAGGTTCAAGCTTTATCCTCCCAACTGGAATATTTTGAAATTATCCATGTTCCCCGATCAGAGAACTCCTAGGCGGATGCACTGTCTCGCTGGCAACTACAGCACTGGATACTCTCGGGTACACCTTTGTTGAACATCTTGAAACTCCAAGCGTTGCCAAAGAGGCTGCAGAGGTGCGCCAGATTGATACTGAGCTAAGTTGGATGGATCCCATCATCAGATTCATGAATGAAGGAAAATTGCCGGAAGATAAGGCAAAGGCCAAGAAGATCCGCTGGATGGCATCTCAATACGTCATCCTAGACGGAACTCTCTACAAGAGATCGTTCTCCCAACCACTGCTAAAATGCCTAGAACCCATCGATGCAGATTATGCTTTGAGAGAGGTCCACAAGGGCATATGCGGGGATCATTTGGGTGGCAGGTCTCTAGCATACAAGATTATTCGACAGGGGTATTACTGGCCCTCCATCGAAAAGGACTCAGCTGATTTTGTGCGAAAGTATGACCAATGCAAGAGGTATGCCAATATGTAGGGACAACCTACGAGTCACCTGACTCAGTTGGCAGCCCCCTGGCCTTTTGCCTAGTGGGGAATGGACATTCTTGGCCCATTCCCACTAGCATCAGGGCAAAGAAAGTTTCTCCTAGTGGCCATCGACTATTTCACGAAGTAGGTGGAAGCCGAACCATTGGCCCATATCACAGAGGGCAAAGTAAAAAATTTTATGAAAAATTCTATCATCTTCAGGTTCGGCATCCCACATGTCATCAACACGGACAACGGGAGACAATTTGATAATCCGAAGTTCAAGGACTTCTATGCTCGGTACCATATCCAGCATTGGCTGACATCCGTAGCTCATCCGCAGTCCAACGGGGAAGCCAAAGTGACCAACCGGACCATCCTTCATGGTCTGAAGACGAGGTTGAACGCTGCCAAAGGACTTTGGGCCGAAGAGCTGACCTCCATTCTCTGGGCATACCGAACTATCCCGAGAATGGCCACCGGTGAATCTTCGTTCAACCTGGCCTATGGTACCGAAGTCGTACTACCCATCGAAGTCTCCCTACAGTCACTAAGAATTGACAACTTTGAAGAGCCTGAGAATTTCGATCACAGAAGGATTGATCTGGATTTGCTATCAAGCACCAGGCTACAGGCCCAGATAAGAAAGGCGGCATACCAGCAAAAAATCGCCAAGTACTACAACTCAAGGGTGAAGGAGCAAACTTTCCGCACGGGGGATTTGGTATTGCGAAGAGCATAAGTGTCCAGGCCAACAAAACAGGGTAAACTCTCTCCCAACTGGGAAGGCCCATATCAAGTCGAAGAAGACATTCGACCAGGGACATATCGACTCAAGACCCTGGAGGGGAAGACCCTATCCCGGCAATGGAATTTACAAAACCTTTGCAAATACTATCAATGAAAAAGTTCCAAAAAACTCCTGTGCAAAGCTCCTCAACCCTACTCAACTTAGAAAGGCTAATTGCATCGACTGAACGACAACAGCCTAAATGATCCGATCTGAAAAATCGATCAACTGTGCAAAGAAGAGTCTGGTCCACTCACCTTATCGGTATGCCCAACGAGCACAATGGATGGTCTAACCAGGCCACCAAAAAGATCAAAGGTGCAGGGATGGTTTTTGTAACCTACCCTATGGTGAATCCGAACACGCGCCGAGGTGGGCCTGAACAGCCTACCTTAATCACAACAGAAAGTGCACAGGGATGGTGTAAACACCTTACCCTACGGAAAATCCGAACACATGCCTAAAAGGATCACTATTGTCTTCTCTATCAACAACAAACATTGTCAGAACGGTCCAATTGACCTCGCTTCTTCCCTGTAGAACAAAAGTGGTCTACGGAGTCTACATCACAGACAAATCGTGATGCAACACATCACAAAAATTATGCGGGAAGAGGTAACAAAAAAGATCTTTCATTTCTTTCAAATTTTTTACACAAAACAAAAGGAAAGAAAAAAGAAAGAGAAAAGAAAGAAAGAAACTCTCCTAAAAAGAGAGTGAGAAAAAAGGAAAAGAAACTTTCTTAAAGAGAGATGTTAAAAAAAAAAAAAGAGCAGCAGCAATAGAATTTGGAAAATTTTCAATAACTCCCCGACGGGTTTTTCCCGAACCATCGGGGAGAGACCAGATGAGATGATGAAGGGACCCCAGGGTTCCCGTCTGAACTCGAGTCCGACCCCTCATCGAAGTCAGAATCAAACTCGTGGCTGTGGAAGGGAACGGAGGGTTTGATATTATCCAAGCCCTTCAAGTTATAAAACTTGGAGGCTTTCCTCCGGCACTCCTAAAACCCCTGGTGGAAGGAGTCCAGGGCCACCCCGGTGAGCTCGTCCTTGAAGGCGGCAGAAGCTCTAAAGTTTGTGACGGCATCCGCCACCTCCTTCTTCGCCTCCTCCGCCGTCGTGGTCGCCACCATGAATTAAGCCCAAGCCTCCCTCAACTAAGCCTCCAGAAGGCGGACCTTCTTCTCGAGACGGTCCACTAGAGGCTCCTCCTTTTCGGCCCTCCTAGAAGCCTCCTCTGCCACCTTGGACAAATTTTCCATCTACTCTTGATCCTCCCTGGCGGCCTGCTCCAGGGACTCAACTTGCTTCCTGCTCCTCTTCCACCCTGCCTCTTGTCCCACTATCCTCGAGTGGGCACCTTTTAGTTCGCTTTTCAGTTCGCAAACTTCATCAGTTACCCGAACAAGACGGTCCTCCATGGATTGCTTCAGCTCTTCGGCTACTTCCCTGGCAACCCTAGCGGTCTGAAGCTCCTCCTTGAGGTCATGGATGAGGCTGTCCACATTCCCCAGGCCTTCCTCCATGAAGGTGAAATCATAGACCAACTACATCAAAAAAGAAGAATTAAGGATCAAATAACTCTCAAGACAAAGGAGGCGGTGATAGTCATACCTGTTGCAGGGCAGCGAAGCCAGAATCGGACACTTTGAGAAAGCTCCGGTTCCGGAGAATTGCCAGGTTATGGGGCAACATCGTACCCTTCAACACCTACCTGGCTTCGGCCGGGACCAGCAGTCCCGCCATTGGTGGGAGCTCCGAGGAGTTCATCGAGCGGCCTCTGGCTGAAGAAGCCCCGTAAATGGACTCTCCTTCGACTTGCCATGCTTTGCCCCTATCAGCGGCAGGGGGCAACCGATGGCACATCCACTCCTTAATGCGGGCCCCCCGTTGTGTCGACTGGGGAGGAGACCGCCGGCAGAGTTTTGACTAGATAGGGTCTCGCCAGAGCCCCTTCCACAGCCACTACATCTTCTCTCGAGGCACCTCGGGAGGACGAAGTGCTTTGGTTTCCTTCGGGGCCATCCCTCCGAGCTTTCATCCGAATCGCAGACCTGGTGGAAGGGGCTTGTGCAACCCTCTTCCCCGAAGTCTGGCGAAGCCAGCTAAAATTGCACTTCATCCCACCACCTGCAGGCAAAGGGGATCACCTCAGTTAAATGAGTTACAATAAAACCTGAAGTAGAGGGGCAGAAATTTTCACCACTATACCTAGTGAGGGGAATTTATTGATTCCCGCCCGATGGAGATTCCTCTCCTCCAACAGCTCCCGGATGGGGGCAACTTCAGAGTTAACCAGAAGATCATAATCTGACTGATCGACCGTCAAGACTTTCTTTCCGTCATTGAAGATCAGGCGAGGCTTCTTCCACACAGTGTCGAAGCCCCATGGGTCAAAAGACAACACAAATACGAAGACAGGTTTCCACCCATGGATGGCACTGGGCATGTCCTTGATCACCCTGCGACCTAATCTGGGGCCGATCACCCACCATCCGTTGCTATGGAAGTCCATCTTGGGAATGAAAAGGGCCATGAACAAGTTGGTCCTAGGTTCTACATTGGCAATGCTGCATATAACCAGGAACCCGTAGATGTTCCTGATGCTGTTTGGGGTCAACTGTGCTGGCACCACTTGGTACAAGCAAAAAATCTTAACAAAGAAGGGGTGCAGGGGGAACCGAAGACTAGCCTTCAGGTGATCTTCGTACATAGCTAGGCACCCGCGGGGAACTTCGTTCACCCGCTCCTCGGGCGCGGGGAGGACAAAGGGAAACTCCTCAGGAATGCGATAGTGTTCCCAAAGAAGGGTTGCCTTGCCCTGAGAAACCGAGCTGGGGACCGACTCCGGACCTACTATATCTCCAGCCCCCGAGGGCCAAACCTTTTCCCCCTAACTCTCAACGGTCTCTTCCATGATAAAGGAATGAAGCAAAGGAGTGGAAAGAGGATTCTACCTGGAGAGTAGACTGGTAGTCCAGAACAGTTTGGGCGGAGAATGAGATGAGGTTGAAGAAGCTTCCTTGCCCAGACCTTCGCCCTTCCCCAAAAGAAAAGTAAGGGTCTCTGGACCCCCACCGAGGGTTGCTTTGACTCAAGGTTATCCTGGGAGGTAACCCACTTGCGACTGACCACCACGATAAGATCTACCCTTCATCTAATGAGCGAAGGACAGCCACCACAACTATTCAAATCCCAACCAAAAGATTGCCTCAACCACCGTGCAACGAGAAAAGAAGAATAGCCCCAAGGCCACCTACTTTTCTCCAATCTGGGAATAGCACCTGTCCACCATCTGATTCTCAGATCATGATGGACAGCCCAATAAGGGTCCCGTAATCATTCACTACGCCGTCTCTCAGGAGGAAAATGATAAGGCCATAATACTCTCACTTCTCGAGGCAGATCTTCGCTTCGACAACTGAGAGTAGGGGGCAACTGTTGGGATATCCTGGTTTAGCTACAAACCAAACTCCGGTTCGACTTATCGAAGCTCGTTTCTTCGGACTACGGACTTCGGACTAAGCGAAGGATAGGCCAATTGCAAGCAACCCAAGGCTTCACACCGGACTACAACATCTGGAGGCCAGTCCTTCAGGTAGCACCTTCAGCCCCGGTCGAAGTCTGAACTATTCATCGACTTCCAAAGACACGTACTTCGGTCCTCACCGTAGACACGATCTCCAGCCTCGGGGAAATATAAAATCTTCGGCCCACACAAGGAGAAACCCGAAGCTTGAACCACAATCTATTCCAGAAAGGAAACTGTAACCAATGGTTACAATCGACACTCATCATGCCATGATCATGGCACGCAACTCCTGCAGCCACGCCTCCGATCTGGTCAGAACCGCTCATTGACAACCCACGATCGCCAATCATGGAAGAGATTGGCTCCCCATGATCACCGAAAAAAGAACGGGCCACAAACTGGAGGCCATCTTTTAAATATAGGTAAGAAGGATAGCTCGAGAGGTATGCGAACAATCTCGCACACATACACTTTCAATCCCCAAGAGCCTTTTCTCTTCCACTCTTTCTCGACACCTTCCCCATTCTGTGGCTGGAATCTGCCACTGACTTAGGCATCGGAGTGTCCTTCGCTAGAACAACTCCGGCAATGGAGCTGTTTTGCAGGTGAACCAGGGAGCGGTCCTGCGATGCAGTGACTCCGACCGGTTGATCCAGGAACTCCATGCCAATAGGAAGAGATGACCCGAGCAAGTTATGTAAAGGAAATCTTTTAAGATACTTTTGGACAGAAGCGGTGAACACTACTTATTATATTTTGAACCGCATTTTGATCCGTCCTATTTTGAAGAAAACCCCCTATGAGCTTTGGAATGAAAAGAAACCCAATATTAATTATTTTCATGTATTTGGTTGTAAATACTTTGTGCTTAACGATGGTAAAGATAATCTAAAAATATTTGATGATAAATCAGATGAAGCAAATTTTCTTGGTTATTCATTACATAACAAAGCATATAGAGTATTTAACAAAAGAACTCTTACTGTAGAAGAATCCATGCATTTTATTCTTGATGAAACTAACCCTTCACCTTTTAAGAAAGAAGTGTGCATAGACAATGATGCAGGTATAATTCAAAAAGAAATGGAAGATATAAGCATACAAGAAAGACCAATCGAAGAAGGAGAAGAAACGGTAAGTAAGAATCATGCTGATCTACCAAGGGAATGAAGGTACGTAACTTCTCATCCAAAAGAATTAATTATTGGTGATCCTTCATAAGATATTAGGACTAGGTCATCACATAAAGATGCACATGATTACCTAGCCTTTGTATCATAAGTAGAACCTCATATCTTAGAAGAAGCTGAATCTGACCCAAACTAGATGATGGCCTTGTATGAAGAACTAAACCAGTTTGAAAGAAATAAGGTATGGACATTTGTTGATAGACCTTCAAACCATTCAATCATAGGAACCAATTGGGTCTATAGAAACAAGTTAGATGAGCAAAGAAATGTAGTAAGAAACAAAGCTAGATTAGTGGCTAAGGGATATAATTAAGAAGTGGGCATTGATTTTGATGAAACATATGTACCTGTAGCAAGACCAGAAACCATTAGATTACTTCTTGCATTTGCTTGCTACATGAATTTCAAACTTTTTCAAATGGATGTGAAAAGTATATTTCTAAATGGTTTCATTTCTAAACAAGTTTTTGTAGAACAACCACCAGGTTCTGAAGATTATGTTTTTCCAAACCATGTGTTTAAATTGAATAAAGCATTATATGGTTTGAAACAAGCACCTAGAGCCTAGTATGATAGACTTAGCACTTTCTTGATTGAAAATGATTTTTCAAGAGAAAATGCTGACAAAACTCTTTTCATCAAGAAGAAAAATAATGATTTATTAGTTGTATGAATTTATGTTGATGATATTATATTTGGTGCAACTGATGAAACTCTTTGTAGAGAATTTACTAAGTTAATGTAGCGAGAATTTGAAACGAGCCTAATGGGTGAACTTAACTACTTCTTTGGACTTCAAGTAAAATAAACAAAGGAAGAAATCTTCATCAACCAAGCCAAGTATACCAAAGAAATAATAAAAAAGATTGGTATGGAGTCAAGCAAACAAATGAACACACCCATGATCCCATCTTGTAGATTGGACAAAGATGGAAATGGATACTACATTGACCAAAAGCTCTATAGATGTATGATTGGATCCTTTCTATATTTGACTATAAGTAGACCTGATATCTTGTATAGTGTATGTGTATGTACTAGATTCCAATCTAATCCTAAAGAATCACATATGCTTGCTATTAAAAAAATAATCAGATATTTGAAAGGTACAAGTAATCTAGGTCTTTGATTTTTAAAACATTCTTCTTTGAATTTAATTAGATTTTTATATGCTAATTATGCTGGTTGTAGAATTGATAGAAAATGCACTAGCGGCACATGCCAATTTCTAGGGTTGAATTTAATCTCATAGTATTGTAAGAAACAAAACTCAGTAGCACTATCTACTACTAAGGTAGAGTATGTTGCTGCAGAGAATTGTTGTGCACAAGTGTATGAATTAAACAACAACTAGAAGACTTTAGTGTTACACAATCTAAAATTCCAATCAAGTGTGATAACACAAGTATTAAAAATTTGATAAAAAATCCAATTTAGCATTCTAGAACTAAGCATATAGAGATTAGACACCACTTTATTAGAGATAATGTTTTGAATGGTGACATTGAACTAGAATTTATCTCAACTGAGAACCAACTTGCTAATATTTTCACTAAGCCACTAAATTAGGATAGATTTGAGATGATTAGAGTAGAATTAGGTCTTTGTGATCCTTTCTAGATTTTTCTAACCTAATTTTCTCAAAATCAAGGAAAAATCATCTAGAAAACCTCCTATAATAATTCAAGTTCTTTGAACAACTTTTCTTGAGATTTCATCAAACTAATTTCAATTTCTGGATCATTTCAACTTTTGTTGAAAGTTCCTACTCGAGTCGACTCAGGCAATTTGCCCCTGGTCGAGCTGACTCGAATCTCTGTCTCTTCTAAGTTTTCTCTGGACGAATCGACTCGGATGATTTTAGGGCAAACCTAGCCAACTCAGATGTCATATTTACATTTTTTAATAAGTAGAGTAACATTTTCTGTTGACCCATGGAATGATTTTAATGATCACAAAATATTGGAGCATGTATGCTTTACTAATTCTTTCAATTACTGAAGAAGTTTTTGCAGGAAAATGTTTTATCTTTACATTAGTTAGTTTTCTATCTAGTGAAAGGTATTCCAACATTGTATGAATTCTTGTATACTTTAAATTGTAAAGCCCTAATATTTCTCATCTATGTAATCTTGTAAAAGGGCTATAAAATTATAAAAATAAGAAAAAGAAGGTTAGTTCTTGTTGGAATCTTAATTTGAAGAACTTTGGAGAAGTTTTGAAGCATAAAAGGAATTTTTGTAATAGCCGACTCATGGATCAAGAGCCGACTCCCATTCTAGCATGTCATAAAAATTTTAGAGTTTCAGTACCTCGAGCTGACTCAAGTCTCAAGAGCCGACTCAATGAAGAACTCATGATTTTGGTGACTGAGACCTCGAGTTGACTCAAGCCCAGATAGCCGACTCGTCTAGAGTTGGGTTTGTTGGTGACTGTGACTTTGAGCCGACTCAGCCTTGAAGAGCTGACTCAAGCAGAATTTGAATTTGCATTGACTGAGAGTTCGAGCCGACTCAACCTAGAAGAGCCGACTCACATAAATTTTTTTTTGGATTGTCTGAGACTTCGAGTCGACTCATGGACCTCGAGCTGACTCAAGTGATGGATTTTTGTAGTCTAACGGCTAGTTTCAGAACATCATTTTTGAATTCCAAAAAATCTCCAATGGCTCTATTTTAGTTCCTTAGGTCCTACAATGGCTATTTTTGATGGAAGACTATAAAGGGGAGTATTTATGAAGATTTAAACAATTTTTTGAGGGATTATTCATTGGAAGTTGAAAAGTTTTCAAGTCTTTCACCAACCCACTTCAAGAGCATTCAAGAAAGGATTCAAAGCTTCATCAACTATTCTTCATTCTTGAATCCAATTTTTGAAGAAGAAAAAAAGCAACTTGAAGAGCATTAAAGTGCATTCAAAGATAGGCTTCACTTTGATCTTTATCGGCAACACAAACAAGTTTGGTTTGTTGTATAGTTGCTTAACATTTTGATATATCTTGTTTTTCTCTCTAAGAATATCAAGGGGCTGTGTCTTAAGACAGTGGTAAAGGTTTTTAGGTGAGCCTTTTAAAACCTATGTTGGGTTCTTGGTGATCCTGTTATAAAACCAAGATTGGGTTTTCTTTGGTAAGCCCGATTCTAAAAACCAAAGAGATTTAGGTTCTTGGTTAGCCTGTGTTAAAACCAAGTATGAGGATTTTCTTTGGTGATCCTGGTAAAACCAAAGAGTATAGATTTGGATTGTAAGCCAGTTAAAACAATCTGACTGTATTCCGGTCAGAGGATATAGTGAAAATTCCAAGTGGTGCTTGGGTAGTGGACGTAGGAGCGGGTTGCTCCGAACCACTCTAAATCTCTTGTGTTTGTGATTGTCTTGATTATGCTTAATTGTTTGCTTTTGCATTGCATATTTCATCACAACACTAAAAAGATTTTTAAATTGCACATACTTGCTAAAGTTTTTATAATCCCAATTCACCCCCTCTTGGAAAGCTACCTGGGCAACAAGTGGTATCAGAGCGGAGTCTCTGAAAATTACTTAGAGTAAAGATTGATGGCACATCCCATGAGCACTTCTTTGGTCGAAGGCCAATCCACAAATTGAGCTCCACTTTTTACTAGAACCAATTATACATATTGGAAGGCTAGGATAAAAATATACATTCAAGCTGTAGACTTTCATTTATGGAAAATAATTCTAAAAGGACATCACACACCCACTATTAGAATTAATGATATTGAGGTTCCCAAATTGGAAGATGAATGGGACAAAAATGATATGAAATTAGCTGAGCTGAATGCCAAAGCTATAAATTTACTTTATTACACTTTGGACCCAAATGAGTTTAATAGAATTTTCACTTGCAAGTCTGCTAAAGAAATTTGGGATAAGCTTGAGATCACACACGAAGGCACATCACAAGTTAAAACTTCAAAAATCAATTTTCTTGTGCACAATTATGAATTATTCAAAAAGGATCCTGGTGAAACTATATATGCTTTGTATACACATTTTACTGATAGTATAAATGGTCTTAATAGTCTTCGTAGGACTTATACTAATGCTGATATAGTCCAAAATGTTTTGAGATCTTTGCCAGATAAATGGGAAGCTAAAGTTACAGCAATTCAAGTGGCAAAGTACTTGAACACCCTATCATTGGATGAGTTGCTAGGATCATTGATTACTCATGAGCTAGCCATGCAACAAAGAACTGATGAAGATTCATAAAGGAAAAAGGCTATACATTTAAGGCTACAGAAGAGGACAAAGATGAAGATTCAGATACATCTGATGATGATGATCTAGAAAATGATGAGATCGCCCTAGTAATGAGAAAATTCAAAAGGTTTATGGGCAGAAGAAGAACAAACAGATGGAGAAAGCAATTTAGTAAAGGAGAATTTGGAAAAGAAAGAAAAAAAGACAAAGAAAAGGATAAGGACAAAGATCAAATTCCAGTCTACTATGAGTGCAAGAAACTGGGACATATACATCCTGATTGTCCAGAGATGAAAAAAAAGATAATTAAAAGAAAGAAAAAGAAAGCAATGCTTGCAGTTTGGAGCGATAGTGACGAATCTACATCAATAGAAGAAGATGAAGATACAACAAAAACTGCTCAAATCTGTCTTATGGGTTTGGAGGATGAGGTAACTATTTCTGAACCTAATCTAGAATTTACTTATGATGAGCTTCATAATGCTTTTTGTGAATTATTGATTGAATACAAAAAAGCCAGTTTGTAAATGAAGAATTTGAAAAATAATTATGATATGGTCGAAAAAGATAAAAATGAAACTTGTGAAAGAAATAAGATTTTACAAAGAGAGTTAAGTTTGATTTGTGAAAGACTTAAAACTACTCAATTTGAAAAGGAAGAACTTCTTGAGAAAAATAAAACTTTGCAAAATGAAAATACTGATTTGAAAAAGGAAGTTCAAAAGCTTAAACTTTTGGTTGAAAAATTAACCCTAAGCTCCAACAAACTTGAACTAATTTTGAAAGATCAAAGAGATATAAATAACAAGTTTGGAATCGGTTATAAAGGTTCAAATTCAAATAAATTTTTTGCATCCACATCTTATGCTCCTAAGTTCATTACATCAAAGAAATATAAACCTAAATTTGCATCATCATATAATTTTTATTCAAAGCCAAAAATTATCTGCTATGCTTGTAATAATATTGGTCATAAAGCATTTGAGTGTCATTCGAAATATAATGGCAAGAAGAAAATTAAGAAAATTTGGGTTTCAAAAGGAATCAATCCTACTAACTTGCTAGGACCCAAGAAAGTTTGGGTACTTAAATCTATTACCTAATTGTTTTGTAGGAATGTCTTGCAGCCACAAATATAAAGAAAAGATTGTACCTTGATAGCAGCTGTTCAAGACACATGACGGGTGATATTGATCAATTCTTCACCCCAGAATCAAAGGATGGTGGCTTGGTAACCTTTGGTGATAATCACAAAGGAAGGATAATCGGATTGGTGAAATAAAAATTACTCCTTCTACCTTTATTGAGAATGTGTTACTTGTAGAAAAATTAAAGTATAATCTTTTGAGCATTAGTCAACTTTGTGATATTGGTTTTAATGCTTTTTTTAAGTCTTCAATATGTATAGTAGTTGATCCTCTTGACTCTAGTACAAAGTTCATTGGACATAGACTTGGTAATATTTATATAGTAGATCTTAATGATCTAGCTATGTCAAGCAATACAAGTCTTATGGCAGTGAATAACAAGAGCAAGGAATCAAGTTACTATGGCATAGGTGACTTGGACATGCTAGTATGGATACTATTGCAAAACTTATTTCAAAAGATTTGGTTAAAGGTTTGCCAAAGTTGAAAGTAAATTTTGATTATGTCTATGATGCATATCAATTTGGAAAGCAAGTGAGGGAGAGTTTTAAATCCAAAAACATTGTTTCTACTATTAGATCCTTAGAGCTACTTCACATGGACCTATTCGAACCTACTAGGACAACAAGCCTAGGTGATATGAAGTACGGCCTTGTGATTGTAGATGATTTTTCAAGATACACTTGGATTTTATTCATTGCACATAAAGATAAGACTTTTAAGGTATTCAAAAAGTTTTACAAAAGAGTTTCAAACTTGAAAAATCTTTCTGTTATTTCTATTCGTAGTGATCATTGTACGGAATTTGAAAATCAATATTTTGTTCACTTTTGCATAAAGCATGGTATTGATCACAACTTCTCCGCTTCTAGAACACCACTGCAAAATGGTGTTGTAGAGAGAAAGAATAGAACTTTAGAAGAAATATCTAGAACAATGCTTTGTGAAGGAAATCTTCTAAAATACTTTTGGGCAAAAGCTGTAAATACCGCTTGCTATATTTTGAACAGAGTCTTAATTAGACCTATTATCAGAAAAACCCCCTATGAACTGTGGAATAATAGAAAGCCTAATATCAATTACTTTCATGTTTTCGGTTGCAAATATTTTGTTCTGAATAATAGTAAAGACAATCTTGGTAAGTTTGATGCAAAATCTGATGAGGCTATCTTTCTTGGTTATTCTTCAAATTGTAAAGCCTATCGAGTTTTCAATAAAAGAACTTTGACCATGGAAGAATTAATATATGTGGTTTTCAATGAAACTGATATTACATCTTCTAAAAATGAATATTGTACTGATGATGATGCAGGTGCACTTGAACATGGACTGAAGGACATGTCTATCAAAGACAAACAAGCAAGTGAATAACATGAAGAAGAGGTAAGCAAAAATCATGATGATATACCTAAAGAATGGAGGTATGTACACTCACATCCTAAAGAACTTATTATAGGAGATCCATCTCAAGGTATTAGAACTAGAGCTTCATATAGAGATGTACATGATTTGATTGCTTTTGTATCTTATGTAGAACCACACACTATAGAAGAAGCTGAAACTGATCCTAATTGGATGTTAGCTATGCATGATGAGTTAAACCAATTTAAGAGAAATAATATTTGGACACTTGTAGAAAGACCAAATGACTACCCAGTTATAGGCACTAGATGGGTTTATAGAAACAAACTAGATGAGCAAGGTAATGTAATTAGGAATAAGGCTAGACTGGTAGCTCAAGGTTACAATCAAGAAGAGGGAATAGATTTTGATGAGACCTATGCACCAGTAGCTAGGCTAGAGGCTATTAGATTACTCGTAGCATATGCATGTTTTATGAATTTTAAATTATTTCAAATAGACATAAAGAGTGTGTTGCCCAGGTGACTATCCAAGAGGGAGGGTGAATTGGGTCTTTTAAAAATTTAAACAAGTAATGTGCAATTTCAAAATCCTATGTAAGTGGTAGGTGCTGTGATAAGGTTATAGAATGCAGAAGCTAAGTAAAGTAGAGAAAGCACAACACAAATACACCAAATTTATAGTGGTTCAGAGCAACCCAACTCCTATATCTACTATCCAAGATACCACTTGGGGTTTCCATTATATTCATACCCGAATACAGTAGGATTGTTTCATAAGATTATAATCCAAAATCTCTACACTTTAGTTTTACGGGATCACCAAAGGAGAACCCAACACCCTTTGGTTTTAACAGGCTCATCAAAGAAATCTAAACTTGGTTTTCACAGGATCACCAAGAACCTAAACTTGGTTTTTCAACCGGGCTCACCAATAACCCAACAATTCAAAGATTGAATTGAAAATAAATGCAACAATAAATGACAAACTCGGGTTGTCAGATAGTTGTCAGTGCAACTCATTGGATGTCCACTTGAATGCACTTGAATAAACTTTAATGACTTCAGTGGCTTCTTCAAAAGTTGATTCAAGCTTTTGATTAGAGTAGTTGAGGGCTTGAATGCAAACTTGAATGCACTTGTGCTCTTTCTTTTGTGGTTGGTTGGATATTCGATGAAGTTCTTTCCTTTTTGACCTTTCTTCTTCTTAATTGCTTTCAAGGTAGTTCAAATCTTTCAAATTTGAAGTCTTCCATCATCCCAAGGCAGTTCTAGCCATTGTAGACCATTGGAAAATGATTTTTGACCGTTGGAGCACCTTTTGGTATTCAAAAATAAATTCTGAAACTAGTAGTTAGATACTTGGAACCGACATTTGAGTCGGCTTGGATTCCTTCGAGTCAGCTCGGATCCTTCGAGTCAATAGGTCAAGTTGCCAGTTCTTCAATGCAATCGGCTCTTTGTCTTAGGGTGCAGAATGTCACTCTGGATGAGTCGGCTCTTTACAGCTCGGGTTGGCTCGAACTTGAATCTTGAAATTCTTGAACTCGAGAAGTCGGCTCTTTTCATCTTGGGTCGGCTCTTCTTCTCAGGTCCGGAAAACCTTACTCTGGAAGAGTCGGCTCGATGCAGTTCGGGTCGGCTCGCTTTCTCAAGCTTCTGAAATTAGGTCTGGCAGAGTCGGCTCTTTCTATGTCGGGTCGGCTCGCCTAGCTATTCTCAAAAAACTTTGAGGAAATGGACTCTGGAAGAGTCGGCTCGGACTGATTCCAGTCGACTTGGATTCACTAGAGTTGGCTCGGATTGCTGCATTCCAGAATCCTTGCTGCATGTCAGTAAGCAGAGTCGGCTCTCCTTGTCTTGGGGTCAGCACGAGTGTCTTCTTTAGGATTTTTACAATTTGAACTTAAAGAAAGTCTCTCACCAACTCTTTTACAATTTCACACAAACCAACTCAAGGCAAAATCTGAGGCACGCATACTTATAGAAGTAACCCTTTTACTTGATTTTTCTTAGCATTTTTATTGGGTTCTTCTTTTCAAAAAACACTTACAACACAACTCAAGCAAGAAAGTAAAAATGTAGGAGTTGAAGTTTGAATATGTTATACATCCTACAAAAACTTGTCAAACACTTGAAGAGTTATCAGTAATTAATGTACATTCTCCAATGTTTGGTTATCATCAAAATGACTTATGGGATCAACAATCTCCCACTTTTTGATGATGACAAAACACTGGGCATAAAAAATCAGTAAAACACTTTACATGTATAATAATATTTGAAACATAAATATTCACATGTAACAAAGCTGATTGGATTTAAAAGAAAATCAGAGCTCAACAGATGATATTACTATATATCGTTAAAGTGTTTCACAAAACATGGAGTATCAGAGAGTTAAAATATGCAATTATAATCAGAGCAATGGGATTAATTTGAATATAAGTCTAAGCAAAAACATTCAAGAGAGAAACTCCCCCTTTCTCTAGATTTTAAGGTAGTTTAAGCAGTGCTATTCTTTTTATGCTCCCCCATTTTCATTACACTTTAAGAAATGTTAATAAGGAGCTAATTTCCCATTCTTTTCATATTTTTCATAATTCTCCCCCTTTTTGTCAATCAATCAAAAAGGTGATTTCAAATAAAGCTCAGATTTTAAAATAGATTGAGAAAGTTTTTAATATTTGTTTGAGATAATTTCACTTTCTCACATTTGAAATTCTAATTAAAAATTTTGTCATAGTAAACACAATTTCTAAACAGAAAACATTCATTTTATTAAGAAGTTTGCATTACAGAAAGTATATTGCAAGAGTAAAAATAACAAGTGGAACAACTATTCATTTTAGAAATACAGCCAGAAGACTAACTACATAACTTATTCTTCTTCTTCCTCAGATGAAGAAGAGGAGCCTACCTCTATAACTCTATCAGAGATCTTAGTTTTTAGGGGTTTAAACCTTAAATCCCTGAATCTAGTTCTAACAGGGGCTCTAATAACTTTGGTCTTCTTGGCTTTTGGTTCTTTCTTGGTCTTAGTAGATTTAGGTGGATCAGACAAAGGAACAGGAGCAGGAATGTCAAGTGATTCCTTGATGATCTGTTCAAGAGCAACTTCAGTGGGAGCAGTTTCCTTTTGGGATTGCAATAGAATGCTTCTGATTTATTCTTTGAAGTCCTCTAATTCCATTTCCACTTTTTGCTAGTGAAGCTCTTGTTCATATTTCAATTCTCGTAATTTAATGTCAACTGATTTTCTGATTTCTTCAATTGCAGAATTCACATAATTTGTCTGAGAGTTGGAGATAGTTTCCATCTTTTGAAATATTAGATTATTGAGTTCAGATGGACTAATCATTGATTCTTCAGTCCCTTCTTCATCAGCAGCTTCATTTTCTTCAGAAATGGTTGCAGCAACCTGGTAAGCATCTTCTTTATCCATTCTCCTTCTTGTAGCTTGTATCCCATTCTTTTTAGTGAATTGAAGGAGTAGACATCAAAGTGGTGTAATGGCTTGCCTACTTCATTTGATAAGTCAACTCCTGCTTCTTCAAATAACAAGGTGAAGACCATACCGTATGGTAGACAGGCTTTGACCTTTCTTGCTGCTTCAGTCATTTGGATCATCATTATGTAGGGAAGGTTGAGAGGCTCTTCTTTGATCAGATGTCCCATGATGATCATGTCCTTCTCATTGACCCAGTCGAAATGACCAGTTCTAGGAAGAAAAATTCTACTGATCATACTATGCAGTAGCCTCATTTCTGTTGACAGTAGATTGGCTTGTACATGTCGGACCATGCTCACTTCTTCTTTTTCCAAAATGAGTTTCAGAGTGTGCTTTTTGTTCGGTAGAAGAAGTTCAGTAGCACTTTTCGTTGGCATTTGCAGCAATCTGCTCAATCTTTCTTCATCTACTATAACTATCTTTCCCTTGATTGTAGATTCCAAATGAAATCTTTAATAATAATGTTCTCATAAAATGTCCATACCAGTGAAGGATAGGTCAGTATGTCTAAAGAACAGAAATTCTTCCACTCTTGGCTTACTATCCAATGTCCGATTTTCATTCCCATTTCTTCTAGGAATGTAAAGTCGATCCTTCTTCCGCAAGTGAAAGGTCGATTGATCATTGAGACATGCTGTCCAGGAGGAGTAGTTTCCTCATCTTGCTGGACTGGAGCGGACCTTTTTCTCTTTTCTTTTCTTTCTTTCATATATGTACTGCAAGCACTTGATTCACCAATTTGAAGAACCTTCTTCGCAGATCTTCGAGGAGCCATTGCAGAGGAATCAAGGATTTTAAGCTTTAGGGAATGATTTCTACGAGAATAGTAGAGCTGCCAAAAGATGTAGAGAGTGTTCAAGGTAAGGTGAGGGAGTGAAGTACTGAGAAAAGACAGAGTAGACTTTCCTAAATAGTGATTTCCCATCTTTTGAGTCGGCTCGCTCTGCCCTAAAAATATCCGAGTCGGCTCGACCAGAGCGAACTCAGAATAATTAGAACATTGTGTCGGCTAAGTGTAGACTTAGTCGACTCGATCAAAGCAAGAGCAAGATACACAGATATTCGAGCCGGCTCGACCAGAGCAAGATTGCTCGAGTCGACTCGAATAGAGACTTTCCAAAAGAGATCAAATGGTTCAGAAGTTTAATTCAATTATACTGAGAAATTCAAGGAAAGTTGTTCAAAAATCATGAATGAATATAGGAGGCTTTCTAGATAATTTTTCCTTAGATCTATTGAATTTAGAAAGGATAACATAGCCCTAATTCTCCTCTAAGGAGCTTAAATCTATCTTGATTAAGTGGCTTAGTAAAGATATCAGCTAGTTATTTTTCTGTAGGTATAAACTCTAGTTCTATATCACCATTCAAAACATGGTCTCTAATAAAATGGTGTCTAATCTCGATGTGCTTAGTCCTAGAATGCTGAATAGGATTTTAGATAAGTTTATAGCACTTGTGTTCACATTTGATAGGAGTTTTGCATTGTGAAATACCAAAATCTTCTAGTTGTTGTTTAATCCATAACACTTGTGCACAATAACTCCCTACAACAACATACTCTGCTTCAGCAGTAGATAGTGCTACCGAGTTTTGTTTCTTGCAGTGCCATGAGATTAAATTCAACCCTAGAAATTGACAAGTACCGCTAGTGCTTTTTCTATCTATTCTACAACCAGCATAATCAGCATCAGAGAATCCGATTAAATTTACTGAAGATTCTTTTGAAAACCAAAGACCAAGATTACTTGTACCTTTCAAGTATTTTAATATCCTTTTAATAGCGAGCATGTGTTTCTTTAGGATTACATTGAAATCTAGCACATACACATATACTATACAAGATATCTGGTCTACTTGCAGTTAAATATAATAAGGATCCGATCATACCTCAATATAGCTTTTGGTCAACGTTGGATCCATTTTCATCCTTATCCAATCTGCAGGATGGGCTCATGGGTATGTTCATTTATTTGCTTGTCTCCATACCAAACTTTTTGATGATTTCTTTGGTGTATTTGGATTGGTTGATAAAGATCCCTTCCTTTGTTTGTTTAACTTGAAGTCCGAGGAAGTAGTTTAGTTCATCCATTAGGCTCATTTCAAATTCTCTCTGCATTAACTTAGCAAATTCTTCACAAAGACCTTCATTAGTTGCACCAAAGATGATATTATCAACATAGATTTGTACAACTAATATATCATTGTTATTCTTTTTAATAAAGAGAGTTTTATCAACATTTTCTCTAGAAAAATTATTTTCAATTAAGAAGGTGCTAAGTCTATCATACTAGGCTCTAGGGGCTTGTTTCAAACCATACAAAGCTTTATTGAGTTTAAATACATGGTTTGGAAAAGCATGATTTTCAAAACCCGGTGGTTGTTCTACAAAAACTTGTTCGGCAATAAAACCATTTAAAAATGCACTTTTCACATCCATTTGAAAAAGTTTAAAATTCATGTAGCAAGCAAATGCAAGAAGTAATCTAATAGCTTCTAATCTTGCTACAGGTGTATAAGTTTCATCAAAATCTATACATTCTTCTTGACTATATCCTTTAGCCACCAATCTAGCTTTGTTTCTAATAACATTTTCTTGTTCATCTAATTTGTTCCTATAGACCCATTTGGTTCCTATAATTGGATGGTCTTTAGGTCTATCAACTAATGTCCAAACCTTATTTCTTGCAAACTGGTTTAATTCTTTGTGCATGGCCATCATCCAGTTTGGATCATTTTCTACTTCTTCTAAGGTATGAGGCTCTATTTGAGATACAAAGGCTAGGTAATCATGTGTAGACCTATATACAGACCTAGTCCATATATCTTGAGTAGGATCACCAATAATTAATTCTTTAGGATGGGAAGTAGCATACTTTCATTCAGTCGGAAGATCAGTATGATCCTTACTTACCATTTCTTCTCTTTCTTCAATTGGTTTTTCTTGAATAATTAGTTCTTCCATCTCTTTTTGAATGGTACCTGCATCATTATCAATACACTCATCTTTTCTAGATGGTGATGGGTTAGTCCATCAAATATAACATGCATTGACTCTTCAACAGTGAGAGTCCTTTTATTAAAAACCCTATATGTTTTGCTATGTAATGAATAACCAAGGAAAATAGCTTCATTAGACTTAGCATCAAATTTTCCTAGATTATATTTACCATTATTAGGCACAAAGCATTTGCATCCAAACACATGAAAATAATTTATATTGGGTTTCTTTTCATTCCAAAGCTCATAGGGGGTTTTCTTTAAGATAGGACGGATCAAAACATGGTTTAAAATATAACAAGCAGTGTTTACCACTTCTACCCAAAAGTACTTTAGAAGATTACCTTCACACAACATTGTTCGGGCCATTTCTTCCAATGTCCTATTTTTCCTCTCTACAACACCATTTTGTTGTGGTGTCTAGGTGTTGACTTTGGCTCCTTAGTTTTGATGATTAACAAAAGGTTGAGTATATGTTTGGACTAATGTTTCATCTCAAGATAAAGTTTTAGGACTTAGGTTATTCAAAAAGAGTATCAAGAGTACAATGATGAAACTAAGTTTGCCTGATTTGGAAAAGAGCTCTTCTACCTTGGACAAGATCAAATTTCTCATATTGGACCTTCCTGTTAAGAAATAATTAACAAAAGAAACAAAGGCTTAGAGAAACTCAAGCATGGCACGCACATCTCTAAGAGTTTCAGAAAATTTCAGATCAGAGGTCGACCACCAGAGGTCGACACCTTGTCAAAGGTCGACCACCAGAGGTTGACTCATGAAGAGAAGAAAAGTTCAGCATGGCCGGCATGGCAAAATCTCAGTGGCACGCTCCAGAGGTCGACCACCAGAGGTCAACACCTGTCCAGAGGTCGACACCAGAGGTCGACTCATAGCCTGAGAATTCAAAATGGGCAGAACTATGGTTTTCTGGATTTTTGCCTAAAACAAACTGGAGGTCGACTCATGAGGTCGACACTTGATCCAGAGGTCGACTCATGAGGTCGACTCATGGCATAACGGCTAGTTTTTCTGAACTTTTGATTTGATTTCTAACGGCCATAAACGGCCATATTTTTGATTCTAACGGTCTTGTGGAGTAGTTTCAGCATGAATGAGGTATTTAACCTCCACCAAACTTCAAAAAAGACAAGGAGACAAAGTGAAAAAGTTTAGAGTCAAAGTACAAAGCCCTCAATCAATTCCAAGCCAAAAAGAGTGAGAAAACCAAGAGATTCCTTAGCCAAAAGCTTTCCATCTTTGAGGAATCCAACTTTCAAGTATTTGGCATTTAGTGAGGTCCAAAGATTCCAAGGGAAAAGGCTTGAAGAGTCTCCATCAAGAGCTACAACGAATTTCTTATTGCTCAAAAGGAGTTTGTCTAGTTTTATTAATTGTATTCATATTCTTTTGTCTTTAGCTAGTTTCAAGGGAATTTGAAACTAGTGTGAGGTTTGTTGGTGAGCCAATTGATAAAACCAACTAGGGTTGCTTGTAAGCCCGAAGCCAAAACAAGTAAGTGAGGTTTGTTGGTGAGCCAATTGATAAAACCAACTAGGGTTGCTTGTAAGCCCGAAGCCAAAACAAGTGTGTAAGGTTTTGACTTGTGAGCCTGGTAAAACAAGTCGGCTGTAATCTAAAGATTTTAGTGGAAATTCCCAAGTGGAGCTTGGGGAGTGGATGTAGGTGCTAGGTGCACCGAACCACTATACTTCTTGTGTGTTTGTATTGCTTCTCTTTTTATCTTCTTTTGCTCTTTAATTGTTGATTTATTTCATTGCTTCCGTTGCACAATTATTTGAGCACTATCACTCTTCACCTTAAAACTTGGTAGCACATATATTGCTTTAATTTTTTAAATACCCAATTCACCACCCCTCTTGGGCACCATATCTGGGCAACAAGTGGTATCAGAGCACCGGTACTCTCTTGTAGGTCCAACGATCTTGAGTTAAAGATCATGGCCGCCCCAATTGGAATGGGTGTAGTTGAAGGACAAGCATCAAATCGCCCTCCTTTCTTTAATGGCACAAACTACATGAAAGGGATATGCCCTATAAGCCAATCTATGTTGTATCTCCCAAACCATTGTAATTGATAATTTTCTAAATAAAGGCATTATTTTTTTATCATACGCTATTTTTTATTATTATATGATGAACCCCATAGATTAGGGCTATGATTTTAGGGTTATGATGAGATCATACCAGTGAGACCTAAAATCTTAAAACCTTAATCTAAAGTAATCCTAGTCAAAGGAACCCTGAGTAGGGGATCAGGGTTTTTCCGATAAGACTAGCATATCCCGGGTATACTGGAAAGGGTGACTGCTCTCACAGTCACTTGTGTATGACACTAATACTGGGATGTGGGTGCTCATTGGAGAATGAGTTCACTAATATGATCCAACTTGAGAACATCTAATGGAGTCTTAGCTACATGTCAATAGAAGGTTCTCATAGTGGGAGTGGTACAAGTAATCTTTTGACCTGAGACTGCCATAAGTACCTTATGTACATGAACCCATTCTTTGGTTCAATCCTAATCATGACACTGAGACATGCACAGGATTGATACTGGGAATGGTGAATTGGATATGAAGGTAATGAGTAGGTCAACAAGGAATCGATCACTCTTAGTAAGAGGAGATTGCATCCAGCTAGTCAACAATCGCATGATGATTCAGGGAATCTTTGATCAAAGTGAAGATATTAGAGATGGTTTCTAATATCAAGATAATCGGATCATCATTATAAGATTGAGCTAGAAATAAATATAATATTGGATTTGACATATATCCATATCCATAGTTATATTTTGGGTGCAGGCTGATCGAAAGATTTAATTGTACGGTAACTCTCTACTGAAGGGTAATTTTGGTATTTCACCAGAATTTCCATATCTTCCGGGTAGACATGACACGTTGCTAGACGTCAATCTTGTCTTGTGGGTTGATCAAGTTCAAAGATCACATGTTAGGAAGAGTCCTAATTGATCGAATCGGGTAAGCCCGGTTTGACCTAAATCGATTAGAAAGAGTTCTAATCAAATTAGGTCAACTTGTATTCGAATCCACTGCTGGCTAGATATGGAACCCAATGGGTCACACACTTAAGAGGATTGATCAAGAGTTTAATTTGGAATTGAATCATCTTTGCAGGATAACACTCTAGCAGGTGTTGCAAACCCTAGCTTCTATTCGGATCGGATTCGAATTAGGGTTCCGGATTGGTTCAAATTGGATTCTAATTGGACCTAATTAGACCCTAATTGAGAAAACGGGAATATGGCTAACCCTATTGGCTAGCCATGTAGCTTGGCTAGCCTCCCCACCCGCCGCCCCCTTTATTTTTCCATGCCAAATACCAAGAGTCCATGCGCATATGGACTCTTGGCGCGCCTTAAGGAAGAGTCCATGGCGCATGGACTCTTGGCGTGCCCCAAAATTTCTCCGATGTTTTTATTTGGGGCGGCCTCCTTCTTAAGAAATTAGCGCACCATCTCTCCCCCCTTGGATGAGAATCCAATGGCTGATAGGATTTTGAGAAAGAAGGAAAGCGCTAACTCCTCCCGGGCGCGCGAAATAACATCTCTTCAGAGATGAAAAGTCGCGACTTCCTTCCTTTTAAAACACCGCGGTTTTTCCTTTAAGAAAAGCCGTGGGATTTAATCTGGAAGGCCGTGAGATGGGTGGATTGGGCGTGAGAAATAGGAAAGGGGCGTGAGACAAAGTGGAATGGGGTTTACGGAGAGTTGTGTTCTTCTGAGAAGACATCTCTCTGTAATCTATTTAAACAACAGAGGTCTCGGGTGTTTATACCAATGAACAACAGAGTTTATTTTATTGTCTTTTCTTTCCAGGAAACTGATTCCTCCTTAGCTTGTTTAGGACAAAGAGAGTTTCCCTCTTACAGAGTTCTCTTCTCTGTTGAAACTCAAGTCCAAAACAAGAGATAGGAAGAATCTCTTGATCGGTAAAAGAAAGGAACTCCTACTCTGTTTCTATTTCCTTTACTTTAAGACATTAGTGTCTTAAATCCATCTCTTCCTTCAAGACAAGAGTTTTATTCTTAGGACAAGGTCTTAAGAAAGGGAAAGGAAGAAGGAAGAAAGGAAGTAAGGAGCCCCTACCCTGGAGTTTTAGAGCCATAGTCCTCTTGAGTTCTAGGATATGAATTCAAGTGAGGGAATTTTGAAGAAGCTTGCATCTTGATCAATCATCTTGTGGATCACCATTGGAGGGTGGACATTTGGACGCCTGGTGAAATCAAAAGAAGCATTCAACACCAAGTTCTGATTCTACATCAAAATTGGACTTAGCGTTAAAAGGTTGGTGCCCTAATTCTAACAATGTTAGTTTGTATGTTTTAATTCTGAATAAGGAGATCTTGGCTAAGGGATTTTGGTGCCAATTTCATCATTTTTGAAATTGCACTTCCGCTGCGCTGCACTCGAATCCCCAACAGTGGTATCAGAGCCATCCTTATTACAGTTAAAACATATGAAAATTATTTATATGCATTTTTGTTGTAGTATCGCAATTAGGGTTTTAAACCCTTGAATGCTGACACACTTAGCATAATTTAAGGAATGCATATATGATAATTAATGTTTTGATGTATGCCACTAATTAGGGTTTTTCACTCAAACCCTAATTATTATAGAGATATGATTAGTTTTGAAGTCATCATACTGAAATAAGGTTGCCCTGGCATAATGGTAGATCCATTATGTGGTAAATGGTTGTCCTAGTATGATGACACACTTAGCACATATATGTTTATCAGAGTGATATCATTATGATATGTTTTTATAAAATGTGCTGGCAATTTTATAAAGCCCTCTTCTTAAAATTATATTAAGTCATAGTATATTTAACTAATAAGCATCACTAGTCATGATGAACAATTGATCATTCGGTGTCTAGAAAGGTGGTTCTGGGAAGGTAAAGAGAATCATGGTTTTTAATTGGTTCCGTTGACTGACCTGGCCAATTTTTATTGGTGTCTAGGAAAGCAACGGGGGGACTCCCACATCTCTTCCACTTGCCTGGCCGATTTGATTATATTTAAATCTTGACTTATATGCTTAGTGTTAAAAAATGCTATATGTTGGCCTTCCTTCATGCTGGATCATTACTGTGTTATGAACCACATTAGGTTTGTTGTGTTATCTGCAAGACCTAATAGGGTGATTGACATAATATTGGTCTAGTGCAAAAATATGCTTACAGTGTATTCAGTATAATGCCTTGTTGTGTTATCTGCAAGGGTATTATATTTGAGTACTGACTGTATAGAAATGAAAGGGTCTTGACTTAACTAGAACATTATGGTTTGTTGTGTTTTCTGCAAGACTTATAATGTTCTAGAGGCCAAGTTATTGAGAATTATATGAGATATAATTGGAAGAGTTTCCTACCTTTGAACTTATAAAAGATTTGTTGTGTTATCTGCAAGATCTTTTATAAGTTATAAGGATCTCGATCTCACTAAGAAAAATCGATCAGGGTTCTTCTCGATTATCATAGTGAGGGCTATGATTTTTGATAAAATAGTGAGAGACATAGTTAAATTGAAGACCTAATTTAATTATGTAAGTCATTTCATGGTTGTTTGCTTATGTATTGTTCTTAATTAAATGTAGATAAATGGCATCTTCATTATCACTGAGAAGCATCTTAGATACCAACAAATTGACTGGTCCAAACTATGTGGACTGGTTGAGAAACTTAAAGATTGTACTGAGTTCAGAAAAACTTTCCTATATTCTTGATACCCGTAGTCTTAATCCACTAGGGGATGATGCCACACAAGAAGATGTGGCCACATACAAAATGTGGCAGAATGACTCCCTCACTGTCAAGTGTATCATACTGGCCTCTATGACCAATGAGTTACAGAGGCAGCATGAAAGCATGGATACTCAATCCATAATGCTCAATTTAAAGGAGCTTTATGGAGAACAAAGCAGAACTGCTAGATACGAAATATCTAAGCAGTTATTCCGTGCTAGGATGATAGAGGGTACATCTGTTCAGGATCATGTCCTGAAGGTAATTGACTTAATCACCAGATTGGGTCAATTAGGGTTTATTATGGATGGGGAGCTGAATCAGGATTTAATCCTGCAATCACTCCCAGAGTCATTTTCTCAGTTTGTCTTGAATTATCACATGAACAAACTGAACACTTCCTTGCCTGAGCTGTTAAATATGTTAAAAATAGCAGAGAGCCACGTTAAGAAAGAAAAGGCTCCACTTCTTCTTGTTGATAAGACCAATAAGAAGAAATCGGGCAAAAAGGGTTTTAGTAGGAGGCTAAACCCTAAGGGTGGCATCAATAAGAACAAGAAAGGAAAGAAGGCCTCAAAACAGTCAACCTGTTTCTTTTGCGGCAAAGCGGGACATTGGAAAAGGAATTGCAAGGCTTACCTTGCAACTGTGAAGCCTGGTGCGGCAGACGTACCAAAAGGTATGTATGAGATACATACTATATTGACATTAAATTCGTCTATATCAAATACTTGGGTATTGGATACCGCTTGTGGTTACCATATATACAAATCTTTGCAGGACCTCCACAAGCTTAAAGTATTGAAGGAAGGCGACTTCAATCTCTACGGTGCTGGTGGTGATATCATCCAAGCAGAAGTTGTAGGGACCTATATTCTAAAGTTGCCTTCAGGGAAGATCTTGGAGCTAGAGAATTGTTACTATATGCCAAAGATTATTAGGAACATTATATCTATTCCTTTGTTATTAAAACAAGGATATGTAATGGATGTAACGAGCACTGGTTGCTCGATAATGTTATCTAATAAAATTATTTGTTCTGGCATATTTAGCAAAGGGCTCTTAACTCTTTCTTCCAACGATAGTATTTTTCATGTCAATACTAAAAGGAAAAGAAAAGACTTTAATGATACTTTACTTTGGCATCATAGACTTGGTCATGTTAATGAGTCTAGGATTAGCAAGTTATACAAGGAAAAATTCCTTGATCCTTATGAGTATGAATCATTAGGAACTTGCGAATCATGTCTCATGGGTAAGATGACAAAAACTCCATTCACTGGACATGGGGAAAGGTCAACTGAGTTATTAGGACTTATACATACTGATGTATGTGGTCCAATGACAACTCAGGCCAGAGGAGGATACTCATATTTTATCACTTTTACAGATGATTTATCTAGGTTCGGATATGTGTATCTTATGAAACATAAATCTGAAGCCTTTGATAAATTTAAGGAGTATCAAAGTATGGTCGAAAAACAAACCGGGAAAAGTATTAAAATTCTTCGTTCTGATCGAGGAGAAGAATACTTATCCACGGAGTTTTTAGACTATCTTAAAGTTAATGGAATCCTTTCTGAATGGACCCCTCCTTATACACCACAGCTAAATGGTATAGCTGAAAGGAGGAATCGTACCTTATTAGATATGGTACGATCCATGATGTGCTTCACAAATTTATCCATTTCCTTCTGGGGTCATGCCCTAGAAACTGCTGTTTACATTCTGAACAAGGTACCTTCTAAATCCGTTGTTAGTACTCCATATGAAATTTGGAGTGGAAAGAAACCATATCTTAAATATTTTAAGGTATGGGGATGTCCAGCTTATGTTAAAAGAAATTTTGGACATAAGTTGGAACCTAGAGCGGATAAATGTCTATTTGTAGGATATCCTAAAGAAGGTAGAGGATATCTATTCTACCATCCTACTGAACAAAAGATTTTTGTCAGCAGGCATGCCACTTTTCTAGAAAAAGAGTTCATTTTAGAAAAGGGAAATGGTAGAACTATTGAACTTGGAGAAGTACAAGAAATACAGATAGACAATTCTCAACCATTAGAACATATAGTTAGGACAGAACCAGAACATAAAACTCCTCCTCGTAGGTCTGATAGAGTGCCACGGGCACCTGAGAGGTATGGGTTTATTATTGAATATAATGAAACCCAAGTCATTCAAAATGATGAACCTCTGACCTATACGGTAGCTATCTTGAGTACTGATTCAGATAAATGGCAAGAAGTCATGGAATCCGAAGTAGACTCTATGTATGTAAACCAAGTATGGTGTTTGGTTGATGCACCAGAGGGTGTTAATCCTATTGGGTGTAAATGGGTCTATAAGAAAAAGATTGGGGCTGATGGCCAAGTTGAAACCTATAAAGCCAGATTAGTGGCTAAAGGTTTTAGACAAAAACAGGGAATTGATTATGATGAAACATTTTCACCTGTTGCCATGCTGAAATCAATTCGGATTTTACTTGCTATAGCAGCATACCACGATTATGAAATATGGCAGATGGATGTAAAGACTGCATTCCTCAATGGTTTCCTTGAGGAAGAAGTCTACATGTCACAGCCAGAAGGTTTTATTTCAAAGAATAAACCTAATCAAGTATGCAAGCTAAAGAAATCGATTTATGGATTAAAGCAAGCTTCCAGGAGTTGGAACATCCGCTTTGATGAAACTATTAAAAGGTTTGGTTTTATCAAAAACATGGATGAACCCTGTGTTTATAAGAAGACTAGTGGGAGTGCCATAGTCTTCTTGGTTCTGTATGTAGATGACATACTCCTCATTGGGAATGATATCCCAATGTTGCAATCAGTCAAGGTTTGGCTATCAAACCAGTTTTCCATGAAAGATTTGGGAGAAGCATCCTATATACTAGGTATTAAGATCTATAGAGATAGATCTAAGAGGATGCTAGGTTTATCCCAATCTAGGTACATTGACTTAGTGCTGAAAAGATTCAGCATGGAAGGAAGTAAAAGAGGTTATCTTCCTATGAGTCAAGGCATACATCTTTCTAAAAGGATGTCTCCTAAGACACTTGAAGAAAGAAATAGAATGAATTCTATACCCTATGCTTCGGCAATAGGATCCATAATGTATGCCATGTTATGTACCAGGCCTGATGTGGCATATGCTTTAGGCATTGTCAATAGGTTTCAGGCTGATCCAGGAGAGGATCATTGGAAAGCAGTTAAAAATATTCTTAAGTACCTAAGAAGGACTAAGGATATTTTTCTGGTTTATGGTGGTTTTGATCTTAAACTAGAAGCTTATTCTGATTCTAGTTTTCAATCAGACCCTGATGATAGCAAATCCATTTCGGGATATGTTTTTACCCTAAATGGTGGAGCAGTGAGTTGGAAGAGTACCAAGCAGCAGACTGTAGCTGACTCAACCACAGAGGCAGAATACATAGCTGTTAGTGAAGCCGCCAAGGAAGCAGTCTGGATGAAGAAGTTCATCACAGAGTTGGGTGTTGTTCCTCAAATTGAAAACCCAGTGCCACTTTACTGTGACAACACTGGGGCTGTTGCTCAAGCTAAGGAACCGAGAGCTCATCATAAGTCCAAGCACATTCTGAGACGCTTCCATCTTGTCCGAGAAATAGTAGAGAGACAAGATGTCTACATAGATAGAGTTGATACAAAGAACAATGTAGCAGACCCGTTCACTAAGGCTCTACCACAGCGAGATTTTGATCGCCACCTCGAATGTATGGGATTAAGATTCAAAGGCGATTGGCTTTAATGCAAGTGGGAGATTGAAAGGGATATGCCCTACAAGCCAATCTATGTTGTATCTCCCAAACCATTGTAATTGACAATTTTCTAAATAAAGGCATTATTTTTTTATCATACGCTATTTTTTTATTATTATATGATGAACCCCATAGATTAGGGCTATGATTTTAGGGTTATGATGAGATCATACCAGTGAGACCTAAAATCTTAAAACCTTAATCTAAAGTAATCCTAGTCAAAGGAACCCTGAGTAGGGGATCAGGGTTTTCCCGATAAGACTAGCATATCCCGGGTATACTGGAAAGGGTGACTGCTCTCACAGTCACTTGTGTATGACACTAATACTGGGATGTGGGTGCTCATTGGAGAATGAGTTCACTGATATGATCCAACTTGAGAACATCTAATGGAGTCTTAGCTACATGTCAATAGAAGGTTCTCATAGTGGGAGTGGTACAAGTAATCTTTTGACCTGAGACTGCCATAAGTACCTTATGTACATGAACCCATTCTTTGGTTCAATCCTAATCATGACACTGAGACATGCACAGGATTGATACTGGGAATGGTGAATTGGATATGAAGGTAATGAGTAGGTCAACAAGGAATCGATCACTCTTAGTAAGAGGAGATTGCATCCAGCTAGTCAACAATCGCATGATGATTCAGGGAATCTTTGATCAAAGTAAAGATATTAGAGATGGTTTCTAATATCAAGATAATCGGATCATCATTATAAGATTGAGCTAGAAATAAATATTATATTGGATTTGACATATATCCATATCCATAGTTATATTTTGGGTGCAGGCTGATCGAAAGATTTAATTGTACGGTAACTCTCTACTGAAGGGTAATTTTGGTATTTCACCAGAATTTCCATATCTTCCGGGTAGACATGACACGTTGCTAGACGTCAATCTTGTCTTGTGGGTTGATCAAGTTCAAAGATCACATGTTAGGAAGAGTCCTAATTGATCGAATCGGGTAAGCCCGGTTTGACCTAAATCGATTAGAAAGAGTTCTAATCAAATTAGGTCAACTTGTATTCGAATCCACTGCTGGCTAGATATGGAACCCAATGAGTCACACACTTAAGAGGATTGATCAAGAGTTTAATTTGGAATTGAATCATCTTTGCAGGATAACACTCTAGCAGGTGTTGCAAACCCTAGCTTCTATTCGGATCGGATTCGAATTAGGGTTCCGGATTGGTTCAAATTGGGTTCTAATTGGACCTAATTAGACCCTAATTGAGAAAACGAGAATATGGCTAACCCTATTGGCTAGCCATGTAGCTTGGCTAGCCTCCCCACCCGCCCCCTTTATTTTTCCACGCCAAATACCAAGAGTCCATGCGCATATGGACTCTTGGCGCACCTTAAGGAAGAGTCCATGGCGCATGGACTCTTGGCGCGCCCCAAAATTTCTCTGATGTTTTTATTTGGGGCGGCCTCCTTCTTAAGCAATTAGCGCACCATCTCTCCCCCCTTGGATGAGAATCCAATGGCTGATAGGATTTTGAGAAAGAAGGAAAGCGCTAACTCCTCCCGAGCGCGCGAAATATCATCTCTTCGGAGATGAAAAGTCGTGACTTCCTTCCTTTTAAAACACCGCGGTTTTTCCTTTAAGAAAAGCCGTGGGATTTAATCTGGAAGGCCATGAGATGGGTGGATTGGGCATGAGAAATAGGAAAGGGGCGTGAGACAAAGTGGAATGGGGTTTACGGAGAGTTGTGTTCTTCTGAGAAGACATCTCTCTGTAATCTATTTAAACAACAGAGGTCTCGGGTGTTTATACCAATGAACAACAGAGTTTATTTTATTGTCTTTTCTTTCCAGGAAACTGATTCCTCCTTAGCTTGTTTAGGACAAAGAGAGTTTCCCTCTTACAGAGTTCTCTTCTCTGTTGAAACTCAAGTCCAAAACAAGATATAGGAAGAATCTCTTGATCGGTAAAAGAAAGGAACTCCTACTCTGTTTCTATTTCCTTTACTTTAAGACATTAGTGTCTTAAATCCATCTCCTCCTTCAAGACAAGAGTTTTATTCTTAGGACAAGGTCTTAAGAAAGGGAAAGGAAGTAAGGAGCCCCTACCCTGGAGTTTTAGAGCCATAGTCCTCTTGAGTTCTAGGATAAGAATTCAAGTGAGGGAATTTTGAAGAAGCTTGCATCTTGATCAATCATCTTGTGGATCACCATTGGAGGGTGGACATTTGGATGCCTGGTGAAATCAAAAGAAGCATTCAACACCAAGTTCTGATTCTACATCAAAATTGGACTTAGCGTTAAAAGGTTGGTGCCCTAATTCTAACAATGTTAGTTTGTATGTTTTAATTCTGAATAAGGAGATCTTGGCTAAGGGATTTTGGTGCCAATTTCATCATTTTTGAAATTGCACTTCCGCTGCGCTGCACTCGAATCCCCAACACTACACATACTGGAAAACTCGTATGCGTATTTATTTACAAGCTGTAGATTATCATATATGGGGAATAATTACTAAAGGGCCTCATCAGCCCACTCACTTGGTTAATGGCATTATCACCCCAAAATCTGAAGAAGAATGGGATGACAATGACATCAAACAAGCTGAGTTAAATGCTAAGGCGATGAATTTGCTATTCTGTGCACTTGACCCTAGTGAATTCAACAGAATATCAAATTATATTTCCGCCAAAGAAATTTGGGATACACTTGAGGTTACCCATGAGGGTACACACCAAGTGAAGACCATAAAGGTGAACATGCTCATTCATACGTATGAGATGTTCAGGATGGAACCAACTGAAAGTATAAGTGAAATGTATACTAGATTTACCAATATAGTAAATGGAATGAGGAGTTTGGGAAAAATTATATCTAATGGTGAACTGGTTAACAAACTTCTCAGGTCTCTTCCGGCTTCATGGGATGCGAAAGTAACAGCCATAGAAGAAGCCAAGGATGTCAATACTCTACCTCTCGAGCAGCTTCTTGGATCACTGATGACTTACGAGCTTTCACTAAAGCAGAAGACAGTGGACAATGACAAGAAAAAGAAAGCCATAGCCTTCAAGTCCACTACAAAGGAAGAGTCAAGTGATGAATCAGAAGAAGAAGCTGATGATGATGAGACAGCCCTCATTACAAGAAAATTCAAAAGATTCATGAGAAAGAAGAAGGGCTTCTACAAGAAAAGGCCACAAAAAGGTGATCACAATAAGGAAAAAGAGAAAGAGAAAGAAAGGGATCCACCCATCTGCTTCGAGTGCAAGAAGCCTGGACATTACAAAACGGATTGCCCTTTGCTTAAAAAAAGTCGAAGGATGTTGAGAAAGAAAGCCATGATGGCTACCTGGAGTGAGAGTGAGGACTCCAGTAGTGATGAAGAGCAGCAGATAGTCGCCAACTTATGTTTCATGGCCAATGAAGATAATGAGGTAAATTCTGAACCTGAAACTGAATTTACTTTCAATGAATTGCATGATGCTTTTGATGACTTAGTTATGGAATATGAAAAATTAAAACTGAAAAATAAGAAATTAAGAAAGCTAAATTTTGAGCTTACCAAAAATTCAGAAAAGTTTTCAACTGAAATTGAAGATTTAATTCAAGAAAACAAGAAATTAACTGAACATGTAAAGACCTTGACAAATGATAAGGATAATCTTTTAAAAGAAAATGATTCTTTGAAAAATAATAGAAGTCTTAAAACTAATGAGAACATTGAAAAACAAAATAAAGAACTATTGCTTCAAAACAAGAATTACAAGGAAGAGTTAGAAAAAGTAAAACCTTTTATAGAAAAGTTTACTTTTAGTTCAGAAAAACTAAATATGCTTTTAAATAGTCAACATGCAGTGTTTAACAAAGCTGGACTTGGATTTAAGCCACACAATCAGCAAAAACTTTACAAAAACTTTTTCATACCTGCATCTTCTAATATTACCTGCTATGCATGTGGTAAATTAGGACATAAATCATATGTTTGTAATAGAAGAAAATTAAATACCTTTAAAAAGATTTGGGTTCCAAAAGGAACCAATTTGACTAACCCTAAAGGACCCAAGATGACTTGGGTACCTAAAGTTTCAACTTGATCAATTTTTGCAGGTGTGCCTTGCAACCAAAAATAAAAGAAGAATGTGGTATCTGGATAGTGGTTGCTCAAGGCACATGACTGGGGATGTGAAGCAATTCTCATCACTAGCAGCTATTGATGGTGGAAACGTTACTTTTGGTGATAATGGAAAAGGCAAAATCGTCGGAATTGGTAAAATCCATATCACCCCTAATGCTTATGTAGATAATGTATTATTTGTTGATGGCTTGAAGCATAATCTTTTTAGCATTAGTCAGTTTTGTGATAAGGGTTTTAAAGTAATTTTTGAATCATCTTTGTGCATGGTATCTAGTCTAGATGTCAATGGCATCAAGTTCACTGGTCATAGGCATGGAAACATTTACATGGTTGATCTTGATGATCTAGCCATGGAAAGTGGTCAATGCCTAATGGCTAAGGAAGCCAAGGCAAGTGAAACTAGTTGGCTTTGGCATCGTAGGCTAGGGCATGCTAGTATGCAGTTGATTTTAAAATTAAGCAAAAAGAATCTTGTAAAAGAATTGCCAAAACTCATATTTGAAAAAGATAAGATTTGTGCTGCATGTCAATTTGGAAAACAAACTAAATCTACTTTCAAACCTAAAGGAGTAGTATCTACTACTAGACCCCTTGAATTATTGCATATGGACCTCTTTGGACCAACCAGAACAACTAGTTTGGGAGGTAAAAAATATGGGCTAGTAATTGTAGATGATTACTCACGATTTACTTGGATAATGTTTTTAGCTCATAAAGATGAAACATTTTCAGCTTTTGTTAAATTTCATAAAAGGGTTTCAAACGAAAAAGATCTCACTATTGTTTCTTTGCATAGTGATCATGGAACTGAATTTGACAATCATGATTTTGAAGCTTTTTGTAATGAAAATTGTATTAGTCATAATTTTTCTGCACCTAGGACACCTCAACAAAATGGGGTGGTAGAAAGAAAGAACATGACACTTGAAGAAATGGCACGCACAATGCTTTGCGAAAATGATTTACCTAGATATTTTTGGGCAGAAGCCATTAATACTTCCTATTATATTTTAAATCATATTTTAATTCGACCTATTTTGAAGAAAACACCATATGAGCTTTGGAAAAATCGAAAACCTAATCTCAAGTATTTTCGTGTATTTGGTTGCCGCTGTTTCATATTAAACAATGGCAAAGATAATATCAGTAAATTTGATGCCAAGTCAGATGAGGGTATCTTCTTAGGATACTCTACTTCTAGCAAGGCATACAGGGTCTTCAACAGAAGAACTCTTCTGGTTGAAGAATCAATTCATGTAGTGTTTGATGAATCTAACGAAAAATCTTCTAGAAAAGAAGATTCTATTGATGTTGAAACAGGTACAAAGAAGCTTGAACAATTGACAATCAGTGAAGATGAGCCCAACGGAGATGATGATCAAGAGAATCAAGATCAAACTCAAGAGATCAATGCAACTTCACCAAAACCTTTACCTAAAGAATGGAGGTATGCACACGGACACCCTAAAGAGCTAATAATTGGTGATCCATCAAAGGGGGTAAGTACACGCTCTTCTATTAGAAATGTTTGTGATTATTTAGCTTTTGTATCTCAGATAGAGCCTAAGTCAATAGAAGAAGCTGAAAAAGATTGTAACTAGATTAATGCTATGCAAGATGAACTAAATCAATTTAAAAGAAATAATGTTTGGACTTTAACTGAAAGACCCCTTAATGTTTCTGTAATTGGCACAAAATGGGTTTTTAGAAATAAACTTGATGAACATGGTATTGTAACTAGGAACAAAGCTAGACTTGTTGCTAAAGGCTACAACCAGGAAGAAGGGATCGACTTTGATGAAACCTTTGCTCATGTTGCTAGGCTAGAAGCAATTAGACTTTTACTTGCTTTTGCTTGTTTTATGGATTTCAAGTTATTTCAAATGGATGTTAAGAGTGCCTTTTAAATGGATTTATTGAAGAGGAGGTTTATGTTGAACAACCTCCTGGTTTTGAAAATCATGAATTTCCTAATCATGTCTTTAAATTGCATAAAGCATTGTATGGTTTAAAGCAAGCTCCTAGAGCTTGGTATGATAGATTAAGTTCATTTTTGATGAAAAATGATTTCTCTAGAGGTAATGTAGATAATACATTGTTTTTGAAAAAGAAAAATGATGATCTCTTAGTAGTACAAATATATGTAGATGATATTATTTTTGGTGCTACTAACGAATGTCTTTGTCAAGAATTTGCTAAGTTAATGCAGAGTGAGTTCGAGATGAGCATGATGGGAGAACTCAACTTCTTCCTCGGACTCCAAATTAAGCAAACCAAAGAGGGGATCTCCATCAACCAAGCCAAGTACACAAGGGAGATATTGAAAAAGTTTGGGATGGAGACTACCAAACCAATAGGTACCCCTATGAGCTCTTCATGTAAATTAGACAAAGATGAATGTGGTAAATCAGTAGACCAAAAATTATATAGAGGCATGATTGGTTCATTGCTATATCTAATTGCCAGTAGACCAGATATAATGTTTAGTGTTTGTATGTGTGCACGTTTTCAGTCTGCTCCTAAAGAATCACATCTCTTAGCTGTAAAACGTATATTTAGATACTTATCTGGGTCTATCGAAATTGGTCTTTGGTACTCTAGAGAGTCATCATATGTATTAATTGCATATTCTGATGCTGATTTTGCTGGGTGTAAACTTGATCGTAAAAGTACTAGTGGAACTTGTCAATTCCTAGGAGTTAATTTGATTTCATGGAGCAGTAAGAAACAGAATTCGGTTGCTCTATCTACGGCGGAAGCCGAATATATAGCAACTGGAAGCTGTTGTGCTCAGATTCTATGGATCAAACAACAACTCGAGGACTTTGGCATCAAACTAACTAAGACACCCATAAGATGTGATAATACTAGTGCAATCAATTTAACGAAAAATCCTGTACAACATTCAAGAAGCAAACATATTGAAATAAGACATCACTTCATAAGAGATCACGTTCAAAACTCTAATGTGTTGTTAGAATTTATTTGTACTGATTATCAATTGGCTGATATATTCACAAAACCATTGAATGAAGATAGATTTTGTATGATCAGAAGAGAACTGGGAGTCATTGATCCTTTTACTTGAAACTCTTCAATTCTCATCAAAATTCCTCAAAAATGATTTATAAATTCTCAAATATGTTTAAAGGTTATTTTTCTAAATTTTATCAATTTTTTAAATTTTACAGAATTTTATTTTGGATAATTTATTGTTGGAGGTCGACACTTTAATTTTTCGAAGGTCGACACTTGAGGTCGACCCCTAAGGCTTTTGGAGGTCGACACTTGAGGTCGACCCCTGAAAATTTTTAGAGGTCGACACTTGAACGGAAACCCTCTTTTTTAAAACCCGTCCGCAAGCCTTTTTTCTCCACTTTTTTCATTTCTCCTTCGTGTGGTCCCCCTCCAACTTCCCTAAACCTCTAAACAGTAGATTTCCACCCTTCTCCTTCATCTTTTTGGGTAATCCTCTCCTCTCCTCTTGCTTTCCTTGGAATCAAACCTCTTTTTGACCGTGTTCTTGGTTTTGGACAACCGAAAGCCTTTGCATCTATCTACCCTCAAATCTCGGTTGTTTTTCAATTGAAATCACTTATTTCTTTCGTCCGTTTCTTACTTTTTCTTCATTTACTCTCGATTTTCTCCATTCTCACAAACCCTATCTCACCATTTCACCTTCTCCTCTTTTTCTCAATCTGTGAACCTCTCTTTCCCTCTCCTTTCCTCTTAGCCTTGCTTCATTGCACTTCTCCCTAAGTTACCCCTCTTCCTTTCATATGGGTCCGAGAAAGCACTTGGCAGTAAGGAAAAGGAGATTGGAACAAGGCCAAGGTAGCACTGAGCGTCGAAGAAAAGTCAGACATGAGAGTGAGCCGACCCCAGAGCCACCTGCACTAGTGCCAGCCAGCTTAGTTCGGAAGAGCATTGCTAGTGGGAGGCGTGTGGATATACCATTCTGGGATCAGCATCACTTCTTTATTGGAGATGTACTGAGAGATGCAGGTCTGGTTCATTTCTGTACGATGTCTGAGAGATTCTACCCAGACCTCATCAGGGAGTTTTATGGATCCATGGCCACTGATGGCGTTGGATGGTCTGCTACAGTACGTGGGATCGAGATTCCAGTGACACCGGAGGTCATCAGTCGTGTTTGGAGGATTCCACTTCATGGCACTGCTGCCACTTTGATCAGCGACAGAGAGCATGCCTTCAGATGTATTCTAGAGCGTGAGGATGTTAGCGGCATTTCCACAGTAGCCGCTAACCAGCTTTCACTGGAGATGAGAGTGCTGCATCACATCATCGCCCGTATCTTGATTTCGAAGAGCGGGAGATTCGATTTTATCACTGAGCGTGAGCTGGTATTGATGGTGTCCCTGAGACAGCGGACTCCCATCAACCTTCCCAGGATCATGCTTTAGCAGATGGGTGAGGCAGCATCTCACAGGAGACTTGTTCAGCCATATGGCATGGGACTGACTCAGATATTCAGAGAGCATGGTATTTCATTTGACGGTATACCCTTCAGTCAGCTGCAGCATACTGATACTTATGGAGAGAAATCCCTGCATAGGATGGAATTTCGACTGATTGGTGACCGCTGGTTGCGACGAGAGTCTGGCCAGGAGCTAGATGAGGAGGATGAGATCCGAGCAGCTGAGGCAGGGCCTTCAGAGCCTACTGATCATGGTACACCTCCTCGCCCAGCACCAGAGTCAGAGACTGTGGAGCCTGAGCCATTCACGCCACCACCCTCATCAGCTCCAGCACCTACTACTACTACTGCTACACCACGGAGGACTACAGTGAGGAATCGGACTTTGAGCAGAGAGTGACTGATCACATTTCAGAGGTCCGGACAGAGATTACTGGTGTACGACAGGAGCTACATGATCTGCGGATACACACAGATATGCGCATTGGTGCTCTCTCAGCTAGTATGGATACAGGATTTCGTCAGATCCTCAGCCTACTGAGATTAGCACTGCCATCAGGGACTGCAGATCCGACAGTATCTCCTCCATATTCAGATGATGATGATGATGATGACTCCAGTGGATACAGTGACAGTGATGGAGATCAGCCTGGAGCAGGTAGTTCTGATGTTCCACCTGCAGATCCGATTCCAGAGATACCCCCTTCTGCTGATCCTCCTTCTACTGATCTTCCGAGTACAGATCCTCCAGTCACAGATGTGCCAGTAGATACTGAGCTTATAGAGTCACTGTTTGAGACTATTACTGGGATTCCGGATGATATAGATGAGCATACAGAGACAGATATTGATGATCCCACAGCTTATGAGCTAGTCAGCAGGCAGACCCTAGCTCAGTCTACTCAGCATACTGATCCATCTACTCCTTCTGCTACTGCTTCAGTCGGGACACCTGTGGAGCCCTTTCCTCGGACCTATAGATCTCGTAGGACTACCCCTAGGTCTGGTCCCTCTCTGAGGACTCGGAGTCACTCTCATAGGACTCCAAAATCCTCATCTAGGATCATGGCTCCTGTCTCTTTTGATATACCTTCTGATGAGGAGTAGCCTCATAGATTTACTTGTTGTACTTAGTTTGCTTTGTATGGTCTGTTGTATCAGTGTTTTGTGCTTACTATGTAAGCAATTTTGTAACTGAATACATTTATTTTTATCTATATTGTGATATTTTACTATCTGATACCAGCTCTTAGCATTTATCTTTTTAAACCCTCAAGATAGAATATTTTTGTTATATTGAATGCACAAATTGAGGGGGAGCATGTATTTTATGCAACTAAATACTTCATTATAATTGAACATAAGTTTCCTTAATATATCTTTCACTACAAAAATGGACTTTTTGATTCTTGACAAAAAGGGGGAGTAGTAAAGTAGTAAAGTATATATGAGACTCCTTCTTATGTGTAGTAAAGTATATATGATTCTTATGAGTAAAGCTTGTATGTTTCTTATCTTTTTGACTCATGAGAATGTTTTCACAAAAAGAAAGAAGTAAATGAAAAATAAAATCTTTTTGACTCTTGAGAATGTTTTCACAAAAAGTAGATGAAAAGTAAAATTTTATGATATACTCATGCATGTAAGGATTCTTTGAAAATTTTTATCATTGCTATATTTTGCTTTTGGACTTAATTGCATATATACTCAAGGTTTTGTCATCATCAAAAAGGGAAAGATTGTTGACTTTGGCTCCTTAGTTTTGATGATTAACAAAAGGTTGAGTATATGTTTGGACTAATGTTTCATCTCAAGATAAAGTTTCAGGACTTAGGTTATTCAAAAAGAGTATCAAGAGTACAATGATGAAACTAAGTTTTCCTGATTTGGAAAAGAGCTCTTCTACCTTGGACAAGATCAAATTTCTCATATTGGACCTTCCTGTTAAGAAATAATTAACAAAAGAAACAAAGGCTTAGAGAAACTCAAGCATGGCACGCACATCTCTAAGAGTTTCAGAAAATTTCAGATCAGAGGTCGACCACCAGAGGTCGACACCTTGTCAAAGGTCGACCACCAGAGGTCGACTCATGAAGAGAAGAAAAGTTCAGCATGGCCGGCATGGCAAAATCTCAGTGGCACGCTCCAGAGGTCGACCACCAGAGGTCAACACCTGTCCAGAGGTCGACACCAGAGGTCGACTCATAGCCTGAGAATTCAAAATGGGCAGAACTATGGTTTTCTGGATTTTTGCCTAAAACAAACTGGAGGTCGACTCATGAGGTCGACACTTGATCCAGAGGTCGACTCATGAGGTCGACTCATGGCATAACGGCTAGTTTTTCTGAACTTTTGATTTGATTTCTAACGGCCATAAACGGCCATATTTTTGATTCTAACGGTCTTGTGGAGTTGTTTCAGCATGAATGAGGTATTTAACCTCCACCAAACTTCAAAAAAGACAAGGAGACAAAGTGAAAAAGTTTAGAGTCAAAGTACAAAGCCCTCAATCAATTCCAAGCCAAAAAGAGTGAGAAAACTAAGAGATTCCTTAGCCAAAAGCTTTCCATCTTTGAGGAATCCAACTTTCAAGTATTTGGCATTTAGTGAGGTCCAAAGATTCCAAGGGAAAAGGCTTGAAGAGTCTCCATCAAGAGCTACAACGAATTTCTTATTGCTCAAAAGGAGTTTGTCTAGTTTTATTAATTGTATTCATATTCTTTTGTCTTTAGCTAGTTTCAAGGGAATTTGAAACTAGTGTGAGGTTTGTTGGTGAGCCAATTGATAAAACCAACTAGGGTTGCTTGTAAGCCCGAAGCCAAAACAAGTAAGTGAGGTTTGTTGGTGAGCCAATTGATAAAACCAACTAGGGTTGCTTGTAAGCCCGAAGCCAAAACAAGTGTGTAAGGTTTTGACTTGTGAGCCTGGTAAAACAAGTCGGCTGTAATCTAAAGATTATAGTGGAAATTTCCAAGTGGAGCTTGGGGAGTGGATGTAGGTGCTAGGTGCACCGAACCACTATACTTCTTGTGTGTTTGCATTGCTTCTCTTTTTATCTTCTTTTGCTCTTTAATTGTTGATTTATTTCATTGCTTCCGTTGCACAATTATTTGAGCACTATCACTCTTCACCTTAAAACTTGGTAGCACATATATTGCTTTAATTTTTTAAATACCCAATTCACCCCCCCTCTTGGTCACCATATCTGGGCAACACTAGGAGTGGAGAAGTTGTGATCAATGCCATTTTTAGAACAATAATCATCAAAAAATTGATTTTCAAATTATGTTTTGTGATCACTCCTTATTGAAATTATAGAAAGGTTTTTCTGATTTGAAACCTTTTTGTGAAATTTTTTAAATACTTTAAAAGTTTCGTCTTGGTGCGCAATAAACAAAATCCATGTAAATCGAGAAAAATCATCTACAATCACAAGGGCATATTTCATACCTCCTAGGCTTATTGTCCTAGTTGGTCCAAATAAGTCCATGTGAAGTAGCTCTAAAGGTCTAGATATTGAAACCAGATTTTTAGATTTTAAACTTCCCCTTGTTTGTTTATCCATTTGGCATGCATCACAAACATGATTAAAATCAACTTTAAACTTGGGCATGCCTCTAACAAGATTTTTGGAAATTAACTTGGCAATAGTATGCATGCTAGCATGACCCAATCTTCTATGCCATAATAAGCAAGACTCCTTGGTCTTAGCATTCATTGCAACTAGACTGGAACTACTTGACATGGCAAGATCATTTAAATCTACCACATAAATATTTCCTAATCTATGTCCAATGAATTTGCTACTAGGATCAAGAAGGCTTGTTACTATACACATAGATGATTTGAAGATAACTTTGAAACCTTTATCACACAATTGACTAATACTCAATAGATTGTGCTTCAACTTATCTACTAGCAGGACATTTTCAATGAAAGTACAGGGAGTTATCTTGATCTTACCAATTCCAATTATTTTTTTTTGCCATTGTCTCCAAATGTAACCATACCTCCTTCTTTCATTTCCAAGGTGTGAATTGATCCTTGTCACCCATCATATGTCTTGAGCAGCCACTGTCAAGATACCATTTTTTCTTTAATTTCTAGGCTGCAAGACATTCCTGCAATAAAATTAAGGAGTGCTTTTAGGTACCCAAGCTAACTTGGGTCCTTTCGGGTTAGCTGAGTTGTTTCATTTGAGAATCCAAATCTTTCTTACATTATGGACATTTCTAATTGTATTACTGTTAAAAGCTTTATGTCATAATCTTTTGCAAGCAAAACATTTGATTCTGGAATTTTGAAATAATTCTAATTTTGAAATTCTAGATGCATGAAGTGCAGAAATAGCAGGTCTTGCATTTAAATTCTTGGGAACATATGAAGCAGGTTTTGACATGGAAATAGAGTCTTTTGTAACAACAGTTTTATAAGAAGTAAGCTTGGGAACAAAGTCCCTTTGTTTCACAAAAGTGGTAGCTGAAACATAATTTGAATTTAAAGCATTGAAACATATTCTAGCTTTATTCCCAGAAATTCTTTGTTCTTTAAGAATTAACTCAAGCTTATTAGAAGATAAAGTTAATTTTTCAACAAGTGACTTGAGTTTTTCTATCTCCTTTTTCAACTCATTGTTTTCTTTTAGCAACACTTCATTTTTGTCTTTCAATTCATTATTCTCATTTTTCAAATCATTGCATTTTTTAGAAAAAATGTGAAGTTCCTTTCTCAATAAATTGTTCTTTTTCGAAACTTCATTTTTCTCTTTGAGTAAATAATCATTGATGTGCTTTAATGATCTAATCTTTACTCTAGCCTTTTAAAATTCAGATAGTAAATCATGGAATGTAGAATTTAATTCTTCAAAAGTAAATTCAATCTGAGTATCGGAAGAATTTACCTTATCCTCGAGACCCATTAGACATAGATTTGCTATTTTCGTAGTCTCTTCTTCTTCAGTTGAAGTGAAGTCTTCACTATCGCTCCACGTGGCCACCATTGCTTTCTTTTTCTTTTTTCTGAAAGATTTCTTTAATTAAGGATAGCCCAGATGAATATGCCTCGGTTTCTTACATTCATAGCAGGTAGGGGCTTGTTCTTTATCTTTATCTTTGTCCTTGTCCTTTTCTTTTGACTGTTCTCCTCGCTATAGAATTTTCTATAATACCTTCCTTTCTTCTTTCCCATAAACTTTTTGAATCTCCTTACAACCATTGCAATATCTTCATCTTCAAGATCGTCTTCAGAGGAGGAGTCACCTTCAGTTTCTTCATCATCTTTAGATTCTAATGTAGCCTTGAATGCAATCATTTTCTTCTTTTTCTGATCATCATCCATTCTATGCTGCATGGCTAATTTGTGAGTGATGAGAGATCCCATTAATTCATCCATTGTTAGAACATTCAAGTCTTTAGCTTCCTAGATGGCTGTGACTTTAGGATCCCATTTGTCAAGAAGTGATCTCAAGATTTTCTGTACTAAGTCAGCATTTGAATATACCCTACCAAGACTTTTCAAACTGTTAATAATATATGTAAATCTAGTATACATTGTAGAAATACTTTCATTAGGCTCCATCTTAAACAATTCATAATTGTGCACTAAAAGATTTATCTTTGAATTTTTCACTTGTGAAGTTCCTTTATGGGTCACCTCAAGTTTAACCCAGATTTTCTTTGCTGAAGAACAGATGGAAATTCTGTTAAACTCATTTGAGTCCAAAGCACAGTAAAGCAGGTTCATGGCTTTGGCATTCAATTCCCCTAATTTTATGTTGTTTTCATCACATTCCTCTTCAAGCATAGGAACATCCATGCCATCAATTTTAGTCATGGGAACATGTGACCCTTTAAGAATGACCTTCCACAATTGAAAATCAACAGCTTGAATATAGATTTTCATACGTGCTTTCTAATAAGAATAATTTATGCCTATGAAGAGTGGAGGTTTGTTTGTTGATTAACCTTCGGCCAAAGACGTACTCATGGGATGAGCCATCAATATTTACTCTAGTGTATTCAGAGACTCTGCTTTGATACCAGTTGTTGCCCAGGTGACTACCCAAGAGGAGGGGTGATTGGGTCTTTTAAAAATTTAAACAAGTAATATGCAATTTCAAAATCCTTTGCAACTGGTAGGTGCTGTGATAAGGTTATAGAATACAGAAGCTTAGCAAAGTAGAGAAAGCACAACACAAACACACCAAATTTATAGTGGTTCGAAGCAACCCATCTCCTACATCTACTATCCAAGATACCACTTGGGATTTCCACTATATTCACACCCAAATATAGTAAGATTGTTTTACAGGATCATAATCCAAAACCTCTACACTTTGGTTTTACGGGATCACCAAAGAGAACCCAACACCTTTTGATTTTAATAGGCTCACCAAAGAAACCTAAACTTGGTTTTCACAAGATCACCAAGAACCTAAACTTGGTTTTTCAACCGGGCTCACCAATAACCCAACAATTCAAAGATTGAATTGAAAATAAATGCAACAATAAATGACAAACTCAGGTTGTCAAATAGTTACCAGTGCAGCTCGTTGGAAGTCCACTTGAATGTACTTGAATGAACTTTAATGACTTCAATGGCTTCTTCCAAAGTTGATTTAAGCTTTTGATTAGAGTAGTTGAGGGCTTGAATGCAGACTTGAATGCACTTGTGCTCTATCTCTTATGGTTGGTTGGATATTCAATGAAGCTCTTTCCTTTTTGAACTTTCTTCTTCTTAATTGCTTCAAGGTAGTTCAAATCTTTCAAATTTAAAGTCTTCCATCATTCCAAGGCAGTTCTAGCCCTTGTAGACCATTAAAAAATAATTTTTGACTGCTGGAGCACCTTTTGGCATTCAAAAATAAATTCTGGAACTAGCCGTTAGATATCTGGAAGTGACATTTTAGTCGGCTCAGATTCCTTCAAGTCGGCTCAGATCCTTCGAGTCGATAGGTCGAGTCGCTAGTTCTTTAATGTAGTCGGCTCTTTATCTCAGGGTGCAAATTGTCACTCTAGACGAGTCGGCTCTTTACAGCTCGGGTCGGCTCGAACTTGAATCTTGAAATTCTTGAACTCAAGGAGTTGGCTCTTTTCATCTTGGGTCGGCTCTTCTTCTCAGGTTCGAAAAATCTTACTCTGGAAGAGTCGGCTCGATGCAGTTCGGGTCAGCTCACTTTCTCAGGCTTCTGAAATTAGGTCTGGCAGAGTCGGCTCTTTCTATGTTAGGTCGGCTTGCCTGGCTATTCTCAGAAAACTTTGATGAAATGGACTCTGGAAGAGTCAGCTCGGACTGATTCTAGTCGACTCAGATTTAATAGAGTCGGCTCGGATTGCTGCATTCTAGAATCCTTGCTGTGTGCCAGTAAGTAGAGTCGGCTCTCCTTGTCTTGGGGTCGGCTCGAGTGTCTTCTTTAGGATTTTTACAATTCAAACTTAAAAAAAGACTCTCACCAACTCTTTTACAATTTCAGACAAACCAACTCAAGGCAAAATCTAAGGCACACACACTTATAGAAGTAACCCTTTTACTTGATTTTTCTTAGCATTTTCATTGGGTTCTTCTTTACAAAAACACTTACAACACAACTCAAGCAAGAAAGTAAAATTGTAGGAGTTGAAGTTTGAACATGTTATACATCCTACAAAAACTTATCAAACACTTGAAGAGTTGTCAGTAATTAATGTACATGTTCCAATGTTTGGTTATCATCAAAATCACTTATGGGGTCAATAGAGTGTATTTCTAAATGGTTTTCTATCTGAAAAAGTTTTTGTCGAACAACCATCTGGTTTTATCGATCACACATTTCCAAATCATGTTTTTAAGTTGAATAAAGCTTTTTATGGTCTTAAACAAGCACCTAGAGCCTAGTATGACAGGTTAAGTAAGTTTTTAATTGGAAATAATTTTATACTACCCTGTTTATTCAAAGAAAAGACAATAATATTTTAGCTGTTCAAATTTATGTTGATGATATAATATTCGGATCTACTGATGAATCTTTGTGTCAAGATTTTGCTAAGTTAATGCAGGTGAATTTGAAATGAGTTTAATGGGTGAGCTAAGCTACTTCCTTGGGCTTCAAATAAAACAATCAAAGGAAGAAATTCTGATCAACTAAGCCAAATATATTAAAGAGATTATCAAAAAGTTTGGCATGGAATCCTGCATGCAGACTTGATAAAGATGAAAATGGCACAACTGTTGATCAAAAATTGTAAAGAGATATGATCGGTTCTCTACTTTATTTAACTGCCAGTAGACCTGATATTCTATTTAGTGTTTGTATGTGTGCACATTTTCAATCTAATCCAAAAGAATCACACATCATTGCTGTTAAAAGAATCATCAAGTATCTTAAAGGCATATGCAATTTAGGATTATGGTATTCTAAGCATTCATCTTTAAAACTAATTAGTTATTCTGATGCTGATTATGGAGGCTGTAAGATTGATAGAAAGAGTACAAGTGGCACTTATCAATTTCTAGGTGTTAACTTGATTTCATGGCACTGTTATAAACAGAACTTTGTAGCACTGTCTATTGCTGTAGTAGAGTATGTGGCTGCGAGGAGCTGTTGTGCACAAGTGTTCTAAATCAAGCAACAGCTAGAAGATTATGGTATTATCCAACCTAAAATTCTTATTAAATGTGATAATACTAGTGCTATTAATTTATCTAGAAATCAAATTAAGCATTCTAGAGCTAAGCATATAGAAATTAGACATCTTTTCATTCGAGATCATGTTTTGAATAATATTGCAGAATTAGAATTTGTGCCTATAGAAGATCAACTTGCTGATATTTTTACCAAACCTCTTAGTCAAGATAGATTTGAAAAGATTAGAGGTGAATTAGGCCTATGTGACCCATATTAAGAGTTTTGACCTAATTTTTCAAAAATGAGGAAAAATTATCTAGATATTTTAAAATTCTCTTTAGAGCTTATGACCACCTTCTTTAGTGCTAAGGAACCGATGGAATTTTATTTTTTGGTTTTCTGAGTTTTAGCCTTGACTTGTGCTCGAGCCAACTTGAGCACCTTGCTGCTCTGTCGAGCTGACTCGAGAGTCGGGCTGATACTTTTTAAATAGGGCATCATAGATTTCAAATCTCAATTTCTTTTTGCCCTTCCTATTTTGCTTCAACTATTCCCTATTCCTAACCTAGGAAAAATGGTGGGGACACCGGAGGCACCAGAATAAGATAGAGGCTTTTGAACCCTCTATGAATTGATCAATAATTTATGAGTCCATCTATAATAAGGGCTTAGCCCATCTGAGTCCATTTTAGTTGTTATTTGAATCTTTTGAGTTGTTATTTCAGTTCTGTACTAGTCAGCTCATGTTGAGCTAGTTCAATCCAATGCTAGTCAGCTCATGTTGAGCTAATTTTATTTTTTTGAGTCCTATCCAAGCATACTGAAGACTCAAGACTATATCATACAAGTGAAGACCAAGTCCAACTAGATTAAAGACATGGAAGTATAGCCCAAGTCCAACCCAGCTTGAAGATTTGAAGACCCCAGGAGAAAAGTTCAGAAAACCCTGATTTCTTGCAGATGCCCTCCAGATGCCCAGATTCCCTTCCAGATGCCAAAGTATATTCAAAGATAAGGGCATCCATGATTCCAGAGGTCCATCTGCATCCTATCCCAAAGAAATCAAGCCCAGGCACCAAGCCCAGGCCCCTAAGAAGCAAGATACCAGGGAATATTCCTGCTACCTGGCAACCAGGCCACCCCAGCTTCCAGAGGCCCAAACCCATGCGCCCGAGTCCCTTTGGGCCGGCCTCTTGCTGCTCCTAGAAGCCCAACACGCCCCCCTAGGTGTCCTTGGAGTGTTGGCCAAGTCAAGATAATTTTTAGGAATTTTTTCTACCTAATGTTTCCTTATTTTCTAGCTAGGGTTTGAGAGGGAAAAGGATTCTTATGTAAAGACTTATGTGCCCTTGGAGCCCAAGGTTAAGGGTCTATTTAAGGGACCCTAGCCTCTTGTATGAAACTCACTTTTTGATATGAATTAAAACCTTGAGTTCTTCTATTGAGTTGTGTGATACCCTGCTGTGTGCATAAAGGGGTTTGTAAGAATTTTTCTTCTCGGTGTTTGCAATCACCTTCCTGCTGCTAACAAACCCTCCAAATCCCTGGATGCCCACTCCAAAAGAAGCCTTCCCTTGTTGTTTTTCCTTTGTTTTCTTGTTCCCTTGTGAGTTTTCTAACCCCTGACAGGTCATTTGTAGGTCCCCGAGTTCGTACGAATCCAACGACTCCAGCCAAGCCTTAATCGGACCACCGAGCAGAAAGCCGGGTATCCGCGGGTCATTGGCTCGGTTTTCTAGGCCGCATCCATCGAGGAACGAGAGACCCCTTCACTGCGATCTTCATAGACCTTGTCAGGTACACCCCTCTACCTCCAGTAGTTTTATTGTAGGAGAACTTGCCCTAACCGAGGCTTCTCAGCCCCGGCGATCCTTCTTTGCTACTTTTCTATGTCCTAATCTGCATGCTGATCTTCTAAAATTCATACAAAATTTCCTATAACTTATTTTAATCAAAAATCTAGGAATTAGTCACTCACCCCACATATAAAACATACAAAAAAAGAATTGCATGCATATTAGTCCCCCATCATTTGGTATCAGAGCTTAGAATAGGGCTTATTTTCTTCAATTTTTTTGTCCATATATGCTCTATTTTTTTAATTATTTCTTCCAGATAAAAATTTTAAAAATTCTGAAATTTATTTTTCTGGATTCATCATAATTCACAGTAAGTTTAAAATTTTCTCAGATTTTATTATGGCCTGTGAATATTTTGCAAGCTGAAATACAGCCTGCAAATCTTCAGCTCTATTTTTTCTGCAAGACAAGCTTGGAAGTTTTAGGGTTTTGATTAGCATCTTTCTGCATATCTTTTAATTTTAGTTTATTTCCTGCATATTAGGGCATAAATTGCATGTTTTCTTATATTTAAAAAAAAAAATTACATATTCTTCAAAAATACCAAAAACATCTAAACCCTAATTTGCATCCTCATCTGCCTGCCATCATTGCATAATTTACTTTTAAGGGCACTCTTGTTATATCAGATGGGGGGAGGAGTTGATAACCTCTCCTTAGCTCAAAACCACATCCCTTGCATTCGGTCCCAAGCCTTAACCTAAAAATTAACTAGACTTAATTTGCCCTAGTGGGCTAGGGACACCAACTGGTCGGGTCCGGGCTAGTGTTAGATCACTGTGTCAAGTTAAACTGTGTGTGCCTTGTGCTCAGTGTCTAGAACGGTGATTTAGGGATTCAATCCCGAAGGGCTTGTATTCTGGTCTGCCTACCTGGCCAATCTCTGATTGGTGTCTAGGATTGGCAATCAGGGACCTAACACTCCCCTTACACCTGCCTGGCTGAGTACAGGGTTACTATAGGCTAGTTTGCCACCCTGATTGAGCATCTAGTTTGGAATCTAGGTCTAGTCAACTATAGTCGGTCTGATCGAGTCTTGCATGAGCACTAGATCAGGGGTTTCATATCACCCACCTCCTTCACAAATGTCTAAACCCATGGAAAATTTGCAAGCCCAAATAAAAGCACTCACTGAGCAACTAACCCAATCCATGGCCCAGTTGACTATTCAGTTAACTCAGTCGGTACCCAAACCAACAATAGAATTGACCATCTTGCCAATAGGTTTGACCAGTTAGGAGGCCGTGTAGGGACCATAGCAAGAACCCATGGGTCACAATCTGAGCCAGATCCTGAGTCCCCTCAACCTAGGAGGACCCCAAATCCTAATCTATACCATGAGGTCGAACCTAGGAGAGCCCCTTATCCTGACCCGTACTACAATCCTCAACCTATGAGGATCCCAAATCCTGATCAATACCGAGAGGTTGAACCTAGGAGAGCCCCTTAGCCTGACCCATACTATAATACTGAACCTAGAAGAACCCCTTACCATGACCCTTATTATGATACTGAACCTAGAAGAACCCCTTACCATGACCCTTATTATGATACTGAACCCAGGAGAACCCAATACTCTGACCCATATAGGGAGCCCAACCCTAGGAGAACCCAATATTCTGACCCATATAGGGAGTCCAACCCTAGGAGAACCCAATATCCTGACCCATATAGGGAGCCCAACCTTAGGAGGACCCCATACCATGATCCATCGTTAGAACCTGACCATAGAGCTGACCCAAAATCCTATGACCCCAGATCCTATAATCCCATGATCCATAGATCTGTACCCTTGTCCTATGAGCCCAGAGAACGCATAACCCCTAAGTATCAGCCTAGTACTAGTCAGGTTTCCCCTAGTCAACTTGAACCCCATATGATTAGTACCCCTAAATATGAGCCCAGTAGTGAGCCACTACCCCTTAGGCAACCTGAACCTACTAGGATTAGTGTCCATAATCAGATACCAGGACCTAGCCAATTTTTCCCTAGCCGACCTTCTCCAACCATTCCTGAGATTGACAAGGCTTACATTAACGCGGAAGTGTATGAAGCTGATGCGAGCCTAGTGGATGAGTATGAGGGAGAAGAGGAGACACCTTTAGATGACCTAGAATTAGCTGACCCAATAGATACCCAGGTAGAAACCAACCCATAGCTAGTTGGCCTTGACCACATCCAACCTAAAGCTATAGTGGAAGAACAAATAAAGGAAGAGAACCTAGGTACTGCTACTAGAGCCTTACCTGAGGAAACCATAGAGGAGAGCCAAATTATAGAGTCTTGTCCTAAAATACAAGAACCTGAAGAATTTATTAAGGACCTGATCTCTTTGAATCTATACCTTCAAGATGAGCCCCCTCCTATAGTTCCCATTAAGGACCTCTTCTCCGAAATTGGTGACCCATCCTTCCATTATGCAAACCCTGTAAATATAACTCAACCTCGTAAGGTTAACCTCATTAGTCTAGGATTAGTCCCTGACGCCCCTTCTTTTATCCTACTTTATCCAACTAACCTTGAACCTTTTTCCCTACCCTACCAGACTAATTTTGAATCCACTTCCTATTTTCTGCCCTTTTCAGATACCTCCAGCATTTCTAGGATCATTAGATTGCATTTAGCTGAGATTAGTATACTTCATGCATTCATCACGCATGTTAGGTTTGCATCTTACTTCTGGCATACTCTTTGAAATTTGCTAGGAGTTCACTGTAAATTTTCATGTGCATGTCAAGCTAGGATCAAACCTAGAGAACCTATAATCTATTAGGTTTAGATCCAAAGAGTTCAATAAAATTTCCTTCGATAGGAATGCATAGTCGAGTCTGTTAGATGTCAGTATGAGTCCTTTGCATCATTTGTTAGGAGTCTGCATGTGCCTAGCATGTTCACCACTCGCACTAATCTTAAAACAACTGGCTAATTCCCGAAGAAGGGTCAAAGAATTTGATGTAGTGGATTCTATCTTGGTTAGGCTTAGGCCTAAAAGAAGCTTCATGCTCGCAAAGCTGGACCTTTTAAAGTGATAGAGAAGGTTAGATCAAATGCCTAGGTGTTAGACATGCCTTCGGATTTGGGCATTATTTCTACCTTCAATATTATAGACCTGGTTAAGTACAGGGATCCGGCACCGATACCTAGTGAGGCTTTTGAACCTATTCCTTTTCATTATGAGTGACCCTAACCCAGAGTGTCCACTAATAAATTTGGCCTGAGAGAGGAGAACGGATCGAGCGTATCCTGGACGATCAAGCCATTGTGACCCAGGGCCACGGTTATCAACGCTTCCTGGTCCGATGGCAAGGCCGGCCAGAGTCAGACGATTCATGGATTTCTCACGAGGACTTGCAGCACCTCAACCCAGACCTCCTTGAGAGATATGTGAGCCAGCTTGATCTTCACTTGACAGGGTCGAGTTCCTCTTACCCCGGGAGAATTGGTGGGGACACCGGAGGCACCAGAATAAGACAGAGGCTTTTGAACCCTCTATGAATTGATCAATAATTTATGAGTCCATATGTAATAAGGGCTTAGCCCATCTGAGTCCATTTTAGTTGTTATTTGAATCTTTTGAGTTATTATTTCAGTTCTGTACTAGTCAGCTCATGTTGAGCTAGCTCAATCCAATGCTAGTCAGCTCATGTTGAGCAAATTTTATTTTTTTGAGTCCTGTCCAAGCATACTGAAGACTCAAGACTATATCATACAAGTGAAGACCAAGTCCAACTAGATTGAAGACATGGAAGTATAGCCCAAGTCCAACCCAGCTTGAAGATTTGAAGACCCCAGGAGGAAAATTCAGAAAATCCTGATTTCTTACAAATGCCCTCCAGATGCCCAGATTCCCTTCCAGATGCCAAAGTATATTCATAGATAAAGGCATCCATGATTCCAGAGGTCCATCTGCATCCTAGCCCAAAGAAATCAAGCCCAGGCGCCAAGCCCAAGCCCCTAAGAAGCAAGATACCAGGGAATATTCCTGCTACCTGGCTACCAGGCCACCCCAGCTTCCAGAGGCCCAAACCCATGCGCCCGAGCCCCTTTGGGCCAGCATCTTACTGCTCCTAGAAGCCCAACACGCCCCCCTAGGTGTCCTTGGAGTGTTGGCCAAGTCAAGAGAGTTTTTAGGGATTTTTTCTACCTAATGTTTCCTTATTTTCTAGCTAGGGTTTAAGAGGGAAAAGGATTCTTATGTAAAGACTTATGTGCCCTTACTTGGAGCCCAAGGTTAAGGGTCTATTTAAGGGACCCTAGCCTCTTGTATGAAACTCACTTTTTGATATGAATTAAAACCTTGAGTTCTTCTATTGAGTTGTGTGATACCCTGCTGTGTGCATAAAGGGGTTTGTGAGAGTTTTTCTTCTCGGTGTTTGCAATCACCTTCCTGCTACCAACAAACCCTCCAGATTCCTGGATGCCCACTCCAAAAGAGGCCTTCCCTTGCTATTTTTCCTTTGTTTTCTTGTTTCCTTGTGAGTTTTCTAACCCCTGACAGGCCGTTTGCAGGTCCTCGAGTTCCTACGAATCCAACGACTCCAGCCAAGCCTCAATCGGACCACCGAGCAGAAAGCCAGGTATCCGCGGGTCATTGGCTCGGTTTTCCAGGCCGCATCCATCGAGAAACGAGAGACCCCTTCACTGCGATCTTCATAGACCTTGTCAGGTACACCCCTCTATCTCCAGTAGTTTTATTGTAGGAGAACTTGCCCTAACCGAGGCTTCTCAGCCCCGGCGATCCTTCTTTGCAACTTTTCTAGGTCCTAATCTGCATGCTGATCTTCTAAATTTCATACAAAATTCCCTATAACTTATTTTAATCTTAAATTCGGGAATTAGTCACTCACCCCACATATAAAATATACAAAAAAAGAATTGCATGCATATTAGTCCCCCATCAATAAACCTTAGAACTCCTCTAAACCCTTCCTAAACATTAATCCAACCTAAATGGCACCTAAGAAAGCCATAGGGAAGAAGTCAAGAAGGGTTGTGCGGACCGTGGCAGAGAAGTGAAGAACCAAAAGGAGGCTTGACACTTCGAATCCCGCAAATGAGCCACATGAAGAACATGAAGAAGCACCGGAAGCTCCAAGATAGATAGTTCTGATGGGCAATAGGAAAGATACTTCTGATCATTGCATTGATTTTACATTTTTAGAGCAAGAGAATTTAAGAATTGGTGATTGGCTCATTGCACAAGGTTGGAAGTCGTTTTGTATGTTGAACTTGCCCACATTTCCAAATCTTGTAAGACAGTTCTTTGAAAACATATCCCTTGGTGCATTTCATGTAGAATCAGTGGTAAAAGGGAAACATATTGAAATAAATGAGCAAAAATTAAGTGACATTTTACAAATACCTAAGGAAGGAGAGAGCTTTTTGGTTTTAAAGGAAAAACAAATGACCTTGAGGTTGATTCTTTAGAGGAATGATATTACTGGTGTTGTACATGTCAGGGCTAATCAACTTTCATTGGAGATGAGGTTGATTCATAACATCATTAGTCGCATTTTTCTACCCTGGACTGGTAGATTTGATTGGGTAAGCAAGAGGGATCTGGTGTTTGTGAGAAGTTTAGTTGAGAGGGAGGCCCTCAACTTACCTTATACTATGATATCCCAGATTAGGGAAGCTGCTCGTAGGGCACGAGCATGTCTTCCGTATGGCATGGTTTTCACATTGCTCTTTCAAGATGCTCAGGTAGATTTGTCTGGTGAGGATAGCAGGCCATTACTTCATAAAGACAAATACAATATTAAATCTTTGACCAGGATGGGATTCCTAAAAGTTGATGGACATTGGATCAGGAAGAGTTCAGGACTTCCAGTGGCACATGCAGATGACGATTCAGGAGATGATGATCAGACTGTTAAGGGACAGGATACCGAGGTTGAGCCACAGGTTGATGAGGCTGGACCTTCGAGCCAACTCCTTCTACACCTCGATCACCTATGAGAGGATCTACTACTGTTGGTTCAAGTGATGATAGCAGACTGCAGCTAATTCTAGATGAGATCTCTAGTCTTCAAAGAGGCAGATCAAAGACAGATGCCAGGATACTGGCACTTCATACAGAGATGAGAGATGGCTTCCAGGAGATTCTACTGATTCTTCAGCAGATCAGGGCAGCCAATCATTCAGCACCTCCTCCATCTTCAGCAGGACCTGATATTCATGATACAGATTATGGACAGGCAGAGGCAGTGCATTCTACTGATATTCCTACAGTTGCTACTCTTGTTGAGCTTGGTACTGGCACTGATATTGGAGATACTCCGGTGACAGAGATTTTATCGACTACCAGCACCCTTGCTTTTTCTGTTGATCCTCCTTCTGCACTGCCTACACCTATATTGATTTCTTCTGAAGCTCCAGCTAAAACTAAACCTAGAACTTCTAAGACTTCAACCCCTGTTAGGACTAGACTTAGGGACCTTAGACCTAGGTTCCCTAAATTTAGACCTGCTCCTGGTATTTTAGAGGTTGGTTATTCTTCTAGTGAAGAGGAACCTAGTGATGATGATCCTAGTCCATTCTTTTGACTTTTAGGATTTATTATTTAGTATTTCTTGTTGTTGTTTGTGATACTATTTTTGGTGTGCTTTGGAACATTTGTAATGTATCATCTTTGTATTGACACTTTTTATCTATATATATCTCTTTTCTTATGTTTCACTTGATACATGTTCAAATAATTTTGAATGATTTAATTTTTAAATGAATGATTCTCTCTATATTATATATTTTTGTTGATGACAAAAAGGGGGAGAAGAGTGTGCATGAAATGGAAAATATGAAAATGTGAACATGAAAAATGAGACAAGCATGAAAATACGAAGAGGATATTGCTATATAAGAATGGAGGAGCTTTTGTTAAGCTTTTATTGAAACTTATTTCAAATACAAAGTAATATTGTGAAGATTTGATACTTAGTGCATGGATGATACAAATCATACATTGCCTTGATACTCATCAGTTCAACAACTTGATACTTGATTTGGCTTGATACACACTACTTTGAATACTTTTTAATACATGTGAATATAATACTTAGTATATCATTACGGGTAATTGTAAAGTGTTTTAAATCCTGTTCATGCCCAGTGTTTTGTCATTATCAAAAAGGGAGAGATTGTTGACCCCTGGAATGATGTTGATGATCACAAAATATTAGAGCATGTATGCTTTACTAATTCTTTCAATTACTTAAGAAGTTTTTGTAGGAAAATGTTTTTCTTTATATTAGTTAGTTTTCTATCTGGTGAAAGGTATTCCAACATTGTATGAAATCTTATATACTTTAAATTGTAAAGCCCTAATGCTTCTCATCTATGTAATCTTGTAAAAGGACTATAAAATTGTAAAAATAAGAATAAGAAGGTTAGTTCTTGTTGGAATCTTGATTTGAAGAACTTTGAAGAAGTTGTGAAGCATAAAAGGAATTTTTGTAAGAGCCGACTCCCATTCTAGAAAAAATTTTAGAGTTTCAGTATCTCGAGCCGACTCAAGCCTCAAGAGCCGACTCAATGAAGAACTCTTGATTTTGGTGTCTGAGACCTCGAGCCGACTCAAGCCCAGAAGAGCCAACTCATCTAGAGTTAGGTTTGTTGGTGACTGTGACTTTGAACTGACTCAACCTTGAAGAGCTGACTCAAGTAGAATTTGAATTTGCATTGACTGAGAGTTCGAGCCGACTCAACCTAGAAGAGCCAGCTCATAGAATTTTTTTTAGGTTGTCTGAGACTTCGAGCCGACTCATGGACCTCGAGCCGACTCGAGTGACGGGTTTTTGCAGTCTATCGGCTAGTTGCAGAACTTCAATTTTGAATTCCAAAAACCCTCCAATGGCTCTATTTCGGTTCCTTAGGCCCTACAACGGCTATTTCAGATGGAAGACTATAAAGGAGAGTATTTATGAAGATTTAAACAATTTTTTAAGGGATTATTCATTGTAAGTTGAAAAGTTTTCAAGTCTTTCACTAACCTACTTCAAGAGCATTCAAGAAAGGATTCAAAGCTTCACCAACTATTATTTATTCTTTAATCAAATTTTTGAAGAAGAAAAGAAGTAGCTTGAAGAGCATTAAAGAGCATTCAAAGCTAGGCTTCACTTTGATCTTCTTCGACAACACTTAAACAAGTTTGGTTTGTTGTATAGTTGCTTAATATTTTGATATATCTTATTTTTCTCTCCAAGAATAGCAAGGGGCTATGTCTTAAGAGAGTGGTAAAGGTTTTTAGGTGAGCCTTTTAAAACCTAGGTTGGGTTCTTGGTGATCACAGTATAAAACCAAGATTAGGTTTTCTTTGGTGAGCCCGGTTTTAAAAACCAAAGAGATTTAGGTTCTTGGTTAGCCCGTGTTAAAACTAAGTGTGAGGGTTTTCTTTGGTGATCCCGGTAAAACCAAAGAATATAGGTTTCGATTGTGAGCCAGTTAAAATAATCTAACTGTATTCTGGTTGGGGGATATAGTGGAAATTCCAAGTGGTGCTTGGGTAGTGGATGTAGGAGTGGGTTGCTCCGAACCACTCTAAATATCTTGTGTTTGTGATTGTCTTGATTGTGCTTAATTGCTTGTTTCCGCATTGCATATTTCATCACAACACTAAAATGATTTTTAAATTACACATACTTGCTAAAGTTTTTACAATCCCAATTCATCCCCCTCTTGGGAAGCCACCTGGGAAACATTTTTTGATTTTTCATGCTCTTCATTTTGACTCCAAACCCTAACATTCCACTCGAAACAATCTCCAATCCTCCAAAATCCAATTCTCAAAGCTTCAATTTCTTCATTCTTGCAAAAATTGTTGCAATGGCTCCTAAGACAGCTATGGAAAAGAGATCAAAAAGATCGGCACCCTCTGTAGAAACTGAAAGAAGATCAAAACGTCAACAAGAAGAGCTAACTCGAACAGTGGAAGAACAAGAGGAAGAAAGAGAATAGTTGGCCACTGCTCCATCTCCAAGACAGGTAGTTTCTATGACAAATCAGCTTGTTACTAGTGGTAGATGCATCATTTTCAACTTTTTAGAAGAAAATAGATTAAAAATCAGAGATTTAATTGAAGCACAAGGTTGGACATACTTATGTTCTTTAAATATTTCTACTTATCCAACACTTGTTAAAGCATTTTATGAGAACCTCAGACTAGAACCCCATCATATTGAGTCTACTATCAAGGGTAAAAGGGTTATAGTCATAGAAGAAAGGCTCCACTCTATTTTGGAAATGCCTGCTGAAGGGGTTAAACATTTGGTTTTAAAGGACAGAGAAAAGACCTTACAAGCAATTTTGGGCAGAACAAATATTGATGGAGTAGGGACTATAATGGCTAACACTCTTTCCCTAAAGATGAGACTACTCCATAGTTTTATTACCAGGATTTTTCTTCCAAGAACAGGGAGATTTGATTAGGTAAGTGAGCATGACTTGAGCTTCATGGAGCACATTATTCAAGGGGAGTCACTCAACCTGCCTTATATAATGATAATGCAGATGAAAGAAGCTGTTAGAAAGGTAAAGGCTTATTTACCATATGGTATGGTTTTAACATTACTATTTCAAGCCTCAAGGATCAGCCTAGAAGGTGAAGTTGGTAAATCCCTCCATCACACTGATACCTACACTACTAAATCACTCCTTGGAATGGGTTATATCTGTAGTGAAAGAGTATGGAAGAAGAAAGGGACTGAAGAAAGGGCAATTGCAGCTTCCAGCAGCAGCAGCAATTTTGAGGATGATAGTGAAGAAATTCCTAGGGAGATCTCCACTGCAGGATCTACAGTGCTAGAGGAGACTGTTCCCACTTTAAAGCATATATTTGATGTACCTATTACTGAGTTTGGGACCTCTACTGAGCCTGCTTCTGAGCTAGATGTACCTGAGTTTACTGATATGGAGATTAAGCATATTGATCTACCAACATCTCCACATTTGCTAGATTCCACTTATGTTCCTCCAGCACCATCAGTTTAGGATCCATATACTAACTTGACTAGTACTTCAGCGATCCAAGATTTTATGGCTTAACAAATGAGGACTTTGACTGACACACTGACTTGTTCCCGAACTAGTATGTTTGGCGAGTTTCACTAGTTGGTGGATGCTAGATTGGATCAATTTGGAGAAGAGATCAGAGATCTGTGCAGCAGGATTGACACACATGAGACCCCTAGATCTGTATCTCAGCCTGACTACAACCCATCATAGATACTATCTCATCTGGTTCTGATTCAATCATAAAAACTGTCAATCAAACTTTAGAAGAATTCAGAACAAAATAAAATGAAATTAGATTTAAAATGTGATCATTGGAAGAAGGAAAGAGGATGGAGGAAGACTACACAAAGGGTATTGGAATCCTATGATCAGAATTTGGGAGATTAAGAGGGTTTGCTGAAGCTTTTGCAAATGCACAAGCACTGAGCTAGTTGCTTTAAACACTGAGATCAAAAAGCTTCAAGAAGCAATAGAAGTGGTTCAATTTCAACTAGATCAGCTGAAAACAATAGTCATTGCAGCATTTGCCAATCCTACACCCAGACCTGTCCCTACACCTGGACCTACATCTACCACACATCCTAGGAAGCCAGCTGATGCGGAAAACAATGGGAATGACATGCTCTTAATCAAATTAGTAAAACTCAAATGAAAACAAAGCAAAAAGAGTTAGCCATTCAAAGCAAAGAACCTAGATATAAATAAAGGAAATTCTGAAATGTCACACAAAACCCTGAAATTTGTTCTATTCAAGATAATTAAGAGAGAAGGATCTTAGTGGTTAGGAAACCACTCAGATTAGAGCTAATTCACCTTACCAATTTCAGATCTGAAAGAGTTCATAAGAGGGCTTCCAGGCATTAAACTACTCTCTTGACTAACACACTCAGGGGGGGATTCTGGATGATAAGGAAATTATCCTAGGTAGGTTTTCTAGTTCTTAGCAAATCCAACCTCCTTCTTTGGAACTCAAGAATAAACCCGGGGATCCTGCAACAAAATTAGATGGAGGGATTAGGAAGAGAATTTATGATTGGGATAAAAGAAATAAAGAAACAAGATGGGAAGAGGTTGTGGAGGTTTGTCTTGAATCTTCCATGGCTCCTTAGCAGGATGACTTTAAGGTTTGTTGTAGAAACCCTTATTGCACTAGTTGTTGATGAGGCAACCCTTGGCAAGCTCTTGGAAGATTTCCTCTAAGCCGAATTCATGCAAGATCTTGGAGTGGAGAGAGAGAGTTGTAGATTACAGGATATCAAAACTTCAAGGCCTCACACCTTACCCTCTCATAGGGTACCAAACATCACAAGCAAGAGAACTTCTTTGGAAAAGAAAGGCTATTTTCTTCATTCATCATCATCTACCCTTTTTACAAAAACCAAGGACTCTTATAAGAATTTCTTTGCAGCCTTGTTTGTTTTTTAATTCAAAATGCAACTCCTAGAAAGGTGGGTCATCCCCATGAATGGAGGATAGATGGGTGGGGAGGTTGGCCAATTTAAAATTCCCTCTTCTTTGGTCAAATTTCCTTGAATTTGAACCTCCTTGTGATGTGGCAAGGAGGTGGCTTCCATGTGATGATGTGGCTTCTTTGGTGGTGAACCCGTGGACCATGCTCCCTTTGACTTTTGACTAGACAGTAACCCTTCATGATTTTGCAATTGGACTGGCTCGAACTTGACTTAAACAAGACTTAATGAATTTTGATTTAAATAGGACTCAATGAGACTTGACTCATGACTCAATTTAAAAGAAAACAAATGCAAAATTAAATTATTACAGGACTCAAATAAGAACTAAATTATTACATGACTCAAATAAGAACCTAGCTAAGCTTGCTGAAATCTCTTGTACCTGGTGTCCGCACTAATTCTCCCCTGGTGGAAGGAACTCGACCCTGTCGAGTAAGGATCAACCTGCTCATGATATCTTTCTAATAGGTCTGGGTCAATCTGTTGAAGATCCTCTCGGGTGATCCAGGAGTCCTCCGATTCGAGTCGTCCTTGCCAACGAACCAGGTAATGTTGATAACCTTTATTCCTAGTGGTAATTGCTTGATCATCCAAAATTTGTTCAACTCGATCTTTCCGGTCTGGTGGCTTTGGTGGTGGACATTCAGGTAAGGTTGCACTCTCAAAAATAGGACAAGGCTCAAAAGGCTCACTAGGATTTAATGCCGGTTCTTTATACTCTTTCAGATCAGAAATATTAAAGGTTGAACTAATATCATATTCTGGTGGCAACTCTAACACGTATGCATTAGGTCTAACTTTCTTAATTATTTTGAAAGGTCCAGCTCCTCGGGCATGTAGTTTCTTCATAGTTCCTGGTGGGAACCTTTCAGGTCTTAGTTTAATTATTACAAAATCTCCTTCATTATATTCTTTTGTTCTTTTCCGTGAATCAGCCATATGCTTATATACTTCGTTACTCATTTGAATTTTTTTTCTAATTTCTTTATGCAATTCTCTAATATGCTGTGCATATGACTCGGCAAACTCAGAAATTCGTGCATGTGTGGGTACCGGAATAAGATCTAAAGGCTTCCTAGGTTTGTAACCATGGACTATCTCAAAAGGACTTCTGCCCGTAGACCTATTGACCGAGCTGTTGTAAGCAAATTCGGCACGAGGGAGGAGAAGATCCCAATTACCTAGATTTTCACCAACTAAGCATCTTAACAGATTCCCTAGGCTTCGATTGACTACCTCTGTTTGTCCATCAGTTTGTGGGTGATAGGCAGTAGAAAATTTCAGTTTGGTTCCTAGCAAATGCCATAACGTCTTCCAAAAGTAGCTGGTGAACCTAACATCTCGATCAGACACTATGGTTTTAGGTAGCCCATGTAACTTGACCACTTCATCTAGAAAAAGTTTGGCTACCTTGGATGCATCGAATGTTTGCGAACATGGGATGAAATGGACCATTTTTGAGAACCTATCGACCACAACAAAAATTGAATCGTGTCTCCTTTGGGTATTAGGTAAACCTATCACAAAGTCCATGCTCAGGTCCTGCCAGGGACAATCAGGTACAGGTAAGGGTGTATAGAGTCCAGTGTTTTGCTTCTGCTGTTTGGCAACAGCACAAGTTCGACATCTGGCCACTATTTGGGCAACTTGTCGTTTCAGTCATGGCCAATAAAACTGGTCTTCTACAGCTAGGATGGTTTTATTTCTACCAAAATGACCAGCTAAGCCTCCGGCATGGGTTTCCCAAACTAGAAAGTCCCTTAAAGATGTTTTGGGAATACAGAGTTTGTTTTCTTTGAATAGGTATCCATCTAAAAGGGTGTATTCACTATGATCAGAGGATGGTCCTTATTTTAAAGCCTGAAAAATTTTACTAAAGTCTAGACAGGTGTCATATTCATCCTTAATTCTTTCAAAACCCACGACTTCGGTGCTAATTGAATTTATAAACAAGGCTTTACGACTCAAAGCATCAGCAACCTTATTTTCAGTTCCGGCATGGTGTTTCAGGACGAAAGTGTAGGCTTGGATGAACTCTACCCACTTGGCGTGCCTAGGATTCAGTTTCTTCTAGGAGCTTAGAAATCTAAGGGCTTCGTGATCAGAAAAGAGAACAAACTCTTGCGGTATCAGATAGTGTCTCCAATATCTCAAAGCCTAGACTACCGCATACAACTCTTTGTCATACATTGAATATCTCGCCCTAGTCTCATTTAACTTTTCACTAAAAAATGCCACTGGATGATTCTCTTGACTCAATACTCCTCCAATACCTACTCCAGAGGCATCACAAGCTACCTCGAAAACTTTAGAAAAATCCGGCAGTCTTAAGATAGGTGCTTGTGTCATCTTTTTCTTAATATCTAGGAAGGCTTTGTCAGCTGTTTTTGTCCATTCAAAACTTCCCTTCCTAATACATTCCGTTATCGGGGCAACAATGGAGCTAAATCCTCTAATAAATCTCCTATAGAATGTGGCCAATCCATGGAAGCTACGAACATCATGAACGATTTTGGGAACGGGCCATTCAACTATGGATCTTATCTTTTCAGGATCGGCTGAAACTCCATCAGGGGTGACAATGAAACCTAGGAAGGTAACTCTTTGGGTCATGAATTTGATCGACCAAAAATGGTCGCATCATGGTCAAATAGCCATGGCCTACCTAGGATGATGCTACTTACTCCCATAGGGAGCACATCACACCATATCTTTTCTTGATAGGATTGGAATTGGATCTGGACCTGACATCTAAATTTGATAGGTATCGAGGTAGCATCTATCCATGAAACTTTGTAGGGGTTGGGATGAGGGACAGTGGTTAATCCTAGACTCTTGGCTGCACTTGTTGAAATTGCATTGACACAGCTACCACTATCGATTATGATTTTACAAACTTTCTCCCCGATCTTGACAAAAGTCTATAGGATACTAGTCCTTCGCCAATCTTCCTGTACCTTATTTTGGGTCAAAATACATCTGACGACTCCTAGCATTTCTGATGAGTCAATAATCTCTTCATCCCCTTCATACTCATCAGCTAAACAATTATCGGCCTGATATACTTCTTCCACACAATCTGCTAAGGGCTCTATGGGCTCAGATTCATTTTCCTCTGCTGCTCCTATATGTAAGGCTCTATTTGGACAGTTGCTAGCATAGTGACCTACCTTTTGACATTTGAAGCATGCATTCGGATTCCTTTGGACTTCAGGTGCTTTCCCTTTATCATCTCTTCGGGTTTGAGGGGTGTTGTAATTGGGTCGATTATACCTTAACTGGTTTTGTCCTGGTTGCTGACTAGAAACACTAGGCCTAGGGGCTTCAGGTCGACGAAAAATTGGACCCCTATGGAATCGTTCTACATCACGCGCTATCTGGTATGCTAGCTCCAAATCATGGACTTCCCTCATGAATAGTTCTTTCTGGATTTCCTCTCTAAGTCCGGCTCTAAACCTAGACAAAGTCACTGACTCTGATTCATCGACATTGCATCTCATTACGAACTCATCAAACTTTGAAATGTACTCAGCCACACTTTTGTTCCCTTGTGTCAGTCTCTGCCATTGATCTAACAATCTCTGATGGTAGGACATAGGAAGGTATTTCTCTCTCAACCTACGTTTCATTGCTCTCCAAGTTACTATAGGGACATCTCCTCTTTGTCTAGCTAGTCTCTCAACATTTTCCCAATGTAACCTAGCTTGACACACAAGTTTAAGCTTTGCAAATTTACACTTCCTATCCTCACTCATCTCATACCAGTGAAAGTATTGGTCCATCTCACCTTCCCAATCAATGTAGATTTTGGGATCTAATATTCCATCGAAGGTGGGGGCTTCCAACCTAATGTTCTTCAAGGTTCGATCATCTTGGTCCAATTGGGCTGGGGTGGGTCTCCTAGGATTTGGTTCATAGATTCGATTAGGATCATGCTCTCGGAAAAGGCCTTGTCTTGGGATCATTCTAGGGTTGGCTGGTGTCTCAAATTCAGGCTCAGGGTCTAGCTCATTCTGGGCATCTTGATTTCCTCCAGGGGTTCTAGACTCTAGTCGGTCAAGCCTAGCAGTAATGTGGGATATTTGCTCCCTCATGCTCTGGTTGTTTTGGGCCAACTGATCAGTCAAAATTTGGTTGAGTTGGGCCATTTGGTCATTTAGGGCTTTCATCAGGGTTTCAAGATTCGGGTCCATGGCTACACTAGATTGGGCTTGGACTCGTGAATATGAGGCTCCTGATCTAGTTTTCATGAAATAATGCACTCAAACCAAGACAACTAAGGCTCCTAAACCTAGAGCACAATTTAGAGATCTAATTAAAAGGACCAACTAGCTAGTAGTAACTTATGTGACTTGGCCAGGTAGGTAAAAGGGGAGTGGAGGTCCCTGTTTTGCCAATCCTTAGACACCAATCTGAGATTGGCCAGGTAGGCGGACCAACCCACAAGCCCTAATGCACCAATCCTAGACACCAAGCCCGTAAGCACACACCAATTAGTTAACACAATTAACTTGACCCTAATCTGAACCTGACCCGTTGGTGTCTCTAACCCACTAGGGTAATTAGATCTAATTGATTTTAATTAAGGGATTGGGATCGAGATGACGGGTTGTGGTTTTGGGCTAAGGACAGGTGATTAATTCCTGCCCCCATGTCATAATGATGCCCTTAATTGATTTATCATGAGATGATGCAAAACATACATATAAATCCTAATCTCAGCAGCAGAAATATTGTGTGTTGCAGTTCAAAGTGGGGATGAGAAGTGCTGTGTAACAGTTTCAAAAAAAATTGAAGAATTCATAGAAGATTGCTAACTGATAGAGGATATGCCATATGAAAGGAAATTAGAAGATAAAATCTATACTGTGCTGAGCAGATCATTAAAGTTAAACAATGTGAAAAGGATCAGAACAGAATATACAGGAATTTCAGCAACAGTGATGGAATGCAGTAATTTTCAATTTTTTTGTAGTTTTTTTCTGATGATCAGATTTAGTATGGTGACAACTAACTTGAAATGGAACAAGAAAAAAAATGTTTCAATGCAAAATGCACTACTTGCCTTTGGAGTTGCAGGCGGATTACAGTCAGCCTGCACAGATTTACAGCAAGCAAGGAAATCAGACCTACATAGATTTCTTCTATGTGGTCAATGAGCAAAAACCAAGATAGGACAACCTTACACTATAAGGATCCACCTTATAGTAGGACAACCTGATTTCACCTTGGTATTACGATGCAAAGATTTGGCTATAATCTTATAGCGCAAGAGAAAATATCATGCAAACCAGAAAACAGGGTTTTTAACTATGATGCTCTAATCTAACCGGCTCTGATACCAAATGATGCGGAAAACAATGGGAATGACATGCTCTTAATCAAATTAGTAAAACTCAAATGAAAACAAAGCAAAAAGAGTTAGCCATTCAAAGCAAAGAACCTAGATGTAAATAAAGGAAATTCTGAAATGTCACACAAAATCCTAAAATTTGTTCTATTCAAGATAATTAAGAGAGAAGGATCTTAGTGGTTAGAAAACCACTCAGATTAGAGCTAATTCACCTTACCAATTTCAGATTTGAAAGAGTTCATAAGAGGGCTTCCAGGCATTAAACTACTCTCTTGAATAACACACTCAGGGGGGGATTCTGGATGATAAGGAAATTACCCTAGGTAGGTTTTCTAGTTCTTAGCAAATCCAACCTCCTTCTTTGGAACTCAAGAATAAACCCGGGGATCCTGCAACAAAATTAGATGGAGGGATTAGGAAGAGAATTTATGATTGGGATAAAAGAAATAAAGAAACAAGATGGGAAGAGGTTGTGGAGGTTTGTCTTGAATCTTCCATGGCTCCTTAGCAGGATGACTTTAAGGTTTGTTGTAGAAACCCTTGTTGCACTAGTTGTTGATGAGGCAACCCTTGGCAAGCTCTTGGAAGATTTCCTCTAAGCCGAATTCATGCAAGATCTTGGAGTGGAGAGAGAGAGTTGTAGATTACAGGATATCAAAACTTCAAGGCCTCACACCTTACCCTCTCATAGGATACCAAACATCACAAGCAAGAGAACTTCTTTGGAAAAGAAAGGCTATTTTCTTCATTCATCATCATCTACCCTTTTTACAAAAACCAAGGACTCCTATAAGAATTTCTTTGCAGCCTTGTTTGTTTTTGAATTCAAAATTCAACTCCTAGAAAGGTGGGTCATCCCCATGAATGTAGGAGAGATGGGTGGGGAGGTTGGCCAATTCAAAATTCCCTCTTCTTTGGCCAAATTTCCTTGAATTTGAACCTCCTTGTGATGTGGCAAGGAGGTGGCTTCCATGTGATGATGTGGCTTTTTTGGTGGTGAACCCATGGACCATGCTCCCTTTGACTTTTGACTAGACAGTAACCCTTCATGATTTTGTAATTAGACTGGCCCGAACTTGACTTAAATAAGACTCAATGAAATTTAATTTAAATAGGACTCAATGAGACTTGACTCATGACTCAATTTAAAAGAAAACAAATGCAAAATTAAATTATTACAGGACTCAAATAAGAACTAAATTATTACAGGACTCAAATAAGAACCTAGCTAAGCTTGCTGAAATCTCTTCTTGTGCCTAGTGTCCGCACCACCAGCTCCTCATCTTTAGGCCATCCAATACTACACAACTAGATAGTGATTGTTTATACTGCTTTTAATTTCTTGTAACTTGTATTGAATACTTTGAATGAAATGAAAGTACTTTGGTTGACATATCTTTTGTGTTTGAATTAAATTATGCAATGTCTTACAATCATATCTTCAATTGTACAATGCTAATCTGATGAATTTTAATTAGAATATCAAAGTTGATTTGAGAAAGTGAATTATCTCAAACAAATTTTATAAACTTTCTCATTCTATCATAACACTTGAAATTTATTTAAATATCCTTTTTGACTACTGACAAAAAGGGGGAGAACATTGAGATTGCATGAAAAATACCAGAGAATGTACAGAAAGGGGGAGAATATATTTGACTAAGAATAAATTATTTCAAAATCTTCAAATCATCAGAAAGGGGGAGTAAATTATTAAAACTGAATGGCTCTAGCTCAAAACTTGCAATTTGCTCTGACTGCTTCAAAAATTTAACTTGCTCTGATTGCTTTAAAATATTTTTTGCTTAAGAATTAGCTTTAATACTTACAATTTTGAGCTATGATACTTTGTGTTTGTGCTAAGTTCTGATACTTTGAAACATACAAACTTCAATACTCTTATACATACAAAAGCACTGACACCAATACTATATAGTTTTGCACAAAAGCTCTGATACTTACTTACAAATTCAGCTAGCTTTGATACATGTAAATGCTTACTCTCAAATTCAATCATACATGTAATTGTAAAGAATTTTTCATGCCCGGTGTTTTGTCATCATCAAAAAGGAGGAGATTGTTGACCCCATAAGTGATTTTGATGATAACAAAACATTGAAGCATGCATTTATTTTACTGACAACTCTTCAAGTATTTTACAAGTTTTTGTAGGATGAATTCATTGCTCAATCTCAACTCCTACATTTCTATTTCTTGTGTTGAGTTGTATTGTAATTGAATCTTGTAAAGAAGAATCCAAAGAAAAACTTAAGTGAAAATTAATCAAATAGGTTACTTCTAGGTTATTTCAAGCTTAAAATTACTTTGAGTATGTTGTAAGAAAAGGTTGAAGATATCTTGAAAGCTGAAGCATTGCTGGATGAATCTGGAAAAGAATTGAAAATTTACTGAAGAACTCATCTGAGCCGACTCGAAGAGAAGAGAGCTGACTCGGGCACATGGCATGCATGAGGATTCTGGCACGCAGATATCCGAGCCAACTCTAAGGGACCCAAGCTGACTCATCCAGAGTACCGTTTCCTAAATCAGATAGGCAAGCCGACCCAAGGGGAGTCTGAGCTGACTCTATCATATTGTCAAACATCCAAGCCGACTCTTCAGTAAATCGAGCCTACTCCTCTAGAGTCCAGAAAAAGAGATCTGAGAACTACAGCCAATCAAGCTGACTCTAAAGAGAAAGAGCTGACTCTAAAGAGAAAGAGCCGACTCTTCCAGACTACATTCTTGAAGGCCTGAGGATCCGAATTGACTAGAATCAAGGAGAGCCGACTCTTATAGAGTGAGGAATCATGACACTATGCAAGCGAGCCAACTGGATTAAAGAGAGTCGACTCAACCTGAACTACTGTAAGGATCCGAGCCGACTCAAGTAATCCGAGCTGACTCGAAGGTCGATTTCAGACTTATAACAGCTAGTTCCAAAACTTGGAATTTGAATTCAAAAAGTGCTCCAAATGTCAAATATCACATCCCAATGGTCTACAATAACTAAAACTACCTAAGAAAGGTACAAGATTATATATTTAAGGAATTTGAACTTCTTTGAAGTGAGTATTTGAAAAAGAGATGAAGAGTTAATGCATTATTTAATATCCGGAAAGAAAACCAATGCATTGGATGCCTACCCTAGGCATGCTACACTAAGGAGTAGGTATTGCATAATTAAAAATTTTTAAAGCATGCATACGGAAAAACCTACTCATGAACAGGATCTAACATAAACATGATGCACGTAACTAATACACAGGCATGTATAGGCAAGTGCAATAATTATAAATAATATGATAAAATCTAGATCTAAACATGTATGATAACAAAAGGAAATAATATACCTTATAGAGCTTCCTTTTGCTCTAAATTTTGGATCGAAACAGGAAGAAGTCGACTCCCTTCAACAGCAGCCGGTAGAACTCCTTCAACAACAAAACAAATCTGGAAGAAGAAGACGTCAACGTGAACTCCAGCAATCTTCAGAACAGATCTGCAAACAGGGCTTCAACAGCAAGAACAAGAAAGGGATCGGTCCAAGCTCTCAAGGTGTCCAAATGTCCACCCTCTAGAATATCCATGTGTGGGCTCTTGCTGATCCAACTCTTGGATGGATGCTAGTCCTCCAGGAATCAATGAATAGGTCACGGATAGGTGGAGTAGGGAAAGCCAAACATAACTTCACGGACGGTCTTCTCCAAGACCGCCCTTACTCCATCAAAAGCACATAATGAAAACCTTAAAAAATAGGGAATGATAACACGGGATGCTAAATAAATTACTGCACGCAGATGTTCGTCCCAAAAGTTCGCTCTCTTCTCCTCTCTTATGCCCTGTTACTTCACCTCATCGCACGGCCTTCAACCAAGAAATCAGAGAGGCTGAGAACACCCATGAAGGAGAGGAAGTCATCGTGAAAGATGACCAGATAAAACCAAACTCTTTTTGAAATGGCTTTAGATCGGTTGAGAGGGCAGGGAATCGCAGGCTTGGAAGAGAATAAAAAGTGCTATATCACCATGAGAAATAAGGACCAAGAGAGGAATGACGTGCGGGAGAGAAACACTGAGAGAGACCCTTTCCAGATCGCTGGCTATTGGTATTTATCAGATATCCCAAGCAACATACAAATTTCAAGCTGTTCTAATCCCATTCACACGGTAAAACAGGGCAACCAGATAGTAGGGGAAGAGGGAGAAAACACCATGTAAAATAAACCATGTTATAAACCGGTTCATAAAGACACCGATCTGACCAAACCCGATCAGTAAGAAAATCGGGTCCAGTCCTGGTCTACCAGGAACAGTTCCTAGTTGACCCAAACCAATCCTGGTCGATCCAAATCATACCAGGTGGACAAGAAAAAATATAATGTGTGCTCAATTAGACCATTTGACCTTAATACCGAAACGATTCCCAATCATTGATTGGCTCCTAGATTAGGAAGAAATCCTCTATGGCATGTGACCTCATAGGTTCGAATCTAAATGGTAGCACTAGAATACTTCTAGTACTAGCACAGGATACCATATAGCAATGGATCCCGACATCCGGATAGGCCAAAGATGCAAGAGCAATCTATCGAACCTCTGGTAAATGGTTACCATATAATTCATCCCTTTGACCTCCAATGCTCAAGATGACCAACGGTTAGACTGCCAACCTTAACTAAGTTGATCCACAACATGTTCCAACCTCGCAAGTCCAGTGACTCCTCACTAGTACTACCCCAGTCGAGGATTTGCTAAATCGAGACATTGCGAGACATTCAATCCAAACAATTCACACAGGTCAATTCCATCTTGGTCCACCACTGCTCCAAAAGTACTTGCCTGTACCCAGAAACCTTCCATCACCGAATTAGAAATCTAGATAGTCCGGTACCAAAACACAGGAAGTTGCTTGCAAGCTACCATGGTGACCTCAGGTCGGAGGAACACATATACCCATATCCAATCACAAGCAATCCTTTGGAAGAAAGGAGCTCCACGGAGCCACGTTCAATGAGATTTCACACATCCCACTTACAGATCACATCAATGTCACCAAACACTTTTGGTCAAGAGGACAACCAAACGATGTGAACCACAACAACATACACATGATACATTGACATCCTGTACAATGTATCCTTTGATTGTAAACCTTTTTAAAGGACCACTCGATATATCCTCTCTATATCGAAGTCAGTGTAGTCCTAATGACTTCATCACATAAATAGAGTTCATTATAGAGAAATGAATAATGTGATGAGCTACCAAAATAAAGTTTTATTAATTCATATATAAATTACAATACCAAACATAACCGTCTACAGCCTAAGCGATTGGCTTTGGGACAAAAATTTCCAACAACTCCCACTTGTACTAAAGCCAATCAGAACAGTATCTAATACCCATTTCCCTTTTACAATAGTTGAACTCTTTGATTCCAAGGGCTTTAGTGAAGGGATCAGCCAGATTCTTCTTTCCATCGATCTTTATAAGATTGATGTCGCCTCGTTTCATGATCTCTCGCACGAGGTGATAGCACCGTAGAATGTGCTTGGTGCGGTTATAAGACTTTGGCTCCTTAGCTTGAGCAATGGCTCCTGTGCTGTCATAATACACTGGAACAGGACCATCTAGGGAAGGTGCACCCTTAGCTCTCCAAGGAACTTCCGCAACCACATGGCTTCCTTTACTGCATCTGAAGTTGCAATGTACTTTGCTTCGCATACCGAGTCTACAACTGTTGCCTACTTGGAGCTCTTCCAGCATATCGCTCCTCCATTTAGGTAAACACAAACGCTGACACACTCTTGCTATCATCTCTGTCTGACCAAAAACTAGAGTCAGTATACCTCACAAGTTTCAAGACAGGTTCCCCATAAATCAGCCATTGGTCCTTAGAATTTCTCAAATACTTCAAGATGGTCTTAACCACCTTCCAATGTGCCTCACCTAGGTTAGACTGGTATCTGCTCACCACTCCTAGTGAGTATGCCACGTCTGGTCTAGTACATGTCATAGCATCCATGATAGAGCCCACTGCAGAAGCATAAGGAACTCTACTCATGTGCTCTCTTTCCTCAGGAGTTGTCGCACAATCCTTCTTGGAAAGAGTAATTCCAGAACCTATCGGGAGATAGCCTTTCTTGGAATTTTCCATGCTAAACTATTTCCGCACGGTATCAATGTACATAGACTGGGACAATCCCAGAAGCCTCTTAGATCTATCTCTATAGATCTTCATACCTAGTATGTAAGAAGCTTCACCGAAGTCCTTCATGGAGAACTGAGATGACAACCAGACATTTATTTCTTGTAATGCTATGATGTCATTCCTGATTAAGAGAATGTCATCAACATACAGTACCAGGAATACAATCACAGAACCATTAACCCACTTATAGATGCAGGGTTCCTATCCGTTCCTAACGAAGTTATATAATTTGATACACCTATCAAATCGCATGTTCCAACTTCGAGATGCTTGCTTGAGTCCATAAATGGACCTCTATAATTTGCACACTTTTGACTCATCTGTGGATGTAAACCCTTTAGGCTGTATCATATATACCTCCTCATCCTACTCCCCATTCTAGAAAGCGGTTCGAACATCCATCTACCAGATCTCATAGTCAAAATGTGCTGCCAAAGCAAGCATGATCCGAATGGACTTGAGCATTGCCACAGGAGAGAATGTCTCATCATAATCGATACCATATCACTGACGATATCCCTTGGCAACCAGATGGGCTTTATAGGTCTTCACCTTCCCATCTGCGCCCCTTTTTCTCTTAAAAATCTACTTGCACCCGATGGGTTTTATCCCTTCAGGTGGATCAACCAATGTCCATACATTATTGATCTCCATGGACTCCATCTCGGATCGCATGAATCCAAGCCATGCCTTAGAGTCAGATCTTTGAAGTGCATCCATATAGGTGATCGGATCCTCATCGTTCTCATCGAGTTCAATGGGATCACTGTCGTGGACCAAAAAACCATAATATCTATCTGGCTGACGTGGTACTCTATCGAATCTCCTATTAATGGGTTCCGGGTGTGATCCAATCACAGCCGATTCTATGATGTCCTTAGAGTGTGCAGGTTCTTCTACTACTGGTTGAACTTCACCAAGTTCTATCTTAGAGGCTACAGTTCCTTCTTCAAGGAACTCCTTTTCCAAAAAGGTAGCCAAAAGGGCAACGAACACTTTCTGTTCATCCTCCAAGTAGAAGAAACATCCTTTTGTTTCCTTAGGGTATCCAATAAACAGGCACCGATCAGACCTAGGATCAAGTTTATCTGAGTCTAAATGCTTTACATAAGCTGGACAACCCCAGACCCGAAGGTGTGAAATTAAGGGCTTACGTCCAGTCCATAACTTATATGGAGTGGAGACAATAGACTTACTTGGAACATCATTCATCAAATAAGAAGCTATCTCAAGTGCATATCCCCAGAAGGACATCGACAAAGTTACAAAGCCTATCATGGATCGAACCATGTCCAATAAGGTTCGATTCCTCCTTTCGGACACACTATTTAACTGGGGTGTTCCTGGAGGAGTCCACTGAGAGAGAATCCCATTCTCCTCAAGATATGTCATGAACTCACCGGATAGGTATTCACTGTCTCGATCATATCGAAGGGTTTTAATACTCTTTTCAGTTTGTTTCTCCACTTCATTATGATATCGTTTGAACATTTCAAATGACTCATATTTATGTCTCATCAAGAAGACATAACATACCTGAAAAGGTCATCCGTAAATGTAATGAAATATATGTATCCACCTCTGGCACTAACTGTCATGGGTCCGCATACATCAGTATGTATGAGACTCAGAAGTTCTGTAGCTTGTTCACCTTTTCCAGTAAAAGGTGACTTGGTCATTTTACCAAGCAAACAGGATTCACAAGTGGGCAGTGAGTCAGAATCATTGACTTCGAGGAGGCCTTCTCCTCGCAAGTCACTAACATTTTCTATCATTGGGCATTTACTGGATGTGTACATTACATTAACATGCCGTGACAAAACATAAATGCCATTATTTAACTTAGCTTTCATTATCACAGAGTTATTCACAATAACTTGGTAAAAATCTCCTTTTATTGAAAGTTCATAACCATAATTGGCCAATAGGCCTACAGAGATAATGCTCATAATAAAACTAGGACAATAATGACAGTCGACTAATTCGATAGTACTAGACTCAAAAACTAGATTCAGAACTTCGACCGCCAGCACTGGAACGCGTTTTTCATTTCCAACGCTCAGGGACTGCTCCCCATCCTTGAATCTCTTGCTAACCTACAGTCCCTGCAACGAATTGCAAACATGAATAAGACTACCAGTATCCAATACCCAGTTAGCAATATCATAAATAGAGAAATTACAAGGTTTTATCATATAAATATCTTGTCCAGCACCCTACTGCTTTCCCTTTCTTAGCCTGTTCGAGTTTATGGATGCCTGATAAAGAGGACAGTTCCTCTTCTATTGTCCCTTCTTCTTACAATAGAAGCACTCTGCACCAGCTTGATCAGCTTTCACTTTCTTGGCCTGACTTGGGCCAGGAGCACTCTGCATCTTCTTTCCCATACCTTTCTTCTTCCCTTTCTTAAAGGGACGACGACCTCTAAAACCTCTCACTAAATTCACCATCCCCTTATTCAGTTGGTGGTCCTTCTCGTAAGTCTGCAGTAACCCCATCAAACCATGGTAATTGACTGTAGGCTTATTCATTCTATAATGATCGAGAAAGTCAAGATAGGAGTAGGGTAGAGAATTCAGGATCGCATCCTTGCCGAGTTGCTCATGCAAGGGACATCCAAGCTTGCCCAATCGTTCAATCATCTTGATCATGTACAATACATGATCAATGACCAAACCACCATTCCGCATTTTGGCATTGTAGATGGCACAAGACACTTTGTACCACTCCACATTGTCTGGCATTCCAAAAGATTCCTTCAACTTTTTAAGAATCTCGTCTAATTGGGCCTCCATAAATTTGTGACTGAACTCATCGTTCATCGCCGCCAACATTATGCATCGGACAGTAGTCTGATCAGAAACCCACTTCAAATAAGTGTCCCTGACCGAACTCTGAGCATTCGCAAGAGGGATTTCGGGTGCTGGATCCGTTATCACATAAAGAATCCGCTCGTGCTCCAGGACTATCCTCAATTTTTGATACCATCTATCGAAATTGGGACCCTTTAACTTCTCGCTATTGAGAAGTGATCGGAGCAAAAGGTTTGAAGACATATGAAAGGAAAATTAAGACCAAATTAGTATATAAATTAATCAATTAAACCAAAAGACTTGGACTTTAGTCTAAAGGTCCCTCCTACTAATTTTTTAGATTGGGAGCCTCTAACTCCAATCCATGAAATCATCATTTCATAGTGGGTACTGAAATCCAATAGACCACATTTATTTGCAGGCGCCAAATTCGGTCGTGCGACTCCAAGCGATGCCAGGCTGACTCGACATGAGAAGAGACAAGAGCCCTAATCTACGTGACTTCATCTACTGTACCTTCCCCAAGGGACAGGATGAAGCCATGTCCTCTACCCAGGTCCCAATTAAAAGATCGGTCGAATCATCGTAATAAAAGGAAAAGACGCAACCTTTTGACCAGCTCATGCCTTTTCATGTTCCAATAAGAAGATGATATATGTCCTCAACCTGATCCTCGAATCAGATATCAGTTATGGTGGGTGACCAGATCGAAGTTTGCCAACATTGGTTGCGCTCCTACTGGCAGAAAATGACTATCCATTAATACTCTCACTCTTTAAGGCAAATCATTGCTTTGAAAACTGAGAGTAGGGGGCAATTGTTATGATATGTCAATACAACACAGATTAAATATCGGCTCAACTGCATGATGAACTCCTTCTGAATCGGGCACCTAAACCGGAGCACCTGAAGGGAGTCACGAGGGTTTGGTCTTCGGCCTAGCCAAAGGTGTTAGTCCTAAAGACTGCCATCACCAGCTCCCAACCAGTCTTCTGTACATCAGTTAAAGAAGGTCAATCTGGAGAAGGCCGATCTGAAGACAACATCGGCTTCATACAACCCACTCTGAAGGGAAGAACACCAATGCAAATGACAGAGGTGTCTTCGGCTTACTTTGTGGGAGATAAGCCGAAGACAATCCACCAACTCAATGCCAGCCCTTCCCAAAGAAGAAGAGTGGAAGGGAATCTTGAGTTGATCCCAAATCTTTGAACGTGGATGGTTGTTACGATCGACCGTGTGGCCACTACCTTCAATCGTAACCATATCGAGGTGGCTATGTGGCCACTAACTTCAGCTCCAATGACTCCAGACTGGCCAGATCCGGTTGGCAACCATCTACGGTTATGTGCAGGGTAAAGTTAATTAACCATGTCCTAACCATAGATAGGTGAGCCTAACCATATCCTGGCACAATAACTATAAATACTGGTAAGAGGGGACACCCAAGGTACACCATAGATAAGCCTGGAAAGAGAATACTTTCGTTATCTTCCTCTTCAGAAACTCTCCATTCTGTTGCTGGAATCTTCCTCTCTAACTTAGGCATCGGAGTGTCCCCCACCAGAAGAAAATACAGTCAGGGACCTGTTTTGCAAGTATCCATCAAGGAGAGCGAACCGGCAATCCAGCAGCTCCACCCGGTCGATGAAGGTTCCATGTCAACAATATTGAAGTGAAATATATTAGAAATTTTAATAGGGAACTTCCTCACCAAAGGCCTAGTTCTTGGCTCCTATATCTCCATACTTATTAAAATAATAACGAGAGAGAGAAACTCATGCCCGCTCTAGAAGTCTCCAAAGAATGCAAGAAAAATCAACCAACATCAGGAAAAAAAAAAAGGAGCACAAGCCTCTGCTGCTTTTCGTTATTAAAGGTGGTGGTCTCGGGTCTCTTTGCTTAGTTACAAGGTAAAAGTTTGAGTTCCAGGAGGGGTGAGGGATAGTAGAGGAGGGAGATTTTTGGCAGGAGAGGTGGGACTTAGAAAAGGTGGGGGAATAGCTGGGCGGCATTGGAGTAGAGCTATCAATGGGTCAGGTCCGAACCCGAGACCCGTGGGTATTTACCCAATGGGTCTGGATCTAGATCTAAATCTGGACCTGTTTACACAGATTCGGACATGATTAGTCATAGTTGAATGGATCCGGGTTTGGATATGTAATATCCAGACCCGAGATCTGATTATATAGAATAATATTATATATATTATATATTTATATATTTTATATAAATATGGAACGTTGGATCATGATCTAACGGTTAAGAATCCATCCTTGCTTTTACTATAAAACCCTTCTTCCAATCCATTTGTGCCCTAGCCTCTTTCTCCCTTCCACCAAATCCCCAATTCCCCATCCACCACCGATGCCTCCCTCGATGGCTGACCCCTCCACGGCCGACGCCTCCCCCACTTAATGGCAGACCCCTCGATGGCCGACGCTCGCTGCTCGCGAGCCGATCAGTTGCTCCGAGCCTCCGACATCGGCCTTCCCCCCTCGACGGCCGATGCCTCCCCCTCTCGATGGCGGACCCCTCGATGGCTGACGCCCACTACTCACTAGCTGCTCTGCTGCTCCAAGCTCCAACATCGGCCTACCACCTACCCCCGGCTCTCCCTTCCTCAGCTCCGAGCCCCGTCAACCGCCGTCTTGGACATCATCCTCTAGCTGTAGCAGTGCTGCCTTCGTCGAATCAGAGCCCCGTCGGCCATGCTACCCCAACATCGACCCCCCGCAGCTCAACATCCCAAGGATTAGAGGTTAACTTCCCTTCTTCTTCTAATACCTCCTATGTTTTCTAATCAAATGCTATATGATTTGTTCCTATATATAACTAGAAAGCTGTCGTCCTCTTATGGTGATGATAGTAGCGATTACATGTCCATATCATCTCTCATCTTCTTGATTCCATGTATTATTATGGGAGTTGCTGCTATATTTTTTTTAATATATTTTATTAAAAGATAGGGTACCTTCATTGATGGAATAAGGTTAATAAAGCCTATTTATTTTTAACTGGCTACTCAACTGCTCAGTCCATGACCTCTCTCCTTCTCCTCCTCTTTATTATTATTATTATTATTATTTGCCCTGTGGAGGGTGGAGGGGTGCGGAGGGTGGAGAGAGATGGGAGCGATGCTCGAGTGATCGACATGGTTCTTGGATCTGAGCTCCGTTGGCCATCAACATCATCGATCGTCCCCCGCCGGCTGCCACTACCCCTGTCCCGATGTCATTTCCATCTTTGGCTTCGTCTTCCTTGGATTTGAGTCCCTGCTACAATGCCACGAAATTGGTAAGATTTTTTTTTTGTAATGCTTGTTCTTGTTCGGGTCCAGGTTTGGGTCTGGATACCCGGGATCTATTTGGGTCTGGGTCTGGTACTTTAAAATTAGACCTATCGAGTATTCGAGTCTGGATCTGGGTCTAATAGCTAAGGTCGGGTCTGGGTCTAGATATTTGGGTTTCGATCCAAACCCGACCCGTTGATAGCTCTATACTGGAGCATGAAGTGGAAGAGGGTTTGAGGGGTTTTTTGCACTTTGGAGCATGGTGGAGGATGCTTGGATGATGACACCCGATTATTCTAGGGGTGGAAGTGAATTGTGGTGACCCACGCTGCAACCCACACACCCACTCAAGCTAATATTTCCAGCAATCAAAGCCAATACAAACTAAAATTTACATAAATTAGATGCTACATCTATACAACACAGAAAGTATAACAATTTTAATATTTAATAAAATTTAAAATTTATTTAATAAAATTTATTATTTATTAAATTTATTATATATTATTTAAAATTTATTTTGAATTTTTGATGTTTAAAAAATTTCATCCAAAACTAAGAGATATTATAAATATGAATAATAAAAGAACAAGAAAAATAGTTGACTAGAGTATAGGTAAAACTTGAGAATGTTATAGAAAAGGTTGGGTGAGGCACCCCCTCTAGCTCTAGAGATCTAGAATCATCTACATGAAAAGGATTCTAGGTCATACCCCACCATGCACGGCATATGCAAGATGGCCATGGTCTAAAAAATCAAAAGTCTGCCCAATCATATACCACTAATGTGTGATGCGCATTGCGCAACCAATTTTGAACTATGTCAAAAATATTATCATAATTATCTAATTTTTTAAATATTTTTTAAATAATTTTTTATATACATAATAGATATATATATTTTTTAAAATTTTTAAGTTACATAATGATATGGCTATATCCGGTGACGTGGAGTCCATCTGGATGCCGGCTGTCAGCTGGTAGGTGGAGGGTGCCACCTAAGCATGGTGCCCAAACGAGGAGCCGAAGTGAGCCCCCCTGTCGAGGTCAATTCTCGGGTGGGATTGAGCTCATACTATCACCAACTGAAGAAAGGAGGATGACAAAAATTCAAATAATGGTGGGAAAGGGGGTTGTCTTCACCGAGACCCCACCGTTAGGATGGTACGATTGACATGCGATGGCACGTCACCTAAGGCCTACGGAGGGAGATGCCTCATCGATGCACTAGGATCCCCTCAGGCCCCGATTTACACCAATCGGGAAGGAACACCCCATTCGAGGCATGGCATCCCTCAACCTACCGTCTACATCACCCACAAGAAGAAGGTCGCACCAAAGGATTTAAACCCTAGGGCAGCCACCCACATACCAATGCTCTACGAAGCTTTCCAAAACATGGTGACCAACCATAATGTTAGAGCTAGTGACATAACTCCCTACCACGAAGGGAGAAAGGGGAGCTTATGCATAGTCCCCGAATGCTACCAGATGTCAACCCCTGGGACTCCCCAAAAGGGAAACATCTGGGAAGCAAACTCAAGGGGTAATACTGCCTCTCTATAACAAACTTCAAGGGGCCTCCGAATGAAGGAAGAGGACAAGCAAGCAAGGGGTAAGCGAGATAATCTTTGGCACACATAAGGGGAGAGAAAACCAGATGAAATGCTCTGAGACTACTAGGGAATTCGTCAGAAGAATCCCACGGACACAGCCAACCCTACTTAGGCTCTCCTTCTCTGCTGACACTCCTTTCTCACTTTCTTTTCTCTAAAAGACAACCTTCGAACATGGAGACCTCATCGAGATCCACCGAGGGAGATCTGTTCTCTTGGATCACCCACTACTTGATCATTGAAGTGCTAGTACCAAAATTCCTAGCCCTGGTCTCTTTTCTTTTGCAGGACCGGGTACGTACGCAGGATTCCAAACGAGAAGGGCGATGCCTGATGCCACATCGGAGCTACAGGCCATGATGGTCCAAGCAGCAATAGATTGGCTGGCCAGGAAGGGGGGGTAGGATAGAGAAACATCAGTCAAACAAGTCCCCACTGTTGGGAATTATGTTCCAAAGCCAATCGTCTAGACTATAGACGGTTGTACTATTTTATATTTGTATATGAATTATTTTAATAAATAAAAGTTATTTATTTTAGCTGTTCATCATATTTGCATTTTTCTGAAATGAACTCTTGTATGATGGAGTCCTTAGAACTACATTGTTTTGATATAGAAAGGATATATCATGTAGTTCTTAAAGTGGTTCACAACCAAAGGATACATTGTTATAGGACGACAATGTATCAAGTGTAGGTTGTTGTATGTCGCATTTGTTGGTTGTCCTCTTAACCAAGGAGTGTGGAGACACTGGTGTGACATGTAAGTGAAATGTATGACATTTCACTAAATATGGCCATCTGCGGAGCTCCCTTCTGCCAAAGGATTACTCGTGAAGGGATATGGATATATGTGTCCCTCAGACCACATATCACCATGGCAGCATGCAAGCAACTCATTATACTTTGGTACGGGACTACCTGGATTTCTAATCCAGTAATGGAAGGTTTTTAGGTGTAGTCAAGTACTTGTGGAGCGATGGTAGATCAAGATAGAATTTACCTTTCCAAACAGTTTGGAGTGAATGACTCACTCTGTCTCAATTTGGCAAAACCTTGGCCAGGATAGTTTTTGTGAGGAGTCATAGAACTTGTGAGGTTGAGACATGATCTGGATAAACCAAATTAGGGTTGACAGTTGAACCCTAGGTCATCCTAAGCATTATGAGGTCAAAGGGATGAATTATGCAGCAACCATATACCAGAGGTTCTTGTGAGGTGTTCTGCATCTTTGACCTATTCGGACGTCGGGTATCATTGCTAGATAAGGACATTGACTGGTACTGGAAATGTTCTAGTACTACCGGCTTAGTGTTCGAACCTATGGGGTCATATACCATAGAGGATTTCTATCTGATCTTGAGGCTATTGATGATTGAGAATTGTTTGCCATCACCAGAAGTCAATATGATTGACTTTGTTCCAAGGTCGACACTTGGAATTTTGCAAGTGTCGACACTTGGTGAAGTGTCGACACTTGGCATTTTTCGGGTGTCGACACTTCCTGTGATGAGCAGATTTCTAGGAAGTTTTTTTTTGGAGGATTTTGGGCAAGTTTTGACCTAGTTTGAATTTTGAATTCAAACCAGTTTTGGCTCCAAGGTTATTTGGTATGATAGTCATACTTACCTTAATGGGTTGAACCCATTTGGTATGGCCTTGATCTTCTCCCCCATTCTCTCCCTCCATCTCTCCTCCTTCCTCTTTCTCCCTCTCCTTGCTGCCCCTACAAATGAGAGTCATTTCAGAAGCTGCAACAGATTTTGAGAAAAACTTTTGAGAGAAGAAGATCGAGAAGGGTTGTGAGAGCTTTTGGGATTGGGTGAGTGCTACCTAGTATTCTAGCTAGGTCTTGGGAAGAGAGTCTTTGGGAAAGGGTTCCAGCTCTCCTCTTTTGTCTTCCTAGAAGAAGAAGATTGGCCCAAGGATCCCGAAGAGCTAGCACTCCGAGAGAGTTGATCAGAGTCAAGCCCAGGTATGGATTTCCTGTAGAGGCCAGACACGTGTGTGGCTCGAGCGCCCTCCTCCTTCCACTGCTTGTCTCTTGATATAAAGGTATGGTACTTTTATGTTTATGATTTTGTCTTGCTTCGATGTTATGTTACATGCTAGATTATTATGTTAGATCCTGTTGCGGGCAAATCAATAGATCGTTTGGATCTATTTATCGAGCCTTCCGCTGTGCATGCCTTAAAATTATTTTAAAATGTATTTTTCTGCCCTTTTTTTCTGTGTATTGTATGCTAGGTGTAGTTGTTTTTCACCTTCAATGGTATCAGAGCAATAGGTTCCTTTTTGTAGTATAATGATTTTAGCATGCTAATAACATCCTTTTTAAGTACTTGGATTGAGTGTTCACCATGCCCGTCCGGTCATAAGAGAGAAGTAGGGCTGCAAGATCTTCTCTTCCCGTTCAATGGGGTCTCCTATGGCATGTAGGAGTACCGATGTGATTGACTTATGAAAATGAAAATAAGAAGCAAGAAATTATAGATTAAAAAAAAAATTAATCTAATGACATGATCATAAAATATCTTTGGATAAGATCTAAAATGATTGTTTTGATCTGTTTTGTTGAATGTTTAGAGAAACATTGGATTTGAAGTCATTGTTTTTCCTTGTCTCAGGCGAAGTGTCGACACTTGAACAGGAAGTGTCGACACTTGGATTTCGTGAGCTGACACATGGCCTTGTATGTGTCGACTCACAGGTCTGTGCCAGATTCTGGTGTTCTGTTTTTCTTGTCTCAGGATAAGTATCGACACTTGACCTGGAAGTGTCGACACTTGGCAATATAATGTAGAAAATAGTGAATTCAAATTTTAAATTTTTTTGTAAAATTGTTTTACACCTGTAAATTAAAATTATTTTAATTTATTTTAAGGCCATTGAACTTAATTTTGAATTATGATTGACTAAGAACTCTAGGAATGTGATTCAAAAATCTTAAGTCATTTCAATAAGCCTTAAGGGTCAGGGGTTAGCTTCTATTATGTCCTTGATTGGGTTAGACCTAAGTTTAGATACATTAGACAAATTAGAGAACTAATCTAATCAAATGTTAAGTTAGGATTTCTTCTCTAGATCTCTCTAATAGTTAGATTGATTAGTCCATAATCTAGATGGACCTAATTTGTGGCTCAGTGGAAAGCCCGAGTCTTTAGGCCAGTCTAATCGAGTCTGATAAACCAATTGGTGTCGAGATAAGTTTGGCATTGTGATCATGGTTCTTTAGGGCTACCTCTTGCCTGGCCAACTCTTTTGGTGTCTAAGGCAAGATGGTTAATGGCGGAACCCAACCCATGATCTCACTTACCTAGCCAATGTGGTCGATCAGGATTGATTGGATAGTTCATCGACTCGTGTCAACCCTTGTCACCCAAGGATAATCGGTCTTGACTGATTTTAGGTGCCCATGGATCATTAGTTATGTGTAACCCTCCTTGTTTGCTAATTTGGTCAGTGGGAGGTTGATCCATGTCTTCTTATCTCTTCATCTGTCACATTAAAATTAAAAATCCTCTAAATTATTAGGCCCTTAAAAGGACAAAGTTATAGAGATAACCTAGTCCTTGCCTCCCTTTAAGTGGGATGGTAATGGGTCCAATAGTTGGGTGTTCATCGGCAGATCCAAAGATCTGGTGCTCATCGAGCTATTAAAATTGCTATTCCTAATATGACGGCTCAGTGCGACTCTCTTAACAGTGGTCAGGTGGGCTAGCCAAAGTCGGGCTTGACTATTCGTTAGTTAAAAATATTGAATTTTGTCATGTTAATGGTTGGACCTAACCGGGACCTTCAATAGGAGGCCCGAAGGCTGATTGAAGTGCTCCTTGTGCCAAAATCCAAATATTAGAGGTTACTTGGAAAAGTAATTGGTTAAAGAACCTAACTTTAGACACGCATGGATGGGTCGACCAAAGTCGGGCTCATGTGTTGTCTATTGGACTCTGGTACCCAATAGGGAATTAAAGTAATTCCTCGGATTGGAGGTAGAGGCTACCAATCTAAGAAAAATAGTGGGAGGGGCCTTTAGACTAAAGTCCATGTCTTTAGGTTAATAATTCATATACACTAATTAGCTTTGGTTTTCCTTTCAGATGTCTTCCAACCTGTCACTCCGGTCTCTTCTCGACAATGAGAAACTCAATGGACCCAACTTCGATAGCTGGTATCGAAGGCTCAGGATTATCTTGGAGCATGAACGGATCCTGTATATGATATCGGATCCGACACCTGAGATCCCTGCCGCCAATGCTCGGGGTTCGATCAGAGATACTTATCAGAAGTGGCTCTCTGGCAGGACCACTGTCCGATGCATCATGTTGGCTGTGATGAAATACGAGTTCAGTTGCAAGTTCGAGGAAGCCCAGCCGGAAGAAATCCTTCATAGGTTAAAGGAGTCTTTCAGAATACCAAATGATGTTGAGAGGTACAGGGTCTCCTGTGCTATCTACAACGCGCGGATGCATGATGGGACCTCAATCACTAATCATGTATTGTACATGATTGAGATGATTGAGCTCCTGGGCAAGGTCGGCTATCCCTTGCATGAATATTTTGGGAAAGACGCGATACTGAATTCCCTTTCCTCTTCTTATCTAGATTTTCTCAATCATTACAGAATGAATAAGCCTATAGTTAACTACCACGGTCTGTTGGGGTTGCTGTAGACTTATGAGAAAGACCACCAATTAAAAAATGGGGTGGTGAATCTAGTGGGAGGATCTTCGGGAGGGCATCATCCCTTTAAGAAAAAGAAGAAGAAAAATAAAGGGAAAAAGGTGCTAAGTGCTTCTGGGCCCAGTCAGGCCAAGAAAGTGAAGGCTGATCATAGTCATGTAGAGTGCTTCTTCTACAAGAAGCAGGGTCACTGAAGAGGAACTGTCCTCTTTATATTGCATCCCTTAACTCGAACAGGTCTAAAAAGAGAAAGATGCAGGATGGTCCTAGACAAGGTATTTATATGATAACACCTTGTAGTTTCTCTGTTTGCGATACTACTAACTGGGTATTGGATACAGGAAGTCCAATTCACATTTGTAATTCTTTGTAGGGACTTCAAGTTAGTAGAAGATTTAAGGACAGCGAGAGGTTCTTGAACATGGGAAATGGATGCCGAGTTCCAATCTAGCATTGGGAGTCTTTAAACTTGTTTTTGAGTCCTGTACAATCATTTTGAACAAGTGTCATTTTTGTCCATCTTTTATTTTGAATGTCATTTCTGTAGGCTAATTGACCATGTATGGTTATGAACTATCAAAAAAGAATGACGTTTGCAAAATCATTTGGAATGGTTCTGTAGTTTTGAATGGACAAATGCGTGATGGCATTTATGTACTGTTGCGACCTGTTAATGTAATATACATGTCTAACAAATGCCCTAGGATAGATAATGTCAGCGAAGCATACCTATGGCATTGTAGGCTAGGTCAAATCAACCAGGATAAATAGGTTTAAAACCAAGGGTTTCCTCGATTTTAGTGAAGATAGTTCACTTCCAACTTGTGAGTCCTGCCTTCTTGGAAAAATGATAAAGTCACCTTTTACATGAAAAGGTGTATGAGCCAAAGAGATTCTAAGTCTGATACATATTGATGTATGCGAACCCATGAATGTTAGTGCCAAGAGTGGGTACGGTTATTTCATTATTTTTACATATGACCTTTCAAGGTACGGTTATGTCTTCTTGATGAGACATAAATCTGAGTCATTTGAAATATTTAAACGATATCATAGTGAAGTAGAAAAACAAATTGGAAAGTGTATCAAAACATTTCTATCCGATCGAGATGGTGAATAAGTTTCTGACATATCTCGAGAAGAATGGGATTCTCTCATAGTGGACACCTCCAGGGACACCTCAATTGAATGGAGTGTCTGAGAGGAGGAATCGAACCCTATTAGACATGATTCGATCCATGATGGGCTTTGCCTCACTGCCGCTATCCTTTTGAGGATATGCTCTAGAATCAGCCTATTACTTTCTGAATAGGGCTCCAAGTAAGTTCGTTAGTAAAATACCATATGAGATATGGACTGAACATAAGCCGACACTATCACACCTTCGGGTTTGGGGGTGCCGGGCTTATGTAAAATGTTTAGAAACAAACAAACTTGGACTTAGGTCTGACCGGTGCCTATTTGTTGGGTATCCAAAGGAGTCTAAGAGATATTACTTCTACTTAACTGAGGAACAAAAGTTGTTCGTCAGTCTTAGGGCTATCTTTTTGAAAAAAGAGTTTCTTGGTGAAGGGATTGTAGCCGCTAAGATTGAACTTTGTAAAGTTCAACAAGTAGAAGAACTGACACACTAAAGGGATAACTTAGAACTGACTGTGATTAGATCACACCCAGAGCCCACTCAGGAACCATTAAGGAAATTCGGTAGAGTACCGAGCCGACCGGATAGATACTACAATTTCTTGGTCCGGGATGGTAATCCCATTGAACTCGATAAGAACAATGAGGATCCGATCACCTATATGAATGCGATGCAAAGGTCCGACTCTAAGAAATGGCTAGGAGCCATGAAATCCGAAATGGAGTCCATGGAGATCAACAATGTATGGACATTAGTTGATGCACCTGAAGGGATAAAATCCATTGGGTGCAAATGGATTTTCAAAAGGAAAAGGGGCACAGAGGTGGAGACCTATAAAGCTTGTCTGGTTGCCAAGGGGTATCACCAATGTTATAGTATTGACTATGACGAGACGTTCTCTCCTGTGGCAATGCTCAAATCCATTTGGATTATACTTGCTTTAGCAGCATACTTTAATTATAAAATCTGGCAAATGGATGTCCGAACAACTTTCCTGAATGGTGAGCTGGAAGAGAAGGTGTATATGATACAATCTGAAGGGTTCACATCCATAGATGAGTCAAAGGTGTGCAGGCTTCAAAAGTCCATCTATGGACTGAAGCAAGCATCAAGGAGTTGGAACATGCGATTTGATAAGTGTATCAAGTCATATGGCTTCGTTAGGAATGGAGAAGAACCTGTAGGGTTCCGGTGCAACGCAGCGGAAGTGTAATTTCAAAAATAAAACTAAATTCATACCAAAAACCCTAAAACAGGAACTCCTTAAATAAGACTAGATCATATGACAAGCATATCTATGTAAATTAGGATTAGGGTACCAACCTGTAATCGCTAATTCCAACAAAATTTGATGTTGAAGGGGCTAATTGAATTCACCAGGCGTCCAAGTGTCCACCCTCCAATGGTGATCCACACAGAGCAATGATCAAGTAAACCTATCTTCTTTTCAATGGTTCCTTCTATTGAGTTCTTCTTTCTAGAACTCAATTGCTTGGACTATGGCTGGAATTCTTCCACACAAGCGGTTGCCTCCCTTTCCTTGATCTCTTCTCCTCCTTCCACTAAGACCTTGGCCCTTTAGACACCCTTGTCTTGAAGAAAAGACCTTGTCCTAAGAGGACATAGGCTTGTCATAAGTTGGAGGAGAAATTAAGACAATGATGTCTTAATGTAAGAAAGAAGGAATAAATCAGAACTCCTTTCTTTCCTTTACCATCGGAGACTTTCACTCTTATTCTTGTTCAGTAGCAGAGTTTCGACAGAGGTGTACTCTGTAAAGGAAACAGTGCAATAGCAAGAAAAGAATGAAAGAGTCTTTAGGAGAGGAAGAAAGAAAAAAATCTTAACCCGGTTTTGATCTTTCCTGCCCCTTAAATAGTTTTCAGAGAGGCACCTACAAAACTCTCCGTAAACTCCTTCTCACGCCCTTCTCAATTTCTCACGCCCCATCCTCCCATCTCATGGCCTTCTAGATTAAATCACATGGCTTTTCTTAAAGGAAAAAAATGCGGTGTTTTAAAAGGAAAGGAGTCATGACTTTTCATCTCCGAAGAGATGTTACTTCGCGCGCCCGGGAAGAAACAACTCTTTTCTTCTTTCTTAAAAACCCATCAGCCGTTGGATTCCTATCCAAGGGGGCATATGTGAGACGCTATTCTTAAGAAAGGAGGCCGCCCCATCTTAATTCATCGGAGAATTAAGTGGGGTGCGCCAAGAGTCCATGCGCCATGGACTCTTCCAAATGGCGCGCCAAGAGTCCATAAGCGCATTGACTCTTGGCATTTGGCATGAAAATGCAAAGGGGTGGGTGGGGAGGCTAGCTTAGTTACATGGCTAGCCAATAGGGTTAGCCATAATCCTTATTTTCACAATTAGGGTCTAATTAGCTCCAATTAGAATCCAAATTGAACCAATCCAGAACCCTAATTCGAATCTGATTCGCCCATAATCCTTATTTTCATAATTAGGGTCTAATTAGCTCCAATTAGAACCCAAATTGAACCAATCCAGAACCCTAATTCGAATCTGATTCGAATAGAAGCTAGGGTTTGCAACACCTGCTAGAGTGTTATCCTGCAAAGATGATTTAATCACAAATTAAACTCTTGATCAATCCTCTTAAGTGTGTGACCCATTGGATTCCACATCTAACCAGCAGTGGGTTCGAATACAAGTTGACCTAATTTGATTAGAACTCCTTCTAATCGATTTAGGTCAAACCGGGCTTACCCGATTTGATCAATTAGGACTCTTCCTAATAAGTGATCTTTGAATTTGATCAACCCACAAGACAAGATTGACGTCTAGCAACGTGTCATGTCTACCTGGAATATATGGAAATTCTGGTGAAATACCAAAATTATCATTCAGTAGAGAGTTACCATACAATTAAATCTTTCAATCAGCCTGCACCCAAAATATAACTATGGATATGGATATATGTCAAATCCAATATTATATTTATTTCTATCTCAATCTTATATTGATGATTCAATTATCTTGATATTAGAAACCATCTCTAATATCTTTACTTTGATCAAAGATTCCCTGAATCATCATCCGATTATTAACTAGCTGGATGCAATCTCCTCTTACTAAGAGTGATCGATTCCTTGTTGACCTACTCATTACCTTCATATCCAATTCACCATTCCCAGTATCAATCCTGTGCATGACTCAGTGTCATGATTAGGATTGAACCAAAGCATGGGTTCATGTACATAAGGTACTTATGACAGTCTCAGGTCAAAGGATTACTTGCACCACTCCCACTATGAGAACCTTCTATTGACATGTAGCTAAGACTCCATTAGATGCTCTCAAGTTGGATCATATCAGTGAACTCATTCTCCAATGAGCACCCACATCCTAGTATTAGTGTCATATACAAGTGACTGTGAGAGCAGTCACCCTCTCCAGTATACATGGGATGTGCTAGTCTTACCGGAAAACCATGATCCCCTACTCAGGGTTCCTTTGACTAGGAATATTTTAGATTAAGGTTTTAAGATTTTAGGTCTCACTGGTATGATCTCATCATAACCCTAAAATCATAGCCCTAATATATGGGGTTCATCATATAATATAAACACAGCATATGATGAAAAATAATGCCTTTATTAGAAAATTGTCAATTACAATGGTTTGGGAGATACAACATAGATTGGCTTGCAGGGCATATCCCTTTCAATCTCCCACTTGCACTAAAGCCAATCGCCTTTAAATCTTAATCCCATACACTCGAGGTGGCGATCAAACTCTCGCTGTGGTAGAGCCTTAGTGAACGGGTCTGCTACATTGTTCTTTGTATCAACTCTATTTATGTAGACATCTTGTCTTTCTACTATTTCTCAAACGAGATGGAAGCGTCTCAGAATGTGCTTGGACTTATGATGAGCTCTTGGTTCCTTAGCTTGAGCAACAGCCCCAGTGTTGTCACAGTAAAGTGGCACTGGGTTTTCAATCTCAGAAACAATACCCAACTCTGTGATGAACTTCTTCATCCAGACTGCTTCCTTGGCGGCTTCACTGATAGCTATGTATTCTGCCTCTGTGGTTGAGTCAGCTACAGTCTGCTGTTTGGTACTCTTCCAACTCACTGCTCCACCGTTTAGGGTAAAAACATATCCCGAAATGGATTTGCTATCATCAGGGTCTGATTGAAAACTAGAATCAGAATAAGCTTCTAGTTTAAGATCAGAACCACCATAAACCAGAAAAATATCCTTAGTCCTTCTTAGGTACTTAAGAATATTTTTAACTGCTTTCCAATGATCCTCTCCTGGATCAGCCTGAAACCTACTGACAATGCCTAAAGCATATGCCACATCAGGTCTGGTACATAACATGGCATACATTATGGACCCTATTGCCGAAGCATAGGGTATAGAATTCATTCTATTTCTTTCTTCAGGTGTCTTAGGAGACATCCTTTTAGAAAGATGTATGCCTTGACTCATAGGAAGATAACCTCTTTTACTTCCATCCATGCTGAATCTTTTCAGCACTAAGTCAATGTACCTAGATTGGGATAAACCTAGCATCCTCTTAGATCTATCTCTATAGATCTTAATACCTAGTATATAGGATGCTTCTCCCAAATCTTTCATGGAAAACTGGTTTGATAACCAAACCTTGACTGATTGTAACATTGGGATATCATTCCCAATGAGGAGTATGTCATCTACATACAGAACCAAGAAGACTATGGCACTCCCACTAGTCTTCTTATAAACACAGGGTTCATCCACATTTTTGATAAAACCAAACCTTTTAATAGTTTCATCAAAGCGGATGTTCCAACTCCTTGAAGCTTGCTTTAATCCATAAATGGATTTCTTTAGCTTGCATACTTGATTAGGTTTATTCTTTGAAATAAAACCTTCTGGCTGTGACATGTAGACTTCTTCCTCAAGGAAACCATTGAGGAATACAGTCTTCATATCCATCTACCAGATCTCATAATCGTAGTACGCTGCTATAGGAAGTAAAATTCGAATTGATTTGAGCATGGCAACAGGTGAGAATATTTCATCATAATCAATTCCCTGTTTTTGTCTAAAACCTTTTGCCACTAATCTGGCTTTATAGGTTTCAACTTGGCCATCAGCCCCAATCTTTTTCTTATAGACCCATTTGCATTCAATAGGATTAACACCCTCTGGTGCATCGACCAAAGACCATACTTGGTTTACATACATAGAATCTATCTCGAATTCCATGGCTTCTTGCCATCTATCTGAATCAGTACTCAAGATAGCTTCTGTATAGGTCAGAGGTTCATCATTTTGATTGACTTGGGCTTCATTATTTTCAATAATAAACCCATACCTCTCAGGTGCCCGTGGCACTCTATCAGACCTATGGGGAGGAGTTTTGTGTTCTGGTTCTTCCTAACTATATGTTCTAATGGTTGAGAACTGTCTATCTGTATTTCTGGTACTTCTCCAAGTTCAACAGTTCTACCATTGCCCTTTTCTAAAATAAACTCTTTTTCTAGAAAAGTGGCATGCCTGCTGACAAAAATCTTTTGTTCAGTAGGATGGTAAAACAGATATCCTCTACCCTCTCTAGGATATCCTACAAATAGACATTTATCCGCTCTAGGTTCCAACTTATGTCCAAAATTTCTTTTAACATAAGCTGGACATCCCCATACCTTAAAATATTTAAGATATGGTTTCTTTCCACTCCAAATTTCATATGGAGTACTAACAACGGATTTAGAAGGTACCTTGTTCAGAATGTAAACAGCAGTTTCTAGGGCATGAACCCAGAAGGAAATGGGTAAATTTGTGAAGCACATCATGGATCGTACCATACCTAATAAGGTACGATTCCTCCTTTCAGCTATACCATTTAGCTGTGGTATATAAGGAGGGGTCCATTCAGAAAGAATTCCATTAACTTTAAGATAGTCTAAAAACTCCGTGGATAAGTATTCTCCTCCTCGATCAGAACGAAGAACTTTAACACTTTTCCCGATTTGCTTTTCGACCATACTTTGATACTCCTTAAATTTATCAAAGGCTTCAGATTTATGTTTCATAAGATATACACATCCGAACCTAGATAAATCATCTGTAAAAGTGATAAAATATGAGTATCCACCTCTGGCCTGAGTTGTCATTGGACCACATACATCAGTATGTATAAGTCCTAATAACTCAGTTGACCTTTCTCCATGTCCAGTAAATGGAGTCTTGGTCATCTTACCCATGAGACATGATTCGCAAGTTCCTAATGATTCATACTCATAAGGATCAAGGAACTTTTTCTTGTATAACTTGCTTTCCTGGACTCATTAACATGACCAAGTCGATGATACCAAAGTAAAGTTTCACTAAAGTCTTTTCTTTTTCTTTTATTATTGACATGAAAAACACTATCATTGGAAGAGAGAGTTAAGAGCCTATTGCTAAATATGCCAGAACAAATAATTTTATTAGATAACATTATCGAGCAACCAGTGCTCGTTACATCCATTACATATCCTTGTTTTAATAACAAAGGAATAGATGTAATGTTCCTAATAATTTTAGGCATATAGTAACAATTTTCTAACTCCAAGATCTTCCCTGAAGGCAACTTCAAAATATAGGTCCCTACAGCTTCTGCTTGGATGATATCACCCCTAGCACCATAGAGATTGAAGTCACCTTCCTTCAATACTTTAAGCTTGTGGAGGTCCTGCAAAGATTTGCATATATGGTAACCACAAGCGGTATCCAATACCCAAGTATTTGATATAGACGAATTTAATGTCAATATAGCATGTATCTCATACATACCTTTTGGTGCATCTGCCGCACCAGGCTTCACAGTTGCAAGGTAAGCCTTGCAATTCCTTTTCCAATGTCCCGCTTTGCTGCAAAAGAAACAGGTTGACTGTTTTGAGGCCTTCTTTCCTTTCTTATTCTTATTGATGCCACCCTTAGGGTTTAGCCTCCTATTAAAACCCTTTTTGCCTGATTTCTTCTTATTGGTCTTATCAATAAGAAGAAGTGGAGCCTTTTCTTTCTTAATGTGGCTCTCTGCTGTTTTTAACATATTTAATAGCTCAGGCAAGGAAGTGTTCAGTTTGTTCATGTGATAATTCAAGACAAACTGAGAAAATGACTCCGGGAGTGATTGCAGGATTAAATCCTGATTCAGCTCCCCATCCATAATAAATCCTAATTGACCCAATCTTGTGATTAAGTCAATTACCTTCAGAACATGATCCTGAACGGATGTTCGCTCTGTCATCCTAGCACGGAATAACTGCTTAGATATTTCGTATCTAGCAGTTCTGCTTTGTTCTCCATAAAGCTCTTTTAAATTGAGCATTATGGATTGAGTATCCATGCTCTCATGCTGTCTCTGTAACTCATTGGTCATGGAGGCCAGTATGATACACTTGACAGTGAGGGAGTCATTCTGCCATATTTTGTATGTGGCCATATCTTCTTGTGTGGCATCGTCCCCTAGTGGATTAAGACTAGGGGTATCAAGAATATAAGAAAGTTTTTCTGAACTCAGTACAATCTTTAAATTTCTCAACCAGTCCACATAGTTTGGACCAGTCAGTTTGTTGGTATCTAAGATACTTCGCAGTGATAATGAAGATGCCATTTATCTACATTTAATAAAGAACAATATATAAGCAAACAACCATGAAATGACTTACATAATTAAATTAGGTCTTCAATTTAATTAAGTCTCCCACTATTTTATCAAAAATCATAGCCCTCACTATGATAATCGAGAAGAACCCTGATCAGTTTTTCTTAGTGAGATTGAGATCCTAATAACTTATAAAAGATCTTGCAGATAACACAACAAATCTTTTATAAACTCAAAGGTAGGAAACTCTTCTAATTATATCTTATATAATTCTCAAAAATAACTTAGCCTCTAGAATATTATTAGTCTTGTAGAAAAACATAACAAACCATAATGTTCTAGTTAAGTCAAGACCCTTTCATTTTTATACAATCAATACTCAAATATAATGCCCTTGCAGATAACACAACAAAGCATTATACTGAATATACTGTAAGCATATCTGTGCACTAGACTAGTATTATGTCAATCACCATATTAGGTCTTGCAGATAACAAAACAAACCTAATGTGGTTCATAACACAATAATGATCCAGCATGAAGGAAGGCCAATATATAGTATTTTTAACTCTAAGCATTTTAGTCAAGATTTAAATATAATCATATTGGCCAGGCAAGTGGAAGAGATGTGGGAGTCCCCCCGTTGCTTTCCTAGACACCAATAAAAATTGGCCAGGTCAGTCAACGGAACCAATTAAAAACCACAATTCTCTTTACCTTCCCGGAACCACCTTTCTAGACACCGAATGATCAATTGTTCATCATGACTAGTGATGCTTATTAGTTAAATATACCATGACTTAATATAATTTTAAGAGGAGGATTTTATAAAATTTCCAGCACATTCTTATAGAACATATCACAATCATATCACTCTGATAAACAAATATGTGCATAGTGTGTCATCATACTAGGACAACCATTTACCATATAATGGATCCACCATTATGCCAGGGCAACCTTATTTCAGTATGATGACTTCAAAACTAATCATATCTCTATAATAATTAGGGTTTGAGTGAAAAATCCTAACTAGTGGCATACACCAAAACATATATGCAACCAAAAATATGCTAAGTGTTATAGCATATTAGGATTTAAAAAAATCCTAATATGTAACACACAAAATATCATAGATTATAGTCCTAATTAAGGTGGCTCTGATACCACTGTAGGGTTTCGGTGCAACGCAGCGGAAGTGTAATTTCAAAAATGAAACTAAATTCACACCAAAAACCCTAAAACAGGAACTCCTTAAATAAGACTAGATCATATGACAAGCATATCTATGTAAATTAGGATTAGGGTACCAACCTGTAATCGCTAATTCCAACAAAATTTGATGTTGAAGGGGCTAATTGAATTCACCAGGCATCCAAGTGTCCGCCCTCCAATGGTGATCCACACAGAGCAATGATCAAGTAAACCTATCTTCTTTTCAATGGTTCCTTCTATTGAGTTCTTCTTCCTAGAACTCAATTGCTTGGACTATGGCTGGAATTCTTCCATACAAGCGGTTGCCTCCCTTTCCTTGATCTCTTCTCCTCCTTCCACAAAGACCTTGGCCCTTTAGACACCCTTGTCTTGAAGAAAAGACCTTGTCCTAAGAGGACATAGGCTTGTCTTAAGTTGGAGGAGAAATTAAGACAATGATGTCTTAATGTAAGAAAGAAGGAATAAATCAGAACTCCTTTCTTTCCTTTACCGTCGGAGACTTTCACTCTTATTCTTGTTCAGTAGCAGAGTTTCGACAGAGGTGTACTCTATAAAGGAAATAGTGCAAGAGCAAGAAAAGAATGAAAGAGTCTTTAGGAGAGGAAGAAAGAAAAAAATCTTAACCCGGTTCTGATCTTTCCTACCCCTTAAATAGTTTTCAGAGAGGTGCCTACAAAACTCTCCGTAAACTCCTTCTCACGCCCTTCTCAATTTCTCACGCCCCATCCTCCCATCTCACGGCCTTCCAGATTAAATCACATGGCTTTTCTTAAAGGAAAAAGATGCGGTGTTTTAAAAGGAAAGGAGTCGCGACTTTTCATCTCCGAAGAGATGTTATTTCGCGTGCCCGGGAAGAAACAGCGCTTTTCTTCTTTCTTAAAAACCCATCAGCCGTTGGATTCCTATCCAAGGGGGCATATGTGAGGTGCTATTTTTTAAGAAAGGAGGCCGCCCCATCTTAATTCATCGGAGAATTAAGTGGGGCGCGCCAAGAGTCCATAAGCGCATGGACTCTTGGCATTTGGCATGAAAATGCAAAGGGGGGGTGGGGAGGCTAGCCTAGTTACATGGCTAGCCAATAGGGTTAGCCATAATCCCTATTTTCATAATTAGGGTCTAATTAGCTCTAATTAGAACCCAAATTGAACAAATCCAGAACCCTAATTCGAATCCGATTCGAATAGAAGCTAGGGTTTGCAACACCTACTAGAGTGTTATCCTGCAAAGATGATTTAATCACAAATTAAACTCTTGATCAATCCTCTTAAGTGTGTGACCCATTGGGTTCCACATCTAACCAGCAGTGGGTTCGAATACAAGTTGACCTAATTTGATTAGAACTCCTTCTAATCGATTTAGGTCAAACTGGGCTTACCCGATTTGATCAATTAGGACTCTTCCTAATAAGTGATCTTTGAATTTGATCAACTCACAAGACAAGATTGACATCTAGCAATGTGTCATGTCTACCCGGAAGATATGGAAATTCTGGTGAAATACCAAAATTATCCTTCAGTAGAGAGTTACCGTACAATTAAATCTTTCGATCAGCCTGCACCCAAAATATAACTATGGATATGGATATATGTCAAATCCAATATTATATTTATTTCTAGCTCAATCTTATAATGATGATCCGATTATCTTGATATTAGAAACCATCTCTAATATCTTCACTTTGATCAAAGATTCCCTGAATCATCATGCGATTGTTGACTAGCTGGATGCAATCTCCTCTTACTAAGAGTGATCGATTCCTTGTTGACCTACTCATTACCTTCATATCCAATTCACCATTCCCAGTATCAATCCTGTGCATGTCTCAGTGTCATGATTAGGATTGAACCAAAGAATGGGTTCATGTACATAAGGTACTTATGGCAGTCTCAGGTCAAAAGATTACTTGTACCACTCCCACTATGAGAACCTTCTATTGACATGTAGCTAAGACTCTATTAGATGTTCTCAAGTTGGATCATATTAGTGAACTCATTCTCCAATGAGCACCCACATCCCAGTATTAGTGTCATACACAAGTGACTGTGAGAGCAGTCACCCTTTCCAGTATACCCGGGATATGCTAGTCTTATCGGAAAAACCCTGATCCCCTACTCAGGGTTCCTTTGACTAGGATTACTTTAGATTAAGGTTTTAAGATTTTAGGTCTCACTGGTATGATCTCATCATAACCCTAAAATCATAGCCCTAATCTATGGGGTTCATCATATAATATAAACACAGCATATGATGAAAAATAATGCCTTTATTAGAAAATTATCAATTACAATGGTTTGGGAGATACAACATAGATTGGCTTATAGGGCATATCCCTTTCAGAACCTTGCATTTACAAATGGACTAATGGTTTTATGATTGTATTCCTTGTGTTATATGTGGAGGACATTCTCTTATTCGGGAATGACATTCCAACACTACGAGGAATAAAGGTCTGGTTATCATCTCAGTTCTCTATGAAGGAGTTGGGTGAAGCCTCTTACATATTGGGTATGAAGATCTATAGAGATAGATTTAAGAGGCTTTTGGGACTATCCTGGTTTACGTACATCGACACCTTGCTGAAATGGTTCGGCATGGAAAATTCCAAGAAGGGCTATCTCCCGATAGGCACTGGAATTGATCTCTCCAAAAGAAATTATGCGATAACTCCTGAAAAGAGAGAGAGTATGAGTAGAATCTCATATGCTTCGGCAATGGGTTCTATCATGTACGCCATGACATGTACTAGACCAGACATGGCATACTCACTAGGTGTAGTGAGCAGATACCAGTCTGACCCAGGTGAAGCTCATTAAAAAGTGGTAAAGACCATCCTTAAGTATTTACGAAATACTAAGGATCAATGGCTAATTTATGGAGATCTGACATGAAACTTGTGGGATATACTGACTCTGATTTTTAATCAAATAAGGATGATAGCAAGAGTGTGTCAGGATTTATCTTCACCCTGAATGGAGGAGCTGTCTGCTGGAAAAGTTTTAAATAGCCTACTATGGCGGACTCAGTATGCGAAGCAGAGTACATTGCAGCATCTGATGCAGCCAATGAAGCTGTGTGGTTGCGGAAGTTCCTTGGTGAGCTGGAAGTAGCACCTTCCCTGGATGGTCCTATTTCGGTGTACTTTGACGACACCGGAGCCATTGCTCAAGCCAAAGAGCCGAAGTCTCATCACCGCACAAAGCATATTCTATGGTGCTATCACCTTGTATGAGAGATCGTGGAACGAGGTAATATTGACCTTCTGAAAATCGATGAAAAGGAAAACTTGGCTAACCCCTTCACTAAAGCCATTGGAGTTCAAGAGTTTGACTATTGTAAATGGAAAATAAGAATGAGATTCTGTATTGATTAGCTTTAGTCCAAGTGGGAGTTGTTGGGAATTATGTCCCAAACCAATCGTCTAGGCTATAGATGGTTGTACTATTTTGTATTTGTGTATGAATTCTTTTAATAAATAAAAGTTATTTATTTTGGTTGTTCATCATATTTATATTTTCCTGAAATAAACTCTTGTATGATAGAGTCCTTAGAACTACATTATTTTGATATAGAGAGGATATATCATGTAGTTCTTAAAGTGGTTCATAACCAAAGGATACATTATTATAGGACGATAATGTACCAAGTGTAGGTTATTATATGTCGCATTTGTTGGTTGTCCTCTTATCCAAGGAGTGTGGAGACACTAGTGTGACATGCAAGTGAAATGTATGACATTTCACTGAACGTGACCATCTACGGAGCTCCCTTCTGCCAAAGGGTTGCTCGCGAAGGGATATGGGTATATGTGTCCCTCATACCTGAGATCACCTTGGCAGCTTGCAAGCAACTCATTGTATTTTGGTGTCGGACTACCTGGATTTCTAATCCAGTGATGGAAGGTTTCTGGGCATACTCAAGTACTTGTGAAGCGATGGTGGATCAAGATGGAATTGACCTCTCCAAATAATTTAGAGTGAATGACTCACTATGTCTCAATTTAGCAAAACCTTGGCCAGGGTAGTTATTGTGAGGAGTCACAAAACTTGTAAGGTTGAGACATGATCTAGATAAATCAAATTAGGGTTGGCAGTCGAACCCTAGGTCATCTTGAGCATTATAAGGTCAAAGGGATGAATTATGCGGCAACCATATGTCAGAGATTCTTGTAAGGTGCTCTGCATCTTCGACCTATCCGAATATCATGTATTATTGCTAGATGAGGACTTTGATTGGTACTGGAATGTTCCGGTACTACCGGCTTAGTGTTTGAACATATGGGATCATACACCATAGAGGATTTTTATCTGATCTTAAGGCTAATCGATGATTGATAATCGTTTGCCATCACCAGAAGTCAATATGATTGACTTTGTTCCGAGTGTCGACACTTGGAATTTTGCAGGTGTCGATACTTAGTGAAGTGTCGACACTTGGCATTTTTTAGGTGTCGACACTTCTTATGACGAGCAGATTACTGGAAAGTTTTTTTTTGGAGGATTTTGGGCAAGTTTTGACCTGATTTGAATTTCGAATTCAAACCAGTTTTGGCTCCAAGGTTATTTGGTATGATAGTCATACTTACCTTAATGGGTTGGATCCATTTGGTATGGCCTTGATTTTCTCCCTCATTCTCTCCCTCCATCTCTCCTCCTTCCTTTTTCTCCCTCTCTTTGCTGCCCCTACAAATAAGAGTCATTTTAGAGGCTGCAACAGATTTTGAGAAAAACTTTTGAGAGAAGAAGATTGAAAAGGGTTGTGAGAGCTATTGGGATTGGGTGAGTACTACCTAGTATTCTAGCTAGGTCTTGGGAAGAGAGTCTTTGGAAAAGGATTCCAACTCTCCTCTTTTGTCTTTCTGGAAGAAGAAGATCGGCCCAAGGATCCTGAAGAGCTAGCACTCCGAGGGAGTTGATCAGAGTTGAGCCTAGGTGTGGATTTCCTGTAGAGGCCAGACACGTGTGTGGCTCGAGCACCCTCCCCCTTCCATTGCTTTTCTCTTGATATAAAGGTATGGTACTTTTATGTTTGTGGTTTTGTCTTGCTTCGATGTTATGTTGCATGCTAGATTATTATGCTAGATCCTTTTGCGGGCAGATCGGTAGATCGTTTGGATCTATCTACTAAGCCTTTCGCTGTGCATGCCTTAAAATTATTTTAAAATGCATTTTTCTGCCCGCTTTTTCTGCATATTTTATGCTAGGTGCAAGTGTTTTTCACCTTCAATGGTATCAGAGCAATAGGTTCCTTTTTATAGTATAATGATTCTAGCATGCTAATAACATCCTTCTTAAGTACTTGGATTAAGTGCTTCACCATAACCGTCCGGTCATGCAAGAGAAGTAGGGCTGCAAGACCCTCTCTTCCCATTCAATGGGGTCTCCTTTGGCATGTAGGGGTACCGATGTGATTGACTCATGAAAAGAAAAATAAGAAGCAAGAAATTGTATATTAAAAATTGTTTTAATCTAATGACATGATCATAAAACATCTTTGGATTAGATCTAAAATGATTGTTTTGATCGGCTTTGTTGATGTTTAGAGAAACATTGGATTTGAAGTCACTATTTTTTCCCTGTCTCAGGCGAAGTGTCGATACTTGAATAGGAAGTGTCGACACTTGGATTTCGTGAGCCGACACTTGGCCTTGTAAGTGTTGACTCACAGGTCTGTGCCAGATTTTGGTGTTCTATTTTTCCTGTCTCAGGCTAAGTGTCGACACTTGACCTGGAAATGTCAACACTTCGCAAAAGAATGCAGAAAATAGTGAATTCAAATTTTGAATTTTTTTGCAAAATTGTTTTACACTTGTAAATTAAAATTGTTTTAATTTATTTTAAGGTCATTGAACTTAATTTTGAATTAAGATTGACTAAGAACTCTAGGAATATGATTCAAAGATCTTAAATCATTTCAATAAGCCTTAAGGGTCATGTGTTAGCTTCTATTAGATCCTTGATTGGGTTAGACCTAAGTTTAGATGCATTGGACAAATTAGAGAACTAATAAAATCAAATATTGACTTAGGATTTCTTCTCTAGATCTCTCTAATAGTTAGATTGATTAGTCTATAATCTAAATGGACCTAATTTGTAGCTCAGTGAAAAGCTCGAGTCTTTAGGCTAGTCTAATCGAGTCTGATGAACCGATTGGTGTCGAGGTAAGTTTAGCATTGTGATCATGGTTCTTTGGGGCTACCTCTTACCTGGCCAACTTTGTTGGTGTCTAAGGCAAGACGGTTAATGGAAGAACCTAATCCATGATCTCACTTACCTGGCCAATGTGGTCAATCAGGATTGATTGAATAGCTCATTAACTCGTGTTAACCCTTGTCACCCAAGATTAATCAGTCTTGATCGATTTTAGGTGCCCATGGATCATTAGTTATGTGTAACCCTCCTTGTTTGCTAATTTGGTTAGTGGGAGGTTGATCCATATCTTCTCATCTCTTCATCTATCACATTAAAATTAAAAACACTCTAAACTATTAGCTCCTTAAAAGGACAAAGTTATAGAGATAACCTAGTCCTTGCCTCCCATTAAGTGAGATGGTAATGGGTCCAATAGTTGGGTGTTCATCGGCAGATCCAAAGATCGAGTGTTTATCGAGCTATTGAAATTGTTGTTCCTAATATGATAGTTCAGTGCGACTCTCTTAACGATGGTCAGGTGGGCTGATCAAAGTCGAGCTTGACTATTCGTTAGTTAGAAGCATTGAATTTTGTCATGTTAATGGTTGGACCAAACCAAGACCTTCAATAGGAGGCCCAAAGGATGATTGAAGTGCTCCTTGGGGCAAAACCCAAATACTAGAGGTTACTTGGAGAAGTAATCGATTAAAGAACCTACCTTTAGACCGCATGGGTTGGCCGGCCAAAGTCGGGCTTCTGTGTTGTCTATTGGAATCTGGTACCCACTAGGAAATTAAAGTAATTTTTTGTATTAGAGGTAGAGGCTACCAATCTGAGCAAAATAGTGGGAGGGACCTTTAGACTAAAGTCCATGACTTTAGGTTAATAATTCATATACATTAATTAGCTTTGATTTTCCTTCCAAAAGTTTTGCCATCTATCACCTGACTCACAACTCGGCACCTCAAGCCAGGAAGCTCCTGAAGCCCTACACTTGCCACCGTCCTCAAAGTTCGAAGATGTCAGCAGGATACTCCAGAAGTGTTGACATCTATCGCTTGACTCACAGCTCGGCACCTCAAGCCGGGAAACTCCAAAAGCCCCGCATTCAACCCATTGGACCCCCAGTTTGGTGATGGCAAAGTAAGGCACTCTTGAAGGCCCCACTCCACCAACCGGACTCAAAATTAGTGAGGATAATTTTGAGACTCCTCAAGTCAAGTGCCCCAACTTGATAGTCTTCGAGGGCCACTCAGGCCCCCCTCAAGCCATCTGCCATCTCTTGGCTTAACTAGAGAGTTCCCAAGACAAGCAGCTACTGAAGATGTTCGAGGTAACCATAAAAATGAGAACTCAGTGAAGCAAAAAGGATTTTATTGATATTGCATAAAAAAGATACATCATCAAAGGACCCCCAACAGGTCGGGCGATCCCAAAACAAAAAGGAAAACTAGATTCGAGAAGGAAATCATAGCCTATCCCTCTGTAGGCTCCTTCCCGGGATGACGGATAGGCATGCTGGCACCCCCTTGGGCCTCTGCAACCCCCACCGGTGGGACGTCCTCAGTGACAGGAGTAGGCTCCACCTCATCCATGACAGTAGGAGTCATAATTCCCCCTAAGCCTCCACCAAGGCTGCCCGGGACCACGACCTCATCCAGCTTCAGCTCTGGGAAGAGCTGGGCCACCAAAGATCTGAAGACCCCGAATTCTTTTATGAAGGAATCCGTGGCCACCTCCCGGACTTCTTTGGAAAACGTCGCCGAGGCCCTGAACATGGGCACTACCTCGGTGACCACCTTCTTGCCAGCCTCCAACAGATCAACCACCCCAGTAGCTCTATCCTTGACTGCTGACAGCTGAGCTTGCATTGCCTCCAACTGTGCTTGGAGGCCACTCCTTAGCTCTTTCGCTCTAGCAGCTTTGGCTTTGAGCTCCTCCGCCCGATGGGAAGCTCGATCCCTTTCTCAGGCCAAGGACACTTCGATGTCCCTAACCCGATTTTCGACATTGACCACCTTGACTTGGAGGACCATATCCTTCTCCTCCAATGCCCAGTGATGTGGGATAGATGGGCGTCGGATCATTGGCGAGCCTAGAAGTCACCAAGATTAGGGTACTTCTAGTTTTTTTTTGGATTTTTTTTTGTAGGGAGGTGGCGAAGGAATAATGAAGATGGAAGGTAGAAAAATTGGACACTCTATAAACTTGGGACTTACATTCATGGAGAGACCTCTCACCTCTAGGGCATCTCACCCACCCCACTACATGTAGCCTAGGGCATCCCACCCATCTCACTACATGTGGAGCAAAGGGCATCCCACCCAAATTGCTACCTGGGGCCGTGAAGGAAAATCTTTAAGACCATAGAGGGGACTCGACGGGAAAGGGGATAACTAGGGCCTCACGCCCCTCGATGCTCGAAAGTGAAGGCATAGGGTCTCACACCCTCGATGCTTGAAAGCGAAGGCATAGATTCTCACACCCCTCGATGCCCAAAGATGAAGGAAAGATAGGCCTTTCACCCTCCCCATCTGGGGTGAACGAAAAGAATCACTTTTTATTGAAAACTCATCTTGATTAACAAATTTTTTACAAAGTAATGAGGATGGTATTTATAAACCTTTCCAACCCTTATTTGAATTTGAATACAAGATAAAAAGATAAGGATAGTTCAAGTTCAAATATAAGATAAGATGAGGTCTATCCCCATCATTCCCCTGAGGTGGGGAGAACTCGACCCCATCGAGTCAGGTTTCAAGTCTCCAGTCTTTTGCTAGATGTGTTTTCCCTGGGACTCAGTCTCCAGCTTGAGAAAACCATGAAATTTTTTTTTTCCAGCTTTACTCTGAAAATCATGCAGCATTGAGATTTGCATGGCTTTGAAAGATGTGCAACTTTGAGATTGGTGCACTTTGAAAACTAGGTAGCTTTGAAATCTATGTAGAGTTGAAGTCGGCAAGAGGGAGGGAGGATGCTTTCATGTTCGTGCACTCCCTTCTACGAACAGGGGAAGTTTATGGAGGGTTCGCCGGCATCGGCACTTGGAGGAGATGGCGGCACAATCGGGACGGTAGCTGGCGGAGTCGGCGATGGCTGGCGACGGTAGTTGGGAGGAGTTTTGGTGGGACAGGCATCGCGCAGATTTGTGGCACAAAGGAAAAGATGGCCGATTTGCTTGGGGAAAACGGTCGACGGAGGGGCTAAGGATGGTCTCGGTTGGTGTTAATGGAGTCACGTGGGGGTCTTCCGATAGGATTGGGAATTGGCCAGAAGTAGGGAGTGGGCATCACAGGGAGATGAAGCCTTTGTGGAAGGCAGCAGGTGGAAGATGGGCTCGAACGGAGGGGTTTTGCCGGCATTGGCTCTGTGCAAAGATGGTGGACAAACGGGTCGAAGGTTGGGCGGAGGCTTAATTGCAGTGGATCTGGGGCTGAGGACAATGGTGGCTTCTTCACAGACTATTACAGGGTGGAGCAGGGGAGAGATGGTGGTCAGTGGATCTTTCGAATCGAAGGCGTCGAGCAGATATGGGCTTCTTGGGATGGAGTGAACCTCTTGTCAAAATCGGTGCCAGGGGCGATGGTGTTCGGGGCACCAAGGGAGGGGCACCGTTAGTGGTGAAGACGATGACTCTAGGGAAGATGGTGGCTCATCCTCGGTTATGGGTGGCGGCATGGGCAGCACACAGGGTATGGATGGCTGGGGTGAGAGGGGCGGGAGGTTATGGCCACGAGATCTCCTCCAGTGATGCCATTGGATTGAAAGAGGATGCCCTTAGGCGAAGGCAAGGGTGGATGTCCTCGGCTTATGCGAATGTTCCCGGCCTCCACAGCTCTAGCAGATCTAACTGGAAGAAGGGCAGCACAGTCGACTTGAGACGAAGCATGGGGAGAAGGCGGCGGCGGGGTTCGTCAGCTGATGGGGGTAGTGGAGCAAGAACAGGGGAGAGAATGGCATGGCTGGTAAGGGAAAATCTGGGATGATAAAAACCGTACCTTAATTTTCTAGCTCTGATACTAAATTGATGTGGGACAAATGGGGGTAGGATCGTTGGCAAGCCTGGAAGTCACCAAGATTAGGGTACCACTAGTTTTTTTTTTATTTTTTTTTTGTATAAAGGTAGCGAAGGAATAATGGAGATGGAAGGTAGGAAAATTGGATACTCTATGGACTTGGGACTTACAATCACGGAGAGACCTCTCACCTCTAGTGCATCTCGCCCACCCCATCACATGTAGCCTAGGGCATCCCACTCATCTCACTACATGCGGAGCCTAGGGCATCCCATCCAAATTGCTACCTGGGGTCATGAAGGAAAATCTCTAAGATCATAGAGAGGACTCGACAGGAAAAGGGATAACTAGGGCCTCACGCCCCTCGATGCTCGAATGTGGAGGCATAGGGTCTCACACCCCTCGATGCTTGAAAGCGAAGGCATAGGATCTCACACCCCTCGATGCCCGAAGGCGAAGAAAAGACGGGCCTCTCACCCTCTCCATGTGGGACGAACGAAAAGAATCACTCTTTTCTAAAAACTCATCTTCATTAACCAATTTTTTACAAAGCAATGAGGATAGTATTTATAGACCTTTCCAACCCTCATTTGAATTTGAATACAAGATAAAAAGATAAGGATGGTTCAAATTCAAATATAAGATAAGATGAGGACTATCCCTATCCTAACAACTAAATATCTCAATCCTAACCAACTAACAAATTTCAAAATAAAGATAAATCCTAAAAACTGAAACTCGATCCTAAAAATAACATATTTTGGATATGCATCGAGATTCGCATTGCTCCAAGATCAGTGCTGGTGATGTCCCCATCACCCGGGTCCTGTCAGTTTGCTCCAAAGCCTCAGTTGCTAGCGACACCCTTTCCTTCTACCGTTGGGCATCTCTTTTTTTCCACTAGGTGCAGTAGTCACGGACAAGAAGAATGTCGGTCCCGATCTGTACCATCAAAGGTGTTAGCTATGGCAACCAGACTGAAGCAACAGAAAAAGAAGAAGACTACCATGAAGAGGAAGGAAAGGGTGCCAAGAAGGGCCTCCACCAGCATCCTGCCTCCCCTCTTGCGATGGTCATGCTACTGGACCGCGAACTCCATCATGCACTCTACAAGCGCAAGATCCTAGATGACCTCTAAGTTTGGTTTCACCCCAAGTGCTGCCCTCCGGACAGTAGCCCACCTCGGTGCTGGGGGTGTCGCCGTGTCTAGGGGTACCACCTCCGAAGGCATCTCATCCAGCGGGGGGGAGTTCATTGCCGTGGGTGGTGGCATCGTCGGTGGTCTCTCCACCACCCTTTCTCCCTCCATGTCTGCGTCGATGACTGTGGGAGGTTAGACCACAACGGCAACAGCCAGCCTGGCCTGTGCACCTGTGCCAGGTTCTTGGGTCGGCAGCTAGGCTCGCTGCCCTGAAGGCCCGAGGGCTGGGTCGACTGCTCAACCTGCATGCCCAGGGATTGAAGCAGGCCCTGCCCCTTGGCTGGGCTCGACTCGGGCCCTCTTTGGTGGAGCCTCCCCGGGCCTGGACAATAGGCCTCTCTTTTGGGTGGACTCCAGAAGCTCCTCTACCGAGAACTTCATGCCTGTAGAAAGAAGAAGATAAAGGTCAGCAACAAACCAAAAAGGACTCATGAAAGAAGAGACATCCCTTTGGACTCATTTAGCCCCTGGATTGGGTTGATCCTGGCATCGAACAGGTTCTGCTCTAACAGCAAAACCTCAAGGGAGGGGATCTGATCGGAAATGAGCTGGTCATATATTTCCCGATCAGAAGCCTCGACCTTGGAGTTTTGGTTTAGGGTCCAATTCGGATCACTCCAGACCCAGTCCACCCCTTTGATAGAAGTAAAGAAGAATTTACTCTTCCACCCTTTAATGGAAGAGGGATGCTCATACTTTATGCCCTTCGGGTGAGGAGAAACAAACCACCACTCATCCTCAGTCAGGTGGCATCTTAAGATAAAGAAGGCCATGAATAGGAAGAAATGGGCAATAATCCCATGGAAGTGGCGAAAAATAATGAAGCAGTTAATGACCCTAATGGTGTTGGGGCCAACTGGGCAGGAACAAGATGGTAGTTGTTGAGGAAAGAGAGAAAGAAGGGGTGAAAAGGCAAATGAAGGCCCCATAGAAAGAACTCCACATAAAGGGCTATTCGACCTGGGCCACTAGAGGTGACCCACTCCCCTGGTCCTGGAACCGAGAGCCGGATAGAGTTTGGGATCTCGTATGTGGCCTGGATCATAGAGAGATCCTCCCTAGTCATTGTCGAAGCGATTCCAGAAGGCCTAATCGGACAAGAAGACCTAAAAGAAGCAACAGGAGCAAAAAAGACAAGAGGAGTAGGAGGGGCCCCTGGGTGGAAGGCCGCATGGGTGGGGCCTACCACCTGGATGAGGCCCCTAGGTGGAAGGCCGAGGCAAGTCCCTAGCTGAGGTCAGCTCCAAGTCGAGGTCGAGCTCAAGGAGTGAGCCCCCCGTCTGAGATTAGCTCCTGACCAGGATCGTGCTCATACTGCTGAAGTGACCCCCTTGCTGAGGTCAGCTCCTAGCCGGGGTGGAGCTCAAGGAGTGAGCCCCCCGTCTGAGGTCAGTTCCTAGCCAAGATCGTGTTCACGCGACTGAGGTTAGCCCCCTACTGAGGTCAGCTCCAAGCTAGGGGTGAGCCCATAAAGCAAGCCCTTCGTTCGAGGTCAGCTCCTAACTGGGGTCAAGCTTAAGGAGCAATGATGCAGGATGATCCTAAGACTACCATGATTGCAGAAAAATATAAACTAATTTTTTAATATTTTTTTAGAGATTTAGTTTGGATGCTAAAATCCTGATAAGCAAGCAAAGACTAGCAAGCAACTAGTAATGAAAAGAATCAACATACCCGCATATGAACACATGCAAAATAATAAAAGCAGGACCTTAGGAATTGAGAAACCCCCTGTTAGGATAGCATACCTTCAATAAATCAGAAATTAGGAGGGGGAAGGATTTTACCAAGCACCAATTCGAAGATCCTGTCGATGAAGGGGTCACACAGCACTCGGGATCGTCACCTGGAAGACAAGCCTTTAGTTCTTCGATTTGGGCAGCTATTTGGATCAATCTTGGAGGCAAAGAGGGCCTCCTCCTTGGAGGTGAATACCACTGGGATCCTGCAAGCATCACAGGTTAGCAAGAAAATAAATAAGAAATGGAAAAGAAAGGAACTAGGGTTAGGGAAAGAAGGAATTAGGGTTTCTACTGCTGGCGGTTGGAGGGGAAAGAAGGCCTCTTGCTGATGGATGGCTTAGGGCTTCTTCTCCTTGGTGTGTTATGGTTTGGAAGAGAGTGCTTTGGGATGGCTAGGGATTTGATGAATTAGAGCTCACAAACAAAACTCACACACCTCAACACAAGAACACAAGAACAAGTTAGCAAGCTTAAAATTTTAGCAAGGTTTCATTCATGAACAAAAGATGCTTACAAGAGGGGGAGGGGTGGGGTGTTTATAGATGTTCTCCAAGTCCTCTCCTTGTTAGAATAGAATTACAAAGTAGAGTGGGAGAGGGATTACAAGTTTGCTTAAAACTAGGAGAATACAATTTGAATGGGAATTAAACTTGATCTCCTTGTTTGAATGGGTCTCCCCTCCTCCTTTGACTTGGTCAAGGGGTCTTCTTTGAGCTTGGACACCCAAGGGCTTTGGGCTTGGGCATGTGGGCAGCAAGGGGTGGCCTCCACTTGGGCTTGGGCGACCTCCAAATATCTTGGCCGCATGGGCCTCTAGGTGGGTTGGAAACCTTGGGATTGGGCTTGCTTCATAGGCTTGGGCGGCCTCCAAATATCTTGGTTCTTGGAATCTTTATATATGGAGCTTCATGGGCTTGGGCTTGCTTTGATCTTGGGCATGGTAAAGGCTTTGATTGATGCTCCTCCTCTTGTATATCTGGACTGGTACTGGACTCAATTTATAGGACTCAATTGGACTGGTTGAGATAACTCAACTTATTACAAGACTCAATGCAACTCAGCTGAGCTAACTTGATTACAAAAGGAGAACATCTAGGAAGCAAGCTCAAGGGGCAACACTATCTCTCTATAACAAACTTCAAGGGGCCTCCGAATGAAGGGGGAGGACAAGCAAGCAAGGGGTAAACGAGGTAATCATTGGCACACAGAAGGGGAGAGAAAACAAAACGAAATGCTCTGAGGCTACCGGGGAATTCATCGAAAGAATCTCACGGACACAACCAACCCTACTTAGGCTCTCCTTCTCTATTGACACTCCTTTCTCACTTTCTTTTCTCTAAAAGATAACCTCCGAACGTGAGGACCTCACCGGGATCCACCGAGGGGGATCTGTTCTACTGGATCGCCCACTGCTTGATCGTTGGAGTGCTCCCTCCGAAATCCTTGGCCTGGATCTTTTTTCTTTTACAGGACCGGGTACGCACACAGGATTCCAGATGAGGAGGGTGATGCCCGATGCCACAGCGGAGCTACAGGCCATGATGGTCCAAGCGGCAACACATAATAAAAATAAAATTTGGATTAATATTTTTATAGACTTTAATCTAAAATTTATAACAAAATAATTTAATTGTATTATAGATTTTTATAATTTTAGATAATATTTTTTAAAATATTTAAAATGCTATCGTAACTTTGGAGTTTATCTAGCATTTTTAGTTTTTGAATATTTTTACATATATATAGATATATTTTTCTAAATTCTCAAGCTACATATTTGATATGGCAACATCCACTGATGTGGAGTTCGATGTGGCAACATCCACTTACGTGAAGCCTACACAGTCGCTAGCCAATGACCGTATGGGTGGGGCTAGCCACCTGGATGGGTGCCTGGGTGGAAGGTCGAGGCAAGCCCCCAACCGAGGTCAGCTCCTAGTCGAGGTTGAGCTCAAGGAGTGAGCCCCCCGTCTGAGGTCAGCTCTCGGTCAGGATCATGCTCATACTGCTGAAGTGACACCCCCTGCCGAGGTCAACTCCTAGTCGGGGTTGAGCTCAAGGAGTGAGCCCCCTGTTTGAGGTCAGCTCCCGGCCAAGATCGTGTTCACGCGATTGAGGTCAGCCCCCCTACCGAGGTTAGCTCCCAGCGGGGTGAGCCGATAAAGCAAGCCCTCCATCCAAGGTCAGCTCCTAGATAGGGTCGAGCTCAAGGAGCGATGATGTGGGATGATCCTAAGACTAATATGATTGCAGGAAAATAGAAACTAATTTTTTTATATTTTTTTAGAGATTTAGTTTTAAGGCTTAAATCCTGATATGCAAGCAAAGACTAGCAGGGAACTAGTAATGAAAAGAATCAACATACCCATATTTGAACACATGCAAAATAATAAAAGCAGGACCTCAGGAATTGAGAAACCCACAGTTAGGATAGCATACCTTTAATAAATAAGAAATTAGGAGGGGGAAGGATTTTACCAAGCATCGATTCGAAGATCCTTTCGATGAAGGGGTCACACAACACTTGGGATCGTCGCTTGGAAGACAAGCCTTTAATTCCTTGGTTTGGACAGCTATCTGGGATCGGTCCTCGAGGCAAAGAGGGCCTCCTCCTTGGAGGTGAATACTATGAGGATCCTCCAAGCATTAGAGGTTAGCAAGAAAACAAATAATAAAGGGAAAAGAAAGGAACTAGGGTTAGGGAAAGAGGAAATTAGGGTTTTTGCTATTGGCGACTGGAGGGGGAAGAAGGCCTCTTGCTGATGGATGGCTTAGGGCTTCTTCTCCTTGGCATGTTATGGTTTGGAAGAGAGTGCTTTGGGATGGCTAGGGCTTGGATGAATTAGGGCTCATAAACAAAACACACACCTCAACACAAGAACACAAGAACAAGCTAGCAAGCTTAAAATTTTAGTAGGGTTTCATTCATGAATAAAAGATACTTACAAGAGGGGGAGGGGTGGGGTATTTATAGTTGTTCCCAAGTCATCGCCTTGTTAGAATAGAATTACAAATTAGAGTGGGAGAGGAATTACAAGTTTGCTTAAAACTAGGAGAATATAATTTGAATGGGAATTAAACTTTATCTCCTTGTTTGAATGGGTCTCCTCTCCTCCTTTGACTTGGTCAAGGGGTCTTCTTTGGGCTTGGATGCCAAGTGGCTTTGGGCTTGGGTGTGTGGGCAGCAAGGGGTGGCCTCCACTTGGGCTTGGGTGGCCTCCAAAGATCTTGGGTGCCTGGGCCTCCAAGTTGGCTGGAAACCCTGAGCTAGGGTGCCTAGAATATTCTCTAGGTATCTTGGTTCTTGGAAGCTTCATATGTGGAGCTTCATGGGCTTGGGCTTGCTTTGCTCTGGGGCCTGGTAAAGGCTTTGACTGATGCTCCTCCTCTTGTATAACTGGACTGGTACTGGACTCAATTGGACTGGTTGATATAACTTAACTTATTATAGGACTCAATGCAACTCAGCTGAGCTAACTTGATTACAAAACTCTCAACTGGACTAACTTTATTACAAGACTTGATTATAAAATTTGATACAATATTAAGGATTCAAGAAAACCCTAATCAGTAAACCAGATAGAGTCCAGTAATCTGTGTCGAATCCTGGTACCCCCACCAAGCGAGCCCCTCGTCTGAGATCAGCTCCCGGTTGGGATCGAGCTCATGCTGCCAAAGCAGGACCCTCTCATGAGGTCCTTCCAGGCCACGTAAAGGCCAGAGTTCTTGCTAACAACGGAGGAGGGAAGGATCAGGGAGAATTCAAACCATGGTCCCTACCACCTGCAGTCCTTGAGAAGTGGCGCATGCCCTGCCACTAGTGCCAGTCCTGCAACATGCCACCTGCATGCTCTGAATAGGATGGGCTCTGTCAGACCTGGGGTCTAGCCTTATGCCGCCATGTCCACCCCTGTATAGTTGGGGGATGCTGGCTCACACAGTGCTAGACCTAGAGTTCTCCCAAATGGGGAATCTTGTCCAAGCCATGGGCCCTGCAACACTTAAACGGTCCCTCCAGAAATGGAAAGACCTTGCCATAGCACGAGGCTCAGCGCCTACCCCTCATAAGCAAAACAACACCTCCAACAAAAGGGGGCCCAAAAGAAGGTGCAAGGTAAGAGAGGTAAGAGACAGACATAGGAGGAGCGGGGAGAGGCGAGTGAGTGAGCCCCCAAAGGGCTCAGTGGCCAAGGAGTCGACCAAAGAATCTCCTTTCTCCCCACTCTCTGTTCCTTCCTTCTGCCATTCAGGCATCTTTATCTTGTCCTTTATATTATTCACATATCTTTATCATGTCACCCCCCGAGGTGAGGGAGTCTCCCAAGCTCTCCATCTCGGAGATTTTTATTCCCCTCGATCGTCCCACTGACTTGATCGTAGGAGTATCCTCACCAGAATCCCTGGCCCGGGTCATCTCTGAAAGAATGGTACCCTAAAATCCAATCATTGTAAGGGCATTTCTATGATCTTCCAACTCATGTATGATATTATTTATCAATAAAAGATATCTTTTGATTCATCATATTGCTGCATCTTATCAAGATTATGATGAACCCCATAGGTTAGGATAATGAAATTAGGGTTATGATGGAGATTATAATGGTGAGACCTAAGTTCCTATAAATCCTAATCTAAAATATTCCTAGTCATTGGATAATCAATTCAGGGATCAATGAATCCAGAAAGACTAGCACATCCTATGTATGCTCGATGGAGAGGGTGGTTGGTCTCACAACCACTTGTGTGGAGACACTAATACAAGGATGTGGGTGCTCATTAGGTTATGAGTCCACTGAACTGATCTGATAAGAGAATATCAAATGGAAGTCTTACTTACTTGTCAAAAGAATGTTCTCTTAGTAGGAGTTATGCATGTGATCCTTAGACCTGAGACTACCATAGTATCTTGTGCACATGAATCCATGTTTTGGTGCCTACTCACTCATGGCAATTAAGTCATGTATGGGGTGTTTTAGATATGGTAGATTGTGTATGAAGGTAATGAGTAGGTCAATAAGGAATTGATCACTCCTAGTAAGAGAAGAAGTTATCTCGTGTGATCTCTTCGAATGATGACTCAGGAAGTCTTTGGCCAAAGCAGGATGAGATTAGATAGGGTTTCTAATCATTCATTAGTTAAGTCTTCATTATCAAATTGAGATTCAAAAGGATTAGGTGCTAGGGTTTCGACATTTATCCATGCCCATCACTTAATGGGATACAAGGAGATCGAAGGATTAAATTGCACGGTAACTTTCCGTTGAAGGGTATTTTAATACTTTCTACCAAATTCTTCATCTTCTAGGTAGGCATGACACGTTGCTAGACATCAATCATGCCTTGTAGATTTTCATGAATCAATTGGATTGAATTCATGAGTCAATTCAGAAACTGGTTCGAATTGGTAACTTAGGTCAGCTCAATTTGACCTAATTAGGTCAATCGGGTTCGATTGGATCAAATCGGCTCGAACCTAGACTACTGCTAGCTAGATGTGGAACTCAAAGGATCACACATATTAGGAAATTAACCTAGGAAGTCAATTGACAGTTAATTAGCGTCATGGGATCCTAATTGGTTAGCTATATTACACACTAGCATGTATATGCTAACCTAACTCCTAACCCAATTGAATTGGGTCTAATGGGTTGCCAAATGGACTAACTAATTTTTGAGAGACCTAAATTGGGTTGATTCCTAAGTGGGACAAATTTATAAGAATTTATCTGATATTCTTCATGAATTTTATGTGCCAAATACCAAGAGTCCCAAGGGCATGGGACTCTTGGCGCCAAAAGGAATGGTTGGCATTTAAAGGGGCACAGAAGGACCAAGAGTCCTTCTGCCTATTAATCACTTATATAGTGATAAAGTATATTTAATTCCCTTTCTTTTGACACCCATATTGTATATACTTTGACTAGGTCAAAGATAAAATATGGCATGGAGAAAGTTGACCGACAAGTGAAGAGTAGCGACTCTCACTATTGGCGCCAACTTATTTTGTACACAAATGGGCGTAGAAAGGACTTGGAGTCCTTCTGCTTTGGGACTTTGATTCCAGATAAAGCAAGGCACCTCTTAGCCTCATCTCCATGCCATTTAATTTAATCTTGACCGGTCAACCAAAGGAGAAATGCGGTGGAAGGAAGTTGGCACATATGAAGAGTTGCGACTCTTCATGTTTGGCACAAATTTAAGAAGCAGAGTCCTTCTGCTATCGATAACTTCTTATCACTAGTTTTTTTAAGAAAGGCCACGTCCCATATGGCTTCTTACAACCAGTAATATCCAAGTGGCAGGTGGAGAAATCAGCCAAAGGAGTGAAGGGACTTGAATATGGCCTTTGGCATAGGAAATGTCATGATGCTTTAAAGATAAGACTCCTCATTGAAGGGTCTTATTTGATCTATTGGTTGACAGATCAAAGGCTGATGAAGAGCCTTATCTGGTGCCTCTCCCTCTCTTATAAATAGCCTTCAGTGTTTAGGCCGAAGGTATCGTAATTATGATATCCTTTCTTTCTTACATTCTTACACTCTACCACACTCCCCTTGTCACTTCCATCCCTTGTTAGACTTTAGGTCTTGTCTTAAGACAAGTCCACCATTTTAAGACAAGGGTTTAGGAAGAGATTTAGGAAGTAAAAAAGAGAGTGAAGAGATAATTTGGAGAGGGCTCAGAGTGCTCTACTAGAGGGCAAGGGTCTGAGCAAGGAAGGAGAGGCTGCCAAAAGAAGAAAAGCTATCAGAAGAGTCCCAATGGTTTAAGCAACCTACTAAGGAGTGCTTCCTAGGTTCCATTCCTATGTGGATCACCTCTGGAGGGCATGCACTTGTGTGCCTAGTAGAAAGAAGAAGGAATTAGTATTCCAAGTATTTTTCCAAATCCTAATTGTATGACTTGTTGATTGTAATGAATAAGGGATCTTAGGCTTATGGTTTCAAGTTGCTTGGAGTTTCAACAAAGAAATTTTTTGAAATCCATTGTTTCGCTGTGCCATCGAAACCCTAGAAACCCAACATCCTCTATGATTCGGGTGGGCCGAGGAGCATCGACGTCCCAGTGGGAGGAGGAGGCACCCGACGTGGTGGTGATGCACCGGAGCTACAGGCCACGATGATTCGGGTGGCAATAGGTTGGCACGCCAGGTAGGGGAAGAAAGCATGACAGACCTGGCGACTGTAGATTGGCATGTCAGGAAGGGGAAGAAAGCATGATGGACCTGGCGACCACAGATTGGCGCACCAGGTAGGGGAAGAAAGCACTACGGACCTGGCGACCATAGATTGGTGCACCAGGTAGGGGAAGAATGCACGATGGACCTGGTGACCACAGATTGGCATGCTAGGTAGGGGAAGAAAGCATGACAGACCTGGCGACCACAAATTGGCATGCCAGGAAGGGGAAGAAAGCACGACGAACCTGGCGACCACAGATTGGTTCACTAGGTAGGGGAAGAAAGCATGACGGACCTGGCGACCACAAATTGTCATGCCAGGTAGGGGATCCCAGTCGAAGCTAAGGATTCAAGCTCCCCAACCGTCGGAGGTGACTGAAGCCATCCCCCATAGGGGGCAGGCAGGGAATATGAGAGCTCCCTCCTAGGAGCCTGCCCAAAGAAAGAGAGGGAAATCCATGCATTCCCGATGCATGGGGGTTTTCGTCATCTCTCGCAAGCCTAACAGGTAACTCTCTTCCCCACTACCCTTGCAATATGAAAACTGCATCACAGTCCTATAGGGGAAGGCCCTGCATCACCATCGAAGGCAAGCATCACGGCCTCGCTCACACGGGCGATAATAGTGAGATGTCATCCATCACGTGACCCGTAGCCAGATAGACCAACAAGAGATGGGGCCTAACCCTAGGGGGCAGTCCGCTGGTGGAAGATGGTGCACTACCGCAACCCCCATTAGGGACCATAGCGAGGGTGGCCGAGATCCAACCAAACAAAGCCTGCTACCTCGCCAGCCTCGATGCTCATGAATCAGAAGCACGAGCAACTCAAGAGGGCACCACCGATGATGGACATTCCCATCTAACTCAAAGACCGACAGGCACCATGCGGGCCCTCCATCAGGCCCACGCCTTTCACCGTCGAGCTTATAGCCCGAAGGCGGCACCAAGTTTCTATTTACCGCGTGACTCACAATTCGGCATCCTCACAAACAATGCAGGCCCCTTCATCAGGCCCGCGCCATCCTTCGTCGTGCTCACAGCCCAAGGTGGCACCAAGGTGCTGTCCACCGCAAGACTCATAGCATGGCAACTCCTCATTAACAACGCAGGCCCCTCCATCGAGCCCGCGCCTTCCACCACCAAGCTCACAACCCAGAGGTGGCACCAAGTTGCCATCTATCGTGTGACTCACAGTTCAACATCCTCATCAACAACGCGGGCCCCTCCATCAGGCTCGCGCCTTCCTTAGTCATGCTCATAGCCCGGAGGTGGTACCAAGGTACTATCTACCGCAAGACTCATAGTTGGCAACTCCTCATCAACAATGCAGGCCCCTCCATCAGGCTCGCACCTTCCTTAGTCGTGCTCATAGCCCGGAGGCGGCACCAAGTTACCGTCTCCAGCGTGACTCACAGTTCGGCATCCTTATTAAAAATGCAGGCTCCTCCATCTGGCCCGCACCTTCCTCAACCGTGCTCACAGCTCGGAGGCGGTACCAAGGTGCTGTCTACCATGAGACTCACAGCATGGCAACTCCTCATCAGTGAGCTGGGCCCGCTCCATCAGGCCCATCCTCCCCATAACCGAGCTCATAGCCCGAAGGTGGTACCAAGTTGCCGTCTACCATGTGACTCACAGTTCGGCACCCCTCATCAACAATACAGGCCCCTCCATCAGGCCCATGCCTTTCTTAGCCATGCTCACAGCCTGGAGGTGGCACCAAGGTGCTGTCTACCACGAGACTCATAGCATGGCGACTCCTCACTAACAACGCGAGCCCCTCCATCAGGCCCGTGCCATCCTTTGCCATGCTCACAGCCTGAAGGCGGCACCAAGGTGCTATCTACTGCAAGACTCAAAGCATGACGACTCCTCATCAGCGAGCCGGGCCTGCTCCGTCAGGCCCGTGCTTCCCATAGCCGAGCTCACAGCCTGGAGGTAGCACCAAGTTGCCATCTATTGCATGACTCACAATTCAGCATCCTCATCAACAATATGGGCCTCTCCATCAAGCCTGCACCTTCCTTAGCCGTGCTCATAGCCTGGAGGTGGCACCAAGTTGCCGTCTACTGCATGAGTCATAGTTTGGCATCCCTTATCAACAACACGGGCCCCTCCATCAGGCTCACGCCTTCCTCAGCCACGCTCACAACCCGGAGGTGGCACCAAGATGCTGTCTGCCATGGGACTCATAGCGTGGCGACTCCCAAACAAGCCAGGCCCCCCATCAGGACCGCGCTTACTAGTTTAGCCCATAGCCAAGAGGTGGTGGCAAGGCGATCGACCACTTGCCATATGACTCACAATTTGGCCCTTCCAGGCTGAGCCCGCTCAATCGGGCTTGTACTTCTCGATTGGCCTCACAGCCTCGAGATGATGACAAGGCAACCCACCATCTACCAAGAGGCTCGTAGCTGTGCAGTCTCCAAGCTGGGTTCTTCCGGTAGACCCGTGCTCAGTCACCCCACTCACAGTCTTGAGGTGCATTTGGGGACTCCTGGAACCCTGCCATCTACCTCAAAACTCACAGTTTGGCACTTATAAACCGAGAAACTCATGAAGCCCCGCATCCACTACCTTACTCATAGTCCAGAGATGTCCGTCGGAAAACTCCAGAAGTCCCATCATCTGCCCCTTGACTCATAATGTGACGAACCGAGCTGGGATACTCTAGAAACCCTGCGATGGATTGCCTTGCTTATTGCCCGAGGATGTTGGTGAGGAATCCCTGAAGTCCCATTGCTGGCTGCCTAATTCATGGCTCAACAAACTAAAGGGATCCCCCAGAAGTAGTTCGAGCCGGAGAAGAGAAATGACAAGCAAAGCAAAGGGAACACGAAGCATTCCAATTAGGGGAGAAGAAAGAAAACCACCATCATCAGAACATCCCTCACTTCGGAAAGAGACTCCCAACAACCCAGGAAGACCGAGCAGAGACTCCCAGCAACCCAGGAAGATCGAGCTGAGATCCTTAATAGTCCGAGAAGCCTAGCAGCAAATTCAAGCTAAAAAAAAAAGATAGAAGAGCAATTATAAAAGAAGGGACATTTTCATTGATCAAAAGTCTCTTACACCCTATGGAGGCTCCCGATAGGTCAGAAGACCTCCTGAAAATCTAAGATACAAGATGAAAGGAAGACAGGCCGAGGCCCCATCTCTGCTTCTGCCCGAGCATGCTGGCGCCCTTGCTTGGAAGCTCACCGGAGCTCTAGAGCCCGGTGTTAGCTCCTCCTCTACTGCACCACCCTTCTTGTAATTCACCGATCCTGTGATTCCAAGGGCAGCTACAACAGCTCTGCATCAGGGTGGTCCTACTAGCATCGCAACAATCATGGCCCCTTCCATAGTGATTATGACTCGGGCCACCACCTCTTCCTATAAGATCTCCGGTCTCGTGAACTGGGAGGTGGCTCCAGCTACCCCTCATTTTTTAGGCAGCTTCTTTCTCCACCACTATAGTGCAATCAGAAGATCTCCCCCTCCACATCCGAGGGAAAAGTTTTAAGCTCGACAGATTTCTTCTTCGAACCAGACATCTTCACCTTGATATCGGCCGGTCACTCCTGGAGAGCTCCCACTTGGCCCTCCAGGTCTCAGACCAAAATCCTAAAGTCTACCAAGAACCCTCCCTCAGTGCAAGCTGAAGGAGAGGGATTGAAGAGGGAAAACATGGAGGCCAACACCAAAACCAGAAGGGTGCTCAAGAAGAAGAAAGAAAGCTATGCATAACCCTGGCTCCCTACACTTGAAGGCCTTTTAAAGGCCATGCAGCCAACTGAAAGTCACCATGTGTCAGCCCCAGGCACCTCCTGATGCTTCGGTTCATGGAACAGGCACCTTGACCCATTCAGGGTATTAATAATCCTCCCGTTGGAAAACTAAGCGCAGTGCTCGATTAATATAAAAGCACGATCCTCGGGGCATGCCCAGTCAAAGCATTGATGGTGCTGAAGGCATGCCCACCCACATCAGCATAGTCATTACTCCCATCACACAAGAAATGCTTCATTCTCCAGGCTCGGGAGTGGGAGACATCTGATGTGGCAACATCCGCTGACATGGAGTTCAACGTGGCAACATCCACTTACGTGGAGCCTATATTATTGGGAATAGTGTCCCAAAGCCAATCTCCTGGGTTGTAGGCGGTTGAGCTAAATATTGTATTCTTTTTATGAATTAATAAAATATTTTTTTTGGCAGCTCATCACATACTTAATTCCCTAAAATGAACTTTTTTCATGTGATGAAGTCCTTAGGACTACTCTAACTTCGATACAGAGAGGATGTATCGAGTGGTCCTTAAACCCTGTTCACAATCAAAGGATATATTGTACTGGATAGCAATATATCAAGTATAGGTTATTGTAGTTCACATCGTTTGGTTGTCCTCTTGACCAAATGAGTGTGGTGACACTGATGTGATCTACAAGTGAGATATGTGGTATCTCATTGAACGTGACTCCGTGCAGCCCCTTTCTGCCAAAGGGATACTCATGATTGGATATGGGTATATGTGTCCCTCCGACCTGAGGTCATCATGGTAGCTTGCAAACAACTCCCTGTGCTTTGGTGCCGGACTACCCAAATTTTTAATCCGGTGACGAAAGGTTTCTGGGTACAGGCAAGTACTTGTGGAGCAGTGATGGACCAAGATGGAATTGACCTGTCCAAACAGTTTGGATTGAATGTCTCGCAGTATCTCAATTTAGCAAATCCTCGGCCGGGGTAGTCCTAGTGAAAAGTCACTGGGCTAGCGAGGTTGAGACACGTAGTCGATTGACTCAGTCTGGGTTGGCAGCCCAATCTCAGTTGTCATGAGCATTAGAGGTCAAAGGGATGAATTATACGGTAACCATATGCCAGAGGTTCGATAGTTTGCTCCCGCATCTTTGACCTATCCGGACGCCGGGACCCATTGCTAGATGGTTTCCTGTGCTGGTACTGGAATTGTTCCAGTACTACCAATTAGGTTCGAACCTATGAGGTCACACACCACAGAGGATAACTCTCTGATCCGGATACCGATTACGATTGAGAATCGTCTCAGTTTTGTGGTCATAATTTTTTTGAGCACTCTTTTTCCCGTCTTGCCCTTGTCTGTGTCAACCAAAAATTATTCTGGGTTGACCAGCACTGTGCCAGGATTTTTCTGAATCAATTTTGAACTGATTCGGAGCTCATTTCGGCCTCCAATTGGTTATGAACCAATTGAACCAATTTTATTGGGCTCGGACCGGTTCAATTGGATTGAACTACTGTTGGTTAAATGAACCAATGGGTTTGAGCCTAATTGGTTTAAGTTTTTGGACCGGATTTTATTGAACCGGTGTTTTGGTTTCAGCGTGACCGTTTTACACGGTCTTTCGCTGGAAAGAACCCAAGGGCCGAACAAAATCTGGGCGTCTTCACTCCTTCTTCCACCCGCTGTCTTTATTCCTAGTTTATAGCTTGATTAATTGGGTTAATGGCAGCATCCGTCTCTTCCCCTCCCAGCCTCTCCCCCTCCCTCTCCCATTGCTGTCCTATTTAATCAACTTCCAGCACCCCTGTTTCAGGGGAAATAGACAGTCATTGTGTGCATTTTTGTTTCACTGTGTGAGGGGCTGAAAAACATGAGAGCTGGTTCTTCCCTTTGAGAGTTTTATTGATTCATTCCACCAGGGTTTTGAGAGCTTTGGGACTGGGTTTAGGAGCTTGTGAGGGAGAGAAACAAGACTTTAAATCCCATTGTTTCAAGTGCTCTTATTCTGCCCTGTTGCAGAATTTCCTGTGACCATGAAGCCCTCTTCCAGCGGCTAGAACCGTGCGTGGAGGCGGATCCGAAAGCCCCGAGCATGTCTCCCCTCTAGAGGGAGTTTCCTTCTACTCCTTGGAGCAAACTACGTGGACCAGGATCGCTCCAACCGCTCCAAAACGAAGGCCAAAGTCTGCTGCCCAGTTCTGCTGCAGAAATCTGGCAGCAAACTTTGGTGATTTTTTATAATTATTTGGCTTACAATTTCTTGCAGATTTCAATTGGAGATTGAAGAGGACTTGTCCAAGTTGCTGCTGCTCGAATTTGGAAGCAAACGGAGGTCCGGAAGGCAGTGTTCCGATGCCATTTTGAAAGCCAAAAATAGAGTTTTCAAACAACCCAAGGAGGAAGATGACTGGAATAACTTTATTCTAGTTATTCCAGCCTATTCCAGGTTTATTCTAGAGTTATTCTAGGTGGAATAAAGGTATGGAAAATTATTTTTTAATCATGCATGGATAGACTTAATTGTTTTATATTATGCAAATATTTTATATGATTATACATGCCTAAATGCAACTAGATTTAGATTAGTTCCTGGCGGAGCAGATTTTCGCTGCACGAATTTTAAAAAAATATTTTAAAATCCATTCTGCTCCCGCAGATGTTTGCATACCTAGTGTAGGATCTTGTCAAACCACCTGCTTTGTTTCCTTTTAGTGGTATCAGAGCCAGGTTACATTTGTAATCTAATTTAGTATGCATGTTTATAGATTAAAAATTATTTAATCTTAAAAATGTATCCTATTTTCTTTTTGGAACCTAGTTGAGACCTTCACCATGACCGTGTGTCTTTGACATGATGCGGATCGTCTGTGTTGGCCTCTTTAGAAGGATCCTTAAAGAATATTAAAAATTAAAAAACTATTTTAATTTGGTGATACATGTTTTAGGCATGTTTATAAAATATTTGTAAAATATTTTGATGCATGATTTGTTATGTAAAAATATGTTTTACATAAAGACTTAATTAAAAATTATTTTAATTAAGTGTTTGGCTTATTAAAAAATTTTTTAGGTTTATGAAATCTAATCAAATTTGCATAAGCCATTTTGGGTTAAATTGGGTTAGCTGACTAGTTGGGTCCATAACTGGGTTAGACCTAAGTTTAGTTGAACCGGATTACAAGAAGATTAAACAAAAGTTGTTTAAGGCCCTTCTTTAGAACTATCTAATAGTTAGATTAGTTGATCCGTTCATCTAAAATGGATCTAATTAGTGGCTCAGTGGATGCTCGAGTCTTTAGGCTAGTCTGATCGAGTCTGGTAAACTGACTGGTGTCGAGATAGGTTTGGCATTGTGATCATGGCTGTGTGAGGCTACCTCTTTCCTGGCCAACTTGGTTGGTGTCTAGGAAAGATGGTTAATGGCGGATACTCACCCATGATCTCACCTACCTGGCTAGTCGAGTCGACTAGAACTGATTGGAAAAGCTCAATGACTCGAGTTAACCCATGTCACCCAGGTTGATCGGTCTGACTGATCTATAGGTGCCCATGGATCATTTGTTGATTTATTTCAACCCTCCTGGAATCTGATTGATTCAGTGGGAGGATGATCCTTGTCCTTATCTTTTTCTTCTGTCACAACTATAAAAATCCTCAAAAATTATTAGGTCCTTAAAAAGACTAAGTCAAGGAGTTGATAGTGTCTTAGCCTCCCATTAAGTTGGATAGAAATGTGTCCACTAGCTTGGTGTGCATCGGCAGTTCCATAGAACGGGTGTACATCCGGCGACTGGAATTTCTATCTGATCGATGATGATTCAGTGCAACCTCCTTAACGGGACCAGGTGGGCCGGCCATAGTCGGGCTTGGTCTTTAGTTAGCTGGAAGCATTGGATTTGTCATTTTAATGGTTGGACCTAACCAGAGACCCGCAATAGGAGGCCCCTAGGCCGATTGGGGTGCTCTCTGGAGCAAAATAAATATTGAAAATTGTTTAGGGAAACAATTGGTTTACAAACCTACCTTTAGGCTCGTATGGGTGAGCTGGCCATAGTCGGGCTCATGCGAGGCCTATTGGATTTCAGTACCCACTTGAAAAAGTATTTTCACGGATTGGAGTTAGAGGCTACCAATCTGAGAAATTAGTGGGAGAAACCTTTAGACTAAAGTCCAAGTCTTTTGGTTAAGTTATTAATTCATAAACTAATTTGGTCTTATTTTCTTTTCAGATGTCTTCTAATTTATCCCTCCGGTCACTTCTCGATAACGAGAAGTTAAAGGGTCACAACTTCGATAGTTGGTATCGAAGATTGAGAATCGTTCTGGAGCATGAATGGATCCTCTATGTGATAACGGATCCGGCACCTGAAATCCCTCCTGCTAATGCATGGAGTGTGGTCAGAGACACTTATCTGAAGTGGGTCTCTGATCAGACTACTGTCCGATGCATAATGTTAGCGACAATGAACGACGAGTTCAGTCGCAAATTCGAGGAGGCCCAACCTGATGAAATCCTTCAAAAGTTGAAGGAATCCTTCGGCACCCCGGATGATGTAGAAGGGTACAAAGTGTCTTGTGCCATCTACAATTCCAAGATGCCAAATGGTGTTTCAGTCACTGATCATGTATTATACATGATCGAGTTGATTGAAAAGTTGGGCAAACTCGGATGCCCCTTGCACGAGCAGCTCGGCAAGGATGCGATCCTGAATTCTCTTCCCTCCTCCTATCTTGATTTTCTCGATCATTATAGAATGATCAAGCCTGCAGTTAACTACCATGGTCTTTTGGGGTTACTGCAGACTTTCGAGAAAGACCACCAACTGAATAAGGGGGTGGTGAATTTAGTGGGAGGAAGTAGAGGTCGTCGTCCCTTTAAGAAAGGGAAGAAGAAAATGAATAAGAAGGGAAAGAAGGTACAGAATGCTCCTGGCCCTAGTCAGACCAGGAAGTATTAGGCTGATCAATCTTCTGCAGAGTGCTTCTACTGCAAGAAGAAGGAACACTGGAAGAGGAATTGTCCTCTTTATATTGTGTCCCTTGATCCGAACAGGCCGAGGAAGCAAAAGTCTGCTGAACAAGGTATTTATATGATAAAACCTTGTAATTACTCAATTGTTGATAATGCTAACTGGGTATTGGATACTGGTAGTCTAATTCATGTTTGTAATTCGTTACAGGGACTTCAAGTTAGCAAAAGATTTGAAGATGGAGAACAGTTTCTGAGCGTTGGGAATGGAAATCGTGTTCCAGTACTGGCGATCGGAGTCTTGTGTCTTGCCTTTGAGTCTTGTACTGTCGAACTAGTCGACTGTCACTATTGTCCTAGTTTCATTATGAGCATAATCTCTGTAGGCCTTTTGGCCAATTGTGGTTTTGAACTATCAATAAAGGAAGATTTTTGCAATGTTATTTTAAATAACTTTGTGATAATGAAAGCTAGATTAAATAATGGCATATATGTACTATCAAGGCCTGTTAGTGTAATGTACACTTCTAGCAAATACCCAAGATTAGATAATGTCAACGATTTGTATCTTTGGCACTGTAGGCTAGGTCATATTAACCAAAATAGGATAAATAAGATGCGAGGTGATGGACTCCTCGAGGTCAGTGATTCTAAATCACTGCCCACTTGTGAATCCTGTTTACTTGGTAAAATGACCAAGTCACCTTTTACTGGAAAGGGTGAATAAGCTACAGAACTTCTAAGTCTAATACATACTAATGTATGTGGACCGATGTCAGTTAGTGCCAGAGAAGGATACAAATATTTCATTACTTTTTTATAGACAACTTTTCAAGATTCGGTTATGTCTTTTTAATGAGACATAAGTCTGAATCGTTTGAAATGTTCAAACGATATTGTAATGAAGTAGAAAAGCAAACTAGAAAAGGTATTAAAATCCTTCGATCTGATCGAGGTGGTGAATACTTATCTGGTGCTTTTTCGACATATCTTGAGGAGAATGGAATTCTCTCTCAATGAACTCCTCCAGGAACACCACAGTTAAATGGTGTGTCCGAAAGGAGGAATCGAACCTTGTTGGACATGGTTCGATCCATGATGAGCTTTGCAACTCTGCCGCTATCCTTTTGGGGATATGCGCTTTAGACAGCCTGTTACTTATTAAATAATGTTCCTAGTAAGTCTGTTGTCTCCACTCCGTATGAGATGTGGAATGGATGTAAACCCTCAATCTCACACCTTTGGGTCTGGGGTTGTCCAGCTTACGTAAAGCGTTTAGACTCAGACAAACTTAGTCCTAGGTCTGACCGGTGTTTATTCATTGGTTATCCTAAGGAAACCAAAGGGTATTTCTTCTACTTGGAGAATGAACAAAAGGTGTTCGTTGCTCTTAGAGCTATCTTTTTGGAAAAGGAGTTCCTTGGAGAAGGAACTATAGCTTCTAAGATTGAACTTAATGAAATTCAGCCAATAGAAGAACCTACACACTCTAAGGACATCGTAGAACCGGCTGTGATTGAATCACACCCAGAACCCATTAGGAGATCCGGTAGAATACCGCGTCAGCCGGACAGATACTACGGTTTCTTGGTCTGGGACGGCGATCCCATTGAGCTCAATGAGAACAATGAGGATCTGATCATCTATATGGATGCACTTCAGAGATCTGACTCTGAGGCATGGCTTGGAGCCATGCGATTCGAAATGGAGTCCATGGAAATCAACAATGTTTGGACATTGGTTGATCCACCTGAAGGAATAAAACCCATCGGGTGTAAATGGATCTTCAAGAGGAAAAGGGGCGTAGATGGGAAGGTAGAGACCTATAAAGCCCGTCTGGTTGCCAAGGGGTATCGTCAGCGATATGGTATCGATTATGATGAGACTTTCTCCCTTGTGGCAATGCTCAAGTCCATTCGGATCATGCTTGCTTTGGCAGCATATTTTGATTACAAGATCTGGCAGATAGATGTCCGAACCGCTTTCCTAAATGGGGAGCTGGAAGAAGAGGTGTATATGATACAGCCTGAAGGGTTCACATCCATAGATGAATCAAAAGTATGCAAGTTGCAGAGGTCCATCTATGGACTCAAGCAAGCGTCTTGAAGTTGGAACTTACGATTTGATAGATGTATCAAATCATTTGGCTTCGTTAGGAACGGAGAAGAACCGTGCATCTATAGATGGGTTAATGGTTCTGTGATTGTATTCCTCGTACTGTATGTTGACGACATTCTCTTAATCGGGAATGATGTCGCAGCATTACAAGGAATAAAGGTCTGGTTATCATCTCAGTTCTCCATGAAGGACTTGGGTGAAGCTTCTTACATACTAGGTATGAAAATCTATAGAGATAGATCTAAGAAGCTTTTGGGACTGTCCCAGTCTATATACATTGACACTGTGTTGAAACGGTTCAGCATGAAAAATTCCAAGAAAGGCTATCTCCCGATAGGTTCTGGAATTACTCTTTCCAAGAAGGATTGTGCGACAATTCCTGAGGAAAAAGAGCGCATGAGTAGAGTACCTTATGCTTCTGCAGTAGGCTCTATCATGTATGCTATAACTTGTACTAGACCAGATGTGGCATACTCACTAGGAGTAGTGAGCAGATACCAGTCTGACCCAGGTAAGGTGAATTGGAAGGTGGTTAAGTCCATCCTTAAGTATTTGAGAAATACTAAAGATCAATGACTGATTTATGGAGAACCTGACTTGAAACTTGTGCGGTACTCTGACTCCAATTTCCAGTCGGATAGAGATGATAGCAAGAGTGTGTCAGGATTTGTATTTACCCTGAATGGAGGAGCGATCTGCTGGAAAAGTTCTAAGCACGCAACTGTTTCAGACTCGGTATGCGAAGCACAATATATTGCAGCATCAGATGCAGCAAAGGAAGCTATGTGGTTGCGGAAGTTCCTTGGAGAGCTAGGGGTGGCACCTTCCCTAGATGATCCTGTTCTGGTGTACTATGACAGCAATGGAGCCATTGCTCAAGCTAAGGAGCCAAAAGCTCATCACCACACCAAGCACATTTTGCAGCGCTACCACCTCGTACGAGAGATCATAGAACGAGGCGACACCAATCTTCTAAAGATCGATGGAAATGAAAACTTAGCCGACCCCTTCACTAAAGCCCTCGGAATAAAAGAGTTCGACTATTGTAAATGGGAAATGGGTAATAGATACTCTTCTGATTGGCTTTAGTACAAGTGGGAGTTGTTGGGAATAGTGTCCCAAAGCCAATCGCCTGGGTTGTAGGCGGTTGAGCTAAATATTGTATTCTTTTTATGAATTAATAAAATATTTTTTTTGGCAACTCATCACATACATAATTTCCCTGAAATGAACTATTTTCATGTGATAAAGTCCTTAGGACTACTCTGACTTCGATACAGAGAGGATGTATCGAGTGGTCCTTAAACCCTGTTCACAACCAAAGGATATATTATACTGGATGGCAATATATCAAGTATAGGTTGTTGTAGTTCACATCGTTTGGTTGTCCTCTTGACCAAATGAGTGTAGTGACACTGATGTGAACTACAAGTGAGATATGTGGTATCTCATTGAACGTGACTCCGTGCAGCCCCTTTCTGCCAAAGGGATACTCACGATTGGATATGGGTATATGTGTCCCTCTGACCTGAGGTCATCACGGTAGCTTGCAAGCAACTCCCTGTGCTTTGGTGCCGGACTACCCGAATTTTTAATCTGATGATAGAAGGTTTCTGGGTACAGGCAAGTACTTGTGGAGCAGTGATGGACCAAGATGAAATTGACCTGTCCAAATAGTTTGGATTGAATGTCTCGCAGTATCTCAATTTAGCAAATCCTCGGCCGGGATAGTCCTAGTGAAGAGTCACTGGGCTTGCGAGGTTGAGACACGTAGTTGACTGACTCAGTCTGGGTTGGCAGCCCAATCTCAGTCGTCATGAGCATTAGAGGTCAAAGGGATGAATTATACGGTAACCATATGCCAGAGGTTCGATAGTTTGCTCCCGCATCTTCGACCTATCTAGATGCCAGGACCCATTGTTAGATGGTTTCCTATGCTGGTACTTGAATTGTTCCAGTGCTACCATTTAGGTTCGAACCTATGAGGTCACACGCCATAGAGGATAACTCTCTGATCCAGATACCGATTACAATTGAGAATCGTCTCGATTTTATGGTCACAATTTTTTTGAGCACTCTTTTCCCTGTCTTGCTTTTGTCTGTGTCAACCGAAAATTATTCCGGGTTGACCAGCATTGCGCCAGGATTTTTCTGAATCAATTTTGAACTAATTCGGAGCTCGTTTCGGCCTCCAATTAGTTGTGAACCAATTGAACCAATTTTATTGGGCTCGGACTGGTTCAATTGGATTGAACCACCGTTGGTTAAATGAACCAATGGGTTTGAATATAATTGGTTTAAGTTTTTGGACCGGATTTTTTTGAACCGGTGTTTTGGTTTCAGCATGACCATTTTACACGGTCTTTCGCTGGAAGGAACCCAAGGGTCGAACAAAATCTGGGCATCTTCTCTCCTTCTTCCACCCGCTGTCTTTATTCCTAATTTATAGCTTGATTAATTGGGTTAATGGTAGCGTCCGTCTCTTCCCCTCCCAGCCTCTCCACCTCCCTCTCCCATTGCTGTCCTATTTAATCAACTTCCAGCACCCCTGTTTCAGGGGAAATAGACAGTCATTGTGTGCATTTTTGTTTCACCGTGTGAGGGGCTGAAAAACGTGAGAGCTGGTTCTTCCCTTGGAGAGTTTTATTCATTCATTCCACCAGGGTTTTGAGAGCTTTGGGACTGGGTTTAGGAGCTTGTGAGGGAGAGAAACAAGACTTTAAATCCCATTGTTTCAAGTACTCTTGTTCTGCCCTATTGCAGAATTTCCTGTGACCGTGAAGCCCTCTTCCAGCGGCTAGCACCGTGCGTGGAGGCGGATCCAAAAGCCCCAGGCATGTCTCCCCTCTAGAGGGAGTTTCCTTCTACTCCTTGGAGAAAACTACGCGGACCAGGATCACCCAACCGCTCCAAAATGAAGGCCAAAGTCTGCTGCCCAGTTCTGCTGCAGAAATCTGGCAGCAGACTTTGGTGATTTTTTATAATTATTTGGCTTATAATTTCTTGCAGATTTCAATCGGAGATTGAAGAGGACTTGTCCAAGTTGCTTCTGCTCAAATTTGGAAGCAAACGGAGGTCTGAAAGGCAGTGTTCCGATGCCATTTTGAAAGCCAAAAATAGAGTTTTCAAACAGCCCAAGGAGGAAGACGACTGGAATAACTTTATTCCAGTTATTCTAGCCTATTCCAGGTTTATTCCAGAGTTATTCCAGGTGGAATAAAGGTATAGAAAATTATTTTTTAATCATGCATGGATAGACTTAATTGTTTTATATTATGCAAATATTTTATATGATTATACATGCCTAAATGCAACTAGATTTAGATTAGTTCCTAGCAGAGCAAATTTTTGCTACACGAATTTTAAAAAAATATTTTAAAATCCATTCTGCTCCCGCAGATGTTTGCATGCCTAGTGTAGGATCTTGTCAAACCACCTGCTTTGTTTCCTTTCATATATAGCTGCCAACCAATGACCGCATAGGTGGGGCCTGCCACCTGGACGCGGCCCATGGATGGAAAGTCGAGGTGAGTCCCCTACCGAGGTCAGCTCCCAGCTAGGGTCGAACTCAAGGAGTGAGCCCCCCATCTGAGGTCAGCTCCCAGTCGAGATCGTGCTCATACTGCTAAAGCGACCCCACTGCCAAGGTTAGCTCCCAGCCAGGGTCGAGCTCAAGGAGTGAGCCTCCTGTCTGAGGTTAGCTCCTAGCCAAGATCATGTTCACGTGGCTGAGGTCAGCCCCCTTGCCAAGGTCAGCTCCTAGCTAGGGGTGAGCCCATAAAGTAAGCCCTCCGTCTGAGGTTAGCTTCCAATCGGGGTCGAGCTCAAAGAGCAAGCCCCCCGTCTAAGGTTAGCTCCCAGCTGGGGTCGAGCTAATGCTATCGAAGCAAGAACCTCTCACGAGGTCCTTCCAGGCCATGCAAAGGCCAGAGTTCCTGTCAGCAGCAGAGGAGGGAAGGATCAGTGAGAATTCAAACAGTGGTCCTTGTCCACCTGTAGTTCTTGAGAAGTGGCGCACGCCTCAGTGAGAATTCAAACAGTGGTCCTTGTCCACCTGTAGTTCTTGAGAAGTGGCGCACGCCTTGCCACCAGTGCCAGTCCTGCAACACGCTGCTCGCATACTCTGAACAAGATGGGCCTTGTTAGACCCGGGGTCCAGCTATACGTTGCCACGTCGACCCCCGTACGGTTGTGGGATGCTGGCTTGCACGGTGCTAGACCCAAAGCTCCCCCAAAAGGGGAATCCTGTCCAAGCAATGGGCCCTGTGATGGGTTTATATAGGGTATTATAGCATAATAGAACATTGGATTTAAAATTTTATACTTGAAAACTCTAATCAACTAGAAAACCTAAGCCCAAGATTCCTTATTCACTACAATCAACAAATCACTAAATTTGGGTTATGAAGAATACTTGGAATGCTAATTCCTTTTCTTTCCACTAGGCTCACAAATGCAAGCCCTCCAGAGGTCATCCACACAGGAATCAAACTAGGAAGCACTCCTTAGTATGTTGCTTGATCAAATAGGACTCTTTTGATTGACTTTCTTCCTTCAACAGCTTTTCTTTCCTTGCCCAGACCCTTGCCCTCTAGTAGAGCACTCTGAGCCCTTTCCAAAATACTCATCACTTTCACTTTAACTTCTTAAATCACTTCCTAAAACCCTTGTCTTAAAATGGAGTATTTGTCTTAAGACAAGACAAGGGAGGAAGAGACATAAGAGAGTGTGACGGAGTGTGTGTAAGAATGCAGGAAAGAAGAGATTTTGTGATACCCTTCGACCTAATCATCGAAGCCTATTTATAAAAGAATGGAAGGCGCCAAATAAGCCTTCTCATCAGCCTATGATAAGCCTTTTAATTTATTAAATAAGACTCTTCATATAGAAAGAGTCTTATTAATGAAGCATCATGACCTTTTGTGCGCCAACTACCTCATTCAAGTCCCTTCAAAAATTATCCAACTTTTCCACATGCCACTTGTCCTTTTCCAGTTACAGAGTAGCCAAGGGATGTGGCCTTTCAAAGGAAAAAACTAGTGATGAGAAGTTTCCCAAAGCAGAAGGACTCTGCTTCTCATATTTGTGCCAAATGAAGAGTCGCAACTCTTCATTTTTGCCAAGTTACTTCCATCGAACTTCCTTTTGTTTTGACTGGTCATAAGCCATTCAAATGGCATGGAGATGAGGCTAAGGGGTGCCTTGCTTCATCTAGAAACAAACTCTCAAAGTAGAAGGACTTTAGGTCCTTTATACGTCCATTTATTTCTTGCGCGCAAATAAGTTGGCGCCAATTATGAAGAGTCGCTACTCTTCACTTGTCGGTCAACATTTTCTGCCATACGCCATCTTAGACCTAGTCAAAGTATATGCAATATTGGTGTCATTTGAAAGGGCATTAAATCTACTTTCTGACCATATAATTTGTTTTCATATAAGAGGTCTATTGGACCTTCTGCATCCTCCTAAATGCTAAGGTATCACTTAGGCACCAAGAGTTCCATGCCATTGGGACTCTTCATATATGGTGCATAAAATGTCCAAAAATATCAAATAAAAATTTGATAAATTCGTTCCACTTAGGACACAACCCAATTTAGATTTCTCACAAATTGGTTAGTCTATTTAGCAACCATTTAGACCCAATTCAATTGGGTTAGGAGATTAGGTCATTTTATATATGCTAGTGTGCAATCTAGCTAACCAATTAGGATCCCATGACCCTAATTAAATGTCAATTGACATCCTAGGTCAATCCCTAATGTGTGTGACCCTTTGGGTTCCACATCTAGCTAGCAGTAGGTCTAGGTTCTAGCCGATTCGATCCAATCGAACCCGATTGACCTAAATAGATCAAATTAAGCTGACCCAAGTTGCTAATTTGAACTAGCTTTCGAATTGACTCATGAATTCAATTCAATTGATTCATGATAACCCACAAGACATGATTGACGTCTAGCAATGTATTATGCCTACCCAGAAGATGAGCAATTTGATAGCAAGTACCAAAATACCCTTTAGTGGAAAGTTACCGTGCAATTCAATCTTTCAATCTCCCTTTAACCCGAAAAAGTGATGGGTACGGATAATTGTCAAACCCTAGCATTTAATCATTTCAAATCTCTATTCGATAATGAAGACTCTGCTGATGACTAATTAGAAACCACTTCTAATCTCATCCTTCTTTGATCAAAGACTCCCTGAGTCATTAATCGAAGAGATTACTTGGGATAACAATTCCTTTTACTAGGAATGATCGATTCCTTGTTGGTCTACTCATATCCTTCATACACCTTTCACCATATCCGAGAACATCCTGTAGATGACTCAATGTCATGAATGAGTATGAACCGAAACATGGCTTAGTATGCATAAGGAACCATGGTGACCTCAGGTCTAAAGACCATTTGCACAACTCCCACTTTGAGAACTATCTCTTGATAAGCAGTAAGACTTCCATAAGATAGTCTCAGTACGAATCAGTTCAGTCAACTCATACCCTAATGAGTGCCCTTATTCTTGTATTAGTATCTCTACACAAGTGGCTGTGAGACCAACCACCCTCTCAACCGAGCATACATAGGATAAGCTAGTCTTTCTGAACTTATCAATCCCCGAACCGATGGTCCATCGACTAGGAACATCTTAGATTAGGGTTTATAGGAACTTAGGTCTCACTATTATGATTTTTATCATAACCTTAATTTCATTTTCCTAACCGATGGGGTTCATCATAATCTTTAAATAAGACACAGCAATATGACGAAATAAAATACCTTTATTAATATAATAATGTCATACAAGGGTTGGAAGATTACAAAAATGCCCTTATAAAGATTGGCTTTTAGTGCACTTTTCTTTCAATCTCCCACTTGCACTAAAGCCAATCGCCCTTGTACTTTACACCCATACATTCTAAGTGGCGATCAAACTGCTGCTGAGGTAGTGCTTTAGTGTATGGGTCTGCTATATTGTTCTTTGTATCAACTCGTTCGATGATAACAACTTATCCTTGAATGAGATGGAAGCATCTTAGGATGTTCTTAGGCTTATTATGAGACCTTGGTTCCTTAGCTTGCACAACAACTCTAGTGTTACCATAATAAAGTGACACCGGTTGTTCTATAGTAGGAACCATACCCAATTTTGTGATGAATTTCTTCATTCATATAGCTCCCTTATTGCTTCACTTGCAGTTATGTATTCTGCCTACTCACTGCACCACCATATAGGTGAAGACATACCCTAATATGGACTTGATATCATCTGGATTTTATTGAAAACTAGAATTAGTATATCCTTCTAGTTTCAACTCTTATCCACCATATTAAGGAAAATATCTTAGTCCTTCTCAGGTACTTAAGAATATTTTTCATAGCTTTCCAATGATCCTCTCCTGGATATGCTTGGAACCTGCTTACTACGCCTAAGGCATAAGCAACATCAGGTCTGGTACATAACATGGCATATATAATTGATCCTACAGTTGAAGCATAAGGAATCATAGCCATCCTCTCTCTTTCTTTTGATGTCCTAGGAGACATCTTCTTAGAGAGATGTATGCCTTGACTCTTAGGTAAGTAACCCCTCTTACTTCCATCTATGTTGAATCTTTTCAACACTAAGTCAATGTACTTGGATTGGGATAAGCCTAGCATCCTCTTAGATCTATCTCTATAAATCTTTATACCTAATATATAGAATGCCTCTTCCAAATCCTTCATGAAAAACTTTGATGATAGCCAAGTTTTGATCAAATGTAATATTGGGATATCATTCCCAATGATTAGTATATCATAACATACAAGACCAAGAAAACAAGTACACTCCCACTTGTCTTCTTGTACAAACATGGTTCATCCATATTGTTGATAAAACCAAACTCCTTAATTATTTCATCAAAGCAGATGTTCCAACTCCTCGATGCTTGCTTTAGTCCATAAATGGACTTCTTTAGCTTGCATACTTGGTTTGGTCTCTCACTTGAAACAAAACCCTCTGACTGTGTCATATAGACTTCTTCTTCAAGATTTTCATTAAGAAAAGTAGTCTTTACATCCATCTACCAGATTTCATAATCATGGTATGCTGTTATAGTATGCAATATCCGAATGAACTTGATCATGGCTACTGGTAAAAAGGTTTCATCATAGTCAATGCCATATTTTTGTCTAAAACCTTTTGCCACCAGCCTGGCCTTATAGGTCTCTGCTTGACCATCTGCTCCTATCTTCTTCTTAAAGTCCCATTTACACCCTTTGGGTTAATTCCTTCAGGTTGATCTACCAAGGTCCATACCTGATTGAAATACATAGAGTCCATTTAAGACTTCATGATATCTAGCCATTTGTTAGAGTCTTTACTCTCAATAGCTTTTGAATAGGTCACAGGATCATCATCCTGAATGATACTGGCCTCATTGTCATTCCCGATGACAAAACCATATCTGAGAAGTGCTCCCTGCACCCTCTCTGACCTTCGGAGAGGAGGTGTGAGTTGTGGCTATTCCTGATCAACAAGAACCACTGGTTGAGGAATTGCATTCAAAGACTCTTCAGGAATTGGTTGTTGGTTTTGAACTTTACTTAGTTCAAGTGTTGTATCACTACTTCTTTCTTGGATAAATTCTTCTTCCAAGAATATAGTATGTTTACTGACAAATACCTTTTGTTCAGTAGTATGATAAAAGAGATATTCAATACCCTCTTTAGGATAACCAATGAACCTGTATTTGTCATCCCTAGCACTTAACTTATGTCCAAAATTATTCTTGACATAAGCATAGCAACCCCAAATCTTTAAGTATTTAAGATTTGGTCTTTTGCCATTTCATAACTCATATGGAGTGCTAGTTACTGACTTTGATGGTACCCTATTCAAAATAAAAGCTATAGTTTTCAAGGCATTTCCCCAAAAGGAAATAGGAAGATCTGTAAAGCTCATCATGGGACTCACCATGTCGAACAAGGTGCGATTTCTCTTTTCTGCCACACCATTTAATTGGGGTGTATAAGGAGGAGTCCATTCATAGATTATGCCTTTGTCCTTAAGATGGTTCAGAAACTCACTAGACAAGTATTCACCTCCTCGATCAGAATGAAGAGTTTTAATACTATGTCCAGTTTATTTTTTAATCATGCTTTGATACTCTTTAAACTTATCAAAGACTTCGTACTTGTGTTTCATTAGATACACATGACCAAACCTAGATAAGTCATAAATAAACGTGATGAAATAAGAGTATCTACCTCTGGCCTGAGTTGTCATAGGTCCACACATATCAGTATGCACAAGACCTAATAACTCAGTTGCCCTGTCTCCATGCCTAGTGAATGGAGACTTGGTCATTTTACCTATGAGGCAAGACTCAGGGTCAAAGTAATTATCTTTGACTAACTTATTTATCCTTGACTCACTTATATGACCTAACCGGCAATGCCAGAGAAATGTGACATTGACATTATCTCTCTTTCTCTTCTTGTTATCAACAAGTAATATTTCATCATTGAGTTCTAAAGTTAGAAGATCATTAATAAAATAACCGTGTCCAAATATTTTATTATTATGAAGAATAGAGCAGCTATTGCTCTTAACACTTATTTCAAATCCTTGTTGTAATAACAAGGATATTGAAATAATATTTTTTACAATATTTGGAACATAGTAACAGTCTTCCAACTTTAATACATTATCCGAAGGTAATAATAGAACATAGGTGCCTACAGCTTCAGCGCACATGGCTTCACCACTTGCGCCATATAGCTCAAAGTCACCTTTCTTCAAGCTTCTAATTTTGTGGAGGCCCTGCAATGACTTGCAGATATGAGACCCATATGTGGTATATGATATCCATGAATTAGAAATAGAAGCACTCAATGATAAATTTGTTTGTATCATGTACAAATCTTTAGATGCTGCCCCAGCATCTTGCGTCACACTTGCAAGATATGTCTTGCAATTTTTCTTCCAATGCCCTTGCTTACCGCAATGGAAACAGGCTCCATCGTTGATAGCCTTCTTGGCTTTCTTCTTCTTCTGGATGTTCCATTTAGGGTTTAACTTCCTTTTCATACCCTTTTTCATTGTCTGTTTCTTCTTCCCATCAATGAGAAAAAGATGAGCCTTATCTCCTTTTGAATGGCTCTCTGTTGTCTTCAGCATATTCAATAGTTCAGGCAAAAAAATATTTAGTTTGTTTATATGATAATTTAGAACAAACTGAGAGAAGGAATCCGGGAGTGACTGCAGGATCAAGTCCTGGTTAAGTTCACCATCCATTACAAACCTTAATTGACCTAATCGGGTGATTAAGTCAATCATTTTCAAAATGTGGGTTTGTATAGATGAACCCTCACTCATTCATGCATGGAACAATTGCTTCGATATCTTATACCGAGCATCCCTACTTTGCTCTCCATATAGCTCCTTTAAATTGAGTAATATGGACTGAGGTTCCATTCCATCATGTTGCTTATGAAGCTCATTGCTCATCGAGGCTAACATGATGCACCTGACAGTTATACTGTCATTTTTTTATATTTTGTGTATGGCTATTTCCTCCTCGGATGCATCCTCTTCGATTAGTTAAGGATCCGGAGAATCCAGAATATAAGAAAGCTTTTCTTGAGTCAGTACTATCTTTAGGTTCCTCAACCAGTCCACATAATTAGGACTGGTTAACTTGTTGGCATCTGAGATGTCCTGCAGTGACAAATTTGAAGCCATAATAAATCCTACATTTAATTAAAGAACAATATAAGCAGACCACTCAAGATGACATTCATAACTAGATAAAGACTTTATATCTAATTATGTCTCCCACTATTTTATTCGAATACCATAACCCTCAACTTATGATAAGTGAGAAACCTTACTGGTTTCCTTAGTGGAGTTGAGATCCCAGTTTCTCATGAGTGCCTTGTGTTACACAACAAACATTCATGAGTTCAAAGGTAGAACTTCCTTTCCAATTGCAACTCATGCAATTCTCAACAAATGAACTACCTCTAAGACACTTTTAGTCTTGTGTTATACAATAAACTATAATATCTTAGTTTAGTCAGATCCTTTATTTCTATATAGCCATGATTGAATAATGCTGTCCTTGTATTACACAACAAAGCAACAATTCCAATCATGCTATAAAGTACTAAGTGCACCAAAACAAATTTTATATCAAATCCTAGAGCAGGCCTTATGTTACACAACAAACTTACTATAGTTTTGATATTAATTTGGCTTAGCATGAAAGAAGGCAAATTATAGTATACTTTAATCAATTAGCATTCCCAGGTTAAGGTCTAGATATGACCAAATTGGCCAGGTAAGTGGAAGGGGTGAGGGGTCCCCCCCATTGCTTTCCTTAGACACCAATTGAATTGGCTAGGTCAGACAATGGAACCAATTAAAAATCTCAATTCCTTTATCTTTCTAGAACCACTTGCCTAGGCACCAAGTGGCTAATCAAACCCTAATTGATTTTGCATCATGATTAATTTGATACTATGACTAAATATGATTTTAATGAGGGATTTGATGGTCTCATATACATCTTAAATAATCATGTTATTATGTTTATAACAACAAGTATAACAATTGCATATCAACCTTAATATGCATAACACAGCATTATTATACAACAAGCATATTTACCTTAATATGCATATCATAGCATGATTATACAACACTCCATTCACCTCACTTGTTCATGGGATATGGCCACAGCGGCACCCCTACACGCCATAGGAGATCCCATTGAATAGAAAGAGAGGGCCTTTAAACCCTACTTGACCCCTATGACCGGATGGCCATGGTGACTAACCCAATCTAAAGCAGTTACTAGGATAACACATATTACTAATATATATTTGAATAGCATCATGCATAGCATCATATTAAAAACAATAACATGCACTATTCATGAGAGTATTCACTATTGAATATGGATTAGGGTTTAAGTATAACATCCCCTAACCAATGGCAAGCATCATACTACGGTTACCATACATAATCATGCAGCATTTCATCGAACCCTAATTATTGGCATGCATCAAAATATATGATCAAACTAACTATCTCATAAGCATTTGATCATTCATTTGATCATTAATTGAATGAAATAAAGGTGGCTCTGATACCACAGATGGATTTCTATAGGGTCTTATAGCATAATAGAACATTGGATTTTAAAATTTTATACTTGAAAATCCTAATCGGCTAGAAACCCTAAGCCCAAGATCCCTTATTCACTATAATCAACAAGTCACTAAATAAGGGTTATGAAGAATTCCTAGAATGCTAGTTCCTTTTATTTCCACTAGGCTCATAAATGCAAGCTCTCTAGAGATAATCCACATAGGAATCAAACTAGGAAGCTCTCCTTAGTAGGTTGCTTGATCAACTAGGACTCTTTTGATAGACTTTCTTCCTTCAATAGCCTTTCTTTCCTTGCCCAGACCCTTGCCCTCCAGTAGAGCACTCTGAGCCCTTTCCAAAACACTCCTCACTTTCACTTTCACTTCCTAAATCACTTCCTAAAACCCATATCTTAAAATGGAGTATTTGTCTTAAGACAAGACAAGGGAGGAAGAGACATAAGAGAGTGTGGCAGAGTGTGTGCAAGAATGTAAGAAAGAAGAGATTTTGTGATAACCTTTGGCCTAATCACCGAAGCCTATTTATAGGAGAATGGGAGGCGCCAGATAAGCCTCCTCATCAGCCTATGATAAGCCTTTTAATTTATCAAATAAGACTCTTCATATAGAAAGAGTCTTATTAATGAAGCATCATGACCTTTTGTACACCAACTATCTCATTCAAGTCCCTTCAAAAATTATCTGACTTCTCCACTTGCCACTTATCCTTTTTCAGTTATAGAGTAGCCAAGGGATGTGGCCTTTCCAAGGAAAAAATCAGTGATGAGAAGTTGCCCAAAGCAAAAGGACTTTGCTTCTCATATTTGTGCCAAATGAAGAGTCGCAACTCTTCATTTGCACCAAGTCACTTCCACCGAACTTCCTTTTGTTTTGACTGGTCATAAGCCATTTAAATGGCATGGAGATGAGGCTAAGGGGTGCATTGCTTCATCTGGAAACAATGTCCCAAAGCAGGACTTTAGGTCTTTTCTACGCCCATTTATTTCTTGTGCACAAAATAAGTTGGCGCCAATTGTGAAGAGTCGCTACTCTTCACTTGTCGGTCAACATTTTCCATGCCATATGCCACCTTTGACCTAGTCAAAGTATATGTAATATGGGTGTCATTTGAAAGGGCATTAAATCTGCTTTCTGACCATATAATTTGTTTTTAGATAGGAGGTCTATTGGTCCTTCTGCGTCCTCCTGAATGCTGAGGTATTACTTAGGTACCAAGAGTCCCATGCCATTGGGACTCTTCATATATGGTGCATAAAATGTCCAAAAATATCAGATAAAAATATGATAAATTTGTCCCACTTATGACACAACCCAATTTAGGTTTTCCATAAATTGGTTAGTCTATTTAGCAACCATTTAGATCCAATTCAATTAGGTTAAGAGATTAGGTCAGCCTATACATGCTAGTGTACAATCTAGCTAACCAATTAGGATATCATGACCCTAATTAAATGTCAATTAACTTCCTAGGTCAATTCCCTAATGTATGTGACCCTTTAGTTCCACATCTAGCTAGCAGTAGGTCTAAGTTCTAGTCGATTCGATCCAATCGAACCTGATTGACCTACTTAGATCAAATTAAGCTGACCTAAGTTGCCAATTGGAACTAGCTTTCGAATTGACTCATCAATTCAATCCAATTGATTCATGATAACCCACAAGATATGATTGACATCTAAAAATGTATCATTCCTACCCGGAAGATGAGAAATTTGGTGAAAAGTATCAAACTACCCTTTAGTGGAAAGTTACCGTTCAATTCAATCTTTTGATCTCCCTTTAACCCGAATAAGTGATGGGTATGGATAATTGTCAAACCCTAGCATTTAACCATTTCAAATCTCTATTCAATAATGAAGACTCTGCGATGACCGATTAGAAATCACTTCTAATCTCATCCTTCTTTGATCAAAGACTCCCTGAGTCATCAATCGAAGAGATTACTTGGGATAACAATTCCTCTTACTAGGAATGATCGATTCCTTGTTGGTCCACTCACATCCTTCATACACCTTCCACCATATCCGAGAACATCCCGTACATGAATCAATGTCATGAACGAGTATGAACCAAAACATGGCTTAGTATGCATAAGGAACCATGGTGACCTCAGGTATAAAGATCACTTGCACAACTCCCACTATGAGAACTATCTCTTGACAAGTAGTAAGACTTTCATAAGATAGTCTCGATGTGGATCAGTTCAGTCAACTCATACCCTAATGAGCATCCTTATCCTTGTATTACTATTTCTATACAAGTGGCTATGAGACCAACCACCCTCTCAGCCGAGCATACATAGGATAAGCTAGTCTTTCCGGACTTATCGATCCTCAAACAGATGGTCTATCGACTAGGAACATTTTAGATTAGGGTTTATAGGAACTTGGTCTCACTATTATGATTTCCATCATAACCCTAATTCTATTTGCCCTAACCTATGGGGTTCATCATAATCTTTAAATAAGACACATCAATATGATGAAAGAAAATGCCTTCATTAATATAATAATGTCATACAAGAGTTGAAAGATTACAAAAATGCTTTTATAAAGATTGACTTTTAGGGCACTTTTCTTTCACCCTGCAATGTTCGAACGGTCTCTCTAGAAACGAAAAGACCTCGCCATGGCACAGGGCTCAGTAGCCTAACGCCTGCCTCTCATAAGCAAAACAACACCCCCAACGAAAGGGGGGCCCGAAAGAAGGTGCAAGGTAAGAGAGGTAAGAGGTAGATGCAGGAGGAGCGGAGAGAGGTGAGTGAGCGAGCTCCCCGAGGGCTTAGCGGTCAACGAGTCGGCCAGAGAATCTCTCCGCTCCCCGCTCTCCGTTCCTTCCTTCTACCGTTCAGGCATCTTTATCATGTCCTTTATATTATTCAAAATCTTTATCATGTCACCCCTTGAAGGGGGAGAGCACTCCCGGCAGGAGGAGGCACCTGCCGCAGTGGCGACGTGCCAGAACTATAGGCCACAATGATCCTGGCGACAATAATATTAAAAATAAAGCATGGATTAATATTTTTATAGACTTTAATCTAATATTTAAAATAAAATAATTTAATTGTACTATAGATGTTTGCTGATGTGTTGCCAGCTGCTAGTCCCTCTACTATGTTGGCATGCCATGTGGAAGCCCTATGCTATCTTGGTACAACATTTCCATTTGCTTGAGGAAAAAAAAAAAGAAACGTGGGAGGAGAGCGGGCATGGAGAAGAAGGGGAATATTTAGTTGGATTTAGGAATTAAACCTGCCCGATGATGCTTTTTAGCATTGTTAATTAACAATACAAAAAAGTGTTGACTAATTTAAATCCTAATAATGTTAATTTAAAAAGTGTCAGCATTGACATCCCAATGCTTTAATGCATCACCATTTTTTTGTTGCTTTTTAAAAGCATTGATAGGCTTGAAGTACTTGCTAATACTATATGAAAGCATCGGTAGAAAAGCGTCGGCTTTTTACTAACTTACTATAGTGTCCGAAGAACATGGAAGTCCTTCATTAAAGTGCAGGGCACCAGAGACTTCTTTCCCTGGAGTGCTTGTCATGGGAGCTAGTGATCATGGGTAAATCCATCCCTTTAGTTTTTTTTCTTTTATACATATTTTTTTCTTGTTTTGCTTTTTCTTCGCTTCCTTTCTCTTTTTTTTCTCTTTTTTCCTTGAATCTATGTTGGCATCTTCCCTTTTCTCTCCTTCCATGTCCCTTGGCCTTTTTCTCAATATCGGCACCTCGTTCCTTTCTCGTATTATAACTTATTTTTATTCTTTTAAATTTAATTTTAACCAAAATTTGTTAAATAAATTGAGCTAAGAAAAAATAGAAATGTGCATACAATAAATATCACAAATGTTAATAAAATATGGTGACAAAAAATTTGCTATCTAATTTTTAAAAATATAATATATTTTAATATTTTTAAAAAATTACTTTAGGCATTCAAAAGTGGCATATGTTATATATAATTAAAATAGTACTATCTGTCTTATCAAAAGAAAAAAAAAAAAATACTATATAGACTCAATAGCTACTAAGTATAAAATTTTTATAACCTTTTTTTCTAGCTCAAAATTATATCTTTATATAATCCATTATATCTAAAAAAGCAAAAATATCCGGCTTAATTTTAGAAAAAAAATTTAAACATCAAAATTTTAAAAAATTTAAAATAATAAAATAATAAATTTAATAAATAATAAAATTTAAATTATATTAAATATTAAAATCGTTATACTTCATGTTTCGTATAGGTCCAGCATCTAATTTACGTAAACAAATCCAATGTAAATTTTTTTTTTTTTTTTTTTTTTTTTTTTGATAGAAACAAAAAAGCGAACTTTTTAACAAAATATTTTTTTTTTAAACCCATCTTTCCCCCATCGTTTGATTCTTTCATTTCGTTCCAGAACTTCCTCCCCTTTTCTCTACTATTCCCCTAGTTCTTCTTTCTAACCAACCCGACCACCTTCCCTCCCCCTCACCAAGCTCCAATTCCTGGAAGAAGATTGCATCAACACCGTCGTGATCCACACTTAGATCCTCCGGCCACCCAACTTCGGCTTGAGCCATCGGTGAGGGGGTTGTTCTTGATCCAAAGGGGAGGAGACCCGGGAGGAGGCCAATCTCCGACGGATTGCCTCCTGAGGTTGCCGGCAAGGTCTAGGTGATTGAGGTGAAGAAAACCACATCAACGGTAGCTGGTTTCCGTTGGTTTTTCACTCTTCGTCCACTGAAAAACGGTAAGTCTCCCCCCTCCCATCTCTTTTTATTTTTTCCTTCTCTTTTTTTCTAATTTTCTTTATTTTTTCTCATTTCAATTTGTATTGTATCTTTCCCTAGCTCTCCTATTCTCTCTCAACCAAGGACTTGCCTATTTCTTTTATTTTTACCGATCTCCAGGCATTGTCTTTCCCCATTACCTGTTACTTAGGAGTTTTTATAGTTTTTTTTCTTCTCTCGGTTCAAGTGGATTGCTCTATTTTTTTTCCATTACCTCTTACCCATTTCTTCTATTTTTATAGACATTTGGCCATTGCCTTCCCCCATTGTCTCAGTGCAATATTTTCCTGGATTTTTTCCCTATCATCTGGTCATCTTTTTTTTTTTTTTTTCCCTATTCTGAAACCCTAATTTTTCTCACCTAATTTTTATGAGAAAAATTAATCCTAATTTCAATTGCAACCCTAACTCTAATTCCTAATTCACCACAAGTTCAGCCCACTACTCAACCACTTTAGCCCACTACTAATCCATCCTAGTCCAAGCCCAGGTCCACACCTAACCCAAGTCCAAGCTCGCACCAGAGCCCATACAAAGCCCAAGTCTTACCTTATTCTATATACTTGAGCTCGAATTCATGCCAAATCCAAGCTCGCACGTATTTGAATTAAATCTATTCTGTACAACTAAAGTAATATTATTTGGATTTAATAACCGTCAAGTATCAAATTTTTATAGTATTTTTCTTGTTTAAAATTATATCTTATATAAAATCTATTATATCTAAAAAAATAAAGGAGTTTGGCTTAGTTTTGAATTTTTTTTTTCAAACATCAAAATTTTAAAATAAATTTTGAATAAATTTAATATATAATAAATTTTATTAAATAAATTTTAAATTATTGCAAACATTAAAATTGTTATACTTCATGCATCATATGGACGTAGCATCTAGTTTCTATAAATAATCCCAATCTAAGAATTTTTAATAAAAATAAAAAAGGGAGATTTTTGTAAAATAATTTTATTTTTTTAAATCTATTTTTTTCCATCATTTCATACTTTCATTTCATTCCAGAACTTTCTCCCCTCTACTATTCCTCTGGTTCTTCTTTTTCCTGAAATCGACCACCTTTCCTCTCCTTCCCCAAGCTTTAGTTCCTGGAAAAAGACACTGCGTTAAAGTCATCGTGATCCTTACTCAGATCATCTGGCTACCCAACTTTGACTTAGGCCATCATGAGAAGGTTATTCTCGAACCAAAGGAGATGAGACCAGGGAGGCCAAGACTAATTTTTAATGAGATGCCTCCAAAGTTGCCAACAAGGTCAAGATGGTGGAGGTGAAGAAAACTGCATCAATAGCAGTTGGTTTCTCTTAGTTTTCCGCTCTTCTTCAACTAAAAATGGGTAAGTCCTCCCCCTTTCATCCTGAGCTAAGCCCTAACCCAGGTCAAGCCCACACCAAGCTAGAGCCCATGCGAAGCCTGTCTTACCATATCCTATGTACTTGAGCCTGAACCCATGCCAAACCCAAGCCCACATGTATTTGGATCAAATCTATTATATACAACTAAAATAGTATTATCTGGATTCAATAGCTATTAAATATCAATTTTTTATAATATTTTTTATTATTCAAAATTATATCTCGTATAAAATCTATTATTATATTTATAAAAATAAAGAAATCTATCTTAGTTTTCAAGAAATTTTTTTAAACATCAAAATTTTAAAATAAATATTAAATAAATTTAAAATAATAAATTTAATATATAATAAATTTTATTTAATAAATTTTAAATTTTAATAAATATCAAAATTATTATATTTCATGCATCATATGGGTCTATCATTTAGTTTCTATAAATAATCCTAATTCAAGGATTTTTTTTTGATAAAAATAAAAAAAAATTTTGTGCAAAACAATTTTGTCTTTTTTTAAACCCATCTTTCCCCATCATTTCATACTTTTGTTCCATTCCAAAACTTTCTCCCCTCTTCTCTACTATTCCTCTAGTTCTTCTTTCTCCCCAAACCAACCACCTTTCCTCCCCTTTCCCAAGCTCCAGTCCATGGAAGAAGACCGCATCAAAGCCGTCGTGATCCACGCTCATCTGGCCACCCAACTTGTAAAACTCGGCCTTTGGACCTTTCGAATCAAAGTTGGCAGCCCTGGCCACCCAACTTGTGAAACCCGACCTTTGGACCTTTTGGGCTGAAATCGGCAGCCCTTGCCGACTTCGGTTCGAAAGCCAAAAAAAAAAAAGGCCCATGTTCCGTGGAAAAAAAATGAAGAAAAAGAAGAAAAAAGAAAAAAGAAAAAAATATAATAATAATAATAGAGAGAAAGAGGAGAGAGAAGGAAGAGAGAGGAGGAGAGAGAAGGAGAAGAGAGGAAGAGGGGAGAGGAAGAGGAGAGAGAAAGATGAGAGAGAAAAGGAGAGAGAGGAAGAGAGAGAATGAAAAGAGAGAAAAAGGGAAAATGGAAAATTTAGGAAAAAAATGTCAGAAAAAAATGATAAAATTTGAATTGGTTTATTTTAGGGTTTAAGCCAAGACCCAATCTGGACTATGAACTTTTTTTCTATGTTAGTTTATCTTATATAGGAAATTGATTATATTACTGATCTTGTCAAGGTTTTCATCTGGCCTGTCGAAAGAGCAGTATTAGAGTTGAGGTTCAAATAGGCAGTATAGAATTCTTTCAGGTAAGTTATCTTGATCTCTGGTATTATATGCCAATATGTTATGTATTTATGAAATATTAAATATATGTAATATATTTTATTTTGTATTGGATTACATTGGGTTGCATGTATTGTATTGGTGTAGATGCTCTCTAGTCCGACTATGATTATACGAGGACCTAATTTTCTTTTGGACCTCCAGTGAGACTATCACTAGTGCATGATCGATGAGCGGTATGTGTATACAGGAGCTAGTTGCCTTATTTTGTTTTTAGCCATGCATGGCAGTTGCTGGCACATGCTGGTGATGCATATTTTCTCGTGTGATTTCAGAGCTAGTTTTCTTTCTGGACCTCCAATGGGACTATTACTGGCACATGACCGATGAACGGTATCTGTATACAGGATCTAGTCTCTTTCGAAGCTAGCCATGGGCCGATCATGGCCATAGTCAGAGGGAGTATGAGAGTAAAGTAAATGGTTGGCTATCCACAGTCGTGTCATTTGTATGTGAAGATGCATATAATGTGATGTTCCATTTTAGTTTATTATGAGCTGGTTATTCTGTGATGCTTGACTTGTATATGTTTGCTAATGGTTGTTGACATGTTTATGCATATATTAGAGGTGTTAATAAATTATTAAGCCTATATAGCTCACCTCCTATTTTCTATATCTTTGTTACAGATCCAGAAGATCAATCGGTTTTGGGACCTGTCAGTGAGAAACTAGGATTTAGGTGTTAATCCCTTATTTTATGAATTATCCTAAATTTTAGTTAAATTTTATCTACATATTAACTTTGATGAAAAATTCTAGAAATAATTAGTGAAATTTGTTCTTTACCATTGCTTGGATATTGAAAAGAAAGATAGGCCTGGCATGATCTCTAGGATGATATATAGGATTGTGTGGCCGGTCGCGTTGCCAATCCTAGTTTTGGATTCGGGGCGTGATATAATCTCAGCTTGAGCCATCAGTGAGGAGGTTATTTTTGAACCAAAGAGGAGGATACCTGGGAGGAGGAGGCGAATCTCTGACGAGATGCCTCCAAAGGATGTCGACAAGGTCAAGGCGATGGAGGTGAAGAAAACCACATCAACAGAAGTTGGTTTTTCTTAGTTTTCCACTATTTTTCCACTGAAAATGGATAAGTCTTCCCCCTCCCATATCTTTTTTTTATTATTTCTTATTTTTTTTTTTTTTTTTTTTTTTGTCATTTCAATTTGTTTTGTATCTTTCCGCAGCTCTCCATTCTCTCTCAACCAAGGACTTGTTTCTTTTATTTTTATTGATATATAGGCATTGTCTTCCCCAATTACCCGTTGCTTGGATTTTTCATAATTTTTTCTCTTCTGTTAGTCCAAGTTGGATTGTTCTATTTTTTTCCAATTACCTCTTACCCATTTCTTATTTTTTTTTACTGACATTAGGCCATTGCCTTCCCCCATTGTCTCAGTTTGATATTTTCCTGGATGTCCTCTTCCATTTGGTCATCATTTTTGCCTAATTCAGAAACCCTAATTCTAGTGAGAAACTCTAATCCTAATTTCAATTGCAAATCCTAACCCTAATTCCTAATTCATTCAACTATCGGTCCACCGGTTTAGCCCACTACCCATCCATCCTAGCCCAAGTCGAGGTCCACACCTACCCCAAGTCCAAGCCCACACTAAGCCAAAGCCCATACAAAGCCCAAATCCTTATCTTAGCCCATGTACTTGAGCTTGAATCATGCCAAACCCATGCCCGCATGTATTTGGATCAAACCCAAGCCCAAGATCTCCTAACCCAATTCCAAGCTCATTTCTATCCTAATTGTTTAGGTTGACCCATGTACTTAACCCTAGGCCCATACCTACTCAAGGCCACACTTACATGAATCAACCCAATTCCAAGCCCAAGCCCAACTCTGGCCCTACCTAACATAACCGCGGGGCATAGCCCATGGAGCCAACCCTCGCAATCAATTTATTTGCTTGCTCGTAACCTATACATCTCATCGAGTTTAAATTGGCCCATATATAGTGAATCTTAGGCCCATACCTTACCAAGCACACACATATGTGAATAAATCCCAATTCCTATCCCAAGCACAATCCTGGCCGACCGAACATATTCGTGGGGCGTAGCCCATGCATCCAACCCTGGCAATAAATTTCGTTGCCAATAAATTTCGTTTCTTGTTCGTAACCTGTTATAATATCCCTATTTTATTTCAATTAATTAATTATTTATAAGGTTGTATCAGATGGCAAGAGGAGCATTCGGCTTCTATTGGTTATCTTCTTGTTATCAACCCTAAGTATTCGGCTTCGTATCATTATCAATCCGAAGACGATGCTTGGTTGCTATCTTCAGTTTCATGTATCCCCATTAGTCTGAAGACTATGCCTAAAGAATACGACTCCATATCTATGATCTAGGACGCTTCCTCTATCTACAGATTCATATTATCATTCTTGTCTGGAGATCTTACTTATTATCTTCGGCCAGTTATCTAAAGGAGATTATACACTAGGTCTTTGGTTTCGTATTTTTTATTTCAGTCCGAAGATGATGTTGAAATGTCTCCGGCTTCATACAACTGTCTTCATACGAAGACTTGATCTTTCGGCAAATATCTTCGATTTTACTTCTCCAACCTAAAGATTGTAAGTATTTATCTTTCATCGTCTATGAAAGACCTGAAGTGTAAAACTGACATTCCCTTCAGAAGTGCTACTGAAGAGGATGTAAAGATCACTTCGGATCTATACTTTAAGCTGAGGATTCGAGAATGCATGAGGTTATTGAATAAGCAGATGAAATCTGTTTAGGTTGTTGCAACCACCCACGTGGTCCGAAACCTCAGATTAAACAAACCCCGGGTTTAACGGCTTTCCGACAGCCACTACTTGCAGTTAGAAAATGGTTACGTATGACAACCATACTAACCATAAGTGGTTACGTTGGAGCCTATAAATACTGGTAAGAGGGGACGCTCCAGGGATCCGGACTCGGGGCTTTTAAAAATGATATTTTGATCCCCTTTCTTCCTCATTTTTGCTTCTACAAGCTTTTCATTCTGCTATTGCTTGGGTCTCTTCTGACTTTGGCATCGGAGTATCCCCTGCCGGAAAACCTCCGGTTAGGGATCTGTGTTGCAGGTCCAGGTTCGCGGCGGCCCAGCGGTGAAAAAAGAGAATCACTCCAACCGGTCGAGAGAGAGAGAGATTCAGTGTCAACAGATTGGCGCACCAGGTAGCGGGAGAAAAGCTATTTTTCTCTGATCAAAAGAAAGCTCTGCTTGAAAAGCAAAAATGGTGAAAGGGAAAGCTCGAAACGTTTCCATAAGCCAGGAGCAACCAAGAAATGACCTCCCAATAGGTAATTTTCTTACAGATCAAGGAGGGCCTCCCATGATAATGGTGGACCAGCAACAGTTTGAAGATCTCCAGAATAAGATAGAAGCTCTGACAGCCTTGGTCCAGCATCTACATGAGGCTGCAGCTCAAAGGCAACCACCACCTCCGGCGGTCTCACACTTTGGTCGACAATCTTTGGAAGATGCTCGACATCAGGAAATCGCCCCCAGTTTTTTGCACGTCCATTCATCTCGTGGTTGCCAAGCTTCTCTATCAGCTTGTCAAGACTGGGATCATAATGAGAAGAAAAGAATCCGGCGATCTCCTTCTGTTTCTTCCAGAAATCTTGCTTTGAAGGATGAAAGGCAGAAGGAGATCAATTATAAATTTGAAGAGAGGTTCAAGTCCATGCAAGCACAGATTGCAAGAGTCATGGATCAAAGAAGAAGCGATGATGTCATATCTTTCATCTCACAACCCCCTTTTTCTGATCATATAATAGCGGAAGTTATTCCACGGCATTTTAAGGTTCCGCATAGCTGGAAGCTTATGATGGGACCTCGGATCCTCATGATCATTTGGAGAGCTATAAGGCTCATATGATGGTTCAAGGAGCTACGGATGCTCTTTATTGCCTTGCATTTCCTGCCACTTTGAAGAAGTCGGCACGAATGTGGTATTCAAGCCTCCCGCCGAAGACTATTCATTCTTTCTCAGAATTAGAGCGGCAATTCGTCTCACACTTCAGGATATGCCAGAAAATGCCGCGGAATACCGACAGCCTGTTTCTTCTACAGCAGCAGGAGGGAGAAAGTTTGAAAGATTTTGTCCACCGCTTCAACTCAGCCACATTGGAGATTCCTAATCTGAATGAACATGTGGCAATGTTTGCCTTAAAAAAAGGCTTGAAATCATCCAGGTTTACATTTTTCCTGGATAAGAGGTTTCCATAGAGCTATGCCGAACTGTTGGCTAGAGCTCAGAAATATGCAGTAGCTGAAGAGCAGGCGGCATGCCGAAGAATGGCAGAAGGAAAATTTCCTTCTAAGAAGAAGAATACTAAAGGATCCAACATGCCCAGTTCATCTAATAACTCTTCGGCCTCTAGGCGTAGCCCTCGGTCTAGACAGCAGAACAATCGCTTTGACACTTATACTTCCTTTAACTTACCTAAGGAGAAGATTCTGTTGGAAATAGAAAAAGAAAAGTACTTCCAAAGGCTGCGTCCCCTGAAGACACCAGCAAAAACAAGGGACATAAGCAAATACTACAGATTTCACCGAGATCATGGCCATAACATCGAGGATTGCTTTCAGCTTCGGGATGCCATTGAAGATCTCATAAAGAGAGGCTATTTGGGAAAGTATGTCAACCACCCTAAGCCTCAAGCTGAAGCCATCACTGTTCCCAGGATATCCGATGAAGCCGACCTGCCACACCAGAAGCCTACTGGTGGGGATGTTAGAATGCTACATCGGCCATCAACCTGGAGTGCCGAAGCCAAAGAGAATATTTCGAAGAGATTGAAGGGAAAGAATTCCATCACATTTTCTGATGAGGATATTCATGGAGTTCAACTCCCCCATGATGACCCTGTAGTAGTCTCGGCAGTCATAGCCAACTTTGATGTAAAACGAATTTTGATTGATAATGGAAGTTCGGTTGATGTTTTGCTGTATGATGCATTTGTTCGAATGGGATTATCTGGGCATAGATTGCGAAACTCACATATTCCAATTACGGGCTTTGGCGGAAATCAAGTCGGGGTGGAAGGAGAAACAATTTTACCTGTGACCTTTGGGTCTGAACCACATCAAAGAACCCTTCCCATCAATTTTATTGTAGCTAGAACCTCTTCGGCTTATAATGCAATATTGGGGCATCCGGCATTAAACAAATTCCGGGCTATTGTTTCCACATATCATCTCTTGGTACGATTTCCCACTAGAACGGGCATTGGAGAAGTAAGAGGAGATCAAAGGGTTGGACATCAATGTTTGACTATTCAAGACAAACAGTTGGATAAATCGCTAACACTTGATCAGCTGGATCCTCGAGATGAATCCGAAGATGGCGGAGAACCAGTGAAAAAATACTCTTCGTACCTTTAACCGAAGACGATCCTACCAAGCAGCTACAAATCGGCAGTTTGCTCAATGAAGAATCCAAGGTAAAATTAATTGCTTTTCTTCGGGATAATGTTGATATTTTTGCTTGGACAGCTTCGGATATGCCCGGAATCCCATCCAATGTAATTACACATTGCCTAGAAGTCTCTCCTAATTATAAACCTGTTCGGCGAAAGAAGAGAAATTTTGCTCCAGAAAGGCAGAGGGTTATTGACGAAGAGATTGACAAGTTATTAAAGGCCAACTTTATAAGAGAAGTTCAGTACCCAACTTGGCTCTCTAATGTAGTCATGGTAAAGAAGTCAACGGCAAGTGGAGAATTTGCATAGACTACATTAATCTTAACAAAGCATGCCCAAAGGACAGTTTTCCATTACCAAAAATCGATCAGCTGGTGGACGCTACTGCTGGTCATCAATTGTTGAGTTTCATGGATGCTTTCTCAGGTTATAATCAGATCCAGATGAACCATGAAGATGAAGAGAAAACGGCTTTCATCACTGAAAAATGACTTTACTGTTATAAAGTAATGCCATTCGGTTTGAAGAATGCTGGGCCAACTTTTCAAAGGCTCATCAACAAAGTTTTCAAGAACCAGATTGGGAGAAATATGAAAGCTTATGTTGATGATATGATTGTAAAAAGTCTTCACGACTCCGATCATATCTCAGATCTAAAAGAATCTTTTGATGCTCTAAGGCGCCATCAGATAAGGGTAAACCCAACCAAATACATCTTCGAGGTGACCTCAGGAAAGTTCCTCGGGTATTTGGTTACCAAGCGAGGAATAGAGGCTAACCCAGAAAAGATACAAGCTCTTCGGACTATGAGGCATCCTACTTGCAAGAAGGAAGTTCAAAGGCTGACAGGAAGAATTGCCTCTCTGAGTCGTTTTATTTCTCGCTCTGCAGAAAGGTGTTTACCCTTCTTCAAAGTTCTACGCCAGACTCAGAATTTTGAATGGATAGAAGACAGCAGAGTCGCATTTGACAACTTAAAGAAATATTTGGAAAGCCCGCCTTTGCTTTCTAAGCCTTATGAAGGAGAAACACTGTACTTATATTTATCCGCCACTAATGAGGCAGTCAGTTCGGTTTTGGTGCGAAAAGATACTAAGCATGTGCAGAAACCAATCTACTACACTAGTAAAGTGTTACATGAGGCAAAGGTCTGATACCCTAGAGTGCAAAAAATTATTTTTTCACTTGTCGTAGCAGCAAAACATCTTCGACCTTATTTTCAAGCTCATCCTATCGTGGTTTTGACGGATCAATCTCTGAAGGCCATTCTTCGTTGTCCTGATACTTCTGGTAGGATAGCCAAGTGGGCTGTTAAATTGGAGGAGTTTGATATTGATTATCAACCTAGATCAGCAATGAAAGCACAAGTTTTGGCTGATTTTATAGCCGAGTGCACATGGGGATCTGAAGTTCAACCAAAGGCTGAAGAAGAAAAAACCGAAGACGATCCAGAGTTCATTTGGATGTTACATGTTTATGGTGCCTCAAATGCTGATGGTTGTGGAGCAGGCTTAATTCTTGCTGGTCCGAATGGGCAAGTTATTGAATATGCTCTTCGGTTTTCTTTCCAAGCATCAAATAATCAGGCAGAGTATGAAGCACTCATTGCTGGGCTTAGAATCTTCAAAAAACTGGAGATTAAAAGGATGAAAGTTTTTTCTGATTCACAACTGGTGGTGAATCAAGTAAAAGGTGATTTTGAAGCCCGAAATCCAAATATGATACAATATCTTGAAAAGGTCCGAAGCCTGATATCTGAATTGAAGCACTTTGAAATTGTTCATGTACCAAGAACAGAGAATTCTTGGGCAGATACTCTTTCAAGACTTGCAACCTCCGCACCAGACTCTCTTGGGAGAACCTATGTGGAATATCTTGAAGATCCCAGTATATCAGAATCCTCGGTTGAGGTTTATCAAGTTGAACATGAACCTTCATGGATAGATCCAATCAAATTCTTAAAGGATGGCGTCTTGCCTGAAGACAAATTAGAAGCTAAACGGCTTCGGTGGATAGCCTCTCAATATATCATCCTAAATGAAGCATTGTATAAAAGGTCTTTTACACAACCTTTACTAAAATGCTTAGGCCCATCTGATGCGGATTATGCACTCAGGGAGGTGCATGAAGGGATATGTGGAGATCATCTGGGGGGTAGGTCTCTAGCGTACAAAATAATCCATCAAGGTTATTATTGGCCAACTATCCAGAAGGATTCTGCAGAATTTGTGCGAAGATGTGATCATTGCCAGAGATATGCCAATGTACAAAGATAGCTTGCTAGTCAATTGACTCTCATGACAGCTCCATGGCCTTTTGCACAGTGGGGAATGGACATTCTTGGACCATTTCCTCCAATTTCTGGGCAGCGAAAGCTTCTCATTGTGGCTATCGATTATTTTACAAAATGGGTCGAGGCCGAAGCATTAGCACAAATCACAGAGGCAAAATTTGAAAATTTTGTAAGGAACTTCGTTATCTTCCGATTCGGAATTCCATATTCTATCATAATCGACAATGGAAGGCAGTTTGATAATCCAAAGTTCAAAGGTTTTTTCATCACAAACTTACTTCGGTGAGGCATCTTCAGTGCAACGGAGAGGCAGAAGTAACAAACAGGACTATCCTACATAGTTTGAAGACCATATTAAATGATACTAAGGGATCCTGGGTTGATGAGTTGAACTCAGTTCTCTGGGCATACAGAACTACTCCTCGAACCGCTACCAGTGAATCTCCCTTTCGCCTGTCCTATGGCACCGAAGCTGTTCTTCTTTTAGAAGTTTCTTTACACTCTCTTCGGATTGATCAGTTTAAAGAGCCCGAAAATTCTGAACGATAAAGAATTGACCTGGATTTATTGCAAGGCACACGACTTCGGGCACAGTTAAAAATGGCTATGTATCAATAAAAAGTTGCCAGATATTACAATTCACGTGTAAAGGAACGGGTCTTCCTCCCAGAAGATTTAGTTCTACGAAGGTCCGAAGTGTCAAAGCCAACAGAACAGGGTAAACTTTCTCCTACTTGGGAAGGGCCATACCGAATCAGAGAGGTTGTTGACCTGGAACTTATCGGCTTGAAGCCTTAGAGGGAACTTTATTACCCCGACCATGGAATATACAAAACCTCCGAAAGTATTATCAATAAAGGTTTCGATCAAGTTCATTTATGCAGATTTAATTTCTCTCTCATTCTAGTTTTCTTAAAGGCATAAGGATGATCTCCGGATCTACCTCATGAAGTGCCGAGTTGGACCCAAAATGGTCCATCTTAATCTAAAAGGCATAGAGATGATCTCCGGATCTACCTCATGAAGTGCCGAGTTGGACCTAAAATGGTCCATCTTAATCTAAAAGGCATAGAGATGATCTCCGGATCTACCTCATGAAGTACCGAGTTGGATCTAAAATGGTCCATCTTAATCTAAAAGGCATAGAGATGATCTCCGGATCTACCTCATGAAGTGCCGAGTTAGATCCAAAATGGTCCATCTTAATCTAAAAGGCATAGAGATGATCATTAAGAGGATCTCCGGATCTACCTCATGAAATGCCGAGGTGGGCATGATCAGCCTATCTTAACCTCCAAGAGACTCGATTATTTTCTGGATTTCTTATATCCTAAGTCCGAAGACTTAGTTTGAATTCGAGTCCAAGAGACTCGATAATTTTTTGGATTTCTTATATCCTAAGTCCGAAGACTTAGTTTGAATTCGAGTCCAAGAGACTTGATTATTTTCTGGATTTCTTATATCCTAAGTCCGAAGACTTAGTTTGAATTCGAGTCCAAGCGACTCGATTATTTTCTGGATTTCTTATATCCTAAGTCCGAAGATTTAGTTTGAATTCGAGTCTAAGAGACTCGATTGTTTTTTTGGATATCTTATAATCAAAGTCCGAAGATTTAACATGAATTCAAGTCCAAGAGACTTGGTTATTCTTTGGATTTCTTTTATCTTAAGGCTGAAGGCTTTGTACTAGAGAAAAATTTCTAATCTATTATATGTAAGAGAGAATTCCAAAAAGAGTCTTCATTCATAATGATTTTCTTACATTCCTGAAAAAAAAAAATTTACAAATTTTCTGAAGGAGCTTCATCGACCAAAGCAATCGGACCCGTGGTTTCTTCAGCCAACATTGGTGCTTCGGAGTCCGCCTGAAGTTTAAGAGCAGTTGGACTTTCAAGATCAAATAACTGGAAGCTTGAAATGTCCAAGTCCGGATATAGTTTTTTTATTTCCTCTACTCCGTCATTAAAGCCTCCTCGGTAGCCATGAGTACCGGCCTCGACCATTTTAGCTTCGAAGGCCGAAGATGCCTTGTAGTCTTCTACGGCCCTCTCTAAGCGATCCTTTAAGGATCGACTTTCCATAATGGCTTCTTCTCTTCTCTTGGAAGCTTCTTCAGAGTGTTTGTTTGCTTCCTTAAGAGAGGCCTCCAAATACCGAATCTTGGCCTTCTTCTTCTTGGATCTCGCCTTTTGTTCGGCATGCTCCGATCAGAGTTTATCCACTTCAGCTTTCAGATTTTGGACGAAGCTTCATTTTGGGCGAGTTTTTCCTCCATGGCTTGTCGTAGCTCCTCGGCTATGGTCTTTTCGGCTTTAGCCGATTTCATTTCCTTTTTCATCTTCCTATAAGTAACTCGGAAGTCGAAGATGCTCTTCTCCATATGAGTAATGTCGTGCATCATCTGCCAGAACAAATGAAAAGATTAGTAATTGTAAAACTAGATATAATACAATATGAGTATTTACCTTCAAAGCAGAGGAGAACACTGAGTCTGAAATTTCTTCAATACATCGGGACTTGACGTTGTCCCAATCCTTCGGCAGAAGAGTGCGCTTCAGCAATTCCCTTGCCAGCTTGGGATTCTTTAAGCCTTCTCGATCCGAGAAGGTAGTAAAGTCCATGTTGCATCCTCCCTCCGAAGTAGCATTCCATCTGGGATTCTCTTCAGATCGGTATTTTGCCCTCTCTTGACTTCTATCTTCAGGAAGGGCAATCACGGATTCCTTGTTGAAGTTTGTGTCCTGCTGGCTCGTGGATGGTGCGTGTTGAGGGCTCTTCGGAGGAGACGTCCTCGGAGGCGGGCTACTAGTAGGAACAGTTGGTGCCGGAGAAGCAGAGAGATTGTCCTCATCTAGTACGGGCCTCGTCGGAGACGTACTGGAACCCTCTTCTGCCCTTCTTTTCTTTCGGGCTTTAGTTGTTGCGGGGGCGGCTACACCCCTTTTTCTGGAAGCCTGCCTAACTTTTTCAAGTTGAGGCTTCATTTTCTTGCATGCAAGTGAAAATAAGAAAGTTATAATGCATATACAAATGGAGAAGAGAAGCAAGAAAAAATCTGAAGACTACTTATTCTATACCTAATGTTGGGACTTCGCTGATATGAGCACGATGAAGATTCTCTTCCCTCAGCAGCTCCTTAAGGGAAGGGATCTCCGGTTCTGACAGAGTTTCGAAGTCTCTGGCATCGGCTTTTAATACCCTTTTATCGGCATTCGCATCCAAGCGCGGGGCCGACATTCAGTATTGAAACCCTAGTGAGTATAATACACGAAAAAGAAGCAAGGCTTCCATCCGTGTATCGCACTGGGGTTCCCTTCAATAGTCTTCGGCCAGGCCGAGGACCTATTACCCACCACCCTTTGCCGTGGAAGTCTTTGCCGTGGAAGTCTCTTTTTAACATGAATAAGGAGGTGAACAAGGATGTCTTCGGCTCTACATTCCTAAGTTTGCAGAGCACTAAGAACCCGCAGATGTTTCTAAAACTGTTGGGGGTCAACTGAGCTGGGACGATATGATATAAGTTAAAGATTTTTACAAAAAATGGGTGAAGAGGAAGCCGAAGACCCGCTTTAAAATGATCTTCGTATATAGCTATGGATTGGATAGGAGGTTTATCTACTCTTTTATCGGATTGTGGAAGGATCAAATTAAAGGTACGTGGAATGTGGTAACATTGTTTTACTTCTTCTGTTTTGGCAAGGGTAAAGGAACTCTGAACGGAATCCGGTGACTGTTCCGGACTCCGTTTCCTACAGGAAACTCTACCCCTACTGGATTCACCCTGAAGGTCCCTACCAACATCACTTCCCGACTGGATCCTAATGGTCTCTCGCTCGGATAGAACCCTACCCATCTCACTTTCCGGCGAACCATTGCTGGAGGTAGAGGAAGAACTCCTAGAAGACCTCGACATTGAAAGGAGTAAAAAAGCAGAAAAGAGGAAGGACCTCTAACCTATAAAAGAACAAGGATTGAGGGCTGGACCACTGGGGAAGACGGACTGCAGTAAAAACTGGAAATCCAAAGGCATGAATGCGGAAGAAAGCCTCTCTCTAATTCGCCTATCTTTTTATAGATAAAGAAGGGAGAGACCTTCGAGACGATTCGGAAGACCAAACGGTTGTACGTCATATTGGCAGTTTCGATCCTTGATACAATTCATTAATGGGATAAATCATGGCTATCCGCGTGAAACAATGGCATTGGCTGAGATCGTGCCAACGAGATCTCCACGCTCAGGATGACCACCACGTGTCCAATACCTGTTATTTTTAAATCCCTTTTCTGGGAATTTTTCGAAATTTTTCAAAATCGAGGCATTTTCTTTTAAGGCCGCTTATGATAGAATGACGCGTGTCTTCGCCACGTTTTATTACGCCACCAGACAGTTATGGCGAAAAGACGTGTCAGAGTTGTGTCATCATTATTCGATGGTTATCTATAAAAGAGAAAACTGAAATACTCCCATTTTTCAAAATATAATCATTTCGAAATTGGGAGTGGGGGATAGCTGTTATGATATCCCTATTTTGTTTCAATTAATTAATTAGGTTGTATCAGATCCCTATTTTATTTCAATTAATTAATTATTTTATAAGGTTGTATCAGATGGCAAGAGGAGCATTCGGCTTCAATTGGTTATCTTCTTGTTATCAACCCTAAGTATTCGGCTTCGTATCATTATCAATCCGAAGACGATACTTGGTTGCTATCTTCGGTTTCATGTATCCCCATTAGTCCGAAGACTATGCCTAAAGAATACGACTCCATATCTATGATCTAGGATGCTTCCTCTATCTACAGATTCATATTATCATTCTTGTCTGGAGATCGTACTTATTATCTTCAGCCAGTTATCTAAAGGAGATTATACACTAGGTCTTCGGTTTCGTATTTTTTATTTCAGTCCGAAGATGATGTTGAAATGTCTCCGGCTTCGTACAACTGTCTTCATACGAAGACTTGATCTTTCGACAAATATCTTCGATTTTACTTCTCCAACCTAAAGATTGTAAGTATTTATCTTTCATCGTCTATGAAAGACCCGAAGTGTAAAACTGACATTCCCTTCAGAAGTGCTACTGAAGAGGATGTAAAGATCACTTCGGATCTATACTTTAAGATGAGGATTCGAGAACGCGCGGGGTTCTTGAATAAGCAGTTGAAATCTGTTTAGGTTGTTGCAACCACCCACGTGGTCCGAAACCTCAGATTAAACAAACCCCGGGTTTAACGGCTTTTCCGACAGCCACTACTTGCAATTAAGAAATGGTTATGCATGACAACCACACTAACCGTAAGTGATTACGTTGGAGCCTATAAATACTGGTAAGAGGGTACGCTCTAGGGATCCGGACTCGGGGCTTTTAGAGACGATATTTCGATCTCCTTTCTTCCTCATTTTTGCTTCTACAAGCTTTCTATTCTACTGTTGCTTGGGTCTCTTCTGACTTTGACATCGGAGTGTCCCCCACCGGAAAACCTTCGATCAGGGATCTGTGTTGTAGGTCCAGGTTCGCAGCAGTCCAGCGATGAAAAAGGAAAATCACTCAAACCGGTCGAGAGAGAGATTCAACGTCAACATAACCTATCTGTCTCACCGAGCTTCCCTTTCTCTTGCAACTGCGAATAATCACATGGAGCTCCTATATGGACAACTAGATTTCTTTCCTTTTTTTTTTTTTTTTCTATCCTGATGCATACTTATTCATGTACAAAGAAGCAGCATGGTTTTTTTGTTCACACATAGGTAAGTCGCCCAAAAAGAACGTTTACTATTCTTCCACGGTAAATTGTAAAATGTTTTTGAGTTTCTGTTCTATTCAATTTATTTGAATGCCTTCTAATATTTTATATTCGGTTTACCTCCTCCAAAAAAAAAACATTTACTATTCTTCCATTGTAAATTATGAACCATTTTTGGGTCTTTGTTTTATCCCATTGCCTTCTAATGTTTTATTGGTTGCCTTCCAAATGATGTGTGCATGGGATGTGGATGGCCACTGAATAATCATGAGCAACCCTCCATTGCACCGATGGAAACAAAATTCGTAAAAAAACTTATTAAAAAAAATATGAGTTTATCACCTGATTCTAAAATAGTTGGCTTTCACCTGATTCTAAAATAGTTGGCTTTTCACCTGATTCTAAAATAGTTGGCTTCCTTCTTTCTCAAACGATGCACTACCAATCAGCGTCTGTCTGATGAGAACAAAAACCTACAGTCAACCCAAACATCTAATAAGAATTTTTATTTTTTAAAAAAGGGAAAAATCCTTACCAACAAAGAAAAATCACTGGCACGAATGAAAGAATCGATTCACAACATCTCCTTAAGAAGGCAATGGACCATTCCCTCTTCCATCCACAATCTAATTAATAAGACCTTGGTTTGGTCTTGTTTGAAACCCTTTACTTCTCCATTGCCGGTCAAAGCCGATCTGCTCCAAACATCTACAGTACCAGACCATCCCTTCCACACATTTGTTTTCTATTTTTCTCATTAAATAATGTTCAATAATCCAAACAAAAATAGACCCCCCCCCAGTGTCCTGGGTTTTTTTTAAAATAATACAAAAAAACAAAAAATTATCAAACTAGGTATTTTGAAATATATTTACCAAAATAGATGTTTTCGGTTGATATGGCACTGCATTGACATGGCACTGGATTCGGATATGTAGAACAGGATGAGGGGATGTGGATACGAAATCGTGTTTGGAAAGACGATTTCAGTGAGAAATCATTTTTTCGAAAATCAATTTCAGAAAAAATGGATTAGTAGCAGCAAAATCTTAAAATCATTTTTTGAAAAGACGTGTTTAAATTGATTGAAATCGTCTTTTGGAAAGACGAATTCAATTTGAAATCATCATTTGGAAAGACGGATTTAATTCATCTTTAACACTGCATTTTAGAAATTAAATCAAAAATTTCTCATAAATGCACCATTAAATACTTGTACCCTCGTAAATACTCTTTTTTAAATTAAATTTTAATCTAATAAAATTTTAAAAAATATAAATAAAATTTAAAATAAAATAATAAATATTTAAAATAATATAATAAAATTAATATATTTAAAATAACATAATAAATTTATAATATATAAAATATTTAAAAAATATAATAAAATTAAAAATATTAAAAATATTCAAATAATATAATAAAATCTAAAATTTAAAAAATAAAAAAAGTTACAGGTGAAGCCGCATACACACGTGTGACTTTATCTTGTTCCTGCATTTCTATTTTTAAAATGAGAAAATAAAAAATTAAAACATATATAAATAAAGTCATAATTTATTACCTAATAATTATATAAAATATTACTATTATAAAATAAATTTTATTATAATATATAATAAATAATATAAATAATATAATAAATATAATGAATATATCAAATAATATATTATATATTATATAATAAATATAATAAATATTTTATAATATAATATAAAATATATAATTTAGAAGTGCCAGTCTAGTGGCTGGTCCGGTCATCAATTCGTCTATTGGGTCAGTGCCAGTCCGACCGTCAACCTGGTGCTAATCTGGCTATAAGTCCGGTCGACGAACCGGTACCAGTCCGGTCTCCTGCCCGGTACCAGTTCGGTCGACAATCCGAGTCAGACTAGCACCGTCCTAGCAACTGGATTGGCTATCGAACCGGTGGCCGGTTCGATCGACAACCTGACAGGCGATCGAACCAGTGATGGTAGTCGGTTCGATTATCGATCGGACCGACCACTGGTTCGACATCCAGTCTAGTTGCTAGGATGGTGCAGTTTGTCTTGGACCATCGGCCAAACTGGTACTGGGCAGGAGATCGGACTGGCACCGTTTTGCCGACCGGACATGCAGCCAGATAAGCACTAGGTTGACGGTCGAACTGGTACCAACCTGATAGAGGAATTGGCGACCGGACAAGCAACTTGATTAGCACCGTCTAAATTATAGATTTTATATTATATTATAAAATATTTATTATATTTATTATATGTTATAATATAATATATAATATATTATTTAATATATTCATTATATTATTTATTATATATTATAATAAATTTTATTTTATAATAGTAATATTTTATATTATTATTAGGTAATAAATTATGACTTTATTTATATATGTTTAAATTTTTAATTTTTTTATTTTAAAATGAAGGTGCAGGAATAAGATAAAGTCGCACGTGTATATGCAGCTTCACCCGTAACTTTTTTTAATTTTTTAATTTTTTTTAAAATTTAGATTTTATTATATTATTTTAAATATTTTTAATTTTATTATATTATTTTTAATTTTATTATATATTTTTTAAAATTATATTAAATTAAAATTTAATTAAAAAAAGTATTTATGGGGGTGCAGGCATTTAATAGTGTATTTATAAGGGATTTTTGATTTAATTTTTAAAATGTCCTTGTGTAGTGGGGATGAGTTGAATTTTTCTTTCCAAAAGACGATTTCAAATTGAAATTGTTTTTTGAAAAGGCGATTTCAATGAATTTAAACACATCCTTTTTGAAAAACAATTTCAGGATTTTGCTGCTACTAATCCATTCCTTCTGAAATTGACTTTCGAAAAAATGATTTCTCACTGAAATCATCTTTTCAAATGATGATTTTATATCCACGTCCTCTTATCCTGTTCTACGTGTCCGAATCTAGCGCCATATCAGCAAAAATTTTGATTACAGTGCCATGCAGCCAAAAACCTACTTTGATAAATATGTTTCAAAATATCTAGTTTGGTATTTTTTTATTTTTTTTTGTATTATTTTTAAAAAAATCCCAGTGTCCTTACCATCCCACAGCCATCTTTCCTTTAATGACCTTTTGCACCTACCTATATCTATCTTTACTCCACTATACATCATCAAATCCCATCATTTTTTTTCCATTTTTTTCTTCCCCAATTTTCCCTCCACCTAACAAATTTTTTTTCCATATCTCTTCTAAGATAGATTGATTTTTTTTTCAGATCTCTTTATTTTTTCTAACTGCTACTTGCTTGATTGAACCTTTCGTGTAAGCTTTTTTCCCCTTTTCTTTGATCCCTGTATAAAGCCATGTGCAGAAGGTTTCATGGACCAATCACATATCGTCGTATAGACCAGACTAACACATGGATTAATAGCAAACGGCACTCTATGACACATGGACTTGCCACATGGTGTGTCGAGAGTGAAGGGATGTGCTTTAATGTATAGGATAGATAAGATAAGTAGATTTAAGGACTTTGATTTTATTGAGGTTTTCTACTAGCTTAGATCAAGGATCCTTAGACCGTATTCACCCAATAAAAGCTTTTATTTTAACATAAATTTTCCGGTCATTTAACAAATTATATGCAAGAACTAGTCATCTAATAAAATTATATGCAAGAATTAAGTGCAAAAGAAGATAAACCCATCTAAGGAGGAGCAACTATAGAGATCCAATTTTGTGCACTTCTTTTGAGATTTTGAGTATCATATCTTATAATAATTCCCACTATCAAACCAAAAATCCTTTATTTTTATGATTACTTTGTTAGATGTATGTCTTAAAAGTCAAGTTGGCTTGATATATTGTATCTTTTCTAGGATATATTTTTATATTAATTCATTGAAATTAATAAAAATAGATTTTTTTTCATTCATATATAATATATATATGAATTGTTCATGAAGTTAATGAAGATGATACATTCTCAAGAGTTAAGAATTTGAGACATGTATCATCATAGATTAATCATAAATATTTCCGGTTATTAGATCATCATGAGAATAGTGATTGATTGATCAAGACTAGTCGCTTCCTTTTAGTATAGATGAGTCTTGAGTCTAAATTATAAAGATACTAGAGTGAGAATGTAAATGATTGAACAGATCAATGGTATTGAGCATGACCAAGTAACAAGAAGTCACATGGATAATTACTCACTCATCAATGACTTAACGATGTTGTAGTTGTATGAGTAGTTTTTTGACTTGTGGTGTTTCAGCCTTTTACACTGTGGTTGTTATAGCTCGATAGCACATAAACATGGTTCCTAGTTATTCGAGATCTTGTGGTGTTTATTGATTGTGGTAGGTTCACTGTAGGAGCAGGAAGTACATTTATAAGAGAACTATCGATCTTAGTAGTTGAGGTATAGTCCTATGCGATCTAATAAGATAAGCTCTCTAGATCGTTGTGGCCTATAGCTCTAACATATCGCGATCGCATCGGGCTCCGTCCAGATGCTGGGTCCTTTTTTCGGTCAACTTTGTGGTCGGCTTGTCCTGCAAAAAAAGAGGAGACCCAGGTTAGGGATTCCGGTGGGGATTCTCTGACGATTAAGTCAGTTGGGACGATCAAGGAGAATAGATTTTCTGTGACGGAGGCTTGGGTTCTTCCGCGTAGAGGAGAAAATAAGGTAAAGTGGAAAGAAATGGGAAGTTAGAGTGCAAGAAGGTTCTCTCTTTTGGTTCATTGTCCTTTTGCTCTCTTTGCCTTACTAATTGCCCTCCTCCTCCATCGGAGGTCCCCTCTTCCATTTTATATGGCCCTGACTTGATTTAGGGCTTCATCAGGATGTCCCTTTCTCAGTACCTTTCTTTGGTGGGGTTTTCATCTATCAGCACCCCCTTTCTGTCGGACCGGTCCTTGGAAGGAGATCTTTTTATTGGAGGTGTTCGCCGACGTGATACTGGTCTTGTTCCTTTGTTGGAGCAATTTTTCATGGAGGGCGTGGGTGTCATGCCGCTAAGCCTCAAGCCATGGTGGAACGTTTCTTTCCAGGAGGGACCATTGGTGTGTTGCAGGGCCTGGGACCTTAATAGAATTATTCTCTTAGAGAAGGCATAGGTGGTGTGTCACAGGAATTGGAATCCTGGTTGCACGGTAGGGGGTGAGGTGGTGTGCTGTAGGCCTGAAGCCTGGTGAAGCATGTGTTGCGTAGAGCATGCGGGTGGCATGTCGCAGAGCCTGGAGCCTTTGACAAGATATGTGCCACCTCCTCGGGATCATAGGTAGCCTGGAGCTTCCTTGTCATGGTTTGAATTCCTTTTAGTCATCTTTTTCTTCCTCTAGTGGTTGATGATGCCTCTAGATCTTTGGCGAGAACTTTGTCTTGGAAAATGGGAGCTCTATCTTGGGAGCTTGAACTTGAGAGATGGGAGCACGACCTCAACCGGGAGCACGACCTCGGACGGGAGCTAACCTTGGTCGGGGGCTCGACCTCCGAAGGTAGGAGCACGACCTCGGAAGGTGGGAACTCGACCTCGGACGGGAGCTGACCTCGGTCGAGGGCTTGACCTCGAAAGGCGGGAGCATGACCTCGAAAGGTGGGAGATCGACCTTGGATGGGAGCTGACCTCGGCTAGAGGCTCCATCTCGGAAGGCAGGAGTATGACCTCGGAAGGCGGGAGCATAATCTCGGACGGGAGCTATCCTCGGCCGGGGCCTTGACCTCGGATGGGGGCTGCCCTCGATAGGGGGCTTCGCCCGGCTATCCCACCCAGGTGGCTCCTTCCACCAGCATGGCTGCTAGCTAGGTTCGACGTGGACTCCACGTCAGCAGTTGTGCTACATCGGGGGGCCCCCACTTTCGAGTCCCGAGTATGTTGTGGTGCTCAAGGTGAAGGGAGTTATGATAATGCTGATATTGAAAGGCACTTATCCCATGCTATTAATGCCTCGATCACCGGCATCTCGAACATCATGCTTTTGACCAGTGAGGGGATGCCACATCAGCCTAGCTAGAATAGATATAATTACTATGCAACGCCTGAAGTGATTTCCTTTGAATCAAAGCATCGCCTCCAATGGATCTCGATGCATGGTAGGTTTTCGTTGGTTGGAGAGAGGAAAGGATGCATGTCTTCAACTGGTACGATGCGACAGGGCGTCCGCAGGGTACTTTGAAAGGAGTTTACCTTTTTTCGCTATTTCATAAGAACTTCTCGAGCAAGGAGGGTGAAGGTTTGCAGAGTTCTTCTTCCTTCTCAATTTTGACACCTTGATCTAGAGTCCGAGGTTCTTTATAGGTCTGTCCTCCTCTTTCTTCTTCCTTCTCCCTTTTTGGTCTGTGCTGAAGGGGATCCCATAGGGTTTTTAGGTCCTCTATCTTTGTCTTTGTCTTCCTTTTCTTCTCCGTGAGTTCCTCCGGCAGAGGGCACCGTCGCCCGGACCATTCCAGTGTGGCGGGGCCATCTTGACTGAGACCTCCTTCCTCGAATAGCGAGGAGGAAGCTCCTCTAGTTATCCATAGGGGTCCCCATCGGATGGGGATAGTCATAGGTGCTCCTGCGGTTCCTCTTCCCCTTCCCCTCCCATCTGGGAGTCGTTTGGTCCTTCCGGCATCACCTCGATGATGATCCGGGAGGACATCCTCCATCTTCGGAGTGCTTACGAGATCCTGGATTCCATCCGACTCTCGGCTCCGGGACTGGAGGAGCAGTTCATTTTCGGTGGCCCGGGTTGGATCGCCTTATACGAGAACTTTTTCCTCTAGGGCCTTCATCTCCCCTTTCATCTTTTCATCTCCTCCTTAGTAACTTTTGCTTGGTCCCAGCCCAATTCGCTCCGAATGCCGTTAGGACCATCATTTGCTTCATTATCTTTTATCATTTTCATAGGATCGTAGCCCGTTTCTCCTTATTCAGGGCCCTCTTCATCCTGAAATGCCATCTGGTTGATAACGGGTGCTGGTTTGTGACTCCTGGTCCGAGGGTCATCAAACTAGATCTGCCTTCTTCTATCAAGAGATGAAAATGTAGGTTTCGTTTTGCCTTTGTTGAGGGAGTGGACTGGGTCTGGAGTGACCCAAGCCGCTCTCCCAACCGACAGTCTTCTGTGGAGTTGGCCGATCGAAAGGTGTACGATCGACTTGTCACCTCCGAGGTCCCGGCTCTTCGGGATCTGCTGACCAAGCAAAATCTCGCCGATATTAGGGTCAGCTCGGTCCAATCTCAAGGTAAGGCTTGAAGTCTGAGCTTTTTCTTAGGATAAATTTTTCTTCAACTGTTAATTAAGTAGTCTTCTTTTTTCTTACAGAGATGAGGTTCTCAATGAAACAGCTCCGTCGATATCGAAGAAGAGGACCGCTTCTTCGGGATCCAGGGATGACCCACGGAAGAATGCCCAGGAAGAGCCAGAGCGAACGCCCAATGGGGGACCTTCTGTCAGGCTGGTCGAGGGGAGGCCCACTGCGGTACTGACCATGCCAGGATTGGCGGCCCAGCCCCCAGCCTGCAAGCCTAGGAGAGGGGTCAGGATCGAGGAGAGGGCTGCACCATCAGTTCTAGCAGAACCTACCAGTACTGAAGCTCCACCTACGCCGGAGGTGGGGGAGGTGGAGGCTAATGCTGGGGAGAGGCCAGCGCCGTCGGCACCAACTGAAGCGGTTGCCACCCAGCTAGCAACCACCGTGCCACCGTCAACTACCATGCTGGCACCGGTAGTGCTCTCCATGACACCGGGCCTGGGGATGCTGTGAAGGTCTGCGTTCCTACCGTTGGATGCTGTGGTGACCCACGATGCCTAGTTGGCCAAGCGGATGATGGACCCCGTTGTCCAGTCATGGGATCGCAAGGAGAGGAGCAGTCGGCAATTAGTGGAGGTCATCTCTGGGATCTTCTCCTAACTGGTATTGGTAAGTTGGTTCTTCACTTAGCTTCTTTCTTATTGACATAAATTCTCACTGACCTTTTTCCTATTGTGGTTGCAATTGGTCGCCGATACTTAGCTCATCCGAGACTCTGCATGGGGTTGATGAAGTGAGACAGCAGCCTCCGTAGGTGTACGGAGGCTGTTGAGGTTGAGGCCCGGACTCAAGCAATCTGGCACAGGAGTTGGAGGGTTAGATGAAGACCCTCTAGATCGAGTTGGCCAGCTCCAAGATGATGGTGACGGAGCTAGAGAGGTGGTTCACCGATCTTAACCAGGCACTGAGGATGGAGGAGATGGCCGCTCGCTTGGCCGAGAAGGAGGCTTGCTCTGCTGTAGAAGCGGTACGCCTGGAGGGGCAGGCACAACCCCAGGCTCAACTCGAAGTGGCGATGGCTTGAGCCACGATAGTGGAGGAGAGGGCCAGCACAGTAGTCGCCTGAGCCACGGCGGTGGAAGAGAAGGCAACCGCGGTGGTAGCTTTGATGGAGGTGGCAAAGAAGGAGGCCGTCGAGGCTGTCCTGAAGTTTAAGGCATCATAGGCCTTCGCTGATGAAGTCTCGGAGGCGGTCCTCGAATCCTATCAGAAGGGGTTCGAGGATTTTAGGAGAAAGGCCAGATTGTTCTTCGGGCTCAAAGGTCTGGAGAATTGTTGAGATTCCTAGACACTGATACCACTTGGTTGGAGATCCAGACCAATGGCTATACACAGCAGAAACCACCATAAAGAGATCAAGAACCAACTTTTTTAATCAAGAACCAGCAACAACCTGCTCTCGGATTCAATACCATGCAATAAAGGAGATATGGAGAAGATATGTATATAGGAGAAAAAGAGAGATTGCTTTATTCCTTTAAAGAAGAACCTTGTTATAAGACATGACAATAACACCCCACGGCATCCCTTCTGGAATCCCATAAGCTTCTCGTCGTCATCTGCATGCCTTCTCTCTTGCAGGCCTCATGCCCCAAGAATCCACGTACAGCCATACATGGACAATATCTCAACGTGCATCCCTTTCTCTTTAAACCCGAGAAGAAGCTCCATATGCGGACTCCCTCATGTAGGATCACTTCTCCAAAGCCCCGTGGAACACCCTACAGTCCAAGCCCTTCACGTGATATCTCCCTCACGTGCGTCTCTTTGAAGCCCATCACCGTGGCCTCCTTGAAACCCAGGAGGTCTCCCCATGGTCACACCCCCAAGGGGCGTTCTCAGCCCCTCTCAAATCGTCGACCTTCTCCCAAATCGAGAGGCATCACCGGTCCATCTCAAAATGCACCCCCCCTCATTTCTTAAAATAGGTGGGCGGTGGTTTTGTTGTTGGAACTCAACTTCTTGGAAGGTTAGGACTTGGATTTCTTGGGCCAAACCAATTAGGACATTGGTTAGTTAGAGTTATTGATTTGTTAGTCCACATGGATGTTTAGAACTCTTGGACCAACCACCTAACCACCTAACCGACTAGCCATCTAACCAACTACTAACCAACTAACCAACTTAACCCTTAGACCCAACCCCATAACTAAATTTGGTTATGTTATAATATCTCAAAAAACTCCCCTAAACAAATCAATATGAGAAAATCCTCAACCCTAGGTTAAGGCCCCTGTCTCAACTTGACTCTAGGGCCTTGGAAACTTATAAACCAGCTCCCAAACCTATCCATGAACACCCATGAACCCCCTAGAACATCTCTAGGATCTTTGTAAAATCTCTAGAAATTGCTTGGCACGCCTCTAAGCTCCTAGGGATCGCCTCAAGCATCCCTGCCATGGCCTTCCAAGTCTCTCCAAGGCTTGGGAGCACTATGCAAAATCCTACAATCTCCATCTTGGTGCTCCCAAGCCATGGCAAACCTGGCAATGTCCTCCTACATAACCCTGCTATAATTGCATGTCTTGACAGTCCCTTGTACGGATCTCCTTGCCTCTGCCAACATCCTTTAGCTGCTAAGCTCTCTTGGAGGCCTTTGGGATGATCGCCTTCAATGCTGAAGATCTTTGCTTGTACCTTACACCATAATTGTAGCATTTCTTCTACTTGGCAGCTGCATCAATCTTTTTTCTTGGACTTCTCTGGAGAGGCCATAGTGAACCTGAACCGGCATCCACTGTAACTAGATCTCTACCTGACATAGTCTCCACAAAGCTATGTTAATCTCTGCACACTCTGCTCTACCTAGCTAAGTGCATTCCTGGCGCTCGTGCTAGGACATGGCTAGTATCCCTGCACCTCCCGCTCTGAACTCGTGTCGAATCCTGCTCCACCCATGAAGCCACCTCTAATCGGTGCTCCACCTGAAACTGAAGTCTCCCTGATGCCACAGAAAGAAATTCCGAGGTTAGCCACTCAACATTGCCATGCTGAGCCTGCACCTGCATCTCGTATCCCGTCGCTGCCTCCTCGGACCCTTCATTTCCTATGAACCCCTTCGAGACCGTTTCGGATACATTGCAACCCCGTAGGCTCCTCCAAAATAACCAAGAGCTCATCCCAACTTTTTCTTTAACCTAGCGACTAAAACCTGAGAAATCCAAGCTTTTCCTTTCTCCATCCCTGACAAGCTCTACATGACCATCTGCACCCTTGCTGCATCTTCCCGCCAAAGCCACCTCACCTCCCCAATTGGAATATCAATCCGTGCTCCACAGCTCTTGAGACTCTGCTCCACCGCACTCCTGACCTCGAACTGATGTCTTCCTGCTCTGTTTTCGTGACTACAATACCAACCCGTGCTTCCGCAGTGCACCCAGACAACTGTGCAAACCAAATGCCAATATCAGACTGATGGAGACATCAACAAGAAGAAAACATTTTTTTAAACTAATTCTCTTGATATCTTTTTGTAGCTAATATAGTGTACTTAGGATTAATAAAAACCTTGGAATGAAGCCCACCAAGCAAGTCAAGATACTACCTTTTGAAGCCCACGACGCCACCTCTTAGAAGCCCATTTTATTCTTCACATGAGACATATTTTGGGAGACATAAGAGACAACACATCAAGCATTTTGAGGGGAAGCATGAGACCACTCCTCACTTACCCAACAACCCCCCACCAACTTGCCATGTGGGATGCCACATCACATGACACTTAGGGCTTCACATCAGCAATTAGAAGCCATGTCAAAGCCACCGAGATTCCACATAGCAAGTTGTTACAATCTCTTACCTAGAAGTTGTTTCTTGTTACAACTATGTAACCAAAGGAATCGGATTTAACTAGAAATGGTTAGCTACCCTAACTCCACCTCCCCTCCTCACTTTGATCGACCTCTAAGGCTATAAATAGGATCTAAGGCTCCCCTTGTAAGACATTCCATTTATGAAATATTTTGAGAATTAATGAAGGTTTTCTTCTTGTTGAGTTCTATCTTGAGTTCTTCTTGTATGAAGTGATTTCAGTTCTTCTAGTTGAAGTGATTTAGTCCTTTAAGTTGGAGTGTTTAAATTTGTGTTTGAGAAGGAAATGAGAGGTCCTTTGAGTGTGTGTTGGAGAGTGATTGCTGCCTTGAAGATTGAAGAGTGTGATGCCTTTATTGAGTGCTCCAAGTTCAAGCCCCAAGTTCTAAGCCGCCGTCCTTGTTTCTTTCCCTTTCTCTCTTGCTTCCATTCCAACCTCAATTTCCCTTCCATGTCTAATTCTAAGTTTTTTTGTAGGTTCTCTCAAGTTCCCACATCCAAGAGGAAGGTCTCCATGCCATTGATCAAGGGCAAGGTAAGTCCCAAAGTAGAGAGTGATCATCTTGCCTTCTAGTCCTCAAATCCATGAGCATTGAGAGCTTCTTCTTCCATCAAATATTTTAGCCATCATTGTTGGTAGAAAAACTCTTCCTAAGCTTCATTAGATCTGATTATTTGAAGGTTAACTTATCCTAGTAGTGATGGTTTTCTTGCCATGAAGATCCTAATCTTTATTTTGAATTAGATCTACATTACGGGTATTGTAACTTAGATCAACTAGTCTCCTTATGAAGATTCTTTTTTTGGATTAATTTAGATCATTTATTTGATAATTAATTGCTCAAGTTTGCTTGCTATTTAGCTTGCTAAAACTCTCCATTCATCATTTTATTTTCGTTTTCCATCACAGACCTCTTCTGCAAAGCCTCCTTCTTTCTTGATTCCTCCTCTCTCAATACTCAAACCCTGCTCTGATACCAATTGTTAAGATTCCTAGGTACTTAAACCACTTGGTTGGAGATCCAGACCAATGCCTATATGCAGCGAAAATAACTAGGGAGAGATCAAGAACCAACCTTTTTGATAAAAAACCAGCAACAACCTATTCTTGGATTCAATATCATGCAACAAAGGAGATATAGAGAAGAGATGTATCTAAGAGAAAAAGAGAGATTGTTTTATACCTTTGAAGAACCTTGTTACAAGACAAGATAATAACACCCTACATCACTCCTTCTGAAATCTCAGAAGCTTCTCACTATCACCTGCACATCTTCTCTCTTGCAGGCCTCGCGTCCCAAGAATCCATGTATGGCTATGCACGATAATATCTCAATGTGCATCCCTTTCTCTCTGAAACCCGAGAAGAAGCTCCACCTGCAGATTCCTTCATGCAAGATCCCTTCTCCAAAGCCTCGTGGAACACTCCTGTTTCCCAGGTAGTTTTCCCAAGAGGGGATGAATTAGAAATTTAAAAATTTGAACAGATATGTGCTCTTTTAAATATTCTTTTGTGTGTAGGTGTTGTGTTTCAAATAATTAAAAGCGAAAGTAAACTCAAATAGAATAAGCACAATGTAAATACAGCAAATTTATAGTGGTTCGAAGCACCCTCGCTCCTACGTCTATTATCCAAGATACCACTTAAAATTTTCACTATATTCACCATCATAATGCAGTCGGATTGTTTTATCAGGCTCACAATCCAAAACCCAACTTGGTTTTTCAATCGGGCTCACCAAAAATCCAACACTTGGTTTTGAACAGGATCACCAAGAACCCAACTTGGTTTTGAATAGGATCACCAATACCCAACCTTGGTTTTGACCGGGCTCACCAAAATCCTTACAATGTTAGTTTTAAAACGGGATCACTAACAACCCATACTTGGTTTTTAAACCGGGCTTATCAATAATCCACAAACTCATAAATAATTAAAAGAAAGTAAGCAACTAATGACAAACCTAAGTTGTCTGATGGTTGTAGTTGCAGCTCAAGAGAAGCCTTCTTAAATAGGATTTAATGCACTTTAATGGCTTCCTCTTCTTCCTTAATAAGTTCTTCAAGCTTCTGATTGGAGTTGGTGAAGACTTGAAGGCAGACTTGAATGTTTTTCTTTATGCTCTCTTGCTCACAAGCTCATTTAATGTTCAATCATGAATTAGCTTCTTCAATGGTTGTCCAAATCCCTCATTTATAGAGTCTTGTACTCTTCTTGGATAGATATAGTCATTGTAGACCATTGGGACATGACATTTGACCATTGAAGTACTTTTTAAATTCAAAAATGAAGTTCTGGAACTAGTCGTTACTTGTCTGGAATTGACGTTCGAGTCGACTCGGATGCTTCGAGTCGGCTCGGATCCTTAGAGAGTTGATTCTTCACTCTTGTCGAGCTGGCTCGCCACAATCAAGTCTGCTCAGATCCTTAGGTCTTTAAAGTTATACTCTAGAGGAGTCAGCTCGCCTTAGTAGAGTCGGCTCTCCTAGCTTTTCTCTTAGAACTGATTTTCTTTGGACTCTGGAAGAGTCGGCTCAGATTATTGAAGGGTCGACTCGGATGTCTGACTGAATGGTTGAGTCAGCTCGAATTATTTTCGGGTCGGCTCACCTTTCTGATTCAAGAAATAAAGCTCTGGAAGAGTCGGCTCGGGTTCCTTCAAGTTGGCTCGAATCTCTGCATGCCAGAATCCTTCAACCGTGCCATGGATTAGAGTCGGCTCTCTTTACACGAGTCGGCTCGAGTGAATTTCCAATAAAAACTTTAACTCTTCTCCAGAATTCATCTAGCAACTCTTCGACACTTAAGACTCTTCCCAACTCAACTAATAACAAATTCTAAAGAAATTTAGGCTTGAAAAACACAGAAATAACCCTTTTTCATGAATATTACATCAAATTTTTTTTGGGCTCTTCTTTATATGAAATATTTACAACATTACACAAGACATATAACAAGGTTGTAGGAGTTGCAATTGGGCATTAAGATCATCCTACAAAAACTTGTAATGTACTTGAAGAGTTGCTAGTAAGACAAATACATGCTCCAATATTTTGTTATCATCAAAATTATTCAAGGGGTCAACAATTTGATGATGTTAAAACACCGGACATGGAAAAACTTTACAATTACATGTATAAGTATACTTGGAAGTAAATGTTAACATGTATGAACTGTATAACAAGAATTTATTTGAAAGAATTAAAGCATATTGACAATGTATCAGAGCTTTTGAAATAAGTCTAATATGTATCATAATAAATCTTGAGATATCAACAAATGCTTATAGCAAGTTCTAAATAGAGCAAATTTATAAATTTTAAGAGCAAATGTAAATGAATTCAAGCCATTGAACAAATTTTTCTCCCTCTTGTTGTATGTTCTTAAAATTTTGAAACAATATGAGGTTTTATTAAAAAACATTCTTTTTCATTCTTTCTTTTGTCATTTTTCCATGCAATCATTATCTTACCATTCTCTCCCTTTTTATTAATAATCAAAAAGGTATTCAAATAAAATTATTCTCCCCCTTTGTCAAGTACACAAATCTTGATTTTTGAAATAGAATGAGAAGATTGTCAAGATTGTTTGAGATAATTTGACTTTCAAAAAAGTTTGATAATCTAATATAAAATTAGTAATACACAAATACCATTGCAAACACAAGAAGTGAGAAACAAATAATTTCATTACATTCAAAGATTTTTAATACAGATTACAAAAGCTTGAAAGCAGAAATACAAATATTAGTCTAGTCACTATCAGTAGGCTCTTCTATAATTGGTTCAATTTTACCATGCCAAGACGTAGGTTGACTAGAAGGTCCTCTAGTGCTAGTGGATGGTCCAGGTGGTGGTCTGGAAGAGATAGGCTCTAGGTCAAATAAACTAGGAGGTACAAAAGATGGTGGCTGTATAGACTGAGGTGGAGGCTGTCTAAAGTGTGGTGCAAAATGTCTAGGATGAGGTGCAGGTTGACTAGCTATGGATCTAGATTGTGCTGAGGTAGATGCTCCAAAAGCTCTAACAGAAGAGTCCAAGGAGGATAAGAAGACCCAGACAGTACTGAGCTCAGTCTGAATCTTCTTCATCCTTTCCTGGAGAGCAATGAGCTCACTAGTCTGAGCTTTAGTAAAAGCCTCTACTGAGTCTCTCATTCTGCCAAATTATGTTATGAGAATTCCCACTCCTTTTGTATAATCATCTTCCATATTCTTGCTCTGCTCAATAGATCCCATCCTATAGCTCATCTCTCGCAACTCAGATCTGAATTCTTCAATGCTATGAGCTATTGTCTGTCGGATGTCATCAGATGCTGTCTTGAAGGAGTCTGATAGTGCCTATATATCAATCTGTGGCTGTGGTCTACCTGTCTCAACACTGTCTATCCTGGAATGTAGCTGTCTAATCTCACCATAGATCTCCTCAAGTTTGGTTCGATTATTTGACGAAGCTCGCCAAACATCAAACCAATGGAGCTGGTCAGGGTCTGATATAACTAACTGTCTCATCTATTAGGCAAAAAATGCATGAGACAAGGTCCTGGAGTATCAACAAATGGTCCCGGAGTATCAGTAGAAGGTCCCAAAGCAGGTGTAATAGTCATTGCAGGTACTGGTACTAGTGAAGATGGTACTGGTATTGAAGTAGGTGGAGATGCTGGTGCTGGTGGAGATGCTGGAGAAGTCCTAGGACTCCTCTTTCTATACTTTAACTCCTCAGCATCAGTAACAGTAAGCTCAGTAGCAGCAGTAGTAGTAGTAGTCTCTTCAAGTATAGAAGTCTCAGCAGCAGTCCCAATCTCCTCAGGTAGCTGCTCCTCATCATCATCTGATGATGCTCCAGCCCTCTAATCTTATCCCTTCTTCAACCAAGCGCCTTCAACCTGATGGTAACCCATATGTTGAAGTGATTTAGCTGAATAGATATCAGTACGATATAATAACCTATTGTCCTCACCATCTAGCTCAATACCAAAATGTCTGAAAATGAGTTTGAAGGCCATACCATAGGGTAAACATGCCTTGGCCTTCCTAGCTGCATCTCTCATTTAAGTTAAAATAATATATGGAAGATTGAGGGCCTCCCCCTCAATCATATATCTTATGAAGACCAAATCTTTCTCACTGACCTAGTCAAACTACCGGTGCGAGGCAAAAAGATTCTGCTAATAATGTTATGAAGTAGCCTCATTTATAAGGAAAGGATATTAGCTTTTACATTAAAAATTTTGTTCACACTGTTGGTTTTTAAAATTAACCTCAAAGTCCTTTGTCTTTCACTTATAACTAGATGGCAGCTTCTTATGCTCGGTATTTGAAGAATTTGGCTCAAACACTCTTCATTCACAGTCAGTCTAACCCCTTTAACAGTTGAAGTAACACCATTTTCCTCTAGGGTTAGGTTTTCAAACAAAGTTCTGACTAGGCTAGGGTATGTAGGTAAATCCAAAGTGCAGAAAAATATCCAACCTTGAGATTCTATCCAATCACCAATCCAAAAACCCTGGTTTTCTAAAAATGTAAAGTTAATTTTCCTACCAATAGTCACGGGTCGGTTCCCCATCAGAATGATCGGTCGTGGCTGGACGGGTGATGGATTTCTGTCTTCCTCATTTTCTTCCTATTCTTCCACTTCATCTATCCGAGTCAGCTCTTCTTGCCTTCTTTTTGTTCTTCTTTCTCTTTCAACAGTATGCTCAGCTCATCGAGATCTCTTGCTGACAGCTTTCTTCGGAGCCATCAGGACCAATTAGGTTTGGATAGAATGGATTTTGGGAGAATGTAGGGTAGGAATTTGTGATTCTATGCTTGGAGAGAGTAAACAAGAGCCTTGCTAGGATTTGAATGAACTTACGACTCTAAGAAGGGTTCTACGAATTTTATATAAAAATGCTTAACCCGAAATTCGAGTCGGCTTAACTTAAGCCTATAGCTCGAGTCGACTCGAATCAAAACTCCATAAAAGGTTCCAAACAGTTCAAACATTGTCTCAAATGAAAGGTATATACTAAGAGAAATGGTCATTTTCCTTAATTTGATGTAGGAGGCTTTCTAGATAATGTTTGCTTAGTTTTGAGAAATTGAGGTCAAGTTTTCTAAAAAGGGTCACATAGATCTAATTCACCTATAATCAAATGATATATATCTAAGTTAAGAGGTTTAGTAAAAATATCAGCAAGTTGATTTTCAGTAGGAACAAATTCAAGCACAATATCATCATTTAAAATATGATCCCTAATAAAATGATATCTAATCTCTATGTGCTTTATTCTAGAATGCTGAATTGAATTTTTTGACAAATTGATAGCACTTATGTTATTACATTTGATAGGAATTTTGGATTGTGTAACACTAAAGTCTTCTAGTTGTTGTTTAATCCAAAGCACTTATGCATAATAACTCCCAGCAGCTACGTACTCTACCTCCGTAGTAGATAGTGCTACAGAGTTTTGTTTCTTACAGTGCCATGAGATTAAATTCAATCCTAGAAATTAGTATATACCACTAATATTTTTTTTATCTATTTTGCATCCACCATAATCAGCATCCGAAAAACCAATTAAATTCAATGAAGTTTGCTTTGAATACCAAAGACCTAAATTACTTATTCCTCTTAGAATTTTAAGATTCTTTTTATTGCAAACATATGTGATTCTTTAGGATTAAAATAAAATTTAGCACAAGCATATATGCTAAACAAGATATCAAGTCTACTAGCATTTAAGTATAATAGTGATTCGATCATACCTTGATAGAGTTTTTGATCAATGTTGCTGTCATCTTCATCTTTATCTAATATGCAGGTAAGACTCATGGATGTGCTTGCTTCTTTACTTGTCTACATACCAAACTTCTTGATAATTTCTTTGATATATTTGGCTTGGTTTATGAAAATCCCTTCCTTTATTTGTTTCACTTAAAGTCTAAGGAAGTAATTTAGTTCACCCATTAGACTCATTTCAAATTCATTCTGCATCAACTCAGCAAATTCTCTACAAAGTATTTCATTAGTTGCACCAAATATAATATCATCAACATAAATTTGTATAACTAACATATCATTATTCTTTTTTTTGATGAAAAGAGTTTTATCAACATTTCCTTTTATAAAATCATTTTCAAGTAAGAGAGTTTTATCAACATTTTCTTTTATAAAATCATTTTCAAGTAAGAATTTGCTCAATCTATCATACTAGGTTATAGGTACATGTTTAAGTCCATACAATGTTTTATTGAGTTTAAAAACATGATTAGGAAAAGCATGACTTTCAAAATTTGGTGGTTGTTTTACAAAAACTTGTTTCGATATAAAACCATTTAAAAATATACTTTTTATATCCATTTGGAAAAGTTTGAAATTCATGTAGCAAGCAAATGCAAGTAGTAATCTTATGGTCTCTAGTCTTGCTATGGGTACATAGATTTCATCAAAGTCTATTCCTTCTTCTTAGTTGTACCATTTAGCTATTAATCTAGCTTTGTTTTTAACTACATTACCTTGTTTATCTAGTTTATTTCTATAGACCCATTTGGTTCCTATAATGGGATGGTGTATTAACTAGAGTCCATATATTATTTCTTTCAAACTAGTTTAATTCTTCATGCATAGCCAACATCCAGTTTGGGTCATTTTTAGTCTCTTCTAAATTATGTAGCTCTATTTGTGAAACAAATACTAGGTAATCATGTGCATCTCTATGTGATGACCTAGTCCTAACACCTTGAGAGGGATCATCAATAATTAAATCTCTTGGATAAGAAGTTACATACTCCATTCTCTTGGTAGATCAGCATGATCCTTACTTACAATCTCTTCTTCTTCTTGAGTTGGTTTCTCTTGTATGCTCATATATTCTATTTCCTTTTCAATTGTACCTGCATCATTATCTATGCACTCTTTTTTCTTTGAAGGTGAGAAGTTAGTTTCATCAAATATAACATGTACTGATTCTTTCGTAATCAATGTTCTTTTATTAAATACTCTATATACTTTGCTATGTATTGAATAATTAAGAAAAATTGCTTCATCAAATTTAGTATCAAATTTTTCTAGATTATCCTTTCCATTATTCAGCATAAAGATTTACAACTAAAAGCATGAAAATAATTAATATTTGGTTTCTTTTCATTCCAAAGCTTATAAAGGATTTTCTATAACATTGGTCGAATCAAAACATGGTTTAAAATATAACAAGCAGTGTTCACCGCTTCTGTCCAAAAATATCTTGGAAGATTGCCTTCACATAATATTATTCGAACCATCTATTCCAAAGTTCCATTTTTTACTCTACAACACCATTTTATTGTGGTGCTCTAGGAGCGGAGAAGTTATAATCAATGCCGTTTTTCATGTAATAATCATTAAAAAATTAATTTTTAAATTTTGTACCATGATCACTTCTAATAGAAACAATTAAAAGGTTTTTCTGATTTGAAACATTTTGATGAAATTTTCAAAAAATTTTAAAAGTTTCATCTTTATGTGCAATAAACAAGACCCATGTAAATCTTGAAAATCATCTACTATCATAAGAGCATATTTCATACCGCCTAGGCTTGTGGTCCTAGTTGATCCAAATAAGTCCATGTGAAGTAGCTCAAGGGGTTTAGAATTTGAAATCATATTTTTAGATTTAAAACTTCCCTTAGTTTGTTTATCCATTTTGCAAGCATCGCAAACATGTTCAAAATCGACTTTAAATTTAGGTAAACCTCTAACAAGATTCTTGAAAATTAATTTGGTAATAGTATGCATACTAGCATGACCTAATCGTCTATTGCCAAAGTAAACAAAACTCCTTGGTCTTAGCATTCATTGCTACTAGACTGGAACTACTAGACATGGCTAGATCATTCAGATCTACCACATAGATATTTACAAGTCTATGTCCAATGAATTTGTTACTAGAATCAAGTGAGTTTGTTACTATACACATAAATGATTCAAAGACAACTTTGAAGCCCTTATCACATAATTGACTAATACTTAACAAATTATGCTTCAATTTGTCTATTAGCAATACATTTTTAATAAAAGTAGAGGGGGTTATTTTGATCTTACCAATTTCGATCATTTTTCCCTTGCCATTATCTCTAAAAGTTACCAAACCTCCTTCTTTCAACTCTAGGGTGATGAATTTATTTTTGTCGTCTGTCATATGTCTTGAACAGCCACTTTCTAGATACCATCTTTTCTTTTTTTTTGGGCTGCAAGACATTCTCGTAAAATAATCAACAAGTCCTTTTAGGTACTCAAGCTACCTTGGATCCTTGTAGGTTAGCAAAGATGGTTCCTTTGGGAACCCAAATCTTTCTAATTATATTCTTTGTATTTCCATTTTTTTTTAACAAATTGTATTGAAAAAATTTATGTCCAACCCCATGACATGCATAATAAACAATTCTAGTATTTTGAAAAGTTGTAAACTTTGAAGTTCTAGATGTAGAAGCATGTGATGCAGATGTAGAGGCATTTGATACAAAAGCATTTCGAGATATAGATTTTGGTACATATGCTTTTGAAGGTATAAATCTAGTAGCTGAAATTTCATTTGTATTTGAAGAGTTATAACCAATTCCAGTTTTGAAACTTTTTGCTCTTTTAAAGTCAACTCAAGCTTATTTGAATTTAAAGTAAGCTTTTCAACCAAAGGCTTGAGTTTTTCTATCTCCTTTTTCAAATCAGCATTTTCAACAGTCAAAGCTTTGTTTTTCTCAAGATATAGATTTTTCTCAATTTCCAAAGCTTTGTTATTTTCAGAAAAGATACTTAATTCTTTTTGCAATAGTTTGTTCTTTTTTGAAATCTCTTCCTTTTCTTTTAACAAAGAATTATTATTGTTCTTTAAAGCTCTAATTTTTATTCCAGCCTTTTTAAATTCTGAAAGCAAATCATGGAATGCAGAATTTAGTTCATCAAAAGTAAATTTAGCTTGAGGTTTAGGAGACATTACCTCATCTTTAAGACCCATAGATTGGCAGTTGTTGTGGTCTCTTCCTCTTCTGTTAAAGTCGACTCCTCACTATCGCTCTAAGTTATAACCATCGCTTTTTTTTTCTTCTTCAATATTTTCTTTAGCAAAGGACAATCGGGATGGATATGCCCTGGTTTCTTATACTCATAACATGTGGACATTTGATCTTTTTCTTTTTCTCTTTCTTTGTCCTTACCGTATTCACCTCTCTTGTGAAACTTTCTGAAGTATCTTCCTTTCTTCTTTTCCATAAACCTTCTAAATCTCCTCACGACCATAGCTATATCTTCATCTTCTAAGTCATCTTCGGAGGAGGAGCAGTCATCTTCTGATTCCTCATCTTATTTCTTTGATTCTGATGTAGCTTTGAAGGCAATAGTTTTCTTCTTTTTCTGATCATCTTCATTTCTATGCTGGATAGCTAGTTCATGTATGATGAAAGAACCCAGCAGTTTATCTAGAGCTAGTGTGTTTATATCTTTTGCTTCCTGGATGGCAGTTACTTTGGGATTCCATTTGTCCGGAAGTGATCTTAGAATCTTTTGTACTAAGTTAGTATTAGAATAAACCCTGCCAAGACTTTTCAAATCGTTAATAATATCTATAAACCATGAAAATATGGTAGAGATAGTTTCATTTTATTCCATCTTAAATAATTCATAGCTATATACTAGAAGATTGATTTTTGAGATCTTCATTTGGAAAGTTCCTTCATGGGTCACTTCGAGTTTATCCCAAATTTCTTTTGCAGATGAGCAAACAGAAATTTGATTGAACTCATTTGTGTCCAAAGCATAATAAAGTAAGTTCATGGGTTTGGCATTCAATTTATCCATTTTCATGTCATGATCATCCCAATCCTCTTCAGGTTTTGGGACATCTACGCCATCAACTTTAATCATGGATATTTATAGACCCTTAAGAATGACCTTCCATAATTGAAAATTAATAGCTTGAATGTATATATTCATTCTAGCTTTCCAATAAGAATAATTCATGCTAGTGAATAGTGGAGGTCTATTAGTAGATTGGCCTTCGACCAAGGAAGTACTTATGGGATGAGCCATTAATCTTTATTCTAATTGAAATTCAGAGACTCTGCTCTGATACCAATTATTGCCCAGGTGGCTTTCCCAAGAGGGGGATGAATTTAGAATTTTAAAAAATTGAACAGATTTATTCTCTTTTAAATCTTTTTTTGTATAGAGGTGCTGTGTTTCAAATAATTAAGAGCGGAAGCAAACACAAACAAAAAAAGCACAATACAAATATAGCAAATTTATAGTGGTTTGGAGCACCCTCACTCTTACATCCATTATCCAAGATACTACTTGAAATTTTTACTATATTCATCACCGGAATATAGTTGGATTGTTTTACCAGGCTCACAATCCAAATCCCAACTTGGTTTTTCAACTAGGCTTACCAAAAATCCAACACTTGGTTTTGAACAGGATCACCAAGAACCCAACCTTGGTTTTGACTGGGCTCACCAAAAACTCTTACAACATTAGTTTTAAAATGGGATCACTAATAACCCACACTTGGTTTTCAAACTGGGCTCACCAATAACCCATAAACTCATAAAGAGTTAAAAGAAAGAAGCAACTAATGACAAACCCAAGTTGTCTGATGGTTGCAGTTGCAGCTCAAGAGAAGCCTTCTTAAATGGGCATTAATGCACTTTAATGGCTTCCTTTTCATCCTCAATAAGTGCTTCAAGCTTCTAATTGGAGTTGGTGAAGACTTGAAGGCAGACTTGAATGTTCTTCTTTGTGCTCTCTTGCTCACAAGCTCATTTAATGTTCAATCATGCATTAGCTTCTTCAAAGGTTGTCCAAATCTCTCATTTATAGAGTCTTATACTCTTCTTGGGTGGATATAATCATTGTAGACCATTGGGACTTGACATTTGATCGTTGGAGTACTTTTTAAATTCAAAAACAAAGTTCTGGAACTAGCCATTACTTTCTTGGAATCGACGTTCGAGTTGGCTCGGATCCTTAGAAAGTTGATTCTTTACTCTGGTCGAGTCAACTCGCCTCAATCGAGTCGGCTCGGATCCTCAGGTCTTCAAAGTTATACTCTGGAGGAGTCGGCTTGTCTTAGTTGAGTCGACTCTCCTAGCTGTTCTCTCAAAACTGATTTTCTCTAGACTTTGGATGAGTCATCTTGGATTATTGAAGGGTTGACTCGGATGTCTGACTGAATGGTTGAGTCGGCTCGGATTGCCTTTGGGTCAGCTCGCCTTTCTGATTCAAGAATGAAGCTCTGGAAGAGTGGACTCGGGTTCCTTCAAGTTGGCTCGGATCTCTGCGTGCTAGAATCCTTCAATTGTGCTATGGATTAGAGTCGGCTCTCTTTACACGAGTCGGCTCGAGTGAATTTTCAATAAAAACTTTAACTCTTCTCCAAAATTTATCCAGCAACTCTTCAACACTTAAGACTCTTCGCAACTTAATTAACAACAAATTCTAAAAAAATTTAAGCTTGAAAAATACATAGAAGTAACCCTTTTTCATGAATATTGCATCAATTTTTCTTTGGGCTCTTCTTTATATAAAATATTTACAACATTACACAAGACATATAACAAGGTTGTAGGAGTTGCAATTGGGCATTAAGATCATCCTACAAAAACTTGTAATGCACTTGAAGAGTTGTTAGTAAGAAAAATACATGTTCCAAGGTTTTACTATCATCAAAATCACTCAAGGGGTCAACAATCCCACGGTCCAAGCCCTCCATGTGATATCTTCCTCACGTGCGCCTCTCTAAAGCCCATCACTGTGGCCTTCTTGAAATCCAAGAGGTCTTCCCATGGTCACGCCCTCAAGGGGTGTTCTCAACCCCTCTCAAACTATCGACCTTCTCCTAAACCGAGAGGCCTCACTAATCCATCTCAAAATGCACGCCCCCTCTCTTCTTAAAATAGTTGGGCGGTGGTTATGTTGTTGGAACTCAACTTCTTGGGCGGTTAGGACTTGGATTTCTTGGGCCAAACCAATTAGGACACTTGGTTAGTTAGAGTTCTTGATTTGTTAGTCCACATGGGTGGTTAGAACTCTTGGACCAACCACTTAACCGACTAACCATTCAACCAACTACTAACCAACTAACAAACTTAACCCTTAGACCCAACCCCATAACCCAATTGGGTATATTATAATCTCTCAAAATACTTTTCCCAACAAATCAATGTGAAAAAATCCTCAACCCTGGGTCAAGCTCCCTGACCCAACTTGACTCTAGGACCCTGGAAACTTATAAACCAGCTCCCAAACCTACCCATGAATATCCATGAACCCCTTGGAACACCTCCAGGATCTCTGTAAAACCTCCAAAAATCGCTTGGTACGCCTCCAAGCTCCTAGGGATTGCCTCAAGCATCCCTGCTATGGTCTTCCAAGTCTCTCCAAGGCTTGGGAGAACCACACAAAACCCTATAAGAACATCACTCCGGACCTGCCTGCCATTGTTGGGGTGCCAGGATCGCCATTCATCGAAGTCGACCAGAGGCCAGATGCTAAGCCAGAGGTCGAAGTAGAGACCGACTTGAGGCTCGATGCTGAGCTAGAGGTTGAAGTTAAGGCTATCACTATCCCGTCTATCCCATCGACCAGAGCTCCATCAAGATTCGAAGAGGTGACCTGCCGGCCCGGGAATGAGCCGCCCACTTTGGTCTAATAGGATTTTTATTTTTCTTTTGTACTTAAACTTTTGGAGGACTTTTCGGTCTGTTGGGGGTCCTTACAAGTGTAAGAACTTCAATAAATAGAGATAATCTTTTTTTTTTCAACTAATGAGTCCATCTTTATTTCTCTTCTTTTTTTTTTTTTTTGATACACTTTGAAGAATTCCCTGGCATGTAGAGATCCTTCATATTATAAGGGACCCATTCCGGTAATGAAGGATAAGCTTCACTTAGTCGATGAACTTTTCCTTGCTTTTTCTTCCTTTTGCTTCTCTTCCCTTTGCATGGTAGGGAGGTAGACTTCATGGCAGCCAAGTGTAAGACTTTCCAGATCTCGATCATTTTTTACTAAGTCTGAAATCTTGCAGTCAGCCACAGGGACTCTGGGAACTCTTCGGCTCTCCTCGTCGGTCTTGGGATTATGTAGATGTGTGTATGGGGCTTCTGAAGTTTTCCGGTTTTGAGTGTGGGGCTTCATAAATTTTCTAGCTTTTTTTACTGGACATGGAATTGGGCGGATGAGTATGAGGCTTCGTAAGTTTCTCGGCTTTTGATACGGGGCTTCATACATTTCTCGACTTTCTTCACCGGACTTGAAGTCAGGCGAATGAGTATGGGGCTTCTATGTTTCCCAGCTTTTGATGTAGGACTTCGTAAGTTTTTCAGCTTTTGATGCAGGGCTTCATAAGTTTCTCGGCTTTTAATGCTGGACTTGGAGCCGGGTGGATGAGTGCACGGCTTCTTAAAATTTCCAACTTTTGATGCGTGGCTTCATAAGTTTTTTGATTTTCTTTGTTGGACTTGGAGTCGAGCAGATGAGTGCGGGGCTTCGTAAGTTTCTCAGCTTTTGATGTAGCGCTTCATAAGTTTTCTGGCTTTCTTTGCGACCTGGAGTTAGGTGGATGTGTTTTTACATATAAAGAAGAGGTGAGATTCTACCGAGAAGGGTCTCTCTATTCTTGAAGGAGAGTCATTCATTATTGTTAGTACATTCTCAGATTGCTGGCATTCCAGGTCCGGGAGAGTTGGGCATCATCGAGTCCTACGAGGCGCTAGGCAGCTTGTGATAGGACCTTAACCACCTTGTAAGGACTTTTCCAATTTGGGAAGAGTTTGTCGCATTCTCCCGGTTGGGATACTTCTACTTGCCTGAAAACTAGGTCCCTTGAATGGAACATCTTGGGCCTGATACCAGAGTTGTAGTAGTGGGCCACCCACTACTGGTATGTCGCCATACAGAGTCGAGCTTTGTCTCTTGTCTCGTCCAGTAGATCCAAGTTGAGGAGATGGGTCGGATTCTCAGCTTCGCATATTGCTCTACCCGTAGTGTGGGCAATCCCACGTCTATAGGGATCATATCTTCGGAACTAAAGACAAGGTTGAAAGGTATTTCGTCGGTCACCATCCGAGGCATAGAGTGGTAGGCCCATAGTATACTAGGGAGTTCCTCAGCCCATCGACCCTTGGTCTTGTCCAATCTAGTACAGAGCCCTTTCAGGATGGTTCAGTTGGTCATCTCAGCCTTCCCGTTGGTCTAGGGGTGAACCATCGAAGTGAAGCGATGGTGGATGTTGAGGTCGACATAGAATTCTTCGAAAGCTTGGTTATCAAATTGCCACTCGTTATCGGTGATGATTGAGTGTGGGAGTCCAAAATGGTAGATAACTGACTTCCAAAAGAAGGATCTAGCCTTAGCCTCGGTGATCCGTGCTAGGGGCTCTACCTCGATCCACTTGGTAAAGTGTCGATAGCCACAATCATGTACTTTTATTGTTTGGATGCAGGGGAAAGGGATCTAAGATGTCCATTCTCCATCGAGCAAATGGCTACAAAGCAGAAAGTTGGGAAAGCAGTGCAGTCGGTTGACGTTGGATGAAGGTGTGATGTTGGCAGTGATCACATTTTCTCATAAAATTAGCTGTCTTTCTGCATGGTCTCCCAGAAGTATCCTTATTTAAGTGCCTTATAGGCTAGAGTCCTGCCTCCCACATGGTTTCCACAGACGCCCTCATGTATCTCCTAAAGTACATAGGCGGCTTCTAAGGGCCTCAAACATTTTATTAAGGGATAGGAATAGGATCTCCGGTATAACTGTCCGTCCATTAGCACGAATTGCGTGGCTTTCTTCTTGAGGAGGTCAGCTTCCTTGTGATCCTTGGGCAGAGCACCAGTGGTGATGTATTTGATGTAGGGGACCATCTAGCTCATCTCAGAGGTGACCTGTTGGATCTTGGTTACAGACTCATAACTGGGGGTCTCCAGATATTCAATGAAGGTACATTCCGGTAATGAATCTAGTAGGATTGCTAGCCTGAAGAGGACATTGGCTTAAGCATTCTCTGCACGTGGGATGTGAGAAATGCTGAAGTGCTGGAGGCTCGCTATGTATGAGTGTACGTTATCCAGATACTTCACCATCATGGGATCCCGAGTTCATACTCACCAGAGACTTGACCTATCATGACCTACGAATCCATGAAGACCTTTAGGTACTTTACACCCAGCTCATGGGATATCTTCAATCCCGCGAGGAGTGCTTTGTACTTGGCTTGATTGTTGGTCACCTTGAATAGGAAACACAGTGTGTACTTAATGAAGACTCCTTCTGAGTTGGCGAGGATGAGCCCGATTCCACTCCCTCCGATATTGGATGCGCCATCAATGTGGATAATCCTTGTCATCATTTTCAAGGTTAAGCCCTATCCAGGCTCGGCTCGCTTGTCCGTCTCCTCCAGATCCTTGATTGTCCAGGTATATTGCACCAGGAAATCAGCAAGGACCTAGATCTTTTATGCTGGCCTTGGATGGTAGGTGATGCCAAACTCGTTGAGCTTCACCACCCATTTGGTCAGGCATTCCGATGTATTAGGATGGCTTAGAATGGTCCTTAGAGACTGGTTGATAAGGACGGCAATCGGGTGTGCTTGGAAATGGGGCCTGAGACACTGCTCATATATGATAAGTGCAAAGATAATCTTTTCAGATCGAGTATACCTGGTTTTTGCATCGCGAAGTAGTTTGTTGGTATAGTAGACTGGCCACTATGAGCCATTCCTGTCGGTGCAGACCAGCACTAAGTTGATCGCCTCTGGTGAGACTGCCAAGTACAGGAGGAGCTCCTTCTCGGGCTTCGGCCTGGATAGCAATGGTGGAGAGGCAAGGAGCTTCTTTAGCCTCTCAAAGACCTCCTGACACTCCTCCATCCAGGTGAAGTCGTGCATCTTGCACAGTATCTTGAAGAATGGCTAGCAATGCTCGGTGGAGCGCGAGATGAAATGGCTCAATATCGTGATGCGTCTAGTCAAGCACTGAACCTCATTCTTGGAGATGGGGTGCCTCATGTCGGTGATCGTCTGGATTTTCTCGAGGTTGGCCTTTATCCCTCGTTAAGTGATCATGAATCCTAAGAATTTTTTCATTGCAATGCCAAATGCACACTTGACAAGGTTTAGCTTCATCTGGTAGAGGCAAAGATTGTCGAAGGTCTCCGTCAAGTCGGTGATATGATCTGACCCCTGGCCACTCATGATGAGCATTTCATCTACATAGATTTACATGTTACGGCCTATCTGGTCTTTGAAGACCTTGCTAACCAGATGCTGGTACGTGGCCTCCACATTCTTGAGGTCCATCATCTTGTAGCAGTACATGCCTTTATCGGTCACGAACACTGTGTGCTCGTCTTTCGGGTGCATGTGGATTTGGTTGTATCCAGAGAATGCATCCATGAAGCCGAGAAACTTATGTCTCGAGATTGCATTCACTAACTGGCCAATCTTGGAAAGCGGGAAGCTATCCTTCGTATATGCCTGGTTGAGGTCGGTGTAGTCCACACAGATCCTCTACTTCTCATAGACTTTCTTGACCATCACTATTAGCCAGCCAGTTAGGGTATCGCATTTCACGGATGAAACTTGCAACGAGGAGCTTCTTGAACTCATCGATCGCCTTCTATCTTTCTGGGATGAAGCTCTTCTTCTATCGGACTGGGTGGCTATTTGGGTCAACGTTCAGCTTGTGAGTGATTACCTCTAGAGGGATCCTGGGCATGTTGGTTGCGATCCAGGCAAAGACATCTGCATTGGCCCGCAGGAAGCTGAGTAGGCAGGATCTCTCTTCCTCGGGCAACAGGGCTCCCACTTGCACAGTCTTCAGGAGGTCCTCTCCTAGAGGAAAAGGTAGCAAAGGCTCGATTGGCCCATCCTTCGGCTCCAGTTCCATCAGGCCTGTTTGGTCAATGGTTGGACTTCGCTTAGCTTCTCTGGCTTTTAGGATGGCTTGCATGCAGTGCTAGATATGCTACCGGGACCCTCTCATCTCTCCAGTCCCTTAAAGAGTTAGGAACCGGATAAAGAGATATCTGGTGGAGATGGTGGCATCGAGCAGGTTAAGTTCGGGATGTTCCAGGATTGTGTTGTGAGGTGAGGGAAGCCTTACAATGATGAATGTTGTTAACATGGTACTCTATCGAGGTGGCATTCCGGCGATTAACGGGAGGGTAATTCTTTCTTTAACCTTGACTGAATTCCTGGTAAAGTTGACCAAGGGCGTGAATACTGGCTTTATTTGGTCAGTGGACAAGTTCATCCTTGCAAAAGTATCATAAAAAAGATGTCAGTAGAGCTTTCACTATCGACCATAATTCACTTTAAAGGATGCTTAGCTATCGTCATTTCTACGATGATAGCATCATTATTTGGGTTATCTATCCTAGCCAGTCCTTCTCCTTTGCAGGGGAGTACATCACTCTCTTCTCTCCTCCTAGCCCTTTTCGAGCTTCTCCTTGCCTTCCAGGAGATCATCCTCACTGGTTTCTCAGTGGGTCAGTTATTGATGGCAAGTGGCCAGGCCTCTTCGCTTTGGACTCTTGGGGTGGCTCCTTCACATACTTTTTAAGGTAGTCGTGCTTGATCAGGTCTTCTATCTCCCTTTTCAGATGGTAGTATTCCTTAGTATCATGGTCGTGATCCCGGTGGAAGTGGCAGTAGCGAGACTTGTTATGCCCAGCGGATAGCCTTAGTGGGGGAGGACGATGTGGGAAAGGTCGCCCTCGATCTTCATGAGGATCTTAGCTCTCGGAGTGCGGAGAGGGATAAACTTCTCTTCCTTAGTAGAGTCAACTCTGGGTCTGGGCTTGGTCGAGGGGCCAGCACAGTCTTTGAGGCCAGGGGGCCTGATGTTTCTCCCATGGCCTGCCTCTTTAGTGGCCTCCTGTCCAATTCCCTCCTGGTGTGGTCGATCTTCTTCACACAGATGTATTTGTAGACTAGAGGAGGAGCTCCGAGTAGATCTTTGGAGGTTTCTTGTCGCGGGAGTAGGTGAAGCAGGAGGTCCTGAGTCCTCTCTTCAACGTTAGCATGGCAACTGGCTCATCGAGATGGTAGATCTTCAAGGTGGCGACTTTAAATCAGGATATGTAATCCTGAAGGGGCTCTTGGTCCTACTGACGGATAGAGAAGAGGCTGTCAGCCTCATATGGCACCTTCCTGCATGCATCGAAGTGTGCCACAAACTTTTTTTTAGCTATTTGAAAGAGTCAATGCTCCTTTGTTCGAGTTGAGAGAACTAGGCTCGAGCAGCCTTGCGGAGCGTAGCTAGGAAGGTGATGCAGAGGAGGGCATTGGTAGCCTCCTGGATCCTCATAAGAGTCTTATAGCTTTCGAGATGGTCCAAGGGATCGGTTGTCCCATCATAGGGATCAACCTGAGACATCCGGAATCGATTAGAAATTGGTTATTCTTGGATCCTGTGGGAAAAAGGTGGATGGGTGTCGTAACCCGCTCGCTGGGGGAGCCTTGAGTCTCTACAAATCAGCGGGACAGGTCAGTCGGCTTGCGCTCTTACTCTTCGAGGTTCTTTTTGTTCGATGGTGGATGGCCTCGTTTCTGGACCCTTCGGTGAAGGCCGTCAAGGGTGAAGGAGGCACGGAGTAGAGGGACTTGTGTTTCAGTTTCCTAGCCGCGTCGATACCGTTGGTGCTAGAGTGCGCCATGGTCAAAGACCGGGGAGTGGCTCTCCCGGCCGGTCGGGCCATCATGCTGTTTCTTCCCGACCGTTAGAGGGCCTTCTCGTGGGTTGGAGGCTGCACGTGACGGTCCCTCTTAGATGGATCATAGGCTGGTGCGGGGATCGGCTGCGTGGATTTCCGGTGTCCTTGGTTGCTGCTGTGTTGCTAGGGGTCGTGGTGCTGATGGAGCTGATGCATTATCGTAGCCATCACTCAACCTATCCTAATGTCGAGCATCATTCCTAGATGGTCATACCGATTAGTTCAAGAAATCATTCTTGAACTACTGGCCTAGGCTTCAAACCTATAAGGTTACTTATAATATAAATTTTTGATTGATCATGATGGCTGATCGACGATTGAGAATCATCTAATATTAAAATTACAAATATGATTAACAATTATCCTATACGATAGTTATAAATAAATAAATAAATAATTATTAGTTAATAATATAAGAATTAATTAGTAATTGGATTGTTAATTGGGTCAATTTAATTGAGAAAAAAGATTTGGTCAAATCTAATTGAATTTGGTTTAATTAGATTTCATCCAATTAGATTATTCGATGACATAATCGCTAAAAAAACTTGATTTTTATTTAATTTAAATTTAGACTTGATTAATTTTTCTATTAATTAAATTTAATTAGAGCCTAATTAGATTAGATTCAAGCTATTTGAATTAGTCAAACAAAATTAAATTAAGATTAGAATTAAGGTTGACTAAGTCAAACCTAGGAATCTATTTTTTTTTCTTGCACCATTTTGTTCTCCATGCAAAATAAATTTTTGTGTGAAGAATTTCTATGCCAAAATATGATTAGCAACATTCTTATTATCCATTATAATTTGGATTAAGCTAAGATAATATTTAAAAGGAGTTTTAATATAGTTTTATATCCAGTTTGACTGAGTCAAAATTAATTCTTGCATCCTTAGCTTTCTCCATGAATTTCTGATTTTTTGTGTGTAGTTTTCTCCATGAAAAATATGTTTTGATGCTTTCTTTTAATTCCTTTTGGGTAAATTCCTTTTGGGTTAGGATAGATTTAGATAAATTTTGAAATTTATTTGAATTGATTTGAATTTAAATTGAATAAATTTTGAATGAGTCTAACTCCTAGTCCAAATAAAATTTTTAAACCTATCATAATATCTCATCCTAATCTCCATGTCACTATTTTTTTTCGATTTTTCTTAATTTGCATGAGAACAAGAAAAGTATTTTTGTGAGTTTTCAGATTAAAAATATTTAAAAAAATTAGGAGTGGGGCTTAAAAATTAGTTGAGCGTGGGAGTTCGTTCTTGATGTTAGAGAGAAGAAAAAAAGAAATGATGGAAAATAAAATAGAAAAAATTAGTTTTGATTATATTTTTCTTCCATGATCTGATCCTCTATATTCTCCATCTCCTCATCTTCTTAGAGGACTCAAAAAAAATTGAAGAATTTTTTTAGATTAGCCATCCATAGTCCTCATATGAAGCTAGCTCTCTAGAGAAGGTGATTTCTCGAGACTTCGTGTGGATTTTTTATAGAGGTCAGATATCCTATGCAATTTTGAAATGACATCCATATGTTCTAGTATGCTTCATTAGGAGCAGTATTCATAGATCCATGATGAGGTATGGGATCCAATCATATTTATATTTATAGATTAGATCTATAGCAAGAATTGGTTAAAGATCGATGCATGCTGATTTTAATTTTAACATCTATACTCTTTTCATATCCTATCATGATCTTATAGGATAGATTTTTAGAATTGTTTTAAAACATGAGTTAGTAATTAAAATTATTTTTAATTTAATATGCTCTTGCTAGTTTAAAAAAAATCATGCATGAAATCTTGCTCTAGTTTTTTAATATATATTTGAACTACTAATAAATTATTATTCCTCCTTTTTAAAATAATGTAGTATTTACATTTCCTTTTATGAAATTATTTTGGAGTAAAAATTTATTTAAACATTCATACCATACATGAGGGGCTTATTTCAAACCATAAAGAGTTTTAAATAATTTATAGACATGATTTGGAAATTAATGATTTTTAAAACCAGATGGTTGTTCTATGTAAATCTCTTCAGAAATGAAATCATTCAAAAATGCTTTTTAACATCCATTTGGTAAAGTTTAAAATCCATGTAGTATGCACAAACTAGTAGTAGTTTAATTATTTGTAATATAGATTTAGGTGCAAAAGTTTCATCAAAATCAATTTGTTCTTCTTAGTTATAACCTTGTACAACTAATCTAGTTTTTTTTTGTTTACCTTATCATTTTTGTTGACCCCATAAGTGATTTTGATGATAACCAAATATTGGAGCATGTACATTAATTACTAACAACTCTTCAAGTGTTTTACAAGTTTTTGTTGGATGAGTTAATTGTCCAAACTTCAACTCCCACATCTTTGTTTCTTGTTTGAATTGTGTTGTAATTTGTTTTTATAAAGAAGAACTCAATGAAAAAGCTAAGAAAAAATCATATAAAAAGGATTACTTCTGTGTGTGCGCGCCTTAGAATTAATTTGAGTTGGTATGATTAAAAAGTTGTAAGAGTATTGGTAAGAGTTTTTCTTTGAGTTTAATTGTAAAAATCCTGAAGAAGATACTTGAGCCAACCCATCATGTTGAAGAGCCGACTTTACTTCATAGCACGCAGCAAGGATTCTAGTATGCAGCAATCCGAGCCGACTCGAAGGTAACCGAGCGGACTCTAGTGAATCCGAATCAATTGGAATTTATCCGAGCCAATTCCTCGAGAGTCTAGTTTTTGAAGATTTCTGAGAACAGCCAGGCGAGCCAACCCAAACTACATCGAGCCAATTCTTCCAGAGTGATGATTTTAGAACCTGAGAAGAAGAGCCGATCCAAGCTGAAAAGAACCGACTCCTCGAGTTCAAGTTTTTCAAAGATATAAGTTCGAGCCGACCTGAGCTATTAAGAGCTGACTCGTCCAGAGTGAAGTTTTGCGCCCTGAGATAAAGAGCCGACTACACTAAAGATTTGGCGACTCGACCTATCGACTTGAAGGATCCGAGCTGACTCGAAGGAATCCGAGCTGACTCGAACATCACTTTCAGGTATCCAACGGTTAGTTCCAGAATTTATTTTTGAATGCCAAAAAGTGTTCCAATGGTCACAAACCACTTTCCAATGGTCTACAATGGCTAGAATTACCTTGAAGTGATGGAAGACCTTATATTCAAGGGATTTGAATTTCTCTCAAGTAAGTTTTTAAAAGTTCTTCAAAGTTTTGAGATATACATTGAATATCCTACCTACCAAAAAGAAAGAGAGCACAAGAGCATTCAAGCAAGTCTTCAAGTCTTCACCAACTCTGATTTGAAGCTTGAAGCAATTAAGAAAGAAGCCACTGAAGCAATTAAAGCTCATTCAAGCTCATTCAAGTGGACTACCATCAAGCTGCACCGGTAACTATCCGACAAATTGAGTTTGTCATTTATTGTTACATTTACTTCAATTCTTTTTCTGAATTATAGTTGGGTTATCGGTGAGCCCGATTGAAAATCCAAATAGGTTCTTGGTGAGCCTTGACAAAAACTAAGTGTTAGGTTCTTGGTGATCCTGGTAAAATGAAGTTAGGTTTCTTTGGTGAGCCTGTTCAAAACCAAAGGGAGTTGGGTTTTCTTTGGTGATCCTGTTAAAACCAAAGTATAGAGGTTTTGGATTGTGATCCTGCAAAACAATCTGACTGTATTCGGGTATGAATATAGTGGAAATTTTAAGTGATATCTTAGGTAGTGGACGTAGGAGCTGGGTTGCTTCGAACCACTATAAACCTTGTATGTTTGTATTGTGATTTTCTGATTTCTTTTAGCTTCTGCGTTTAACTTTTAATTACAACACACAAAACTCTGAAAAGGAATTTTAATTGCACATTATTTGCATTAAATTTTGTAAATTTCCAATTCACCCCTCTTTTGGTTAGCCACCTGGGTAACAATTGGTATCAGAGCAGTTTCTTTGATTACTTTAGAGTAAAGTTTGATGGCTCATCCCATGAGTACATCCCTGGTGGAAGGCCAGTTAACTAATAGATCTCCACTCTTCACAAGCACAAATTATTCTTATTGGAAAGCAATGAATGAAGATATATATTCAAGCTATTGATTTCAATTATAGAAGGTCATTCTTAAAGGGCCACATGTTTTCATGATTAAAATTGATGGCGTAGATATCTCTAAGCCTGAAAAGGAATGTGATGAACACGACATGAAATTAGGGGAATTGAATGCCAAAGCAATGAACTTGCTTTATTATGCTTTGGATTCAAGTGAGTTTAATCGAATTTTCACTTGCTTTTCAGCAAAAAAAATTTAGGATAAACTGGAGGTGACCCATAAAGGAACTTCTCAAGTGAAAACTTCAAAGATTAATCTTTTAGTGCATAATTTTGTATTGTTTAAAATGGAGCCTAATGAAAATATCTCTGCCATGTACACTAGATTTACAGATATTATTAACGGTTTGAAAAGTCTTGGCAGGATATACTCAAATACTGATCTAGTACAGAAGATATTGAGATCACTTCCTGACAAATGGGACCCTAAAGTTACTGCCATCCAGGAAGCTAAAAATTTGAACACCTTATCCATGGATGAACTAATGGGTTCTTTCATCACACATGAACTAGCCATGTAGCATAGAACGGATGATGATCAGAAAAAGAAGAAAATAATTGCATTCAAGGCTGCATTAAAATCAAAGGATGATGAAGAGATGGAAGATGATTCTACCTTCTCCGAAGATGATCTTGAAGATGAAGACATTGCAATAGTCATGAGGAGATTTAGAAAGTTTATGGAAAAGAAGAAAGGAAGATACAATAGAAAACTCCATAAACGAGGAGAACATTCAAAAGAAAAGGACAAGGACAAAGAGAAAGATAAGGAACAAGTCCCCACCTGCTATGAATGTAAGAAATTGGGGCATATTCGTCCGGACTGTCCATAACTAAAGAAATTTTTTAAAAAGAAGAAAAAGAAAGTGATGGTTGCCACGTGGAGCGACACTGAAGACTCCACTTCAACTGAAGAAGAAGAGACCAAGAAAACAGCTAACTTATGTCTAATGGGTCTTGAGGATGAGGTAACTTCCCCCGACACTCAAATTGAATTTACATTTGATGAGTTAAATTCCATATTTCATGATCTTTTATCTGAATTTAAAAAGGCTAGAGTAAAAATTAGATCATTAAAGCATATCAATGATTCTTTACTCAAAAAAAAAGAGGAGATTTCAGAAAAAAAATATTTTATTGAAAAAAAAACTTTATATCCTATCTGAAAAATGTAATGTGTTGAAAACTGAAAACAATGAGTTTCATGATAAAAATAATATTTTGTTGAAAGAAAATAATGAGCTGAAAAAGGAAGTTGAAAAACTCAAACCACTTGTTGAAAAACTGACTTTATCTTCTAACAAGCTTGAATTGATTATTAAAGATCAAAGAATTTATGGTAATAAAGCTGGAATAGGTTTTAATGCTTTAAATTCAAACTATGTTTCAGCAACTACATTTATGAAATAAAAGGATTTTGTTCCCAAGTTTACTTCTCATAAAGCTCTTGTGACAAAAGGTTCTACTTTCATTTCAAAAACCACTTTGTATGTTCAAAAAAATTCAATTAAAAAACTTGCTATTTCTGCACTTCATGCATCTAGAATTTCAAAGTATAAATCATTTCAAAATTCTAGAATCAGATGTTTTATTTGCAAAGAACTAGGACATAAAGCTTTCAACTGTAATACTATTAGAAATGTCCAAAATAGATCAAGAAAAATTTGAGTTCCCAAAGGAACCACCTTGGCTAACCTGCAAGGACCCAAGTTAGCTTGGGTACCTAAAAGAATTCCTTTATTTTCTTGTAGGAATGTCTTGCAGCCCAGAAATTGAAGAAAATATGGTATCTCGATAGTGGCTGTTCAAGGTATATGAAGGGTGACAAGGATCAGTTCATTATCTTGGAAATGAAAGGAGGAGGTATAGTTACTTTTGGAGACAATGGCAAAGGAAAAATAATTAGAATTGGTAAGATCAAAATAACCCTATACTTTCATTGAAAATGTATTGTTAGTAGATAAGTTGAAGCATAATTTATTAAGTATTAGTCAATTATGTGATAAAGGCTTCAAAGTTATCTTTGAATCATCTATGTGTATAGTAACAAACTCTCTTGATTCTAGTAGTAAATTCATTGGACATAGACTTGGAAATATCTATGTGGTAGATCTAAATGATCTTGCCATGACTAGTAGTTCCAGTTTAGTTGCAATGAATGCTAAGACCAAGGAGTCTTGTTTATTATGATATAGAAGATTAGGTCATGCTAGCATGCATACTATTGCCAAGTTAATTTCCAAAAATCTTATTAAAGGCATGCCTAAGTTTAAAGTTGATTTTGTTAATGTTTGTGATGCATGTCAAATGAGTAAACAAACTAGGAGGAGATTTAATCCAAAAATATGATTTCAACTTCTAGACCTCTAGAACTACTTCATATGGACTTATTTGGACCAACTAGGAGCACAAGCCTAGGAGGTATGAAATATGCCGTTGTGATTATAGATGATTTTTCCAGATTTACATGGGTTTTGTTTATTGCTCACAAAGTTGAAACTTTTAAAATGTTTAGAAAATTTCATAAAAAGGTTTCAAATCAGAAAAATCTTTCAATAATTTTAATTAGGAATGATCACGGCACTTAATTTGAAAATTAATTTTTTGATGATTATTGTACTGAAAAGGCATTGATCATAACTTCTCTGCTCTTAAAATATCACAACAAAATGGTGTTGTAGAGAAAAAAAATAGGACTTTGGAAGAAATGGCCCGAAAAATATTATGTGAAGGTAATCTTTCAAGGTACTTTTGGGCAGAAGCACTGAACACTGCTTGTTATATTTTAAACCGCATTTTGATCCGTCATATTTTGAAGAAAACCCACTATGAGCTTTGGAATAAAAAGAAATCCAACATAAATTATTTTCATGTGTTTGGATGTAAATGCTTTATACTTAATAATGGAAAGGATAATTTTGAAAAATTTGATACTAAATCTGATGAAGCAATTTTTCTTGGTTATTCACTACATAGCAAAGCATATAGGATATTTAATAAAAGGACTCTTACTGTTGAAGAGTCAGTACATGTTATCTTTGATGAAACTAACCCTTCACCATCTAGAAAAGATGAGTGTATCGACCATGATACATGTACTATTCAAAAAGAGATAGAAGACATGAGTATTCAAGAAAATCCAATTGAAGAAGGAGAAGAAATGGTAAGTAAGGATCATACCGATCTACTAACTGAATGGAGGTACGCCACTTCTCATCATAAAGAATTAATTATTGGTGATCATTCTCAAGGTATTAGGACTAGGTCTGCACATAGGACTGCACATGACTACCTAGCCTTTGTATCACAAATAGAGCCTCATACTTTAGAAGAAATAGAAAATGACCCTAACTGGATGTTAGCTATGCATGAAAAATTGAACCATTTTGAAAGAAATAAAGTTTGGACACTAGTTGATAGATCTAAAGACCACCCAATCATAAGAACCAAGTGGGTCTATAAGAATAAATTAGATGAACAAGGAAATGTTATTAGAAACAAGACTAGATTAGTGGCTAAAGGATATAGTCAAGAAGAAGGTATTGATTTTGATGAAACCTATATACCCGTAGCAAGACTAGAAACCATTAGATTACTTCTTACATTTGCTTGTTACGTAAATTTTAAACTTTTTCAAATGGATGTAAAAAATATATTTTTAAATAGTTTTATCGTCGAACAAGTTTTTGTAGAACAACCACCAGATTTTGAAAATCATACTTTTACAAACCATGTATTTAAACTCAATAAAGCTTTATATGGTTTGAAACAAGTCCCTAGAGCCTGGTATGATAGACTTAGCACTTTCTTAATTGAAAATGATTTTTCAAGAGAAAATGTTGATAAAACCCTTTTTATTGAAAAGAAAAATAATGATATATTAGTTGTACAAATTTATGTGGATGATATTATATTTGGTGCAACTAATGAAAATTTTTGTGAAGAATTTGCTAAGCTAATGCAAGGAGAATTTAAAATGAGCATAATGGGTTAACTTAATTACTTTCTCGGACTTCAAGTAAAGCAATCAAATGAAAGAAATCTTCATTAACCAAGCCAAATACACCAAGAAAATAATCAAAAAGTTTGGTATGGAGACAAGCAAACAAATGAGCACACCCATGAGCCCATCTTGCAAATTGGACAAAGATGAAAATGGATCCAATGTTGACCAAAGCTATATAGAGGTATGATCGGATCCTTATTATATTTAACTGCTAGTAGACCGGATATCTTGTATAGTATATGTGTATGTGCTAGATTTCAATATAATCCTAAGAAAATATATATGCTTGCTGTTAAAAGAATATTGAGATATTTGAAAGGTACAAGTAATCGAGGTCCTTGGTTTTCAAAAGAATCATCTTTGAATTTAATCAGATTTTCTGATGCTGATTATGCTGGTTGTAAAATTGATAAAAAAGCATTAGCGGCACATGTCAATTTCTAGGATTGAATTTAATCTTATGGCACTACGAGAAACAAAACTCGGTAGCACTTTCTACTGCTAAGGCAGAGTATGTTGCTGCAGGGAGTTGTGCACAAGTGTTATGGATTAAACAACAACTAGAAGACTTTGGTGTTACACAATGCAAAATTCCTATTAAGTGTGATAACACAAGTACTATAAGTTTAACCAAAAATCCTATTTAGCATTCTAGGACTCAGCACATAGAGATTAGATATCATTTTATTAGAGGCCATGTTTTGAATGGTGACATAGAACTAGAATTTATCCTTACTGAAAAATAATTAGTTGATATTTTTACTAAGCCACTAAATCAGGATAGATTTGAATTGCTCAGAGGAGAATTAGGGTTTTGTGATCCTTTTTAGATTTAAATAACCTGATTTTCTTTAAATCTAAGGATGAATTATCTAGAAAATCTCCTACATTTATTCATGATTGTTGAGCAACTTTCCTTGGACTTTCATTTTATCGAATTCAATTCCTGAATCATTTCACTTTCTGTGGAAAGTTTCTGTTCGAGTTGACTAGAGTAATCTTGCTCTGGTTGAGCCGGGTCGAATGTCTGAATTCTCTACCTATTGCTCGAGTCAAGCGACTAAGTCTTTGCCTAGTCGACTCAATGTTCTAATTTTTTTGAGTTCGCTCTGGTCAAGCTGACTTGGATTTTTCTAGGGTTGGGCGAGCTGACTCGAAAGTCGAAAATCACTATTTAGAGAATTCTGAAATGTCTTTTCCTGTACTTCACTCCTTCCATTTTATTTCTAACACACTCTACTCCTCTTGGAAACTTTACCAAACTCCCAAAATTCATTCCCTATAACCTAAATTTCCTAAATTTCACTGCAATGGCTTCTCGAAGATCTGCAAGGAAGATTCTTCAAGTTGGTGAATCAAGCGCATGCAGTGAAGATGCGAAAGGGAAAAGAGAAAAGAGGAAAAGGTCTACCACTAAGCAACAAGAAGAAGAAACTCCCTCTCCTACCGCACAGATTATCTCAATGGCCAACCGACATGTCACCTGCGAAAGAAGAATAGATTTCTCCTTCCTAGAAGAGATGCTAATGAAGATCGGAAGATGGATAGAAAGTCAGGGCTGGAAGCATTTCTGTTCTTTGGACATCTTAACGTACCCCTCATTGGTATGGATCTTCTATGAAAATATTGTTTTTCAAGAATTTTATTTGGAATCAACAGTTAAGGAAATCAAGATCATCGTGGATGAAAAGAAGTTGGGCATTTTGCTACAAATGCCTACGGACGGCGCCACTGAGCTTACTCTACCGGACAAAGAACACATATTAAAGCTTATTTTGGAGAAAGAAGATGTGAGCTCCGTTCAGCATGTTCAGGCCAACTTTCTATCTAAGAAAATGAGGCTTCTACACAGTATGATCAGTAGAATATTTCTTCCCAGAATTGGTCGCTTTGATTGGGTCAGCGAGAAAGACATGACCTTTATGGGACATCTAATAAAAGAAAAGCCTCTCAATCTTCCCTACATAATGATGATTCAAATGACTGAAGCAGCCAGGAAAGTCAAAGCTTGCCTATCGTATGGTATGGTCTTCACTCTACTATTTGAAGAATCTGGGGTTGACTTAACCAATGAGATAGGCAAGCCACTACATCACTTTGACACTTACTCCTTCAATTCACTGAAAAGAATGGGTGACAAGCTACAGGAAGGAATATGGATAAAGAAAGTATCTAGTCAGGTTGTTGCTATTTTTCGGAAGATGATGAAGCTACTACTACTGAAGAAAGATATGAAGGTACAATATTACTCCATCTGACCTCAAGAAGCTAATATTTTAGAAGATGGAAACAATTTCAAGTTCATTGACAGATCACATAAATTCTACAATTCATGAAATGAAAAGTATAGTTAATGTAAGCTTGCAGGAAATGAGATCTGAACAGAAGCTTCACCAGGAAAAAATTGAAAAGGAAATGGAGGATTTTAAAGAAGAGATCAAAAGCATCTTGCTGCAATCCCAAAAGGAAACAATCACTACTGAAGATGCTCCTGTATAGATCTTCAAGGAGTCACTTGAGACTCCTGCTCCTTTTGCTTCATTTGATCTTCCCTTAATCAAACCTAAACCTATTGAGACCAAGAAGAAACCCAAAACCAAGAAGACTAAGACATTTAGAGCCCCAGTTAGAACTAGATTCAGGGATTTAAGATTTAAACCCTTAAAAACTAAGACCTCTGATAAAGTTATAGAGGTAGGCTCCTCTTCTTCTAGTGAAGAAGAAGAAGAATAGGTTATTTGGCTAGTCTTTTGGTTATAATTCTGACCTTGTTAATGTTTTACTTTTTATCTTTTACAATATGAATGTACTTTCCTTCTCATTCTGTATCACAATATTCTCAATGAAATGAAAGATCTTTTAGCAATTTTCTTTGTTGTCATATATTATCTGATACAATGCTTTGATACAACTATGACGAATTTTTAATTAAAATTTTTAATTTAAGAAAGTAAAATTATCTCAAACAAATATTAAAGACTTTATCAATCTATTTCAAAATATGAGCTTTATTTGAAATCACCTTTTTGATTGATTGACAAAAAGGGGGAGAAATATGTTATGAAAATTCTGAAATATGTTGGAGAAATGTGTTGTCATGAAAATTCTCTTATGTTGAGCTTCCTACAAATTGTTCTTAAAGTACATAAAAAAGAATGAAAAAGGGAGAGCACAAAAGTGATAGTATTCAAAAGAACCTAATGCTTAATTACTTTAAAACCTAGAGAAAGGGAGAGATTCTGTTGAATGGTTTTGCTCTGATTGCTACTTAATCTTAATGCTTTGATTGCTATTGCTCTACAAATTGATCTTAATTATGTCATTTTTTTTTTAAAACTTTGATAGTCCATGTTTTGTGATAATCATAGTATTATGAAGCATGAAAAGTTAATACCTTGATGATATACAATAATATCATCTCTTGAGCTCTGATACTTATTTATAAACTTAATTAGCTCTGATACATGTGGATATTTAACTTTTAAATACTTTTATACATGTAAAGCATAAAGAATTTTTCATGCCTAGTATTTTGTCATCATAAAAAAGGGAGAGATTATTGATCCCATAAGTGATTTTGATGATAACCAAACATTGGAGCATGTACATTAATTACTAACAACTCTTCAAGTATTTTACAAGTTTTTGTAGGATGAGTTAATTGTTCAAACATCAACTCCTACACCTTTGTTTCTTGTTTGAGTTGTGTTGTAATTTGTTTTGGTAAAGAAGAACCCAATGAAAGAGCTAAGAAAAAATAATGTAAAAAGGGTTACTTCTGTGTGTGTGCCTTAGAATTAATTTGAGTTGGTATGATTAAAAAGTTGTAAGAGTGTTGGTAAGAGTTTTATTTTTAGTTCAATTGTAAAAATCTTGAAGAAGATACTCGAGCCGACCCAGCATGTTGAAGAGCCGACTCTACTTCATGGCACATAGCAAGGATTCTGGTACGCAGCACTCCGAGCCGACTCGAAGGTAATCGAGCCGACTCTAGTGAATCCGAGTCGACTGGAATTTGTTCGAGCCGACTCCTCTAGAATCCAGTTTTTGAAGATTTCTGAGAACAGCCAGGCAAGCCGACCTGAACTGCATCGATCCGACTCTTCCAGAGTGATGATTTTAGAACTTGAGAAGAAGAGCCGACCCTTGAGTTCAAGTTTTTCAAAGATATAAGTTCGAGCCGACTCGAGATATCAAGAGCTGACTCATCCAGAGTGAAGTTTTGTGCCTTAAGACAAAGAGTCGACTACACTAAAGATTTGGCGACTCGACCTATCGACTCGAAGGAATCCAAGTCGACTCGAACATCACTTTCAGGTATCCAACGGCTAGTTCTAGAATTTATTTTTGAATGCCAAAAAGTGCTCAAATGGTCACAAACCATCCTAATGATCTACAATGGCTAGCATTGCCTTGAAGTGATGGAAGACCTTATTTTTAAGGGATTTGAACTTCTTTTAAGTAAGTTTTTGAAAGTTCTTCAAAGTTTTAAGAGCTACATTGAATATCCTACATAAAAAAGAAAGAGAGCAACTATCCGACAAATTGAGTTTGTCATTTATTGTTATATCAATTCTTTTTCTGAATTGTAGTTGGGTTATTGGTAAGCCTGGTTGAAAAACCAAATAGGTTCTTGGTGAGACTTGACAAAAACCAAGTGTTGGGTTCTTGGTGATCTTGGTAAAACCAAGTTAGGTTTCTTTGGTGAGCCCGTTCAAAATCAAAGGGAGTTGGATTTTCTTTGGTGATCCCGTTAAAATCAAAGTATAGAGGTTTTGGATTGTGATCCTGCAAAACAATCCGACTATATTCGGGTGTAAATATAGTGAAAATCCCAAGTGGTATTTTGGGTAGTGGACGTAGGAGTTGGTTGCTCCATAGGAGCTGGGTTGCTCCAAACCACTATAAATCTTGTGTGTTTGTATTGTGATTCTATGACTTCTTTTAGCTTCTGCATTTAACTTTTAATCACAACACACAACACTCTGAAAAGGAATTTTAATTGCACATTATTTATGTTAAATTTTATAAATTCCCAATTCACCCCTCTCTTGGGTAGCCACCTGGGCAATAATTTTACTTTAGTTTATTTATAAAAATCCATTTTATTTCAATTATAGAAAGATCTAAAGGTTTTTTTACAAGTGTCTAAACCTTATTCTTTTTAAATTGGTTAAGCTCCTCTTGCATAGTCTTGATCCATTCACCATCTTTTTCAACTTCTTCAATAATCTTAGGTTCTATTTATGAATCAAAGACTAAGTAATCACAAGGATCTCTTAGAGATAAATGAGTTATTATCCCTTGAGATGGATTACTAATAATTAAATTTTTTAGGCATCTATAAGCATACTTCCATTCTTTGGATAGATCACTTTGCCTTTGAGTTGACTCACTTTACTTTCCAGTCGACTCAACTTCATCATCCTCTTTCTTTGATTCTTTGGATATATACCAATTTTTCAACAATAAATATTTTTTTATTGAAAACTCTATTTCTTACTAGATGCTGAATAACTTAGAAAGATTCTTTCATCTGACTTGGTATTAAATTTTCTTAAGTTATCTTTTCTACTATTTAATATAAAATACTTGCATTCAAATATATGAAAATAATTAATGTTTGGTTTTTTGTTTTTTCTAAGATCATATGGAGTTTTCTTTAAAAATGGTTGAATTAAAGCACAGTTTAAAATATAGCATACTATGTTTATGTCTTCTATCCAAAAATACCTACGAAGGTCACTTTTACACAATATAATGCATGCCATTTTTTGTAAAGTTTTGTTTTGCCTTTCTACTATCTCATTTTGTTGAGGTATCCCAGGTGCTGAAAAGTTATGCTCAATATATTTTTCATTATAAAAATTTTTAAAATGTTAGTTCTCAAATTCGGTTCCATGATCACTTTATATTGTAATGATTGAAAGTTTTTTTATTTAATTTTTTTTATATAATTATATAAATATAGAAAAAAACTTATCTTTTTGTGCAAGAAAGAAAATTCAAGTAAATCTTGAAAAATTATCTATGATGGCAAGTCCATAACGTTTGTCACTTACATTAGTAGTTCTAGTTGGTCCAAACAAATCTATATAAATTAGTTCTAAAGGCTTATTAATTAAAATCATACTTTTGAGTTTAAAAGAACTTCTAGATTATTTTTTAAATTGGCATGCATCAAAAATTTGATTCTTTTCAAATATGAGTTTCGATAATACTTTTACAAGATCTTTTTCTAATAAGTTTTGATATTAAATCTATGCTTGCATGATCTAATTTTTCTTGAGTCACAAGATATACTTACAAAAGAAATCAAGTTTTTGTTTTAGGTATCCAAATCATCTTGAATTCTTTAGGATTAGCCATATTGGTTCTTTTCGGAACCCACACTTTTTTAATCATTCTTCTAGTAACTTTTCTAAAATTATATATATATGCTTTGTGTCCCAATTTTTCATAAAAAAAATAAGTAATGCTTGATATGGAACTAAGAGATTATTTTTTAAAAAATTCTTTTAGATATTTTTGTTTACTTTGAGTGTTATAATCCAAGCCAGCTTTATTGTAAATTATTCTTTGATCATTCAAAATTATTTATAATTTTTTAGAATTTAAGATAAATTTGTCTACAAAAAAAATTCAATTTCTTTACTTCATTTTTTTAGATTTTGATTTTTTATAATTTTTTTTATTCAAAATGCTTTTTAAAATTTTTTTTTTTGTAACTCGGTTTTGTCCTTTTCATTTGAATTTTTTTTTGCAAGATTATCTTCTTATCTTTTAAATACTTTTCTTTTCTTTAACCAATTTGATATTTTATTTTTTTAATATTTTATTGATCTTTCTTAATTTCTCAACTTCAGCAAGTAGATCACTAAATGCACTCTGTAATTCATCAGAATTTAAAAACTATTTAGAATTTATTTCACTTTCTTTTACCATCTAGCAAAGATTTGCAATTTCTTTAGTTACTTCTTCTTTGCAACTTAATCCTTCACTATCACTCCAAGTAGCTATCAAGGCATTCTTATATTTCTTGGTCCTTTTGAGTAGGGGACAATCCATTTTAAAATGATTGGGCTTCTTGCATTCGAAATATATGGGCCGCTTTCTTTATTTCTCCTTTTCTTTGTCTTTACTAGCTTCGTCCACATAATTTTTTTTTTTAAAAGCTAGATTTTTTCTTCCTCATGAGCTCCTTATATCTTCTTGTTAAAATAGCTAACTCATCATCTTCTTCTTCTTCCAACTCATCTCTCTTTTTTTTCTTCATTTATTGTAGACTTCAAGGTGATGGTCTTCTTTCTCTTAAACTCTTTTTCTTGCTTTTGTCACATGGTCAATTTATAGGTTATGAGAGATCCGATTAGTTGCTCGAGTGGTAGATGATCAAGGTCCTTGGTCTCTTGAATAGCGGTTACTATTAAGTCCTATGATATTGCAAATGATCCTAGAATCTTTTGCATGAGGCCGCTAGTAGAGTACATCCTACCCAAGCTTTTTAAATTATTAATAATATTAGTGAAACAAGTATACATGCTTGTAATGGTTTCATTTGGTTCCATTCTAAATATTTCATACTTGTGCACTAGCATATTAACTTTATTTTGTTTTACTTAATTGGTACTCTCATGGATAATCTCTAGTCTATTCCAAATCTTCTTGGAGTTACAAGTAAAAATTTTATTAAATTTAGTACCATCTAAAGCACAAAAAAGAATATTCATGGTCATAGCATTAAGTTTGGCCATCTTGATATCATTTTTGTTCTAATCATCTTCAGGTTTGGGAACTTCAACTCCATTTATATTAATGGTGCATGATGTGGGAGAAACCCCATTCCTGGGATCCAGAAGGTTTTAGACCTGAGGTTTACCAAACTAAATCCATTTTAGAGTAAAAGAAGCCGCATCTAACTATTTCTACCCCCGATGTTGGGTCTATAGTATTTTGGACATGTACAAGCAGAGTGCACATCTAGATAATCTAGTAGAAAACAAACCTACATGACTAGATTAGTAAGCTACTAGATTGCTTGAAAGGACAAATCCTTCTCAAGGTACTCCCTTGAAACATCTCACTAGTCATTTAGTCAGGCTCAAAAGAGAAAGCTGGGAGAGATATCTTAACTCCCACTCCTATCGATCATAGTATTGAAATACGTTCAGCCTCCAGAGACTCTAGTAGGCCTAACATTCAGCCTTATGGCTCCCTCTTAGATCAAAGACCTTTATGGCTCCATCCCAACATTAACCCTCGACCCTCCAAACTCTTGATAGGCTTGGCCTGTGGCCTTCTAGACCTTTCCTAAATAAACATCCTATCACTTGAATTTCCATCTCATAGATCCACAATCGAGATATGCATCCCATCTACCTTCAGTATATTAGCTACCTGGTTCCTTTGATCCTTGAATTCTATGGAGTTTCAGTCATAAAAGGACTCTAGATCTACCGAACCACAATACATAGAGTCCAGGCCTGGCTAGCCACTCCCTATGAGGATGTCCACCAAATGATCGAACGAAGAATCTATCGATGCTGATCCTGATACATCTCTCACAACAGACAAATCATCAAATCCCATCATCAATAGCAAATCCTATCATTAAAGAAGCATGGCCTCTCTTTTAATCTAAACTCCAAGAGCAATTAAGGCAAATGGTTGGAGACATGAAAGACAAAACCTTCCATTAATTAGAAGAGAATATTTCAGAGAGTGAAGGATGATTTTCTCTTAAAAAAATGTTGATGGAGGTCATAATTGAATCATACTTTGCCTGCTCTCTGACATATAAGGCTTCCTAGAATGCCTTATAGTTTGAGTATAAAAGGGGGATTTCAGCAAGGCCCCCGAAAGAATGCACCCCCTATATGCATGCATGTGCTTTTACTCTATTTCCACTACTCTATTTTTTGCTTTATGGATTAAGATACTGACTTGACCATGACTCTTTATGATGAATGAGTATGAACCAAAATATAGCTTTATGTGCATAAGGAACCATGGCATTCTTAGGTCTAAGGATCACTTGCACAACTTTTGATGTGGCACCTCCGCTGACATGGAGTTCGCTGGTGGCCACGCTGGCAAGAGATCTGTCACCTAGATGTGGTGGCCCGACGAGGAGCCAAAGCGAGCCCTCTAGCTGCGGTTAGCTCCCAGCCAGAGTCGTGCTCATGAGGTGAGCCCTCCGTTTGAGTTCAGCTCCATGCCGGGGTCGTGCTCATGCTCCCAAGACGAGCCCTCCTGCCGAGGTCATCTCCCAGTCAGAATCGTGCTCATGAGACGAGCCCTCCATCTGAGGTCAACTCTCGGTTAGAATCATGCTCATGCTGCCAAGACAAGCCCTCCTGCCAAGGTCAGCTTCCAACCGGAATCATGTTCATGAGGCGAGCCCTCCATCTGAGGTCAGCTCCCGGCCGGGGTCGTGCTCATGCTACCAAGGCGAGCCCTCCTATCGAGGTCAGCTCTCAATCGGAGTCATGTTCATGAGGCAAGCACTTCGTCTAAGGTCAGCTCCCGGTCGAGGTTGTGCTCATGCTGCCAAGGGCGGGCCTTCCGAAGGGAGGTCTCCCCCTGCCATGCGAATGCCAGAATTTTTGCCAGCGATGGAGGGAAAGATCAACAGAAATTCAAACCATGGCATGGGGGTCTAATGGGGGACGAATTTGGTGAAATGAGTGTGTGGAGGTGTGATCTACTCACTCAGCATCATCATACAAGAATTTGAGCTCTGGATATGGCTGAAATTATGCATAAAAGAGATGAAGAACTTCAATATGAAAACAAGGTGAGCAAAATTCTGAACACCCTTATGCAAGCTTTCTTTCAAAAAAATAAAAAGTAGGATCTAAGAACATAGAATCCCTCAAACTAGGCTAAGCTACCTTTAGGAACCTCAGATCCATGGATCCAAAGGGTCTTCTTCCTAACAACGAAGAGGACCAAAGCTTAAATAGAAGGATAACACTCATCACTCAAGATTAAGGTTTAAGGACAAGATTTACACTCCCTACTTAGAACTTACATTTGGATCTTGGTCCTTGGCTTGGAGCCTTCATCATCAACTTCAAACCATCAAGAAAAACCTGCAAATGATCCAAAGTAAGGTCATGGTGATGAAGAATTGAAAGAAAATGGATGATTCAACAAAGGAAAGTGAGGGGATTTGAAGAAGGTTGCTGAATTTTTGGGCAGCACTTCCCCTTCTTCTTGGGCTACTTGGATCCTAGGTAGAAAAGCTTGGAAATGGAACTAAAGTCTTTCAAACTCAAGGCACTCACTCAAACTCAAATTCAAACTCAACACTTCAACTCAAACTTCAAGAGAAACACTCAAAACTCTAAGAAGAACTCATAAACTTAGCAAGGTGGGAGAGAAAATAAACTAGTAAGCTTTCATTCAACTCAAATATTGCATGCCTTACAAGAGGAGGCCTTGGTCCTATTTATAGGCCAAGGGCATCCATAATGGACGACAAAAAAGGTGGATTAAGAAGCCAACTAATTCAGATTTAGTTGGTAACTAATTATATGATTAGTTCTTAGTAACTAATCCTATCAAGAGAAGGTCCTAGAAGCTCCATGTGGTGCCATCTCCTTGAAACATTTGTCTTCATCCAATCCTTCCACATGTCCTTTTAAGTTTGGTCTTTCAATAGGCTCCTAAGTAGATAAATTCTTCATAGCTTGGCTGGTCCAATGATAGGCTTTAAGGTAGATGATCTTCAATAAAGCTTGGCCGGCCCATGGACTTGGAAAAAGGGGGCTTCACTAGTTTTATTTGTTTGGCTCTAAGTGGACTTGAATACTCCATACATGCTTTATTCAAATGGAATTAAGAGTCCTCAAGAAGTGCTTCACAAAGTTGGATTTCTTCTTCATACATTTATGGGAACGTGAAAAAGATTGGACTAAAATCAAAGATTGCTAGTTTGTAGTTTCTTCTTCTTGCCAATGTCCTTATTAGGATCCCTGTCCACTTGCAACCTCTAGGAGGTGGCGCACGCCCTGCCATTAATTCAAGCTCTACAATACGCTGCCCGCATGCTCTGTGTAAGATGAGTTATGCTAGGCCCGAGGCCCTATAATGTGCCGCCACATCCACCATCGTATGATTGGAGGACACTGATCCACACGGCACGAGACCCAGAGTTCCTCTAGGAGGATCTTGTCGAGGCTCTAGGCCCTGCACCACATCGACGACCCCACCTAAAATAGAAGCGCCACACCATGGCTTAGGATCCAAAAAAAGGGGGATGGCACTGTTGGCTCTACCTTATGATTTTGATGAATAACAAAATGTTGAGTACATATTTTGTACTAATGTTTATTTCTAGTTGTGAGTTTTCAGGGAACAAGCATCTTAAATTCTCAAAATTAAAGTATCATGGCATGCTTTGGTACGAAGTATCTTTCATGATTTGAGGAGTCTTTTTCATGCAAAAAGGGCTTAAACGAGTTCAATTATTGCTTATTTATATTGTATTTAAGTTTTATAAATAATACTTTTGTTCTTGGCTTGATTGATATTTAATTCTGAATTTTGCAGAACCAAGTGTCGACACCTAGAAGGCTGAATGTCGATACTTCAGCATTTGGCACGCAGAAAATCTTCTTGGCATGCCAAGTGTCGATACCCATAACTCAAGTATCGATACCTGAAACTCAAGTGTCGATACTTAAGTTTCCAAGTATCGACTCAAGGCCTGAGACTTTTTGAAAATCCAGAACTTAGCCATGGAGAGTTTTTGTGTCAAGTGTCGACACCTGTGAATCAAGTGTCGACACTTGAAAGTTCAAGTGTCAACACCTGACAGCCAAGTGTCGACACTCGGGTTCTGACAGCCCTAATGGATATATTTTTCTGAGTTGCAGAAACATCTTTTATTTTTTTTGAGTTGCAGAAATATCTTTTCAAGCTCCCAATAGCTAGATTTGAAGCTCCAACTATCACAAACTATTTTTTGAAAGTTTTTGAAGTATTTAAGCTTCACCAAACTCATTCTTGAAGCATTGAAGTCCATTGAAAGCTCGAAAGCCAATATCCCCTCAAGAACTTCACTTCAAAAGCCATTAAAAGAGAGATCTATTGAAAAAGCTTACAAGCCTATTTTTTCATCATTCCAAAAAGAGAGCTTGAAGAATATTCTAAGGAGAAGATAAGACAAGCATCAATTAGAGCCTCAAAGCTTCCATTGTACTCTTGAAGAGAGTTTGTTTTGTTTATTTAAATTGTATATCTAAAATTCTCTTGTGTTTTGATCTAGCTTTCAAGGGTTTCTTGAAAGTAGGTTGTTGTGGTTGTTGATGAGCCAAAGGGACAAAACCAACTAGGGTTGACTTGTGAGCCCGAAGACAAAACAAGTATAAAGGTTTGTTTGTGAGCCTAGGTGATAAAACCAACATAGGTTTTAACTTGTGAGCCTTTGGAAAAACAAGTCTGCTGTAATCTTAGAGAGATTATAGTGAAATTCCCAAGGATGGCTTGGGGAGTGGATGTAGGTGCTAGGTTTGCACCGAACCACTATAAACCTTGTGTTTGTGTGTGATTATCTCTTCTACATCTTGCTCTTTACTTCTTGCACTCTAATTATTGCTTTCCGTTGCATATAATCTAGTGCATCAATTTCATTACTCATAATCACTACAAGGCCTGCACATTATTACTTTAAAATTTTTAAAGACCTAATTCACCCCCCTCTTGGGCTCCATTTCTGGGCAACAAGTGATATAAGAGCACCGGTACTCTCTTGTAGGTCCAAGGATCTTGAGTAAAAGATCATGGTAGCCCTAATAGGAATGGGTGTTGTTGAAGGTCAAGCTTCAAACCATCCCACATTGTTTAATGGCACGAATTACACTTATTGGAAAACTTGTATGTGCATATTCATTCAAGCCATTGATTATAATCTTTGGAGGACAATCATAAAAGGTCCTCATTAGCCTACTATGTTGGTTAATGGCATTCTCACCCCAAAAATGGAAGATGATTGGGATGAGAATGACATTAAACAAATAGAGCTTAATGTGAAGGCTATGAATCTATTGTTTTGCTCTCTTGATCCGAGTGAATTCAATAGAATATCTGTCTCTACATTAAGAAAATATGGGACACACTTGAGGTTATCCATGAGGGTACATACCAAGTGAAAACTACTAAGGTTAACATGCTCATTCACATATATGAAATGTTTAAGATGGAACCTACTGAATCTATAAGTGAAATGTATACTAGGTTTACAAATATTGTGAATGGCATGAGAAGTTTAGGAAAGATTATTTCTAATGGTAAGCTTGTAAACAAACTTCTCAGGTCTCTACCGGCTTCTTGGGATGTAAAGGTGATAGCTATAGAAGAAGCCAAAGATGTCAACACTCTTCTACTCGAGCAATTGTTGAGCTCATTGATGACATATGAGCTCTCGTTGAAGCAAAAGAATATAGATGTTGACAAGAAGAAGAAAGTAATCGCATTCATGTCAATAAGTAAAGATGACTCAAGTGAAGACTCGAAAGAAAAAGATGAAGATGATGAGACGGCTCTTTTGGTAAGAAAATTTAGGAGGTTCATGAGAAAGAAAAAAGTTTAACTTCAAAAAGAAATCTTTAAAAAGAGAGCCGAGCAAAGAGGAGAAACAGAAAGAGAATGAGTATTCCACATGCTTCGAATGCAAAAAATTAGGCTACTTTAAAATTGATTGCCCCTACTTAAGAAAAGGAGGAGAAGACTAAGAAAGAAGGCAATGATGGCAACTTGGAGTGACAGCGAGGACTCCAGCTCTGAGGAAGAATCGCAAGAAGTTGCAAACTTCTGCTTGATGGCCGATCATGATGAGGTATTATCCGAAACTGAAAATGAGTTTACATTTGATGAGTTGCATGAAGTTTTTGACAAATTGGTTATTGAATTTTGAAAACTGAAATCAAAACATAAAGAACTAAAAAGATAATTTAATTTTGGTTAAAACAAATAATAAGTTTTCAACTGAAAATGATTGCCTAATTCTTCAAAATAGAAAGTTAAATGATAAGGTAGTTGCTCTTGAAAAAGAAAAAGATGTTTTGAAAAAGAAACTTTTCTGTATCAAATGAAAACCTTTCAAAATAGAACAAGCAGATTTTGGATGAAAACAAAAATTATAAAGAAGAAATTGAAAAGTTAAAACCTTTTGTTGATAAATTTACATACAGTTCTGAAAAATTAAATATGCTTTTAAATAATCAAAGAGCTATTTTTGATAAAGCCAGTTTAGGGTTCAGAACTTAGAAGAAACAAAAATTTTTCAAAAATTTCTTCGTGCCTACATCATCATCCATTACTTGTTATGCTTGTAGTATTATAGGGCGTAAATCTTACCTGTGCAATAAAAGAAAATTGAGTAATGTTAAAAAAATTTGGGTTCCAAAAAGAACCATTACCACTAACCTGAAAGGACCCAAGATGACTTAGGTACCTGAAGTCTCAACTTGATTTTTATTGTAGGTATGCCTTGCAACCAATAAAAGAAGAATGTGATACCTCGATAGCGGTTGCTCAAGGTATATGACCGGAGATGTGGAGCAGTTTTCATCACTTGTATATCAAAATGGTGGTAACGTAACATTGAGTGATAATGGTAAGGGCAAGATTATCGGAATTGGTAAAGTCCATATCATCCCTTCTACTTATATTGATAATATTTTGTATGTAGATGGTTTGAAACATAATTTACTTAGCATTAGTCAGTTTTATGACAAAGATTTCAAGGTTGTTTCCGAATTTTCTTTGTGCATTGTTTCTAGTTTAGATGATAATGATATCAAGTTCATGGTCATATGCATGGCAATATTTATATGGTTAATCTTGATGATCATCCTGTTCAAAATGATCAATGCCTAGTGGCAATGGAAGCCAAGATCAATGAAACTAGTTAGCTTTAGCATCGTAGACTAGGACATGCCAGTATGTATTTGATTTCAAAACTTAGTAAAATGAATTTCATAAAATATTTACCAAAACTTAGTTTTGAAAAAGATAAGATTTATAGTGCTTGCCAGCTTGGAAAAAAAACTAAATCATCTTTTAAACCAAAAGGAGTAATCTCTATATCTAGACACTTAGAGTTGCTTCATATGGACCTCTTTGGGCCAACTAGAATATCTAGTCTGGGAGATAAGAAGTACGGTCTAGTTATTGTAGATGATTTCTCACGTTTTACATGGGTCATGTTTTTAGTACACAAAGATGAAACGCTTTTTGAATTCATTAGATTTTATAAAAGAGTTTCAAATGAAAAAGGTGTTTCAATTGTATCTTTGAGAAGTGGCCATGGAACCGAATTTGAAAATTCTAATTTTGAAAAATTTTATATTGAAAATGGCATTCATCACAATTTTTTAGCACCTAGAACTCCTCAACAAAATGGGGTGGTAGAAAGAAAAAATAGAACTCTTTGAAGAAATATCACACACCATGCTTTATGAAAATGACCTACCAAGATATTTTTGGACGGAAGCCATAAACATTACATGCTATGTTTTAAATCATGTTTTAATCCGACCGATTTTAAAGAAAACACCGTATGAGCTTTGGAAGGGTAGAAAATCTTCAATTAAATATTTTCGAGTTTTTGGATACCGTTGTTTCATCTTAAATAATGATAAAGACAATTTGAGCAAATTTGATACCAAGTCAGATGAGGATGTCTTTCTAGGCTACTCTACATCTAGCAAGGCATACATGGTCTTCAACAGAAGAACATTTGTTGTTGAAGAATCCATGCATATTGTATTTGATGAAACTAACCAGAAATATTCTAGAAAAGAAGATGTGCTTTGTGATGAAACAGGTACCAAAAGAACTGAAGAAGTGAACAACAATGAAGAGCCTACTAAGGAACAAGAAATTGATCAAAACAATGAAAGAGATCAAGCACAAGGTGATGAAAACATATCTACAATTGATCCTCTACCTAAAGAATGGAGGTATGCTCATGGACATCCCAAAGAACTTATCATTAATGATCCATCTAAAGGTGTAAGTACTCAATCATTCCTTAGGAATGTTTGTGATTACTTAGCATTTGTTTCTTAAACTGAACCTAAAACTATTGAAGAAGCTGAAAATGATTATAATTGGATGAATGCTATGCAAGATGAACTTAACCAATTTAAAAGAAATAATATTTGGATTTTAGTAGATAGGCTTTCAAATGCTTCAGTTATTGGCACAAAATGGATTTTTAGAAACAAATTTGATAAAAATGGAATAGTTATAAGAAATAAAGCTAGACTAGTTGCCAAAGGATACAATTAGGAGGAAGGAATTGATTTTGATGAAACCTTTGCTCCTATGACTAGACTTGAGGCAATTAGGCTATTGTTGGCTTTTGCTTGCTTTATGGATTTTAAATTATTTCAAATGGATGTTAAAGTGCCTTTTTGAATGATTTTATCGAAGAAGAGATTTATGTTTAACAACCACCTGGTTTTGAAAACCATGAATTTTTAAATCATGTTTTCAAGCTTCATAAAGCTTTATATGGTTTGAAACAAGCTCCTAGAGCTTTGTATGATCGTTTAAGTTCTTTCTTGCTCAAAAAAGATTTTACTTGAGATAATATTGACAAAACTTTATTTTTGAAGAAAAAGAATGATGATCTCTTAGTAGTACAAATATATGTAGATGATATTATATTCGGTTCTACTAACGAATCCCTTTGTCAAGAGTTTACAAAGTTGATGCAGGGTGAGTTCGAGATGAGTATGATGTGAGAGCTTAACTTCTTCCTCGGACTCCAGATAAAGCAAACCAAAGAGGGGATCTTCATCAACCAAGCTAAGTACACAAAAGAAATACTAAAGAAGTTTGGGATGGAGAACACCAAGCCATTAGGTATGCCTATGAGCTCCTCTTTTATACTTGACAAGGATGGATCAGGTAAATCTGTTGACCAAAAACTATATCGTGGTATGATTGGTTCATTGTTATATCTAACTGCCAGTAGGCCAGATATCGTATTTAGTATTTGTATATGTGCTAGATATCGGTTTAATCCTAAAGAGTCTCATCTTTTGGCTGTTAAACGCATACTTAGATATCTATCTAACTCAATTAAAATTGGTCTTTAGTACTCTAGAGATTCTTCATTTGAATTGATTGCTTATTTTGATGCTGACTTTGCTGGGTATACACTTGATTGTAAAAGTACTAGTGGAACTTGTCAGTTTCTTGGAATAAATTTGATCTCATGGAGTAGCAAGAAACAGAATTCAATTGCTTTATCTATAGTAGAAGCCGAATATATAGTAGCTGGAAGCTGTTGTGCTCAAATCCTATGGATCAAACAACTCGAAGATTTTGGCATTAAATTAATTAAGACACCCATAAGATGTGACAATACTAGTACAATCAATCTAACTAAGAATCCTATGCAACATTCAAGAAGTAAACACATTAAAATAAGACATCATTTCATAAGAGATCATGTACAAAACTCTAATGTAGTACTTGAATTTGTGTGTACTGATGATCAATTAGCTGATATGTTTACCAATCCTTTGAGTAAAGAGAGATTTTGTTTGATTAGAAGAGAGTTAGGTGTCATTGATCCATTCTCCTAGAACTCTCTCAAATTCCATCATACTCAAGTTTTTTTTACTCAAAAAACACTTTTATTAAGTCCTTAAAGTTTTTAAAACTTTTCTTGAAATTTTGAAAATTTTTCAAATTTTTTTTAGGAATTTCTTGGCCAAGTGTCGATACTTGGATTTTGCGAAGTGTCGACACTTGACCAAGTGTCAACATTTGAGAAATTCTAAGTATCGACACTCGTGAAAATTTTAGGCTTTTTTAGGGCAAAACCGAGCTTTTGTATTTCACTTTCCCTCATTTTCTCTCGAGTCATTGTGGTCCCCAAAAGTCCTCAACCCTCCAAAATCAACTCTTTTTCTCTTTGCCCCGCCAAATCAAGGTAATCCTTTTCCCTCTCATTCATTTTGAAACTGTGAACCCTAGATTTTTTATTTTCCATCCATTTTAACGAATTTAAATAAGGTTTTTCAACATTTTGGATCGTTTATAGGTTTCCATTTGGTTGGAATCTTGTGTATCCACATTATTCTTGGATTTCCCCTTATATTTTGATCGTTTCCTCACTTAATCCCTCCGATTTTCATGATTTCACTATTACATTGCTTCATTTGGCCGAAATCCCAAATGCTCTCAAATTATTTTCAAATTTCTTGGCATGTATTAAGTTTTCTTGGATTTCAATCATATGGAAGGAGTGTTTGTCTTGATTTCATGATCTACATTTCGATTTTACCCCTCTTTCCACTGTTTTATTGTTGGGTTACCTACTTTTAAGCCTAAAACCCTAATTTTCCTTGTTTTTTCGGTGGATTTGTTTTATCTAAACATTCTATAAGGTTAATCTTATGTTAGATGCTTTAGTTTACGAGGCTTATGTGTTGGGATAAATTTTTTTTGGAAAAAACCATGCATTTGATAGTTTTCCCTCTTTTTAAACTTTTAAATATTTATTTCACTCAAAATTGGTTTTATCCCTTGAATTTATGTTTTGAAGTAAGTCAATTTGATTTTTATCTCTGTTTTCAAAACAAACCCTAGCTTTTATTAAACTAGTATCCTTCCTTTAGGAAAAACCTAGGCCTGTTTAGTCTCCTTAAGTCTAACCCTTGGCCGATCTTTAGTTTTCAACCTGCTTAAAACTTGTCCACCCTTTAGTATGTTTACCCTCTTCCTTTCCCTTCTTGCTCAGCCTATTGTAATGGGTCCGAGGAAGAGACTAGCTGTTAGGAGTAGATAGATATCTGAGAGGAGGACGAAGACCCGGCACGATGTTTGATAGGCTAGTAGTTCTGCAGCTCCAGTTTCCCCCCTGCAGAGAGGATGACAAGGAAGGCCGTGGCTGTGGGTAGACGGATCGACTTGGAGTTCTTTGACTGACAGCACTTCCTGATTCGGCATATACTCTCAGATGCCGGATTAGTATCTTTTTGCATTATGCAGGAGAGGTACTATCCTCATCTGGTGAGAGAGTTCTATGGTGCATTGGACTGCCGATGATTATTATGGAGCACCACCGTCAAGGAAGTGGAGATTTCATTGATCGAGGAGCTATTGAGCAGAGTTTGGGAGACTCCTTACCGAGGTGCATGTATTTTCTCAGTAGAGGATAGAGAGGCAACTTTTAGATGTATTCTTGAGCGGGAGGATGTTTGCGCTGTGACAGTGGTCACCGCGAACCAGTTGTCCGTAGAGATGTGCTTGCTACATCACATCACTGCTCAGATCTTGCTTCCGAAGATTGGACGGTTTGACTTCATCATGGAGCGGGAGTTGATGTTGATGGTCAGTCTGTCTCAGAGGATCCAGGTTGATATTCTCTCACTTATGCTAGTTCAGATGCGCGCTGCGGTGACATATAGGAGACATTGTTTGCCATACGGGATGGCGCTGACCCGTCTGTTTCATGCCTGTAGAGTTCCTTTGGAGAGAGAGATCCCCAAGGAGATTCTACACATCGATGTATATGACGAGCGGTCGCTATACCGGATGGGCTATCGTTTGATTGCAGGATGCTAGGCCAGGAGGGAGTCTGGTCAGCAGTCGGATGAGGAGGATGAGATAAGAGAGGCTGAGGCCAGGCCATCAGGGCCAGTCAGTACACCTCCTCTTGTTGCTCCAGCATCAGAGATAAAGCCTGTGACTCCTACTGCTACACCTTCGGCTCATCCTCCGTCGACTACTGAGATATCTTTTGAGGAGCACTCCCGGTAGCAGTTTGCTGAGGTGCGGAGCGAGCTTATTAGACTTGGAGTGCGGATGACTCAGCTGAGGATTGAGATTGAGGGCCTTAGAGGCCACACAGCTTCATAGCACGCTGAGTTACGTCACACTATGGAGGCAGGATTCGCCTGCATTGAGGATTTGCTTAGACCTTTCCTTCCTCCAGTAGCTCCTGCAGCCCCACCTGCTGATGACGATAACCACCCAGATAGACCTGATAATGATATTGGTGGTGGTGATGATAGTGATGACTGTGATGATTCCGATGCTGACGATTCTAGTGATGGGAGTTCAGATGGCAGCATTGATCATGCTGGACGATATCAGATGCTCAGTAGAGATGATCCTCCAGCTACTCCTGCAGTCCCTCCTCCAGCTGACATAGTTTATTCCACTCCATATTTCATTACTCTAGCTGAGATGCTTTCCCCTCCATCCACTAGATCTTCCAGGGTTGTACCCCTACTAGGACCTTCTGGCCATACTAGGAGTCGTAGGGCCTTAGACCAGGGACCTCCTAAGGCTTTAGTTCCTAGTGAAGGTGAAAAACACCTACACCTAGCAAACATTATGCAAGAAAAACAGTACAGAGAATATGCATTTTAAAATAATTTTAAAATTTGCATAGCGGAATGCACAGTAGATAGATCTAAACGATTTACCGATTTGCCCGCAACAGGACCTAGCATAATAATATAGCATGCATATAACATCAAAAACAACAGAAGAACATAAATAAAGGTCATACCTCTATACCTCTAAAAGTGCAGGAGAGAAGCAGTGAAGGGCAGTGAGAAGGAAGGCGCTCGAGCCATACTCGCGTCTGGCCTCTACAGGATGTCCACACCTGGGCTCGACTCTGATCAACTCCCTCAGAGTGCTAGCTCTTTGGGATCCGTGGACTGTAGTTCTTCTTCTAAGAAGACTGGAATGAGAGCAGGAACCCCTTCCCAAACATCTTTCCCAATACCTAGCTTGATCGCTAGGTGGCTCCATCCAATCCCTAAACCTCTCACAAAACCCTTCTTCTTCCTCTCTTTTCTCTGTGTTGTAACCCCAGCAGCCACTACAAAGACCTCTATTTATAGGAGCTGCCATGAGAGGGAGAAGAAGGAAGGAGGAGAGATGGGGGAGAGCATCAAGGCCATTCCAAATGGGTCGAACCCATTAAGGTAAGTATGACATTCATACCATAAAGCCTTGGAGCCAAAACTAGTTTGAATTCGAAATTCAAACCAGGTCAAAACCTATCCAAAAATCCTCCACGAAATCCTTCCAGATTTCTGCTCATCACAGGAAGTGTCGATACTCAAAAATGGCCAAGTGTCGATACTTCACCAAGGGTCAACACCTACAAAAATCCAAGTATCGACACTTGGAGTAAAGTCAACCATATTAACTTTAGGTGATGGCAAACGATTCTCAATCATTGATTAGCCCAAAAGATCAGATAGGAATCCTCTATGGTGTGTGACCCCATAGGTTCGAACACTAAACCGGTAGCATTGGAACATTTCCAGTACCAGTCAAAGTTCTTATCTAGCAATGATCCCAATGTCTGGATAGGTCGAAGATGTAGAGCACCTCACAAGAACCTCTGGCATATGGTCACCGCATAATTCATCCCTTTGACCTTATAATGCTCAGGATAACCTAGGGTTAGACTGCCAAACCTAATTTGGTATATCCAGATCATGTCTCAACCTCACAAGTTTTGTGACTCCTCATAAGAACTGCCCTGGCCAAGGTTTTGCTGAATTGAGACATAGTGAGTCATTCACTCCAAACTATTTGGAGAGGTCAATTCCATCTTGATCCACTACCGCTCCACAAGTACTTGACTGTACCCAGAAATCTTTCATCACTAGATTAGAAATCCAGGTAGTCCGGCACCAAAGTATAGTGAGTTACTTGCAAGCTGCCATGGTGACCTCAGGTCTGAGGGACACATATACCCATATCCCTTCATGAGCAATCCTTTGACAGAAGGAAGCTCCGCAAATGGTCACGTTCAGTAAAATGTCATACACTTCACTTGTATGTCACACCAGTGTCTCCACACTCCTTGGGTAAGAGGACAACCAACAAATATGACGTACAACAACTTATACTTGATACATCATCGTCCTATAATAATGTTTCATTTGGTTATGAACCAGTTTAAGAACTACTTGATATATCCTCTTTATATCAAACAATGTAATTCTAAGGACTAAATCATACAAGAGTTCATTACACGAAAATGTAAAATGATGGACAGCCAAAAATAAATAACTTTTGTTTATTATTAAAATTCATATACAAATATAATATAGCACAACCGTCTACAGCCTAAATGATTGGCTTTGGGACATAATTCCCAACAACTCCCACTTGGACTAAAGCCAATCAGTACAAAATCTCATTCCTATTTTTATTTTACAATAGTCAAACTCTTGAACTCCGACGGCTTTAGTGAAGGGGTCAGCCAGGTTCTCCTTTCCATCGATCTTCAAAAGGTCAATGTCACATCGTTCGACGATCTCTCGTATAAGATGAAAGCACCGCAGATATGCTTTGTACGGTGATGAGATTTCGGCTATTTGGCTTGAGCAATGGCTCCAGTGTTGTAACAGTACACCGAAACAAGACCATCCAGGGAAGGTGCCACTCCCAGCTCACCAAGGAACTTTCGCAATCACACAGCTTCCTTCGCCGCATCAGATCCTGCAATGTACTCTGCCTCGCATACAGAGTCCGCCACAGTAGGCTGCTTGTAACTTTTCCAGCAGACAACACCTCCATTCAAGGTAAAGACAAAACCCAACACACTCTTGCTATCATCTTTATCTTACTGGAAACTGGAGTTAGTATACCCCACAAGTTTCAAGTCAGATTCTTCATAAATAAGCCATTGGTCCTTAGTATTTTGTAAATATTTAAGGATGGTTTTTACCACTTTCCAATGAGCTTTACCTGGGTCATACTGGTATCTGCTCACTACACCTAGTGAGTATGCCATGTATGGTCTAGTACATGTCATGGTGTACATGATAGAACCCATTGCTAAAGCATATAAAATTCTACTCATACGCTCTCTCTCCTCAGGAGTTGTTGCACAATTCCTTTTGGAGAGATCAATTCCAGTGCCTATCGGGAGATAGCCCTTCTTGAAATTTTCCATACTGAACCATTTCAGCACAGTGTTGATGTACGTAGACTGGGACAGTCCCAGAAGCCTCTTAGATCTATCTCTATTAATCTTCATACCTAGTGTATAAAAGGCTTCACCCAAGTCCTTCATAGAGAACTGAGATGATAACCAGATCTTTATTCCTTGCAGTGCTGCGATGTCATTCCCGATTAAAAGAATGTCATCCACATACAGCACAAGGAATACAATCACATAACCATTAGCCCATTTAGAAATGCAAGGCTCTTCTCCGTTCCTAACGAAGCCATACGACTTGATACACTTATCAAATCGCATGTTCCAACTCCTGGATGCTTGCTTCAGTCCATAGATGGACATTTGAAGTTGCACACCTTTGACTTGTCTATGGATGTGAACCCTTTAGGTTGTATCATAAACACCTCCTTTTTTAGCTCACCATTCAGGAAAGTTGTTCAGACATCCATTTGCCAGATTTCATAATCAAAGTACGATGCTAAAGCAAGCATAATCCGAATTGATTTGAGCATTGCCACAGGAGAGAACGTCTCGTCATAGTCAATACCATAACGTTGACGATACTCCTTGGTAACCAGATGGGCTTTATAGGTCTCCACCTTTCCGTCTGCGCCCCTTTTTTTCTTGAAAATCCATTTGCACCCAATGGATTTTATCCCTTCAGGTGGATCAACCAATGTCCATACATTATTGATCTCCATGGACTCTATTTCGGATTTCATGGCTCTAGCCATGATTCAGAGTCGGACCTCTACAACATATCTATATAGGTGATCAGATCCTCATTGTTCTTATTGAGTGCAATGGAATCACCGTCCCAGACTAAGAAATCGTAGTATCTGTCCGGTTGGCTCGGTACTCTACCGGGTCTCCTTAATGGTTCTGGAGTGGGCTCTGGGTGTGATCTAATCATAGCCGGTTCTATGTGGTCGCTTAAATGTGTCGGTTCTTCTACTTGTTGAACTTCACTAAGTTCAATCTTAGCGGCTACAGTTCCTTCACCAAGGAACTTTTTTTCCAAAAAGATAGCCCTAAGACCGACGAATAACTTTTGTTCCTCAACTAAGTAAAAGTAATACCCCTTAGACTCTTTCGGATACCCAACAAATAGGCACCGGTCAGACCTAGGTTCAAGTTTGTCCATTTCTAAACGTTTTACATAAGTCGGGCACCCCCAGACCCGAAGATGTGAAAGTGTCGGCTTACATCCAGTCCATATCTCATATGGTGTTTTACTAACGGACTTACTTGGAGCCCTATTCAGAATGTAATAGGCTGATTCTAAAGCATACCCCAAAAAGATACCGGTAAAGAAGCAAAGCCCATCATGGACCAAACCATGTATAACAGGGTTTGATTCCTCCTCTCAGACACTCCATTTAACTGGGGTGTCCCTGGAGGCGTCCACTGAGAGAGAATCCCATTCTCCTCAAGATATGTCAGAAATTTGTCGGAAAGGTATTCACCACCTCGATCGGATCGAAGGATTTTGATACACTTTCCAGTTTGCTTTTCTACTTCACTACGATATCATTTGAACATTTCAAACGACTCAGACTTATGTCTCATCAAGAAGACATAACCGAACCTCGAAAGGTCATTAGTGAAAGTAATGAAATAAACGTACCCACCCCTGGCACTAACATTCATGGATTCACATACATCAGTATATACCAAACTCAGAATTTCTTTGGCTCGTTCACCTTTTCCAGTAAAAGGTGACTTAGTCATTTTTCCAAGAAGACATGACTCAAAGGTTGGAAGTGAACTATATTTACTAAAATTGAGGAGACCCTCGGTTTTCAACGTATTAATCCTGTTCTTGTTGATATGACCTAGCCTATAATGTCATAGTTACGCTTCACTGACATTATCTATTCTAGGGCGTTTGCTAGACGTGTACATTACACTAACAGGTCGCGATAGTATATAGATGCCATCACGCATTTGTCCATTCAAAATTACAGAGCCATTCAAAATGATTTTGTAAATGTCATTCTTTATTAATAGTTCATAACCATACATGGCCAACTGGCCTACAGAAATGACATTCAAAATGAAAGAAGGACAAAAATGATATTCATTCAAAATGATAGTACATGACTCAAAAACTAGTTTAAGGACTCCTAACGCTAGAACTGGAACTCGGCTTCCATTTTTTACATTCAAGAACCTCTCGCCATCCTCGAATCTTCTACTAACTTGAAGTTTCTGCAAAGAATTGCAAATATGAATTGGACTTCCTGTATCCAATACCCAGTTAGTAGTATCGCAAACAGAGAAACTATAAGGTGTTATCTTATAAATACCTTGTCCAGGACCATCCTGCAGCTTTCTCTTCTTGGACCTGTTCGGATCAAGGGACGCAATATAAAGAGGATAGTTCCTCTTCCAGTGTCCCTGCTTCTTGCAGAAGAAGTACTCTGCATGACTCTGATCAGCCTTCACTTTCTTGGCCTGAATGGGCCTAGAAGCACTAAGCACCTTTTTTTCTTTATTCTTCTTCTTCCATTTCTTAAAGGGACGACGCCCTCCCGAAGAACCTCCCACTAGATTCACCATCCCTTTATTCAACTGGTTGTCTTTCTCAAAAGTCTGCAGTAACCCCAACAGACCGTGGTAGTTAACTGCAGAGTTGTTCATTCTATAATGATCGAGAAAGTCTAGATAAGAGGAGGGGAGAGAATTCAAAATCTCATCTTTCCCAAGCTATTCATGCAAGGGACAGCCGAGCTTGCCTAGGTGCTCAATCATCTCGATTATGTACAATACATGATCATGATGGGAATTCTCCTATGGTGCCGTAATCATGCAACATGCAGAAGTGAATTTCAAAACAAAATTCTAAGCATGAAACCCTAATATGACTAGAAAACCCTAATTCCCAGGAACCCCTTATGCAATACCAATCAATGAAACATAAATAAAGTCAGAATACATACCTGGATCGTTGAAATCCAATCTTTCTCACGAGGCTCACAAGTGCAAGCCCTCCAATGGTGATCTACACGAGAATGATACCAAGGAAGAATCCCTACCAGGGTTGCTTGCTTCAACAGGACTCTTTTGTCAGCCTTTTGACCTTTGACCACTGTAGGACACCCTGTCCTACTGTAGGACTCTCTGGACACAGTCCTAAACCACTCTTGGTTTTAGGACAACCCTCCTCTATGACCCCTTAGGCTTATGTCCTAAAACTAAGCCTTGTCCTAGTAGAAAAGACTTTGTCTTAACAAGACAGGTCTTGTCCTAAAGTAAGAAGGAGGGAGGGAGAAGTGGAAGAACACTCAGAATATCTCCATTTTTTTACAGTGAAAAGAAAAAGATCTGAAACTCATATCACCAACCCTATTTATAGTTTTAAGAAGGGCATGTGATATATCCTCCAACAGGTTATCATATATGATTTTTCAAGACTGAAAAATCATATCCAATATGTCTCCACATGCACCAAAAGACATATTAGCATCCATCCATTTTCTTAGACAATCTGTGACTTGCCACATGGCAAGTACCGGTCCCTAGGATGCCAAGAGGTGTCTCTTCAATCTTCAAACACCGGAGAATATAAAGAGTCCTGAAAGCAGAAGGACTCTGCTTCAGGGTGCGCGCCACATGAAGAGACGCGTCTCTTCATGCGCGCTTTTGCTTCCATCCATTTTTCACGCCCTTTCAAAAAGCCTTGACTGGTCAAATATATCCAAAAGGCATAGGATAAGATGAGAAGGCACCCACTGAAATGAAACACTCAAGTGTTTCATTTGCAGAAGGACTTTTGTCCTTCTGTGCGCACCTTCATTCCCGCGCGCGCCAAGAGGTGCTAAGAAATCCTTTATGTTGTGGTCAACTTTATCTACACCCCATGCAACCTTTGACTAGTCAAAGCATATGCAATATGGGTGTCAAAAGAAAGAGCATTAAATCCTCTTTCCATTCATATAAAAATATTTTAGATCAAAGGACTATAGACTCTTCTAGGCCTTTTTGAATGCCAAGGTATCATTTTGGCATCTAGAGTCCCAACTCAAATGGACTCTTCAATAAAACGACCAAAAGTTCAAAATCAAATCAGATCAAGCTCTGATTTGGCTATCCCTACTTATGACTCAACCTAATTTAGGTTTTCCTTAATTAGGTTAGCCCAATTAGCAAGCAACCGGATCCAATCTAATTGGGTTAGGAATTGGGTTAGCCTACATATGCTAGTATGCAATATGGCTAACCCATTAGGATCCCATGACCCTAATTAAACCATGAGTAACTTCCTTGGCCTGCTCTCTATTGTGTGTGACCTATTGGATTCCACATCTAGCCAGCAGTAGATTTAGGTTTGAGCCGATTCGATCCGATCGAACCCGATTGACCTAATTAGGTCAAATCGGCTCACCTAATTGTCCAATTCGAATCACACATCGAATTGACTCATGAAACCAATCTAATTAGTTCATGAAAACCCACAAGACAAGATTGACATCTAGTAATGTGTCATGCCTACCCGGAAGATGAGAAATTTGATAAAAATTATCAAAATATCCTTCAGTAGTAAGTTACTGTGCAATTCAATTTTTTGATCTCCCATTATCCCGATTAAGTGATGGGTATAGATAAATGTCAAATCCTAACACTTAATCATATCGAATCTTAGCTCGATCATGAGGACTCAACTGATGACTGATTAGAAGCCACTTCTAATCTCATCCTACTTTGCAAAGATTCCTTGAGTCACTCATCGAAGAGATTACATGGAATAACATATCCTCTTACCAGGATTGATCAATTCCTTGTTGGTCCACTCATATCCTTTGTACACCTTCCACCATACCTAGAACACCCCGTACATGTCGCAATCCCATGAATGAGTATGAACCAAAGTATGGCTTAGTGTGCACAAGGAACCATGGTGACCTCAGGTCTAAAGATCATATGCACAACTTCTACTCTGGGACCTATCTTTTGACAAAGAGTAAGACTTCCATAAGTTAGTCCCGGTGCGGTTCAGTTCAGTGTACTCATAACCTAATGAGCACCCTTATCCATGTATTAGTGTCTCTACACAAGTGGCTGTGAGACCAACCACCCTCATCAACTGAGCATACATAGGATAAGCTAGTCTTACCGGATTCATCGATCCCCGAATCGATGGTCCAATGACTAGGAACATTCTAGATTAGGGTTTATAGGAATTAGGTCTCACTGTTATTTTATCATAACCCTAATTCCATTGCTCTACTCTATGGGGTTCATCATAGTCAAAAATATGACACAGCAGTATATGATGAATCAAATGCCTTTATTATAAATAATGATGTCATATATGAGTTGAAAGTTTACAAAAAGGCCCAAACAATGATTGGCTCTTAGGGCATTTTTCTATCAGATCAGTGACCAAGGCTCCATCATGCATCCGCGCGTTGTAGATAGCACAGGAGACCCTGTACCTCTCAACATCATCTGGTATTCCGAAAGACTCCTTCAACTTTTGAAGGATTTCTTCCTGCTGGGCTTCCTCGAATTTGCGACTGAACTCATCGTTCATCACAGCCAACATGATGCATCGGACAGTGGTCCTGTTAGAGAGCCACTTCTGATAAATGTCTCTGACCAAACCTCGAGCATTTGTGATAGGGATCTTAGGTACCGGATCCGATATCACATATAGGATCCGTTCGTACTCCAAGACAATCCTGAGCTTTCGATACCGGCTATCGAAGTTGGGTCCATTAAGCTTCTTGTTGTCGAGAAGAGACCGGAGTGACAGGTTGGAAGACATCTGAAAGGAAAATCAAGACTAATTAGTGTATATAAATTATTAACCTAAAGATATGGAGTTAAGTCTAAAGGTCCCTCCCATTATTTTGCTCAGATTGGTAGCCTCTACCTCCAATCAAAGGAATTACTTTAATTCCTTAGCAGGTACTAGAGTCCAATAGACAACACATGAGCCCGACTTTGGCCGGCCCACCCATGCATGTCTAAAGGTAGGTTCCTTAACCGATTACTTCTCTAAATAACCTCTAGTAATTGGATTTTGCCCCAAGGAGCACTTCAATCAGCCTTTGGACCTCCTATTGAAGGTCCTAGTTAGGCCCAACCATTAACATGACAAAATTCAATACTTCTAACTTATAAATGGTCAAGCCTGACTTTGGCCGGTCCACCTGACCACCGTTAAGAGAGTGGCACTGAGCCATCATATTAGGAACAGCAATTCCAGTAGCCCGATGAACACCCGATCTTTGGATCTGCTGATGAACACCCAACTAATGGACACACTACTATCCCACTTAATGGGAGGCTAGAACTTGGCTATCTCTATAACTTTATCCTTTTAAGGACCTAATAATTTAGAGGATTTTAAATAATATGACAAATGAAGAGATGAGAAGACATGGATCAACCTCCCTGTTACCCAGAGAGCAACCCAAGAGGGGGGTGAATTGGGTCTCTAAAAATTTAAAGCTAAGTTTGATAAAACAAGTAGCAAACTTCACAAGACAAGATATGCAATTCAATTCAATAAGGTACTAAAATTAAAGTGCAATGCTCTAATCTAAAAGTGCAGCGAAAATTAAAAGCAATAAGCAATAAAGTAAAGAGCAAGAAGGGAGAGAACAAGCGATCACAAACACAATAATCTATAGTGGTTCGGTGCCAACAATGCACCGACATCCACTTTCCAAGATTCTCTTGAAAATTCATTATAATCCAATGATTATAGTCGATTAGTTTTCTGGGCTCACTAATCAAAACCTGAATTATTTTTATAAGGCTCACAAGTCACAACCTCACTTGGTTTTACGGGCTAACCAAGAACCTAATTGGTTTTCACAAGGCTAACCAAAAACCTCACTTGGTTTTCTAATAGGCTAACCAATAACCTTTACAAGATAAAAGATGGAGAAATAAATAACCAATGTAAGCTTTCAATAAAAAGCAAATAAGTCGATATAGCTCGATGTAGTGTTGCTTTGCTCTTGTTGAAGCCTTTTGAATGTCCAAGATTGAATGATCTTCAATGCACTTGATAGCTTTGAATGCTTGGAAGGCTTCCCTTTGCTTGAGAGTGGTTGAGCTTTGAATGAATAGGAGTTAAGGCTCTTCTCTCTTCTATTCTCTTTAAACTCTTTTTAGATATTCAATATATTTTTCTTGATTTGATTTGGAGCCTTTATATATCTTTCCAAGGTCCCAAAATTGAAATCTAGCCGTTATACTTGGAAAACTAGCCGTTGGAGGGTATTTAGGAGAGTTCTGTGCTTGAAAAAACTAGCCGTTACTGTTGTCAGAACTTCATGTGTCGACACTTCCTCTTCATGTGCCAACACATTAGGTTGATACATGTTATTCTTGAGTTGACACAAGTTCAAAATGTTCCATTCAGATTCTCTAAGAAAATCAGCTAAGTCGACACATTCTCAGTTGAGTCGATACATTGAGTCGACATATTAGGTCCGTGTGTCGATACATCAACTGTTCCTTCAACTTCTGCAAGTTCTGTGGTTTGAAATTCTCAGGCGATGTGTTGATCCATGTGTTGACACCTTGAGTCGACACATAAGGTCTATGTGTCGATACATCATCTGTACTATTTGAAATTTTGCTGCATGCCGGTCTGAGTCGACACACCATCTTCATATGTCGACACATCATGTCATGTATCGACCCTTGAGTTGACACATCATCAAAAAAAGGTGCAGAAATTACTGAACTTGTGCTGGAACATATTTTCATTTGCCTTAGTCATCCATTCAACCAACTCTTTGAGTGTCCAAGTCTTGTTTTGTTCATTCATTCCATTCAAACTTGGTTCTTCAACACAATTGGACTTCTTTAAATTTTATGAGCACCCTTTCAATGAAAACACACTTAAAGCAAATCATTAGTCCTCAAATTATACTTAACTGTTTTACTTATCATCAAAATCAATTAGTGGAGTCAACAATCTCTCCTTTTTTGATGATGACAAAACCCTTAAGTATAAATTGCTTTAAAAGTAAAGCTTTAAGAGAATTGATCAAGATATACAATATTGAAAGCATTAAGTATCAATTATTACTTAAAAATATAATCATTCAAAATATAGGTGATTTAATTTGAGCTTGTTTCAAAGATAGAGAGTATCAGAACTTAGCCAAAACTTTGATATTTATTTAAATGCAATAAGAACATGTATCATGATACTCTTACAATGAAAGTTTTAGCAATTAACAAAGCTCCCCTTGAATTAATGATTCATAACAAAATTTGAGAGAATCTTTTCAAAAACATTGAAAGAGGAATTTTGAGAATCAAATTTACTTTGACAAAAGGTGAAGCTCCCCCTTTCATAAATTCATGTTTTCAAAAAAAGTTACTCCCCTTTAGTTTGGAGAAGTAAACACATTTATACTTAAATAACATCATGAATTACTCCCCTTTTTGTTATCATTAAAAAGGTAGGAATTAAGGGAAATGAATTAAACAAGACAAAGTATAGTCATTGAATGTATAAAAGCAATTCAAGACATCAAAGATATAGAAATAAGAAAACACAATGTTTTTCATATATGTCAGGAACTTGTACATCAGGTACACAACAAAGATAAAAGTACATGTAAGCATGAAAGTAAACTATCTATAAATATAAAACTATCAAGAAATACATCAATATCCTAATCCTCATCCATCGAGTCATCAGAAGATGAGCCGATCTCGATCGGTCCAGTATCAATAAAAGCTCAAGCTCGCGACCATCGTGGTCGAAGATCTCGAAGTCTGGTCCTGGTCGGCTGAGGAGGGGTACGGCGTCTACGTCCTCTACAACGAATATAGGTCCGACCTCTGGCTGAAGCAGTAGAGGTAGAAGCTACGTCCTCCGCAGGAACTGAACTAATCGGGCGAATCATCTCAGCAATAGTTGGAGCAGGAGTACGATCAAAAGTGGGACATGAATCGATATGCTGAAAGCCGGGTGTATAGAATCCAAGCTCTCGAATGACTGATGAAGTATGAAGGGTAGGACTATCAAAAGTAGGTCTAACAGCTGATGATACAGGTGTATCAAGAACAATAGTATCAGCTATAGAAAGTATCGGTGTATGTATAATAGATGTATCAAGTGTGGGTGTCTGAATGATAGGTGTATGAATGTTAGGAGAATCAATAGTAGGTAAATTAGTAACAGGTAGGTCAACAATAGGACTAAGAATAGGAATCAGAACTGGAACTGAAGTGTGATCAAGTGATTTGGAAGGAGAGGATGGATCAGGTATCGGAGCAGGTGAGAAGGATGGATCAACAGGTCTCGCAGCCACATCATCCATCACCTCCATAACTGGCTCTGACATAAGATCATCAATATCAAACTGGTCGGAGTCAGTCATCTCATCTCCATCAATATCTCCAATAATAGTATCTCCAACTCCACTCCAATAGTAGTATCAGCACCAGTATCAATATCACCAATGTTATCAGCTGGTGCTGGAGCAGGTACATCAACAGGAACAGGAACTGTGTCTGCAGCAGGAGCACTCGTAGAAGCTCTGGACAATGCTGAGAGAATAGCCAAAATACCATCACGAAGATCAATGTGTCTCTCTCTTGTCTCAACAATAAAGACATCTAGAGGCTGCCTCACGATGAAAACATCGATCTCTATGCATCTGACTCTGTTCTCTAGAGTATCTAAAATACCAGGAGTCTCCGTCTGCTCTGGCTGTGGCTGTGGTTGGGCAGATGTAGAAGGATCTGACTGAGCTGGCTATGTTGTCGTCTCAGGCAGTGTCTCGCTCGGTCTAGCCTCACCAGAAAAAATCCGCTCCTCCTTTGCCCTATCTTCATCAATGTCAGTTGCATCCTCGGCTTGTCCTGATGTCCTCCGTGTCCGCTGGCCTCGGACTAAGTGATAACCCATGCGATGCAATGACCTGATGTCATAAACATCAGTATGGATCAAAGTACGATAAGGCTCATCCTGGAAGCTGACTCCGTACTCTCTGAATAGTACTATCAAACCCATGCCATACGGCAAGTAGAGCCACTGACTAGAAGCCGCCTTAGTAATTTGAAAGATCATCAGAATAGGAAGACAAATCGGCGTCCGTTGAATCAGGGAGACCATCACGAGCAGCTTTCGCTCGGCAATGTAGTCAAATCGACTGGTCTTCGGCAGAAGAATCTGGGCAACTATGTGATGTAGCAGTCTAATCTCCGTAGATAGTCTTGAAGCAGGAACAGTGGCTCCCTCTGGTAAGATATCAGACTCAAAAATACACCGAAGCCCACTAACTCTGTCCAACAGACTATCCATAACTGACCAGTCATGAGTATATCCCATACCCTGCTCAGAATCTCTGCTGAAATAGGAATATCCCGTCCCCTGACCTGAGCAATCCAGCCATCTGATCCATGAGCAAGTGATCCGTAGAACTCTCTCATCAGCCCAGGATAGTATCTCTCACTGAGCGGACAGAAGGATGCCAAACCAGCATGCCAGATCCACTCTCCTATTCGAAAATGTTGCTGGTCCAAGAAAGAGAAGTCCACTCGGCATCCTCTAACCACTGTCTTGGAGCTCATCCGATTAGAAGGTGCAAACAACTGTCATGCTGGCGGATCCGGAGCTCTAGACTCGTGTCGTGCCTTCGTTCTCCGCTCTTTTTTATGCTGTGACTGACGCGGTCGGCGAACAACTTGTTTGCAAGGATCCATTGTCAATAATCAAGGTTTAGGCAAGGTTTTTGGTGGAAATACAGAGTTTCTAGGGTTTAGGAGCTAAAACCTAAGAATATTTCCAACAAAAATGGCTACCAAAGTCTCAAATCCAAGAAATCCATGGCTAAAAACCAAGAAATGGAAGGATGAATAGTATGGATACCTGGAAACGAGGTGTCAGCTCGGAGGAGAATGAATTTTGGGGGAAAAACGGTTTGGAAACCCTTAAAATCTCAGTTTCCCATCGGGCATGTGTCGACTCACGCATGTATCGACACATGATGTGTCAACTCATGATGTGTCGACACATCGACTTAAAAACTAGAAAAATTGGAATTTCACTGAATGATCAAAATCAATTGAAGTAACATGTATATGGAGTTAAATCATCAATGATTAATCACGATTTATCAAAAATAAGGTTGAATAGATCTAATTTGAGTCAAATTTGAAGAAAAGATTTAATCAAAGGGATTGATGATCCCGAGCTCTCTTCTAATCATACAGAATTGATCTTCCAAGAGAGGTTTAGTTAAAATATCAGCTAATTGAAATTCAGTACATATAAATTCAAGCAAAATATCATTGTTTTCAACATGATCTCTAATAAAGTGATGTTTAATTTCAATGTACTTGCTCCTAGAGTATTGAATAGGATTTTTAGTCAAGCAAATAGTACTGGTATTTTCACATTTGATAGGAGTTCTAGCTAACTTGATTCCAAAGTCTTCAAGTTGTTGCTTAATCCACAATATTTGAGCACAACAACTTCCTGCTGCAATATACTCAGCCTCAGCTGTGGATAGTGCAACTGAAGTTTGTTTTTTGCTATACCATGAGATTAAGTTAATCCTAAGAAATTGGCAAGTTCTACTAGTACTCTTTCTATCTAATCTACAACCAGCAAAGTCCGCATCAGAATATCCAATCAATTCAGTAGAAGAATTTCTAGCATACCATAAACCAATACTGATAGTACCAGACATATATCTAATAATGCGCTTAACAGCCATAAGATGTGTTTCCTTAGGTTCAGACTGATATCTAGCACACATGCAAAAACTGAACATAATATCTGGTCTACTAGCAGTAAGATACAGTAAAGAGCCTATCATGCCTCTATATAATTTTGATCCATAGATTTACCATTTTCATCTTTATCTAGTTTACATGAGGGGCTCATAGGCGTACCTATTGACTTAGTAGTCTCCATCCCAAACTTTTTGATAATTTCTCTTGTGTACTTAGGTTAGTTGATGAAGTTACCTTCTGAAGTTTGCTTGATTTGGAGTCCGAGAAAGAAGTTAAGTTCTCCCATCATGCTCATCTCGAACTCACCCTGCATAAGCTTAGCAAACTCTTGACAAAGAGTTTTATTAGTAACACTGAAAATGATGTCATCAATATATATTTGTACTACCAATAAATCATTGTCTTTCATTTTCAAAAATAATGTTTTGTCAACATTTCCTCTAGAAAATTCATTTTCAATAAGAAATTTGCTTAACCTTTCATACCATACTCTAGGTGCTTGCTTTAATCCATAAAGTGCTTTGTGCAATTTGAAAACATGATCAAGATGTGCATGATTTTCAAATCCGAGTGGTTGTTCAACAAAAATTTTTTCATTTATAAAACCATTTAAGAAAGCACTCTTAATATCCATTTGAAATAATTTGAAGTTTATGAAACATGCAAAAGCTAACAATAGTCTAATTGCTTCAAGTCTAGCAACAGGAGCAAAGGTTTTATCAAAGTCAATCCCTTCCTCCTGATTGTAGCCTTTAGCAACTAGCCTAGCTTTATTTCTAATGACAAAACCATTTTCATCTAATTTATTTCTAAATACCCATTTAGTACCAATAATTAAAACATTAGATGGTCTTTCTACAAGTGTCCAAATATTTTTCTATCAAATTGTATTAGTTCTTCTTGCATAGCATTGATCCAATTAGAGTCTTTTTTATCTTCTTCGAAACATTTAAGTTCTACTTGAGATACAAAAGCTATGTAATCACATTCATTTCTAATATAAGCTCGAGTTCTTACCCCCTTAGATGGATCACCTAAGATTAATTCCTTAGGGTGTCCATGAGCATACCTCCACTCCTTAGGTAGATCATGATGTACTAGAGTGTCATCTTCTTTCTCATCCTTGTCCTGATTCTCTTCATTTGGTTGAGCTTGATCATCCAATGTCAGCTTCTGAAGTTTATCAGCACCTGCACATTCATTAAATTTATCCTCTTTTCTCGAGAACTTGTTAGAACATTCTTCAAATATAACATGTACTGACTCTTCTACAACTAAAGTCCGTTTGTTAAATACTCTGTATGCTCTGCTTGATATAGAGTATCCTAAGAAGATACCTTCATCAGACTTGGCATCGAACTTTCCTAGATGATCTTTTTCATTGTTCAAAATAAAACTTTTACAACCAAAAACTCGAAAATATTTCAAAGTTTGTTTTCTTTGGTTCCAAAGCTCATATGGAGTTTTCTTTGAAATAGGGCATATCAAAACTCGATTCAAAACATAACAGGCTGTATTTATAGCTTTAGCGCAAAAATACCTTGGCAAATTGTTTTCACAAAGCATAATGCATGCCATTTTTTCTAAAGTACGATTTTTTCTTTCTACTACCCCATTCTGCTGAGATGTCCTAGGTGCAGAAAAATTGTGTTCTATGTCTTTTTCATTACAAAAGTTTTCAAAATCTTGATTTTCAAATTCGGTTCCATGATCACTATGAATACAAACGACTGAAACACCTTTTTCGTTTGAAACTTTTCTATAAAACTTTATGAATACGGAAAAAGATTCATCTTTTTGTGTTAAAAAGAAAATCCAAGTAAATCTCGAAAAGTCATCCACAATAACTAATCCATATCTCTTGCCTCATACACTTGATGTTCTAGTTGGTCCAAAGAGATCCATATGGAGTAGTTCAAGTGGTCTGCTAGTAGTTATAAATCCTTTTGGTTTAAAAGAAGTTTTGACTTGTTTTCCAAATTGACATGCTTGGCAAATTCTATCTTTTTCAAAACTGATTTCAGGTAAATCTCTAACTAATTTTTTTTTGCAGAGTTTTGAAATAAGGTACATACTAGCATGCCCTAACCTTCTATGCCACAACCAACTAGTCTCTTCTTTGGTAGAATTCATTGCAATAAGGCATTATCCACTAGGTAAAGATAGATCATCAAGATCTACAAGATAAATATTTCATGCCTTTTTTCAATGAATTGTACTCCATTTAAATCTGGACTAGAAATCATGCAATATGATGATTTGAAAACTACTTGAAAACCTGTATCGCAAAACTGACTAATACTTAAGAGATTATGCTTTAAACCATCTACTAGAAGTACATTACTAATATTATTAGAAGGAGTTATGTGAACCTTACCAATTTCAATGATTTTACCTTTACCATTATCACCAAAGGTCACACTCCCTCAATTCAAAGCTTCAAGAGAAGTGAATTGCTTCACATCTTCAGTCATGTGCCTTGAGCAACCACTATCAAGATACCAAATTCGTTTGTTTTCCATGGTTGCAAGACACACCTGCAATAAGATTAAGCTTTATTTTTAGGTACCCAAGCTAACTTGGGTCCTTTCGGGTTAGCATTCAAAATAGTTCCTTTTGGAACCCACACATTACCAAAAGATATGATTTTTCTAAAATTGCATTGATATGATTTATGACCTAATTTGTTGCAAGTAAAACAAGTGATACTGGATGATAAAGGCACAAAAAAGTTTTTGAAATACTTTTGTTGCTTTTAGGGTTTATATCTTAAACCTGCCTTGTTGAAAAATGCACTTTGATTATTTAAAAATAAATTCAGCTTTTCTGAACTAAAGGTGAACTTATCAACAAAAGTTTTGATTTTCTCATGTTCATTTTTGTATTTTTCATTTTCAAGTTCCAAATCCTTGTTTTTCTTTAAAAAATCATTATTAGAAACAACATGTTTAGGTCTTTTTAGAACTTCATTTTTCATAGCTAAAGCATTATTCTTCTTTTCCAAAACATCTAGCTTAGTTTTCAAAGAACTAACATCATTAAGTAAAGAATTATTTTCTAATGAGAAACTATTTGCATGCTTTTTTAATTTCTTATTTTCAAATAATACTAACTTATAATCATGCATCAATTCTTCAAAAGCACTTCTAAGCTCATTAAAAGTAAAATCAACTTCAGAGTCGGAACATACCTCTTCGTTATCCTGATGTGCCATGAAGCAGAGATTTGTAATTTCTGTCTACTCTTCTTCTGAACTAGAGTCTTCACTATCACTCCACGTGGCCATCATTGCTTTCTTTCTTAGTTTCTTCCTTGATTTTTTGAGAAGAGGATAATCAAATTTGTAGTGCCTGGGCTTCTTGTACTCGAAGCATATAGGTACTTCTTTCTCCTTTTCTTTTTCTTTCTCTTTTTCTTTTTCCTTTCCCTTTTCCTTGGATTGAAATTTCTTTTTGTAGGAAAACTTCCTCCTCTTCTTGAATCTTCTAAATTTTCGGGCAAGGAGGGCTTCTTCACCTTCTTCTTCTTCATCATCATTGGACTCATCAATCGAGGATTCTTCTTGAACATTTGATTTAAAAGTGATCCCCTTCTTCTTTTTATCCAAGTCCATTGATTTCTGTTTCAAGTTAAGATCATAGGTCATGAGTGATCCTACTAGCTGCTCAAGTGGAAGCTTGTCTATATCTTTTGCCTCTTGAATTACGATCACCTTTGGATCCCACGATATCGGTAGTGACCTAAGAATTTTATTCACAAGATCAGCATTAGATATGACTTTACCAAGACTCCTCGTAGCATTTACAATATTTGTAAAACGAGTATACATATCAGTAATAGATTCATTTGGTTCCATTCGGAACATCTCATATGTGTGCACTAACATATTGACCTTAGTGTTCTTCACTTGATCGGTACCCTCGTGGATAATTTCAAGTGTGTCCCATATTTCTTTGACGGACATGCATGTAGATATCCTATTGAACTCACTAGGATTTAATGCACAATACAAGAGATTCATTGCCTTGTCATTAATATCGGATTGTTTAATATCATTTTCATCCCAATCCTCTTCAAGTTTTGGGATGGAAACACCATTAACCACCATCGAAGGAATATGAGGACCTTTATCAACTACTTTCCACAAATTGTAATCTATAGAATGCATATAAATTATCATCCTAGTTTTTCAATAAGTGTAATTTGCACCATTGAAAAATAGAGGTCTGTTTGAGGCTTGTCCCTCAACTACACTAGTATCAATTGTGGTTGTCAAAGATCTTTACTCAAGGCGGTAAAGCCTATATACTGAGAACAAAGCTCTGATACCACTTGTTGCCCAGAGAGCAACCCAAGAGGGAGGGTGAATTGGGTTTCTAAAAAATTTAAAGCTAAGCTTGATAAAACAAGTAGCAAACTTCACAAGATAAGATATGCAATTCAATTCAACAAGGTACTAAAATTAAAGTGCAATGTTCTAATGTAAAAGTGCAGCGGAAATTAAAAGCAATAAACAATAAAGTAAAGAGCAAGGAGGTTGAGAACAAGCAATCACAAACACAATAATCTATAGTGGTTCAGTGCCAATAATGCACCTACATCCACTCCCCAAGATCTCCTTGGAAATTCATTATAATCCAATGATTACAGTCGATTAGTTTTCTAGGCTCACTAATTAAAACCCGACTTATTTTTACAAAGCTCACAAGTCATAACCTCACTTGGTTTTATGGGCTAACCAAGAACCTAATTGGTTTTCACAAGGTTAACCAAAAATCTCACTTGGTTTTCTAATAGGCTAACCAATAACCTTTACAAGATAAAAGATGGAGAAATAAAGAACCAATGTAAGCTTTCAATAAAAAGCAAATAAGTCGATGTAGCTTGATGTAGTGTTGCTTTGCTCTTATTGAAGCCTTTTGAATGCCCAAGATTAAATGATCTTCAATGCACTTGATAGCTTTGAATGCTTGGAAGGCTTCCTTTTACTTGAGAGTGGTTGAGCTTTGAATGAATAGGAGTTAATGCTCTTCTCTCTTCTTTTCTCTTTAAAATCTTTTTGGATATTCAATATATTTTTTCTTGATTTGATTTGGAGCCTTTATATATCTTCCCAAGCTCCCAAAATTGAAATCTAGCTGCTATACTTGAAAAACTAGCCGTTGGAGGGCATTTAGAAAAGTTCTGCGCTTGAAAAAACTAGCCGTTACTATTGTCAGAACTCCATGTGTCGACATTTCCTCTTCATGTGTCGACACATTAGGTCGACACATGTTATTCTTGAGTCGATACAAGTTCAAAATGTTCCATTCAGATTCTCTGAAAAAATCAGCTGAGTTGACACATTCTCAATTGAGTCTATATATCGAGTTGACACATTAGGTCCGTGCATCGATACATCAACTGTTCCTTCAACTTCTGCAAGTTCTGTGGCTTGAAATTCTCAGGCGATGTATTGATCCATGTATTGACACTTTGAGTCGGTATATAAGGTCCATGTGTCGACACATCATCTGTGCCATTTGAAATTTCGCTGCGTGCCGGTCTAAGTCGATACACCATCCTCATGTGTTGACACATCATGTCATGTGTCGACACCTTGAGTTGACACATCATCAAAAAAGGGTACAGAAATTGCTGAACTTATGTTAGAATATGTTTTCATTTGCCTTAGTCATCCATTCAACCAATTCTTTGAGAGTCCATGTCTTGTTTTGTTCATTCATTCCATTTAAACTTGGTTCTTCAATACAATTGAACTTCTTCAAATTTTATGAGCATCATTTCAATGAAAACACACTTAAAGCAAATCATTAGTCCTCAAATTATACTTAACTATTTTGCTTATCATCAAAATCAATTAGTGGAGTCAACACTCCCACTGACTAAATCAGCAAACAAAGAGGGTTACACATAACTAATGATCCATTGGCACCTAAAATCAGTCAAGACTGATTAACCTAGGGTGACAAGGGTTAACACGAGTCAATGAGCTATCTAATCAATCCTGATTGACCAAATTGGTTAGGTAAGTGAGATCATGGGTTGGGTTCTGCCATTAACTATCTTGCCTAGACACCAACAGAGTTGGCCAGGTAAGAGGTAGCCCCAAAGAATCATGATCACAATACCAAACTTACCTCGACACCAATCGGTTCTTCAGACTCAATTAGACTAGCCTAGAGACTCGGGCTTTCACTGAGCCACAAATTAGATCTATTTAGATTATGGACTAATCAATCTAACTATTAGATAGATCTAGAGAAGAAATCCTAACTCTACTTTTGATTAGATTAGTTCTCTAACTTGTCCAATGAATCTAAACTTAGGTCTAACACAATCAAGGACCTAATAGAAGCTAACCCATGACCCTTAAGGTTTATTGAAATGACTTAAGATTTTTGAATCATATTCCTAGAGTTCTTAGTCAATTTTAATTCAAAATTAAGTTTAATGGCCTTAAATAAATCAAAATAATTTTAATTTGTCATGTAAAATAAATTTACAACAAATTCAAAATTTAAATTCACTGTTTTCAGCATTTTCTGTAGCCAAGTGTCGACACTTCAAGAGCAAGTGTCGACTCAAGGCCTGAGACAGGGAATAGAAAATAGAACATGTTTTCTGGCACGCCTCAAGTGTCGACACTTCAAGGATCAAGTGTCGACACTTCAAGCTCAAGTGTCGACACTTCAAGGACAAGTGTAGACACTCCAGCCTGTCTCAAAACAAAAATAGAAACCATATCTCAGGAAATTTTCTACGAGCCGACACTTCAAAGGCCAAGTGTCGACTCATAGCCTGAGACAAAGAAAAAATAGTGATTTTAAATCCAATGTTTCTCCAAACATTCAATCAAAATCGATCAATAAAAACTTTTAGATCTTATCTAAAGTCGTTTTATGATCATGTCATTAGATTTAAACATTTTTAACCTACAAATTACTTTCTTCTTATTTTCTTTTTCATGAGCCTATCACAGTGGTACCCCTACATGCCATAGAAGATCCCATTGAATGGGAAGAAAGGGTCTTGCAGCCCTACTTCTCTCCTATGACCGGACGGCCTGGTGAAGCACTTAATCCAAGTACTTAAGAAGAAAGGAGATGTTAATAATAAGCATGCTAGCATTATTATACTACAAAATGAACCTGACTTTGATACCATTGAAGGTGAAAACACCTACACCTAGCATACATCATGCCAGAAAAATAGGGCATAGAATATGCATTTTAAAACTATTTTAAAATTTGCACAGCAGAAGGCACGGTAGATAGATCTAAATGATCTATCGATCTGCCCACAACAGAACCTATCATAATAATGTAGCATGCATATAACATTAAAAACAACAGAAGAACATAAATAAAGGTCATACCTCTATACCTCTGAGAGTGCAGGAGAGAAGCAGTGAAGGGTAGTGAGAAAAAAGGCGCTTGAGCCACACTCGCATCTGGCCTCTATAGGATGTCCATACCTGGGCTCGACTCTGATCAACTCTCTTGGAGTGCTAGCTCTTCGGGATCTGTGGGCTATACTCCTTCTTCCAAGAATACTAGAATGAGAGTAGGAACCCCTTCCCAAACCTTTCCTAATACCTAGCTTGATCGCTAGGTGGCTCATACTCAATCCCTACACCTTTCACAAAACCCTTCTTCTTCCTCTCTTTTCTTTATGTTGTAACCCCACCAACCACTACAAAGACCTCTATTTATAGGAGCTACCATGAGAGGGAGAAGATGGAAGGAGGAGAGATGGGGGAGAGGATCAAGGCCATTCCAAATGGGTCCAACCCATTAAGATAAGTATGACATTCATACCATAAAGCCTTGGAGACAAAACTGGTTTGAATTCGAAATTCAAATAAGGTCAAAACCTGTCCAAAAATCCTCCATGAAATCCTTCCAAATTTCTGCTCATCATAGGAAGTGTCGACACTTGAAAATGGCCAAGTGTCGATACTTCACCAAGTGTTGACACCTATAAAAATCCAAGTGTCGACACTTGGAGCAAAGTCAACCATATTGACTTCAGGTGATGGAAAACAATTCTCAATCATTGATTTGCCCAAAAGATCAGATAGAAATCCTCTATGGTGTGTGACCCCATAGGTTCGAACACTAAACCGGTAGCATTGGAACATTTCCAATACCAGTCAAAGTCCTCATCTAGCAATGATACATGACGTCCGGATAGGTCGAAGATGCAGAGCACCTCAAAAGAACCTCTGGCATATGGTCACCGCATAATTCATCCCTTTGACCTTACAATGCTCAGGATGACCTAGGGTTAGACTGCCAACCCTAATTTGGTCTATCCAGATCATGTCTCAACCTCATAAGTTTTGTGACTCCTCATAAGAACTACCCTGGCCAAGATTTTGCTGAATTGAGACATAGTGAGTCATTCACTCCAAACTATTTGGAGAGGTCAATTCTATCTTGATCCACCACCGCTTCATAAGTACTTGACTGTACCTAGAAACCTTCCATCACTGGATTAGAAATCCAGGTAGTCCAGCACCAAAGTACAATGAGTTGCTTGCAAGCTGCCATGGTGATGTCAAGTATGAGGGACACATATATCCATATCCTTTCACAAGCAATCCTTTGGCAGAAGGGAGCTCCGCAGATGGTCACGTTTAGTAAAATGTCATACACTTCACTTGTATGCCATACCAGTGTCTCCACACTCCTTGGTTAAGAGGACAACCAACAAATGTAACATACAACAACCTATACTTGATACATCGTCGTCCTATAGCAATGTATCATTTGGTTGTGAACTAGTTTAAGAACTACTTGATATATTCTTTCTATATCAAACAATGTAGTTCTAAGGGCTCCATCATACAAGAGTTCATTACAGAAAAATATAAAATGATGGACAGCCAAAAATAAATAACTTTTATTTGTTATTAAAAATTTATATAAATATAATATAGCATAACCGTCTATAACCTAGACGATTGGCTTTGGGACATAATTTCCAATACCTAGATCCAAGATTAGTGCCCCGATTACTCTTGAGCTTCCATCTGATGAGGATTAGCCTTACAGATGTTCATTCGGGTGTATGTTATCTATGTTTTATGCTTATTTACTCCTGTTGTATCATGTTGTTTCAGTGTGGCTGATGAGTCAGCAAATTTTGTACTGAAAACCTAACTTGATATATATATATATATATGCATTTCACTTTGGTGCTTACACTGTTTGAATTCACTATGTTTGATTTTGGCTTTGACAATTTTGAATTAGATACTTACTTTTTGGCTCTGATACCTGTTTACTCTTGAAAAACCAAATCTTGTATCTGCTCCACTACTTTTTGTCTATATGCACTTTTTGAGGAGGAGCTTACTCCCTTTTCTATTTAATGATTGACAAAAAGGGGGAGTAGAAATATATTATATGGTTAATTTAAATTTCAAATTTGATATTTCAAACTTCATCTTGCTCTTCAAAACTTGTTTTGATACGAATTATTTCACTAAGGGGGAGATTCATCCCTCTTAACTATGTAAGTTGTGATTGTATGAGCATGAGATCATATTTATGAAGTATCAAATCATAAAATTTGAATTTAAATGATAATATACTCAAGATTTTGTCATCATCAAAAAGGGAGAGATTGTTGGCTCTACCTTGTGATTTTGATGAATAACAAAACGTTGAGTACATATTTTGTACTAATGTTTATTTCTAGTTGTGAGTTTTTAGGAAACAACCACCTCAAATTCTCAAAATTAAAGTATCGAGGCATGCTTTGGAACGAAGTATCTTTCATGATTTGAGAAGTCTTTTCCATGCAAAAAGGGCTTAAACGAGTTCAATTATTGCTTATTTATATTGCATTTAAGTTTCATAAATAATATTTTTGTTCTTGGCTTGATTGACACTTAATTCTGAAATTTGCAGAACCAAGTGTCGACACCTGGAAGGCTGAGTGTCGACACTTCAACATATGGCACATAGAAAATCTCCTTGAAATGCCAAGTATCGATACCCAGAACTCAAGTGTCGACACCTGAAACTCAAGTGTCGACACTTGAGTTTCCAAGTGTCGACTCAAGGCCTGAGACTTTTTGAAAATCTAGAACTTGGCGATGGAGAGTTTTTGTGTCAAGTGTCGACACCTATGAATCAAGTGTCGACACTTGAAAGTTCAAGTGTTGACACCAGGAAATTAAGTGTCGACACCTGATAGTCAAGTGTCGACACCTGATAGCCAAGTGTCAACACTCGGGTTCTGACAGCCCTAACGGATATATTTTTCTGAGTTGCAGAAATGTCTTTTCAAGCTCCCAATGGCTAGATTTGAAGCTCCAATGGTCACAAACCATTTTTTGGAAGGTTTTGAAGTATTTAAGCTTCACCAAACTCATTCATGAAGTATTAAAGTCCATTAAAAGCTCAAAAGCTAATATTCCCTTACGAACTTCACTTCGAAAGCCATTAAAAGAAAGATTCCCTGAAAAAGCTTATAAGCCTATCCTTTCATCATTACAAAAAGAGAGCTTGAAGAATATTCCAAGGAGAAGACAAGACAAGCATCAATTAGAGCCTCAAAGCTTCCATTCTACTCTCGAAGAGAGTTTGTTTTGTTTATTTAAATTGTATATCTGAAATTCTCTTATGTTTTGACCTAGCTTTCAAGGATTTCTTGAAAGTAGGTTGTTGTGGTTGTTGGTGAGCCAAAGGGACAAAACCAACTGGGATTGACTTGTAAGCCCGAAGACAAAACAAGTGTAAAGATTTGTTGGTGAGCCTAGGTGAGAAAACCAACATAGGTTTTGACTTGTGAGCCTTTGGAAAAACAAGTCTGCTATAATCTTACAGAGATTATAATGAAATTCCCAAGGGTGGCTTGGGGAGTGGATGTTGGCGCTAGGTTTGCACTGAATCACTATAAACCTTGTGTTTGTGTGTAATTATCTCTTCTACCTCTTGCTCTTTACTTCTTGCACTCTAATTATTGCTTTCCGCTACATATAATCTAGTGCATCAATTTCATTACTCACAATCACCACAAGGCCTGTACATTATTACTTTAAAATTTTTAAAGACCCAATTCACCCCCTCTTGGGCTCCATTTCTGGGCAACAGGCACCCTCAAAGGGACACTGGGACAAAGTCCCTAGACCAGCTCTGGGCCACCGGAGGTACAAAGGAGAAAAGAGAAAAGGTAAGAGAGGCAAGAAGAAGAGAAGGAAGAAAAATACTAAGCGAGAGGAGAGGGGAGAGGTAAGCAAGCAATTGAAAGCTTAGTAGCCAAGGGACCGGCCGGAGAACCTCCCCACTCTCCATTCCTTCTTTCTACTATTCGAACATTACTATCTTGTCACCATCGAGGCGAGGGAGTCCCCAAAGTTCCCCATCTCAGAGGTTCTGTTCTCTTCGATCGTCCCACTGACTTGATCGTCGGAGTGTCCTCACCGGAATCCCCGGCCTGGGTCTTCTCTATTTTGTAGGGTAGCAAACCAAGGAGTCGACTAAAGATTGGAGGACCTAGCCCTCGATGGTGGGGCCCGCCCGATGCTTTAGAGTTGTAGGCCACTGCGATCTTGGTGACAGTAGATTGGCACACCAGGAAGAGGGGTGCGAAGCGGACATAGCTATGGTGGGATAAGCGGCAAGTCCCCTACCCTAAGAAGAATTTTCGAGCATGCCCGCTACTTGATGGTGATGATGCGTGCACGAGAGGCCTTTGTCGACTGGGCAGGGGAACCCCCATTACCCCTGTGGGGGAACTCCCTGCTCCTTTATTGCCATCTCCGACAGACCACCAGATTGGTGCACTGGCCCAGCTAGTCCCGGCCCTGGCTACGGCGTTGCACCACTTCTATCAGGGGTAGGGCGAAGGAGAACCACTTGGTTTTGTACCAGGTCCCCACGGAGACTATCTACAGGACATGGGGCCCTGCATGAGGTTAGGTGAGGCCAAGGGTCGACGAGTAGTCGAGTGGCCTAGTGCGCCATGGGCCTACCATACCATGCCCCGCACGGCCACCGGCGAGGCACCTTTCAACCTTGCTTTCAAGGCCAAAGCCTTGACCCCAGGAGAAGCTGCTATTTCGTCGAGCTCGGTGTGCCCGATCCACGTGAACATTGAGTGCGAGCAACTCGAGAACGTGCTATCAGGGGTGTGAGATTTCTTCCCGATTATTGAAGTTCCTTTATGGTGTAACCTTGTCTCTCACCTATGAAGGAACCCATTCGTCTGACTCTAAGTCCGGTGGTAAAAGCTAGGGAACTGACGAAGCCCGTCATCCAAAGCAAGCAGTTCTGCCGTCGAGGTAAGGAGACCCTAACATCCTCGTGCTCCAACCACGGCACCCCCAGCCTCGCTCATAGCCTGGAGACGGTAGCAGGATGCTGTCTACAGCATGACTCATAGCTTTGCAAATTGAGAAGCTCGGTGCCCCCAGCCTTACCCACAGCCTGGAGGCGGCAGGTGCGGCCTACTGCCATGACTCACAGCTTGGCAAATCAAGAAGCTCAGCACCCCTAGCCTCAATCATAGCCTAGAGACGGTAGTGGGAAGCAGTCTATCAAGTGACTCATAGCTTGGCACACCAATAAGCTCGACGCCCCACAGCCTCATGGCCTTGCTCATAGCCTGGAGATGGTAGTGGGATGCCCTCTACTGCATGACTCAGCTGGGCAAACCAATAAGCTCGGTGCCCCAAAGCCTTATGGCCTCGCTCATAGTCTGGAGACGGTACTAAAATGCCATCTACCGCGTGACTCATAGCTTGGCAAGTCAAGAAGCTCGGTGCCCCCAGCCTCGCTCATAGCCCGGAGATGGCAGCGGGATACCGTCTACTGCATGACTCATAGCTTGGCACACCAATAATCTCGGCACCCCCTAGCCTCGCTCACAGCCTGGAGATGGCACGGGATGCTGTCTACTGCATGACTCATAGCTTGAAACACCAATAAGCTAGGCACTCCCCAGCCTCACTCACAGCCCGGAGATGGCAACGGGATACCGTCTACCACGTGACTCATAGCTTGGCACACCAATAAGCTCGGCACCCCATAGCCTCATGGCCTCGCTCATAGCCCGGTGGTGGCACCAAGATGCCATCTATCGCATGACTCATAGCTTGGCAAATCGAGAAGCTCGGTGCCCCCAATCTTGCTCACAGCTCGGAGACAGCAGTGGGATGCCATCTACCGCGTGACTCATAACTTGGCACACCAATAAGCTCGGTGCCCCCAGTCTCGCTCACAACTCGGAAATGGTAGCAGGATGCCATCTACCGCATGACTCAGCTTGGCACACTAATAAGCTCGGCACCCCATAGCCTCATGGCCTCGCTCATAGCCTGGAGGCGACACCAAGATGCCATCTACCGCGTGACTCATAGCTTGGCAAATCGAGAAGCTCGGTGCCCCCAGTCTCGCTCACAGCTCAGAGATGGCAGCGGGATGCCATCTACCGCGTGATTCATAGCTCAGCAAATCAAGAAGCTCGATGCCCCTAGCCTCGCTCACAGCCCAGAGACAGTAGTGGGATACTGTCTATCGCATGACTCATAGCTTGGCACACCAATAAGCTCAGCACCCCCAACCTTGCTCACAGCCCGGAGACGGTAGTGGGATGCCATCTACCGCATGACTCACAGCTTGGCACACCAATAAGCTCGGCACCCCATAGCCTCATGGTCTCGCTCACTTTCAGGAGGTGGCACCAAAATGCCGTTTACCGCGTGACTCACAGCTTGGCAAATCGAGAAGCTCAACACCCTTAGCTTTGCTCATAGCCCAGAAACGACAGCAGGATGCCATCTACCGCATGACTCACAGCTTGGCACACTAATAACCTCAAAGCTCCACAGCCTCATGACCTCTCTCATAGCCCGGAGATGGCAGTAGGATGTCGTCTACCGCATGACTTTTAGCTTGGCAAATTGAGAAGCTCGGTGCCCCTATGCTCATAGGCCGGAGATGGCAGCAGGATGCCATCTACCGTGTGACTCACAACATGGCACACCAATAAGCTCGATGCCCCCAACCTTGCTCACAGCCCAGAGATGGCAGCAGAATGCTATCTACCGTGTGACTCACAGCTTGGCACACCAATAAGCCTGGCACCCCACAGCCTCAAGGCCTCGTTCACAGCCCGGAGGTGATACCAAGATGCCATCTACTGCGTGATTCATAGCTTGACAAATCAAGAATCTTGTCACCCCCAGCCTCGCTCGCAGCTCAGAGATGGTAGTGGGATGCCATTTACCACGTGACTTATAGCTTGGCACACCAATAAGCTCGGTGCCCCATAACCTTATGGCCTCGCTCACAGCCTGGAGGTGGCACCAAGATGCCATCTACCACGTGACTTACAGCTTGGCAAAGCAAGAAGTCCCACACTCTACAACCCTACTTTCGAGATCTAGAGACACCGTCAGTCTCGCCTTCGAGGTCAGGAGGTGTCATCAGTCTTGACTCTAGAGTCAGGGGACATCAGCAGCCCCGTGCTTTGGAGCTAGAGATCCCAGAACCTTTGCTCTGGAGCCGAGGTGCTCCAGAAGTCCCACATTTAGGTGCTCTGCTCATAGTCCGGAGATGCTGATGGGAAGCTCTTGAAGACCCACCATCTACCACTTGACTCACAGCTCGATGACCCAAAGGACTCTAGAAGCCACTTGCACTCAAGCTCACATGATCACCAGGTCGTTGGAATAGAGGCGGGATGCTAGCGGAGTACCTCGAGCTGGCCTCAGGATTCCAGCATCATCCCACGATAGCCGAAGCTCCAAGGTGGGCTCACGGTGACCATGAAAGTCTATCTCCCTACCACGAAGACTAAGAAGCAGAAGGCAAAGAAAAGCAGAAAACACAAGGCATTCTAGCTGAGGGGAAAGGAAGAGTTGTACTGAGTGGGGCAATCTTCATATTAGAAAGAGCTCTCGACGGCCTGGGAAGCCATACAACCGATGCAAGACTAAAAAAAAAGGAAAGAAAAAAGAGAGAGAGGTACATAATGATTAAGGAAAAAATAGAACTTTCATTGATCAAAAAATTCTTACATAGTGAAAACCCCCGATAGGCCGAGAAGTTTTTTTTTAGAGTTCCGGTTACAAAATGAAGAGAGAAAAAAGGCTGCCCGATCACGGTAAATGATGGAACCACTAGCCGGATGATAACAAAGAGTGCCAAAAAAATCGTGAAAGTAGGGATCGAGTAAATAGAAAATATGAGGGAAAAGATCACCGTGAGGCCCATTTTCAGATAACGGTGCTAAGGATCACATATCCCAAACATTGTTTGAACTTCAAGCAGTCCTTATCCCATGGACATGGTAAAAACAGGGGAAGGAAAATAAACCGTGTAAAGAAGAACCATGTTATAAACCAGTGTTTATAAAAGATGGGAGAAAAACTATGTAAACTAAATGAAGTTTTAAATCGGTTTTAACAAACCCAAAAACTAGTTCATAAAACCACAGTCTGACCAAACCCAAGCAATAAGAAAAACAGGGTCCAGTCCTGGTCTACCAGGAACAATTCCTAGTTGACCCAACCAATCCTGGTCGATCCAAATCAGACCAGGTTGACCAAAAAAATTCCAATGTGTGCTCAATCAGACCGTTTGACCTTAATACTGAAATGATTCCCAATCCTTGATCGGCTCCCGGATCAGGAAGAAATCCTCTATAGCGTGTGACCTCATAGGTTCGAACCTAAATGGTAGCACTGGAACACTTCCAGTACCAGCACAAGATAGCATCTAGCAATGGGTCCCGATGTCCGGATAGGCTGAAGATGCGAGAGCAATCTATCGAACCTCTGGCATATGGTTACCGTATAATTCTTCCCTTTGACCTCCAATGCTGAAGATGACCTGGGGTTAGACTGCCAACCCTAACTGAGTCAATCTACAACATGTCTCAACCTCGCAAGTACAGTGACTCCTCACTAGGACTACCCCAGCTGAGGATTTGCTAAATTGAGACACTACGAGAGATTGAATCCAAACAATTTGGATAGGTCAATTCCATCTTGGTCCACCATTGCTCCACAAGTACTTGCCTGTACCGAGAAACCTTCCATCACAGGATTAGAAATTCGGGTAGTTCGGTACCAAAGCACAGGGAGTTGCTTGCAAGCTACCATGGTGATCTCAGGTCGGAGGGACACATGTACCCATATCCAATCACGAGCAATCCTTTGATAGAAAAGAGCTCCACAAAGTCACGTTCAATGAGATGTCACACATCCCACTTGCAGATCACATAAGTGTCACCACACTCCTTTGGTCAAGAGGACAACCAAACGATGTGAACCACAACAACCTATACTTGATACATTGCCATCCTGTATAATGTATCTTTTGGTTGTGAACCTTTTAAAGAACCACTCGATATATCCTCTCTATATCGAAGTCCGTGCAGTCCTAAGGACTTCATCATATCTATAGAGTTCATTACAGGGAAATGAATAATGTGATGAGCTGTCAAAAATAAAGTTTTATTAACTCATATACAAATTACAATACTGAGCACAACTGTCTACAGCCTAAGCGATTGGCTTTGGAACACAATTCCTAACAAGTCCCACTTGTACTAAAGCCAATCAGAACAGTATCTAATACCCTTTTCCCTTTTACAATAGTTGAATTCTTTTATTCCAAGGGCTTTAGTGAAGGGGTCGGCTAGATTCTCATTTCCATTGATCTTCATAAGATTGATGTCGCCTCATTCCACGATCTCTTGCATGAGGTGATAGCGCCGCAGAATGTGCTTAGTACGGTGATGAGACTTTGGCTCCTTTGCTTGAGAAATGGATCCTGTGCTGTCACAATACACTGGAACCTGACCATCTAGGGAAGGTGCCGCCCCTAGCTCTCCAAGGAACTTCCGTAACCTAACGACTTCCTTTGCTGCATCTGATGCTGCAATGTACTCTGCTTCGCATACCGAGTCTGCAACTGTTGCCTTCTTGGAACTCTTCCAGCAGATCGCTCCTCCATTCAGGGTAAACTCAAACCCTAACACACTCTTATTATCATCTCTGTCTGACTAAAAATTGGAGTCAGTATACCCCAAAAGTTTCAAGTCTGGTTCTCCATAAATCAGCCATTGGTCCTTAGTATTTCTTAAATACTTTAAAATGGTCTTAACCACCTTCCAATGCGCCTCACTTGGATCAGACTGGTATCTGCTCACCACTCCTCGTGAGTATGCCACATCTGGTCTAATACATGTCATAGCATACATGGTAAAGCCCACTGCAGAAGCATAAGGAACTCTACTAATGTGCTCTCTTTTCTTAGAAGTTGTCATACAATCCTTCTTGGAAAGAGTAATTCCAGAACCTATCAGGAGATAGCCTTTCTTGGAATTCTCCATGCTGAATCGTTTCAGCACGGTATCAATGTACGTAGACTGGAACAATTCCAAAAGCCTCTTTGATCTATCTCTATAGATCTTCATACCTAGAATGAAAGAAACTTCACCCAAGTCCTTCATGGAGAACTGTTATGACAACCATACCTTTATTCCTTGTAATGTTGTGATGTCATTCCCGATTAAGAGAATGTCATCAACATACAGTACCAGGAATACAATCATAGAACCATTAACCCACTTATAGATGCAGGGTTCCTCTCCGTTCCTAACGAAGCCATACGATTTGATACACTTATCAAATCGCATGTTCCAACTTCGAGATGCTTGCTTAAGTCCATAAATGGACCTCTACAATTTGCATACTTTAGACTCGTCTGTGGATGTGAACCCTTCAGGCTGTATCATATACACCTCCTCATCCAGCTCCCCATTCAGAAAAGTGGTTCGGATATCCATCTGCCAGATCTTATAGTTAAAATGTGCTGCCAAAGTAAGCATGATCCGAATGGACTTGAGCATTGCCACAAGGGAGAACGTCTCATCATAATCGATACCATATCGCTGATGATACCCCTTGGCAACTATACGGGCTTTATAGGTCTCCACCTTCCCATTTGCGTCCCTTTTTCTCTTGAAAATCCACTTGCACCCGATGGATTTTATCCCTTCAGGTGGATCAACCAATGTCCATACATTGTTAATCTCCATAGACTCTATTTCGGATCGCATGGCTCCAAGCCACGCCTCAGAGTCAGATCTCTGAAGTGCATCCATATAGGTGATCGGATCCTCATCATTCTTGTCGAGCTCAATGGGATCATTATCTCGGACCAAGAAATCATAATATCTATTCGGCTGACGTGGTACTCTATCGGATCTTCTATTAATCTAAAAAATTGCAGAAAACAAAGTATATACGGACTAAAAAATTACAGAAAACAAGCCCTAATCTAAGCTCTAATACCAAATGATTCGGGACTAATATGCATGCAATTTTTTTGTATGTTTTATATGTGGGGTTAGGTGATTAATTCCCGAATTTCAGATCAAAATTAGTTGTAAAAAATTTTGTTCAGGAAGAAATAATCTAAATAACAAAGTATATACGGACTAAAAAATTGCAGAAAACAAGCCCTAATCTAAGCTCTAATACCAAATGATTCGGGACTAATATGCATGCAATTTTTTTTGTATGTTTTATATGTGGGGTTAGGTGATTAATTCCCGAATTTCAGATCAAAATTAGTTGTAAAAAATTTTGTATGAATTTTTGAAGCCAAGCATACAGATTAGAACCTAGAAAAGTACTAAAGAAGGATCACCGGGGCTGAGAAGCCTCGGTTAGGGCAAGTTCTCCTATAATAATAAGACTGGAGGTAGAGGGAGTGTACCTGACAATGTCTGAAGTACCCGGTGAAGATCACAGTGAAGGGATCTCTCGTTCCTCGATGGATGCGGCCTGGAAAATCGAGCCAAAGACTCGCGGATACCCGGCTTTCTACTCGGTGGTCCGATTTAGGCGTGGCTGGAGTCGTTGGATTCGTAGGAACTCTGGGACCTGGAAACGACCTATCAGGGGTTAGAAAACTCAGAGAAAATCAAGAAAACAAAGGAAAATAGCAAAGGGAAGAAAGTTTTGGAGGGGGCTGGAAGGATGGTTGGCAGTAGGAAGATGGTTGCAAACACCGGGAAGAAGAACTCTCAAACCCCTTTATGCACACAGCAGGGTAATCACACGAAGCAATTGAAGAACTCAAGGTTTATTTCATATATCAAAATCTCCCCTCATACAAGAGGCTAGGGTCCCTTAAATAGACCCTTAACCTTGGGCTCCAAGTAAGGACGCATTAGTCTTTACATAAGAATCATTTTCCCTCTCAAACCCTAGCTAGAAAATAAGGAAACATTAGGTAAAAAAATTCCTAAAAATTCTCTTGACTTGGTCAACACTCCAAGGATGCCTATGGGGGCGTGTTGGGCTTCTAGGAGCAGCAAGGAGCCAGCCCAAAGGGGCTCGGGTGCATGGGCTTGGGCCTCTGGAATCTGGGGTGGCCTGGTAGCCAGGTAGCAGGAATATTCCCTGGTATCTTACTTCTTAAGGGCTTGGGCTTGGCACCTGGGCTTGATTTCTTTGGGCTAGGATGCAGATGGACCTCTGGAATCATGGATGCCCTTATCTATGAATATACTTTGGTATCTCGAAGGGAATCTGGGCATCTGGAGGGCATCTACAAGGAATCAGGGTTTTTTGAATTTTCCTCCTGGGGTCTTCAAATCTTCAAGCTGGGTTGGACATGGGCTATACTTCCATGTCTTCAATCTAGTTGGACTTGGTCTTCACTTGTATGATGTAGTCTTGAGTTTTCAGTGTACTTGGACAGGACTCAAAAAAATAAAGTTAGCTCGACATGAGCTGACTAACACTTGACTGAACTAGCTCAACATGAGCTGACTAATTATAGGACTCAAATAAAACAACTCAGCTGTACTAAGCTTTATTACAGTGGACTCGAATGTCAATTAAGTGATCCACAGAGGGTTGAGAAGCCTCTGCCTTATTCTGGTGCCTTTGGTGTCCGCACCACATGTACATTACATTAACAGGCCGTGATAAAATATAAATACCATTATTTAACTTAGCTTTCATTATCATAGAGTTATTCATAATAACTTGGCAAAAATCTCCTTTTATTGAAAGTTCATAACCACAATTGGCTAATAGGCCTACAGAGATAATGCTCATAATAAAACTAGGACAATAATGACAGTCGACTAATTCGATAGTACTAGACTCAAAAACAAGACTCAGAACTCCGACCACCAGCGCCGGACGATTTCCATTTCCGACACTCAGGAATGCTTCCCATCCTCGAATCTCTTGCTAACCTACAGTCCCTGCAACGAATTACAAACATGAATAAGACTACCAGTATCCAATACCCAGTTAGCAGTGTCACAAATAGAGAAATTACAAGGTTTTATCATATAAATACCTTGTCCAGCAACCTACTGCTTTCCCTTCCTTGGCCTGTTCGGGTCTAAGGATGCCTGATAAAGAGGACAGTTCCTCTTTCAATGTCCCTGCTTCTTACAATAGAAGCACTCTGCACTAACTTGATCAGCTTTCACTTTCTTGGTCTGACTAAGGCCAGGAGCACTCTGCACCTTCTTTCCCTTACCTTTTTTCTTTTCTTTCTTAAAGGGATGACGACCTCTAAAACCTCCCACTAAATTCACCACTCCTTTATTCTATTGGTGGTCCTTCTCGTAAGTCTGTAGCAACCCCATCAAACCATGGTAATTGACTGCAGGCTTATTCATTCTGTAATGATCGAGAAAGTCAAGATAGGAGGATGGTAGAGAATTAAGGATCGCATCCTTGCCGATTTGCTCGTACAAGGGACATCCAAGCTTGCCCAATCGTTCGATCATCTTGATCATGTATAATACATGATCAGTGACCGAAGTGCCATTCCATATTTTGGCATTGTAGATGGCACAAGACACTTTATACCGCTTCACATCGTCTAGCATGCCGAAAGATTCCTTTAACCTTTGAAGAATCTCATCTGGCTGGGCCTCCTCGAATTTACAACTGAACTTGTTGTTCATTGCCACAAACATAATGCATTAGATAGTAGTCCGATCAGAAACCCACTTCAAATAAGTATCCCTGACTGTACTCCAAGCATTGGCAGAAGGAATTCCGGGTGCTGGATCCGTTATCACATAAAGGATCCGCTCGTGCTCCAAGACAATCCTCAATTTTTGATACCAGCTATCGAAATTGGGATCCTTTAACTTCTCACTATCGAGAAGTGACTAGAGCGAAAGGTTTGAAGACATCTGAAAGAAAAATTAAGACCAAATTAGTATATGAATTAATCAATTAAAGAAAAAGACTTGGACTTTAGTCTAAAGGTCCCTCCTACTAAATTTTTAGATTGGGAGCCTCTAACTCCAATCCATGAAATCATCATTTCATAGTGGATACTGAAATCCAATAGACCACGTATGAGTCCGACTATGGCCGGCTTACCCATACGCGCCTAAAGGTAGGTTCTCTAAACAATTGCTTCCCTAAGCAACTTCTAGTAATAAATTTTGCCCTACAAAACCCCCAATCGGCCTAGGGGCCTCCTATTGCGGGTCTCTGGTTAGGTCCAACCATTAATATGATGAATTCTATGCTTCCAGCTAACAAATGACCAAGCTTGACTATGGCCGGCCCACCTGATCACCGTTAAGAAGGTTGCACTGAACCATCGTCTATGGGAGAGTAATCCCAGTAATCAGATGCACACCCGTTCTATGGAACTGCCAATGTACACCAAGCTAAAGGACTCATTACTAACATACTTAATGGGAGGCTAAGACACCATCAACTCATTGATTTAGTCTTTTTTTAGGACCTATTAATTTTAGATGATTTTAATTAAATTGTCACAGAAGAATAGAGAGAGAAGAACATGGATCAACCTCCTACTAATCAAATCAATTCTCAGGAGGGTTGAATTAAATTCAACAAGTTAATCCATGGGCACCTAAAGATCACACAGGCGGATCAACTTGGGCGACATGGGTTAACTCAAATCAATAAGCTTTTTTAATTAGTTCTAGTTGATCGAATTGGCCAGGTAGGTGAGATCATGGGTGAGTATCCGCCATTAACCATCTTTCCTAGATACCAACCAAGTTGGCCAGGAAAGAGGTAGCCTTATGCAGCCATGATCAAAAATGCCAAACCTACTTAGACACCAATCGATTTACCAAACTCGATTAGACCAATCTAAGAATTCGGGCTTACCACAGAGCTACTAATTAGATCCATTTTAGAAGAATAGACTAATCCATCTAACTATTAGATAGATACTAAAGAGAAGGTCCTTAATCAACATTTGATTAGTTCTCTTAAGTCCAATTCAACTAACCTTAGGTCTAACACAATTAACGGACCTAATCAGATAGCTAACCCAATTAACCCGAATGGCTTATTCAAATGACATTAGATTTTATAAACACTAATCTGGCTTGTTATTTAATTAATCTTTCAATTCATAATTGTTAGATTATAAGCCATCTTTTAATTAAAATATTTTTAATTAAATTCATGTAAAACCCTTTTACATCTTTCATGCATCATATCTAGTCTTATCATATCAATTTATAATATTGCAAGCCATGCCAATGTACAATAATGTATCAGGATTAGAACAGTTTTAATACCGTAGGTTTTCTTTAAGGATACTTCTGAAAAGGCCAACACAGACGAACAGCCTCGTGCCATAGAAAATTAGGGATTTTAAACCCTGATTAAACTGGACACACGGCCATGGTGAAGGTCTTAACTAGGTTCCTAAAAGTAATCCCTAATCTAGATACAGATGCAACAATACATGCAACATGATATGCTACACAGGAACCTTGCTCTGATACCACTCAAAGGAAAACCAGTGCATCGGTTGCCTACCCTACACATGCTACACTAGAGAGTAGGTATTGCATAATTAAAATTTTATTAAGAATGCATACGGAAAAACCTACTTATGCACTGGATCTAACATAAATATGATGCATGAAACAGATACCTAGGCATGTAAAGCAAGTACAATAATTATAAATAATATGATAATTTCTAGATCTAAGCATGCATGATAACAATAATAAATAACATACTTTATAGCGCTTCCTTTTATTCTAAATTTGGATCGAAGCAGGAAGAAGCCGACTCTAGCAGTTTTCAGAACATATCTGCAAATAGGAAAAAGAAGAGAGAATCGATCCAATCTCTCGAGATGTCCAAATGTCCACCTTCTAGAGTATCCACGTGCGAGCTCTCGTTGATCCAACTCCCGGATAGATGCTAGTCCTCCAGGAATCATCAACAAGTCACGGACATGTGGAGCATGGAAATCCAAAAAATCCTCATGGACGGTCTTCTCTAAGACCGCCCAAACTCCAAGAGCACACGTTGAACACAAAAAACAGGGAAGAATTTCGCACATGAATTTCTGCACTCCAAATAGAATGCTCTATGCTCCTTTTTTGTGCATGCCCTGTTCCTCCCCTGTTAGATCCCCTCTCTCTCACGGCTTTTTTTTTTTCTCTCTCGCATGCCCTCTTTCATTTTTTTCCGTCCCAACACCCGACCTTTCAACCAAAAAATAGAATCCGAGGCAAAGAAAACTCATGAAGGAAAAGGAAATCAACGTGAGAGATTCCAGATAAATCCAAACTCCAAAAGAATTGGCTTTGATCGGTTTAAATGCTGGAACCGCTGGCCGGATGATAATAAAGAGTGCCAAAAAAAATTGTGAAAGCAGGGATCGAGTAGATAGAAAATACGAGGGAAAAGATCACCGTGAGACCCATTTTCAGATCACGGTGCCAAGGATCAGATATCCCAAACAGCATCCGAACTTCAAGCAGTCCTTATCCCATGGACACGGTAAAAACAGGGGAAGGAAAATAAACCGTGTAAAGAAGAACCATGTTATAAACCGATGTTTAAAAAACCCGGGAGAAAAACCGTGTAGACTAAACCAAGTCTTAAATTGGTTTTAACAAACCCAAAAATCGGTTCATAAAACCCCGGTCTGATCAAACTCGATCAATAAAAAAAATCGGGTCCAGTCTTGGTCTACCAGGAACAATTCCTCGTTGACCCAAACCAATCCTGATCGATCCAAATCAGATCAGGTTGACCAGAAAAAATCCAATATGTGCTTAATCAGACCATTTGACCTTAATACCGAAACAATTCTCAATCCTTGATCAGCTCGCGGATCAGAAAGAAATCCTCTATAACGTATGATCTTGTAGGTTCGAACCTAAATGGTAGCACCGGAACACTTCCCGTACCAGCACAAGATACCATCTAGCAATGGGTCCCGGCGTGTGGATAGGTCGAAGATGCGAGAGCAATCTATCGAACCTCGGGCATATGGTTACCATATAATTGATCCCTTTGACCTCCAATGTTCAAGATGACCTAGGGTTAGACTGCCAACCCTAACTGAGTCAATCCACAACATTTCTCAATCTCGCAAGTCTAGTGACTCCTCACTAGGACTACCCCAACTGAGGATTTGCTAAACTGAGACACTGCGAGACATTTAATCCAAATAATTTGGACAGGTCAATTCCATCTTGGTCCACCACTGCTCCACAAGTACTTGCCTGTACCCAGAAACCTTCCTTCACCGGATTAGAAATCCAGGTAGTCCGGCACCAAAGCACAGGCAGTTGCTTGCAAGCTACCATGGTGACCTCAGGTCGGAGCGATACATATACCCATATCTAATCGTGAGCAATCTTTTGGCAGAAAGGAGCTCCATGGAGTCACGTTCAATGAGATGTCATACATCCCACTTGCAGATCACATCAGTGTCACCACACTCCTTTGGTCAAGAGGACAACCAAACGATGTAAACCACAACAACCTACACTTGATACATTGCCATCCTGTATAATATATCCTTTGGTTGTGAACCTTTTAAAGGACCACTCGATATATCCTCTCTATATCGAAGGCAGTGCAGTCCTAAGGACTTCATCACATAAATAGAGTTTATTACAGGAAAATGAATAATGTGATGAGCTGCCAAGAATAAAGTTTTATTAATTCATATATAAATTACAATACTAAGCACAATCGTCTATAGCCTAAGTGACTGGCTTTGGGACACAATTTCCAATACCTCGGGGATTAGCAGGAGACGTTCTAGTGCCTTCTACCCGAGAAAGTAGGTACCCTTCCTCCAGGACACCTTGAACCCCGAATGATAAGGGTCCAACGTTGCCTCTACTGCCCCATCTTTGGAGGTCACCGATCTTGTGATTCCAAGGGCAGCTTCAGCGGCTTCATGTTAAGCCCTCTCTACTAGTGCTAAGGTGGCCGTGGCCTTCTCCACAACGACCATGACCCTGGTCGCCACCACCTCTTCGAAGACCTCCGATCTTGTAAATTGAGGGATGACGTGGTGCCACCCAATTGGAGTAGAGGTGCGGTCTCCGAGGTGCGTGCGTTTGAGGCATTGATGGTGCAGTGGGTGCACCCCTCCATGTCAGCACGATCATTACTCCCTTCTTCCTGAGCGCCATTAATCCTCTAGGCTCGAGAGTGGAGGGCATTTGATGTGGCACATTCGCTGACATGGAGCCCGCTTGCAGCCATGCTAGCAAGAGATCCGCCACCTAGACGTGGCTACCCGACGATGAACCAAGGTGAGCCCTCTTGCCGAGGTCAACTCCCAGTCAGAGTCATTCTCATGAGATGAGCCCTCCATCTGAAGTCAGGGTCGTGCTCATGCTGCCAATGCAAGCCCTCTTGCTGAGGTCAGCTCCCAGCCAGAGTCATGCTCATGAGGCGAGCCCTCCATCTGAGGTTAGTTCTCAACCGGGGTCATGCTCTTACTGCCAAGGCGAGCGCTCCTACCGAGGTCAGCTCCCAGCCAGTGTCGTGCTCATGAGGCAAGCCCTCTGTTTGAGTTCAGCTCCTGGCCAGGGTCATGCTCATGCTGCCAAGGTGAGCCCTCCTATCGAGGTCGGCTCTTAGCCAGAGTCGTGCTCATGAGGCGAGCCCTCTGTCTGAGGTCAGCTCTCGGCTGGGGTCGTGCCTACATTGCCAAGGGTGGGCCTCCCGAAGGGAGGTCTCCCCCTGCCATGCGAAGGCCAGAATTCTCACCAGCGATGGAGGGAAAGATCAACATAAATTTAAATCACGACATGGGGGTCCCTTCCACCTGCAACCTTCGGGAGGTGGCGCATGCCCTGTCATTAATTCAAGCTCTATGCAATGTGAGTTCTACTAGGCCCAAGGCCTCGTAATGTGTCACCACGTGCACCACTGTATGACTGGAGGATGCTGATCCACGTGGTGCGAGATCCAGAGTTTCCCTAAAAGGAGGATCCTACCGAGGCCCCGGCCCTACAACACATCGACGACCCCTCCTGCAATAGAAGCGCCACACCATGGCTCGGGGCCTAGAAAAAGGGGATGGCACCCTCAAAGGGATCCAGGACAAAGCCCCCAGACCAGCTGTGGGCTATCGCAGATACAAAGGAGAAAAGAGAAGGTAAGAGAGGCAAGAAGAAGATGAGGAAGAAAAACACTAAATGAGAGGAGTGAGGAGAGGTAAGCCAGCAACCGAAAGCTTAGTAGCCAAGAGACCGATCGGAGAACATCCCCGCTCCTCGCTCTCCATTCCTTCTTTCTACTATTTGAACATTACTATCTTGTCATCCTCGAGGCGAGGGAGTCCCCTAAGCTCTCCGTCTCAAAGGTTCTGTTCCTCTCGATCGTCCTACTGACTTAATCGTCGGAGTGTCCTCGCCGGAATTCCCAATCCAGGTCTCCTCTATTTTGTAGGGCAGCAAACCTAGGAGCCGACTGGAGAGGGGAGAACCTAGCCCCCGACGGTGGGGCCTGCTCATCCATCGGAGCTACAGGCCATGGTGATCTTGGCGACAATAACTTTCATTATGAGAACCATCTTTTGACTAATAGTAAGATCTTCATAAGATGTTCTCGAGGTGGGTTAGTTCAGTGAACTTATATCTTAATGAGCATCCACATTCTTGTATTAGTATCCCTACACAAGTGATTGTGAGACCAACCATCCTCTTCATCGAGCATATATAGGATGTTCTAGTCTTTCCGGAAACATCAATCCTCGAATCGATGATCCAACGATTAGGAACATTTTAGATTAGAATTTATAGAAATTTAGGTCTTACCGCTATGATTTCCATCATAACCCTAATTCTATTATCCTAATTTATAGGGTTCATCATAATCTTGATAAGATGTAGCAGTATGATGAATCAATAATTATCTTTTATCAATAAATAATATTATATATGAGTTGGAAGATTATAGAAATACTCGTATAAAGATTGAATTTTAGGGCACAATTATTTCAATCTCCCACTTGCACAAAAGCTAATCATCCTTATATTTTACACCCATATAATCTAAGTGGCGATCAAACTACTACTGTGGTAGTGCTTTAATGAATGGGTATGCTATTTTATTCTTTGTATCTACTCGTTCGATGACAACATCTTATCTTTCTATGATCTCTTGAACGAGATGGAAGCATCTTAGGATGTGCCTGGTCTTTTGATGAGACCTCAGTTCCTTAGCTTGCATGATAGCTCCAGTGTTATCATAATAAAGTGGCACCGGTTATTATATAGTAGGAACCATATCCAATTCTGTGATGAAGTTGTTCATCCACACAGCTTCCTTTGTGGCTTCACTTGTAGCTATGTACTCTGTCTCAGTGACTGAGTCAGCTACAGTTTATTGCTTTGTACTCTTTCAACTCATTACACCAGTATATAAGGTAAAGAAATATCCTAATATGGATTTGCTATCATTTAGATCTAATTGAAAACTAGAATCTATATACCTTTCTAGTTTCAACTCTGATCCACCATATACTAGAAAAATATCTTTAGTCCTTCTCAGGTACTTAAGAATGTTTTTTACAATTTTCTAATTATCCTTCCCTGGATCAGCCTAGAACCTACTTACTATGTCCAAATCATGAGCAATATCAGATTTGGTATATAACATGGCATATATAATTGACCATACAACCGAAGTATAAGGAATCAAACTCATCCTCTCTCTCTTCTGGTATCTTTGGAGACATCTTCTTGGAGAGATGTATGCCTTGACTCATGGATAAGTAACCTCTCTTACTTCCTTCCATGTTGAATCTCTTCAACACTAAGTCAATGTACCTAGATTGGAATAAGCCAAGCATCCTTTTGGATCTATTTCTATAGATCTTTATACCTAGTATATAGGATGCCTCTTCCAAATCCTTTATGAAAAACTGCTTTAATAGCCATGACTTGACTGATTGCAATATTGGTATATCATTTTCAATGATGAGTATATCATCAACATGCAAAACCAAGAAAACAAGGGCACTCCTACTTTTCTTATACACATGTTTCATCCACATTCTTGATGAAATCAAATTCTTTGATCATCTCATCAAAGCAGATGTTCCAACTTCTCGATGCTTACTTCAATCCATAAATGGAATTTTTAAGTCTACATGCTTGATTTGGTTTTTTTTTTACTTGAGACAATCCCCTCTAGTTGTGACATATAGACTTTTTCCTCAAGATATCTATTAAGGAAAGCAGTCTTTACGTTCATCTGCCAGATCTCATAGTCATAGTATGTAGCTATGGCAATCAATATTCAAATGGACTTGAGCATGGTAACTGGTGAAAAAGTTTAATCATAGTCAATACCATATTTTTGTTTGAAACCTTTTGTCACCAGCCTGGCCTTGTATGTTTCTACTTGACCATCTACTCCAATCTTCTTCTTGAAAATCCATTTTCATCCAATTGGGTTTACTCTATTAAGTTGATTAACTAATGTCCAAACCTGATTAGAGTATATGGAGTCCATCTTACATCTCATGGCTTCCAGCCATTTGTTAGAGTCTCTACTCGTGATAGCTTCCATATAGGTCACAGGATCATCATCTTGTATGATACTGGCTTCATTGTCATTCTCGATGACAAAGCCATATCTGAGAGGTGCACTTTACACTCTCTTTGACCAATGGAGAGGAGGTGTGTGTTGTGGTTGTTCCTAAACCTTAGAAATATCTGGTTGAGAAATTGCTTTAGGTATAGGTTGAACTTCTTCAAGTTCAAATATCATTCCACTGTCTCCTTCTTGGATAAACTCCTTTTCCAAGAATATGGCATCCCTACTGATAAAGACTTTTTACTCAGTAGGGTGGTAGAAAATATATCCCATACCTTCTTTAGGATAACCTACAAACCTGCACTTATCAGTCCTAAGACTTGGCATAAGTAGGACAATCCCAAATCTTAAAATACTTAAGACTTGGCCTTTTCCCTTTCCATAATCAATATGGAATGCTTTTAATTGCCTTTGATGGCACCCTGTTTAGTATGTATGCAGTAGTCTCTAGGGCATAACCCTAGAAGGATACTGGAAGATCTGTGAAGCATAACATGGATTGTACCATATCCAACAAGATACAATTCTTCCTTTCTGCTACACCATTTAACTATGGTATATATGGAGGGGTCCATTCAGAGAGTATGCCTTTGTCTTTATGATGATTAAGAAATTCACTCGACAAGTATTCTCTATCTTGATCAGATTGAAGAATTTTAATACTATGCCCAATTTGTTTCACTTTGATACTCTTTGAATTTATCAAAGGTTTCAGACTTATGTTTCATAAGATGCACATATCCAAATACTGATAAATCATCAGTAAAATTGATGAAATAAGAATATCCTCCTCTAGCTTGGGTTGTCATAGGACAATACACATTTGTGTATACAAGACTTAACAACTCAGTTGCCCTTTCTCCATATCTAGTGAATGGAGACTTGGTTATCTTATCTATGAGACAAGACTCATAAGTTCTTAATGACTCATAATCAAAAGGTTCAAAGAAATTTATCTTTGTACAATTTGTTTATCCTAGACTCATTGATATGACCCAAATGGCAATGCCAGAGATAAGTGACTTTCACATATCTCTCTTTCTTTTCTTGTTCTCAACAAGCATAATCTCATCATTGAGTAATAGAATCAAAAGACCATTAGAGAATGTACCATAATCAAAAAAATTTTTTGGAAAGAAAATTGAGCACCCATGGCTCGTCAAATCTATTTCATAACCTTGTTTCAATGATAAAGGTATAGGAATAATATTTCTTATAATATTTGGTACATAATAATAATCTTTCAATTCAAGAATATTATCCAATGGCAATAATAATAGATAGGTGCCAATAGCTTTAGCCTAAATGGATTCACCACTCGTGCTGAACAACTTGAAGTCATCATTCTTCAAGTTTCTAGGACTCTGTAATCCCTGCAATGACTTACAGATATGAGACCCACATGTGGTATCCAATATCTATGAATTAGAAACTAAAGAACTCAATCATAAGTTTGTTTGTATCATGTCCAAACTTTTAGATGCTCCACCAGCATCATGCTTTAGATTTGTAAGATACAACTTGCAAATCTTCTTCCAATGCCCTTGCTTTCCATGGTGAAAGTAGGTCCCATCAATAGAGGATTTCTTCACCTTCTTCCTTTCCTGGAAGCTACTCTTACGATTCCTCTTCCTCTTTGAACCCTTCATTACCTACTTTTCATCAACCAGAAGAAGCTAAGTCTTATCACCTTTGAAGTGGCTTTCTACTATCTTGAGCATATTTAGCAGCTCAGGCAATGACATATTTAGTTTATTCATGTGGTAATTCATGAAAACTGTGAAAAGAAATCCAGGAGTGACTATAGGATCAAGTCCTGATTATGTTCTTCGTCCATCATAAATTCTAGTTAATCTAATCAAGTAATAAGGTTAATCATCTTGAGGACATGTGCCTAAACAGAAGAGCCCTCACTCATGCGTGCTCAGAATAACTGCTTCAATGTCTCATGTCGAGCAGTCCGATTATGCTCTCCATAAAGCTCTTTAAGGTTGAGTAATATAGGCTGAGGTTCCATTTTCTCATGTTGTCTCTACAACTCATTGCTCATAGAGGCCAAACAGTCATGCTATTATTCTGCCACATTTAAAATGTGGCTCTCTCCTTCTCAGTGGCATCCTCTCCTACCGGATCTAAGTCAAGAAAATCGAGGATATAAGTAAGCTATTTTTGAGCTAATACAATCCTCAGGTTTTTTAACCAGTCAACATAATTTTGATCGATCAACTGTTCGCATCCAAGATGCCCCGTAGTGAAAGAGTAGAGGCCATAATGTAAAATCTACATTTAATAAAGAACAACTATAAGCAGACCACTCATAATGATATTCATAATTAGACAAGGATTTTTGCATCTAATTGTCTTCCAATATTTTTTTTTGAATACCATAACCCTTAACTATGGTAAGCAAGAAAATCCTTCTAGGGCTTAGTGGGGTTGAGATTCCAATTCTTCATGAATGCCTTGTATTAATCATAACAAACACCCATTAGTTCAAGGGTTGGAAAACCCCTTTCCAATTCAACCCATGCAACTCTTAACATAACACCTGCCTCTAAGACACCTATAGCCTCATGTCAATCACAATAAACTATAATGCCTTAGTTTAGTCAGACTCTTCATTTCCATACAACCATGTTTGATAAATGTTGTCCTTATGTCAATCACAACAAAGCAACACCACCAGTCATGCCATAAAGCATAAAAATATACCAAGATAAATATCATATCAAACTTTAGAGTAGACCTTGTGTTAATCATAACAAACCTACTATGGTTTTAGACATGGATTTTGCTTAGCATGAAGGAAAGCAATTTGTAGTGTGCTTAATTAATTAGCATTTCTAATTTAAAGTCTAGATATAACCAAATTAGCAAGGTAAGTGGGAAAGATGAGGTCTCTGTTACTTTTCTTAGATACCAAATAAATTGGCCAGGTCAGACAATGGAACCAATTAAAAATCTCATTCTCATTACCTTTCCAGAACCACTTGCCTAGACACCAATTGGCTAATCAAATCCTAAATAGATTTGCATCATGATTAACTTACATCATGACTCAATATAATTTTTATGAGGGCTTTGATGGTTTCAAATGCATCCTAATTAAATATGCCAACATGACACATATTCCAGCAAATAAGTATATTAATCCTAATATGCATAACCAAAGCATGATTAAAACAATAATCCATTCATCTCACTTATTTATAGGATAAGGTCATAGCTGCATCCTAACACGTCATAAGAGATCACATTGAATGAAAAGAGAGGGCCTTTAAACTCTACTTAGCTTCTATGACCGGACGACCATGGTGCTTAACCTAATCCGAAGTAGTTACTAGGAGCATAACATATTACATATGTAATATGAACTAATCATTGATGAATCATAGCAAAGCAAGCAACTAACACTAAAAATGATTACTAATTGCATGAATCAAGCTTGCTCTGATATCACTGATAGGTTTTGTGCTGGTGCAGTGAAAGACTGGATTTCAAAATTTTCATTATTGAAATCTTAATTAGCAAAAATCCTAGATCCAAGGACTACTTGACCATGACAACTAACAAATCACTATTTAGGATTATAGAAAAATTCTTGGAGTGATACTCCTTTATTCTCACTAGGCATACAAGTGTGTTCCCTATAGAGATGATCCAGACAGAAACCGGATCAAGGAAGCACTCCTACCAAGCTTGCTTATTTGACTAGGACTCTTCCCGGCAGGCTTTCTTCCTTTTTCTTTGCTGGAAATCCCTACCTTCCTGTAAGGCACTCGAAGATTTTTCTAAATCATCTGTCAAAATTTGATTATCCCTCCTATATCCCTTCCTATGGTCTTGTCTTAAAATGACAAGTCTTGTCTTAAAAGGGCAAGCATTGTCTTAAAAGAGATCTTTGTCCTAACACAAGGAAGAGAAAATGGAAATTACTTCTTTGGATGAATTTTGGAATGCCTGGCATCAAATTACCAATGCCTTTATATAGAGAATGAGAGGGCACTTGATAAATCCTTTCCTCAACCCTTGATAAGACTCTTCAAGTAGGAGTTTCTTGGGTGAAAAGGTTTATCCATATATATCATATAATACGCCAAGAGACATATAAATGTCTCTTCATTTTTCCAGCATAATTTCCACTTGCTATATGGTAAATAATCAGCCAAAATAAAGTTAAGGGGCATGGAAATTGAATGGATGTATCAGAGAACCAGAAGCCTTCAAGTAAAAAGGACTTCTTGATTTTTGAATCTGTGCCAAATATGATGGGACGCTCCCTTCATTATGCATGCCACACATTCATGCCAATTCCCTTCCTATTGACTGGTCAAACCCAAATTAGATGGGCATGGGGATAAGGAAAAATGTTCTAAACTTTATTTGGAAAAAGTGATTAAGTGGCTGAAGGACTCTTGGTCCTACATCCCTTAATTTTGGTGCACGCCAATATGGCGCCAAGAGTCCAACTTGACTTAGACTCTTTCATAATTCTAAGATAAAGTCCAATAAAATTCAGATAGAATCAGATAATTGCTACTCCAATTAGGACTCAATCTAGTCTAAGTTTCATTTAAATTGGTTAGCCCACATAGCAAGCTAATTGATCCAATCCAATTGGGTTAGGAGTTGGGCTAGCCAACATATGCTAGTATGTTAATTAGCTAGCTAATTAGAATCCTAGGATCCTAATAAAAATTTAATTGACTTAGTCAATTTTTTAGTGTGTGTGATCCCTTTGGCTTCACATCTAGTCAGTAGTAGGTCAAGGCCCAAGCTGCTTCGATCCAATTGAAATTGATTGACCTAATTAGGTCAAATCGAGCTGACCCAAGTTAGCCAATTCAAACTAATTTCCAAATTGATTCATGAATCTAACCAATTTGATTCATAAAAATTTACAAGACATGATTGATGTCTAGCAATGTGTTATACCTATCTAGAAGATGAGAAATTTGGTAGAAATTATCAAAATATCATTCAGTGAAAAGTTACCGTGCAATTCAATCCTTCGATCTTCCTTTATCTCGAATAAGTGATGGGTATGGAGAATTGTCAAATTCTAGCACTTAATCCTTTCGAATCTCAATTTGATAATGAAGACTTGATCGATGAAAGATTAGAAATTCTATCTAATCTTATTCTGCTTTGATCAAAGACTTCCTGAGTCAACAATCGAATATATTACATGGGACAAGTCCTTCTCTTACTAGGAGTGATCGATTCCTTGTTGATCCACTTTCATCCTTCATGCACAATCTACCATATTCGAGAACACCTCATAGATGACTCTTTGTCATGTGTATGAACTAGAATATTGCTTTATGTGCATAAGGAACCATGGTGATCTCAGGTCTAAGGATCACTTGCACAACTCCAACTATGAAAACCATCTTTTGACAAGTAGTAAGACCTCCATAAGATGTTCTCTAGGTGGATTAATTCAGTGAATTCATATCCTAATGAGTACCCATATCCTTGTATTAGTGTCCCTACATAAGTTGCTGTGAGACTAACCATCCTCTCCATCGAGCATACATAGGATGTACTAGTCTTTCCGAAAATATTGATCCCTGAATCGATGATCCAATGACTAAGAATATTTTAGATTAGGGTTTATAAAAATTTAGGTCTTACCATTATGATCTTCATCATAATCCTAATTTCATTGACCTAATTTATGGGGTTCATCATAATCTTATAAGATGTAGTAGTATGGTAAATCAATAATTATCTTTTATTAATAAATAATATCATACATGAGTTGGAAGATTATACAAATGTCCATACAAAGATTGGCTTTTAGGATACAATTCTTTTACTTAGAAGCCATTAGGATGATGCTTAGGGATGACTTCTTCGACTCGAAATCTAATTCCATCGAAGCAGGTGGGCGGAGTAGGGAGAAGTGGATGCTACTCCAACCAGTGATGGACACTGAATGGAGTATGATGGAACTGGCAGCTTCTCCGGTCATGGGAGGTGCCAAACGGCAAAAAATTTGATAGAGGATGGTGTTCAGCTGTTGGTGATGTAGAGGGTGCCTGACGGTGATGAAGGCGACTGGATGTTGGCATGATCGAAGATGGGGAAGGCGTATGGCATCTCCAATAATGGCAAGACAATATGGGATAGCTTCTCTATTGAATCATGGCCAAAATTCCTCCATGGTCCATGGAATAGGGTCATGACCATGGTTAATGGCTTCTGTGGATCGAGCCTAGCTTTTGTGGACCAGGCAGCCAGTCCACCATGGACTGGCTATATCAAAATTCATGTAAAGCTTAATAAACTTCAAAATTCAATTTTGGACTCGTTCCAACTTCGATTTGAGTACCGTTTATGCTATTGGATTTCAAAAATTGAACTCTTTCCATCCATGAACTCTTTTTATAAAATACTAATAAAGTATCAATTTTTTAATAAAATAGATTAATAAATATTTATTTTAATGGTTAAATTGGGATAATTAATAGACTTATCATCGATAGATAAACGGTCAAAGCCCAAAAGGTCATTCAACACCCATGGCTTCAAGTGGCTGACCTTTGATCGGTTAGAGCCTTAAAACCTAGTAAGTGCTCATGGTTCTAAGGGATCGACGCTTGATCGACCAAGAGCGCAAAAGTCATTCATAACTCTTAGCTCTTTGATGACCATTGATTGAGCAAAATCTTGAGGACCTTTGTGAAAGAATAGTATCCTGCAAGCTACTAACATTTTATATGTGACAAAGATATTATTGTAGTTTTTTTCCAACTCATGTGTGATATTTATTAATAAAAAAGAGATTTTTGTTTCATCATATACTACATCTTATATTATTTATCTTAAGATTATGATGAATCCCATATATTAGGACAATGTATTTAGGATTATGATGAGTTCATAATAGTGAGACCTAAAATTTTATAAATCCTAATATAAAAAAATTTTAGTTTTAGGATTATCAAGTCAAGGATAGATGTTTCCAATAAAACTGGCACATCCTATGTATACTTGATGGAGATGATAGTTGGTCTAATGATCACTTATATAGGGATACTAATACAAGGACATGGGTACTCATATGGGAATGAATCCACTAAATTGATCAACCATGAGAATATCTTATGAAGTCTTACTTGTCAAAAGATGGTTCTTTAAATGAAAGTTGTGCAAGTGATCCTTAGATTTGAGATCACTATGGAACCTTGTACATAGAGTTTATGTTTTGGATCATATTCATTCATGACTATGTCATGTACAGGATGTTCATGGATATGAAGGATTGTTTATGAAGGTTGTGAGTAGATCAACAAGAAATCGGTTACTCCTAGTAAGAGGAGTATTTATTCCATATAATCTCATCATATGATGACTCAAGGAGTCTTTGATCAAAGTAGGATGAAATTAAAAATGGTTCTAATCTTTTATCGATCTAGTCTTCATTATTAGATTAAGACTCAAATGAATAAAGTATTAGGGTTTGATAAACTTCCATATCCATCACTTATTTGAGATAAAGGGTGATCGAATGATTGAATTGCATGGTAACTTACCACCAAATGGTATTTTAATAATTTTTATCAAATTTCTCATATGGTAGGCATGACATATTGCTAGATGTCAATCATGTCTTGTAGGTTTTCATTAATTAAAATGTTTAATTCACAAGTCAATTAGAAAGAAGGTCTAAATTGACAACTAGGGTCGACATGGTTTTAATCTAATTTGATTACTCGGGTTCTAATCAAATTAGATCAACATGAATCTAGACCTACTATTAGTTAGATGTGGGGCCCAAAGGGTTACATACATTAAGAAATTGTTTAAAGAAGTTAATTATATTTTTATTTGGGTTATAGAATCCTAATTGGTTAGCTAATTGATATACTAATATATGTTGGCTAGCCTAACTCCTAACCAATTATATTAGGTTCGATTGCTTGCTATTTAGGCTAACTAATTTAGATAGAACTTAAATTAGATTAAGCCATCAGTAGATTAGCAAAATTGGACTTCTAATTATCCTTATCCATGCCATATTGCATGTCCCAAGGTTATGGGACTCTTGTAGGTGATAGGAATGATTGGCACATTTTTGGCATGCAAAAGGACCGAGAGTCCTTTTGTAGATAAATCACATTTTCGGGATAATGATATACTCCTCCTCTCTCTCATCCATGCCCCATAAGGATCAGGTTTGACCGGTCAAGTGGATAAAATTTGTGCTTATCTTGATTTGGTGTGAAAGGGTGTTTATGCATGGGTTAATGGCACACATAGAATGGACCAAGAGTCCTTTTGCTTGCCGATCATCTTTTTTCAATAAGCCTATCCATATCATATGCCTATTAGGATTATTGACCAAGTCCACATCCATTGGAATTGCACAAATAAATCTGATTTAATTGAAGAGATGCGAGAAGATATCTCTTGGTGAATGATATTCCAAAATACTATATCAATATGGTGTTTCATCACAAATTCTTCCCACCAGACTCCTTTTGCTTTAAGGGGCATATCTACTACATAAGATATCAGATAAGTAGCTAGGAAAGGGTGTGATCAGTGCCTCCTGCTTATCTATACAAGGATCTTGGTGGAAGAGTCCAAGGCATTCAACATTGTTTAAATAATCCTCTTCCTTTTCTAGTTAAGACAAGTCTTCAAGATTAAAACAAGTCTGCCATTTTAAGACAAGGACTTAGGAAGAGAATTAGAAATGATAAAAAAATTTTAAAAAAGAATTGGAGAGGTCTAGAGGTATCCTTCTGTATGGTACAGGTCCTAGCGAGGCTAAAAGGCTATCAAGAGGAGAAAGGCTATCAAAAGGAGAAAATTCAGCAAGCAAACTAGGAGTGCTTTCTTGATCTTATTTTTATATAGATCACCTTTGGAAGGCATGCATTTATATGCCTATGAAAATACTAGGATATAGCATTATAGGTATTCCTCTAAGTCCTTTATTTATTATCCTACTTAGTTGATATAGTCAAGAGATTCTAAATCTAGGGTTTCGATTGACTAGGGTGTCAATATTAAAAATTTTAAAATCCATTTTTCTACTACACAACCATAATCCTACACTTTGATTAGTCCACTAAAGATTTAAAATTTGAGTTATCACCATGACACTATGATGATATGTGATCGACTGATGACCTTTAATCGACTCCAAACAAGGAAACTTGATTGTTCAAAATAATGCAAATATTTAGAGAAGGAAATAAAAGTAAAAATATTCCATTACATATCAACAATAAGTGTCCACAAGCTTCAAGAAGATAGTTGCTAGAATTAAACATGCAAAAATGATGTAACATTTCTTACAAGGGACTGATTTTCTCTAGCCCCCCGAGCCCATAGTTTTTACTTCGCAGGTCAGCTGGTCTTCAGTCTCCAACCCCTCCATGGACTTTATCTCTTAAACTAGATGATCTTCGTCGACCACCAAATCCCTTAGGAATTCCATCTCAGGGGATGACACCCCGCAAGACACATGGTGAGGAATGACAAACTCAAGGAAGTGGTACGTGTCCCACCAATGAACCTCTGCATAGAATGCACCCACATCCATCTTGAAAGGGAGCAAGTGGTTAAGATTGAGATATGAGTAAAGGACCCAGACCAAGTCCCTGTAGTTACAATACCTGATGTAGTGGCCGATGATGAACATGCTGCATATTCTCTTCATGAGACCTTCTAACTAGGAGGTTTCCATGATAGTTAAGCCCTTGTTGCACGATGGTGCATCCCTGCATGAGATTGCCTGCTTGGCTGATGCACGACCACCACCAATTATTTTGGCTCAGCCTCAAGATTGGTCTCCGTATCCCTACTTGTTGTGTGTTATGTCTTGTTCGGGGAGGTCCGCTCAATTGATGGACAACCATGGCAAGTTGCCCCAATATGGCCTTAGAGCTAGTCATCGTACTTTTGCCCTTCAGTGATCACTTGAGGCTAGCAATTTTCTTTTAAGCCTTGCATAGCTCCTCTTGAAGCTGTATTATCTGAGCAACCAATTTCCATCTCATCCAACTAGATGCAAGTAGCAATTCAATGGCCAAAACTTCTTCATTCCCCGATCAAAGCTAGTTATGCATTTGGGTCACCATGGTAGCTACATCCCAAGTCACCTTTTTGACCATCTTCGATAGTCTTTTCAACTTTTTGGTGAACCTAGTCTTTTTAAAAGCATGTGCTTTGCCTATTGATCGAGAATGTTAAATCTTCGCGTTCGTCTTTCTAAGCACCTATTGTGTCTTCAACAATCTCTTTTTCGATCGGTGACTCTTTTACTCACCTCTTTATCCTTCCTTTTTAAACTCTCAATATAAGCCCTAACATCTATGATCTTTGGGAGAGATTTGACAATAATAGGTTCGCTCGATGAATGTTTGGCATCATGGATGCAGACATGCTATTAAAATAGATAGCACAAGATGAAGAGAAAAACTTGATTTCATTCAATTAATGAAAAGTTTTTTCAAGGATAGAAAAGAAAGAAAAAGCTATAAAGGTTCAAAAAAAGTAAAATGTTACAAGTTTAACCTCCGACCTTTTTAGGGTCGAAAACAGTAGGAGTGGCCTCGGAAGGAGTGACTGTCCCCTTAGCAAGGCGCTCAGGCCCAATGATAGGTTCAGCTGAAGTGGGCCCGGGTGCAGCAACAGGTTCGATTGAGGGGGTTTCAGGTGCGATAGCAGGCACAACAACCACACCATGCTCAATAGAAGGTTACCCCTCAGAGTCTTCTTGCTCATCCAGGAAAGTGAGGTCCAATCCTGGATACTGGGTCATGATCTAGGTGCAACAATCAAGTTTGCTCAGCTTGAAACCCTCTTTGAAGGCCTCTTGACTGAACACACGGTGGTCAGTATAAAACTCCTTTGAAGTTCGAAAGATCGCCACCGCACGAGCCTTCTCGGATGCGGTCCTTGGAAGTCTTGAATTTCTCCATGGCCTTCTTAGCCCTCTTTTCCACTTTAGCCAATTCTTCTTTGGCCTTCATGGCTTCAACATCCCTCCTTTTCTTCTCCTAGAGCAAGTCACCCTCGCTTTGGCCAAATCGATCTCTACCTTGGAAGTGAAAAGCTTATTAATTATTTCAATTTAATCATTAAAATAAATATTAATTAATATATATTTATTAAAAATTAAAACTTTTATCAATGTTTTGTAAAAAAGGAGTCTATGGATGGGAAGAGTTTAAATTTTGAAATCCAACAATACAAACGTCACTCAAATCGGTGTTCGGACGGGTCCAGAATCAAGTTTGAAATTATTAAAGTAATTACATGATTTTTGAAGTAGCTGATCCACCATGGATTGACCACTCAGTCTATAGAACATCTGTCAATCCACCAGCAGCCATTAGAGCTAGTCCATGAGTGTGTCCGCAGACCATCGGCCTTCCCGAGCATCGCTTTTGCCAGAGAAGCCATCCGGTTGCCGCCCATGGCCGAAGAACACGCCAGGAGATGGTTTTTGGTCGGGAGAAGTGCCCAAGCACTGCACTTCACCATTTTTTTTTCTTTTTCCTCTTCCTTGTTCGGACATCAGCCTTGCCACCTTGCTTCATGCCACTGTCGGATGCCACCCTCCATCATCGTTTCCCCCTCATCTGCCGGTGTCCATCCATCATCGAGCCTCCTTATAGTGGCCAATAATTTGCACTACTACTAATTCCTCAAAATCAATACTGCAGCTGCCCAACCACCGGCCACTATTTCCACCACCACCGACCTCCACCCATCACCACCACACACCATCGCACTGAAGAAACTCTCCTAATCTTAATGGGAGATGTTGATTCGGGGATTCAAAAGAGTCTAAGCGGGATTCTGTTCGGCCAAGAAGGAAAGAAAGCTTTGATGCACAAATGATGCGGGACTATTTATGCATGCCAATTATTTTCTTGTTATTAGGCATTAAGTTAGGAGTTTGTATCCCGAATTTCAAGCGAAGATGTTAAGTAGAAATTTCTATAGAAAATATGAAATATAGGCATACAGAAATAAATCCTAAAAGTGAAGAAATAGGACCGCCAAGGCTAAGAAGCCCTGGTTAAGACTAGCTCTTTTACAATACTGCTACCAGAGGAGTCTAGGGGGTGTACCTGGTAGAGATTTGAAGATCGATCCATGAAGAGTTCGCTCTACGCTCTCGGATGCGGCTTGGAAAATAAAGCTATCGATCCTGCGGATTCGTGGCTTTCAATCCAATGACCCGAAAGTTGGTCAGATGGAATCCTTGGATTCATAAACTTTGAGGGACCTGCAAATCACCTAACAAGGGTTAGAAAAACAAGAAAAAGTAAGCTAGATGGCTGAAAGAAGAAGAAGGGGAAGAGGTTTGAGGAAGGTGGTCAAGAGATGAAGAAGGCTGGCGGCTTGGAGGTAGGGCACAGGGATCACACAGAAACCCTAAGGGATCACACAGATACCATTAATCACATAGAAATTCACTCAGAATTTTGAGAAAAACTCAAGAGAAATTCATTCATAATAATTCAATCATTGATCATTCGTTGCAAGAGGGAGGAGGGGTGGGGTATTTATAGTATTTCCATGTCCTCTCCTAGTTAGGATAGGATTACAAAGTTGAGTGGGAGAGGGATTACAAATTTGCTTAGAACTTGAAGTATACAATTTGAATAGAAATTAAACTTGATCTCCTTGTTAGAATTGGACTTTTCTCTCTCTTGGACTTGGTCAAATGTGCTTCACTTGGACTTGGATGCCATCCACTCTTGGGCTTGGACCTTGGGCAATAAGGGGCACATGGGCTTGGTCTTGGGCGACCTTCGCTAGGCTTTGGTGCATGTCCCCTGGTGGGCTGGAATTCCTAAGTGCCAACTTAGAAGTGGATTTGTGAAAACCTGGGGCGCCATCATTTTTGGACTTGAATATCTTTTAGGCTAGGATGCCTAAAAGAAGAATATGCCTGGAATCTTCATGTGGATAGACTTCATGGGCTTCTACTTTGGTGATCCTCCTCTTGTATGAAACTGGTACTTGACACAGACTTGTAACATAAACTTGTACTGGACTTACAGGACTCAATTAGACTAAGATTGAGATAGCTCAACTTATTACAGGACTCAACTCTCAACTGGACTAGACTCAACATAGGACTTAAACAAAACTACAAGACTCAAATTGACACAAGATTAAGGGCTCAAAATTGACAAATGGCTCACAATGAGCTAACTCGCTCAACTAAGCTTGAATGTAATCTTAAGGTTGACTCATGAGCCCTAATGGCATATGTCAACTCTAGAAACAGGACTCAAGTGTAACAGAGCTCAAGGCCCAAATACAGGACTCAAACGGCTAACATAGCCAGATTATTGGACTTAAAGATAAAATTAGAATCATGGCTAAGGGATTCAAACTCAGGGACTGATAGTGAACTAGGGTGGACCTGATGTCTCCATCAATTCTTCCGGGATGGAAGGAACTTGACCCTGTCAAGCATAGGTTAGTCTTGTGCTGGCAGTAAGTTTGGGTGGAGGCACTGTGGGTCCTCTTGAGTAATCCATGAATCGCTGGATTCTAGTCGACCTTGCCCTCGAACCAGGTAGCGTTGATAGCCATGGCCCCGGGTCATGATAGCTTGATCATCCAGGATACGCTCGATCCGTATTCCTCTCTTAGATAAATTTATTAGACACTCAGGTAAGGTTTCTCTCTCAAAGAATGGGTGAGGTCCAAAAATCTCACTAGGAATCACTGCCAGTTCCCTGTACTCAATCAAGTTCACGATATTGAAGGTAGAGCTAATGCCTAAATCTAAGGTCAGATCAAGCACATAGGCATTAGATTCCACTTTTTTTATCACTCTAAAGGGCTCAACTCTACGAGCATGAAGCTTCTTAACCATAACATAATTTTCTATACTAAATTCCTTGGCTTTCTTTCGGGAATTACCCAGTTTTTATAGATTTCATTGGTTAAATTAATCTTTTAGCTAATGTCCTAATACAAATGCTGTGCAGAGGTCAGTGCAGGTGTGGATAGATGAATTAGGTCTGAAAACTTATTGGACTCAAAATCAACACTTAATAGACTCGACTAAGCATTCCTATCGAAGAAAATTTATTGGACTCTTTGGATTTAAACCTAACAGAATTTAGGCTCTCTAGGTTTGACCCTGGTTTGACATGCACATGAAAATTTACAATGAACTTCTAGTAAATGCCATAAGGTATGCCAAAAATAAGATGCAAATCTAACATGCATAATGAATGTATGCATTATGCTTACTTCTACAAAATACAATCTAATAGTTCTAAAAACATGAGAAGAATCAGGGAAGGGTAGGAAATAGGAAGAGGATTCAGGGACTGGTTCTGGGCTTAGGAGACTGACCTTAATGTATGAACATTGAGTTATGTCTATGGGCAAGAAAAGGTCCATGCTATGGAAGGATGGGTCAACAATTTCTAGGAAGAGTTCTTGAACTGGGATTGAAGGGGTGAACTCATCTTGAGGGTACCGAATTAAAGAGACCATATCCTTAATAATTTTCACTTGGCTTTTAGGACTAGGCTCTATAATTGGATTTTCTTTTAGTATCTCCTCAGGTAGAACTCTAGTAGCAGTATCCAGGTTCTCTTCCTTTAGCGGGTCTTCCACTACAGGTTCAATCTGGGTGTGGCCTGGGTCAACACCTTTGGGTTGACTTCTATCGGGGTATGGTTAGGGTTAACTAACTTTGGATTGGCTTCTTCCTGGATAACTACTAGGTCAACTAATTCTAGGTCTTCTATAGGTATTTCTATTGGACTCAACTCATTAATGTCTTCTTTAGATTCATCAATGGGCTCAGGAGTTTCTTCCTCTAAATCTTCAATAGGCTCATCATCTTCATACTCCTCTACCAAACTTGGATCAGCCTCATATACCTCTACATTGGGTTCAACAATGGATTCAGACTCATCTTTATCTAACTTACCTAGGTGTAGGGCACTAACTAGACACTGGCTAACAAAATGGCCTAGTTTACGACATCTAAAACACACTCTCGGATGATTGGAACACTTTTGAACCTTTACAGACTTGCTTGTATCCTCTCTACGGGCCGTAGTGATATTGGGCTGGGGTTGGCTCGGGTTGGGCTGGTTAGAATCTGGTCCGAGGCTAGGGGTACTAGTCCTAAAGGGTTTAGGTTGACTAAAGGGAAGTGGACTAACACTAGGCTCATATCTAGGGGTACTGATCTTATGGGATTCAGGTTGACTAGGAGAAAACTAATTGGCACTAGGCTGATACCTAGGGATTATGGGTTCCTTGGGTTCATAGGACAAGGATTCAGCTCTATGGATCTTGAGTTTATTGTGCTCATAGAAAGTGGGTGCATAGGTTCTAGAGTCATAGGCTTTGGGCTCAGATCTATAGGTTGTGGCTCTCTTATCCTGATCAATGAAATCATGATTGGGTTTCCTAGAGTTGGGCTCCTAGTATGGGTCAGAGTATGGGGTTCTCCTAGGATTCGACTCAGCATGGATCCTAAGGTCAGGCTCAGGCTTAGATCTGGTATAGGGCTTAGGGGTTTTCTCTAGGTTTCCTAATTGGTCTCCTACCTAGTCAAACTTATGGGTTGTTTGGGCAGTCGATTGGATCAATTGGTTAAGTCTATGATTTATCTGGGTATTAGATTAGTCGAACTTGAAGTTCATCTAGGCAAACTAGTTTTGGGTTTGGGTGTTGGACTGGTTAATCTGGGTGGTTAATTGGGCAACCATCTGTTCATTCATGGCTTTTAGAAGAGTTTCAAGATTGGGCTCCATGGTTGAACTAGGTTTAGGCTTAGACTAGTTGGTATTGGGTTCCTAGTCTAGTGGTCATGCAATCAAACAAGCAAGGTGGTATGATGCAGTCAAGCACACAATAGTTAACATGTACTACAGCTTGATAAACCTAGAGCCAAAATTGAATGGGTTTACTCAACTTACACTTAACTCAACAGTTAATCCTTCCACTAGTCAAGTAAGAGGTGGGGTGGTGGGAGGCTCCCCCTACCTATGACAGGGTCCTAATTAAAAACCACCAGTCCACTTATGTTGTTTGCCTCTGGACCTCTAACCTTAGACACCAATTTTCAGTAATAGTTGGAGAATTAAGTGTAGTTGGCCCACACAATTCGGACCCGACCTGTTGGTATCCCTAAGCTCTCTAGAGCAATTAGGTTGCTAATTGATTTTAGTTAAGACTCAGGTTCTGATGCTGAGTGGTTGTTTTGGGCCCAGGACAGGTGATAAAATCCTGCCCTGATCTGAGAGAGGAAATTGTCCTTAAAATTGATTGAATGAGATGATGAACATACTATGAGCCCTAATGCAACTAATAACAATCATAAAATAAAAAAATATTTTTTAATCTTTTATGAGGTGGGAAATTAAATTTAAGTTGATTAAATTATCAAACAAAATTAAGGCTTCGGTGAGGTAGGGTTTGGAAGTTGACTAGATTTGTTTTGATCAAGTATGCATAACAGAAATCAAGATTTGTCTGGAAGCAAAATTTGGTTTAGTTTTCGGTGCAGAAAAAAAATCAGAAAAAATTTATGATAGAGGATGAACAGTGCAGACGATCCTTTTCAAATTTAATGCAAAGCAAAATTCAGATAATGATGCAAAAACTAGAGTTTTCAGACTGTGTGCAGAAGTTTAGGATTTCTATTAGGGTTTTTAAGATGCAAAAATTTTTATATTTTTTTGTTTTAGTAAAATTAATTAAAAATTATGATAATTATTAAAACTAAATAGAGAGTACATCATGTGAATTTCAATAAAAAATAAAATCTCTAGGGTGATGATTTAGACCAAAACTTAGACACCTACTGTAGATGATAGGATGCAGAAGTTTCTAGGGTAAAAGAAAATAGGCATGAAAAAATTTTATAGACTGAAATAAATCAAGATAAATTTTAAAAATTACTATCATTTAAAAGGAATCCATAGAAATAAAAATCAAGATTTTCAGATCTACCTACATATAGAAACAGTAAAAATAATAGACCATGTATAGAAATTACAGGATACAGAAACTAGCCCTAAAACATGCTCTGATACCAAATTGATGTGGGACTATTTATGCATGCTAATTATTTTTTTGTTATTAGTAATTAAGTTAGGAGTCCGTATCCCAAAATTCAAGCCAAGATGTTAAATAGAAAACTCTATAGAAAATCTGAAGTATAGGCATGCAGAAATACACCCTAAAAGAAAAGAAATAGGATTGCTAAGGCTAAGAAGTCCTAGTTAGGACTAGCTTTTCTGCAATACTGCTACCAGTGGAGTCTAGGAGGTGTACCTAGTAGAGATTTGAAGATCAATCCATGAAGAGTTCGCTCTACACTCTCGGATGCGGCCTGGAAAACAAAGCTATCGACCTTGCAGATTCATGGCTTCAATCTAATGACCTGAAAGCTGGTTGATGGAATCCTTAGATTCGTGAACTCTGAGAGACCTACAAATCACCTAACGAGGGTTAGAGAAATAAAGAAAAGTAGGCTAGATGGCTAAAAGAAGAAGAAGGAGAAGAGGTTTAAGGAAGGCGATCAAGAGATGAAGAAGGCTGGAGACTTGGAGGCAAGGCACAGGGATCACATAGAAACCCTGAGGGATCACATAGATACCCTTGATCACACAGAAATTCACTCTGAATTTTGAGGAAAACTCAAGAAATTCATTCATAATAATTCAATTATTGATCATTAGTTACAAGAGGGTGGTGGGGTGGGGTATTTATAGATGTTCCCATGCCCTCTCCTAGTTAGGATAGGATTACAAAGTTGAGTGGGAGAGGGATTACAAATTTATTTAGAACTAGAAGTATACAATTTGAATAGAAATTAAACTTGATCTCCTTGTTAGAATTGGACTTCTCCTCTCTTGGACTTGGTCAAATGTGCTTCACTTGGGCTTGGACGACATCCACTCTTGGGCTTGGACCTTGGGCAGCAAGGGGCGCATGGGCTTGGTCTTGGGCTACCTCCAAGGTTGGGCACTGGGCTTTGGTGCATGTCCCCTGGTGGGTGAAACTCCTGGGTGCCAACTTAGAAGTAGATTTGTGAAAACCTGGGGCCCCATGGCTTTTGGACTTGAAGATCTTCTGGGCTAGGATGCCTGGAAGAAGAATATGACTAGAATCTTCATGTGGAGAGACTTTATGGGTTTCTACTTTGGTGATCCTTCTCTTATATGAAATTGGTACTTGACACAGACTTGTATCATAAACTTGTACTAGACTTACGAGACTCAATTGGACTGAGATTGAGATAGCTCAACTTATTATAGGACTCATCTCTCAATTGGACTTACCCGCTCAACTAAGCTTGAATGTAATCTCAAGCTTGACTCATGAGCCCTAATGGTATGAGTCGACTCTAAATACAGGACTCAAGTGTAACAGAGCTCAAGGCCCAAATACAGAACTCAAATGGCTAACACAGCCAGATTATTGGACTCAAAGATAATTGGAATCATGGCTAAGGGACTCAAACTCAGGGATCCATAGTGAACTAGGGTTGACCTGATGTCCCCATCAACAAATTTTGGCACGATCTAAGGCTATGATGTAGAATGGATGGTTGAGAATTTCCTGCATGATATCTAGCTGATCTTTAGTCCAATTGACTTCAAATTTTATCAGGAGGAAGTCCTAGACAAGCTCTATAAAAGGAGGATCCTAAGCAGCAATCCAGGCACCAAATTGTTTAGCAAATTTTGTTCACTTTAGTTTCTTGCTTTTTTATTTTTAGATTATTATATTAGGCATCGAAAAGAGGGGAATCATGAAGGAGATGCTGGCGACAGTGATGCATGGCTAAATTCATTCAACCTGGGATGAAGATGAAGCCTGTAACCAGGTTCTCCTTTTTTTTTGTACTTAATGCGAAGCAATAAATATTATGTTTCTTATATGTATCTATTGATCTATGTTTTGATTGAGATACTAATTTAGCATACATTGCCTACACTCTTTATCGACGTGCCATGATCTTAGGATATGGAATGTGCTTAAGAGAGGTGATCGTAATATGGTAGATTAGATCCCTAAATTTGTACAACAATTAGATAGTTTATACTCTAAGAGGGTGTCGTGATCTTCGGATATGACCCATGCCTAGTAAGAGATAAACTATTCTAACCCTAAATGTGCAAGAATTATTGCTATTGCAACATAAAGAAAAGAAGGTAAACCTGTGTGCATGGTGGATTCAGATTTTCATATCATTTTTTCTACTATCTCGATTTAATTAATTAATTAGTTACTATCTTTTTTACTATTTTTGATCTAAGTCCCTTCAAACAACTTTCTTCTTACTGTTTTCATGAAGTAATTGCCCTCGATCCCCGAGAATACGATCCTGACTAATCGCTAGTTATAGTAGTGAGTTAGATTTATTTTTGACCGCCTACAACAGTGATCAAATTTTGATACCATTGTTGGGATCAAGGTATGATTATTTTATGAAAAAAGTAAAAAAAAATCTTTTTTATGGTTATTGCTCTCTTTGGTTTATTACCTTTGTTTTAGTTGCCTTAATCACTAGATTTCCTTATTTTCTTCTTAACATAAAAAAATTTCCTTCTTTTCACAAATCCACTTCTAACCTAATTAACCTTTTCTTTTAATTAACTTATCTTAAATAATCCACAAAAAAATTCTAAGACACTTTCTATAAAATATAATTAATTTAAGGAAACAAATTAATAAACCTTAAAAGATTTCTTAACTTGTTTGGACATCTTGTTTAACTTGCACTGCATTTCCATAAAATACTTTAGGTGCATAATCCCTAAATAACATAAGGTGAGAATGTTATCACCCTTCGTTGGTCCACAAACCACTATCTTGCATATTACATAATCCTAAGCCTTTAATTAAAATCAATTAGACATTGGTTCCTAAGAATTTTTGAGCTCATTAGGACAACGGACTTGAGAATTGGACTCGCTTAGAATTAACTAGTTTACCGGTATCTAGGAAAGGGGTTCAAGGATGATGTAGTCTTGAAGGAAGGTGGTTCTTTAATAGTTTCATTATTTAACCTGACCAATTAATTTGGTGTCTAAGAAAAGTAACAAGGGGACCCCCACCAATCTTATCCTTACCTGGCTAGTTGCTAGTTTGTATTTGACTTCGAAGACTTAAAGACAACATTGATAGTTAGGAGCTATCTAGATATAGGATAATTCTAGGATAGAGAGTCCATTGCTTGATAACTTGTTTCTCTAATAAAATTTTAATCTAATTAAACCACCCTCCTCGATCGTCTCTAGATTTAGGACTCCTTGGGCTCTCATCTTTAGACCTCCTCTCTCTCTTTCTTCCTTCTTCTTCTCTCTCCATATAATAAAAAAAAACTCAAAATTGCAACATGAAAAATGGAGTCTGGTCGATTAGTAAGAATAGATCTAAACCCTATCCTTAAGCAAGAAAAATCAACCATGGAATAATTAGGATATCCTCTTAGCCTGAGAGACTACAACAATCGAATTAGATTTGTCCAACCATCGTGCATTTGACTATCCCAAACAAATGCTATTAGCTTTGAGATTAAGTCTCAAATTATCAACATGCTTCCTAAATTCACTTAAATTGAGGATGTCTACATTTTTATTAGAGAATTTGAGAAAGTATCTGATACTATGAGGATGCATGAACTATTAGAAGATGCTATAAAATTTAGGTTGATTAACTTTGCCTTCAAGAAAAATGCCAAAAAGTGATTGTATAGTTTACTTACTCAATCAATCTCAACATGGAAGAGTTTTGTTAAAGCATTCTTAAGAAAATCTTTTCCACACCATAAAATAGCTAAGTTGAGAAATGAAATTGTCCAATTTTATCAATTAGGAGGAGAGCCTTTCTGGAAGTATCTAGATCGATTTAAGAACCGGTTGAGCCAATGTCCACATCATGGGATAGAGACTTGGAGGTTATGCCAAGCATTCTATGAAGGTCTAAACCTAAACTCCAAAATCATGCTCGAGTCGATGTGCTAGGATGACTTTATGCAGAAACGATCCAATGAAGCTTGGTGGTTTTTAGAGGATTTAGTAGAAAAGAGCCTATAATGGGAGGGAACTAGGAAATCTAAATCCACACCATCAAGAGGTGGTATGCACCAAATCTCTCCATAGCTGAAGAAGCTAAGATGGCATCTTTGATTCGTAGAATAGAAGCCTTGGAATTCAAGGGATAGGTCCTGATAAATCAAGTAAGCCATGTGTCCACACTTATATGCACCGGATGTATTGAGCTAGGACATGTAATAAAAGAGTGCCCCACTTCATGACTCAAACTGAAAGCGGTTGTGCACAGATAAATGCAATCTATCAAAGAACAAGCAACAATCCCTATGCACCAACTTACAATCTAAGGTGGAGCAACCATCCAAACTTTTCTTGGTCACAAGGTCCTAGTGCAGGTGGTCTCAACTTCAACCAGCCTAACCCAAGGCCCAATCCTATAGGCAACAACCCACTAGTGAATGAGAATAAAAAAAGGTTTAGTTTCAAGAGATAAAGTCCCGGAAACCCTAGCTAAGTTCCAAGCTGACATCTATGCCATGATTAATAGTACCAATGCCACCCTGAGTAACTTTATGCAAAACATAGGGCAACAAATATCCTCTAAAACCCAAGCCATAGCTTGTTTGGAGATGCAGGTAGGTCAGTTAGCCATAACCATGAGTAAGAGAGAATGAGGTAAGCTACCAAGTCAACCTGAGGCTAACCTTAAAAACCTAAGCATCCAAGGATCAAAATAAGGAGCCCTGATTAATCAAGTAAATACCATTCATATATTAAGATTTGGGAAACAAATAAATAACTAGGTGGATACATATAAAGAAGAAGAATTAGAATTCCTACCACCTGAATAACTTATTGAGCAGGGTCAGCCCAAAATACCTGAAGCTTTGAGTATGATGTAATGCCTAACCCACTAGCTGAGCCCATGCTAGAAGTAGCTGAACCAAAAATTAGGATTGTAGCGTCATTCTTAAATAGACTTAAGCCCAACTAAAATTTAGCCCAATTCGACAAGATTTTGGAGGTCTTTAAATAAGTTAAAGTGAATATCTCCTTACTGGACATGATCCAACAGGTCCCAGTCTATGCCAATTTTTTTATGGATCTATGTACCAAAAAGAAGACCACCAATGTATCTAAGAGAGCCTTTCTGGTAGCTAGTGTAAGCTCTTACCTGTCAAACCACATGCTAGTGAAATATAAAGATCCAGGATCATCCATTATTTCATACATTATGGAGAACACCCTCATAAACATGACTCTATTAGACTTAGGGGCTAGTGTTAATATATTGCTATATTCAGTATATGAGTAACTAGGGTTAGGAGAACTTAAATCTAAGGGAATGACCCTACAACTAGTAGATTACTCTTTAAAAGTACCCAGGGGAATAGTAGAGGATGTGTTGATCAAAGTTAGTGACTTTATCTACCTGGTGGCTTTGTGATCCTAGAAATTGAATCAGAGATGAATCTAAAGAGCCACATCCCAGTTATCTTAGGTAGACTATTTTTGGCCATAGCCAATGCCCAAATCAATTATGGAAATGGATTAATAAAACTTTCCTTTGAGAATATGTCAATTAATCTTAATATTTTCAATCTCATCAATACGTATCAAACGAGTGACATAAATTATGTTCAAGATATGGTTTATGATCCAATTGATCTTAGCGATGAAGAGATTTACCTAAAAATTTGCATGAACCAAGATGGGGAGCAAATTAATGAGATTGCTACAATCAATGGAAAATCAAGATAGGAACCTCCAATTGGACCACTAAAGAAAGTACCCGAATCATTACCTAGACCATCAATGGAGGAACCACCTAAATTAGAAGTGAAACCACTTTCTAAACACCTCAAATATGTATACCTAGGTCTGTTGGAAACCTTGCCTATGATTATTTTAGCTAACCTAGACTCCTTGTAAGAAGGGAAATTACTAAATGTTCTAAGAGAAAATAAAGAAGTTTTAAGATGGACCACGGTTGACATAAAGGGGATTAGTCCCTCGATCGTTCAATATAGGATCCACTTAGGAGAGGAAGCCAAGCCTACAAGAGACCCCCAAAGGAGACTTAACCTAGCCATGAAGGAAGTAGTGAGAAAAGAGATTATCAAACTCCTTGATAATGGTATAATTTATACTATTTCCGATAGTTCTTGGATAAGTCTTGTACAAGTGGTACCCAAGAAGTCGGGAGTCACGGTAATCCAAAATGATAACAATGAGTTGGTGCCAACAAGAATTCAAACTGGATGATGGGTATGCATCGATTATAGAAAATTAAATGCAGCAATAAGAAGGACTACTTCCCTTTGTCCTTTATAGACCAAATGTTAGAACGATTAGCAGGGCATGATTTTTACTATTTTCTAGATGGATGCTATGGTTATAATCAAATCACAATAATCCCAAAGGATCAAAAGAAGACAATATTTACCTGTCCATATGGAACCGTCGTTTATAGATGCATGCCCTTTGGCTTGTGCAATGCACCATCCACTTTTCAAAGGTGGATGATTAGTATGTTTTTCGATATGGTAGAGTAGTTTCTTGAGACTTTCATGGATAACTTTTTCATTTTTCGGTCTACTTTTTCTGAATGCCTATATCACCTTAGACTAGTCTTAGAAAGATGTAAGGAAAATCATCTAGTATTAAATTAGAAAAAGTGCCAATTTATGGTGAAGGTATAGTCCTTGGCCATATAATTTCAAACAAAGATATAGAAGTAGATAATGCCAAGGTAGATATGATTGCAAATCTCTTTCCACCTAAACCAGTCAAAGAAATAAGATTATTCCTTGGACATGCTGGGTTTTACAGAAGAATTATCAAGAATTTTAGCAAAGTGGCTCGATCATTGACTAACCTATTAGCCAAAGAAGTCAAATTTGACTTCATATCTGAATGTCTCGAGTCCTTTGAATACTTAAAAGAGAAAATTAACTTCAGCCTCAATCATTCACCAACCTATATGGACTCAACCTTTTAAGCTTATGTGTGATGCATCCGATCATGCCATGGAGCAGTCCTAGGTCAATGAATTGATAAGCTACCTCGAGTGATCTACTATACTGGTAAGACCTTGAATGATGCATAGCTAACTATTCTATTATTGAAAAAGAATTTTTAGTTGTGATATTTGACTAGAAAAATTTAGGTCTTATTTAGTGGGGTCTCATATAATCATCTATATTGATCACTCTATCATTAGTCATTTTTATAAAGAAGGATGTCAAGGTGCACCTAATTAGATGAATCCTACTTTTACAAGAATTTGATGTAGAGATTAGAGATAAAAAAAAGTACCAAAAATGTAGTGGCCGATCACTTATCTAGGTTAGCAATCACACCTATTGAAGAAATACATGTCAATGAGTCCTTTCTTGATGAACAACATATGTTTGCTATCATGGAACCATGGTATGTTAACATAGTCAATTCATTAGCCACCGGTCAGATTTTGATGCACCGAAATGCCTAGGACAAAAATCGATTTTTCTTCCAAGTAAAATACTTTATTTGGGATGATCCATATCTATTTAAATAATGTACTGACCTGATTATTAGGAGATGCACCCCAGATCAAGAAATTAGGAGCATTTTGTCCTTTTTCCATGACTAAGCTTGTGGTGGTCATTTTGGAGCTAAAAAGACAGCGACAAAGGTGCTCCAATATGGATTCTACTGGTCTAAGATATTCAAAGATGCTTATGATTACTGTAAAAGTTATGTTAGATGCTTGCAAACAGGCTGGATCACAGTGAAAGATATGATGCCTATAAATCTAATATTGATTATAGAGATTTTTGATGTATAGGGAATTGACTTTATAGGACCATTTCCAAAATCTTTTGAAAACGAGTATATTTTGGTAGCCATGGATTATGTATCCAAGTGTGTAGAGGCAATATCTTGCAAAATCAATGATAGCAAAATTGTTGTAAAATTTTTGAAGGAACATATCTGTTGCCCAGGTGGCTTTCCCAAGAGGGGGGTGAATTGGGAATTTAAAAAGTTTAATCAAATATGTGCTCTTTTAAATCTTCTTTAGTGTGGAGGTGCCGTGATTCAAATAATTAAAGCAAAAGCAAGTAAATAAGAAAAAGTACAATCATAAACACAGTAAGTTTATAGTGGTTAGGAGAAACCTCGCTCCTACATCCACTATCCAAGATACCACTTGGGATTTCCACTATATTCACCCATGAAATACAGTTGGATTGTTTTACCAGGCTCACAATCCAAAACTGAACTTGGTTTTTCAACCGGGCTCACTAAAATTCCAACTTGGTTTTGAACAGGATCACTAAGAACCTACACTTGGTTTTTCAACCAGGCTCACCAAAAATTTACACTTGGTTTTCAAACAGGCTCACCAAGAACCTATGCTTGGTTTTTCAACCGGGCTCACCAAAAACCCACAAACTCACAAAGGAGTTGAGAAAAACAAGTAACTAGTTAACAAACCAAAGTTTTCTGTTGGTTGTAAGTGCAACTCAAGAGAAGCCTTCTTAATTGCCCTTTACTGCTCTTCAATGGCTTCTTCAACTTCTTCAAAAAATGCTTCAAGCTTCAGATGAGAGTTGGTGCATACTTGAAGACTCTCTTTAATGCACTTTAGTGCTCTCTTGTTCACAAGCTCATTTGATCATTAACTACTTATTCACTTATTCAAAGGTTATCCAAATCCCTCATTTATAGAGTCTCATACTCTTCTTAGGTGGATATAGTCGTTGTAGACCATTGGGATTTGATATTTGACCGTTGGAGCACCTTTTAGATTCAAAATGAAGTTCTAGAACTAGCCGTTACTTGCTTGGAATTGACGTTCGAGTCAGCTTAGATGGTTTGAGTCGGTTCGAATCCTCAGAGTAGTTGAGTCTTCACTCCGGTCGAGTCGGCTCGCCTCAATCGAGTCGGCTCGGATTCTCAGGGTCGTTGATTCCTTACTCTAGTTAAGTCGGCTCGCCTCAGTCAAGTTGGCTATGATTCTCAGGTCTTCGAAATTGTACTCTAGAGGAGTCGGCTCTTCTCAATAGAGTTGGCTCACCTAGATTGTTTTTTTAGAACTAATTTTTTCTATATTCCGGAGGAGTCGGCTCGCCTTCTGAAGGGTCGACTCAATTGTTTGGCAGAATGGTTGAGTCGGCTCGGATTGTTTCTTGGTTGGCTCGCCTATTTGATTCAAGGAATGAAGCTCTGGATGAGTCAGCTCAGGTTCCTTCGAGTCGGCTTGGATTTTTGCATGCCAGAAACCTTCAAGTGTACCATGAATTAGAGTCGGCTCTACTTCCTTGAGTCGGCTCAAGTGATTTTTTAATGAAATCTTCTACTCTTCTCCAGATGACATCTAATGACTTTTAGTCACTCAAAAAACTTTTCTACTCCATTAAAAACTAATCTAAAAGAATTTTAAACATGAAAACATGTAGAAGCAACCCATTTTCATGAATACTACATCAATTTTTCTTTGGGCTCTTCTTTACATAATACTTTTACAACACTACACATGACATATAATAAGGTTGTAAGAGTTGTGATTGAGCATTATAATTATCCTACAAAAACTTGTAAAGCACTTAAAAAATAGTTAGTATCATAAGTGCATGCTCTAATATTTAATTATCATCAAAATCATTCAAAGGGTCAACAATATCCTCTCTTGCTTTGGTATCCGAAGGGCTATCATCAGTGATCATGGAACACACTTCTACAACCAATCCTTCACATCACTGATGAAAAAGTATAACATTATCCATAAGATGGCTATACACTATCACCTATAAATGAGTGGGCAAGTAGAGGTTTCTAATCGACAAATCAAACAGATCTAAGAGAAGACTGTGAACTCTAATAGAAAAGATTGGTCAATGAAGCTAGTGGATGCATTATAGGCATATCGCACTACTTTCAAGACCAATTTAGAAATCTCTCCTTATAAGCTTATGTTTAGTAAAGCATGTCACTTGCCGGTAGAATTAGAACATAGAGCAATATGGGCCATAAAATAATTAAACATGGATTTGGACATAGCCAGAGGTCAAAGGAAGTTACAGGTGGATGAACTTGAGAAAATCAGGAACGAAGCAAATGAGAATGCATAGATTTATAAGAAGAGAATTAAAACCTTTTGTGATGAAGCTATCTTTAGATAATCATTTACTTGTGGACAAAAAGTTTTCTTATGTAATTTAAGGCTTCACCTATGTTACCTAGCAAAGCAATCCAAGAGGGGGGTGAATTAAGTTTTTAAAAAGTTTTTGAAAAGATTAAATATAAGTGCCAATTTAGAAACAATCAAGGTAATAGTGATTTCAAGAGTATGTGTCGTTGATAATTAAAATGCAGCAAAAATAAAGAAGTAAATGCAAGAAGAGTAGAAGCAATCACAAACACACAATATTTTATAGTGGATCAGCGCACACCAAAGTACCTACGTCCACTCTCCAAGGTCCACTTGGATAATTCATTATAATCTCAACTTGATTACAATAGATTAATTTTTCCGGGCTCACTAATCAAAACCCTTCTTGGTTTCCACAAGGCTAACCAAAAATCTAGTTGGTTTTTACAAGGCTCAAAAATAACCTAAGTTGGTTTTACAAGGCTCACCAACAATCTAAGTTGATTTTACAAGACTCACCAACAACCAAACCACTAGTTTCAATCCACTTGAAATTAGGAAGAACAATATATTCAAGAACAATGTAAAGATATAATAAACTTTTAAAAATAAAGTAAATTTCTCTTTAAAGAACTTTGATTGTAGTTGAGAAACTTGTCTTCAAGTTGTTGAAGCCTTAATGGATGCTTGAAGATTGGACTTGAATGCTTCTTGAGTGCTCTTGAATGCTTGAAAGCTCAACTTCACTCAAAAGTAATGATCTCTCAATGAATATTTAAAAGATTTGCAATGGATTACTTTTTTCTAGAGTTTGATTTACTTTAAATACCTTTCCAATCCTTAAATGACCGTTTGTGACCATTGAAGAGGAGAAAATAGCTGTTAAGAACAAAAAGGACTAATTCTGTGATTTAAAAAACTAGCCATTACCATTCATCCAGACTTGCAAGTGTCGACACTTCAAGTCATGAGTCGACACATAAGTTGATACTTGAATCGACACTAGATCAAAAATATCTTTTGAAGCTCTCTGGAGTCCATTGGTGCGTCGACACTGCTTCTGGTGAGTCGATACTTAAGTCAACATTTCATCTTCATGAGTCGATACTTGAGAAAAAACTTGAATTCAGCATGTTTTATATCATTTATGGTCTCAGGCCTTGAGTCGATAAATGGATCGATACTTAAGCTTTATGAGTCGACACTTCATGCATGCCATCTAAAACTTTTTCTTTGTATCAGCTCAAGCTTCTGTGAGTTGACACCTTGAGTCGACACTTCACTTTCATAAGTCGATACTTGGTTGAAACTTTATTGAAATTCTACTGAAATTCTTCTGAAACTTCTCCAAACTTAAGATTTGAGTCCTTCAAGATCATTCTTATGTGCCAAGGTCCATTTAACTTGAGATTCCATTAATATAAGTAACTTCTTTAGCAAGATGACAAGCATTTTTAACTCACAACATACTATAAATTTGATAAGTATTTTGATCTACTGAACATATTGTAATACATAGTACTCAAATATACTTAAGTATTTTGTTATTCATCAAAATTAAGACAAGAGTCAACAATATCCCTTTTTTGATGATGACAAAATTTTTAAATATATACACATAGTAAGCTTAAAAGATTTGCAATAAGAATAGAGCAATTGGCTATAAGTATTAAAGCTATTGATAATAAATATTAGAGTCTAGATTGTAATGTTTATCAAGATCAAAACTCATCTACAATATATCAGAGCTATATATAAGAGAGAATTCAATTCATATATTTTCAAAATTTTTGAGCTGTGTATATATATAAGAAAGAATTCAATTCATATAATTTAAATATATCAGAGTTGTAGCTGTAGTGTATCAGGGTAATAATTAAAATGTATCATAGCTAAGTTGATATATATGAGATGTTCAAGAGGTGTATCAGAGCTAAAATAAATTTGAAAAATAAGTATTTAAGCAACAACAAGTTGAACATAAAAAGTATCAGAGCAAGATTTGTAGGAGTATCAGAGTGAAAATTTTAAGAGCATCAGAGCATGAAATAAATGTTAGAGCACATCAAAGCAAATAATATGCCATAAAGATAGAGAGTATCAGAATAAAAATATGAGAACATGAAGAGTATTAGAGTATGAAAACAAAGAGTATCGAAGCATATAAAAATAAAAATAAGGAGTATCAGAGCATAAAAAATAAAAATAAAAATAAAAAGTATTAGATTATAAAACTAGAAAATATCAAAGCATGGAATAAAAGCTCCTCCTCAATATATTATTGAAAATATTTTTTAAAATTTAAAACATTTTTCAAAAATATTTTCAAAAGTTTTAGAGATTTTAAAATTTTCAAAATTTTCTTAGTACTTTTCTCTCTTCCCCTTACTTTTTGCTTTCTTTACTTAAACTATTCATTCTCTCTCTTTTGTTTATCATTCTCTCCCTTTTTATGTTATTACTGCCCCTTTTGTCATTCATTAATTCTCATTCATTAATTCCCATTCATTAATTCTCCTCCTTTTTGTTATCATGAAAAAGGTGAGAAAAAGTGAACAAAGTAGAGATAGAACAATGCAGTAAAGTAGAAGTACATGGATAAATGCTGAAAATGTCAATATATATATAAGATTTCAAACATTTGATACATAAAATTCAAAATGTGATACAAACAACATATAACTAAAAGACTGATATATTGAAAGATTGATATACAAATATACTGATATACAAATCAACCCTAAGGGATGCTTTTCTTATCAGAGGAATACCTAATTTCTAGAATAATTGGTCCCGTAATCCTAGAGGGTTGGGGTCACAGTCACATCGGTCGGAGATCAAAAAGTCAAGTCCAAACAATTTTGGGAATGTCACCATGTCCGCGGCTTCGGCTTCTGGCACGTGCTCTCCCTCTGGTTGGTGCTGAAGAAAAGGCTATGTCAGGAGCGGAGTCAGAAACTAGTGAGGGATAGATGGTGTAATATCAAATAATGGACCAGAAGATAAAATATGGAAACCAGGGGTATAAAATCTTAGTTCCTTTATCAAGGAAGAAGTGGTAGGTATGATGCGGGACACATACTCGATGTAACCTGAATTATTTGGGAAAGGAAAACAACTAAACAAACTAGGACCGTGGGAGGGCTAAGAAGCCTCCCGGGATTAGGGTGACACTGAAAACTAAACTCCTAAAATAGCTGATCTCTTTTCTTTTCAATTTTCTTTGGTGGAGGTAGCGAAGGAAGGATGGAGATGGGGGACTAGGAACTGGAACTCATGGCTCTGGGACTCACTCTAACAGGAGCTCTCCTCAAACCCATAATGCACATAGTAGGGCTCTCAAAGGGCATCCCGCTAGGGTGTCTCTCAAAAGATATGAGGTGATAAGAAGATGGGATAGGGGATAACTAGGGCACTCTCATCGAACCCATAATGCACACAGCAGGGCTCTCAGAGATGCCCCGAGGGATCAAACCCATAATGCACATAGCAGGGCACTCACACCTCCCATCGAACCCATAATGCACACAGCAAGAAACGAAGGCAAAACGGGCCTCAGCCTAGAACCAGAACCAATGGAAAATCCCAAAAATTTCTATTCAACTTCACTTATTACAAGAGGGGGAGAGGGCCATTATATAGAAAAACCAAAACCCTTAGTTTCTTAGCCTCCAAGAAAACTAAAAAAGGAAAATAATAAATTATATCAAAATTTGTGCAGCATCAAAAGTGGTGCTGATCTGCTCTAAGAAGCGTGTCGACTTGATGATCTGCATTGAAAAGCATGCTGCTTGGATTGCTTTGAAAAGCATGTAGAATCACCTCACAGACATGCATAGAGGGAGGGAACCAACTCCGATGGGCACCGGGGACGGCTGGGAAGTGGGCGGCGTACGAGGCCAGCGGACGGCGAGCGATGGACGGCCAGATGGCGGGATGGTGGCAAGTGGCTGGGTGGCGGCATAGGGGATGGCACGGCATGCTGGGCATGCCGTTTTGTCTTCCACGGTCATGGGAAACCTCCTGGGTGTTAGCGTGGCCTCCGGTGGCCAAGCAGGCGAGTGACCGGTGGCGGGCGGGCGGCGACGCAGGTGGGCGGCGGTGCAGGGGCGGCACGGCATGCTCGGCCGTTCTGTTTGGGCTTCCCATGGGCGTGGGGCCCAAGGACTCCGGCGAGGGCCGTCCGGTGGCCAGGCGTGAGCCGGCGACCGATGGGCGGGCGGCCGGTGGCTGGACGGCGGTGGCAGGCGGCGGTGGCGGCCATGGCGACGTTGGTCTTCCCGCGTTCCTTCGTCTTCCACGCGCCTTGGGCAGCAGGAGGCTCACATTTTCGGCAAGGGCGAGGCTGGCGAGCATCGGCTGCAATCCACCGGGGGCGGCCGGGGGTCGGGCTGCTTGGATCTGGGGTCAGCGGGGTGGAGGCTATGGTTTGGGAGATATTTTTTAAGACTCACGGGAGAAGATGGAATAACATAAGAATAAAGCGAGAATAAGATCGGGATAAAAATGGAATAGCTGGAATAGGTGGAATAGCATGAATAGGAAAATAAAAAAAATCTGAGAAAATAAGAAAAAATAGAAAAAGAACCTGGACCTGCCCTGGATCCTCATCATTCTCCTCGATCGCGAAGAACTCGACTCTGTCAGTTCGAAAAAATGGAGCACACCCTAATCCACAACTCGCTCTGATACCGATGGTGATGCGGGACACAGACTCGATGTATCCTGGATTATTTGGGAAAGGGAAACAACTAAGCAAACTAGGACCGTGGGAGGGCTAAGAAGCCTCTCGGGACTAGGGTGACATTGAAAACTAAACTCATAACATAGTTGATCTCTTTTATTTTCAATTTTTTTTGGTGGAGGTGGCGAAGGAAGGATGGAGATGGGGGACTAGGAACTGGAACTCATGACCCTAGGACTCACTCTAACAGAAGCTCTCCTCAAACCCATAATGCACACAGCAGGGCTCTCAAAGGGCATCCTGCTAGGGTGACTCTCAAAGGATATGAGGGGATAAGAAGATGGGATAGGGGATAACTAGGATGCTCTCATCGAACCCATAATGCACACAACAGGGCTCTCGGAGATGCCCCGAGGGATCAAACCCATAATGCACATAGCAGGGCACTCACACCTCTCATCGAACCCATAATGCACACAGCAGGGAACGAAGGCAAAATGAGCCTCAGCCCAAAACCAGAACCAGTGGAAAAAACCAAAAATTTCTATTCAACTTCACTTATTACAAGAGGGGGAGAGGGCCATTATATAGAAAAACCAAAACCCTTAGTTTCTTAGCCTCCAAGAAATCTAAAAACGGAAAATAAATTACATCAAAATTCATGCTGTATCAAAAGTGGTGCTGATCTGCTCTGAGAAGCATGTTGACTTGATGATTTGTGCTGAAAAGCATGCTGCTTGGACTGCTCTGAAAAGTATGCAGAATCACCTCACGAACGTGCATAGAGGGAGGGAACCAACTTCAACGGGCATCGAAGATGGCCAGGAAGCGGGCGGTGTACGGGGCCGGTGGATGGCGAGCGACGGATGGCCAGACGGCGGGATGGCGGCAAGTGGCTGGGTGGCAGCACAGGGGGTGGCATGGCATGCTGGGCGTGCCATTTGGTCTTCCATGGCCGTGGGAGACCTCTTGGGTGCTGGCGTGGCCTTCGGCGACCGAGCGGGCGGCGGCGGCGGGCAGGTGACGGCGGCGGGCGGGCGGCTGTGCAGGCGGGCGGCGGTGCAGGGGCGGCACGGCATGCATGGCCATGCCTTTTGGGCTTCCCACGGGCGTGGGGCCCAAGGATGCCGGCGAGGGCTCTTCGGTGGCCGAGCGTGAGTCGGCGAGCGACGGGCGGGCGGCCGGTGGTAGGCTGGCGGTGGCAGCCATTGTGACTGTTGGTCTTCCCGCGTCCGTTCGTCTTCCACGGGCCTTGGGTGGCGGGCGGCCGACTTTTCCGGCGAGGGCGGGGCCGGCGAGCATCAGTGGCATTCCGGCAGGGGTGGTCTGGGGTCGGGCGGCCCAGATCTAAGGCCAGCGGGGTGGATACTAGGGTTTTGTAGATTTTTTTTAATACTCACGGGAGAAGATGGAATAATATAGGAATAAAGTTGGAATAAGATCAGGATAAAGATGGAATAGCGGGAATAGGTGGAATAGCGAGAATAAAAAAAATAAAAAAAACTCAAGAAAATAAGAAAAAATTTAAAAAGAACATGGACCTGCCCTGGATCCCCATCAAGGTATCAATGGTGTCCTAGGGGGTAGACTAAATGAAGGTTTAGGTATATCAATAGGAGTATCAGGTGGATCAGTGTAAAGAACAGGAGTGGAAACTAAAGAGTCAGATGGATCAGGAGTAATGGGTGTGTCAAAAAGAAAAGGAGTATGGACAGAATAATTGGGTGGATCAGGAACAGTCTCTAAAGACCTTGCCTCATCAACTGTGTGCACTATATCCTGATCAGTAGTCTGCAATGTCAAAGTTTGTGGAAGAATCGCCTTGGCTGTCTCCTATCTCGGTGTCTAGAGTTAGAGCTAGAGGTGCTGGTAGAGTAGGTGAAGAATTTGATGATGGAGGAGAAGGTGCCCTGGTAGAAGATAATCTCTCTAATGCAGCCAGTACAGCAAAGAGTCCCTCTCTCACCTCTTGAAAGCCTGCCCTCATCTCCATGTGAATGTGATCTACTCGCTGTCTAACAGTCATCACCTCGGTCTCCAGGTGAGTGATCCTCTCATCTATAGTGTCTCTAGGAGCTAGCACCTCAAGGTGTGCCAAAATTGATGGCTCAGGCTATGTATCCGGTATATCCCTTGATGGCTCAGCCTCATCTGTATGTAAGTGCTTCTCCTCTGTAGTGTCCTACTCATCATCAGCATCAATAGTCTGTCCAGATATCCTACGTCTCTACTAATCTCTATGTATGTATAGCCTATCCTATGTAAAGATCTCTTGTCATAGATGTCAGTGCGGAGTAGTTGTCTGTAGGGCTCTCCATCGATGTTAACTCCAAAGGCTCTAAATAGAATGGTCAGTCCCATGCCACAAGGTAGACACAATCTCCTGCTAGTAGCTGCCTTCGTCATCTGATAGATCATGAGTAATGGTAGGCAGACAGGACTCCTCTGAATCAGGGAAATCATCATAAGCAGCTCTCTCAGTGATGAAGTCGAAGCATCCAGTCTTCAGCAGAAGAATTCGGGTGACAATATGGTGCAGTAGTCTCATCTCTGGAGAAAGTCATGATGCAATGATGATGTCTCCCTCTCCAATGTCATCTCATTCAAATATACATCTGAGGGCACTCATCCTATCAACTTGGGAGTCCGCTACAGTATCTCTCTTCGGGATCTACCAAGCTCTGCTCAAAATCTCTGCAGTCAGCGATACAGAAGTCCTTCTGAGTTCAGCTATCCAACTGTCAGCTCCTCTGGGCAAAGTACCATAAAACTCTCATATCAAAGCTAGGTAGAATCTCTCTCAGTGAACAAAAGTGAGCCAACCCTGCAACTCTTAGCCAATCTCCTATCCGGAAGTGCTATTGGTCCATAAACTCAAAGTCTACCTTCCATCCTCTGATAATGGCCTTGGAGGCCATCTGATCTACTCTAGGTGGTGGTGGTCGGACAGGTATCTCCTGCTGAGGTGCTGCCTCTACTGCTTGATCCTCATGATGCGCCTTCGTGCGCCACTCTATATCCTGGGTGGATGGTCGAGGTCTCCTGACTAACTATTTCCTGGGACCCATCTTCCAAGAAAAAGAGGAAATAGATAAATGGAAGAGGAATGGGTAAAGGTATCATGGTAAAACCATGAGCAACTATGAAGAAGAGAAAAAAATGGGCTCAAATCAATAATATAATAGTAAAAACATGAAATGGAAGTTGTGATACAGTGTGGGGAGGTGTTGGCTCAAAGATTTTGGGAGAAAAATGGAGAGAAACCGATCGATTTCCTTATTTAATCATCGGTTCCTGCTTGTCAAGTGTCGACTCACAACTTCAGTCCAAGTGTTGATACTTGGAGGTGTCGACACTTCAAAGTATCGACACTTGAAGAAAAATCTAGAAAATAAAAAAATTCATAAGAAATCAAGAAAAATGATTTTAATAGCCAATAAATGATTGAATAAGATTTTCAAAGGTATTTGGTCAAGAAATTCTCAGAGAGGAATTTGAAAGGTCATAAGAAATGATCTAAACTCAATCAAAAGGATTAATATCTCTAATTCCCTTCTAATCATACTGAACCTTTCTTCACTAAGTGGCTTAGTTAGTATATCAGCTAATTGCATATCAGTAAAAATGAATTCAAGCATTACATCATTGTTTTGAACATGATTCCTAATAAAAGATGTCTAATTTTAATATGCTTACTTCTTGAATGTTAAATAGGATTTTTAGTTAGGTTTATAGTACTTGTATTATCACATCTTATGGGTATCCTAGTTAATTTGATGCTAAAATCCTCGAGTTATTGCTTAATCCATAAGATTTGAGCACAATAACTTCTAGTTGCAATATATTCAGCTTCAGCTGTAGATAATGTAATTGAAATTTATTTCTTGTTAAACCATGAGATTAAGTTAACTCCAAGAAATTGATAGATTTCAGAAATACTTTTTTTAACTTACATCCATCAAAGTCAGCATCAGAATATGCAATCAAATTAATAGCTGAATTCTTAGAGTACCATAATCTAATGTCAAGAGTACTAGGTAAATATCTAAGTATGCACTTAATAGCCATTAAATGTGATTCCTTAGGCTCAGACTGATATCTAGCACACATGCATATACTAAACATAATATCTGGTCTACTAGCAATTAAGTACAGTAATGATCCAATATTTATCTATAGAATTTTTGATCAACTTTCTTACCAGATTCATCCTTATCAAGTTTACATGAAGGGCTTATAGGTGTACTAATATGCTTAGTCTTCTCCATTCCAAACTTTTTTAGAATCTCCAATGTGTATTTTGTTTGGTTGATGAAGATCCCTTCATTTGTTTGCTTGATCTGGAGTCCGAGGAAGTAGCTCAATTCTTCCATCATGCTTATCTCGAACACTCCCTGCATAAGCTTTGCAAAATCTTGACAAAGAGATTCATTAGTGGTACCAAATATAATATCATCAACATAGATTTGTACAACTAAAAGGTCATCAGCTTTTTTCATTAAAAATAGGGTTGTATCAACATGACCTCTAGTAAAACCATTTTCAACTAAAAATATACCAAGTCTTTCATACCATGCATGGGGGGCTTGTTTTAAACCATAAAGTACTTTGTATAATTTAAAAACATGATCAGGATATGCATGATTTTCAAAATCAGGTGGTTGTTCAACAAAAACTTTTTTAGCTATATAATCATTCAAAAATGCACTTTTAATATCTATTTGAAATAATTTGAAATCCATAAAACATGGAAAAGCTAGAAGTAATCTAATAGCTTCAAGTCTAGCTACTGGAGCAAAGGTTTCATCAAAATCAATTCATTCTTCTTAATTGTAATCCTTAGCTACCAGTCTAGCCTTGTTTCTAGTTACTATACCATTTTCATCTAATTTATTTCTAAATACTCATTTGTGCCAATTATAAACATATTAGATGGTCTTTTTATTAATGCCCAAACTTTATTTCTTTCAAATTGATTTAGATCCTCTTGCATAGCAATCATCTAGTTTGGGTTTTTTTCAGCTTCTTCAATACATTTCGGTTTAATTTATGAAATAAAAGCAATGTAATTACATTTATTTCTAATAGAGGATCTAGTTCTTACCCCTTTCGATGGATCACCTAGGATTAATTTCTTAGGATGTCCATGAGTATACCTTCATTCTTTTGATAGATCTTTATTATTTGGTGAAGATCTTGGGGCTTCTTCATTTTCCTTGCTTTGATCTTCTTTGTTATTTTTGGAAGGATGTTCATCCAAAATCAACTTCTTAAGTTCTTTAATACCTGCACAATCATCAATAGTATCTTCTTTTCTAGAGGACTTGTTAGTAGATTCTTCAAATACTACATGCATGGATTTTTCTTCTACTAGTGTTCTTTTGTTAAAAATTATGTATGCCTTGCTAGATGTAGAGTATCATAAAAAGATACCTTCATCTAACTTGGCATCAAATTTATCCAAATTATCTTTGCCATTGCTTAAAATAAAACATCGACAACCAAATACTTGAAAATATTTTAAAGTTGATTTTCTTTCTTTCAAAAGCTCATATGGTCTTTTCTTTAAAATTGGTCTGATCAAAATATGGTTTAAAATATAACATGCACTATTAATAGCTTCAGCCCATAAATATCTAGAAAGATCATTTTTGTAAAGCATTATGTGTGCCATTTCTTCTAAAATTTTATTTTTTCTTTCTATCATTCCATTTTGTTGAGGTTTCTGATGCGCGTCGCAATGCACCAATTTAATTACCTTAAAACTACTATTCTAAAATAGGATAGCAGGAGCAAGGGTCGAATCCACAGGGACTTTCCTGATTTCTTTAAAATAATCGATATGCAACAGAAATTGAAATCTTAAAACTATAAAAGAAAATTAACAAGTAATCAGCAGTAAAGGTTACTTAAGAAATGATCTATCCGATAGTGAGCACGGCCCGTATCCGTGAATCATGACCCATCCCTTATCGGGAATAGACTGGTCTAAATGCTAGTGAAATAACCTAGATATGATCTATCTCACAAGAGTACAGCCCGTACTCACTTGGGAATAGGTCAGTCAGGGTTAATTTCACTTGACTTACCTCCAAAGCTTTGCCCTAGCAACGCATCTGAATCAAAAACAAAAACAAAAACAACAGAACATCAATTACTCGAATGATTTCTTTATTTCAAGTAAGAGGGAGTACATCAAAGTAATAAAACCAAAAATAAAACCCCCTTTCCCAAGTGCAGCTCCGGACTCGGTTGATTTCTGCATGAAGATGGCACTGACCGGTAGAGAATAGGTCTGCTGGAATAAAGTTGGGATAAACTTGGAATAGTGTTGGAATAGTGGGAATAAAGCTGGAATAAATGGAATAGCAGAAAACCAAAAGATCGCAGGGAAGATTTTCGGGACTGTGACTGAACCGAGGGTTGGAAGAATGAAGAGGTGGACTATACTCTGGAATGGGGTCTGTACGACTAAGCTGGAGTGGTGGAAAGATGGCTTGCTGCTCTCTGTGGAATGGAGAGGAGAAGGCACTGCTGCTCTCTGTGATGGAGAAGAAGAACACATGGGAAAAAGAACTGTAGATGGCATCCCTCATCGACCGAACACCCCCCTATTTATAGGTTTTCTTTTCCCTGCTCCCAACCCGCTTCACGGTTCCATCGTTGCAATGACCCACTCCTCTATTAGAACAACTCACACGCTCCTCAGTTGCAACCGAACAACAGAACCCCGCTTCACCGTTTGCAACGAAGCTCGGGCTCCCATCAATCTCCAGCTCATCCGGTGATGCTCCATGCTCCAGAACCTTCCTCCCGGTTCGGTTCAATCCCGGTTTAGTCCACCCAGTCCATATTTCTACCAAAATTTGGTTCAAACCGGAGGGAGCTTCCCATTACTGCAACTCACGTGAAGAACCTCCCAGCGAAAGGAAATGGTGCACCGCCATCTCCGGCCGGCGGTGGTCGTGGGAGGCTGTCCGGCGATGGGAAATGGTGATTGCGGTGAGATCCGGCCAAGAGAAGATGAAATGACCACAGCCCCTTTTGGAAGAAATTTTCTGGCCACCGAGGCTTCTCCGGCCGGTGGCAAGCTTGCCGGCGACCTCCCCGGCGGTGGGGGCGATTCTCCGGTGAGTTTCGGCTTGAATGGGGCAAGGCGGTCCACGGCTCTGCAGCCGTGGACCGCATTAATGGTGGATCGCGGCCTATGGAGCACTGGGTGGAATGAGCAGCCGGTCCACTGTGCACCGACTGCTTTAAGTTTTGTGCAAATTCTTAGTTAATTGCCCAAAAATTCATTTTGGGCCCGTTCTGAGTCCGATTCGAGTGCCGTTCGCGCCGTTGGACTTCTAAAATCGGACTCTCCATATTGGCGATGTTCTTTCCTATAAATGACATATAAAAGTATTAATTTTGAAAGAATAATGATATTTTAATACTAAAATAATACTTTTATATTTATGTTTAATGTAGTTATCACACCTCCCAACTTGAACTTTGCTCGTCCTCGAGTAGAGAAGATAGATTATCCATGTGTATCAACCCATCATTGAATTAGATGCTAACCCAGGCAACCCTAAAGATAGATGATACCTGGTCAGACTACTACTGAGATACTTCATTGGATTACTAATTCAACTCTTTTTAGTGGTCAGGTAAAGTTCATAAAGATTTCTGGAGTTCTTCTTCTGCCAACTTTCCATCTCACTTTAAAATCCTCTAACTTTCTGGGATTTATTTCAATACCTTTCTGCTAGATGATTTTTTCCCTTTTATTTTTCATGTGTTATATCCAAGCCTCATAAGTATTAGTATTCTCTCCCTTTTTGACACGAACCACAACGCTTACTTAGGTGAAGGGGCTCAGTTACTCAAGGAGGTACCATTGCTTAACAGATTTCTTGATCTTCTCACCTTTTGACGCGAACCACAATGCTTACTTAGGCGAAGGGGCCCGGTTACTTAGTAAGAGTTCAAGTAAAGCTGTGAGACTAGACTAACTTTTTTTTTTTTCTTTAAAGGAAAAACCTTAGCATACTTGATCTTTTGATTTATATCCCAAAAAGTAGACTCTTTATTAAGATCAATGGTCAAAAGGCTTTGAAATTACTCCATGAAATTATTTATGATCCATACCCTACCATTTATTGAGTATCTTTAATGATTTATCCCTCAGCATCTCTAGTATTATCTAGGCCATTAATCAATCATTTGATTAAGGTGCATAAGTAACTCTAGTTCGAGACAATAATTAGATACACAAAACCTATTCATTTCTAACTTCACTCGAAGATCTAAGCAAGTCAAGTAAATCTTCCTCTCCCAACTTAATCGACATTGTTCTCAATGGAGTAGGAAAGAAAATGAGAAGTATAATAAGAAAGAATACACCTTGGGAAAATGTGCTTCGAAGGTTTCATGAAGTATTGGATTCATTTATTGTTGCACTCCCTCACTTTATTCTTCTAAAAAGAAAAGAAAAGAAACTAGTTAAAAATTAAAAGCATAAACTGGGTTGCCTCCCAGGAGCGCTAAGTTTAAAGTCTTCAGCCAGACTCAGCTGATGGTAGTACTGGATCCATAAGATCAAGAATTTCAACAATTTCTCTATCATGAATATCCTCAACATAGGGTTTCAAGCGCTGGCCATTTACTTTAAAAATATTTCCTTGTTTGAGATCTTTAAGTTCAATCGTGCCATGAGGAAATACTTGAGTAATGATGAAGGGTCCATCCCATCGTGAGCGAAGTTTTCCAGGAAAAAGGTGCATCCTAGAATTGTAGAGCCACACTTTCTGATCAGGCTTAAACATTTTTTGACTAATGAATTTATCATGACATGCCTTAGTTCGAGCCTTATAAATTTTTGAACTTTCATAAGCTTCATTCCGCAGCTCTTCTAATTCACTCAATTGAAGTTTCCTATTAGAACCCGCAGTCTTCAAATCAAAATTACATTGCTTGATAGCCCAAAATGCACGATATTCTAACTCTATCGATAAATGACATTCCTTGCCAAACACTAACCGGTATGGAGACATTCCTAGGGAAGTCTTAAAGATAGTCCGGTAAGCCTATCATGCATCATTCAAATGTTCTGACCAATCTTTCCTATCGGGCCTTACCGTTTTCTCCAGGATGTGTTTAATTTCTCTGTTTGATACTTCAACCTGGCCACAAGTTTGGGGATGGTAAGGTGTGGCTACCTTATGTGTAATTCCATATTTCTTCATTAATCCTTCAAAATGTTTATTTGTGAAATGCGCGCCCCCATCACTAATAATTGCCCTTGGGCACCAAACCGACTAAGGATGTTACACTGAATGAACTTGGCTACAACTTTTTTTTTTTTAAAAAAAACCCTACCATTTATTGAGTTTCTTTAATGATTTATCCCTCAGCATCTCTAGTATTATCTAGGCCATTAATCAATCATTTGATTAAGGTGCGTAAGTAACTCTAGTTCAAGACAATAATTAGATACACGTAACCTAATCATTTCTAACTGCACTTGAAGATCTAAGCAAGTCAAGTAAATCTTCCCCTCCCAACTTAATCGACATTGTCCTCAATGGAGTAGGAAAGAAAATGAGAAGTATAATAAGAAAGAATACACCTTGGGAAAATGTGCTTCGAAGGTTTCATGAAGTATTGGATTCATTTGTTGCTGCACTCCCTCACTTTATTCTTCTAAAAAGAAAAGAAAAGAAACTAGTTAAAAATTAAAAGCATAAACTGGGTTGCCTCCCAATAGCGCTAAGTTTAAAGTCTTCAATCAGACTCAGCTGATGGTAGTACTGGATCCATAAGATCAAGAATTTCAACAATTTTTCCATCATGAAAATCCTCAACATAGGGTTTCAAGCATTGGCCATTTACTTTAAAATATTTCCTTGTTTGTGATCTTTAAGTTCAATCGTGCAATGAGGAAATACTTGAGTAATGATGAAGAGTGCATCCCATCGTGAGCGAAGTTTTCCAGGAAAACGGCGCATCCTAGAATTGTAGAGCCACACTTTCTGATCAAGCTTAAACATTTTTCGATTAATGAATTTATCATGATATGCCTTAGTTCAAGCCTTATAAATTTTTGAACTTTCATAAGCTTCATTCCACAGCTCTTCTAATTCACTCAATTAAAGTTTCCTATTATAACCCGCAGTCTTCAAATCAAAATTACATTGCTTGATAGCCCAAAATGCACGATGTTCTAACTCTACCGGTAAATGACATGCCTTGCCAAACACTAACCGGTATGGAGACATTCCTAGGGAAGTCTTAAAGACAGTCCGGTAAGCCCATAATGAATCATTCAAACATTCTGACCAATCTTTCCTATCAGGCCTTACCGTTTTCTCCAGGATATGTTTAATTTCTCTATTTGATACTTCAACCTGGCCACAAGTTTGGGGATGGTAAGGTGTGGCTACCTTATGTGTAATTCCATATTTCTTCATTAATCCTTCAAAATGTTTATTTGTGAAATGCGCGCCCCCATCACTAATAATTGCCCTTGGGCACCCAAACTGACTAAGGATGTTACACTTAATGAACTTGATTACAACTTTGTGATCATTGGTTCGGGTTGCTATGGCTTCGATCCATTTAGACACATAATCAACTGCAACCAGAATATACTCAAACCCAAAAGAAGAAGGGAATGACCCCATGAAGTCAATGCCCAAGACATCAAAAATTTTAACAACCAAAATAGGGATCAGAGGCATCATATCTCTATGTGAAATATTCCCCGTTTGTTGACATCTCAGACAATTACGGCCAAATTCATATGCATCTTTAAAAAGAGTTGGCCAGTAGATCCCACTTTGCAGCACTTTTGCTGCAGTTTTTCTTCCACTAAAATGTCCCCCACAAGCAAGAGAATGACAAAAAGTGAGTATGCCTTGGAATTCACTCTCAGGGACACATCGTCTAATCACCTGATCTGAATAGTACTTAAATAACTCAGGCTCCTCCCAAAAGTAATATTTGATTTGTGAAAAAAATCTATCTTTTTCTTGTTTGGACCAGTGGGAAGGAACTTGCCCTGTTGCTAAGTAATTCACAATATGGGCAAACCAGGGTAGGCCATCAGACAAAATAGAGAAAAGCTACCCATCAGGAAACTGATCTCTAATTGTTTCTTTGTTGCATTCTATTAAGATCCTAGAAATATGATCTGCTACCAAATTTTCAGAACCCTTCTTATCTAAGATTTCTAAGTCAAATTCCTGTAGTAGAAGGATCCATCTAATCAGTCTAGGCTTTGTGTCTTTCTTAGATAAGAGATGTCGCAATGCTGCATGATCAGTATACACTAAGATCTTAGACCCTAACAGATATTATCAAAATTTTTTCAGGGCAAAAACAACTGCTAGCAACTCCTTTTCAGTAGTGGTGTAATTTATTTGTGCATCCGAAAGAGTTTTACTAGCATAATAAATCACATGTGGTTCCTTATTAAACTTCTATCCTAAAACTACCCCTACAGCATAATCAGAGGCATCACACATGATTTCGAAAGGCAGGGTCCAATCGGGAGGCTTGATCACTGGTGCAATGGTCAAAGCAGTTCTCAGAATATCATAAGCAACCACACATTCCTTATTAAAATCAAATGGATTGTCTTTAATGAGCAGATTACACAAAGGTCATGAAATTTTGCTAAAATCCTTGATAAAACGTCTATAAAATCCAGCATGACCAAGGAAGGATCATACTTGTTTAACCGAGGTTGGGGGAGGCAATTTCGAGATCAATTCTACCTTAGCTTTGTCAACCTCAATACCTTGCTCTGAAACAATATGTCCGAGCATGATTCCCTCACGAACCATAAAATGGCTCTTCTCCCAACTTAGGACTATGTTCGTTTCTATACATCGTTTCAAAACCTTAGTCAAGTTTCGTAGACAATCATCAAATGAAGATCCAAACACTGAAAAGTCATCCATAAATATTTCAAGAAATTGACCAACCATATCAGAAAATATGGATAACATACATCATTGAAAAGTGGCTGGTGCATTGCACAGACCAAATGGCATACGTCTAAAGGCAAATGTTCCAAAGGGGCAGGTAAAGGTGGTTTTTTCTTGATCAGCAGGAAATACCGGAACTTGGTTATATCCTGAATATCCATCTAGAAAACAGAAGAAACTCTACCCAGCTAGCCGTTCTAAAATTTGATCATTGAAAGGCAAAGGAAAGTGATCTTTTCTAGTGACGGCATTCAGTTTTCGATAATCTATACACACTCTCCAACTAGTTGGCATTCGAGTAGGAATTGACTCGCCCTTTTCATTCTCAACAATAGTAATACCTGACTTCTTAGGTACTACCTGAGTTGGACTGACCCATTGGCTATCTGAGATTGGGTAAATGATTCTAGCATCGAGCCATTTTACCACTTCTTTCTTAACAACTTCCCTCATGTTCGGATTAAGCTTTCGTTGCATGTCCCTACAAGGTTTAGATTCAAGCTCATAGTGAATATGATGCATGCAAATAGAAGGGTCAATTCCCTTAAGATCAGCTACTGCCCATCCTATTGCTTCTCTATGTTTCATAAGTACTTCCACCAATTTCTCTTCCTGATCTGGGGTTAAAGTAGATGCAATGATCACTGGGAGAGTATCCTTGGGTCCAAGAAAAGAATATTTCAACTTTTCAGGAAGAGGCTTCAACTCAAGCATGGGTGGTGTTTCTAAGGATGGCACTAAAGGTGTTGATTGAGTCGGTAAAGGTTCAAACTTGACAGTCCAAGGAGGAGTAGTGTTAGACTTTGGTGGCTCTAACAAAGCACTTACTTTATCAAACTCATCTGATCCAACATGTGTCAAACATGCTTGTAGAGGGTCCGCCTCGAGTAGAATGGGGAGTTTCTTGTCTATAACTTCCTCAAGCATGTTCACTTCATCAAATACGGGTGGTCCTTGGGATGCATTAAAAATGGTCAATCTCATCTTTTTATTTCCAAAAGATATATCCATAACCCCTGTCCTACAGTTTATACGGCATTAGCGGTAGCTAGAAAAGGTCTTCCAAGAATAATGGGTATTTGGCTAGGATTACTGCTAGACTTCATGTCCAAGACAAGAAAGTCAACAGGAAAGTAAAACTCGTTGACTTTCACCAACACATCCTCTAATAATCCACGGGGTACCTTAATTGATCGATCTGCTAACTGCAACGTTACCAACATGGGTTTTAGTTCCCCAAATCCAAATAAATCGTACATTGAGCCTGGGAGAAGGTTCACACTCGCACCCAAATCTAATAAAGCTTTCTTAATTATGAGGTCCCCTATGACACAGGAAATAGTTGGGGTACCGGGGTCTTTCAATTTGGGTGGGACAATTTGCTGAAAAACTGAGCTTGCTTGCTCAGTCAACTGGATCTTTTTCGGTATGTGTGTTTTAGATTTTCATTTTTGCGTGCACAGATCCTTAAAGAATTTGGCATAAGCCGGCACTTGTTTGATGGCATCGAGAAGAGGTAGGTTTATTTGGACTTGTTTGAACAGCTCAAGCATTTCATTCATTTTTAGGCTCTTCTTATCCAAAAATACAGGTGATTCTAAGGCTTTAGGAAACGGAGCCCTAGGTGTTGGTGCTTGGCTAATAGGTTTCTTTTTCTTTTCATTCTTTTCATCTTCTGGCTTAGCCAACTCAAGTTTTTGGGTCAGGTCAGGCTGATTCAGTATTTTCCCACTTCTTAAAGTTGTGATCGATTTAGCTTGTTCTGGGAATGTTTCAGGTTTGGTAGAACTTTCAGCCATGTAATGTCCTTTTGGGTTACTGATGAGCTGACTAGGCAACTTACCTTCCTCTCTTCTATTGAAAGATGTAGCTAGCTGACCTATCTGTGTTTCTAGCTTTGCAATGGATTGTGTGTGGAAGTGAAGGAGTTGAGTGTTCATTTCTAGCCCTTTTAATGCTTGAAGTACCTTCTCTTCAAATGTAGGACCATGATTATTTGGTGGAGGTTATGGAGCACTCGGATATTGGGAATAAGGCATGTTTCCAAAGTTGGTCTCCTGATAGTTGGTCCTAATTGGTGTTGGATTATTAACAGCTTGGGGTTTCAAAGAAAAATTTGGATGGTTTCGCCAGCCAGGATTTTAAGTATTTGCAAATGGGTCATTTCCTGGTCTAGGAACCATACGAGTTTGTGCTTGATGGACATGTTCCTGAACAAGCTCGGGGAATTGATAGGCAGTTGGACAATCACCTATCGAATGGGTAGGACTTGAACAAATGATGCAAACATCATGGTTTTGATGAAGGTTTTGATGAGGTGAGGAAGAGAGATTTCCACTTTGTAGAATTCGGTCAAGCTTTTGGGACAATTCATCTACCTTGCTGTAGATGTCTATAGAGTGACCTATTTCATACATTCCCCCTCTCTTGGGTCCTAGGGGAGGATCTCTACGGGCACCAGACATGTGATGTAATGAATTTTCACTAAGGGTTTCAAATAGCTGCCAAGCTTCATATTCATTTTTGAGCATAAATATTCCTCCACATGAAGCATCTACCATTTGCCGGTATCTTTCAGACAGACCATCATAAAACATTGAACCAATTACCATTTTGGTATGGCATGATGGGGACATTTTCTAATCAGATCCTTTAATCTCTCCCATGTTTCATGAAACATCTCTCCGTCTAACTGGGAAAAACTGGTTATGGTTTTTCTAATCTGGTTTGTTTTTCTAATTGGAAAGTACTTCTTAAGAAATTCTCTCTGAAGTTGATCCCAAGTTGAAATTGTTACAGTGTCTAGGGAGTTTAACCAGTACTTAGCTCTATCTTTTAGGGAAAAAAGGGAACAACTTAAGCCTAAGAGCATCATCAGAGAAATGTTGGATTTTGACAGTTTGAACATATTTCCAGGAACTTATCTAAATGTTTGTAAGGGTCTTCATTTGTAAGTCCATAGAAAGATGGTAACATATGGATTATGCTAGACTTAATTTCATACTGGACAGCTTCAACTGGAGGTACTTGGATACAAGGTGAATAGGTATACTTTGAAGGAGTGAAGTACTCCCTCAACTGACGTGGAGGATCAATTTCATGATTGGGGTCCATAGTACCTGATTTGTTTGCTCTACAAGTTCTGTCAATTTCTAGGTCTAGGGGTACAAGTTCCGGTTCTAGTGACCGACGACCTAACATACACCCTACAATGGTATTCTAGAGCAAACAACAGCAGAATTTTTATAAGATTTTTTTTATATGCAAAAATGAGAAAAGGTCTAAAGGAAAGACTCCTAAGAGAATCCTAGAACTAGATGAATTTTTTTTTCTTTTTTTTCAAACAATTTACACAAACAATTTACAAAACTCTTTCATAGGGGTAGCTTAGACCTAGACAGCTCCTAACCATTCCAAGGTCATCTTTGAGCACTCCAAGTCCAAAATCACCCAACTAACTTGGCCAGGTAAGTGTAAGGTTAGTGAAGGTTCCCTTATCGCTTGCCTTAGACATCAATTAAAAATTGGCCAGGTAAGCGGAACCAAAGCACCTCCCTTCGGGCTCTTATCCCTGAACCACTTTCCTTAGACACCAAGTAGTTAACTGACCTGAACCCGGTATAACTCTAGGGTTCCCTTGTCCTATTGAGCTCGAATTCCTTAGGGCTGGTATCTAATTGATTTTAGGGTTAGAGGCTTAGGTGAATGCAAATGATGGGAAATGATTTGTGGGCCAAGGAAGGGTAATGAAATCCCCACCTTATCTGATTAATGAGGTTAATGCCCTTAAGATGAATTATGGAGAAATGAAATGGATGCAATAAGCAAGGTGTCCATATCTTGAAATTATCAAACAAAACTAAACTAATTACTTTTTTTTTAATTTTGATGATTAAGTATCTAATTCCATAATGAATTATGACTTTTTTTTTTTGATTTTATTTTGCAGGAAAGAAGTTTACCCAAGTAATTCTAAAAAGGAGATCAAATAGAACAAAACAAAAATACCAAAAATTTGAATTTTTGAAATTTGAGTTTTTTTTTTGAATTTTTGAAATTTGAAATTTTTTGAATTTTTTGAAATTTTCAAAATAATGCCAAAAGTCCCCGGCAACGGTGCCAAAAATCTGATGCACGTCACAACGCACCGATTTAATTATCTTAAAACTACTATTCTAAAATAGGATAGCAGGAGCAAGGGTCGAATCCACAGGGACTTTCCTGATTACTTTGAAAACAATCGATATGCAACAGAAATTGAAATCTTAAAACTATAAAAGAAAATTAACAAGTAATCAGCAGTAAAGGTAACTCAAGAAATGATCTATCCGAGAGAGAGCACGGCCCGTATCTGTGAATCACGACCCATCCCTTGTTGGGAATAGACTGGTCTACATGCTAATGAAATAACCTAGATATGATCTATCTCACGAGAGTACAGCCCGTACTCACTTGGGAATAGGTCAGTCAGGGTTAATTTCACTTGACTTACCTCCAAAGCTTTGCCCTAGCAATGCATCTGAATCAAAAACAAAAACAAAAACAACGGAACATCAATTACTTGAATGATTTCTTTATTTCAAGTAAGAGGGAGTACATCAAAGTAATAAAATCAAAAATAAAACCCCCTTTCCCAAGTGAAGCTCCGGACTCGGTTGATTTCTGCATGAAGATGGCGCTGACCGGTAGAGAATAGGTCTGCTGGAATAAAGTTGGGATAAACTTGGAATAGTATTGGAATAGTGGGAATAAAGCTGGAATAAATGGAATAGCAGAAAACCAAAAGATCGCAAGGAAGATTTTCGGGACTATGACTGAACCGAGGGTTGGAAAAATGAAGAGGTGGACTATACTCTGGAATGGGGTCTCTACGACTAAGCTGGAGTGGTGGGAAGATGGCTTGCTGCTCTCTGTGGAATGGAGAAAAGAAGGCACTGCTGCTCTCTGTGATGGAGAAGAAGAAGCTCGGAGAAGAAGAACACAGGGGAAAAAGAACTGTAGATGGTTTCCCTCATCGACTGAACACCCACCTATTTATAGGTTTTCCTTGCCCTGCTCCCAACCCGCTCCACGGTTCCATCGTTGCAATGACCCACTCCTCTGTTAGAACAACTCACATGCTCCTCGGTTGCAACTGAATAACAGAACCCCGCTCCACCATTTGCAATGAAGCTCGGGCTCCCATCGATCTCCAGCTCATCCGACGACGCTCCATGCTCTAGAACCTTCCTCCCGATTCGGTTCAATCTCGGTTCAATCCACCCAGCCCATATTTTGGCCAAAATTTGGTTCAAACCGGAGGGAGCTTCCTACTGCTGCAACTCATGTGAAGAACTCCCGGCGACAGGAAATGGTGCATCACCGTCTTCTCCGATCGGTGGTGGTCGTGGGAGGTGGTCCGGCGATGGGAAATGGTGACTGCGGTGAGATCCAACCAAGAGAAGATGAAATGATCGCAGCCCCTTTTGGAAGAAATTTTCTGACCACCGAGGCTTCTCCGGCCGGTGGCAAGCTTGTTGGCGACCTCCCCGACGGTGGGGGCGATTCTCCGGCGAGTTTCGGCTTGAATGGGGCAAGGCAGTCCACGGCTCTACAGTCATGGACAGCGTTAATGGTGGATCGTAGCCTATGGAGCACTGGGTGGACCGAGCAGCCGGTCCACTGTGCACCGGCTGCTTTAAGTTTCGTGCAAATTCTTAGTTAATTGCCCAAAAATTCATTTTGGGCCCGTTTAGGTCCGATTCGAGTACCGTTTGCGCCGTTGGACTTCTAAAATCGGACTCTCCATGTTGGCGATGTTCTTTCCTGTAAATGACATATAAAAGTATTAATTTTGAAAGAATAATGATATTTTAATACTAAAATAATACTTTTATATTTATGTTTAATGTAGTTATCTGTCCTAGGTACAGAAAAATTATGTTCAATTTCTTTTTTGTTACAAAAATCTTCAAAATTTTGATTTTCAAATTCAGTACCATGGTCACTTTGAATACAAATAACATAAGTACTTTTTTCATTTGAAACCTTTCAATAAATTTCATGAAAGCAAAAAAAAGTTCACTTTATGTGCTAAAAATAAAATCCAAGTAAATCGAGAGAAATCATTCACTATTACTAATCCATATCTCTTGCCTTCTAGGCTTGTGATCCTAGTTAGTCCAAAAGATCCATATGGAGTAATTTTAATAGCCTAGAAGTTGAAACTATTCTTTTAGTTTTAAAAGAGGATCTTGTTTGTTTTCTAAATTGATAAGCTTCATCAATTTTATCTTTTTCAAATCTAAGTTTTGGTAAATCTTTAATCAAATCATTTTTGCATAATTTGTATAGTAAATGCAAGCATACTTGCATGACCTAATCTACGATGCCAAAGCCAACTAGTCTCATTAATTGTGGCATTCATTGCAACTAGGCATTAACCATCATATAAAAGTAAATTATCAAGATCAATAAGATCGATATTGCCATGCCTATTTCTAATAAAGTTCACTCTATCATTATCAGGATTAGAAATCATGCAAAGTAATGATTCAAAAACTACTATAAAATCTTTGTCACAAAACTGGCCAATGCTTAGCAAATTATGTTTTAATCCTTCAACTAATAAAACATTATCAATAAAAGTAGAAGGGGAGATGTAAACTTTACCGATATTAGTGATTTTGCCTTTACCATTATCTCCAAAAATTACACTCCCTCCATTCAAAGCTTCTGGACAAGTGAATTGCTTCACATCTCCTGTCATGTGTCTTGAGCAACCATTGTCAAAATACTACAATCTCTTTTTTCTTTGGTTGCAAGACATACCTGTAAAATAGATCAAGTTATATTTTAGGTACCCAAGCCATCTTGGATCATTTAGGGTTAGTAGGAATGGTTCCTTTTAGAACCCATATTTTTCTTGAATTGTTTATTTTTCTCAAATTGCATTGATAAGCTTTATGTCTAAATTTTCTACAACTAAAGCAAGTAACATTGGATGATGCTTGAACAAAGAAATTTTTGAAAAATTTTTATTTCTTTTGTTGTTTGTAACTAAGTCCAGCTTTATCATATACAGCTCTTTGATTGTTCAACAGTAAATTCAACTTTTCAGAGCTAAATGCAAACTTTTCAATAAAAGATTTAACTTTATCAACCTCATCTTTAAATTTTTTGTTTTCTACCTCAAGGTCTTTGTTTTTCTTTAAAAGCTCATTATTTGTAACAACAGCTTTGGATCTTTTCAAAACTCATATTTCTTTTGATAAAGCATTTTTTTATTTTTCTAAAATATCAATCTTGGATTTTAGATCATTGTTTTCATTAACAAGATTGGTGTTTTCAATAGAAGAGGAATCAATATACTTTATAAATTTCTTGTGCTCAATTTTTAACAATTTGTACTCATGCACAAGTTTATCAAATGTAAATTCAAGTTCAAGTTCAGATTATACCTCATCTTCTTGAGCTATGAGGCAAAGATTAGCAACTTTTGGTTGTTCTTCCTCTGAACTGAAGTCTTCACTATCACTTCATGTTGCCATCATTTCCTTCTTTTTAAATTTCTTCTTGAACTTCTTTAGAAGAGGACAATCAACCTTGTAGTGTCTGGGCTTTTAACATTCAAAGTAGATTGGTTGATCCTTCTCTTTTTCATTTTCTTTACCTTTTTCTTTGTTATGATGTGGCTTTTTTTTGTAAGGAAACTTTTTTCTTATGAATCTTTTGAATTTTCTAGCCATTAATGCCTTTTCATCTTCATTTTCACCTTCTTCAGATTCTTCACTTAAAGACTCATTTGGTGTAGTGGATTTGAATGCGATGATCTTCTTATTCCTATCTGCATCTACTATTTTTTGTTTTAAGTTCAATTGATAAGTCATGAGTGAACCGACAAGTTGCTCTAAGAGAAGTGTCTCAATATCTTTAGCTTCTTGTATTGCTGTGACCTTTGGATTCCAAGATGTTGGCAATGACCTGAGGATTTTATTTACTAGGTCAGCGTTAGTTATAACCTTTCCAAGGCTTCTCATACTATTTACAATGATAGTAAATCTAATATACATATAAGTAATAGATTCATTAGACTCCATTATAAACATCTCATATATATGTACAAGCATATTAACTTTAGTGTTCTTCACTTGATGGATACCCTTATGAGTAACTTCAAGGTGTCCCAAGTTTTTTTGGCCATTCGGTCTACAGAACATCAGCCGGTCTACCAGCAAGCTTTAGAGCGAGTCCATGAATGTGTCCGTGGACCACCGGCCTTCCCCGAGCATTGCTTTCATCGAACAAGCCATTCGATCACCGCCTGTGGCCGGAGGACATGTCGGGAGACAATTTCTAGCCAGGAGAAGTGCCCAAGCACCGCCCTTCACCATTTTTTTCTTTTTCCTCTTCCTCATTCGGACATCACCTTTGCCGCCTCGCTTCATGCCACTGCCAGACGCTACCCTCCACCACCGTTGCCCCCTCATCCACCAGTGTCCATCCAACACCGAGCCTCCCTACAGCCGGTTAGCAATCTGCACTACTCATTCCTCAAAATCAATACCATAGTCGCCTAACCACCAGCCACTATTTTCCACCACCATCGACCACTGCCTGTCACTGTCGCATGCTGCCGCACTGAAGAAACTCTCCTAATCCTAGTGGGAGAGGCTGATTCGGGGATTCAAAAAATGCTGGGTGAGATTCTGTTCGGTCGAGAAGGAAAGAAGGCTATGATGCACGAATTCTAGTGTGATCTAAGGTTATAATGCAGAATGGATGGCTGAGAATTTTTTGCACGACATCTGGCCTATCTTGAGCATGATTGACTCCAAATTTGACAAGGAGGAAGCCCTAGACAATCTTTATAAAAGGAGGCCCTAGGCAACATTCCAAGCACTAGATTCTTTAAAAATTTTGTCCACTTTAGTTTCTTGCTTTCTTGTTTTTAGATTATTGTATTAGGCTAGACTCCTTCAACCTGGGATGAAGATGAAGCCTGTAACCAGGTTCCTATTTTTTTGTACTTAATGCCTAAACAATAAATATTTTGTATTTCTTATATGCTTCTATTGATCTATATTTTTTTAAGGTATTAATCTAGAATACATGACCTACACTCTCTATCGACATGCCGTGATCTCAGGATACAGCACATGCCTAAGGGAGGTAGATCATAGTATTGTAGATTAGATCCTTAAACTTGCACAACAATTAGATTGTTTATACTCTAAGAGGATGTGTTGTGATCTTCATATACGACTCATGCCTAGCAAGAGATAAACTATTCTAATCCTGAATGTGCAAGAATTATTGCTATTGCAACATAAAGAAAAGAAGGTAAACCTGTGTGCATGGTAGATTCGGATTTTTTGATTATTTCTCCTGCTGTCTCGATTCAATTAATTAATTAGTTGCTATCTTTTCTACTATTTTTGATCTAAGCCTCTTCAAACAACTTTTTTCTTACTATTTTCATGAAATAATTGCCCTCGATCCCTGAAGATACGATCCGGACTCACCACTATCTATAGTAGTGAGTTAGGTTTATTTTTGACTACCTATGATAGTGATCAGTGAGCACCTCTTTCAAGTAATCGATGTAGTTTCAGCCACCTCTACCCTTTGGCGGGTGTCCATGGCAACATCTTCAAATTTCTTCTATATTTTGAGGGCTCTTGTCCCATCCAAAGTCTAATTTAACAAATTGGCCATAAAATGAGATAGCTATAATAGGGCTAGGCATTAGGAAATGCAAAGAAAAAAAAAAATAAGGGCCAGATGGGAAGTACCTATTGCATGCCCATAACAGATTGTTTTCTTAGCTCCTGGTAGGCCATTGCATGTACGCTCTTCAACTCCATTGAGACCAAAGTTATCCCAAGAAAGTCTTAGGCAATCTTCAAATCTTGACAGATTGCACCCCCTGGCTTCCCTTCAAGAGGAGGGCTCGAGATTAGGCAAGCCCCTAGAGGCAGCCTCGACAGAAATGCTAGAAGAAGGTGGCAGAACAACCAATGCAAAGGGGGTCAGCAAGGACATTGTAGTAGCGGCCTCCAAGATAGCCTCAGCCATGATAGGGGAAGCTAACTAGCTAGAACCTCTCTCACTTCAGGTTCCATGAACCTCACCTTTTTTTATGCTAAAGTGAAGGCCTGAGCCTTCCTCTTCTAGGCCATAGTCTTTTTTAGTGCATCCAAGTCCTAAGGCCTCGTATCTACAATTGTGCTACCAATCAAAACAAAGAAAAAAGATGGATGAAATAATTAAGAGAAAAATAAAAAGCACTAAATACACTTCCAGGGATGAGCCTGCTAAGCCTCTCATTGGAAAGGGTTTCCTTGGATAGGAGCTACCCCAAGCCAGAGACTATGAAGTCCCTAAGGACTCTGAAATGCTCCTCCTCTACACTTAACCTAGGAATGCTAAGAATGGAAGCATCTGGCTGACTTTAGCTCGACAAGTTCCAATCACTCATAGGACACAAAATGAAGAGGAACTGCCTCTTCCATCCATAAATGGTGGAAGGAGCATCCTTAATTAAGGGATCTACCCCTCTGGGCAAAAAGATATCATCAGTCCTTGGCATAAGGATGTGTCTTGGCTATAAAAAAGGCTCAAAATAAAGAAATGAAAGGCTCGACTTCAGCCAAGAAGTAGATGACCAAGAACCCTAAAATGAGTCTAAAAGAGTTCAGGGTCAATGTACATAGGGAAACTCCATATAATCTAAGTTCAAAAATGAATGGGAGAATGGGAAACCTAAGCCCTGCCTTGAATGCCTCCTTGTAGACTTCGAGTTGGTCTAGAGGCGGGTTATCTACTCAAGCATCAGAACTAGGCAACTCTTCCTCAAAATCCTGTGGGATACTACAAATAATATGGATGTAGGTCAAATCCTTTGGGTCCATCATGGACCAGTATGCTCCAGGGCTGGAGGTCACCAACCCGACGTGCTCTTTTCTTGGAACCTTGGGTTCTTCAACCCCACCTCTATAATACCCCTCTTTGATGATCTCTCCTTCCTAGTGCCCTTAAGACCCACCATCAATGGTGGACTCAAGAAAAAAGAATAAATAAAACAAGAAAGAGGAGAAGCTAACCTGGAAATAAAAATAGAGCAGAAAGTTAAAGATGGCAGACTCTTCGAAGGGAACACTAAGAGGAAGAATGAAAGGGAAAAGGAGAGAAACTAGTAATCGATGCAAGGGATGACACCGGAACACTCTGAGAGAGAAGGCTCTAGGAGGTAAGAGTATAAGAGAAGTCGAAGCAAAAAATGCAACCACCTTTTTAAATGAAGCGTGACAGCCCTAAATCATGCCGGACTGATTGCTAGACATGATGTGGCAGCCCCTGCTAACCCCTACAACCATCAGTTGTTTTGAGTAAATGCAGCATGATGATCGAAGCACTGCCAAAAGTTATGAATCATGGCCCATAATTGCTTTATCCATTCGAATCTGCTTCAGGAACTGCACGCATCCTTTCATTTAAAAAGGGGCCCCTTATATCCTTGACCCTCTCTTTTTCTTCAAGTATTTCCAAACCTGACCAAAGCACAGATTAGAAAGTAGGAGGTATCTATTGGGAGGAAATATGCTTGCACCATGATATGAGACCTGAACTAGCAAAACTAAACAACCAGCCTAGCTGCATAGTCTCCAACTAAGAATATGAGACCCTAAAGTGGGTCGGCCAAGTCAAATGACCCAATAGCATACACCGCTCGACTACTCATCAAATTAGCAGAGGCAGTGCTAACCGAGTAGGTCCTCCATGCACTTAATGTGCTCACCAACCATGCATTAGATTAGGCCTCCATGTGAAGATAGCTTCAATGATGTTGGGTAGTTCTGGTGTTAGTACACTGACCATCCATCGGGTAAAAGCCTTGATAGTAGAAAGTTGTTGACTCTAATGCTATCAAGTAGAACACCACTGCTAGCATCTGGTCAGTCCCATCATTTGGCCAACCCCTTATCGGGAGGAATGAAGCCTCCCAACTGGCTGGCTAAGCACTAGGCTTTTGAGTAACCCAATACGAGCAAGGCACAGTCATATACCCACTATGTGCTTGGTTGCTTCATCCATCGACCATTCACTAGGAGCCAGATACCTATCCTGCTCGACCGAACCTAGCTAAGTGCTGAACCTCTGAATATCTATATCTGAGCAAGCCTCGGTAGTAGCTAATGCATGAATCCAAATACTATTAGCAAATGCTTTCCAATCACTCATTGAATCTGACCATGTGCTCAGTGCACAACAACCCTTGGCTCATCCACTTATCCATAGGGAGGAATAACCTAATTAGTTAGACCATGCTGAATGTCATCCACCGACCATCTCTGTCTGACTTGGCCTCAACAATGATCGACACTACATGGCCTAATGGCCCCAAAGTTATCAAATGCATCCCACCTTAGCTAGAACTTCTCAGACAAGCCTTCTAATCGACTAGGCCTCGGATCCCAAAGAAGCACTCAATTTGATCTTGGGTACTTTGATAACTACATACCCTTAGTATACTATCTAAATCCTCCAAGGCCAACACCTTGATGCTTACTCCCATAGCCTCCACCATGTGGTTAGGCATCACGTCATACCTTAAGATCCCTAATCATCATCATATCTACGTAATTAAGGGAGACATGCCTTAGCTTACATAGTAGTCCTTGTCACCATTAAAGATGCATTGCATATCCTATGCAAATGATAAGGTTCTATTAAAAAGGACATGACATTTTCTATTAACAAAAAGCCCTAAGCAACCTACATGGAGAGTTCTATCACTTAATGCACGATTCATTGAGATCTTTATTATTTTAAAAATGTCCTTAATTCTCTACCTATAAAATGGGACTCCATGCAAGCCTCCAAGGTATGTAACACATTCCCGCTATGCTCATCATACTATTGGCCTAAGATACTAAATTAAGCATTAGAGTGCCCACACAGATCCACCTCTAGCCTGGGCATTTTTATAGGTACCACCTCCTAGAGAGTTGTCGTGCCACCTACTCCAGTATGTTCTCCAGCATCTCCAACATTCAATAGTTTTTAGCACTAACAACAAACAAGATGTAGAGCCTCATGTTAAAATACTCTAAAGTGGAGGTGCACAAAGGAAGAACAAAAATACAAAGTTTCTTCATTTCATTTCAAATGAAGCTTCATTATAGCTAACTTGATAGTCCCTTTACAAAAGAAGAAAGACCAAAAATAGAACAAGAACAAACATCAATGAGCAAGCGATGTCGCTTTAACTCCCTCCACATCAGAGTTGCTACTCGCTACCAGAATATGATCTCCCCAAAGACTGTATGCCAAGATCAATGTCTAGGTAGTACTTTGTCACCTTCCTCTTGTACCACCAAGTACTTTTGGCATAGGCATCCTAACAAGATTCCAACAATTCTAGACAAAAAACTTCTTTATGAAAAGCCTCAATGGTCTCAGTAGTTGCCTTTGAGACCTGGTGCTCAGTAAGGGATGCTTTCTTTTTAGATTCAGTGTGCAACCATTGTAGCCTGGTTCTCTCCCCCTTCAACTAGTCTCCTTGCCCTCTGCAACAATGAGCAAGGCCCTTAGCTTGGTCACTTCACGCTCAACCCTGGTAAGCAGACCTTTCAGCAACACTACCTCACTCTTGGCTTTGATGAGTGACTTCACCAGCTTCGTGGCCTCATCTATCTATTAGGCCACATCCTTCTTTAGCTTGGTGACTTCAGCCTAAAGATATCCAACCTATTTTAGTTTCATTGCCAATTCACCCATGGTCTTCTCACCTCGGTTCTTCTCAGTAGTTAGCTATTCAAAGATGATACTAAATTCTCTTAGAGCATCGTCCCATTCACTTTCCAATGCTAAAATGCATTGGTGAACCTACTCAATCATTCTCTAGCTTTACAATATGTTGAAATTATCCCCATGCCACAAAGATACTCTATAAAGGGGCCACCAATCAAGATACCAGCAAAATTCTTCAAAAATGGGGAAACCCCACGTTCACTAATATTACCACCACTAGGGTACAAATGAACTACTGAATACTATCCACAATGCCCTCTTGAAGAAGTTCCTCGAACTCTAGAGGCACGAACTTCTCCAACATTGAATCATAGGTTTCCATGTCAGGAGTTTTAAGGCTGGATGTAGCTAGCTGCCTTGCCTTCATCACCTTTGGATGGTATCTCCTTAAAGCTTTACCTCTCTTTATGGGGAGCTCAGTGACCTCCATATTTTTGATGTGGCCATCACTAGGCTCGCTTAGAGCCTTATGGACCCCATTGATAGCTTGATCCATGGCATGATGGTGCCCTAGCCAACCTCCATCTCAGCCACCTCGCTGGCAATCTTCATAGCTTTGTTAAATGAATGTCTTAGAAGCTAATTTAGCTGATACATATTTTAATTTTAAGATATAAAATTATATTTAATATCCTAATTTAATTTATTTTATCTATACATGTTCAAAATGTATCCATGTATCATCCAAGAAATTAATGAATAATGACATATATTCTTAAGAGTTGAGAATTTGGAACATGTGTTATCATAGATTAATTCTTAAATGCTTTCGATCATAGGATATCATAAGGACAGTGATTGATCTAGTTTGATCAATGAACACATCACTTTTTTTTTAGGATAGATGAGTCTTGAGTCTATATCATGGGAACACTAGAGCAAAAGTGCAGATGGTCATTAGAGAATGATGGTACTAAGTATGACCATCATGAGAAATCACATGAATGCCTATTCACTCATTTGATGCTATAGTTATGTGAATGGTTTTTTGATCTATGGTATCTCAGTCACTCATAGTGGGATTGCTATAGTTTAACAATACAAAAATTGACCCTAGCCATTTGAGCCCTTACGATGTTCATTGGCTATAGTAGGTTCATTGTATGAGTGGGAGTGTACTTATAGGAGATCTATCGATCTTAGTAGTTAAGGTATAGTCCTATATGATTTAAGAAGCTATGTTTCTAAATCCATGTCTATAGCAATGTGAATGATAGAAAAGAGTTGCCATGAGCTTTCATAATTTGAACTTGAGATGATTGAATCATGCATATGACAAATGCTTAGGGTTTGATGAGTTTCCGTGACCAACATCTTGTCAAGACTCTCGATAGAAGAATTTGATCAAACGATAACTACATGTAGATATTATTTTCTCCATTTTATTAGGTTAGTACTATGTGCTATTAGGCATCACTAGTAGGTTGTAAGAACCTACTAGGATCATTTTGGATCAATGATCCTTGATGGGGTGAGATAAAATTATTCTAGTCCATCGAAAGAGTTCGATGATACTATGATAGAGATCATGGTGTATCTCACTTCCAGATAGAATGGAATCTAAGAAGTCACACATAATAAGAGCTTGACTTGATCACATAGTTGGATTAAAATATATAAATTTGCATTTTTTTGCAAAGTCTAAATTTGTAAAGATCAAAAATTTGGAACTTGCTATTTTTGATACATTTAAATTTTAGCACCTACTAATTATTAGCAAGGAAAATTTTATTACAAGAGGATGCGCAAGCTTCCCATCCGAAGGTCTCGAAGGCAAGGTAGACCGACTCCGTATTCGTGGCACCAGGAGGATCTATGAGCAATCAAGAGAAATGTCAGGAGTTAGCAAGAGACATGAAATAATAAGGGAAGAAAAGTTGAAGATAGCGGTGAATCAGGGATCTTCTTGCTAGGCACCAAGATGGATCATCCCGATGGACTTCGAACTCGAAGATGGAGGATGGCTTGCATGGAAGAGAAGGTAACTTGAGGCCTCACACCTCTCGACGCCCGAAGGCGAAGGCGCTCCCTCACGGAGATCGACGTTCTTAAAGAATGAAGGCAATAATTAGAAGAGTAGCACTCAAAATATTTTTTTCATTCATCCAGATTAAACTTTACAAGGGAGGGGTATGGCCCTTTATATAGGCACCTTAAAATCCAAAAATTCTAGCATTTCCTTCTTACCTTGGCCGCCCACATGTCAAGGTGATGTGGCGCCACATGGGATGGATGAGATGGCACCAAGTGGCATCTTTCATGGCTTGGGAGATGGCTTGACCCATTACAAATTGGACTAGACTTGAAGACCACTCCGACTTGGGCCCAATCTTCAAACAGACTCGGACTGGAATCATTACAAGACCCATAGACACAACTTGACCAAATTGGTCAAGGTACATGACTAAAATAAAAGCAATTGAGACTAAATTCATGACTCAAAATAAAATGCACAGGATTGAAGCCTTATTACAGGACGCAACAAATTAAAATCCTAATCCGAGATCCTCAAAGGGTTGAGGAGCCTCTGTCTAATCCTGGTGCCCACACCAATTCTCCTGGGGTTGGAGCTACTCGACCCTGTCGAGTAAGGATATATTTGGCTTTGATACTTCTCTAGAAGGTCGGGGTCAAGGTGTTGCAAGTCCTCTTGGGTAATCCACGAATCATCGAACTGTGGTCAGCCTTGCCATCGGACCAAGTAACAATGATCCAGGACCAAGTAACAATGATAGCCTTTGTCCTGGGTGGTCATAGCTTGATAATCCAAGACACGCTCGATCCGCTCTCCTCTCTCTGGTAAAACTTGAGGTGGACAGTCTGGGTCGGGTTTGCTCTCAAATGAAAGGTCATGCTCAAATGGCTCACTTGGTATGTTTGCTGGTTCCCTATACTTTGACTAAGTCCGAGATATTGAAAGTCAAGCTAATGCCATAATCTGGAGGTAGCTCAAGCACATAGGCATTAGGGCTAACTCTCCTTATCACTCTGAAGGGGCCAACTCCATGAGCATGAAGTTTATTAACAGTTCCTGGTGGGAATCATTCAGGCGTAAGCCTAATCATTACAGAATCCCTTATTTCATATTCTTTGGCTTGCTTTCGGGAATCAGCCAATTTCTTGTATTAGGTTGATTTTCAGGCTAATTTCCTTATGCATGCCTTTAATATGCAGTGCAAATGATTTTGCGGACTCTGAGACTCATGCTGACACTTGATAAAAAGTAGACTCAACTATGTATTCCTATTGAGAGAAATTTTATTGGACTCTCTAGGGCCTAAACTTAACAGATTATTAACTCTGTAGGTTTGACCTTGGTCTGGTATGCACATGAGAATTTACCATGGGTTCTTAGCAAATGCCATAAGGTCTTCCAAAAGTAGGTCGCAAATGGGATGGGCTCTAAGGGTTTATGCAACCTAGTTATCTCAGCAAAATGTAACCTAATGACTTTAGAAACATGTGTAGACTCAGGAAAGGATAAACAATAGGAAGGAGACTCAGGGACTGGTTCAAAGCTAAAGAGATTGACCTTAATGTATGAATATTGATCTATAGGCATACATGTCCTAACCTCATGATTAGTACTAGGAGGATCTATAGGTGCAAGTTCTGGGGCAGGCTAGGTGCTCTTAAAAGGTGGAAGGTCATCAGGAAGGTCTTTGAAAAGTTTATCTTGAAAGTCCTCTAAATTAATGCCTACTTCTTGGGGTTGTTCCTTAGGGACTTATTCCTGGACCTTCTCTATGGGCAATATTTGAGAACCTTCACTTTCATCTACTTTGTTTGATCCTGACTCGGTCATTTCTTCTTCAAATTCTGTAGTGGGTTCAGGATCATTTTCCTTTGATTCATTAATGATTTCAACCTTGGGTTCATCTTCATCACACTTCTCCACTAAACTTGATTCATGGATTTCTTCTTGGGATTCCTCAATAGGCTCAGGGGTTTCTTCACTTAAATTCTTAGTGGGCTCAATCCTTTCTTCTTGAAATTCTTTAGAAGGTTCTTCTCTCTAGGTTGGTTCATAAATCTCTTTTGTGGCAAGGGTTCCCTCAATCATCACATTCTCTAACTCTTTGGCCTTGATCAGGTTGACTTCTAGCTTCTCTTCCTTTAGGCTGCTAGATCCTCTTTCAACCTGGTCCTTAGGCTGAATTGGGTTGATTATAAATTTCTTCCCATGGTGGTTAAAGGTACGGGTATTGGTCCGACCATAAAGCGTGGCATCGTGTCATAAATCCAGGGTCAACCTAGGATAATGCTACTGATGCCCATGGGAAGGACATCACACCAAATAATCTCTTCATATGACTGCAATTTGATCATGACTTGGCATCTAGACTTTATGGGTATGGAAGTTGAATCTATCCATGAGACCTTATAAGGGTTGGGGTGAGAAACTAGGATCAATCCTAGGGATTTGACAATACTTAAAGTGATGGCATTAACACAACTCCTACTATCAACTATGATCTTGCATACCTTATCCCCTAGTCTGACAAAGGTTTGTAGGATGTTTATCCTACACTAACCTTCTTGAACTATGTTTTGGGTAAGGATGCATCTGAATACTCCCAAAAGGTCTTCAGACTCAAACTAATCTTCCTCTCCCTTATACTCTTCTAATAGTTGATCTTCTGGCTCATAGACTTCTCCTTCTAGTTCAGCAATGGGTTCTAGCTCATTCTTAGCTAGCTCTTCTATTATTAGGGCTTTGGAGGTGCACTGGCTAGCATAATGCCCTGGTTTATAACATCTAAAGCATTTGTTCTTGGGAGTCGGGTTCCTCTAGACTTCAGTAGCTTTATCCTTATCCTCTACTAAAATGGTATCAACTCAGATCGGGTTGGCTCGGACTGGGTCGGCTCGGGTTGGGTCGTTCGGACTGGGTCGACTCAGGTCGGGTCGTTCGGACTGGGTCGACTCGGGTAGGCCTGACTATACCCTTGGTTAGGTCCTAGTATTCGACTAGGGTTCCTAAAGGGTTCAGGTCTATGATAGGTGGGTGTCCTCTGGAATCACTCAAAGTTCCTTGAAACTTGGTAAGCATACTCCAAATCAGTGACCTCTCTAAAGTAAAGCTCTCTTTAGATGTCTAGTGTAGGCTAGCCCTAAACATGGACAGGGCCACAAAAGCTTATTCATTGACATTACATCGCGTGACATACTCATTGAACTTTGCGATGTATATGGCCACACTCTTGTTCCCTTGACTCAGATTCTGCCATTGGTCCAATAAATTCTGGGTGTAAGATAGTGGTCGATAGTTCTCTCTAAGTTTGGCTTTCATGTCCCTCTAAGTTGCTATGGGTTCTTGTCCTCTTTGCTCTTCTAGCCTTTCAACACTATTCCAAAATAACCTAGCATGGCAAACCAACCTATGTTTAGCAAAATTAAACTTCATCCTTTCCATCATTGTGTACCAGTCGAAATATTGCTCCATGTCCTCCTCCCAATCATGTACACCTTGGGATCTAGACTGCCATCGAAGGTAGGGGCTTCTAGCTTAATGTTTCTAATGGCCCTCTCTTCATGGCCTATGATCTCTTGATTGGGTCTCCTAGGGTAGATCTCTTGGGCTAGGTTAAAATGGGGAATTCTCCTGGGTTCAGCCTCTAAGGAAGGATCATGCTGAGGGTATTTCCTAGGGTGGGGAGGTGACTCAGACTCAGGCTTGATAGATGGTCTAATGTCCTTTTCTAAGGCTCCAAATCTATCTTCAAACTCATCAAGCCTTTTGTTTATCGCTAACTATTCAGTGATGACCCTTAATTGATTCTTGTGGGTGTTTTCCATGGGTTCACTTGACTAGGAATGATGGGGGTGATAGAGGACTCCTGATCTAGTCGACATGCAACACATAATGAAAGGTGTTACAGGTTTGCTAGACCTAAGAGTTCAATCACAATGAGTCCACGTAGAAGACACAGTACAATCAACTAGCCCTTTCACCGGCCAGGTAAGAGGTGGGAGTGTGGGAGGCCCCCCTTGCTTTAGCAAGGACCCAATTAAGAAACCACAACACCGCTTAGGTCATTTGATGCTAAACCTCTTGCCTTAGACACCGGCTTCCCGGTACCAATTGAATGGTTGTATGCAACCAGCTTCCCCAAAATGGTCAAACCCAACTCATTGATGTCCCTAATATATGAGGTTGCTACTAGATTTTAGATTAAGTCTGGGTTCGAAATGCAAGGGTGGTTGTTTTTGGGCTAAGGAAAGGTAATGACTTCCTTCCCTTATCTTTTGATATTGATGCCCTTAAGTTATTTATGAGAATGATGTCATACACATGATCTAATGAAATGTAACTAAACTTTGTTTTTGGATTTTTGATGTATGATAGCAGAAATAAGATGCTAAAATAACAAGATATGATCTTAAATGCAAAATTAAACTATTTGAGAAATGAAAACATGAAAAGATGCACTTGCTAAAAATCTCAAAACATATTTTGTTCTCAGGTAGTATTCCAGCATGTAGAAATTCTACAGACTGCAATAAAATCTGAGAAAATTTCTAAAATTACTTTCAATTACGAGGAATATGAAAAAATAAAAATTAGAAAGTTTGGAGGTTCCTACAAATAGAAATACATAAAACAACAGGACATGTACTGAGATGAAAATATGCAGAAATTTAAAGAAGATGAGATCTAATGATGCAAAAAGATTTTTTATGGTTTTAAAAAAAAAAACTAACTCCTTATATTCCCCTTCAAAGGTCAATCACATCGGCACCGCTACGCACCATAGAAAATCCCCGTGGAATGGGATGTGAGGGTCTTGTAGCCCTTCTTTTTCCTATGACCGGACGGCCATGGTGAAGCACCTAATCCAAGAAGATACTAAGTCTAAACCATGCTCTGATACCAGATGATACAAGACTAACTAGATGCTAGGATGATGCAGGTGATTTTTTTCTTTGTGATTTTTAGGTCTTTTAAAATGAGGTCAAGGATTCCCGAAGACAAGCAAGAGTAGATCAAGGGTTCTATAATAATAAGAACTTCAAACTAGCAATTAAGCCCCTAAACAGGATAAGAAGAGGATCCCGGGATTGAGAAATCTCATAGGACTTAGCTCTCGGATCAATACCAACTTAGGAGTTAGGATGGCAAACCTTATAAAGTTTTGATGCGCCCGATGCCAAGTTCGCTTGCTCTCGCGGATGCGGCCTGGATGATCAAGCCTTCAACCCTGCAGATGCGTCGGCTTCCCATCCGAAGGTCTCGAAGGCAAGGGAGACCGACTCCATATTCGTGGCACCTGGAAGACCTACGAGCAATCAAGAGAAATATCGGGAGTTAGCAAGAGACAAGAAAAAATAAGGGAAGAAAAGTTGATGATGGTGGTGAATGGGGGATCTTTTTGCTAGGCGCAAAGATGGATCATCCCGATGGACTCCGAACTCGAAGATGGAGGATGGCTTGCACGGAAGAGAAGGTAACTTGATGCCTCACACCTCTCAATGCCCGAAGGCGAAGGTGCTCCCTCACGGAGATCGACGTTCTTAAAGAACAAAGGCAATAACTAGAAGAATAGCACTCAAAATATTTTCTTTCATTCATCCAGATTAAACTTTACAAGGGAGGGGTAAGTTCCTTTATATAGGCACCTAAAAATCCATTCAAATTTCAAAAAATACAAAGCTTCAAGAGGAGGGCGCTCAAATTTAAATTTCTTCTTCCTTTGGCCGACCAAGGTCTTGTGGCTTGATTTGAAGCTTGAAAGAAGGGAGTTGTCTTCATGATTTGAGGGTCAATGCTTTTCTTCCATAGCTAACCAAGCACTTTGGGAAGATGGCTTGATATGGGGCTTGAAACAAGGGAGTTGTCTTCTTGATTTGAGGGTCAATGCTTTTCTTCCATAGCCGACCAAGCACTTTGGGAAGAAGTCTTGATATGGAGCTTGAAACAAATATCATGCCTTCATTGCCCATTGACCTTCCTTGGTTTCCCATAGCTCCTTTGGAAAGAGGCTTGATAGGGGGAGGGAAGGGAGGAAAGAATCAAGGAATGACACCAAAAAATTCCAGCATTCCCTTCTTGCCTTGGACGCCCACATGTCAAGGTGATGTGGTGCCACATGGGATGGATGAGATGGTGCCAAGTGGCATCTTTCATGGCTTGGGAGATGGCTTGACCCATCACAAATTGGACTAGACTTGAAGACCACTCCGGCTTGGGCCCAATCTTCAAACAGACTCTGATGGAATCATTACAAGACCCATAGACACCACTTGACCAAATTGGTCAAGGTACATGACTAAAACAAAAGCAATTGAGACTAAATTCGTGACTCAAAATAAAATGCATAGGCTTGAAGCCTTATTACCGGACCCAACAAATTATAACCCTAATCCGAGATCCTCAGAGGGTTGAGGAGCCTCTGTCTGATCCTGGTGCCTACACCATCATCCCAGTGTAGTCATGGGGTCAAACATTGAAAACCACTTGAGGGCCATCAATGAATAACTGGCCTAAATGAACCAAAAGATGATCCAAGTGGAAACAAGGGTAGAAGCTCGTATGGCCCATGTTAAATGTAAATCATCTAGGCCCAATTCCCTTGATCCAAAAGCCTATTATCATGATCTTGCCCCTGAGTCTAACCCTAGATATCTATACCCATACTTGGTTGACTCCGAGGAAAGACCCATTAGGAGCACCCAACCTTGTACATCCACTTTTGATGGAAGTCTAGATCCTGAGGTGTATATTGATTAGGAGGAGAGAATGGATCACTATTTTGAGTACACTAAGATGTCGGAGTTAGAAAAAGTTAGATTGGCCACATGTAGGTTAACCCGACATGCTAAGTAGCATTGGGAAGGTATTGAGGACCAATGTTATTTGAGAGGAGATCAGATAAGTACCTGGAAAGTCATGAGGAGTAAGTTGAAAGAAAAGTACCTAGGTCAGTTTTATAAGCAAAGACTTTTAGACCAATGGTACAGAATGAGACAGAATAATAAGACTGTGTCTGAGTACATTGATCAATTTAATAAGTTTATCAAGAAATATAACACAGTTGAGTCTGAGGCTATGATCATATCGAGATTTTGAGCTGGCCTATGTAGGGACATCCAATGGAAACTATTTCAATGGCAAATTTAGGACCTAGAGGAAGCCTATCACATAGCTAGGGAGTTCGAGTTTTATCAAAAGGAATGCATGAGTAGCCAACCTAAGCCCAGCATGATTAGCACCTCTAGGCCAATTCCTTCAAACCAGCCTACTACTCCTATCCTATTAGTTTGCAAGGAAAAGACCTCTGAGCCCATTAGTGAGCCTGAATAAGAACTATATGAGGCTAAACCAAGTTTAATTAATGAATATAAAAAGAATGAGGAAGAACCCTTTGAAGAATTTCAGGGAGAAAAGGTTGAACCCACTGAGAATTTAAATGAGGAAACTCCTGAGCCCATTGAAGAATCCAAAGAAGACATCTATGAATCAAGTCTAGTGGAGGAGTATGATGAAGATGGATCCAAGGTTGAAATCACTGAGAAACTAATAGAAAAAGATACTGAACCCACTATAGAATTTGGAGGAGTAATTGAGCCAAGATCAAACATAGTAGATGAAAGTGAGGGTTCGCAAGAGTTGTCCATAGACGAGGTCCAGGAACAAGTCCCTAAGGAACAATCCCAGGAAGTAGACATTATTTTAGAAGATTTTCAAGATAAACTTCACGAAGACCTTCTTGATGACCTTCCACCATCTAGGAACACCCATCCTACCCTAGACCTTACACCTATAGATCCTCCTAGTACTAATCATGAGGTTAGGACAAGTACACCATCGATTGCTCTTAAGCATAGAAGTTCATTAAACCATATCTATCCTAAGGCTTCCAACGTTCTCCAAACTTTCCAATTACACTTTGTTGGGGCTGTTCAGTTGCACCAATTCTTTGAGTATGTTAGGTTTGCAACCTACTTTAGGAAGACCTTATTGCATTTGCTAGGAGTCTATTATAAATTTTCATGTGCATGCCGAACTAGGATCAAACCTAGAGAGTCTACAGTCTATTAGGTTTAGGCCCAAGAAGTCCAATAAAATTTCTCTCAAAAGGAATACATAGTTGAGTCTGCACTTTGTTAGGTATCAGTATGAGTCTCAGAGTCCAAAGAATCATTCGCACAGCATACTAGAGACATGCATAAGGAGATTAGCCAAAGAATTAATCTAAGTAATAATACATACAAGAGATTGGCTGATTCCCGAAAGCGAGCCAAAGAATTTGAAATAGGAAATTCTTTAATGATTAGGCTTAGGCCTAAACGGTTCCTACCAGGAACAATTAAGAAACTACATCCTCGTGGAGCTGGCCCCTTTAGAGTGATAAAGAGAGTTGGCTCTAATGCCTATGTGCTTGAGCTATCCCCGGATTATGGCATTAGCTCGACTTTCAATATCTTAGACTTAGTCGAGTATAGGGAGCCGGCAATGATACCTATGAGCTATTTGGGCTTGGCCTATCCTTTGAGAGTAAACCCGACCCTGAGTGTCCACCTCCAATTTTACCTGAGAAAGGAGAATGGATCGAGCGTGTCCTGGATGATCAAGCTATCACAACCCGAGGCAAAGGCTATCAACGTTACCTGGTCCGTTGGCAAGGCCGGTCGGAGTTCGATGATTCATGGATTACCGAGAGGTCTTGCAGCACCTCGACCCCGACCTTCTTGAGAGATACCAGAGCCAAACCAACCCTTACTTCACTAGGTTGAGTTCCTCCACCCTGGGAGAATTGGTGCGGGCACTAGGATTAGATAGAGGCTCCTCAACCCTCTATGGATTTTTTATTAGGGTTCTAAGTCTTTTGGGGTCCTGTAATAAGGCTTAAGATATTTAAGCCTAAGTAATTTGCATTCGAGTCATGTAATTAGAATTTAGTTGGTTTCAATTTTGATTTAGTCTTGTAATTTGGCCAAGTTAGGATCTGTTGGTCCTGTAATTTACCAAGTTGGTTCACTAACTCAAGTTAATTTGATGATAGGTTCGAGCTAGTTTGAAGATGGGTCCAAAAGTGGGCAATCAAGTCAAGCCCAATTGAAGAAGAGTCAAGCCACCTCTCCTCCATGCCAAGTTAGGAGTGCCAACTCATGGAATGCCACATCATCAATGTCACATGGCATGGGAGGTTTCACTTCATCGAATTCAAAGCAAGCACCATTGGGCGGCCAAGTTCAAGATGAAAATTCAAACTCAAAATCCATGTGGGATGCCTATTAACCTCCCCTTGATCCAAGCAAACAACATCCTCACTCCACTCCAAAAATCAAGCTGCATCTCCAAAGATCATGGTCAGCCAACCTTCATGAAAGAGGAATTCAAAATTCAAAATGGGCACCCCTTGATTCATGAAGACAACCATGCCCTTTCCTCTTGCCAAACCAAGCTTGTAACCCCCTTTTCAAATTTTGAATTCAAGTGAGGACTTGGGAGCCTATAAATATGGGCCTAACCCTCTTATAACAATAATGATGAATGTAGAATCAATGAAAATTCTAAAATTTTTCTTCTAGCCTTTGTCTTTGTGACTTGGAACTCTGAGAGAGAGTGAGCCTTCGCTTTCGAGCATCGAGGGGTGTAAGACCCTAGATATCTCCTTCCTATACAAGCCACCAACCTACCTCCAACATTTGGACGCCCTCTAGAAGCACCTCCTGGATGCCCAACAAGAAGAACCTCTCCTAGACCGCCACCCTCAACTTCACCCCTCTTCATTTCTTTGCTATCTTATTCCTTCTTGTTTTCTAACTTGGTTCTAGGTTGCTCGTAGGTCCTTTAGGTACCACGGACAAAGGAGTTAGCCTACCTTGCCTTCAGGACCATCTGATGAAAAGCTGGCGAACCCATAAGATCGAGGGCTTGATCTTCTAGGCCACATCCATAAGTGTGAGCGAACTCAGCATCGAGCAGTTCGAAGTTTCGAAAGGTTTGCACTCCCTAATCTTCTAAGTAGGGTTATTGATTTAGAGCTAAGTCCTAACAGTGTTTCTCAATCCCGAGGTTCTGCCTTATCACTGTTTAGGGTATAATTCTGCATGCTAGAGTTTCTTGATCTTTATGTGAGTCTCCAGATCTATCCTTAGTTTGATTTCGGGAATTGGTTAATTCATTAAAACATAAAAACAACAAAGAATCACTTGCATGCATCCCTGTTCCCACATCACTGACTTCTATATATTGGGCTATTTTGGGCTAATTTTGATTAATTTTGTTGACTTTGAACTATTTTGAGATTTATTAATCGGGCTAACTTAAATTTATTAAGTGGCTAATCCCTCTTTGATTATATGATCCAGGTCCAAAGATTCCTACCTAATTCACTTGTGAACCATTGGTCAAAAATCCTAGAAATTTCTAGATTAATCTTCCTCTTCCAGGAAGCCAAGACATTCCTTGCTCGGTGAGACTTCTTCATGGTTTTGATTAGGATTTAAAATCATTAATAGAATCTTCTCTTTATTAGTTTTCCTATCTTTAATTTAGTTAGATATGAATTAATTGAATTGATTAAACCTAGCCTAGTGGTCATTCCTTAATGACCAATGATCCAATCTCTAAAGTCTTTGGCCGTGTGTGCTGATTAGGTCACTTCCTACATTGGACCTTAATCTTATCCAGATCAATTAGCTTAATTCTTGCTTGCTTTTGATAAATGCTATTGTTTATTCTAATTACTTTTTAAATTTATCTACTGATCTCAATGGTATGTCTTTAGATCAAGGATAGCATCCATCTTGCATCAATAGCCTTTCTTAGAATTCACCATGTTAAACTGCTTCAATATAGTGTCAATGTACATCAATTGGGATAACCCTAGCAACCTTTTAGATCTATTCCTACAGATCTTCATCCCAAGAATGTAGGTCGCTTCTCCTAGGTCCTTTATTGAGAATTGGGATGATAGCTAAACCTTTATTTCTCTACATTGTAACAATGTTATTCTTAATTAAGAGAATGTCATCCACATACAATACAAAAAATACAACCATTGAACCATTACCCCATTTGTGTATGCAGGGCTTTTCTTCATTCTTAATGAAGCCATATATTTTGATCACCTTATCCAAATGCATGTTCCAACTCTGAGATGACTGCTTTAATCCATAAATAGATCTTTGAAGCTTGCACCACACCTCTAAGTCATCTATGGAAGTGAACCCTTCAGTTATATCATATACACATCTTCTTCCAACTCTCCATTTGGAAAAGTGGTTTTGACATCCATTTATCATATCTCAAAATGAAGATGTGTCGCTATCATAAGCATAATTCAAATGGACTTAAGCATTGCCATAGGTAAAAATATCTCGTCATGATCAATACCATCATGCTGACGATAATCCTCGGCAATCAGATGGGCTTTATAAGTCTCCACATGCCCGTTTGTGTCCCGTTTCATTTTAAAAATCTACTTGCACTCAATGGATTTTATCCCTTCAAGTGGATGAGCTAGTGTCCACAAACTATTGATCTCCATAGACTCCATTTTAGATTTCATGGCTTTAAGCTATTTTCAGAGTTGGAAGACTACATAGCATCCATAAAGGTGATCAGATCCTTATTATTTTCATCAAGTTTAATAGGATCACCATCCCGGACCAAGAAATTATAGTATCTATCCTGTTGACACGGTACTCTACCAGATCTCCATAAGGTTATCTCTGTAATAGGCTCTAGGTTTGATTTAATCAAATCTAATTGTATTAGTTTAGTTAATTATGCCGGCACTTCTATTAGTCAAACTTCTTCAAGTTCAACCTTAGAGGCATTAGTACCTTTCCATAGGAACTCCTTTTCTAAAAAGATGGCCATATTACTAATGAACACCTTTTGTTCATCAGTATGGTAGAGAAAATAATCCTTAGTTTCCTTTGAGTATCTTATAAATGTATACCCATCAAACCTAGGCCCAAACTTGTCCATTTTTAAATATTTGATATAAGATGGACATCCCTAGATCCTAAGGTGTGAGAGTACTTACTTATGCCCTATCCATATCTCATATGGTATTTTGTTTACAGACTTTCTAAGAACTTAATTTAAAATATAGCAAGCCAACTTTAGTGCATATCCCTAGGAGATAGGAAAACTTTCAAGCCCCATCATGGATTGAACCATGTCTAATAGGATTTGATTCCTCCTTTTAGATACTCCATTATACTAGGTGTCCCACAAGGTGCCTATTGTAAGAGAATCCCATTCTCTTCTAAATATGTCATAAACTCATCGATAAGATATTCACCTCCTTGATCATATCGAAGAATTTTGACATACTTACCAGTTTGTTTTTCTACTTCATTACGAAATCGTTTGAATATTTCAAATAACTCAGACTTATGTTTCATTAAGTAGACACACCCATACCTCAATAGGTCATTAGTAAACATGATGAAGTAGTAATATCCACCTATGACTGAAGTATTCATGGGTCTATATACATCATTATATATTGGACTTAGAACCTTAGTGGCCCTTTCACATTTATCGGTAAAAGGTGACATAGTCATCTTTCCAAGAAGACAGGATTCGCAGGTCGGTAATTGGAGAGGCCACCCGAGCTAGGAAGAAATGCTAGATCACTTCAAGCTCTATTTAGATCACTAATGAATGAATGATTTACCTTCTATTCAGTCAGCATCATTGAGTCCTGTAAGTAATCGAGTCCTGTAATCAAAGTCAGTCTACTTAATTTATAATTTGGTCAAGTTAGATGTTATTTGATCAAATTAGGTTTGTCAATTAGTCAATTGATTTGTCAATTAGTCATTTGAGTCTTTCAATTAGTCACTTGAGCCATGTAATTAGACAAGGGGCTCATGGGTTAGCATGTAATCAAACCCAATTGAAGAACCAAGCTAAAGTGCCAAGACCCAACCAAATTGAAGGGAGACCAAAGGGATCAAGTCAAGCCATGTCACTATGAGGGGTCCACGCCACATCACCAATATCCTTGGTTGGCCAACACAAATTCAAAAGGAAAGTTGTTGCCCACTCTCATGAAGATATCATTTGGAGTTCAAATCCAAGAAGAAAGGGTGCCTACTTGTGATCCATTCAAGTTTCAAAGCCATCTTTATCCTCATCTCATTCTTTCTTGTCACCCAACATAAAGCCCTCATCTTTGTTGCCAACATAAAGCTTCATCTCATTTTGTCACCCAATATGAGAAGTTCAAATATAAGGGAGCACCTATATACTTTCAAATTCAAAGGAGTTTATCCCATGGAGTCCATTCAAATCCAAAAACAAGGAGTCCCATTCCAAATTCAAAGATAAGATGGAAGACATCTTTATCTACTTTTCAAATCTACCTTTCAAAATTGAAATGCAAGAAGATCAAGAAGGAGTCCAAGAGGGGTTGATGCAAAGAAGGAGAGAAGAATTGTCGCTCATCCTCTTCTCAATTGGACATTTTTTGTCGCCCATTCCAAGAGAATTCGGCCAAGAGAATTATGACACCAATTTGGGGAGCATTCAACTTAAAATGAGTTCTTATCCATCCTAACAAGGTTTAATTTGAATTCAAAGAAGAAGATTAGAGACCATTTTATCTACATTTATCTTGTATTCAAAAGCATTTCAATCATATCTTGCTACTATGTAAGGGGTCTATAAATACCACCCCATTTCACCCTTGTATGAAAACTAATCTATTATTGAATGAATTCAGTTTTCTTCCATCATTGCTATGAGAGCATTGAGTGTTGGGTGTGAGGTCCATAAGGGCATGAGGTCCTACTCTTTTTCCTAGGGTGCAAGGCCCTAGGTTATCTTCCATATCTATCTTAGATTCAAGATCAAGAAGTCCAGATTCAAGAAGCCAAGGAACCATCAACATCACCCAATCCAGATCCAAGATCCAAGCTGCCCCATCTCTCTTTCCCTTTTTTCTTTCAAATTTTCATCTCCTTTCCATGCCACTAATCTCTTCTTTTGCAGGATCCCTGATGCTCATGATCTGAAGAGGAGGTTTTCCTTGCCATGCAACCATCTATGAGAAGATATGCTCTAAAGGAACTAAAGTTTGGAATCCTACTGTGAAATCTTGAGAGTTAAATTCATATCTGCTATAAATGATGGATAAAATCACTATTGGTAAATGAAACTGATCCGAATCTCATTAGATCTAATTAGTTGAAGCAAGGAAGTCCTAGTTCTAAGATGGTTTCTCAATTATCAGATCCTACTTTTTTTTTTTGAATGTACGTGATTTACATTACGGGTATTTGGTAAGCAGTCTGAATGTTTTCTTTATTATATCTGTTAAAGCTTTACATGAGTTTGCTGCCATTAATGCTCATTAATCTAAAATAATATAGGTTTTTAAAAGCATTAGATTAGCTTCATACCCATCCCGCATCAATAATGATTCAAAATCATTAATTTCAAGGATTCCCTCTTTAGATATTATCCTATTCTTGTTGATATGATCTAGCCTACAATGCCAAAGGTAGATGTCTGATACATTTTCTATTCTTGGGCATTTGTTGGAATGTACATTACATTTATAGGTTATGATAATACATAAATATCATTCTTTGATTATTCACGCATTACCGTAACACCATTCATAATGACATTATAATAATTACCTTTTATTGATAAATGATAACCATTATTGGCCAAAAGATCTACAAAGACTACATTCATCATAAAACTAAAATAATAGTAACAACCACCTAAAACATTGACACTAGAATCAAAAATAAGCTTGATAATTTCTAAATCTTGAATTGGAACTGATCTTCCATCTCCAATATTTAGGAATCTCTTGCTGTCTTCGGATCTTCTATTGAAATATAGTCCCTACAATGAATTGCAAATATTAATGGGACTACTGATATCCAATACCCAAGTACTAGTATCATATATTAAAAAATTATAAAATATTATTGTATAACTACCTTATCCAGCAATAGCTTGCTGATTTTTCTTCCTAGGCCTATTCGGGTCTAGTGAGGTAATGCAAAAAAGACAATTCCTCTTCCAGTGTCCCTACTTCTTAAAGTAAAAGCACTCTGCCTAACCTAGTCAGACTTGGACTTCTTGGTTTGATTTAGCTGAGCACATTGCACCTTCTTCTTATTAGCTTTTTTCATCTCTTTCTTAAAGGGACGATGCACTATTGAACCTCTCATTACATTTACCAACCCCTTATGGAGCTGATGATCCTTCTCATAGGGGTTTTCTAGCTATTCATAGGAAAAATGTAAGTTTGCTCAAGCACTCATTAGTTCGATCATGTATAATACATGATCAGTGATCGATTCCCCTTCCCACATCCTAGTGTTGAAAATGGTTCAAGAAATTTTCTATGTTTCAACATTGTTGGGAGTGCCAAAGGATTCTTCCAATACTTGAAGCATGTCCTCTAGCTAGCATCCTTGAACTTGAGATTTAGTTCATCATTCATCGATGCCCACATTATGCATAATACATTGAACCATGGTTCAGTCATTAAGCCACTTCTAGTAAGTATCTCGGGCTATACCACGAACATTTTGAGTAGGCTCCTCAGGTGTCAAATCTGTCAGCATATACAAGATTCATTTATACTCTAGGACTATTTTAAGCTTCTGATACCAACTTTCAAAATTGGATCCCATTAGTTTTTCATTGTCCAATAATGAACGGAGTGACAAATTGGTGGCCATATTAATTTGAAAAGAGAACAAGATCTAATTAGTATATTAATCATTTAATCCTAAAGACTTGGACTTTAATCTAAAGGTTCTCTCACTATTTTTATCAAATTGATAGCCTCTACCTCCAATTCAATGAATTACACTAATTCCTTAGCAAGTACCAGAATCCAATAGACTACATATAATCCCAACTTTGGTCGACTCACCCCTGTACCTGTAAAGGTAGGTTTTTGATCAATTATTTCTCTAAATAATTTTTGGTATTAATTTTGTCCTAGGATCTAATTAGTAAACCTTTGGGCTACCATTATAAGCCTTAGTTAGGTCCAACCATTAATATGACAAGACTGAGCACTTCTAGCCAACGATAGCCAAGCCCGACTTTGGTCGATCCACCTGACTATTGCTCTTTGGACCTCCAATGATTATCTTAACTTTTGGACTTATTACCACTCTCTTAATGGGAGGCTATGACTTAATTATCTCCATAATTTTATCACTTTAGGGACCTAATAATTTTAGAGGGTTTAATTAGATGGTCAAGAAAAGAAGAGGACATGGACTAATTAATAATCTTCCCACTAACTTCATCAAATTAGTGATGAGGGTCGAATCATGTTCATCCAAGGGCACCTAGATCAGTCAAATTGATCTTACTTATTGGCATTGTTTGCTTGAATCGATGAGCTGCCTAATTAAAATTTGATTAACTAAATTGGCTAGGTAAGTGAGATTGATGGAAGGGTTCTATCATTAACTTCTTTTCTTAGATACCAACAAGTTAGCCAGGTAAAAGAAGTACCAATCAATGACCATGATCAAATGCCAAACTTACCTTAGACACCATTTGGTGCATCAATTTCGATTTGACTAGCCTAGGGCTCAGGTCTGATCACTGAGGTAGAATCAGGTCCATTTGATAATATGAACTTGATCAAATTATCACTATAGAACTGATCTAGAGACTCTTTGACCTAATCCTAATCAACTTTTGGTTAAGTTAAATCAACTTCTCTAAGGTCCATATTAATCAAATTCTAACCCTAGGTCTAACCCGGTTATTTAACCTAATTCGAGCTAACCTAAATCCAAGTTTTATGAATTGACTTTAGATATTTAATTCATAATTTTAGTTCTAATCAACTCTTATTTTCAATAATTAATCAAAATTTATTTTGCTAAAAATCAAATCTAAATATTTTTATATGCATTATATATAAATAAAATAATTTTAGATCTAGACTACATGCTATGGTGCAATTACTGAAATTAAACTTATAATTTATATTCTAAACATAAAACCTGATGTAAATAACTTAATTTTAGATCAATAATGGAAAAATAAGCAATATTAAACTACTTTAAATTAGATCTAAATAATCAAAATAATTTCAATAAAATTATCCTTTTATCTTACTTGTTAATGGGATATAACCACGAGCGGTACCCCTACACATCATAGGAGATCACATGGAATGACAAGAGAGGGCTTTTAAACCCTACATTTCTCCTATGACTAGTTGGTGATCAATCTAATCCGAAGATGTTACTTGAATTAAGATTATATCTAACATATAAGGTTATACGTCTACATATTATGTTATAAAAATTGATTGCTCAAATACTATTGTTGGAAATTACTTTGGATTTTATACATATATTTTTATAATTTATAGTAAGATAATCTATTATAAAATTATTTTAAATAAAAAAAATATGTATATATATTATATCTAATAAATTTTATAAGGATCGTAATATGATATGCAACATAGAAAATAAAATTAGCATGCATGAGTCTAGCTTATGCACGTTGTACATCTAATCTACAAAGAACTTTGAGATCAAATGCGATACCTAATCATGGGTTGATATTGCTGCTATCAATGATACATATAAGGGCTCTCCACATCACTTCATAGCTACATAAAATGTCCAACCTCTACGAATAATCCACATGAAGCCTCGGTGTGATTAACCTTCTTAAACTGCTAGATCCGTGCGAAGGCTATTGGATGGCTGAAATAAAATTATTTTTATATTTTATTAGGCCTTCCAATAAGATTAAGAGGTGGTTAGATAGAAGAATAAAAATAAAATCATGAAACCCACTTTTCTTTTTTTTCCTTTTTCTCTCTCCCTTCAGCCCTAGTGCTAGATCTAGAACTTTTCATGCCAATCTGAATTCATGCCCCCTTCACATCTTATATTTTATAGTAATTTTACATGAAAATTTTCATGGTAATTTATCATTTAATGTTCCATATATAACAAAAAATTGAAGTAAAATCTCATTGATTAGAAGAGGAATTAGATTAGGATGAGGAGATGCAATTTGAATAGAACTAGGAGTTCTATTCCTAATAGAACTCTAATTAAATTCAAATAAATCCAAATTTAATTTAAGACAATTCTAATGTAAATGGAAATGAGGGAGAATGAAAAAAAGTAATTTTTTTCATGGAGAATTCATGAAAAATATTCTAGGAAGGCATGGAGAATTTTTAGAAAAGAAAATAAATTGGACTAGGTTAGGGTTTGACCAAAATTAGTTAGGAACAAAAACTAATTTGGTTATAACTAATCTAACTAACCTGAACCCAATCCAATAGATCCCAATTAGGATTAATTAAGTTTTAAGTAAAAATGGAATTAACTAAGTCCAAGTCTGAATCAAATCAAAATTAGAAATCCTTAGTGATTAGGTCATTGAATAACCTAATCGGGTGAAACCTAATTGAACCATATTCAATTAGACTTGACCTAAACCTTTTTTCTTAATAAAATTAAGCCATTTAGTAATATAATTACTAATTAATCCTTCTTTAATTAATTAACACTAAGTAATTATTAATTTATAATATTTGTATAGGGTTAATTATTAATCATATTTATAATTTTATCATTGAATAATTCTGAATTATTAATCAACCATGATGATCAATCAGAAACTTATTATGTATATGACCCCAAAGGTTCAAATACTAAGCCGATAGCTTAAAAATAATTTCTTGAACTAATTGATGTGACCATCTAGTAATGGTACCACTTTGACCTAATGCTCAAGATGATTTTAGAGTCAACTACAAACTTTTGAATAATGCATCCATATGTCTCAACTAGCTAAATCCTGTGACTCCTCACAAGGATTATCCTGGCCAAGGCTTTGCTAAATTAAAACATTACTGAGCTCTACCCAATAACTTGGAGTGGTCAATCCCTTCTTGACTCAACATTGACTTAACAAGTACTTGACTACACCTAGAAACCTTTCATCATTGGATTAGAAATCTAAGTATATGGTACCTTAGTACATTAAGTTGATTGCCAATTCACCATGATAAACTTAGGTTGGAGGGACACTTATATCTATACCCTTCTTGTGAGATACACTTGATAGTAGAATACTCTACAAAGTTGGTCACTATTCAGTCAGATGTACTCCTACACTCATCTACATGCCATACCAGTGTCTCCACACTCCTTGGTTAAGAAGATATCAACCTATATTGCATATAATAACTTATTCTCGATAAATGTTGTCATCCTAGGTAACAACGTATCATTTAGTCATGAACTGATTTAAAAACCATTCGATAAATCATCTTTTATCGAATCAATGCAATTCTAAGGACTTCAACATATTAAAGTTTATAAAAAGATAACAAATAGTATTAAGCTACCAAAAATTATATTTATTTTATTAATAATTCATATACATTTACAAGATAGTTCAATTATCTATAACCCAGATGATTGGCTTTCGGATACTTTTCCAATAACGGAACCCTTCCGTCGATGTAACTTACCTAGTCAATTTGGTCGATTATATTTTGGAAAGGTCGCTAAGTGATTTGAGTTCACCCATGCAATCTAGGTTAGTCAGTATGACTGATTAAGATATCCCTAAACCAGCTTTACTTATTATCCTCTTTGATGACTTAGTGAAGTCAGTGGGAGGATTTTCTATTACTGGTTAAATTTTTTTCTCTTAAATTCTCTAAATTATCATGTCCTTAAAATGACATAGTTATAGGGATAACTTGTTCGTAGCCTCCCATTAATGTGGATGGTAATAGGTCCAATAGTCAAGATAAGCATTGGAGGTGCCATATGCTTGGTGTTTATGTAGATATTGGGATTATCACCATGGTATGATGACCTTGTGGTGTCTTTCAGATGAACAGACAAGTTGGTCGAGCCAAACTTGGGCTTGATTATTTATTAGTTAGATGCAATAGGTATGGTCATGTTAATGGTTGGATCTAATCAAGCCTTTTAATGGAGGTGCCACATACCTATTAAGGAGGAGTCTAGGGTAGAGCACTTTACTAGGAATTATTTGGAGAAATAATTGGTTAAGAACTTATCCATTGATACACATGGTGATGCGGCAAGCATATGATTAATGATTTGATTAGTGTTTGTAGAGCAATGAAACCAAATTACACTAGCATTGTACTCATCATAATAAGGCTTAAGGATTACAAGAAATGGAACTTTTACTTGATTAGACACAATCCTAAACTAAGAAGGAAGAAGATCTAGATAATAGGGGCTAATGATTGTGGACTTATCATGATGAGCTTTCAAACCTTCTTTTGATTCATACCTTGAAACTACCAACGCTCAGAACTGAAGAACCTGGATAACAGAGATCAGAACCCTGGACTTGGGCTTCAGCTTGTTGGTTCCTTGTCAAGGAAGACCCTGCTTGCAACTCGAAAACCTCGAAGGACCCTGCACATAAAGAATAAGAGTTAAGGAAGAAGAAAGGCATGCATATGGAAGGGATGGAAAATTTGTGAGCAAAGAAAGAGATTTGAGATGGCTTGGCCGCATCATCTTGGTATCAGAGCATGGTTGTTGCATTAGGGTAGAATAGTTCTCTTTAAATCCAAGAAAGATCTAAAATTCACGCCTCCTGAGCGGGTGTACTCCAGTACACTATCACCACCCATGAGAATAATGAGCCCCTGGCCGGACGTGAATTTTTAGATTGAAGTTTGGGTAAGCCATTGCACTTGTTTGATTAGGTTTTGTTTTCTGAAAATTTGCATCTGTTTACTGTAATTTGTCTGCAGCTCCAAAGGAAAGTCGCTAATTTTTTGTTGAAATATTTTTTTTCTTGTTCCTTTTAAAGTCAGTTATCACCATAGTAAATCTCATCATCAGAAACAAATTATAAAAAAAATAAAAATTTCTGTAGTTCGACACTATCATTAGGGTTTTGTTCTGTCCTTTTTATTTATCTTCATTTGTAGGATCTGCTTAGAGTAGTACAGATTTTAGTTTTAAAATTTCTTTCATCTGCATTGAAACATATAAGATAGGAATCCTCTGTGAATTTTTCAAAGTTTTTGGACATTTTTTCATCACGTTATCCATACCACTTTCAAACTGCAACACACTTCTGCAGCACCTTTGCATTTCATTCATCTCATGAGAAATCAAATTAAGGGCATCAATTTGACATAGGGTCAGGGTTTCATCACCTGTCCCTAGCCCAAAAATCACCAACCAGCATATCAATCCCAGCCCATTAATTAAAATTGAGTAGAACGTTAATTGCCCTAGTGAGTTTGGGACACCAACAAATTGGGTTCAGGTTAGGGTCAAGTTAACTGTGTCAGCTAATTGGTGTGTGCTTACTGGCTTGGTGTCTAGGATTGGTGCATCAGGGCTTGTGATTTGGTCCGCCTACCTGGCCAATCTCAGATTGGTGTCTAAGGTTGGCAATCAGGGACTTTCACTCCCCTCCACCTACCTGGTTAAGTCCCATAAGTACTACTAGCTAGTTGGTTCACTTAATTAGACTTCTAATTTGTGCTCTAGATCTAGGAAACCTTAGCTCGAACTTGAGTCCATTTGCATGCATGACAACTAGAGCAGGGACACCATATTCACCAATCCAAGCCCAATCAAGTATAGCCATGGACCAAAACTTAGGGAATTTGATCAAAGGCCTAAATGATCAAGTGGCCGAACTGACTAACAGTTTAACTGAGCAATTGGCCCAAACAAATCAGAATGTGGCACAAACCAACCAAGACATGAATGAGCAGTTAGCCCACATCACTACTAGGTTGGATCAATTAGAGGCTAGAACCCCTGAAAGCAATCATGAAGCCCAGACTGAGCCTGAGCCTAGTCTTGCACCTGAACTCGAGACCCCATTGAACCCTAGAAGGATTCCATATCAAAACCCTCTCTACAAAACAAACTCTAGGAGAGCTCCCCAAGATTAGTTTTATGATCCAATTCCTAGAGGACCCCACCATGATCAAACCATCGATCCCAACCCAAGGAGATTCCATCATGAGCCTAACTATGAACCCAATGTCAGGAGACCCACCCCAATTCACTTTGATCAAGATGACCGAACCATGAAGAATATTAGGCTAGAAGCTCCCACCTTTGATGGAATTTTAGATCCTAAGATCTATATTGATTGGGAAGGTGAGATGGACCAGTATTTTAACTGGTTTGAGATGAGTGAAGAGCGCAAGTGTAAGTTTGCAAAGCTTAAACTTGTGTGCCAAGCTAGGTTATATTGGGGAAATGTTGAGAGACTCACTAGACAGAGAGGTGATGTGCCCATAGTGACCTGGCGAGCTATGAAACTTAGGCTTAGGGAGAAATACCTTCCTATGTCCTACCACCAAAGACTCCTAGATCAATGGCAAAGACTCACTCAAGGAAATAGGAGTGTTGTAGAGTACATAGCAAAGTTTGACGAATTCATTATGAGGTGCAATGTTGATGAATCTGAGTCGGTGACCTTGTCTAGATTTCGAGCCGGATTGAGGGAAGAAATTCAAAGTGAATTGTTCATGCGAGAGGTACATGACCTAGAATTGGCCTATCAGATAGCTAGGGATGCTGAGAGATTCCTTAGAGGTCCAGTCTATCGTAGGCCCGAAGCCCCTAGGACTAGTGCACCTTACCAGCAGTTAGGATCCAATCAGCCTAGATTCAACCGACCCAACCTAATGTGCCTGTGACCCGAAGAGATGACAAGGAAAAAACACTTGAGATCCAAAGAACTCCAAACGCCTGTTTCAAGTGTAACAAAGTGGGTCACTATTCTAGCAGCTGTCCCAATAGAGCCCTACACATAGGGGAAGTAGAAGAGGAAGCCGTAGAATCCCAAGGTGAATTTCAGGAGGAAGTATACCAGGCAGATGAGTACTTGGCTGAAAAGTATGAGGAAGAGGAAGTCCTGGTAGATCAAGATCTGATAGGAGTGGTTAGGTGTATTCTCACCCAGTCTAAAACCCAAGAAGATTGGCGTAGGACTAGCATCCTACAGACATTCATTAAGATAGGTAAGAAAGTATGCAAAGTCATTTTAGATAGCGGTAGCTATGTCAATGCCATATCTACCAACACAGTAAAAATCCTAGGATTGCCCACCATACCCCACCCTAATCCCTATAAGGTATCCTAGATAGACTCAACCACGATTTCCATTAAGTCTAGGTGCCTAGTAACCATTCAGTTGCAATCTTACCTAGAGAAAGTATGGTGTGATGTACTTCCAATGGGAGTAAGTAGCATAATCCTAGGTCGACCATGGTTGTACGATCTTGATGTAACACTCTATGGTCATTCTAATTCATGCTCGTTTTCTCATAATGGAAAGAAGATCGTAATACATTCTTCTCCACCTAAGAACCCCATTAAGAGAGGATCAAGCCAATTGAGTGATAAGAAAAAAGGGATAAACGTGATCACTGCTAAAGAAATGGAGCAAGAAATTAGCAATGGATCATCTGTTTGGATTTTGACCATTAAGGATTATCAAGAACCTCTTTCAAAAGAACAACCTCCAGAAGTCAGTGAAGTGCTAGAAGAGTTCAAAGACGTGTTCCCCGATGACTTACCCGACCAACTCCCACCTCTTAGGGATATACAACATGCGATAGATTTAGTCCCCGGAGCAACCCTACCGAACCTTCCCCATTATAGAATGAACCCTACCGAGCACCAAGAATTACAACGACAAGTAGGAGAACTCCTAAAGAAAGGATTCATTAGGGAAAGTTTGAGTCCATGCGCAGTCCCAACCTTACTTACCCCTAAGAAAGATGGCACATGGAGAATGTGTGTTGATAGTCATGCCATAAATAAAATAACGGTGAAGTATAGGTTTCCCATCCCCCGCTTGGATGATATGTTAGATATGATGGCCGGTGCCACTATATTTTCTAAGATTGACCTGAAGAGCGGCTATCACCAAGTTAGGATCAGACCAGGGGATGAATGGAAGACTGCCTTTAAAATTAAGGACGGGTTATTTGAATGGGTAGTCATGCCTTTTGGGTTATCAAACGCCCCAAGCACTTTTATGCGAATCATGAATCAAGTCCTACGGGCCTTTATTGGGAAATTTGTTGTCGTTTACTTTGACGACATACTTATCTATAGTAGGACTAGAGAAGATCATCAACAACATCTGAGGCAGGTCTGTTTAGCACTTAGGAAAGATAACCTCTATGCCAACCTAAAGAAATGTGCTTTCATGACTACTAGAGTTATCTTCCTAGGATTTGTTGTGACCCCTGAAGGAGTATCCGCTGACCCTGAGAAGGTTAAGGCAATTGTAGAGTGGCCAACACCCAATAATATTCACGAAGTAAGAAGTTTTCATGGCCTCGCTATGTTTTATCGAAGATTTATTAGAGGGTTTAGCACCATAGTTGCTCCTATCACGGATTGTCTTAGGAAAGGCCACTTTGAATGGACGAAGTCAGCTGATATGTCCTTCCTTCACATCAAGGATAAGATGACCCAATCACCAGTCTTAAGACTACCCGATTTTTCTAAGATCTTTGAAGTAGCATGCGATGCTTCGGGAGTAGGGATTGGTGGAGTTCTGAGTCAAGAGAACCATCCCGTAGCATTCTTTAGTGAGAAATTGAATGAAGCCAGGAAGAAATACTCCACATATGATCGGGAGCTTTATGCGATAGTGCAAGCATTAAGGTATTGGAGGCATTATCTCCTACCGCAAGAATTTGTTTTATTTTCAGACCATGAAGCCCTTAGATTTTTGAGTTCCCAAAAGAAACTAAACCCTAGGTATGCCAAATGGGTAGAATACATCCAATCCTATACTTTTGTCCTAAAACATCAATCGGGAACTGACAATAAGGTAGCTGATGCCCTAAGTCGTAGAACGTTACTTTTATCTTCAGTCAGTACTGAAGTCATAGGTTTTGAAAGACTTAAGGAGCAGTACGAAACCTGTCCAAATTTTGTTGAAATTTATCAAGTTTTGCGTCAAGGACCATCTAGTGATCATAGTAACTATACCCTTCTAGATGGTTATCTTTTTAGAGAGAATAGGCTTTGCATCCCAAGAACCTTCTTAAGAGATTTTTTAGTTTGGGAGATACATGCGGGAGGTTTGGCTGGCCACTTCGGACGAAACAAGACTATCTTGGCTATTGAGGAACAATTTTACTGGCCAGGCCTTAAGAAACAAGTAGCAAACCTTGTAGCCCGATGTAGGACATGTGCTGTTGCAAAGCAGCAAAAGAAGAATACCGGGCTATACACTCCATTACCTGTACCTGGTGTCCATGGCAGGATCTAAGCATGGACTTTGTTCTAGGATTACCCAAGACCATTCGAAAACATGATTCAATCTTTGTGGTGGTCGACCAGTTTTCAAAAATGGCCCATTTCATACCTTGCTCTCAAACTTCCGATGCCTCTAGGATAGCCAAACTCTTTCTTGATCAAGTAGTCAGACTCCACGGCTTACCAAAAACCATAGTTTCTGATAGGGATGTCTGCTTCACAAGTTACTTCTGGAAAACCCTTTGGCACCTATTACGAACCAGACTGAAATTCTCCATAGCCTACCATCCCCAGACTGATGGACAAACCGAGGTTGTAAATAGAAGTCTAGGGAACTTGCTGAGATGCCTAGTGGGAGAAATCTAGGGAACTGGAATTTGTTATTGCCACGTGCTGAGTTCGCTTACAACAGTTCGGTCAATAGATATACGGGCAAAAGTCTCTTTGAGATAGTCCATGGTTACAAGCCTAGGAAGCCTTTAGATCTAATCCCACTACCTATTCACACACGAGTCTCTGAGTCTGCTGAGTCTTTTGCACAGCATGTCATAAATCTGCATAAAGAAATCAGTAATAAGATCAACTTGAGCAATGAAACTTACAATCACTTAGCTGACTCATATAAGAGGGCTAAAGAATTCTGTGAAGGGGATTATACGATGATTAGGCTCAACCCTGAATGGTTCCCCTCTGGAACCATAAAGAAGCTGCATGCCTGCGGAGCGGGACCTTTCAAGATCTTAAAGAAAATAGGGCCTAATGCATATGTTTTTGAACTTCCACCTGATATGGGTATCAGTACAACCTTTAATGTTTCAGACCTAGTAGAATACAAAGAACCAGTACTAATACCTAGTGAGCCTTTTGGACCAGAAACTTTCATTGAGAGTGAACATATTACTGAGTGTCCACCACCAACCCTACCTGAGCGGAGAGAGAGGATTGAGAGAATCCTGGATGACAAGACCATTACTACCAGGAATAAGGACTATCAGCGATACCTGGTTCAATGGCAAGGTCGACCTGAGTCCGACAACTCTTGGATTACTCGAGAGGACCTGCAAAGACTTAACCCAGACTTGTTCGAGCATTACCAGGGCAAAACTGAACCATACTTGACTGGGTCGAGTTCTGCCCACCGTAGGAGAATTGGTGTGGATACCAGAAACTGAAAGAAACTTCACTCCAACAAGGAGTCATTTCCATTTTAAGAGTCCTGTAATTAATTTTGAGTTTCAAATCAAGAGTGTTTATTGAGTCTTGTAATTACTTTTAAAATTTAATTTTCTATAAGTCCATTTCAAGTTTTAAAGTCTAGGTCAGTTGAGTTTAATTCAGTTGAGTTAAGTCTAATTCAGTTGAGTTAAGTTTATTCAAGTTTTAAAGCCATGAAAGCCAGCAACAAGACTCAAATTCTGGACCCCAGAATTTGACCCCGTGAAGAAGAGAAGACATACCACCAAGCAAGAGAAAAGGACCATCAATTAGGACCACGTGGCGCCACATGTCATCTTAAAATTAGAAGACCACCTCACCATGCCATGTCATCAGCCAGAGGTGCCACCTCACCAGCCACTTCATCATCCTTTGGGCGCCAACAAGGGAGATTCAAATTCAAGGAGGTCGGCCACATCCCTCCAAGCCCTCCACCAAATCCTCCAACTTCCCCCACATCCCTCCAAACCCTCCATCAAATCCTCCAACCCCCCTTGTAATCCTCCTCAATTTGGGGAGTTTTTATATTTCAAAAGCTAGCTTTGTAAGGCTATTAAAAGCCTTGGATGCCTATTGTAAAAAGAGATTTGATTTTTGGAGATTAATGAAAGTTGAAGTTGAATTGAAGTTTATTGTTTTGAGTGATTATCTCTAAGCCCCTCTTCCGCACCAAACTATTCTCTCTTCCAAGCATCCAATGCCCAAGTCAAGAAGAAGGCCTTGGAGTCGGCCAAGCCATCTCAAATCTCTTTCTTTGCTCACAAATTTTCTATCCCTTCCATATGCATGCCTTTCTTCTTCCTTAACTCTTATTCTTTATGTGCAGGGTCCTTCGAGGTTTTCGAGTTGCAAGCAGGGTCTTCCTTGACAAGGAACCAACAAGCTGAAGCCCAAGTCCAGGGTTCTGATCTCTGTTATCCAGGTTCTTCAGTTCTGAGCGTTGGTAGTTTCAAGGTATGAATCAAAAGAAGGTTGGAAAGCTCATCACGGTAAGTCCACAATCATTAGCCCCTATTATCTAGATCTTCTTCCTTCTTAGTTTAGGATTGTGTCTAATCAAGTAAAAGTTCCATTTCTTGTAATCCTTAAGCCTTATTATGATGAGTACAATGCTAATGTAATTAGGTTTCGTTGCTCTACAAACCATAATCTAAATATTAATCATATGCTTGCCGCATCACATGGATTGGCCAAGCCATATTCTGACCTATATGTAGTCTATATGGATTCCAGTACCTACTAGGGAATCAAATAAATTTCTTGAATTAGAGATAGAGGCTACCACTTTGTATAAGATGTTGGGAATTCTTGGTATGGTATGTAATCATAGATTTCAAAACTTTGATCATTTTGAAATCTAAAGACACATTTTGAAATCTAAAGACACCAAAAGCCATAATCCAAGATCTCCTTTATGCATTTCAAAAGTAAATTAACCAAATAAATATAAATAAATGATCATGTGATATACCTAGATTACTGAAATCAAGAAATCCAACTAGGCACACAAATGTATACCCTCCAAAGATGATCCACATGAGAATCTATCCAAAAAAGTACTCCTTCTTGATTGATTGATTCTTCCTTGCAGCCTTTTCCTTAAGTATAGCCTTTTCTTCTTTATTTAGACCTTTCCATCTTCAAGAGCACTCCAAATGCTCTCTAATGATGCCCTCCTTTCTTGTAGAACCTTTTCCTACCTCTATTTGTAGCCTTGTCCTAAGTAGAGGACTTGTCTTAATAGGTGGACTTTGTCCCAACAAGGAAATAGAGAGATGGGAAGGCCTCGGCTTTTTTTCAGATGCCAGAACCCATGCCGCCTCCCCCTTTAAATAGAGAAGGAAGGGGCATAGTTTTTAGGGTGTCAGATGAAGAGGGGAGGCACCATCAAGGGGCACACATTCATCATGGGGCATCATGAGAAATGGGGGGCGCAAGGAAATGAGAAGAGGTGCGATGGTTCTCTAAAGAGATGCCTTTTCTTTCTTTCTGCCTTCAGGTTATGGCTTCGATCCCAAATTCCATCACATTTATTTAATTAATTACTTATTTATGGGGCTTTTAGGAGTTGACATGTGGTGCCTCCTCATGAGGAGGCACTTTTATTTTTTCTCGTACATAGAAATAGAAGCTTTTGCACCATCTGCTTCAACCCCATCTGAAAAGGAGGCATTTGATCCAAAGATCATTGGTTCAAGTCTTAACAAGCCCATAATTAATTAATTAATTAATTAATTAAATTTTTTGATGAATTTAAATAAGGAAAAATAAATTAAATCCATTTAAACTTAGAATAAAATGTCCAATAGAGACTTCAAGCCAGGGTCAACCTGAACTTGCCAAATCAAGCTAAATTTGAATCCAATTCGAATTAGAATATTTAGAAAAATCTAAAAAATTCTATAAAATTAAAATTAATTCTAGATAAGCTACATAACACATGGATAATCTTAATTTAAGTCCATCTTAAATTAATTAGCCCCATCAGCAAGCAATCTGACCTAAATTGATTAGGTCAAGAGTTCTAGTTAGCCCATATATGCTAGTATGTGAACCTGGCTAACCTATTGATGATCTAAAAATTATGATACAATAAAATTAACTTCTTCAGTGAGTTCTCTAATGTGTGTGACCCTCTGGGTTCCTTATCTAGTCAGCAATAGGTTTATGTTTAGCTTGATTGATTTAATTAGGCAATCGACTAGCCAAATTGAGTCAAATTGAGCTAACCCAAACTATCAATTTGAACCAACTTTCAAATTGACTCATGAAATCAATCAAATTTGATTCATGAAGATCTACAAGAAATGATTGACATCTAGTAACATGTCATGCCTACCCGGAAGATAAGTAATTTGGTAGAAATTATTAAAATACCCTTCAATAGCAAGTTACTATGCAATTCAATCCTTCGATCTTCCTTTATCCTGATTAAGTGATGGGCATGGATAAATGTCAAACCCTTACACTTAATCTATTCAAATCTCTAATCACTAATGAAGACTCAACCAATTAGAAAATCATTTCTAATTTTATCATACTTTGATCAAAGACTTCCTAAGTCATCATTTGATGAGATCACATGGGATAACTTCTCCTCTTACTAGGAGTGATCGATCTTGGTTGACCTTCTCATTACCTTCATACACAATCCAACATATCCAATAGCACCCTATACATGACTTAATTTCCTTGAATAAGTATGCACCAAAATATGGGTTCATGTGCAAAAGATACTATGGTGATATTAGGTCTAAGGATCACATGCATAACTCCCACTAGGAGAACATTCTTTTTTACAAGTAAGACTTCCATTAGATGTTCTCTTATCAGATCAATTCTGTAAACTCATAACCTAAAGAGCATCTACATCTTTATATTAGTATCACTATACAAGTGGTCGTGAGACCAACCACCCACTCCATCGAGCATACATAGGATGTGCTAGTTTGTCCGGATTCATCAACCCCAAAATCGATGATCATATGACTAGAGATATTCTATAATAAGATTTATAGGTTTTAGGTCTCATTATTTTTTCCTATAACCCTAAAATCATTTCCTAATCTATAGAGTTCATCATAATCTTATAATTAAAACACAAGACATGGCATATAATGAATCAAAAATTACCTTTTATTATCATTCATGAATCGGAAGAAATTATAAATTTGCCACTAAAACTTTAAATATAATTGGCTTTAAGGGCACACTTCTTTCAATCTTCCACTACCACTAAAGCCAATTTCCCTTGTATTTAATACCCATACAATCTAAATGGCGATCTAACTACAGTAGAGGAAGTGCCTTAGTGAATGGGTCTGCTATGTTGTTCTTTGTATCAACTCATTTTACCACCACATCATTTCATTCAATGATTTCATGAACGAGGTGGAAGCATCCAGGATGTGCTTGGACTTATGGTGAGACCTTGGTTCCTTCGCTTGTGCAATAGCTCTAGTGTTATCACAATACAATGGCACTAGTTGTTGTATTGCAGGAACCATGCCCAATTTGGTGATGAATTTCTTCATCCAAACTGCTTCCTTAGAGGCTTCACTAGTAGCTATTCACTCTTCCTCAGTGACTGAGTCAGCTATAGTTGGCTGCTTGGTACTCTTCCAACTCACTGCTCCTCCATTCAGAGTAAAGACATACCCTGATATGGATTTACTATCATCTGGATTAGATTGGAAACTAGAACTATATAGCTTCTTGTTTTAGATCCGATCCTCCATATATTAGAAAAATATCATTAGTCCTTCTTAGGTACTTAAGAATATTTTTTATAGCTTTTCAATGATCCTCCCCTGGATCAGCCTAGAACCTACTTACTATGCCTAAAGCATAAGCAATATCAGGTCTGGTACATAGCATTGCATACATTATTGATCCCACTACCGAAGCATAAGAGATCTTATTCATTCTCTTTTTCTTCTGGGGTCTTAGGTGACATCCATTTTGATAGGTGTATGCCTTGACTCATGGGCAAGTAACCCTTCTTGCTTCCCTCTATATTGAATCTCTTCAATATTAAGTCTATGTACCTGATTGGGATAATCCTAGTATCCTTTTAGATCTATCTCTATAGATCTTAATTCCTAGAATATAGGATGCTTCTCCAAAATTCTTCATGGAAAACCATTTTGATAGCCATGTTTTAACTGACTGCATCATTGGAATATCATTTCCAATGATGAGTATGTCATCGACATACAAGACCAAGAAGATAATGGCACTCCCACTTGTCTTCTTATACACACATGGCTTATCCATATTTTGGATGAAACCAAATTCTTTAATAGTTTTATTGAAATGAATGTTCCATCTCCTTGATGCTTGTCCAATCTATAAATGGATTTCCTAAGCTTGCATACTTGGTTTGGTCTTCCACTTGAGACAAAACCCTCTGGCTATAACATATAGACTTTTTTCTCAAGATTTTCATTAAGGAATGCAGTCTTAACATCCATCTTCCAGATTCATAATCATAGTATGTAGCAATGGCAAGCATAATCCTAATGGACTTGAGCATGGCAACTAGCAAAAAGGTTTTATCATAGTCAATACCATGCTTTCGCTTGAAACCTTTTGCCACCAACCTAGCCTTGTAGGTTTTTATTTGCCCATCTGCTCCAATCTTCCTCTTGAAGATCCATTTGCACCCTATTAGGACAATTCCCTCAGGTGGGTCTACCAAGATCCAAACTTGGTTGTCATACATGAAATCTATTTCAAATTTCATGGCACTGAGCCATTTGTCAGAGTCCTTACTCATGACTGCTTCCGTATAGGTCAATGGGTCATCTTCTTTAATGATGCTAGTTTAATTATTGTTTCCTATCATAAAACCATATCTAAGAGGTGCTTCTTACACTCTTTCTGACCTATGGAGAGGAGGTGTGTGTTGTGATTGTACCTGAACAACTGGTACTTCTGGTTGAGGAACTTGAGTTTGCTCATTTTGAACTTCACTTAATTCAATTATTCTCCTGTTACCTTCTTCTTGGATTAATTCTTTTTCTTAAAAAATGGTATGCCTACTAACAAAGACCTTTTACTTAGTAGGATTATAAAATAGATACCCAATACCTTCTTGAGAATAACCAAAAAACCTACATTTCTCAACCCTAGCACTTAGCTTATGTCTAATTTTTTTTAACATAAGCTGGACAACCATAAATCTTAAGATGTTTTGTTGGGGATTCGAGTGCAGCGCAGCGGAAGTGCAATTTCAAAAATGATGAAATTGGCACCAAAATCCCTTAGCCAAGATCTCCTTATTCAGAATTAAAACATACAAACTAACATTATTAGAATTAGGGCACCAACCTTTTAATGCTAAGTCCAATTTTGATGTAGAATCAGAACTTGGTGTTGAATGATTCTTTTGATTTCACCAGGCGTCCAAATGTCCACCCTCCAATGGTGATCCACAAGATGATTGATCAAGATGCAAGCTTCTTCAAAATTCCCTCACTTGAATTCTTATCCTAGAACTCAAGAGGACTATGGCTCTAAAACACCAGGGTAGGGGCTCCTTACTTCCTTTCTTCCTTCTTCCTTTCCCTTTCTTAAGACCTTGTCATAAGAATAAAACTCTTGTCTTGAAGGAGGAGATGGATTTAAGACACTAATGTCTTCAAGTAAAGGAAATAGAAACAAAGTAGGAGTTCCTTTCTTTTACCGATCAAGAGATTCTTCCTATCTCTTGTTTTGGACTTGAGTTTCAACAGAGAAGAGAACTCTATAAGAGGGAAACTCTCTTTGTCCTAAACAAGCTAAGGAGGAATCAGTTTCCTGGAAAGAAAAGACAATAAAATAAACTCTGTTGTTCATTGGTAAACACCCGAGACCTCTGTTGTTTAAATAGATTACAGAGAGATGTCTTCTCAGAAGAACACAACTCTCCGTAAACCCCATTCCACTTTGTCTCACGCCCCTTTCCTATTTCTCACGCCCAATCCACCCATCTCACGGCATTCCAGATTAAATCCCATGGCTTTTCTTAAAGGAAAAACCGCGGTGTTTTAAAAGGATGGAAGTCGCGACTTTTCATCTCCGAAGAGATGTTATTTCGCGTGCCCGGGAGGAGTTAGCGCTTTCCTTCTTTCTCAAAATCCCATCAGCCATTGGATTCTCATCCAAGGGGGGAGAGATGGTGCGCTAATTGCTTAAGAAGGAGGCCGCCCCAAATAAAAACATCGGAGAAATTTTGGGGCGCGCCAAGAGTCCATGCGCCATGGACTCTTCCTTAAGGCGCGCCAAGAGTCCATATGCGCATGGACTCTTGGTATTTGGCATGGAAAAATAAAAAGGGGGCGGGTGGGGAGGCTAGCCAAGCTACATGGCTAGCCAATAGGGTTAGCCATATTCCTGTTTTCTCAATTAGGGTCTAATTAGGTCCAATTAGAACCCAATTTGAACCAATCCGGAACCCTAATTCGAATCCGATCCGAATAGAAGCTAGGGTTTGCAACACCTGCTAGAGTGTTATCCTGCGAAGATGATTCAATTCCAAATTAAACTCTTGATCAATCCTCTTAAGTGTGTGACCCATTGGGTTCCATATCTAGCCAGCAGTGGATTCGAATACAAGTTGACCTAATTTGATTAGAACTCTTTCTAATCGATTTAGGTCAAACCGGGCTTACCCGATTCGATCAATTAGGACTCTTCCTAACATGTGATCTTTGAACTTGATCAACCCACAAGACAAGATTGACGTCTAGCAACGTGTCATGTCTACCCGGAAGATATGGAAATTCTGGTGAAATACCAAAATTACTCTTCAGTAGAGAGTTACCGTACAATTAAATCTTTCGATCAGCCTGCACCCAAAATATAACTATGGATATGGATATATGTCAAATCCAATATTATATTTATTTCTAGCTCAATCTTATAATGATGATCCGATTATCTTGATATTAGAAACCATCTCTAATATCTTCACTTTGATCAAAGATTCCCTGAATCATCATGCGATTGTTGACTAGTTGGATGCAATCTCCTCTTACTAAGAGTGATCGATTCCTTGTTGACCTACTCATTACCTTCATATCCAATTCACCATTCCCAGTATCAATCCTGTGCATGTCTCAGTGTCATGATTAAGATTGAACCAAAGAATGGGTTCATGTACATAAGGTACTTATGGCAGTCTCAGGTCAAAAGATTACTTGTACCACTCCCACTATGAGAACCTTCTATTGACATGTAGCTAAGACTCCATTAGATGTTCTCAAGTTGGATCATATCAGTGAACTCATTCTCCAATGAGCACCCACATCCCAGTATTAGTGTCATACACAAGTGACTGTGAGAGCAGTCACCCTTTCCAGTATTCTCGGGATATGCTAGTCTTATCGGAAAAACCCTGATCCCCTACTCAGGGTTCCTTTGAGTAGGATTACTTTAGATTAAGGTTTTAAGATTTTAGGTCTCACTGGTATGATCTCATCATAACCCTAAAATCATAGCCCTAATCTATGGGGTTCATCATATAATAAAAAAATAGCGTATGATAAAAAAATAATGCCTTTATTTAGAAAATTGTCAATTACAATGGTTTGGGAGATACAACATAGATTGGCTTGTAGGGCATATCCCTTTCAATCTCCCACTTGCACTAAAGCCAATCGCCTTTGAATCTTAATCCCATACATTCGAGGTGGCGATCAAAATCTCGCTGTGGTAGAGCCTTAGTGAACGGGTCTGCTACATTGTTCTTTGTATCAACTCTATCTATGTAGACATCTTGTCTCTCTACTATTTCTGGGACAAGATGGAAGCGTCTCAGAATGTGCTTGGACTTATGATGAGCTCTCGGTTCCTTAGCTTGAGCAACAGCCCCAATGTTGTCACAGTAAAGTGGCATTGGGTTTTCAATTTGAGGAACAACACCCAACTCTGTGATGAACTTCTTCATCTAGACTGCTTCCTTGGCGGCTTCACTAACAGCTATGTATTTTGCCTCTGTGGTTGAGTCAGCTACAGTCTGCTGCTTGGTACTCTTCCAACTCACTGCTCCACCATTTAGGGTAAAAACATATCCCGAAATGGATTTGCTATCATCAGGGTCTGATTGAAAACTAGAATCAGAATAAGCTTCTAGTTTAAGATCAGAACCACCATAAACCAGAAAATATCCTTAGTCCTTCTTAGGTACTTAAGAATATTTTTAACTGCTTTCCAATGATCCTCTCCTGGATCAGCCTGAAACCTACTGACAATGCCTAAAGCATATGCCACATCAGGCCTGGTACATAACATGGCATACATTATGGATCCTATTGCCGAAGCATAGGGTATAGAATTCATTCTATTTCTTTCTTCAAGTGTCTTAGGAGACATCCTTTTAGAAAGATGTATGCCTTGACTCATAGGAAGATAACCTCTTTTACTTCCTTCCATGCTGAATCTTTTCAGCACTAAGTCAATGTACCTAGATTGGGATAAACCTAGCATCCTCTTAGATCTATCTCTATAGATCTTAATACCTAGTATATAGGATGCTTCTCCCAAATCTTTCATGGAAAACTGGTTTGATAGCCAAACCTTGACTGATTGCAACATTGGGATATCATTCCCAATGAGGAGTATGTCATCTACATACAGAACCAAGAAGACTATGGCACTCCCACTAGTCTTCTTATAAACACAGGGTTCATCCATGTTTTTGATAAAACCAAACCTTTTAATAGTTTCATCAAAGCGGATGTTCCAACTCCTGGAAGCTTGCTTTAATCCATAAATCGATTTCTTTAGCTTGCATACTTGATTAGGTTTATTCTTTGAAATAAAACCTTCTGGCTGTGACATGTAGACTTCTTCCTCAAGGAAACCATTGAGGAATGCAGTCTTTACATCCATCTACCATATCTCATAATCGTGGTATGCTGCTATAGCAAGTAAAATCCGAATTGATTTCAGTATGGCAACAGGTGAAAATGTTTCATCATAATCAATTCCATGTTTTTGTCTAAAACCTTTAGCCACTAATCTGGCTTTATAGGTTTCAACTTGGCCATCAGCCCCAATCTTTTTCTTATAGACCCATTTACACCCAATAGGATTAACACCCTCTGGTGCATCAACCAAAGACCATACTTGGTTTACATACATAGAGTCTACTTCGGATTCCATGGCTTCTTGCCATTTATCTGAATCAGTACTCAAGATAGCTTCCATATAGGTCAGAGGTTCATTATTTTGAATGACTTGGGTTTCATTATTTTCAATAATAAACCCATACCTCTCAGGTGCCCGTGGCACTCTATCAGACCTACGAGGAGGAGTTTTATGTTCTGGTTCTGTCCTAACTATATGTTCTAATGGTTGAGAATTGTCTATCTGTATTTCTTGTACTTCTCCAAGTTCAATAGTTCTACCATTTCCCTTTTCTAAAATGAACTCTTTTTCTAGAAAAGTGGCATGCCTGCTGACAAAAATCTTTTGTTCAGTAGGATGGTAGAATAGATATCCTTTACCTTCTTTAGGATATCCTACAAATAGACATTTATCCGCTCTAGGTTCCAACTTATGTCCAAAATTTCTTTTAACATAAGCTGGACATCCCCATACCTTAAAATATTTAAGATATGGTTTCTTTCCACTCCAAATTTTATATGGAGTACTAACAACGGATTTAGAAGGTACCTTGTTCAGAATGTAAACAGCAATTTCTAGGGCATGACCCCAGAAGGAAATGGGTAAATTTGTGAAGCACATCATGGATCGTACCATATCTAATAAGGTACGATTCCTCCTTTCAGCTATACCATTTAGCTGTGGTGTATAAGGAGGGGTCCATTCAGAAAGGATTCCATTAACTTTAAGATAGTCTAAAAACTCCGTGGATAAGTATTCTCCTCCTCGATCAGAATGAAGAACTTTAATACTTTTCCCGGTTTGTTTTTCGACCATACTTTGATACTCCTTAAATTTATCAAAGGCTTCAGATTTGTGTTTCATAAGATACACATATCCGAACCTAGATAAATCATCTGTAAAAGTGATAAAATATGAGTATCCTCCTCTGGCCTGAGTTGTCATTGGACCACATACATCAGTATGTATAAGTCCTAATAACTCAGTTGACCTTTCCCCATGTCCAGTGAATGGAGTTTTTGTCATCTTACCCATGAGACATGATTCGCAAGTTCCTAATGATTCATACTCATAAGGATCAAGGAATTTTTCCTTGTATAACTTGCTAATCCTAGACTCATTAACATGACCAAGTCTATGATGCCAAAGTAAAGTATCATTAAAGTCTTTTCTTTTCCTTTTAGTATTGACATGAAAAATACTATCGTTGGAAGAAAGAGTTAAGAGCCCATTGCTAAATATGCCAGAACAAATAATTTTATTAGATAACATTATCGAGCAACCAGTGCTCGTTACATCCATTACATATCCTTGTTTTAATAACAAAGGAATAGATATAATGTTCCTAATAATCTTTGGCATATAGTAACAATTCTCTAGCTCCAAGATCTTCCCTGAAGGCAACTTCAGAATATAGGTCCCTACAGCTTCTGCTTGGATGATATCACCACCAGCACCGTAGAGATTGAAGTCGCCTTCCTTCAATACTTTAAGCTTGTGGAGGTCCTGCAAAGATTTGCATATATGGTAACCACAAGCGGTATCCAATACCCAAGTATTTGATATAGACGAATTTAATGTCAATATAGTATGTATCTCATACATACCTTTTGGTGCGTCTGCCACACCAGGCTTCACAGTTGCAAGGTAAGCCTTGCAATTCCTTTTCCAATGTCCTGCTTTGCCGCAAAAGAAACAGGTTGACTGTTTTGAGGCCTTCTTTCCTTTCTTGTTCTTATTGATGCCACCCTTAGGGTTTAGCCTCCTACTAAAACCCTTTTTGCTCGATTTCTTCTTATTGGTCTTATCAACAAGAAGAAGTGGAGCCTTTTCTTTCTTAACATGGCTCTCTGCTATTTTTAACATATTTAACAGCTCAGGCAAGGAAGTGTTCAGTTTGTTCATGTGATAATTCAAGACAAACTGAGAAAATGACTCTGGGAGTGATTGCAGGATTAAATCCTGATTCAGCTCCCCATCCATAATAAACCCTAATTGACCCAATCTGGTGATTAAGTCAATTACCTTCAGGACATGATCTTGAACAGATGTACCCTCTGTCATCCTAGCACGGAATAACTGCTTAGATATTTCGTATCTAGCAGTTCTGCTTTGTTCTCCATAAAGCTCCTTTAAATTGAGCATTATGGATTGAGTATCCATGCTTTCATGCTGCCTCTGTAACTCATTGGTCATAGAGGCCAGTATGATACACTTGACAGTGAGGGAGTCATTCTGCCACATTTTGTATGTGGCCACATCTTCCTGTGTGGCATCATCCCCTAGTGGATTAAGACTAGGGGTATCAAGAATATAAGAAAGTTTTTCTGAACTCAGTACAATCTTTAAGTTTCTCAACCAGTCCACATAGTTTGGACCAGTCAATTTGTTGGTATCTAAGATGCTTCTCAGTGATAATGAAGATGCCATTTATCTACATTTAATTAAGAACAATACATAAGCAAACAACCATGAAATGACTTACATAATTAAATTAGGTCTTCAATTTAACTATGTCTCTCACTATTTTATCAAAAATCATAGCCCTCACTATGATAATCGAGAAGAACCCTGATCGGTTTTTCTTAGTGAGATCGAGATCCTTATAACTTATAAAAGATCTTGCAGATAACACAACAAATCTTTTATAAGTTCAAAGGTAGGAAACTCTTCCAATTATATCTCATATAATTCTCAATAACTTGGCCTCTAGAACATTATAAGTCTTGCAGAAAATACAACAAACCATAATGTTCTAGTTAAGTCAAGACCCTTTCATTTCTATACAGTCAGTACTCAAATATAATACCCTTGCAGATAACACAACAAGGCATTATACTGAATACACTGTAAGCATATTTTTGCACTAGACCAATATTATGTCAATCACCCTATTAGGTCTTGCAGATAACACAACAAACCTAATATGGTTCATAACACAGTAATGATCCAGCATGAAGGAAGGCCAACATATAGCATTTTTTTAACACTAAGCATATAAGTCAAGATTTAAATATAATCAAATCGGCCAGGCAAGTGGAAGAGATGTGGGAGTCCCCCCGTTGCTTTTCTAGACACCAATAAAAATTGGCCAGGTCAGTCAACGGAACCAATTAAAAACCACGATTCTCTTTACCTTCCCAGAACCACCTTTCTAGACACCGAATGATCAATTGTTCATCATGACTAGTGATGCTTATTAGTTAAATATACTATGACTTAATATAATTTTAAGAAGAGGGCTTTATAAAATTGCCAGCACATTTTATAAAAACATATCATAATGATATCACTCTGATAAACATATATGTGCTAAGTGTGTCATCATACTAGGACAACCATTTACCACATAATGGATCCACCATTATGCCAGGGCAACCTTATTTCAGTATGATGACTTCAAAACTAATCATATCTCTATAATAATTAGGGTTTGAGTGAAAAACCCTAATTAGTGGCATACATCAAAATATTAATTATCATATATGCATTCCTTAAATTATGCTAAGTGTGTCAGCATTCAAGGGTTTAAAACCCTAATTGCGATACTACAACAAAAACGCATATAAATAATTTTCATATGTTTTAACTGTAATAAGGATGGCTCTGATACCACTGTTGGGGATTCGAGTGCAGCGCAGCGGAAGTGCAATTTCAAAAATGATGAAATTGGCACCAAAATCCCTTAGCCAAGATCTCCTTATTCAGAATTAAAACATACAAACTAACATTGTTAGAATTAGGGCACAAACCTTTTAACGCTAAGTCCAATTTTGATGTAGAATCAGAACTTGGTGTTGAATGCTTCTTTTGATTTCACCAGGCGTCCAAATGTCCACCCTCCAATGGTGATCCACAAGATGATTGATCAAGATGCAAGCTTCTTCAAAATTCCCTCACTTGAATTCTTATCCTAGAACTCAAGAGGACTATGGCTCTAAAACTCCAGGGTAGGGGCTCCTTACTTCCTTTCTTCCTTCTTCCTTTCCCTTTCTTAAGACCTTGTCCTACGAATAAAACTCTTGTCTTGAAGGAGGAGATGGATTTAAGACACTAATGTCTTAAAGTAAAGGAAATAGAAACAGAGTAGGAGTTCCTTTCTTTTACCGATCAAGAGATTCTTCCTATCTCTTGTTTTGGACTTGAGTTTCAACAGAGAAGAGAACTCTGTAAGAGGGAAACTCTCTTTGTCCAAAACAAGCTAAGGAGGAATCAGTTTCCTGGAAAGAAAAGATAATAAAATAAACTCTGTTGTTCATTGGTATAAACACCCGAGACCTCTGTTGTTTAAATAGATTACAGAGAGATGTCTTTTGTGAAGAACACAACTCTCCGTAAACCCCATTCCACTTTGTCTCACGCCCCTTTCCTATTTCTCACGCCCAATCCACCCATCTCACGGCCTTCCAGATTAAATCCCATGGCTTTTCTTAAAGGAAAAACCGCGGTGTTTTAAAAGGAAGGAAGTCGCGACTTTTCATCTCCGAAGAGATGTTATTTCGCGCTCCCGGGAGGAGTTAGCGCTTTCCTTCTTTCTCAAAATCCCATCAACCATTGGATTCTCATCCAAGGGGGGAGAGATGGTGCGCTAATTGCTTAAGAAGGAGGCCACCCCAAATAAAAACATCGGAGAAATTTTGGGGCGCGCCAAGAGTCCATGCGCCATGGACTCTTCCTTAAGGCACGCCAAGAGTCCATATGCGCATGGACTCTTGGTATTTGGCATGGAAAAATAAAAAGGGGGCGGGTGGGGAGGCTAGCCAAGCTACATGGCTAGCCAATAGGGTTAGCCATATTCCCGTTTTCTCAATTAGGGTCTAATTAGGTCCAATTAGAACCCAATTTGAACCAATCCGGAACCCTAATTCGAATCCGATCCGAATAGAAGCTAGGGTTTGCAACACCTGCTAGAGTGTTATCCTGCAAAGATGATTCAATTCCAAATTAAACTCTTGATCAATCCTCTTAAGTGTGTGACCCATTGGGTTCCATATCTAGCCAGTAGTGGATTCGATTACAAGTTGACCTAATTTGATTAGAACTCTTTCTAATCGATTTAGGTCAAACCGGGCTTACCCGATTCGATCAATTAGGACTCTTCCTAACATGTGATCTTTGAACTTGATCAACCCACAAGACAAGATTGACGTCTAGCAACGTGTCATGTCTACCCGGAAGATATGGAAATTCTGGTGAAATACCAAAATTACCCTTCAGTAGAGAGTTACCGTACAATTAAATCTTTCGATCAGCCTGCACCCAAAATATAACTATGGATATGGATATATGTCAAATCCAATATTATATTTATTTCTAGCTCAATCTTATAATGATGATCCGATTATCTTGATATTAGAAACCATCTCTAATATCTTCACTTTGATCAAAGATTCCCTGAATCATCATGCGATTGTTGACTAGCTGGATGCAATCTCCTCTTACTAAGAGTGATCGATTCCTTGTTGACCTACTCATTACCTTCATATCCAATTCACCATTCCCAGTATCAATCCTGTGCATGTCTCAGTGTCATGATTAGGATTGAACCAAAGAATGGGTTCATGTACATAAGGTACTTATGGCAGTCTCAGGTCAAAAGATTACTTGTACCACTCCCACTATGAGAACCTTCTATTGACATGTAGCTAAGACTCCATTAGATGTTCTCAAGTTGGATCATATCAGTGAACTCATTCTCCAATGAGCACCCACATCCCAGTATTAGTGTCATATACAAGTGACTGTGAGAGCAGTCACCCTTTCCAGTATACCCGGGATATGCTAGTCTTATCAGAAAAACCCTGATCCCCTACTCAGGGTTCCTTTGACTAGGATTACTTTAGATTAAGGTTTTAAGATTTTAGGTCTCACTGGTATGATCTCATCATAACCCTAAAATCATAGCCCTAATCTATGGGGTTCATCATGTAGGGTTCGGTGGCAAGGAGGAATCATAGATTTCCAAAATTTTTATCTTTATGAAATCTTCACCAAACATTCAACCCAAAATCTCCTTAAAAGAATTAAAACATATAAGATGTATATATAAGATTTAATCTCAAATTAAGATACTAACCTGTATCGCAAAATCCAAACTCTGAATCTCCACCAGGTGCCCAAATGTTCACCCTCCAATGGTGATCCACACAGAAAAACAATGAAGACAACAATTTCTGTTTCTTGGTTCCTTTTCTTGAATTCTTTTTCAAGAATTCAATTCTTGGACCTTTAGCCTGAAATTTTCTTTCTTGAAAATTTCTTTTTCTTCCTTCTTTCCTCTTCTTGAATTTTCTTCAAGAATTCCCTTTCTTGAGTCCCTTTTCTTGAATTGAATTGGAAGAAAAATTAAGACAATCAAAGTCTTAATTCAAGAAGGAAAAGAAGAATAGATCCTTTCCCTGTTCTTTCCTTTACCGTTCAAGACCTTCTTCTTATTCTTGTTTAGGGTCAGAGTTTCGACAGAGGATACCTCTGTAAGGGAAACAATACCCAACAAGAACAAGAGGAAGGAGTATTCTGGAGAGGAAGAAAGGGAATTGGATCTCTGAACTATGTTACGTGAAAACCCCCGAGAACCCCAACCCTATTTATAGATCTCAGAGGGGTGTCATCTCGAAATAATGCAACCCTCTGAAACCCCAGGGATCACGATCCCTCATTCCTCACGCGTCCCCTCAACCAAAAATCACGATTCTCCGATTTGATTTTCGTTTTTTCGACGAGGAGGACTCTCGGAAAAACTTCAGGAAGAATCGTGACTTTTGGAGACGGATTTGCGACCGAAAAGCGACGGATCTTTTCCTTAATTTTTTCTGGCCATCAGATCCAGATCCAAGGGCGCCAGACAAGGATCTGAAACACCCCTATTCAGAAATTTCTCCGACATTTTTTCTTCTCACGCGTTTTAAGAGAAGTCCACGCGCGTGGACTTTCTTTCTTGGCGCGCGCGGGTGAGAGAAGGGAGGGGGCGGCTTGGAGAGAAGGTCTCAGTGAACTAAGTTCACTTGGGTTCAGCCATGGGTTAGCCCAATGTCCTAAAAAATAAATTGGACCTTAATCTGGTTCAATTAGAACCCAATTAAGCCCAATTCGGAACCAAATTCGAATCTGATTCGAATAGAAATTTGGTCTGCAACACATGCTAGTGTGTTTATCCTGCAAACACGATTTAATTCCAAATTAAATCCTTCATCAATTTTCTTTTGTGTGTGACCCATTGGGTTCCACACCTAGCCAGCAGTAGGTCCGAGTGCTATTTGACTTAATTCGGTTAGATCTCAACTAAGCCGATTTAGGTCAACCCAAACTAGCTCGACTCGGTCAATTAGAATCTAATTCAAATTGACTGATTTGAATTACCATGACTCAATCATATACCTACAAGACAAGATTGACGTCTAGCAATGTATCATGTCTACCCGGAAGATGTGGAATTTTGGTGGAATTACCAAAATACCCTTCAGTGGTGAGTTACCGGGCAATTCAGTCCTTTGATCAACTTGCATCCCGAATATGATTATGAATATGGATTCTTGTCAAATCCAATTTTCATATTCATCCCTAGCTCAATCTTTATAATGATGATTCATTAATGAACCATTAGAAAATAACTCTAATGTTCATACTTTGATCAAAGGTTTCCTGAATCCATCATTTGAAATTAGCTGGATGCTATTCCCTCTTACTAGGGCTGATCAGTTCCTTGTTGACCTACTCACAACCTCCATATACAATCCACCATAACCAGTATCACCTCGTGCATGACTTAGTGTCATGATTGACTGTGAACCAAAGTATGGATTCATGTATATAAGGTACTATGGTAGTCTCAGGTCAAAGGACCACATGCACTACTCCCACTATGAGAATTATCTATTGACAAACAGATAAGGTTCCATTAGATATTCTTAATCTGGATCAATTCAGTGAACTCATTCTCTAATGAACACTCACATCCTAGTATTAGTGTCAAACACAAGTGACTGTGAGATCAGTCACCCTTATTACAAAACATATATAGGATGTGCTGGTCTTGCCGAAAACATTGATCCCCAACTCAATGTCCCATCGACCAGGAATATTTTAGATTAGGATTTTAAGGCTTTAGGTCTCACTGGTATGATCTCATCATAACCCTAGAACCATAGCCCTAATCTATGGGGTTCATCATAAAATCAAAAAGACACAGCAAATGATGAAAATAATGCCTTTATAAAATGTCAATTCATTGATTTTGGGATCAAAATTATAATATTTCAATTGGCTTTCAGGGCACAATCTTTCACATCATAAAATAAAAAAATAGCGTATGATAAAAAAATAATGCCTTTATTTAGAAAATTGTCAATTACAATGGTTTGGGAGATACAACATAGATTGGCTTGTAGGGCATATCCCTTTCATGTTTAAGACTTGGTTTCTTGCCATTCCATAATTCATATGGAGTGCTAGGTATTGATTTTGATTGTACTTTGTTTAACACATATGCAGTAGTTTCTAGGGCATATCTTTAGAAAGATATTGGAAGATCTGTGAAGCACATCATGGACCTTACCATGTCAAACAAGGTATGATTCCTCCTTTCACTACACTTTTTAATTATGGTGTATATGGAGAGTTCCATTCAGAGAGAATATCGCTTTTCTTAAGATAATTAAGAAATTCACTAGATAAGTATTCTTCTCCTCGATCAGACCGAAGGACTTTAATACTATTTTCGATTTATTTCTCAGCCATATTTTGATACTCTTTAAATTTATCAAAGGTTTCGAATTTATATTTTATAAGATACACATATCTGAACCTAGATAAATCATCAATAAATATGATAAAATAAGAGTATCCTCCTTTAACTTGAGTTGACATAGGTCCACATACATCGGAATGTATTAACCCTAACAACTCAGTTGCCTTTTCTCCATGTCCAGTAAATGGAGACTTGGTCATTTTATCCATGAGGCAAGATTCACAAGTCCCTAATGATTTATAGTCATAAGGATCAAAGAAATCATCTTTGTATAACTTGTTAATTCTTGACTCACTTATATGACCTAATCAACAATGCCAAAGAAATATTTCATTGGTATCATCTTTCTTTTTCTTTTTATTTTCTACCAACAATACTTCATCATTGAGTGATAAAATTAAAAGACCATTCATAAATTTACCCATTTCATAAAAGTCGATAGAATGAAAGATGGAGCAACCGTTGCTCTTAACTTTTATTTCAAAACCTTGTCTTAATAACAAGGGTACAGAAATAATATTCCTAACAATATTTGAAATGTAATAACAATCTTTTAATTCCAATATCTTGCCCGAAGGCAACAATAACATATAGGTTCCAATAGCTTTAGCATGAATGGCCTCTCTACTCATGCCTAAAAGCTTGAAGTCACCTTTTTTCAATCTTCTAATCTTGTGGAGTTCCTGCAAAGATTTGCATATGTGAGACCCACATGCGGTATCCAATATCCATGAATCAGAAGTTAAAGAACTTAATGATAAGTTTGTTTGTATCATAAACAAACCTCCTGTTGCTCCACTAGCATCTTTCTTTAGACTTGCAAGGCACGTCTTACAGTTCTTCTTCCAATGTCTCTTCTTGCCATAGAAGAAACAGGATCCATCATTTGAAAGCCTCTTTGCCTTCTTTTTCTTTTTGATGCTCTTCTTTGGGTTCAGCTTTCTCTTTGTACCCTTCTTCACTATCTCTTTCATCTTCCCATTAACTAGAAGAAGATGATGAGTCTTATCTCCTTTGAAGTGGCTCTTAGCTAGCTTAAGCATGTTAAGCAGCACTGGTAATGAAAGGTTCAGTTTGTTCATGTGGTTGTTTATGACAAACTAAGAGAAGGAATATGGGAGTGATTGCAGGATCAAATCCTAGTTAAGCTCTCCATCCATAACAAAGCCTAATTGACCTAATCGGGTGATTAAGTCAATCATCTTAAGAACATGGACCTGTATGGGTGAGCCCTCACTCAAACATGCCTAGAACAACTACTTCAAAATCTCATATCTAGCAATCCTACTATGCTCTCCATATAGCTCTTTGGGATTGAGCAGTATGAACTGAGGTTCCATATCTTTATGTTGCCTCTATAGCTCGTTGCTCATCGAGGCTAACATGATGCACTTAATAGTCAAGCTATCATTCTGCCACATTCTATAAGTAGCCTTTTCCTCCTCTATCGCATCATCTCCGATCAAATCTGGATCTGGAGAATCAAGGATGTAGGATACTTTTTCCTGGCAAGTACTATTATCAGGTTCCTTAAGAAGTCCACATAGTTTGGTTCGATCAGTTTATTGGCATCTAGTATGCCTCGTAGTGATAATGATAAAGTCATTAATTTAAATCTATAGTCAAACAAGAACAATACATAAGCAGATCACTCAAGATGATAATCATAATTAGATAAGAACTTTAAATCTAATTATGTCTCCCATTATTTTCTTCAAATACCATAACCCTAAACTATGGTAAATGAGAAACCAATATCCGGTTTCTTTAGTGGGGTTGAGATCCCAATTCCTTATGAATACCTTGTGTTTGCAAAACAAACATTTATAAGTTCAAGGATAGGAAAATTTTTTTTCCAATTGCATCCCTTGCAATTCTCAACATGACACTTGCCTATAAGACATAGCCTTATGTTTACACAACAATCCATAATGTCTTAGACTAGTCGAACCCTTCATTTATATAATCATGATTGAATAATGTCATCCTTGAGTTTGCTCAACAAAATAACATTTCAAGCATACTATAAAGCATAAAATGCATCATGTTAAATTTTATATCAAACCCTAATATTAAGCCTTGAGTTTGCTCAACAAACCTACTATAGTTTTGATATAAATTTGGCTTAGCATGAAGGAAGGCATATTGTAGTATTTTGAAATCAATTTGCATTTCCAATTGTAATGTTTAAATTAATCAAATTGGCCAGGTAAGTGGAAGAAGTGTGGGAGTCCCCCCATTCTTGCCTTAGACACCAAATAATTTTGGCCAGGTAAGAAACAAAACCATTTAAAAAACCATATTCTCTTTACCTTCCCATAACCAATTTCCTTAGATACTAATCGATCGATCAAACCCTAAAAAGGATTTGCATCAAGATTTTATATAACACTATGACTAATATAATTTTTAAGATGGCTTTTACCATCTCGAGCATATCCTACTGTTTTAATCTAAACTTAGGCATATTTCTTTCTATGTGCCAAGTGTGTAATCATTCTAGGACAACCTTATAACAGAATGATAACTAACAATATCTTAACATATCTATATATCGATTAAGGCTTTAGTAAAAACCCTAATCAATGGCATACAATAATCAACATATTCCAACAAATCAGCATATTAACCCTAGTATGCATAACCATAGCATGATTAAAACAACAAATCGTTCACCTCACTTGTTCATGGGATAAGGCCATAGCAACACCCTAGCATGTCATAGGAGATCCCATTAAATGGAAAGAAAGGGTCTTTAAACCTTACTTAGCTCCTATGACTAGATGATCAGGTGACTAACCCAATCCAAAGTAGTTACTAGGATCATAATATATCACATAAGTAATATGAACTAATCATACAAAAGACATAGCAAAGCAAGCAATGACTACTAATTTGATAATTTATAATTATTTTGATTACTAATTAAATGCATGAAGGTGGCTCTGATACCACTATTGGGAATTCTTGGTGTGGTATGTAATCATGGATTTCAAAACTTTGGTCATTTTGAAACCCAAAGACACCAAAAACCTTAACCCAGGATCTCCTTTATGCAATTCAAAAGTAAATCAACCAAATAAATATAAGTAAATGATCATGTGACATACCTGGATTGCTAAAATCAAGAAATCCTATTAGGCACACAAATGTATGCCCTCAAAAGGTGATCCACATAAGAATCTATCCGAAGAAGTACTCCTTGATTGCTTGATTCTTTCTTGCATCCTTTTCTTCAAGTGTAGCCTTTTCTTCTTTATTTGGACCTTTTCCTCTTCAAGAGCACTCCAAATGCTCTCTAATGAGGCCCTCCTTTCTTGTAGAATTTTTTTCTACCTCTATTTGTAGCCTTGTCTTAAAGTAGAGGACTTGTCCTAATGGATGACTTTGTCCCGACAAGGAAACAGAGTGATAAGAAGGCCTTGACTTTTTTTCATATGCAAGAACTGATGCCACCTCCCCCTTTAAATAGATAAGGAAGGGGCATGAATTTTAGGGCATCAGATGAAGAGGGGAGGTGCCATCAAGGGGTGCACATTCATCATGGGGCATGATGAGAAAGGAAGGGTGTGAGGAAATGAGAAGAGGTGCAATGGTTCTCCGAAGAGATGCCTCTTCTTTCTTTATACCTACAGGTTATGGCTTCGATCCCAAATCCCATCACATTTATTTAATTAATTACTGATTTATGAGGCTTTTAGAATTTTACATGTGGTGCCTCCTCATGAGGAGGCACTTCTTATTTTTTCCCGTACACAGAAATAGAAGCTTCTATGCCATTTGCTTTTGCCCTATCCGAAAAGGTGGTAAATTACCCAAAGGTCATTGGTTCAAGTCTTAACAAGCCCATAAATAAATAAGTAATTAATTAATTAAATTATTTGATGAATTCAAATGAGAAAAAATGAATGAAACCCATTTAAATTCAGAATAAAATGGTCCAATAGAGACTACAAGCCCAGGTCAACCCGAACTTGCCAAATCGGGTTGAATTCAAATCCAATTCAAATTAGAACACTTAGAAAAATATAAAAAATTATATAAAATCAGAATTAATTCTATATAAGCTACCTAACATGTGGATAATCTAAATTTAAATCCATCTTAAATTAATTAGCCCCATCAACAAGCAATCTGACCTAAACCGATTAGGTCAAGAGTTCTGGTTAGCCCACGTATGCCAGTATGTGAACCTAGCTAATCTATTTAGAATGTAAAAATTCTAATAAATTAAAATTAGCTTCTTTAGCAAGTTCTTTAAAGTGTGTGATCCTCTAGGTTTCTCATCTAGCCAGCAGTAGTTTTTTTTTTAGCTTGAATTGATTTAATTAGGCAACTGACTAGCCAAATTGAGTCTAATTGAGCTAACCCAAACTATCAATTTGAACCAACTTTCAAAATTGACTCATGAAATCAATCCAATTTGCTTCATGAAGACCTAAAAGACATGATTGGCATTTGGCAATGTGTCATGCCTACCTAGAAGATGAGAAATTTGATCAAAATTATCAAAATATCCTTCAGTAGTAAGTTACCGTGCAATTCATTATTTTGATATGCCTTTATCCCAATTAAATGATGGGCATGGATAAATGTCAAACTGTTATACTTAATTTATTTGAATATCTAATCACTAATGAAGAATCAATCGATTAAAAAATCATTTCTAATTTTATCATGCTTTGATCAAAGACTTCTTGAGTCATTATTCGATGAGATCACATGGAATAACTTCTTCCCTTACTAGGAGTGATCGATTCCTTATTGACCTATTCATTACCTTCATATACAATCCATCATATCCAGAAGCACCCCGTACATGACTTAATTTTGATAAATGAGATGTACCAAAATATGGATTCATTTGCATAAGATACTATGGTGATCTTAGGTCTAAGAATCGCATGCACAACTTTCACTAGGAAAACATTCTTTTTGACAAGTAAGACTTTCATTAGATATTTTCTTATCAGATCAATTCAGTAAACTCATAAACTAATAAGCACCCACGTCCTTGTATTAGTGTCACTATACAAGTGGTCATGAGATCAACCACCCTCTCCATCGAGCATACATAGGATGTGCTAGTCTATCCGAATTCATCAACCCCCAAATCGATAATCCTATGACTAGGAATATTCTAAATTAAGGTTTGTAGGTTTTAGGTCTTATTGTTTTTTCCTGTAACCCTAAAACCATTGCCCTATCTATAGGGTTCATCATAATCTTATAATTAAAATACAAGACAGCATATGATGAATCAAAAATTATCTTTTATTATCATTCATGAGTTGGAAGAAATTACAAATTTGCCACTAAAACTTTAAATATGATTGGCTTTCAAGGTATAATTCTTTCAATCTTCCACTTGCATTAAAGCCAATTATCCTTGTATTTAATATCCATACAATCTAGATGGCGATCTAACTGCTATAAAGGAAGTGCCTTAATGAATGGGTCTGCTATGTTGTTCTTTGTATCAATTTGTTCTACCAGATAAAGCCTTATCACTTTTGAAGAAGTTGAGCCTTATCACCTTTGAAGAAGCTAAGCTTTATCACCTTTAAAGTGGCTCTCTACTATCTTGAGCATATTCAGCAGCTCATGCAATGACATATTCAGTTATTCATGTGGTAATTCATGACAAACTACGAGCATAAATCTGGAAGTGACTACAGGATTAAGTTCTGATTAAGCTCCCCATCCATGACAAAGCGTAATTGACCTAATCGGGTGATTAAGTCAATCATTTTGAGATCATGGACTTGTATGGGCGAGCCCTCATTCATAGATGCCAAGAACAACTACTTCAATATCTCATATCTAGCAGTCCTACTATGCTCTCCATATAGCTCTTTGTGATTAAGCAGTATTGACTGAGGTTCCATATCTTTATGTTGCCTTTGTAGCTCGTTGCTCATCAAGGCTAACATGATGCACTTGATAATCAAGCTATCATTCTACCACATTCTATAAGTAGCCTTTTCATCCTCTGATGCATCATCTCCAATCGGGTCTGAATCTAGAGAATCGAGGATGTAGGATACTTTATCCTGAACAAGTACTATTCTCATGTTCCTCAACCAGTCCATATAGTTTGGTCCGGTCAGTTTATTGTCATCTAGTATGCCCCGCAGTGATAACGATGAAGCCATTAATTTAAATCTACAGTCAGACAAGAAAATACATAAGCAGACCACTCAAAATAATAATCACAATTAGATAAGGACTTTAAATCTAATTATGTTTTCTACTATTTTTTTCAAATACCATAACCCTCAACTATGGTAAACGAGAAACTAATACCTGGTTTCTTTAGTGGGGTTGAGATCCCAATTCCTTATAAATATCTTATGTTTGCACAACAAACATTTATAAGTTCAAAGGTAGGGAATTCTTTTCTAATTGCATCCCTTATAATTCTTAACATAATACTTGCCTTTAAGATACTTACAGCCTTGTGTTTGCACAAAAATATAATGTCTTAGTTTAGTTGGACCATTCATTTTATATAGTCATGATTGAATAATGTCACCCTTGAGTTTGTTCAACAAAGTAACATTATCAAGCATACTATAAAACATAAAATGCACAATGTCAAATTTTTTATCAAACCCTGATAGTAAGCCTTGAGTTTGCTCAACAAACCTACTATAGTTTTGATATAAATTTAGCTTGGCATGAAAGAAGGCAAATTGTAGTATGCTTAATCAATTATCATTTCCAATTTAAGGTCTAGATATAACCAAATTGGCTAGGTAAGTAGGAAAGATGAGGGGGTCCCCCCATTGCTTTCCTTAGATACCAAATGAATTGGCCAGGTCAGATAATGGAACCAATTAGAAACCTCATTCTCTTTACCTTCTCTGAACCACTTGCTTAGACACCAATTGGCTAATCAAACTCTAAATGGATTTGCATTATGATTAACTCACACTATGACTAAATATAATTTAATGAGGGCTTTGATGGTCTTCAAACACATCCTAATTAAACATGCCAACATGACACATATTCTAGCAAATAAGCATATTAACTTTAATATGTATAACTAAAGCATGATTAAAACAACAATCCATTCACCTCACTTGTTCATGGGATAAAGCCACAGCAGCACCCCAACATGTCATAGGAGACCCCATTGAATGGGAAGAGAGGGCCTTTAAATCCTACTTAGCTCTTTTGACCGGACGGCCATGGTGACTAATCCAATCTGAGCAGTTACTACGAACATAACATATCACATATATAATATGAACTAATATGCAAGAGTCATAGCAAGTTAAACAATTAACATTAAAATGACTACTAATTACATGAATCAAGATGGCTCTGATATCACTGTTGGGTTTCGGTAGCATAGTGAAAGACTGGATTTCAAAAATTTTTATTATTGAAATCCTAATCGATCGAAACTCTAGACCCAAGGACCACTTGACCATTATAACTAATAAATCATATTTAGGATTGTAGAAGAATACCTAGAGTGCTATACTCAATTTCTATAAGGCAGACAAGTGTATGCCCTCCAGAGGTGATCCACATAGGAATCGGACTAAAGAAGCACTCCATCGAGCTTGCTATTTGACTAGGACTCCTCTAGGCAGTGTTTTGTCCTTCAACGACCTTTTCTTCTCTCTAGGACCTCTCTTCCTTTCGAAGAGTAGCTTAGTACCTCTTCGAATACTCTCTTACTATCTTGTTATCCTTTTAAATTCTCTTCCTAAGCCCTTATCTTAAAATGGTGGACTTGTCTTAAAATAATAGACTTGTCCTAACAAGAGAAGGAAGAGAATTATCAGGATAACTTTCGAATGCCTTGGCTTCAATCACCGAAGCCTTTAAATAAGATGAGAGTAGGTGCTTGATACACCTTTTCATCAACCCCTTATCTAATATTTAACATATTAGATAAGATTTTTTAATCAAAAAGAGTCCCTTGGTAGAAAGGTGTAAAGTGAAACACCGTTTCACTAATTATATGTGCCAAGAGTTGCTTATCGCAACTCTACGGAAAAATTTAATAATTAATCTCTTAATTTCAGATTTAAGACAAGGTTCCACACCCCAATAGGCATATCAAATGAAGAGGTTTATCTAAAAAAAGTGATTAACAGGTAGAAGGACTCTTCCTTATCCATGCACCATATTTATATATTAAGCATCGCGTCCCTTCACCAAATTAAGCCCTTTCTTACATGATTTGACTAGTCAATTCTAGCCAATGAACATTTATTGGATAGGATAGGAGATAAGCCTTATCACCTAAAAGGTGATTAATTTGTAGAAGGACTCTTAGTCCTTTTGCGCCCCTTTATTTGTGCGCACACCAAAATGGTGCCAAGAGTCCCATGCCCTTGGGACTCTTGGTTTAAATAATGGATAATGCTTGATAAATTAGGACAAATCCCAATTCGGTTGTCCTACTTAAAGCTCAATCTAATTTAAGTCCAACTCAAATTGGTTAGCCAAAATAGCAAGCACTTAAATCCAATCTAATTAGGTTAGGAGTTAAGCTAGCCAATATATGCTAGTATGTTAATTAGCTAGCCAATTAGGATCCTTTGACCCTAACAAAAATAAAATTGACTTTCTTGATCAATTCCTTCATGTGTGTGACCCTTTGGGCTCCTTATCTAGCCAGCAGTAGGTTTAGGTTCATGTCAATTTGGTTCGATTAGAAACTAACTAATCGAATTAGGTCAAATCGAGCTAACCCTAGTTATTAATTTGAATCATCTTTCAAGTTGACTCATGAATTCAATCAATTTGATTCATGATAACTTACAAGACATAATTGACATCTAGCAACATATTATGCCTACCTAAAAGATGAGGAATTTGGTAGAAATTACCAAAATACAATTCAATGGTATGTTACTATGTAATTCAATCCTTCTATCTTCCTTTATTTCGATTAAGTGATGGGTATGGATAAATGTCGAACCCTTACACTTAATCCATTCAAATCTCTAATCACTAATGAAGACTCAACTGATGATAAATTAGAATTCCATTTCTAATTTTATCATGCTTTGATTAAAGACTTCCCGAGTCATCATTCGATGAGATCACACGGGATAACTTCTTCCCTTACTAGGAGTGATTGATTCCTTGTTGACCTACTCAATACCTTCATATACAATCCATCATATCCAAAAGCACCCCGTACATGACTTAATTTCCATGAATGAGCATGCACCAAAACATGGGTTCATATGCATAAGATAATATGGTGATCTCAGGTCTAAGGATCACATGCACAACTCTTACTAAGAGAACAATCTTTTTGACAAATAAGACTTCCATTAGATGTTCTCTTGTCACATCAATTTAGTGAACTCATAACCTAATGAGCATCCACATCCTTATATTAGTATCACTAGATAAGTAGTCATGAGACCAACCACCCTCTCCATCGAGCATACATAGGATATGCTAGTCTATTCGGATTCATCGATCCCTGAATCGATGATCCTATTACTAGGAATATTCTAGATTAGGATTTATAGGTTTTAGGTCTTATTGTTATCCCTATAACCCTAAAACTATTGCCCTAATCTATGGGGTTCATCATAATCTTATAACTAAAACACAAGACACAGCATATGATGAATAAAAAATTACCTTTATTAACATTAATCTTAAGTTAAGAGAATATTAAAATGCCACTGATATAATATCTATAATTGGATTTCAAGACAATTCTTTCAGTCCAATAAATATATGTAATTCATTGTAGGGACTTCAGGTCAGTAGAAATTATAGAAATCATGAACGATTCCTAAATATTGGAGATGGAAGATCTATTCTAGTTCTAGCTTTAGGAATAGTTTAGCAAATTTTCAATTCAAAAGTTATTATTTTGAAGGATTGTCATTATTGTCCCTCCTTTCTATTAAATGTAATGTCTGTTGGCCTTCTGGCCAAAAATAGATTCAATTTTTCAATAAAAGATACTTTTTGTGATATTATTTTGAATAATATTATAATAATGCATGGACAATTGAAATTTGGCATTTACATTTTATTATAGCTTATTAGTGTAGTGTACATATCTAATAAATGTCCTAAAATAGATCATGTCAGCGATGCCTACCTTTGGCAAAGAAGAAGTGTAGCGAATCCTTCGTGCAATCAATCAAAACTTTTTCTTAGACACCAAAGGAAGAAGTAAACTATTTCTTCTCCCTTCTCCCTTGTACACTCTCTGATCTCTCTTCTCTAAGAGGATTTTTAGAATTGAAAAATCAGAAGAAGGATGGAAGGCTGGTTGAAAGAAAGTGGTTTGCCATATGGAGAATAACTCACAAAAATATGTAGCGATAAGCTCTTTTCCATTATTTTCAAGATTGCCACACAAACAAACCAGGCACTCCTCTTCACACAACATCAGATTAATGCCACTTTTAGATAGGATCTAATCCTAATCATAATCAAATTCACAAAAGAATGGTGTAAAGAATTGTCATTAGAAAACCTATGATGAGAAACATCATTAGCATGCCGGTTTCTTTCCCTATCAAGTTTTGTCACACAAAACTTATTCCATGTCCCAACACTTGATAAAACCCATCGTATCAGATTATAATATGCATAGGGATTTAAGATCAGGATAAAGTTTATCAAATTAAGAGATAGAGACATAGAGAGGTGGGACACTAATCCCTTGCACTCTCTCTCACAAGTCTTGTGCATGCCAAGAATTTTCCATCACAAAACACTATACAATCCTCAATTCCACATCCCATAGAGAGTGATTAAGCCCAATCCATTAGGTTTAGGTGCCCTATTTTATTTGGATTTAATTTTGCATAATTGAATCCAATTTGAGCCTGATTCAAATCCAATTTGAAAAGGCTATCAATCCTATTCTAAATAGGATTAAAATTTAAGTCCCAATTGAGTCAAGCTCAATTAAATTAAATCTTATTTAAATTAATCAGGACTTGATCCAAAATTTAATTAAGTCCAATTTTATTGCAACTCTTACAATTATGCCTCTGGTGCTAAAATTAGTAATCTAAAATATTAGGTTATAGTTGCACAGTAGAAGACCATATTTCAAAATTTTAATCCTTGAAATCCTAGTCAACCAAAATCCGAGACCCATGATTCCCTTGATTATATCAATTAATAGGGTAAAATATTAGGAAATGGAAGAATACCTGTAACGTTAATATCCTTTATTCTACTAGGCACACAAGTGTATGCCCTCCAGAGGTGATCCACTTAGGAATTGGATTAAAGAAGCACTCCTTTTTCTTGTTCAACTCCTTCTAGTAGCCTTTCTTCTCTTTTAGGACCTTTTTCCTTTCAAAGAGTACCCTAAAATCTCTCCAAAAACTCTCTTACTATCCTATTATCCTTTGTAGTTCTCTTCCTAAGCCCTTGTCTTAAAATGGTGGACTTGTTTTAAAATAAAAGACTTGTCCTAACAAGGAAAGGAAGAAAGTTGTCAGGATAAACTTCGAATGCTTTGGTTTCAATCATCAAATACATTAAATAGGAAGAGAGGAGATACCTAAAACATCCTTTTATCAGTCCCTAATCTAATATTTAATATATCATATCAGATCCTTCAAGCAGAAGGAGTCTCTAGGCAGAAAGGTGCAAAGTGAAACTCTTTTATTAGTCCATAATCTAATATTTAACATATCATATAAGATCTTTCAAGCAGAAGGAGTTTGTAGGCAGAAAGGTGCAAAGTGAAACTGTTGCCCAGCGAAGCAACCCTAGAGGGGGGTGAATTGGATTTTTAAAAACTTATTGCAAGTATGTGCCAATTCAAAAAAAATGAAAGTGCTAGTGATTTCAAGTGTATGTCTACTTGATAATAAAATACAGTAGAAATAATGAAGTAAATGTAGGAAATGCAAAAGCAATCACAAACACATAATATTTTACAATGGTTCGGTGCATTCCAAAGCACTTATGTCCACTCCCCAAGTTTCACTTAGATATTTCACTATAATCCAACTTGATTATAGTTGATTAGTTTTTCTGGGCTCACTAATCAAAATCTTTCTTAGTTTTCATAAGGCTAACCAAAAATCTAGTTAGTTTTTCACAAGGCTCACCAACAACCAGTTGGTTTTTTACAAGGCTCACCAATAACATAGTTGGTTTTCACAAGGCTCACCAACAATCTAAGTTGATTTTTACAAGGCTCACCAACAACCAAACCACTAGTTTCAATCCACTTGAAACTAGGAACAACAATAAATTCAAATTCAAAGTAAAGATACAATAAGCTTTCAAATTAAAAGCAAATATCTCTTTGAAGCTCTTGATTGCTATTGAGAAAGCTTGTCCCCAAGTTATTGAAACCTTAATGAATGCTTGAAAATTGGACTTGAATGCTTCTTTGATGCTCTTGAATGCTTAAAGGCTTAACTTCACTCACAAGTGATAGTTCTTCAATGAATATTTGAATGAATACTCATAAGTCCTCATTAGTTCTCTCCTTCTTGAGTTTGGTCCACTTAAATACCTTTTCAAGTCTTAAATGACCGTTTATAACCATTGAAGAGGAGAAAATAGCCATTAAACATAAAAAGGACTAATTCTATGCTTCAAAAAACTAACCATTATTGTTCATCTAGACCTACAGGTGTCGACACTCAGGTCATGAGCCACACATGAGTCGATACTTGAGTCGACACTAGATCAAAAAAATCTTCTGAAGCTCTTTAGAGTCCACTAGTGCATCGATACTATTTCTGGTGAATCAATACTTGAGTCAACACTTCATCTTCATGAGTCGATACTTGAGTAAAAACTTGAATTCAGCATGTTTTGTATTATTTTTGGTCTCAGGCCTTGAGTTGACACTTGAGTCAGCACTTGAGTCGAAATATGAGTCGATACTTGGTCTTCATGAGTTGACACTTCATGCAAGCCGGCTAAAACTTCTTTTGCATATCAGCTCAAGCTTCTATGACTCGACACCTTAAGTCGACACTTCACTTTCATGAGTCGATACTTGGTTGAAACTCTCCTGAAACTCTGTTGAAACACTGCTGAAACTTTTCCAAATTTAAACTTTGAGCCCTTCAAGATCATTCTTATTTGCTAGGGTCCATTTAACTTAAAATTCCATCAATATAAGTGACTTCTTCAACAAGATGACAAGCATTTGAACTTTCAGCACATTACAACTTTGATGAGTACCTTGTTCTGATAAACACACTTTTAATACATAGTTAGTACTCAAATATACTTAAGTATTTTGTTATTCATCAAAATCAAGATAAGAGTCAACAATCTCTTCCTTTTTGATGATGACAAAACCTTTAAGTATATAAACATAGTAAGCTTAAGAGATTTACAATAAGTATAGAGCAATTAACTACAAGTATCAGAGCTATTGATAATAAGTACCAGAGTCTAAGTTGTAATGTTTGTCAAGAGCAAAAACTCATCTACAATGTATCAAAGTAATATATATAAGATAGAACTCAATTCATATAGTTTCAATGTATCAGAACTGTAGCTATAATGTATTAGAGCGATAATTAAAATGTATCAAAGCTAAGTTGTATATATGAGATGTTCAAGAGGTATATCATAGCTAAAATAGATTTGAAGAATAAGCATTTGAGCAAAAAATAGGTTGAACATGAAAAGTATCAGAGTAATATCTTTAGGAGTAACAGAGTAAAAATTTTAAGAGTATCAAAGCATTAAAAAAATGTCAAAGCATATCAGAGCAAATAATATACCATAAAGATAGAGAGTATCAGAGCAAAAATATTAGAGCATAAAGAGTATGAAAGCATGAAAACAAAGAGTATTAGAGCATATAAAAAATAAGAATAAGGAGTATCAAAGTATAAAAATAAAAATAAGGAGTATCAAATCGTAAAACTGAAAAGTATCAAAGCATAGAATAAAAGCTCCCTCTCAATATATGATCTGAAAATATTTTTTAAAACTTAAAATATTTTTCAAAATTTTTTTCAAAAGGTTTAGAGATTTTAAAAATTTTAAAAATTCTTTTTTTAAAACTTTTCTCTCTCTCCCTTTCTTATTGCTTTCTTGTTCTCTCCCTCTTTGTTTACTTAAACCATTCATTCTCCCCATTTTGCCATTCATTAATTCTTCCCCTTTTTGTCATCATGAAAAAGGTGAGAAAATAGAACAAAGCAGAGATAAGATATGACAGTAAAGTAAGAGTGCAGAAGTACACAGATAAATACTAAAATGTTAATATATATATAATTTCAAACATTTGATATATAAGATTCAAAATTTGATACAAACAATATATAACTAAAAGACTGATACACTAAAAGACTGACATGCAAATATACTGATATACTGATCAACCCTATGGGGTGCTTTCTTCATTAGAGGAAGACCCAATCTCTATAATAATCGGTCCTACAATCCTAGAGGGTTAGGGTCGTGGCCACATCGATTGGAGATCTACAGTCTAGTCCGGACAGGTCTAGGAATGTCACCACGTCAATGGCTTCAGCTTCTGGCATGTGCTCTCCCTCTGGCTGGTGCTGAAGAAGAGGCAATGTTAGTAGCGGAGTCAGGAATTGGTGTAGGGATAGATGGAGTGATATCAAATAATGGACTAGATGATAGAATGCGGAAACCAGGAGAATGAAATCCTAGTTCTCTGGTCAAAGAAGAAGTGTGTAAGGAAGTGGAAGGAATCATTGATGTCCTATCGAAGAAAGTAGGGGGTATTGTGATCGAAGGAGTGGGTAAATTAGTAGGCATATCAGATGGATCAGTATAAAGTACAGGGGTAGATACATTAGGTAAGGTATCGAAATCAGAAAAATCTGGTAGGACTGGGGTACTAGAGAGAATAGGAGTCTCAAGAACTGGACTGGATGGGGTAGGAGCAACCTTTGAGGTCCTCTCAGCATCCATCGCGGGCTTAGCATCTGGCTCAAGATCCATAATATAGTATGCAACATCGAACTTTATGAATAAATCACCCTGACCATCTCTTGTCTTAGTGTTTGGAGCTGGAGCTGGAGGTGTAGGTGGAGCAGGCAGAGAATCCGACGATGGAGGTGAAGGTGCCTTGGTAGAAGATAATCTCTCTAATGTAGCCAAGACAGCAGAGAAACCCTCTCTAATCTCCTAGAAGCGTGCTCTCATCTCTATGTGCATCCGATCCACTCTCTGTCTAATGATCATTGTCTCCATCTCCAGGCGAGTGATCCGGTCCTCTGTAGAATCTCTAGGAGGTGGCACCTTAGCATGTGCCGATACTGATGGCTCGGGCTATGTCTCAGGTATATCCTTAGGTGGCTTAGATTGCCTGGCCTCATCTCTATGTATCTGCTCCTCCTTAGCTACATCCTCCTCATCATCCTGATCAATGTTAGATGTCTGTCTTGATATCCTGCAACTCCATTGACCTATATATCTATGATACCCCATGTGATGCAGAGATCGCTTATTGTTGCCCAGCAAAGCAACCCAAGAGGGGGGGGTGAATTAGATTTTTAAAAGGTTTTTGCAAAGATTAAATATAAGTTCCAATTCAAAAACAATGAAGGTCCAAGTGATTTCAAGAGCATTCATGCTTGAAAATAAATTATAGCAGAAATAATAAAGTAAATGCAAGAAGAGTAGAAGCAATCACAAATACACAATATTTTATAGTGGTTCGGTGCATACCAAAGTACCTATATCTACTCCCCAAGGTCCACTTGGGTATTTCACTATAATTTTAACTTGATTACAGTACATTAGTTTTTTTGGGGTCACTAATCAAAACCCTTCTTAGTTTTTACAAGGGTAATCAAAAACCTAGTTGGTTTTTACAAGGCTAACTAACAACCAAGTTGATTTTCACAAGGCTCACCAACAACCTAAGTTGGTTTTACAAGGCTCACCAATAACCAAACCACTAGTTTTAATCCACTTGAAACAAGGAACAACAATAAATTTAAGTACAAAGTAAAGATATAATAATCTTTCAAAAATAAAGCAAATATCTCTGTGAAGCTCTTTGATTGTAGTTAAGAAGCTTGCCCTCAAGTTGTTGAAGCTTTAATGGATGCTTAAAGATTGGACTTGAATGCTTCCTGAATGCTCTTGAATGCTTGAAGGCTCAACTTCACTCAAAAGTAAGATCTCTTGATAAATATTCAATGAACTCTCATTAGTTGCTTCCATTTTGAGTTTGGTCCTCTTTAAACACTTTTCCAAGCCTTAAATGACCGTTTTGACTATGGAGAGGAGAAAATAGCCATTAGGAGCAAAAATGACCAATTATATGCTTCAAAAAACTAGCTGTTACTATTCATCTAGACCTGCAAGTATCGATATTTCAGTGATGGGGACATCAGGTCAACCCTAGTTCATTATGGGTCCCTAAGTTTGAGTCCCTTAGCCATGTTCAAATTTTGTCTCTAAGTCCAATAATCTGGCTGTGGTAGCCATTTGAGTCCAATAATCTAGCTGTGTTACACTTGAGTCCTGTATTTAGAGTCGACTCACATAATTAGGATTTATGAGTCAAGTTTTGGGATATGTTCGGTTCAGTTGAGCTTAGCTATTCAGTCAACTCATGTTGAGCCAATTTTGAGTCCTATGAGTCCTGTAAGTTTTATGTTGAGTCTAGTCCAGTTAAGTTGAAGTGAGTCCTATAATAAGTTGAGCATTTCAACCAATCCAATTGAGTCCTATAGGTTCAGTACAAGTTTGTGTTACAAGTCTGTGTCAAGTACCAGTTTCATACAAGAGGAGGATCACCAAAGTAGAAGCCCATGAAGTCTCTCCACATAAAGATTCCAGGCATATTCTTCTTCCAGGCATCCCAGCCTAGAAGATCTTCAAGTCTAAAAGCCATGGCACCCCAGGTTTTCACAAATCCACTTCTAAGTTGGCGCCCAGGAGTTCCAGCCCACCAGGGGACATGCACCGAAGCCCAGCACCTAATCTTGGAGGCCGCCCAAGACCAAGCCCATGCACCCCTTGCTGCCCAAGGTCCAAGCCCAAGAGTGGATGGCATCCAAGCTCAAGTGAAGCACATTTGACCTAGTCCAAGAGAGGAAGAAGTCCAATTCTAACAAGGAGATCAAGTTTAATTTCTATTCAAATTGTATACTTCTAGTTCTAAGCAAATTTGTAATCCCTCTCCCACTTAACTTTGTAATTCTATCTTAACAAGGAGAGAACATGGGAACATCTATAATACCCCACCCCTCCACCCTCTTGTAACTAGTGATCAATTATTATGAATTGTTATGAATGAATTTCTCTTGAGTTTTCCTCAAAATTCTAAGTGAATTCTGTGTGATTAAGGGTATCTGTGTGATCCCTCATGGTTTCCATGTGAACCCTATGCCTTGCCTCTAAGCCGCTAGCCTTCTTCATCCCTTGGCCGCCTTCCTCAAAACTCTTTCCCTTCTTCTTCGTTCAGTGATCTAACCCTTTTCTTCCTTGTTTTCTAACCCCTATTAGGTGATTTGCAGGTCCCTCAGAGTTCACTAATCCAAGGATTCCATCTAACAAGCTTTCGGGATTGAAAGCCGCGAATTTGTAGGGTCGTTTGAAAGCCGCGAATTTGTAGGGTCGTTAGCTTTATTTTCCATGCCGCATCCAAGAGCGTAGAGTGAGCTCTTCATGGATCAAACTTCAAATCTCTGCCAGGTACACCCCCTAGACTCCTCTGGTAGCAATATTGCAGAAGAGCTAGTCCTTACCGGGGTTCTCAGTCTTGGCGGTCCTGTTTCTTTACTTTTATGGTTTATTTCTGCATGCATGTGCTTCAGATTTTCTATAGAATTCCTTACTTAATATCTTGGCTTGAAATTTAGCACACAAACTCCTAACTTAATGTCTAACAACAAAAAAATAACTAGCATGCATGAATAGTCTCGCATCATTTAGGTCATGAGTCGATATTTGAGTCGATACTAGGTTAAAAATATTTTTGGAAGCTCTCTAGAGTCCTCTGGTGTGTCAACACTTCTTCTAGTGTATCGACACTTAAGTCGATACTTCATCTTCATGAGTCAACACTTGAGAAAAAACTTGAATTGAGTATGTATTTTGTATCATTTCTGGTCTTAGGCCTTGAGTCGATACTTGAGTCGACACTCAAGCTTCATGAGTCGATACTTCATGCATGCCATCTGAAACTTCTTTTGTATATCAGCTCAAGCTTCTATGAGTCGACACCTTGAGTGACACTTCACTTCCATGAGTCGACACTTGGCTGAAACTCTCTTGAAACTCTGTTGAAACTCTGCTAAAACTTCTCCAAACTTAAGATTTGAGTTCTTCATGATCATTCTTATGTACCAAGGTCTATTTAACTTGAAATTCCATCAATATAAGTAACTTCTTCAATAAGATGACAGGCTTTCAATACATTACAAATTTGATGAGTTCTTTGATATGTTGAACACACTTGTAACACACAATCAATTTTCAAATATACTTAAGTATTTTGTTATTCATTAAAATCAAGACAGCATTCAACAATCTCTCTTTTTGATGATGATAAAATCTTTAAGTATATATACATAGTAAGCTCAAAAGATTTGCAATAAGTATAGAGTAATTAACTATAAGTGTTAGACCTATTGATAATAAGTATCAGAGTCTACATTATAATGTTTATCATGATCAAAAACTCATTTACAATGTATCAGAGCTATATATATAAGAAAAAATTTAATTCATATAGTTTTAATGTATCAAAGTTGTGTATATATTTATATAAGAAAGAATTCAATTCATACAGTTTCAATGTATTACAACTATAGCTGTAATGTATCAGAGCAATAATTAAAATGTATTAGAGCTAAGTTGTATATATATGAGATGTTTAAGAGGTGTATCAGAGCTAAAATAGATTTGAAGAATAAGCATCTGAGCAAAAACATGTTAAACATGAAAAGTATCAGAGCAAGATCTTTAAGAGTATCAAAATGAAAACTTTAAGAGTATCAAGGTATGAAATAAATGTCAGAGCATATCAGAGCAAATAATATATCATAAAATAAAGAGTATCAGAGCAAAAATATTAGAACACGAAGAGTATCAGAATATGAAAACAAAGAGTATCAAAGTATATAAAAATAAGAGTAAGGAGTATCAGAGTATAAAAAATAAAAATAAAGAGTATCAGATTATAAAACTAAAAAGTATCAAAGCATGGAATAAAAGCTCCTCCTCAATATATGATCTAAAAATATTTTTCAAAATCTCAAACATTTTTCAAGAATATTTCAAAAAGGTTTAGAAATTTTATAAAAAATTTCAAAATTTCCTTCTTTAATACATTTCACTCTCCCCCTTACTTATTGCTTTCTTTACTTAAACTATTCATTCTCTCTCTTTTGTTTATCATTCTCCCTATCTCTCTTTTGTTTATCATTCTTCCCCTTTTGCCATTATTCCCCCATCTTGCCATTCATTAATTCTCCCTCTTTTTGTCATCATGAAAAAGATGAGAAAATAAAACAAAGTAGAGATAAAACATTATAGTAAAGTAGAAGTACATAGATAAATGCTGAAAATATCAATATATGTATATAAGATTTCAAACATTTGATGCATAAGATTCAAGATTTGATACAGACAACATGAAACTAAAAGATTGATACACTAAAAGACTGATATACAGATCAACCCTACAGGGTGATTTTCTCATCAGAGGAAGACCCAATCTCTAGAATAATCGATCCCATAATCTTGGAGGGTTGTGGTCGCAGCCACATTGGTCGGAGATCAGAAAGTCAAGTCTGAAATGCTCTGGGAATGTGACCACGTCTATGGCTCTGGCTTCTAACACGTGCTCTCTCTCTTGCTGGTGCTAAGAAGAGGAAGTTCACGGCATACTTCGATGCTTGTAGGAAGGCACCATGCGAGGCTGATAGCCTCTTCTCGATCTGACAGCAGGATTGGGAACTCCTCCAGGACTACGTGTCCCGGTTCAAGACTGCCACCCTGGAGATCTACAACCTTGATGAGTCCGTCACCATGCTAGCCCTGAAGAGGGGGCTGCGAACCTCCCGCTTCATCTACTACCTTGATAAGAAGCCCCCAAAGACGTACTCGGAGTTCCTCCTCCTGGAACAAAAGTACATCCATGCCAAGGAGGCAGATCATACTAGGAGGGAGCTGGATAGGAGGCCCCCGAAGAGGCAGGCCATCGGGGAGACCTCCGGCCACCCGACCTAGAGGATGGTGCGGATCCCACGATCGGAGCCAAGGCCCAAGGCTAACCCTACCAACAAAAAGAGTTTCACTCCTCTCCTCATCCCTAGAGCGAAGATCCTAATGGAGATCGAGGGCGAGCATTTTCTACGTCGACCCCCACCATTGAAGCCATTCGCTGGACGGGACAAATCCCACTACTACCATTTCCACTCGGACTATGGCCATGACACAAAGGAATGCCACCACCCAAAGAGAGAGATTGAAGAGCTGATCAAGCATGACTACCTCAACCAGTATGTGGAGGGGGAGTGCCCCTTGTAGCCCAGACTAAAGGGCTTCGGCCCCTGGCCATCAACAACCATCCCATCGAGAAGCTGATAGGGATGATATCCTGGGGGATAGAAAAAACCCCGAAGAGGGCTAGGGGGAGAGAGGGGAGTGATGATGTACTCTCCTGCATGGGAGAAGGGTTATTTGGAATATACAATCCAAATAATGATGTTGTCATTGTTGAAATGATGATAGCTGATGGGGACATCACCAGCATGGATCATGGAGCAAGCATGAATCTTAGAGATGCACGAATCTTAGAGTTGCACGAATCTTGGAGCATATCCAAAAAAAATTAGTTTGGGATTTATCTTTATTGATTGTTTGAAATTTGAGTTATGATTTGGTTGGTTACGATTGAGATATGGATAGGCCTTATCTTATCCTATCTTGTATTTGAATTTGAACCATACTTATCTTTTTATCTTGTATTCAAATTCAAATAAGGGTTGGATAGGTCTATAAATATCACGCTCAGTCCTTTATAAAAAAATAGTTTGGTGAATAAATATGAGTTTTTTAGAAGAGTGATTCTTTGTCTTGCCTTCACCTTCGGGCATCGAGGGCCGTGAGGTCCTAGTTATCCCCTTTCCCTTTGATTCCATTTTCTTTATCCCCTTATGTCCTTTGAGATTCATCCTAATGCCTCTAAGTATCGAGGTGGATGGAATTCCCTAGAGGTGAGAGGTCTTTTCGTTAGTGTGAGTCCCAAAGTCCATGAGATCTAGATCCCTGTCTTTCATCCCCATTATCTCCTTCACCACTCCCTTACAAAAAAATACAAAAATATGATACCCTAATTTTGGTGACTTCTAGGCTTGCCAACGATCCTACCCCTGTTCCACATCAATAGCCAAACATCCTGTAAAAAGAATTATGGTAGATAGTGGGAGCTCCTCGGACATCCTTCTTTATGATGCTTTCACAAGGATGAATTTGTTCATTGACTAAATAAGATCGGTGTTCACGCCTCTGGTAGGCTTCATCGGAGACTCAGTTGGAGTTGAGGGAGAAATTATGCTTCCAATAATAGCTGGGACACTACCCCAGCAAAGCACTGTGCTGGTGACCTTTACTATTATAAAGCTCCCCTCACCCTACAATGCTATCCTGGGATGCTCGGGACTCAACCTGCTTGATAACACCATCTCTACAAAATGTCTCCTTATCTAGTTCCCGACCCCATGGGGGATTGGAGAGATTAGAGGGTCCTGACAGCTGGTGCTATGCTGTTGGCAAACCATCCCAGGCTTAAGGGGACTAGATTCTAGCACTGCCATAGACCAACCCGATCTAGTGGCACCAGAACTAAAGAGCGGGCTGGTCGAACCCCTGTTATCTTTTTCTTTAGGGGAGGATCCCTCGAAGATGATATAGGTCGGGGCTTTGTTGACTCAGGAAGAGAGCACTCATCTGCTCAGTTTCCTGTGGGCTAATGCAGATGTTTTTGCTTGGATCACCATCAACATGCCCGGTATCCTACTGGAGGTGATAACTCACAGGCTGAATGTCGACCCCAATCATTACCTGGTTTGGTAGAAGAAAAGGAGATTCACCTCGGAATGATAGAAAGCCATCAACAAGGTCGATAAACTCCTCACAACGGGCTTCATCCGAGAGGTATGGTATCCTGACTGGCTTGCTAACATGTTGATGGTCAGGAAAGCCTCTGGGAAGTGGAGGACTTGTGTAGACTACACCGACCTCAATAAGGCATGCCCAAAGGATATTTTTGCCTTCCCAAGATTGACCAGCTGGTGGTTGCGACTTCAAGCCACAAGTACCTTAGCTTCATGGATGCGTTCTCTAGATATAATCAGATCCGCATGCATCTCAAGGATGAGGAGTGCACAGCATTTATGATCGATTGAGGTATGTATTGTTATAAGATGATGTCCTTTGATCTTAAGAATACAGGGGCCATCTACCAGTACTTGGTCAGCACGGTCTTCAAAGACCAGATCGATCACAACATGCAAGTGTACATGATGACATGCTTGTCATGAGCGGCCTAGAGGAGGACCATATCGCTGACTTGGCAGAGGCTTTCGATAACCTTCGCCACTATCAAATGAAGCTGAAGCCCACCAAGTGCACCTTCGGTGTGGCGGTGAAAAAGTTCTTGGGGTTCATGGTGGCCCAGAGGAGGATAGAAGTCAACCCCAAGAAGATCTAGGCAATCACTGACATGAGGCATCCCGCCTCCAAGAAGGAAGTCCAGCATTAGACTGGGCGTATTGTGGCTTTGAGCCGCTTCATCTCATGCTCTGCCGAGCATTGCCAGTTGTTCTTCAAGGTCCTCTAGAAGATGAATGACTTCACTTGGACAGAAGAATGCCAAGAAGCATTTGAGGGATTGAAGAACCTCCTCGCCTCACCGCCACTACTATCTAGTCCAGAGCATGAAGAAGAGCTCCTCTTGTACCTAGCGATCTCACTAGAGGCAATCAACTCCGTGATGCCGAAACTAGGTACACCCAATACGAGAAAATTATTTTTGCACTAATAATGTTTGCATAGTGCCTCAGGCGTTATTTTCAAGTGCACCCCATCGTCGTCCTCACTGGTCGGCACATGAGGGCTATCCTGAGCCATCATGATACTTTCGGGTGCTTGGCAAAGTGGGCATTGAAGCTTAGCAAATTCAACATCACCTATCACCCGTGGCAGGTGTAGAAGGCCCAGGTTCTAGTCAATTTTGTGGTGGAATGCACCTAGGCCGAGGAAAGTTCAGAGGAGGTGGACCAACAGGCCAAGCTCGGGTAGGACCCGACCCCGATGGAGGTGACATGGATACTCCACATGGACGGTGCATCCAATGTGAGAGGAAGCGGAGCTAGCTCATCCTTGCCAGTCTTGATGGGATCGTTGCAGAATGCGCACTGCATTTTCTCTTCAAGATGACCAAGAACCAGGCAGAATATGAAGCGCTCCTTGCGGGGCTGAAGGTATCCCGTGAACTGGGTGTCAAGAGGCGAAAAGTCTTCATAGACTCACAGCTAGTAGCTAGCCAAGTATCCGGCGAGTATGAAGTACAGGACCCCATGATGGTAAAGTACCTGGATCGGGTGCGCTCTCATGCGTCGACCCTTTGATGCTTTGACATCTCCCATATCCTATGGGCAGAGAATGCCCGGGTTGACATCCTTTCCAGGCTGGCCACCCTACTGAGGACCTCGTTGGGGTGTACCTTCATCAAACATCTCGTGGCCCCCAGCTACGAAACTATGGCCGAGGTCTAGCAAGTCTCCAACGAGGCTAGCTAGATGGATCCCTACACCAAGTACATCATCACTGGCACCCTACCAGAGGATCAAAAGAAGGTCGACCTTCTCAAGAAGAAGGCCGTACGTTATGTGATTTTGGATGGGTAGCTCTACCGAAGGTCCTACTCCTTCCCCATGCTGAAGTGCTTGAAGCCCTCAAAAGCTACTTACGTGCTCCAGGAAATACACGAAGTCATTTGTGGCAACCATGTGGGGGGCAAGGCCTTAGCCCACAAGGCATCCGGTAGGGATACTTTTGGGAAACCACGCAGGAAGATGCAGCCGACTTTGTGAAGAAATGCGACAAGTGCCAGCGCCATGCATGCATCCATCGATAGCCGGTAGCCCCTATCTTCTAGCTATCATCCCCGTGGCTATTTTTCTAGTGGGGATTGGACATCCTAAGCCCCTTCCCTGCAGCATCAGGCCAACGGAGGTTCTTGATTATGGCCGTCAACTACTTCATCAGGTGGGTCAAGGCCGAACCTCTGGTATGGATAAAAAAGGTGAAGGTCCAGTCTTTCTTCTAGAAATCCATAATCTGTAGATACTGCCTCCCGCACATAATTAGCACCGACAACAAGAAGCAGTTCGACAACCGGGCCTTCGAAGAATTTTGCTCCGATCTCGGCATCCACCATCGCTTCACCTCAGTGGCTCATCCTCAAACAAATGGGGAGGTTGAAGTGACTAACTGTACCATCCTACAAGGGCTCTGTATAAGGCTAGATGAAGTCAAGGGCTGATGGGTAGATGAGCTGCCTAGCATGCTATGGGCCTACCACACCACTCCTCGTACGGCCACCGGCAAGATGCCCTTCAACCTCATCTTCGGGACTGAAGCGGTAATCCCAATGGAACTCGGCCTGCCCATGCTTCGGATAGAGCAATACGATGAAGTCGAAAACTCTGCATGCCTCCTCCTCAACCTGGACTTGCTGGATGAGACAAGAGACAAAGCCTGACTCCGAATGGTAGCCTATTGGTAGTAACTCGTGTGCTATTACAACTCTCGTGTGTAGCATAAGGTGTTCCGCCTAGGCAACCTCGTGCTCAGGAAAGTGGAAGCATCCTAACCGGGGGAGTGCAGGAAACTCTCCCCAAATTGGGAGGGTCTTTACCAGGTGATCAAAGCCTTGCCGAGTGGGGCCTAATACCTCGTCAGGCTCGATGGCATCATCTTCATGCGAACCTGGAATATCAGAAACTTAAGGATGTACCACCAATAATGTAAGGCTCTTCCACAATAAATTCAAGTTCCTTTATGATGCAACCTTGTTTTTCACCTGTGCAGGAACTCATCCACCCCACTTCAAGCTGAGAAACTTTCGAAGCCCCGCACTCAAGCCGTGAGCTGCAGCGCCCGCACCAATGCTGGAAAACATTTAAAAACCTGCACTAAAGCTGGGAGTCGTAGTGCCCCATACCAAAGCTGGGAAACTTTTGAAGTCTTGCACTCAAGCCGGGAGCTGTAGCACCCCACATAAAAGCTGGGAAACTTCTGAAGCCAGGAGCCCTAGCACCATGCACCAAAGCCAGGAAACTTTCGAAGCCCTATACTTAAGCCGGGAGCCGCAACACCCCACACCAAAGCCATAAAACTTTCGAAGCCCCGCACTTAAGCCGGGAGCCACAGCACCCCCACCAAAATTGGAAAACTTTTGATGCCCCGCAATCAAGCTGGGAGCCTCAGCACCCCGCACCAAAGCTAGGAAGCCTCTGAAGCCCTGCACTCAAGTCCGGAGCCTCGGCACCCCGCACCAAAGCATGGAGACTCCCGAAGCCCGGCACAACAAGTCTGAAAACTTATGAAGCCTGACACTCAGAGACAAGCAATTTCATCACCCAACTCACAATCCAGAGATGTTAGATGGGAGCACCAAGCAAGTCCCACCATTTACCACCTAACTCACAACTGTGCAACACAAAAAAAAAAAGAAAAAAGAAGAGAAAGAAGAGCAAAAAAGGAGGAAGAGAAATAAGCGAAATAATAGCCAAGAGGTTTCATTGATATGGTGAAAACTTCCTGTACATTCCCTGCGAGGTGCTCCCAACAAACCGAAGGCCCTCCTTGACTTACAAACACAAAAAGGAAAGGGATATCTAAACATAAGCCACCGACTCCTTTCCTGATCAATGAGCGACCCCCACCTCCCACGAGGTGCTTGGGGAGGCGTTGGATCCTGCCTCAACCTCAGCCTCCTCTGACCTTGACTCCTCCTCAAAGCCAGGCTCATCCTCCTGCCCAGGGAATGGAATGGAAGGCCTGATATTGTCTAGCCCTTTTAGCCCGTAAAAGCAAAAGGCCTTACTCTTGAAGTCTGTGAATCCTTGATGGAAGGAATCCAAGATAGCCTCAGCGACCTCATCCTTAAAGGTTTGGGATGCCATGAACTTGGGGATGGCCTCCACCACCTCCTTTTTGGCCATCTCGGCTAGTGCAACAACCGCCATCACCCTCTTAACTACTGCCATGGCCCGAGCCTTTTCCTCCTCCAATTGAGTTTGGAGGGTCTGCACCATCCTTTCTAGATGGGCCATCTCCTCGACCCGAAGGGAGTTAGTGTCTCTTCCTCTAGCAAGGGCCACCTTAAGCTTGACTGCCTCCGTAGTCCCCGCGTCGCCCTCCTGAACATTAGTACTAGGCTCCCCCTCAGGCTCCTCGATAAAAGCCTTCTTTCGAGACATCTCCCGGAGATCCTTGAGGCTGAACCTCATCCCTACATTATAAAGAATGAAGATAAAGGTCATATAGGGACCTAGAGACCCTAGCAAGGGTACTCCCACAACTCAAAAAGTAAAAAGGGGGGAAAGAAGGAAGGGAGCCTAACTTTTCAAGATATCTTCCAAGGGAAGGGGGAGAGTAGCTCTAGAGCAAAAGTCTTATCTTTTCATCGCCTGAAGAATCTCTAAGGACTGAGAAGATGGATCCTATTTAACGGCCTGGAGTCCTATTGCCTCGTGCCTGTAGAAGATGTGTGCCATGTCCTGTGCCAAGCCTATAAAGAGACACCACATACCGAAGCGGCGCTTCAAACCTAGAGCAGCTCCCTGGAAGTCGATGCTGCATTATGACCATTTTCAAGGAGAGAAGGCATGGCGACACCCAAATGGCACAGAAACATGACCACCCAAATGTCGGTGCATTCGACATAGGTAATAGAAGGGGCACGGCCCCTCCAAGCCAGCACAATCATTACTCCCTTCGCCCTGAGTGGATGCTTCGTTCTCCGGGCTTGGGAGTGGGGGGCAACTAATATGGCAACATGATGGGAACTCCCCTAGGGTGACGGGTGATGGGGGACAGGTTCAGGGGAGGATTGTCGGCAAGCTAATAAGTCACTGAAGATTAGGGTATCCTATTTTTTTAAATTTTTTTTTTTGATTTTTCTATGGTGGTGGTGAAGGAAAAATAGGGATGGAGGGTAGGAAAATTGGACACTCAATAACTTGGAACGTACATTCACGGAAAGACATCTCACCTCTAGGGCATCTGATCCATCCTACTACATGTAGCCTAGGGCATCCCACCCATCTCACTACATGCGGAGCCTAGGGCATCCCGCCCAAATCGCTACCTAGGGTCGTGAAGAAAAATCCCTAAGACCTAGAGGGGACTCAATGGGGAAAAGAGGATAACTAGGGTCTCTCACCTCTCGACGCTCGAAAGCGAAGGACTAGGGTCTCTCACCCCTCGATGCTCGAAGGCGAAGGACTAGGGTCTCTCACCCCTCGATGCCCGAAGGCGAAGGATAGATGGGCCTCTCACCCTCCCCATATGGGGTTAATGAAAAGAAAAACTCTTTTCAAAAAAATTCTTTATTGACCAAACTCATTTTTTACAAAGGACTGAGGGTGGTATTTATAGACCTGTCCAACCCTCATTTGAATTTGAACACAAGATAGAGATGATTCAAATTCAAATACAAGATAAGATAAGATAAGCCTATCCATATCTCAATCCTAACCAACCAAATGCTAATTTAAAATTCAAACAAAAGATAAAGATAAAGATAAATCTCAAACAAATTTATTCTCGATATCCTCCAATATTCGTGCAGCTCTAGGATTCGTGCTTGCTTCGGGATCCATGCTAGTGATGTCCCCATCATTCCCCTGAGATGGGGAAAACTTGACTCCATCGAGTTAGGCTGGCTCTATGATGCACATGACCTATAGAATGATTTTTTTAGCTCTGCTCTAAGATCTGTGGCTTTAAAGAGTGTGCAACTTTGAAGATCGTGTGCTTTGAAATTGGTGTAGCTTTGAACTCCATGCAATTCTGAAACTCGTGCAGCTTTGAAGATCGTGCACTTCGAAATTGGTGCAGCTTTGAACTTCATGCGACTCTGAAACATGGCCTGGTGAACCGAACTAAAATAGGGTATAGGAGAGGACCTGATGAAGAAGATTGCAGAGCTTTCATATTGGTGCGGGGATCCCTTAAGTGAAGTCGGCAGCAAGGGGGGGAATTGCATTCACGTTCATGCAATCCCTCCCCTTCTTCTTCACGGACTGAAACCAGAACAGGGGCTCGCATAGGGGTGTCACCGGTGGGCATTCACCGGCGATGGTGCTAGGGAGGAAGATAGTGGCCGACAATGGCACTGGGGAGGAAGACAGCGGTGCGGTTGGGAGAAGTGCTCATGGATGGAGGCAGATCCCACGAAGGGGACTATGGCATGGTTGGGCTTGGCGATGGTATTTTTGGTGAGGTCGGCGGACGGAAGATGGTGGTCTGATGGGCTGGACTGCGGTGGACGTGTTCTGATTGGTGGTGAGGACGACGGAGGTGGAGTCCGGCATCAGGGAAAGTGGAGGTGGTTAGGGTTACGGGTACTTCAAGAGGATCTTCGTGTCCTTCTATTTCCTTGCTTGCCCTTTTTCGTGTGTTCCGGGTAGCTGCTGGAGTCTTGGGAATCTCTTTTGGCCCATCTTCTTGCCTTTGCTCTTCTTCTTGAGGCGCCTTTTCATCTTTCTTTCTGGCTCTTCTTTGTGTGCTTGGTGCCGCCAACGACTTCCGACTGGTGCAAATGTCTGGGCTCTTGGGGGCATTCTCTAGCCCTTGTTCTTTTCTTTCTCACCTTCAGAAACTAGTTTCATTATCTCATAAGCTTTAATAGCCACGTGATGAGCCCGAGGCAGGGGACTCCAATGTTGCTTTTTAGGTTCATCTGGAATGGGTGCTCTCCGAGCCGACGTTATCCGGGATGTTCGAGGTAGGCATGGGGACCTCACCTCTACTTTCACGAGGGACTGAAACTGTGATACTTCTTTGATTTCTTCAATACCTTCAACAATTTGGAGAGCTTGGAGGGCATCTGCCATGGTGACATTGGTCATGTTGGCTGGTATCTAGTTCTTCTTGCAAAGCATATGTAGATCTCTTCTGGATAGGCTATAGAAATCCATCTCTCAGCTTGGATAAAGAAAGCTTAATTACCTGAATATAATGATAAGAGAAATGGAATGGATGTCGGGGTAGCCATGGACATCTTCGGACAGGAAGGAGATGACGGCACTTGGCTTGGCTCCAGCGAACGGCAGTGATGGAATGGGAGCCCGGTTGGTAGGTGACCGGCTAGAGGGAGGAAGGCCCGGCTTGGTTGGAGAAATGGCCGACGGGGCCTCGGTCGGTGATCGGAGGTGGATGGACGATCTACTGCACAGGGGGCTCTGGTAGTGTCGGGATGTCGATTTGCAGGGAATGGCTTTGGTAGGTGGGTGGAATGGTAGTCTATGGTGCAAGGAGAGTAAAGGATTGAGGGATGAGATGTCAGACATGACGGAGGAAATGCACGGATCCAGAGGAGATCCGGACAGGAGGACATGGGAGCTTCTTCTTCCTCAGCAGGTTATTGGGATTGGGGATGGATGCCAGCGGTTGAAGACGAGATCCTTGCTGTGGACGGTGGCTGTGGGCAGTGGATCAAGCACAGGGAAGACAGAATGTCAAAACTGGTGGGGAAAATCTGGGATTGGGAAAGACACGTACCCTAACCTGACCTATGACTCTGATACAAATTTTATGGGGGACAGGTTCAGGGTAGGATCGTCGGTGAGCTGAGAAGTCATCGAAGATTAGGGTATCTTTTTTTTTTTTTTTTGATTTTTCTATGGTGGTGGCGAAGGAAAAATAGGGATGGTGGGTAGGAAAATTGGATACTCTAGGACTTGGAACTTACATTCACGGAGAGACATCTCACCTCAAGGGTAACTCACCCATCCCACTACATGTAGCCTAGGGCATCCCACCCATCTCACTACATGCGGAGCCTAAGGCATCCCACCCAAATCGCTACCTGGGGCTGAAAAGAAAAATCCCTAAGACCTAGAGGGGACTCGATGGGGAAAAGGGGATAACTAGGGTCTCTTACCCCTCGACGCTCGAAAGTGAAGGACTAGGGTCTCTCAAATGATGGGGACATCACCAGCACGGATCTCGAAGCAAGCACGAATCCTTGAGCTGCATGAATCTCGGAGGATATTCCAGATAAATTTGTTTGGGATTTATCTTTATCTTTTGTTTGAGTTTTAAATTAGGATTTGGTTGGCTATGATTGAGATATGGATAGGCTTATCTTATCCTATCTTGTATTTGAATTTGAATAATCTCTATCTTGTATTCAAATTCAAATGAGATTTAGATAGGTCTATAAATACAACCCTCAGTCCTTTGTAAAAAATCAGTTTGGTCAATAAAGAGTTTTTTGAAAAAAGTTTTTCTTTTCATTCACCCCGTATGGGGAGGGTGAAAGGCCCGTCTGTCCTTCGCCTTCGGGTGTTGAGGGGTGAGAGTGATGGGGGATTAACTAAATGCAAGATGAAATGATGCAGGTGATTTGTTATTTTATGACTTTTAGGGTTTTTGAATTAAGTTGAGGATTCTCGAAGACAAGAAAGAGTAAATCTAGGGTTCTATACTACAAGAACTTCAGGCAAGCAAGTAGTCCCTAAGCAATGATAAAGAGAGGACCCCGAGATTGGAAAACCCTGTAGGACTTAGCTCTTAGAACAATATCGACTTAGGAGTTTATGGAGGCTAACCTCAAAGATTTGAAGTGCCCGATGCCAAGATCTCTCACTCTCGCGAATGCGGTTGGATGATCAAGCCCTCAACCCTGCGGATGCGCCGGCTTTCAGTCCGAAGGTCACGAAGGCAAGGAGGGCTGATTCCATGTTCATGGCACCTAGAGGACCTGCGAGCATTCAAAGAAGATGAGTTAGGTTTCGATCAAAAGATAGCAATAGAAGAAGGAAATAGAGTTGATGTGGTGATGGGTGGAGTCTTCTTGCTAGGTGCTCGGGTGGATGATCCCAATGGGCTTCGATTTGAAGTTGGAGGATGGAGTTGTGGAAGAGACGGTAACTTAAGGCCTCACACCTCTCGATGCCCGAAGGCGAAGGCGCTCCCTCATGGAGATCGACGTTCCTTGTGAATGAAGGCAACTAAAGAAAATTGGCTCTCAAAAAGACTTGGTTTTTCATTCATCAAAAATTAGCTTTACAAAGGAGGGGCAAGGTCTTTTAAATAGGTACCTTAGGACCCCATTTGAAATTCAAATAAAAGATACAAGTCTTCTTGAAGGGGCGCCCAAAATTTCAGAATTTTTCCTCTCCTTGGCCGACCATGAAGTTGGGCTTGATTGGGGGTGGCTTGATGTGAGGCTTGGAAGAGGGATCTTGGCACCCTTGAACTTGGAATGTTGGACCTTTATTTTGGAAGAAGATAAGAAGTGAGGCTTGTAGCAAGGCAAGTGTTCTCCTTCTTTCCTTGGTTATGCATCCATCTTTGGAACAAGACAAGATGTGGGGAGTGGGAGGTGGAGGCGCCCATGGATTCTTGCCTTCCTTCCATAGTTGTTCATGTAGTTTGGGAAGAAAGCTTGATTGGAGGGCTTGAAGTAAGGGATTTGAATTCCAAACTTCAACTCCCATTTGACCTTCTCTTGGCTGGCCACCCATATATAGAAACAAGCTTGATAGGTGGGAGGGAAAGAGGGAGTGAGTCAAGTGATGTGTCCCCCCCTTTGGGCATCCAAAGCTGACTTGTGTGCCACCCACATGGCAAGTTGTCATGGCACCACATTGGATGAAAAAGTGGGCCCCTGAGCTGAGTTGGCTTCCTTCCTGACTTGGCTCCAAAGAGACTAGATTATAAGACCAATCTTGCTTGGACCCATACTTCAATCCGACTATGACTGGACTTAGTACAGGACACAATTGACTCAATACAGGACTGGACTCGGTATAGGACACAATTTGACCCAATTGGTCAAAGTACAGGACTAGACACAGACACATGACACTCAATTCGAAGCTAAAGAAAATTACAAGGTTTAGGCTTGAAGCCTTATTTTAAGACTAGAAAAAAATGGAACCCTAATTGGACATCCACAGAGGGTTGAGGAGCCTCTGTCGGATTTTGGTGCCCACACCAGAGAGACCCTAGTCCTTCGCCTTCGGACGTCGAGGGGTGAGAGACCCTAGTCCTTCGCTTTCGAGCATCGAGGGGTGAGAGACCCTAGTTATCCCCTTTTCCCCGTCGAGTCTCCTCTAGGTCTTAGGGATTTTCCTTCACGGCCCCAGGTAGCGATTTGGGTGGGATGCCCTAGGCTCCGCGTGTAGTGAGATTGGTGGGATGCCCTAGGCTAAATGTAGTGGGATGGGTGAGATGCCCTAGAGGTGAGATGTCTCTCCATGAATATATGTTCCAAGTTGTAGAGTGTCCAATTTTCCTACCCTCCATCCCTATTTTTCCTTCGCCACCACCATAGAAAAATCAAAAAAAAAAAAATAGGATACTCTAATCTTCAGTGACTTATCAGCTCATCGACGATCCTACCCTGAACTTGTCCACCATCATCGGGGATCATGCAGCATGCGGAATTGACTTTCAATATAAAATTTTATAGCATGATACCCTAACATGTATAACATGTATAGAAAACCCGATTTCCCAAGAACGCCTTGGGCAATAACAACTAATGAATCATCAAATAAAGTCAAGAAAAATACTTGGATTGCTAAAATCCAACTTTTTTCACAAGGCTCACAAGAGCAAGCCCTCCAATGGTGATCCACACGAAACTCGGACCAAGGAAGAACTCCTTCTTCAAGTTGCTTGGAGAAGTAGAACTCTTTCGGCAGCCTTTGGTCTATTGACCACTATAGGACACCCTGTCCTATTGAAGGGCACTCAAGACACTATCCTAAACCATTATAGGATCTAGGACTACCCTCCTCTAGGACCCTACAGGCTTATGTCCTAAAACCAAGCCTTGTCCTAGTGTAGAAGAACTTGTCTTGATAAGACAAGTCTTGCCCTGAACAAGGAGGGAGGGAGAAAGTGGAAGAACACTCTAACTCTTGGGAAAATAAAACACTTAGACTCTCAAAAGATTGAAGTCCATCTTCCTCATTTCACCATACCCCTATTTATAATCTCGGATTGGGCATGAAATGCATCCCGATAACACTTATTAGATATGAAACAACATATATGATAAGACTCTTCGAGAATGGAGAGTCAATCTGTGTTCATTCACTTACCAGATCAATCCCCATCGCACCATGTGTCAAATACCAGTTTCTAAGATAAGGAGATGCCTCTTCTAATTCAAAGTAATGTGAGGCTTGAAGAGTTTCAGAGGCAAAAGGACTCTGCCCTCTGTTGTGCGGGCGCATATGAAGAGGCGCGACTCTTCATGTGCACGCCATATTTCAACCTCTTCAAGCTGTCCCTTTAAACTTTAAACCAGTCATTAGACTTTTTAAGACCATGGGGATAAAATGAAGAGACACCTTCTTGATGAAACTCTTAGAGTCTCATCTACAGAAGGACTCTTAGTCCTTCTGCATGCCACTTATTCTCTAGGGTGCGCCAAAGGGGGCCAATAGTCTTTTCCTTTCCATTTAGTCCACCAAAAGCATCAAATTGACTTAGTCAAACATATGTAATATGGGTGTCATTAAAAAGGGCATCAAATAAGCTTTCTAACCATATCTTTTATTTTTAGATCAGAGGTCTGTAGGCCGTTCTGTGCCCTTTTGAAGTTAAGGTATCATTTAGGTACCAAGAGTCCCATGCCATTGGGACTCTTCATATATGGTGCCTAAAATGCCCTTAAGTCCAAATTAAAATCAGATTAAGCTCTGATTTGGCTAGCCCCACTTAGGACTCAACCTAATTTAGGTTTCTCATAATTAGGGTAGCCCAATTAGCAAGCAACAAGACCCAATCAAATTGGGTTAGGAATTAGGTTAGCCTACATATGCTAGTATGCAATATGGCAACCACTTAGGATCCTATGACCCTAATTAAATCATGAATGACTTCTTTGGCCAAGTCTCTATTATGTGTGACCCATTGGGTTCCATATCTAGCCAGCAATAGGTTTAGGTTTGAGCCGATTCGATCCGATCAAACCCGATTGACCTAATTAGGTCAAATTAGCTTACCTAATTATCCAATTCGAATCACACATCGAATTGACTCATGAAACTAAATCAATTGGTTCATGAAAACCTACTAGACAAGATTAACATCTAGCAATGTGGCATGCCTACCTAGAAGATGAGGAATTTGATGAAAAATATCAAAATACCCTTCAGTAGTAAGTTACCGTGCAATTCAATCTTTCGATCTTCCATTATCCCGATTAAGTGATAGGTATGGATAGATGTCAAACACTAACACTTCATCATATCGAATATCAGCTCGATCATGACAACTCATCTAATGACTGATTAGATTCTACTAATCTCATCCTGCTTTGATCAAAGGCTCATTGAGTCACTCATCGAAGAGATTGCATGGGATAAAAATTTCTCTTACTAGGAATGATTGATTCCTTGTTGGTCCACTCACATCCTTCGTACACCTTCCACCATACCCAGAACACCCCATACATGTCGCAATGGCATGAATGAGTATGAACCAAAATATGGTTTAGTGTGCACAAGGAACCATAGTGACCTCAGGTCTAAAGATCACATGCATAACTTCTACTCTAGGATCTATCTTTTGACAAGTAGTAAGAATTCCATAAGATAATCCTGGTGTGGATCAGTCCAGTGTACTCATACCCTAATGAGCACCCTTATCCTAGTATTAGTGTCTCTACACAAGTGGTTATGAGATCAACCACCCTCATCAACTGAGCATACATAGGATAAGCTAGTATTTCCGAATTCACTGATCCCCGAATCGATGGTCCAACGACTAGGAACATTCTAGATTAGGGTTTATAGGAAATTAGGTCTCACTGTTATGAATTCCATCATAACTCTAATTCCATTGCCCTACTCTATGGGATTCATCATAATCAATAAAAATATGACACAGCAGTATATGATGAATAAAATGCCTTTATTAATATGAAAGTATGTCATACATGAGGTAGAAGTTTACAAAAAGTCCCTCATAATGATTGGCTCTTAGAGCACTTTTCTATCAAACTCCCACTTGCACTAAAGCCAATCGCCCTTATATTTTATGCCCATACAATCTAAGTGACGATCTAACTGCTGCTTGGCTAAAGCTTTAGTGAATGGGTCTGCTATATTGTTCTTTGTATCAACTCGTTCAATGATGACATCTTGTCTTTCAATGATCTCTCGAATGAGGTGGAACCATCTTAGAATGTGCTTGGAGTTATGATGAGACCTTGGTTCCTTAGCTTGTGCAACAGTCCCAGTGTTATCACAGTATAATGGCACTGGTTGTTGTACATCGGGAACCACGCCCAATTTCATGATAAATTTCTTCATCCAGATAGCTTCCTTTGTGGCTTCACTAGAAGCTATGTACTCTGTCTCAGTGACTGAGTCAGCTACTGTTGGTTGCTTTGTACCTTTCAAACTCACTGCACCACCATTCAGGGTGAAGACATACCCCGATGTAGATTTGCTATCATCTAAATCTGATTGAAAACTAGAATCTGTATATCCTTCTAGTTTCAACTCAGATCCTCCATATACTAGAAAAATATCTTAAGTCCTTCTTAGGTACTTAAGAATATTTTTCATAGCTCTCCAATGATCCTCTCCTAGATCTGCCTGAAACCTGCTCACTATGTCCAAGGCATATGCAACATCAGGTCTGGTAAATAACATGACATACATTATCGATCCTACAGCCGAAGCATAATGAATCATAGCCATCCTCTCTCTTTCTTCTAATGTCTCAGGAGACATTTTCTTAGAGAGATGTATGCCTTGACTTATAGGTAAGTAACCTTTCTTACTTCTTTCCATGTTGAATCTTTTCAACACTAAGTCAATGTACCTAGATTGGGATAAGCCTAGCATCCTTTTGATCTATCTCTATAAATCCTTATACCTAGAATATAGGATGTTTCTTCCAAATCCTTCATGAAAAATTTTGATGATAGCCAAGTTTTAACTGACTGTAACATTGGGATATCATTCCCAATTATCAGTATGTCATCCACATATAAAACCAAGAAAATAAGTGCACTCCCACTTGTCTTCTTGTACACACATGGTTCATCTATATTTTTGATAAAATCAAACCCTTTGATTGTTTCATCAAAATGGATGTTCCAACTCCTCAATGCTTGCTTAAGTCCATAAATGGACTTCTTTAATTTGTATACCTGGTTTGGTCTCCCACTTGAGACAAAACCTTTTGGCTATGACATGTAGGCTTCTTCTTCAAGGTTTTCATTGAGGAAAGCAATCTTTACATCCATTTGCCAGATCTCATAGTCATGGTATGCTGCTATTGCAAGCAATATCCGCATGGACTTGAGCATGGCTACTGGAAAAAAAGTTTCATCATAGTCTATACCATGTTTTTGTCTGAAACCTTTTGCTACCAGTGTAGTCTTGTAGTTCTTAGCTTGACCATCTGCTCCAATCTTCTTCTTGAAGATCCATTTAAACCCAATTAGGTTAATTCCTTCAGGTGGATCTAATAGAGTCCAAACCTGATTGGAATACCTGGAGTCCATTTCAGATTTCATGGCACCAAGCCATTTATTTGAGTCTTTACTCTCGACAGCTTTTGAATAGGTCACAGGATCATCATCCTATATGATACTGGCTTCATTGTCATCCCCGATGACAAAGCCATATCTGAGAGGTGCTCCTGCACCCTCTCTGACCTTCAGAGAGGAGGTGTGTATTATGGTTGTTCTTGATCTTTAAGAACCTCTAGTGAGGAACTTCACTTGAAGGCTTATTGGTTTGTTGGTTCTGTTCTTCACATAACTCAAGTGAAGAACCACTACATCCTTCTTAGATAAACTCTTGCAATATCCTGTGACCTATTCGAAAGCTGTCAAGAGTAAAGACTCAAACAAATGACTTGATGCCATTAAATCTGAAATGGACTCCATGTATTCTAATCAGGTTTGGACTCTGGTAGATCCACCTAAAGGAATTAACCCAATTGGATGTAAATGGGTCTTCAAGAAGAAGATTGGAGTAGATGGTCAAGTCAAGACCTACAAGGCTAGACTGGTAGCAAAATGTTTCAGACAAAAACATGATATAGACTATGATGAAACTTTTTCTCTAGTAGCCATGCTCAAGTCCATTCGGATATTCCTTGCAATAGCAGCATACCATGTCTATGAGATCTGGCAAATGGATGTAAAGACTGCTTTCCTCAATGAAAACCTTGATGAGGATGTCTACATGTCACAACTAGTAGGTTTTGTCTCAAGTGGGAGACCAAACCAGGTATGCAAATTAAAGAAGTCCATTTATGGACTTAAGCAAGCATCGAGGAGTTGGAACATCCATTTTGATGAAACAATCAAAGGATTTGGTTTTATCAAAAATATAGATGAACCATGTGTGTACAAGAAGACAAGTGGGAGTGCACTTGTTTTCTTGGTTTTATATGTGGATGACATACTGATCATTGAGAATGATATCCCAATGCTACAGTCAGTTAAAACTTGGCTATCATCAAAATTTTCTATGAAGGATTTGGAAGAAGAATCCTATATACTGGGTATAAGGATCTATAGAGATGATCCAAAAGGATGCTAGGCTTATCCCAATCAATGTACATTGACTTAGTGTTGAAGAGATTCAACATGGATGGGTATAAGGAGGGGTCCATTCAAAAATAATGCCTTTGTCTTTTAGATGGTTTAGTAACTCACTAGATAAGTATTCTCCTCCTCGATCAGACCGAAGAGCTTTAATACTAAGTCCAGTTTATTTTTCAACCATACTCTGATATTCTTTAAACTTATCAAAGGCTTCGGACTTGTGTTTTATAAGATACACATGACCGTACCTTGATAAATCATCAATAAAAGTGATGAAATAAGAATATCCTCTTCTGGCCTGAGTTGACATAGGTCCACATACATCAGTATGCACTAGACCTAACAATTCAGATGCCCTTTCTCCATGTCCAGTGAATGGAGACTTGGTCATTTTTCCTTTGAGATAAGATTCACATGTTCCTAATGATTGAAAATCATTAGAGTCAATGTAATTATCTTTGACCAACTTGTTTATTCTTGACTCACTGATATGACCCAATCGGTAGTGCCAAAGATATGTGACATTATCATTATCTCTTTTCCTCTTCTTATTATCAATAAGAAAAATATTATCATTGAGTTGTGAAGTTAGAAAACCATTTACAAAAGATCCATGTCCAAATATTTTATTATTATGAAGAATAGAGCAGCCACTGCTCTTTATACTTATTTCATATCCCTGTTGTAATAACAAGGGTATAGAAATAATATTTCTAATAATATCTGGTACATAGAAGCATTCTTCTAACTTTATTACATTACACGAAGGTAATAAAAGAAGATAGGTACCCACAGCTTCAGCATGTATGGCTTCACCACTTTCCCCATGCAGCTTAAAGTCACCCTTATTCAATCTTCTAATTCTATGGAGTCCCTGCAATGAATTGCATATATGAGATCCACATGCGGTATCCAATACCCATGAATTAGAAGTGGAAGCACTCAATGATAAATTAGTTTGTATCATATACAAACCTTTAGATGCTCCACTTGCATCTTGCTTCACACTTGCAGGGTAAACCTTGCAATTCTTCTTCCAATGCCCAGTCTTGTCGCAATGGAAATGGCTCCATCAGCCTTCATAGATTTCTTGTTCTTCTTCTGGATGCTTTTCCTAGGGTTGAATTTTCTCTTCATATCCTTCTTCATTGCCTGCTTCTTTCTATCAACAAGAAGCACGTGAGCCTTATCTCCCTTAGAGTGGCTCTCAACTGTCTTAAGCATGTTAAGCAGCTCTGGCAATGAAATGTTTAGTTTGTTCATATGGTAGTTGAGAACAAACTGAGAGAAGGAATCTGGGAGTGATTACAGGATCAAGTCTTGATTGAGTTCACCATCCATGAGAAACCCTAATTGACCTAATCGAGTGATCAAGTCAATCATTTTCAGCACATGAGTTTGCATAGGTGAACCCTCACTCATCCGAGCACGGAACAACTGCTTCGATATCTCGTATCGAGCAGCCCTACTTTGCTCTCCATATAGCTCCTTTGAATTGAGCAATATGGACTGAGGTTCCATTCCTTCATGTTGCCTCTGGAGCTCATTGCTCATTGAGGCCAACATGATGCATCTGATAGTTGTATTGTCATTTTGTCACATCCTGTATTTGGCAATATCCTCCTCTGATGCATCCTCTCCGATCAACACTGGATCCGGAGAATCAAGTATATATGAAAGCTTCTCCTAAGTTAATACAATTCTCAGGTTCCTCAACCAGTCCACATAATTTGGATCGGTTAACTTGTTGGCATCCAAGATGCCCCTCAGTGATAAGTTTGAAGCCATTATTTAAATATCTTATATTTAATTAAAGAATAATATTAGCATACCACTCAATTATGACATTTATAATTAGATAAGGACTTTATATCTAACTATGTCCCCACTATTTTCTTCAAATACCATAACCCTCAACTATGGTAAGCGAGAAACCTTCTTGGTTTCCTTAGTGGGGTTGAGATCCTTATTCCTCATGAGTGCCTTATGGGTACACAACAAATACACATGAGTTCAAAGGTAGGACAACCTTTCCATTTGCAACTCGTGCAATTCTCAACAATTATCTTTGCCTCTAGCACACTTATGGCCTTGTGTGTACAGAACAAACCATAATGTCTTAGTTTAGTCGGACCCTTCATTTCCATATAGCCATGATTAAATAATATTGCCCTTGTGTGTACACAACAAAACAACATATCCAAACATGCTATAAAGCACTAAGTTCACCAAGACAAATCTTATATCAATTCCTAGAGTAGGCCTTGTGTGTACACAACAAACCTACTATAGTTTTGACATAAATTTGGCTTAGCATGAAGGAAGGCAAAATATAGTATACTTAACTAATTAGCATTACCAAATTAAGATTTAGATATGACCAAATTGGCCAGGTAAGTGGGAGGGGTGACGGGGTCCCCCCATTGCTTTCCTTAGACACTAATTAGATTGGCCAGGTCAGACAACGGAACCAATTAAAAACCTCATTCCCTTTACATTTCCAGAACCACTTGCCTAAACACCAATTGGCTGATCAAACGTTAACCGGTTTTGCATCTTGACTAAGTTTTATACTATGACTAAAAATGCTTTTTGATGAGGGCTTTGATGGTCTCAAAACACATTCTAAAACTATCATGATAATAGTGTTTATTACTGCAAGTATAAACATAAACATGATATCCAAGTTTATAACAAATATAAATCCAATGCATATCACTCTAGCATATGCATTAAAATTCATGTCATCAAGCATATTATCCTAATATGCATAGCATTATATTGACATAATATCATACATATGAACATGGTCGAGTCGACTCGATAAGGTTCGGGTCAGCTCGGTAGTGGAATTTAATCAAACTCCAAAAAGATTCATAATTGGAATGCCACAAGGATGGCTCTGATACCACAGATGGGAATTCTCCCAAGGTGCTGGGGATCATGCAGCATGCAGAATTGAATTTCAAAATAAAATTTCATAGCATGATACCCTAACATATATAACATGTATAGAAAATCCTAATTCTCAGGAACCCCTTGGGCAATAACAATTAATGAATCATCAAATAAAGTCAAGAAAAATACCTAGATCGCTGAAATCCAACTTTTTCCACAAGTCTCACAAGTGCAAGCCCTCCAATGGTGATCCAAACGAAACTCGGACCAAGAAAGAACTCCTTCTTCAAGTTGCTTGGAGAAGTGGAACTCTTTCGGCAGCCTTTGATCTATTGACCACTGTAGGACACCCTGTCCTACTGAAAGGCACTCAAGACACTATCCTAAACCACTATAGGATCTAGGACTACCCTCCTCTAGGACCCTACAGGCTTATGTCCTAAAACCAAGCCTTGTCCTAGTGTAGAAGAACTTGTCTTAACAAGATAAGTCTTGTCCTAAAATAAGGAGGGAGGGAGAAAGTGGAAAAACACTCTGACTCTCGGGAAAATAAAACACTCAGACTCTCAGAAGATCGAAGTCCATCCTTTTCATTTCACCATACCCCTATTTATAATCTTAGATGGGGCATGAAATGCATCCCGACAATACTTATCAGATATGAAACAACATATATGATAAGACTCTTCGGGAATGGAGAGTCATATTTGTGTTCTTTCACTTACCAGATCAATCCCTATCATACCATGTTTCAAATACCAGTTTTTGAGAGAGGGAGATGCCTCTTCTAATCTGAAGTAATGCGAGGCTTGAAGAGTTTTAGAGGCAGAAGGACTCTGCCCTCTATTGTGCGCATGCATATGAAGAGGCGCGACTCTTCATGTGCGTGCCAACTTTCATACCTCTTCAAGCCATCCCTTTAAACTTTAAACCAACATTTAGACGCCTTAAGACTATGGGGATAAAATGTAGAGATGCTGTCCTAATGAAACACTTAGAGTCTCATCTGCAAAAAGACTAAGAGTCCTTCTGCGTGCCACTTATTCTCCCTGGTGCGCCAAAGGACGCCAATAGTCTTTCCCTTTCCATTTAGTCTACCCAAAGCATCAAATTGACTTAGTCAAACATATGAAATATGGGTATCATTGGAAAGGGCATCAAATAAGCTTTCTGACCATATCTTTTATTTTCAGATTAGAGGTCTTTAGGCCCTTCTGTGTCCTTTTGAAGTTAAGGTATCATTTAGGTACCAAGAGTCCCATGCCATTGGGACTCTTCATATATGGTGCCTAAAATGCCCTTAAGTCCAAATTAAAATCAGATTAACTCTGATTTGGGTAGTCCCACTTAGGACTCAACCTAATTTAGGTATTTCCATAATTAGGTTAGCCCAATTAGTGAGCAACCGGACCCAATCCAATTAGGTTAGGAATTAGGTTAGCCTATATATGCTAGTATGCAATCTAGCTAACCAATTAGGATCCTATGACCCTAATTAAATCATGAATGACTTCTTTGGCCAAGTCTCTATTGTGTGTGACCCACTGGGTTCCACATCTAGCTAGCAGTAGGTTTAGGTTTGAGCCGATTCAATCCGATCGAACCCGATTGACCTAATTAGGTCAAATTGGTTGACCTAATTGTCCAATTCGAATCACTTATCGAATTGACTCATGAAACCAAACCAATTGGTTCATGAAAACCTATAAGACAAGATTGACATCTAGCAACGTGTCATGCCTACTCAGAAGATGAGGAATTTGGTAGAAAATACCAAAATACCCTTCAGTAGTAAGTTATGGTGAAATTCAATCTTTCGATCTCCTATTATCCCGATTAAGTGATAGGTATGGATAGATGTCAAACCCTACCACTTCATCATATCAAATCTCAGCTCGATCATGAGGACTCAGTTGATGACTAATTAGATTCTACTAATCTCATCCTTCTTTGATCAAAGGCTACTTGAGTCACTCATCGAAGAGATTGCATGGGATAACAATTCCTCTTACTAGGAATGATCGATTCCTTGTTGGTCCACTCACATCCTTTGTACACCTTCCACCAAACCCAAAACACCCCGTACATGTCGTAATGGCATGAATGAGTATGAACCAAAATATGGCTTAGTGTGCACAAGGAACCATGATGACCTCAGGTCTAAAGATCACATGCACAACTTCTACTCTGGGATCTATCTTTTGACAAGTAGTAAGAATTCCATAAGATAATCCCGGTGTGGATCAGTCTAGTGTACTCATACCCTGATGAGCACCCTTATCCTAGTATTAGTGTCTCTACACAAGTGATTGTGAGATCAACCACCCTTATCAACTGAGCATACATAGGATAAGCTAGTCTTTCCGGATTCATCGATCCCCAAATCGATGGTTCAATGACTAGGAACATTCTAGATTAGGATTTATAAAAAATTAGGTTTCTCTGTTATGAATTCCATCATAACTCTAATTCCATTACCCTACTCTATGGGGTTCATCATAATCAATAAAAACATGACACAGCAGTATATGATGAATCAAATGCCTTTATTAATATGAAAGTATTCATTCATGTGCTGGGAGTTTACAAAAAGGCCCTCATAATGATTGACTCTTAGGACACTTTTCTATCATAACATCCACTGACAAGGAGCCTACGGACTGATAGGTGACATCCATAGACATGGAGCCTATGAACGGCCATGATGGCAAGAGACCCACCACCTAGGCAAGGCTACATGATGAAGAACCGAGGCAAACCACCCTACCGAGGTCAGCTCCCAATCGAGGCAGGGCTCATTGGACGGGCCCCCCATCTTAGGTTAGCTCTCGGTCGAGGTCGAGTCCATCCCTCCAAGGTGAGCCCTCTGGCTAAAGACAGCTCCCGGTCGGGGTCGAGCTCATGCTTCCAAAATGGACTACCTTGTTAAGGCTAGCTCCCAACCGAGGTAGGGCTCATTGGGCAGGCCCCCCATCTGAGGTCAACTCCTGGTCAACATTGAGTCCACCCCTCCGAAGCGGACCCTCCTACAGGCAGGAGCGTGGGTTCCTGCCAAAGGTGTAAAGAGGGGGGGAGGCCAGAATTCAAAATGAAGACAAGGGAATACCTGACCATGCAGAGCCTCTGAGAGGTGGTGCATGCCCTGCCATGGGCGTAGGCCCCCTGCGACGTGCCGTGCGTACGATCTGCACAATCCAGGCAACACCAGGCTCCCATCCTTGCAGTGTGCCAACATGTCAACGACTGCATGACTGAAAGACTGTGACTTCCATGACAGGACACCTGGATCCTAGGCCCTAGACCCTAGGCATCGTGGTATCCGGATGGCCTCATCCAAAATGGCAACATCCCGTTATGGCTCAGGGCTCAGGCACAGAACCGGCTTGATAGAGAGGCGACAGTAGGCAACGGAAAGCCTCTTTCGAAGGAGAGAACCTGGAAGCCAACAAAAAGCCACTCACCTATATAAGACCCACACGAAAAGGTATGTAAAGGTAAGGAAAAAAAACAACATGGACTCTTTTGATTCGGCGTTATCTTCTCTCTTATCACCCTCTTGACATGGAGAGTCTCCAAAGCTCTCTGCTACAAAGGTTTTTATTTCCCTCGATCATTTTACTGACTTGATCATCAGAATGCCTTCGTCAGAATCCCCGGCCTAAGGTTTCCTCTATCTTGCAGGACCCCCAAGCGAGTGAGCAAGCTGATCGCGAGGCGAGGAGCTAAGCATCTGGTGAGAACCCGATGCATCAGAGCTATGGGCCACGACGATCTTGACGAAAACTGTAATCTTCTCCACCAAAACTCTATCTAATTAATTATGGATTTAATTAGGACTCTCTCTTATCCTAATCCTGATTAAGATTCATAATAATCTTAGAATAATAAGTGGCTGGACTCTATTATTTGGCGTGGGTTATTTAAGGAGCATATAGGTGAGGAGAAAATCATCGTAACATATAGTATTGTTATTCCTCTTCTTCTTTACCTTTCTTTTCACCCAAAAACCTTAGAGAAGGTATTCAAAATCTGAAAGAAAAAGAAAAGAAAAGAGATTAAAAGAGAAAATCAAAAGAGGGAGATCCAAGTTCTTGTGAATCCGATTTACAAAATATAAGCCATTCAAGATAAAGAAAGTTCCTGATTTGCTGGAAGAGAAGAGGGTTGCAAGGACCTAGCAGTCTGGTGCTCTCTACAATTTGGTTACACGAGCTCCATGTGGATATCAGTAGAGACCAGGTGATTGCACGGCTCAAGCAAAACCCCGAGAATCCAGTATTCGGTTCAGATTCAGATTGGCACAGTTTTTAAAGGAAGCCAGGATAGCAATCCAGGTAAGTATTTTTCATTTAAAATAATTTTATATTCATATCTGAATTATATTCGATTAATTCCAGCATATTTAAAAATTTATTATAAATAAATTAGATTTATTTATAAACTGCATGCTTAGATATGAAAATTGTTTTATATGTTATCTTCTGCTGTGTCAAGCTTTGAACCTTGACTTGCTTGCAGCGATCTTGTTCGGAAAACCAATAGTGGTATCAGAGCCATGGTTCTCCCTTTCTTTAACATGCATGGATTAGGATCAGATTTGAAATATATTCAGATCTGAAAGTTAGATTATGTTTTCATCAAATCTATGTTGATTATAAGGTTGTCCTGCTATAGTGTTTTCCCCCTATAGTGCAAAGGTTGTCCTAGCATAGATTTGATTTGTTTTGAAAATTATTTTCAAAATTAAAAACATAACTTTTAGATCTGAAATTAATTATTATGAATTAATTATTAATTTATATCATGATCTAAAAATTAATTGATCAAAGGTTGCATAAAGTGAATAAATAAGGTTGTCCTGCTATGGGGTTTACCCCCTATAGTGCAAAGGTTGTCCTACTTTGAGGCAAACCTATTTTGAAAAAGAGTTTTCAAAAGGATTTTGATCGATTTATGATCTTAATTACATATGTGATGTGTTATTAAGTATGTTTTAGATCTAGTTAATTACATTAGATGTACTTTAATCATATGATCTAAAAAGTTGATGTATATGATGCACCAAATTAGGTTTAGATCTTAAATTTGATTCAAGATCATAAGCCATTAAATATCATGCACTTGAACCTAATTTAAAATTTATTTGAAATTAGAAAATTAAATTAGGTGCATGAGGGTTTGGGTTGAACAAATTAGGTCTAGAGATTGGGCTGCGTTATTAGGGCTTGATTAGATCAACTAGTAACCCTAATTCGATTTTGAGCAAGTGACTCAACCTAATCAAATAATGATTAGGGTTAGGTCAAGTGTGCTCAAAATTGATTTTAGATGTGTCTGGTCAGATCAATTCATAATTGTGAATCGATAAGTTAAGACATAGTTTGGCTCAGTGATGAACCCAAATCACTAGATTGACCTAATTGAATCTTATCAACCAATTGGGGTCTAAGAAAAGTTTCCATCATGGTTTTTAATTGGGGCTAACTCTTTCCTAACTGACTCAACTCGGTTGGCAAAAAGAGGGTATATGGCTGAACCCTCCCATGCATCACACTGACCTGGCCAATTTGGTTGATTAAGTTTTCAAAAGGGTCACTTTTGATTTGAGTTCACCCATGCCAACTATTTTAAGTCAGACATGAGATTATGATGACTTAATCTAATTGGTCATCCATGATTTGGTTGATCAATTTAGAAAAGATCTGAACCTAATCTCCCCATAAATATTAAGTCTAAGGTCTTCCACCATTGTAGGTGTGCGGGTGTCCAACTAGTGTTGATTGTTCTCGGCTGGTTACAGTGGTTCAGTTGCATCGGGAAGACACAACCACTCTATTAAGCATGAGATGTAGCTAGGCACTGATAGGGTTGGGCCCAATAAACGGTCAAGTTGAGGGACCCAATGATGGCTTTGTCAAGCATAATGGTGGGTCTGACTTAACTAATAATTGGGCAAATAAATGGTCACATTGAGGCTCCACGATTTAGAGACCAAGTTGCTGCAACTTGTATTAGATACATTGTTCAAGGGTTGTCCACTTATTGGTGTAGCATGTTACCAATAACCAGGCACGGTGAGGTGCCACACATCGATGGGACTGTAGCGCCCACTAGAAACCTAGAGTCATGTTAGGGTTTTCGCATCTCCATGGGGAGTGTGAGAGATCTAAAAAAAATAGTGAGAGTTCTAAAATTATTTCTTAAAGATCCTAGAATAATTTTTATAATTAAGTACAAAGTATCTAATTAGAATCTTCTACTCTTGCAGTTAACTTTGTCTGCTTCAAATCCCTTAGCCTGCATTTTAGAGACGAACCACTTGTAGGACTTAATTTCAAAGCTGGTTGAGGAGCATCAAAATTATTTTGAGTTCTGAGAAGTTGGGCTATGTGCTTGACCAGGAACCCCCTATTTTACCTAACCATCCAAATGGCCGCCAGACGACTTGGTGGGGACACCTGAGGCACCAGAATAAGACAGAGGCTTTTTCAACCCTCTGTAAATTGATCAATAATTTATGAGTCCATCTGTAATAAGGGCTTAGCTCATCTGAGTCCATTTTAGTTGTTATTTGAGTATTTTTAGTTGTTATTTCAGTTCTGTACTAGTCAGCTCATGTTGAGCTAGTTCAGTCCAATGCTAGTCAGCTCATGTTGAGCTAATTTTATTTTTTTGAGTCCTGTCCAAGCATACTGAAGACTCAAGACTATATCATACAAGTGAAGACCAAGTCCAACTAGATTGAAAACATGGAAGTATAGCACAAGTCCAACCCAGCTTGAAGATTTGAAGACCCCAGGAGGAAAATTCAGAAAACCCTGATTTCTTGCAGATGCCCAGATTCCCTTCCAGATGCCAAAGTATATTCATAGATAAGGGCATCCATGATTCTAGAGGTCCATCTGCATCCTAGCCCAAAGAAATCAAGCCCAGGTGCCAAGCCCAAGACCCTAAGAAGCAAGATACCAGGGAATATTCCTGCTACCTGGCTACCAGGCCACCCCAGCTTCCAGAGGCCCAAACCCATGCACCCGAGTCCCTTTGGGCCGGCCTTTTGCTGCTCCTAGAAGCCCAACACGCCCCCCTAGGCATCCTTGGAGTCTTGACCAAGTCAAGAAAGTTTTTAGGGATTTTTCTACCTAATATTTCCTTATTTTCTAGCTAGGGTTTGAGAGGGAAAAGGATTCTTATGTAAAGACTTATGTACCCTTACTTGGAGCCCAAGGTTAAGGGTCTATTTAAGGAACCCTAGCCTCTTATATGAGGAGAATTTTTGATGAATGAAAACCTTGAGTTCTTCTATTGAGTGGTGTGATACCCTGCTATGTGCATAAAGGGGTTTGTGGGAGTTCTTCTTCCCGGTGTTTGCAATCATCTTCCTGCTGCCAACAAACCCTCCAGATCCCTGGACGCCCACTCCAAAAGAAGCCTTTCCTTGCTGTTGTTACTTTGTTTTCTTGTTCCTTTGTGAGCTTTCTAACCCCTGACAGGTCGTTTGTAGGTCCCTGAGTTCCTACGAATCCAACGACTCTAGCCAAGCCTCAATCGGATCACCGAGCAGAAAGCCGGGTATCCGCGGGTCTTTGGCTCGATTTTCCAGGCCGCATCCATCGAGGAACGAGAGATCCCTTCGCTGCGATCTTCACAGACGTTGTCAGGTACACCCCTCTACCTCCAGTAGTTTTATTGTAGGAGAACTTGCCCTCACCGAGGCTTCTCAGCCCCGGCGGTCCTTCTTTGCTACTTTTCTAGGTCCTAATCTGCATGCTGATCTTCAAAAATTCATACAAAGTTCCCTACAAATAATTTTGATCTGAAATTTGGTAATTAATCACCTAACTCAACATATAAAACATACAAAAAAGAATTGCATGCATATTAGTTCCCCATCATTTGGTATCAGAGCTTAGATTAGGGCTTGTTTTCTACAATTTTTCAATCCATATATACTCTGTTATTTTAATTATTTCTCCCTGTTAAAAACTCCAAAAATTATGAAATTTATTTTTCTGAATTTATCATAATTCACAGTAATTTTGAAGATTTTTTCAGATTTTATTATGGCCTGTGAATTTTCTTCAAGCCGAAATAGGGCCTGCGAATTTTTGGCTCTATTTTTTTAGCAAGACAAGTTTGGAGGTTTTAGGTTTTTGTTTAGCAATTTTTGCATATCTTTTAATTTTAGTATATTTCATGCATATTAGGCCATAATTTGCAAGTTTTCTTCTATTTAATAAAATACCAAAAAAAAAAATTACATATTCTCCAAAAATACCAAAAACATCTAAACCCTAATTTGCATCCTCATCTGCCTGCTATCATTGAATAATTTACTTTTAAGGGCACTCTTGCTATATCAGATTAGGGGAGGAGTTGATAACCTCTCCTTAGCCCAAAACCACATCCCTTGCATTCGGTCCCAAGCCTTAACCTAAAATTAATTAGACTTAATTTGCCCTAGTGGGCTAGGGACACCAACTGGTCGGGTCCGGACTAGTGTTAGATCACTGTGTTAAGTTAACCTGTGTGTGCCTTGTGCTCAGTGTCTAGAACGGTGGTTTAGGGATTCAATCCCGAAGGGCTTGTGTGCTGGTCCGCCTACCTGGCCAATCTCTGATTGGTGTCTAGGATTGGCAATCAGGGACCTAACACTCCCCTTATACCTGCCTGGCTGAGTACAGGGTTACTATAGGCTAGTTTGCCACCCTGATTGAGCATCTAGTTTGGACTCTAGGTCTAGTCAGCTATAGTCGGTCTGATCGAGTCTTGCATGAGCACTAGATTAGGAGTTTCATATCACCCACCTCCTTCACAAATGTCTGAACCCATGGAAAATTTACAAGCCCAAATAAAAGCCCTAGCTGATCAAATGGCCCATATGACTACCCAGTTAACTCAGTCTGCTACCCAAACCAATAATAGAATTGACCATCTTGCCAATAGGTTTGACCAGTTAGGAGGCCGTGTAGGGACCATAGCAAGAACCCATGGGTCACGATCTGAGCCAGATCCTGAGTCCCCTCAACCTAGGAGAACCCCAAACCCTGATCTATACCATGAGGTCGAACCTAGGAGAGCCCCTTATCCTGACCCGTACTACAATCCTCAACCTAGGAGGACCCCAAACCCTGATCCATACCGAGAGGTTGAACCTAGGAGAGCCCCTCAGCCTGACCCATACTATAATCCTAAACCTAGGAGGACCCCAAACCCTGAACCATATCATGAGGTTGAACCTAGGAGAGCCACTCAGCCTGACCCATACTATGATACTGAACCTAGATCCTATGACTCTAGATCCTATTTACCCACATCCTATAAGCCTAGTATACGCACAACCTATAGATCTTATGACTTCAAATCCTCTGACTCTAAAATCTACGAACCCATATCCCATGAGTCCAGTAGACCCAAGACCCATAGAGCTGAACCCAAATCCTATGACCCCAGATCTTATGATCTCGTGACCCATAGATCTGCTCCCTTATCCTATGAGTCTAGGGAGCCCATAATCCCTAGATATCAATCTAGTACTAGTCAGGTTTTCCATAGTCAACTTGAACCCCATAGGATTAGCACCCCTAAATATGAGCCCAATAGTGAGCCACTACCCCTTAGACAACCTGAACCTACTAGGATTAGTGTCCATAATCAGAAACCAGGACCTAGCCAATTTTTCCCTAGCCGACCTTCTCCAACCATTCCTGAGATTGACAAGGCTTACATTAACACGGAAGTGTATGAAGCTGATGCGAGCCTAGTGGATGAGTATGAAGGAGAAGAGGAGACACCTTTAGATGACCTAGAATTAGCTGACCTAAAAGATACCCAGGTAGAAGCCAACCTAGAGGTAGTTGACCTTGACCACATCCAACCTAAAGCTATAGTGGAAGAACAAATAGAGGAAGAGAACCTAGGTACTGCTACTAGAGCCTTACCTAAGGAAACCGAAGAGGAGAGCCAAATTATAGAGTCTAGTCCTAAAATACAAGAACCAGAAGAATTTATTAAGGACCTGATCTCTTTGAATCAGTACCCTCAGGATGAGCCTCCTCCTATAGTTCCCATTAGGGACTCTTCCCTGAGATTAGTAACCCATCATTCCATTATGCAAACCCCATAGATATACCGCAACCTCGTAAGGTTAGCCTCATTAGTCTAGGATTAGTCCCTGACATGCCTTCTTATATCGAACTTTATCCAACTAACCTTGAACCTTTTTTCCTACCCTACCAAACTAATTCTGAACCCACTTCCTATTTTCTGCCCTTTCCTGACACCTCCAGCATTTCTAGGATTATTAGATTGCATTTAACAGAGATTAGCATACTGCATGCATTCATTATGCATGTTAGGTTTGCATTATACTTTTGGCATACCCTCTGGCATTTGCTTGGAGTCCATTGTAAATACTCTTGTGCACACCACATTAGGGTCAGACCTAGAGAGTCTATAGTCTCTTAGGTTTAGGCCCATAAAAGTCTAATAAATTTCCTTCGATAGGAATGCAAAGTCGAGTGTATTAGGTGTTAGTTTGAGTCCTTTGCATCATCTTGTTAGGAGTCTGCATGTGCCTAGCATGTTCACCACCCGCACTAATGTTAAAACAACTGGCTAATTCCCGAAGATGGATCAAAAAAAATTGATGTAGTGGATTTTATCTTGGTTAGGCTTAGGCCTAAAAGAAGCTTCATGCTCGCAGAGCCGGACCTTTTAAAGTGATAGAGAAGGTTGGATCAAATGCCTAGGTGTTAGACTTGCCTTCGGATTTGGGCATTAGTTCTACCTTCAATATTACAGACCTGGTTGAGTATAGGGAACTGGCAGCGCTACCTAGTGAGGCCTTTGGACCTATTCCTTTTCATTATGAGTGATCCTAACCTAGAGTGTCCACAAACAAATTTGGCCTGAGAGAGGAGAACGGATCGAGCGTATCCTGGACAATCAAGCCATCACGACCCAGGGCCATGACTATCAACGCTTCTTGGTCCGATGGCAAGGCCGGCCAAAGTTGGACGATTCATGGATTTCTCGAGAGGACTTGCAACGCCTCAACCCAGACCTTCTCGAGAGATATGTGAGCCAGTCTGACCTTCACTCGACAGGGTCGAGTTCCTCCCACCCCGGGAGAATTGGTGGGGACACCTGAGGCACCAGAATAAGACAGAGGCTTTTTCAACCCTCTGTAAATTGATCAATAATTTATGAGTCCATCTGTAATAAGGGCTTAGCTCATCTGAGTCCATTTTAGTTGTTATTTGAGTATTTTTAGTTGTTATTTCAGTTCTGTACTAGTCAGCTCATGTTGAGCTAGTTCAGTCCAATGCTAGTCAGCTCATGTTGAGCTAATTTTATTTTTTTGAGTCCTGTCCAAGCATACTGAAGACTCAAGACTATATCATACAAGTAAAGACCAAGTCCAACTAGATTGAAAACATGGAAGTATAGCACAAGTCCAACCCAGCTTGAAGATTTGAAGACCCCAGGAGGAAAATTCAGAAAACCCTGATTTCTTGCAGATGCCCTCCAGATGCCCAGATTCCCTTCCAGATGCCAAAGTATATTCATAGATAAGGGCATCCATGATTCCAGAGGTCCATCTGCATCCTAGCCCAAAGAAATCAAGCCCAGGTGCCAAGCCCAAGACCCTAAGAAGCAAGATACCAGGGAATATTCCTGCTACCTGGCTACCAGGCCACCCCAGCTTCCAGAGGCCCAAACCCATGCACCCGAGCCCCTTTGGGCTGGCCTTTTGCTGCTCCTAGAAGTCCAACACGCCCCCCTAGGCATCCTTGGAGTCTTGACCAAGTCAAGAAAATTTTTAGGGATTTTTCTACCTAATATTTCCTTATTTTCTAGCTAGGGTTTGAGAGGGAAAAGGATTCTTATGTAAAGACTTATGTACCCTTACTTGGAGCCCAAGGTTAAGGGTCTATTTAAGGGACCCTAGCCTCTTGTATGAGGAGAATTTTTGATGAATGAAAACCTTGAGTTCTTCTATTGAGTGGTGTGATACCCTGCTATGTGCATAAAGGGGTTTGTGGGAGTTCTTCTTCCCGGTGTTTGCAATCATCTTCCTGCTGCCAACAAACCCTCCAGATCCCTGGATGCCCACTCCAAAAGAAGCCTTCCCTTGCTGTTTTTACTTTGTTTTCTTATTCCTTTGTGAGCTTTCTAACCTCTGACAGGTCGTTTGCAGGTCCCTGAGTTCCTACAAATCCAACGACTCCAGCAAGCCTCAATCGGATCACTGAGCAGAAAGCTGGGTATCCGCGGGTCTTTGGCTCGGTTTTCCAGGCCGCATCTATCGAGGAACGAGAGACCCCTTCGCTGCGATCTTCACAGACATTGTCAGGTACACCCCTCTACCTCCAGTAGTTTTATTGTAGGAGAACTTGCCCTAACCGAGGCTTCTCAGCCCCGACGGTCCTTCTTTGCTACTTTTCTAGGTCCTAATCTGCATGCTGATCTTCAAAAATTCATACAAAGTTTCCTACAAATAATTTTGATCTGAAATTTGGGAATTAATCACCTAACTCAACATGTAAAACATACAAAAAAAAATTGCATGCATATTAGTTCCCCATCACGACTGCATTTGAAAAATGGATGGATGATGATAATAAGGTTAGGTGTTACATGTTGGCCTCAATGTCAAATGAATTGCAGAGCCAACATGAGGACATGCCAATTGCTTAATTGATTTTGACTCGCTTGAAAGACTTGTATGATTTTGACTCACCTGCAAGACTTGTATGGTGAACAAAGTCGTATTGCACGCTTCGAGGTATCAAAATGGCTTTTCAATAATAAGATGCATGAAGGGCAGTTTTGTAAGGAACCGTTCTTAAGGGGCGATACATGTATTTTAAAACTTTTCTAAAGGCATGCAGCAGTGAAAAATAATAAAACCATTTTATCTATAAATGTTAATTTAATTAACACAAGCCCTTACCAGGATCTTGATGCATCTAGAGTAATGTAAATATGAAATCATGCAAACATTGTATGAAGAACAGAACCATTCCAGAAATCATACAATGATGCAGCAATGATAATTATGTTATACATAAAATAAAGACATACCTTAGTGACATTCACCAAAGGATGCAGCAAACTATGGAAAGAGCTCCTAGTCTACCTGCAAGGAAAAAGATCGGGCTTTGAGAGCGATGCACGCGCACCTCCTCTACGGGTGGTTCACACCGTGTAGCACAATTTCTTCTCCTTCCTTCGAGGTGCTTGCCTCCCCGGAAATACTGATGGCAACAGCGACTCCTTAAACTCATTGAAGATGTATGGACTCCTTCAACTCCTTGAAGGGCTGTTGCTATAGTGGTGCTAGAATGAAGATGCTTGAGAACCCCTTGCCAATGCTCTGTCCCAAACCTTCAATAGAAGGTATACACATAGGAATCCTAAAACCCAAACTTACTTTATCCCGGAGATCAAATCTCATAATCTCTCAAGGATTAAGCAAGATCTCTATCTCAGCAATTTTTTGGGCAGAGTCTCAACCTTGATCCAAATCTGGAGTGGGAACCTTGAATGTGAGGAACATGAACCATTCACATTCTTCAGCCCTACTTTTATAACAACAGCAGCCCCCAAAACCATTAAAGGGGTATAATGAGAGATTAATGAGCAAATTATGGTCTCTTAAGATTCCAGGGAGGTTAGAAGTCCTTTGGAATTCAACAACAGCAATTATTAAAACTCAAAATGCCCAGCATTAAATCCCATAACCATTACAACATTTAATGAAGCATTTTCAAATTTCAGCAGTCCATCAGATGAGTCGACTCGACCATTCGAGTCGACTTAGATTGAGTCGACTCGTTCAAAAAGAGTTGGCTCGAATAGAAGTTTAACAACACCTTGTTAAATGAATCTGAAACGATTTCCAATCATTCGCATGCCAACAAAGCAAGAAGAAACCCTTGGTGTGTGACCCCATAGGTTTAAACATTAAACCAGTAGCACGGGAACATTTCGAGTACCAGCCAAAGTCGCCATCTAATAATGACACCCGGCATCCGAATAGGTTGAAGGTTGCAGAGCAATATGAACCTGTCGAATATGTAATAGCAGTGAACTTATTTCTTTAATCACTTAATGCTCCGGATGGCATAGGGTTAAACTGCCAAACCCTAATCAATCTATCTCAATATGTCTCAAACAAAGAATCCATGTAACTCCTTACAAGGAATGCCCTGACCAAGGTCTTTCTCAACTGAGGCATATTAAGCATTCAATCCAAACTATTTGGAGAGATCAATCCTGTCTTGATCCTACTACCGCTATACAAGTACTTGACCATACCCAGTAACTTTCCATCACCGTATTAGAAATCTGGATAGTCCGGCACTTAAGCACAGTGAGTTGCTTGCAAGCTGCCATAGTGATCTCAAGTCAGAGGAATAATTCATGTCCACATTCTAATGCAAGACTCCTCTTCGGTAGAAAGAGAATCTTGCATGAGAGTCACATTCAGCGAAGTATCAAACACAACACCTGATGTCACACCAGCATCTCTATGCTACTTAGTTAAGAGGACAACCAATAGATATGACATCAACGACCTACTCTCGATACACCATCATCCTGAAATAGCATATCCTTTGGTCGTGAACCAGTTTATGAACTACATGACACATCTTCTCTACATCGCACACAAAGTAGCTCAAAGGACATCATCATACAAGAGTTTAATTAGAAAGATGATATGTGATGAACAACCAAAATAAACCTTTTATTCAATTTAATAATTTACATACATATACATGAGTCGCACAACCATCTATAGCCTAGATGATTGGCTTTGGGACATAATTCTCAACAACTCCCACCTAGACTAAAGTCAATTGGAATAGAATCTAATTCCCATCTTCCATTTGCAGTTGTCGAACTCTTGAATTCCAGTGGCTTTAATGAAGGGGTCGGCCAGGTTCTCCTTACCATCGATCTTCAGAAGCTCGATGTCACCTCATTCAATGATCTCCTAGACAAGGTGATAGTGATGCAGAATATGCTTAGTCCACTGATGTGACTTTGAATCTTTGGCTTGAGCTATGGCTCCAATACTGTCACAATACACCAGAATAGGGCCATCCAAGGAAGGTGCCACTCCCAGCTCGCCTAGGCAATTTTGCAACCACACAGCCTCCTTTGCTGTGTCTGATGCTGCAATATACTCTGCTCGCAAATAGAATCAACCATTGTATGCTGCTTGAGACTTTTCTAGTAAATAGCTCCACCATTAAGGGTAAACACAAAACCAGGCACACTCTTACTGTCATCTCTATCTAACTAAAAACTGGAGTTAGTGTACCCCACAAGTTTTAAGTAAGAATCTTCATAAATAAGCCATTGGTCCTTAGTATTTCTCAAATACTTAAGGATGTTCTTAACAACATTTCAATGAGCTTCACTTGGGTCAGACTGGTATCTGCTCACTATCCCTAGTGAGTATGCCACGTCTGGTCTAGTACATAGTATAGCATACATAATAGAACCCACTACCGAAGCATATGGAATCCTACTCATATGCTCTCTTTCCTCAAAAGTTGTCGCACAATCCTTCTTGGAAAGAGTAATTCCATGACCTATCAAAAGATAGCCCCTTTTGGAATTCTTCATGTTGAACCGCTTCAGCACAGTATCTATGTACATAGATTGAGACAGTCCCAAAAGACTCTTAGATCTATCTCTATAGATCTTCATACCCAGTTGAATGAGGTTTCACCCAAGTCTTTCATAGAAAATTGAGATGAAAGCCAGACTTTATTCCTTGTAATGCTGGAATGTCATTCTCGATTAGGAGAATGTCATCCATAAACAAAACAAGAAATACAACTACAAAAGCATTTGCCTACTTATATATACAAGGTTCCTCTCCATTCCTAATAAAGCCATACGTCTTGATACACTTATCAAAGCACATGTTCCAACTCTGAGAAGCCTACTTCAATCCATAGATGGATATCTAAAGCTTGCAAAATTTAGACACATCAATGGATGTGAACCCTTCAGGCTGCATCATATACACCTCCTCTTCTAGCTCACCATTTAGGAAAGCTGTTTGGACATCCATTTGCCAGATTTCATAATCTAAATATGTAGCTAAAGCAAGCATAATCTGAATGGACTTGAGCATTGCCACAGGAGAAAATGTCTTGTTATAGTCAATACCATAATGCTAACGATACCCCTTGGCAACCAGACGGGTTTTATGTTGGGTTTGCCCTTGATTTTGATGATTAACAAAATGTTGAGTATATATTTTGTACTAATGTTTCAATTATGGTTATAAGTTACAGGATACAGGCACCTCAAATTCTTAAAATAAAAGTATCTTGAAGCTGAGCAAAATTCATGTCTTAAGAAGTCTTCTCACCATGAAAAAGGCCAAAAAAATGTTCAATTATGATTTACATAAGTGTATTTAAAGTTTGATTGAATATCTTTATATTTTTGAAAGTTTTGGTACTTATTTTTGAAAGGATTATGCCCTAAAGGCCAATCAAAATGTTGTATTTCGATGGGATTTTCTTTTGTATCCCAAACCAGTGTATTGACATTATCAATTAATAAAGGCATTTTATTTTCATCATACGCTATGTCTTATTAATTTTATTAAGATATGATGAACCCCATAGATTAGGACTATGGTTCTAGGGTTATGATGAGATCATACCAGTGAGACCTAAAGCCTTAAAACCCTAGTCTAGAATATTCCTGGTTGATGGGATATTGAATAGGGGATCAATGTTTTCGGTAAGACCAGCACATCCTATGTATGCTTGGTGAAGAGGGTGACTGATCTCACAGTCACTTGTGTTTGACACTAATACTAGGATGTGGGTGCTCATTAGAGAATGAGTTCACTGAATGGATCCAGCTTGAGAACATCTAATGGAATCTTATCTGTTTGTCAATAGATAGTTCTCATAGTGGGAGCAGTGCATATGGTCCTTTGACCTGAGACTGCCATGGTACCTTGTATGCATGAATCCATACTTTGGTTCACACTCAATCATGACACTGAGTCATGCATGGGGTGATACTGGGTATGGTGGATTGCATATGGAGGTTGAGAGTAGGTCAAAAAAGAATCATCAACTCTAGTAAGAGGGAAGCACATCCAGATGATTTCAATCAAATAAAGATTCGAGAAATCTTTAGTCAAAGTATGAACAATAGAAATAGTTTCTAATGGTTCATTAATGAATCATCATTATCAGATTGAGCAAGGAATGAATATGAAATTGGATTTGACAAGTATCCATATCCATAGTTATATTCAGGATGCAAGTAGATCGAAGGACTGAATTGCCCGATAACTCACCACTGAAGGATATTTTGGTAAATCCACCAAAATTTCTCATCTTCTGGGTAGGCATGACACATTGCTAGACGTCAATCTTGTCTTGTAGGTCTTCATGAATCAATTAATTTGGTTTCATGAGTCAATTCGATGTGTGATTCGAATTGGATAATTAGGTGAGCCAATTTGACCTAATTTGGTCAATCGGGTTCGATCGGATCGAATCGGCTCAAACCTAAACCTACTGTTGGCTAGATGGGGAATCCAATGGGTCACACATAATAGAGACATGGTCAAGGAAGTCATTCATGATTTAATTAGGGTCATAGGATCCTAATTGGTTAGTCGGATTGCATACTAGCATATGTAGGCTAACCAAATTCCTAACCCGATTGGATTGGGTCCGGTTGCTTGCTAATTGGGCTAACCTAATTATGGAAAACCTAAATTAGGTTGAGTCCTTAGTGGGGCTAGCCTAATCAGAGCTAAATCTGATTTTAATTTGGATTTAAGGGTATTTTAGGTGCCATACATGAAGAGTCCCAATGGCATGGGACCCTTGGTACCTAAATGATACCTTAACTTCAAAAGTGCACAGAATGAGCTATAGGTCTCTGATTTGAATATAATTTATATGGTCAGAAAGGAAATTTTATGCACTTTCCAATGACACCCATATTGTATATGTTTTAACTGGTCAACATTCTTTGAAATTTGCATGGAAGAAGGATAGTGCGCGCGGTGCATGAAGAGTCGCAACTCTTCATGTGGTGCACGGTTCTGATGGAGAGTCCTTCTACTATCAGGACTCTTCATAATCTTCGATGTTTGGAGATTGAAGAGATGCCTCTTGGCTTTCAAGAGACCGGTAATTGACATGTGGCAAGTGAGAATTTGTCCAGATAAAAGAAGGGATGTGAATAAGGCCTTCGGTGCATGAATGGGCTTATTAGATATGATTTTTCAAGCCTGATAACTTCTCTTCAGTCTAGAAAAATCATATCTTATAAGTTGATGGGAGGACATATAACATGCCCCTAAAGATAGTACTCAGCCAGGAAAAACTTTCTTACATTCTTGATACCCCTACCTTGGAACCTTTAGGGGAAGATGCCTCGCAAGAGAAAAAGACCATATACAAGATATGGCAAAATGACTCACTCACTGTCAAATGTATTATGCTTACCTCTATGACCAATGAGTTGCAGAGGCAACATGATAGCATGGACACTAACTCCATACTGCTCAATCTAAAAGAGCTATATGGAGAACATAGTCGAATTGCTAGATATGAGATATCTAAGCAGTTGTTTCATGCAAAAATGACAGAAGGTACATCCATACAAGACCACGTACTGATGGTTATTGACCTGATCACTCGATTAGATCAATTGGGTTTTGTTATGGATGGGGAGTTGAATCAGGATTTCATCCTGTAGTCACTTCCGGAGTCATTTTCACAGTTTGTTCTTAATTATCATATGAACAAACTTATCACTTCCTTGCCTGAGTTGTTAAACATGTTAAAAATAGTAGAGAGCCATTTAAAGAAAAATAAGGCTCCACTTCTTCTTGTGGATGGGATCAACAAGAAGAAGTTAGGAAGAAAGGGTTCCAAGAGTAGGTTGAACCCAAAAAGGGGCATCAAGAAGAAGAAAGGAAAGAAGGCCTCCGGACAGATGACCTGCTTTCACTATGGCAAGCCAGGTCATTGGAATAATAATTGCAAGGCTTACCTTGCAGGTTTGAAGCCTGGTGCATCAGATGCACCAAAATGTATGAAAGAAGTTCATACTTTTTTGTCATTGGATTGTTTCATTTCAAATACTTGGGTATTGGATACCACCTGTGGTCATAATATCTGCAAATCATTGCAGGGGCTACAGAGGCTTAGAGTTTTGAAAGAAGGAGACTTCGAGCTCTACGGTGATGGAGGAGAGTCCATCCAAGCAGAGACCATAGGGACTTATATCATGAAGTTACCTTCGGGGAAGATTTTAGAGCTGAGAGATTGTTACTATATGCCTAAGGTCATTAGAAATATCATTTCTGTACCCTTGTTACTTAGACAAGGTTATACTATGAATGTGATGAGCAATAGTTGCTCAATCAGCTTTTCTAATGAAATTATATGTTGTGGCGTTTTTTGCAATGGTCTTTTAACTCTATCCGCTAATGACAATATACTTCATGTAAGTAACAAACGAAAGAGAGATGATGTAAACAATACTTTACTCTGGCACTGTCGCTTGGACATATTAGTGAGACTAGGATTAGCAAGTTATACAAGGAAAATTTTCTTAATTCTTATGATTATGAATCATTAGGAACTTGTGAATCATATCTCATGGGTAAAATGGCCAAGACTCCATTTAGTGGACATAGAGAAAGGATAACTGAGTTATTAGGACTCATACATACATATGTATGTGGTCCTATGACAACTCAGGTCAAAGGTGGATACTCTTATTTCATCACGTTTACTGATGATTTTTCAAGGTACGAATTTGTGTATCTTATGAAACATAAGTCCGAAGCCTTTGATAAATTTTTAGAGTATATAAGTATGGTAGAGAAATAAACGGAGAAAAGTATTAAAATCCTTCGATCAGATCGAGGAGGTGAATACTTATCCACCGAGTTTCTTGATCACCTTAAAGAAAAGGGGATTATCTCTGAATGGACCCCTCCTTACACACCACAATTAAATGGTATTGCTGAAAGGAGGAACTGTATCTTATTAGATATGGTACGGTCCATGATGTGCTTCACAGAGTTACCTGTTTCTTTCTGGGGATATTCCTTGGAAACTACGGCAAATATCTTAAATAGAGTACCATCTAAATCTATCTCTAGCATTCCATATGAGATATTGAGGGGTAAGAAACCCAATCTTAAGTATCTTAAGATATGGGGATGTCCAACCTATGTCAAAAGAAATTTTGGACATAAGCTGGATACTAGAGCAGATAAGTGTCTATTTGTAGGATATCCTAAAGATAGTATAGGATATATGTTCTACCACCCTACTGAACAAAAAGTTTTTGTTAGTAGGCATGCCACTTTTCTGGAGAAAGAGTTCATCCTATAAAAAGGCAGTCGGGGAAATATTGAACTTGAAGAAGTTCAACAAATAGATACATCTCAACCAAATGATAACATAGTTAGTATAGAACCAGAACACACCACTCCTATCTGTAGGTCTGATAGGTGATGGGGGATAGATGGGTAGGACCGTTGGTGAGCCTAGAAGTCACCTAAATTAGGGTACTATTTTTTTTGGTATTTTCTTTTTTCTAAGGGTGGCGAAAGAATAGTGGGGCTGTAGGATAGGGATCTAGATCTCATGGACTTTGGGACTCACCCTAACGAAGAGACCTCTCACCTCTAGGGCATTACACCCACCTCGATACTTGGAGGCGCTAGGATGGATCACAAAGGCCATGAGGGGATAGAGAAGATGGAATGGGAAGGGGATAACTAGGCATGACCTCACATCATGTCCTGGGGTTGGGCCTCACACCCTCTCCTCACGGAGTGAAATAAAAAAACCACTCTTTTCTAAAACTCATTTTCATTCCCAAAACTTGACTAAACTCTAAAAACTATCTTTTTTTACAAAGGACTGAGGGTGGTATTTATAGACCTGTCCAACCCTCGTTTGAATTTGAATACAAGATAAAAAGATAGGGATGACTCAAATTCAAATACAAGATAGGATAAGATAAGCCTATCCATATCTAAATCCTAACCAACCAAATCCTTATTTAAATTTCAAACAAAAGATAAAATCCCAAACTACTTTATTCTAGATATGCTCCGAGATTCGTGCAGCTTCAAGATTCGTGCTTTCTCCGGGATCCGTGCTAGCGATGTCCCCATCATTCTCCCGAGGTTGGGAGAACTCGACTCCGTCGAGTAAGGATCAGGGGGGATGTTGGTGAAACTGAATCCAATCAATCAAAGGAGCTCTACCCTGAGATCTGTACAGCTTTGAGAATTGTGCAGCACTGAAAATCGTGCAACTCTGAAATATGTGTGAAATTGTGCATCTATGGAAACTATCCCAATTTATTTTTTCTCGATTTTTTTCATTCATTTTTTTTCACTCTTTTTTTTTCTCTCCTTTTTTTTTCTTTATTTCCTGCCTAATCCTGAAGCAGGTGAAATCGGCAAAGAACAGTTTGCTTTAAGGAACATGCAATGCTGGAAGTCGGCAAAGAAAGCTGATTTAGCTTTCACGTTCGTGCAACTCAAACCAGGAATAGGGGCTTGCGGAGGGGTGTCACTGGCGTCGATGCTGGACGGAGTCGGTCGAGCAAGGCGGCGGTGGTGACGGTGGAGTCGGCTGCAGCTTGCGATGGCAGCAGGGAGGAGATCCGGTGGGACAGGCATCGTGCAGATCTACGGCACAGGGGGCTTGCTGGTGGCCCTTCGGACGGGACCTCCTCCAGTGTTTTCGAAGGAGCCGTCGTCAGAGAAGGGGTGGCGCGGAGATCTGGACCAGAGGACGAAGTTGCTTCCATTCAGTTGCAAGCTGTGGAGACGGTGGGCTTCTTCACACCTTCGGTGGCTGGCTTCCTTGGGGAAATGGCCGGAGGGGCTGAGGATGATGGTTGGGCGGAGATGGGAGACTTCATGGAAGGCAGCGGGCTTCGGGGGGGCTTCGGATAGATTATTGGTGGTCGGCTGGAAACAGGATTGGAGATAGATATCGACGACTGTGGATCTGGCAGTAAGGTATCGATTGGAGGAGCTTCGGCCACAGGGGAAGATGATGGTGAGCATGGGGCGGAGAGGATGGTCATGGTGGCTTTCCGGTTGGGAGGAGCAGTGTTGGTGAGGATCGGGCGGAGGAGGAGATCGCAAAGTGGAGGGAGGCGAAGAAGAAGAAGAATTTGTTTGAGGTCTATAGTGGAGAGATCCATGGGGATGGTGAATGAGCTCCAAGAAGCGAGATCAACCTGGATCTGATCCCCAGAAACCATAATTCATGGCGGGTGCTATCTCGGTGCTGTTCCTCCTCGACATCAAGGACCGGGTCCTCGTGTGGCTGGACTACTGCGGCGACATCTCTGCCATCCAGGTCGAGAGCTTCTTCACCAAGCTCATCGAGCAAGAGGGGGAAAGGGGGGCTGCAGAGGAGGAGGAGGAAAAAGGGATCGGGTGTGAGCATGCTCACGAGCTGGCGGGAGGCATCGTTTGAGTCGGAATCGATTTGAGGCCATAGTCGTCAAGCTTGCACTTGGAGGGGAGGAGGTGGTGGTCGAGGCACTGGCGGGCGATCACAGTAGAGAGGGAGACGGTGGGGAGAACAGACATCACAGGCGTGGCAGTGGAGCTTGGATGCGGAGCCCTAGGTCGGCATGGCCAGCTGATGGTGGTGGAGGATAAGATGGGATGTTGGGGTGAGGGGCAAAGAGGGTCTTGAATCTTGAATCTTGATGCGAACACCGTCTAGTAGAGAGGAGTTCGGAGGAGTTTTGGAAGGAGTCATGGGAGGAGTCATGGCAGGGGAAGGTGGGGCGCTGGCACAGAGATGCTCAGTAATGGGATTGGAAGGAGGGGACCAAGAAAATTGCAGGCGACTTGGATAAACAATTTTTTTTTTTGGATACAGGAAGATGATAGGATGGAAAAAAATTGGATTGATGATGGAAAATTTGGATTGATATGAAGGTACCCTAATTTTTTAGCTCTGATACCAAAATTGATGGGGGACAGATGGGTAGGACCGTTGGTGAGCCTAGAAGTCACCTAAATTATGGTACTATTTTTTTTGGTATTTTTTTTTTCTAGGGTTGGCGAAAGAATAGTGGGGCTGTAGGATAGGGATCTGGATCTCATGAACTTTGGGACTCACACTAACGAAGAGACCTCTCACCTCTCGGGCATTACACCCTCCTCGATACTTGGAGGTGCTAGGATGGATCTCAAAGGCCATGAGGGGATAGAAAAGATGGAATGGGAAGGGGATAACTGGGCATGACCTCACATCATGTCCTGGGGTTGGGCCTCATACCCTCTCCTCATAGAGTGAAATAAAAAAATCACTCTTTTCTAAAACTCATTTTCATTACCAAAACTTGACTAAACTCTAAAAACTATCTTTTTTTACAAAGGACTGAGGGTGGTATTTATAGACCTGTCCAACCCTCGTTTGAATTTGAATACAGGATAAAAAGATAGGGATGACTCAAATTCAAATACAAGATAGGATAAGATAAGCCTATCCATATCTAAATCCTAACCAACCAAATCCTTATTTAAATTTCAAACAAAAGATAAAATCCCAAACTACTTTATTCTGGATATGCTCTGAGATTTGTGCAGCTTCAGGATTCGTGCTTTCTTCAGGATTCGTGCTAACGATGTCCCCATCAATAGGGTGCATCATGCACCTGAGAGGTATGGGTTCATTATTGAAAATAATGAAACCCGGATCATTGAAAATGATGAGCCTCTAACCTATACGGATGCTGTCATGAGTAGGGACTCAGACAGATGGCTGGAAGCCATGAGATCCGAAATGGACTCCATATATGTCAACCAAGTATTGACTTTGGTTGATGCACCAGAGCGTGTTAACCCTATTGGATGCAAATGGGTCTATAAGAAAAAGATCGGGGAAGATGGCCAAGTCGAAACTTATAAAGCCAGATTAGTGGCTAAGAGTTTCGACAAAAATAGGAAATAGATTATGATGAAATATTTTCTCCTATTGCCATGCTCAAATCTATTCGGATCATGCTTGCTATAGCAACATATCATGATTATGAAATCTTGCAGATGGATGTGAAAACCGCATTCCTTAATGGTTTCCTTGAGGAAGAGGTCTATATGTCACAACCAAAAGGTTTTGTCTTGGAGACTAAACCTAATTAGGTATGTAGGCTGAAAAAATCTATTTATGGATTAAAGAAAGCATCCAGGAGTTGGAACATCTGATTTGATAAGACAGTCAAAGAGTTTGACTTTATCAAAAATGAGGATGAACCTTGTGTGTACAAGAAGACTAGTGGGAGTGCCATAGTTTTCTTGGTTCTGTATGTGGATGACATACTCCTCATTAGGAATGATATCTCAATGTTACAATCAATCAAGGTATGGTTATCTAAACAGTTTTCCATGAAAGACTTGGGAGAAGCATCCTATATACTGGGTATCAAGATCTATAGAGATAGATCTAGGAGGATGCTAGGCTTATCCCAGTCTTGGTACATTGACCAAGTGCTAAAGAGATTTAGTATGGAGGGAAGTAAAAGAGGTTACTTGGCCATTGGTCGTGGCATACATCTTTCTAAGAACATGTCTCCTAAGACACCTGAAGAAAGAAATAGAATGAGTTCTATACCTTATGCTTTGGCTGTAGGATCTATAATGTATGCTATATTATGTACCAGGCCTGATGTGGCATATGCCTTAGGTATAGCCAGTAGATTTCAGGCTGATCCAGGTGAGGATCATTGGAAGGCTGTGAAAAATATTCTTAAGTACTTGAGAAGGACTAAGGATATTTTTCTGATATACGGAGGATCTGATCTTAAACTAGAAGCTTATTCAGATTCTAGTTTTCAATCGAATCCAGATGATAGCAAATCTATTTCAGGATATGTTTTTATCCTAAATGGAGGAGTTGTAAGCTGGAAGAGTTCTAAACAGCAGATTGTAGCTGACTCAACAACTGAGGCAGAATACATTGCTGTTAGTGAAGCTGCCAAGGAAGCTGTCCAGATCAAGAAGTTCATCTCAAAGATGGGCATTGTTCTGGAGAATGAAGGTCCAGTACCACTTTACTATGATAATACTGGAGCCATCGCTCAAGCTAAGGAACCTAGAGCTCATAACAAATTAAAGCACATTCTAAGACACTTCCATCTCATTTGAGTGATTGTTGAAAGATAAGAAGTCTTCATTAAAAGAATAGAAACGAAGAACAACATAGCAGACCCGTTCACTAAGGCTTTACCACAGCGAGAGTTTCATCGCCACCTCGATTGTATGGGGTTAAAATTTAAAGGCGATTGGCTATAATGCAAGTAGGAGATTAAAAGGATTATGCCCTAGATCTTCATACCCAGTTGATTGAGGCTTCACCCAAGTCTTTCATAGAAAATTGAGATGAAAGCCAGACTTTATTCCTTGTAATGCTGGAATGTCATTCTCGATTAGGAGAATGTCATCCACAAACAAAACAAGAAATACAACTACAAAAGCATTTGCCTACTTATATATACAAGGTTCCTCTCCATTCCTAATAAAGCCATACGTCTTGATACACTTATCAAAGAGCATGTTCCAACTCTGAGAAACCTGCTTCAGTCCATAGATGGACATCTGAAGCTTGCAAAATTTAGACACATCTATGGATGTGAACCCTTCAGGCTGCATCATATACACCTCCTCTTCTAGCTCATCATTTAGGAAAGCTGTTTGGACATCCATTTGCAAGATTTCATAATCTAAATGGCAGCTAAAGTAAGCATAATCCGAATGGACTTGAGCTTGCCACAGGAGAAAATGTCTTGTTATAGTCAATACCATAATGCTGACGATACCCCTTGGCAACCAGACGAGATTTATGTTGGGTTTGCCCTTGATTTTGATGATTAACAAAATATTGAGTACATATTTTGTACTAATGTTTCAATTATGGTTATAAGTTACAGGATACAAGCACCTCAAATTCTTAAAATAAAAGTATCTTGAAGCTGAGCAAAATTCATGTCTTAAGAAGTCTTCTCACCATGAAAAAGGCCAAAAAAATGTTCAATTATGGTTTACATAAGTGTATTTAAAGTTTGATTGAATATCTTTATATTTTTGAAAGTTTTGGTACTTATTTTTAAAAGGATTATGCCCTAAAGGCCAATAGAAATGTTGTATTTCGATGGAATTTTCTTTTGTATCCCAAACCAGTGTATTGACATTATCAATTAATAAAGGCATTTTATTTTCATCATATGCTGTGTCTTATTAATTTTATTAAGATATGATGAACCCCATAGATTAGGGATATGGTTCTAGGGTTATGATGAGATCATACCAGTGAGACCTAAAGCCTTAAAACCCTATTCTAGAATATTCCTGGTCGATGAGATATTGAGTAGGGGATCAATGTTTCCGGTAAGACCAGCACATCCTATGTATGCATGGTGAAGAGGGAGACTGATCTCACAGTCACTTGTGTTTGACACTAATACTAGGATGTGGGTGCTCATTAGAGAATGAGTTCACTGAATGGATCCAGCTTGAGAACATCAAATGGAACCTTATCTGTTTGTCAATAGATAGTTCTCATAGTGGGTGTAGTGCATGTGGTCCTTTGACCTGAGATTGCCATGGTACCTTGTATGCATGAATTCATACAATGGTTCACTCTCAATCATGACACTGAGTCATGCATGGGGTGATACTGGGTATGGTGGATTGCATATGAAGGTTGTGAGTAGGTCAATAAGGAATCGATCAATCCTAGTAAGAGGGAAGCGCATCCAGATGATTTCAATCAAATGAAGATTCAGAAAATCTTTGATGAAAGTATGAACATTAGAAATAGTTTCTAATGGTTCATTAATGAATCATCATTATCAGATTAAGCAAGGAATAAATATGAAATTGGATTTGACAAGTATCCATATCCATAGTCATATTCAGGGTGCAAGTAGATCGAAGGACTGAATTGCCCAGTAACTCACCACTGAAGGGTATTTTGGTAAATCCACTAAAATTCCTCATCTTCCAGGTAGGCATGACACATTGCTAGACGTCAATCTTGTCTTGTAGGTCTTCATGAACCAATTGATTTGGTTTCATGAGTCAATTCGATGTGTGATTCGAATTGGACAATTAGGTGAGCCAATTTGACCTAATTAGGTCAATCAGGTTCGATCGGATCGAATCGGCTCAAACCTAAACCTATTGCTGGCTAGATGTGGAACCCAATGGGTCACACACAATAGAGACTTGGCTAAGGAAGTCATTCATGATTTAATTAGGGTCATAGGATCCTAATTGGTTAGCCGGATTACATACTAGCATATGTAGGCTAACCAAATTCCTAACCCAATTGGATTGGGTCCGGTTGCTTGCTAATTGGGCTAACATAATTATGGAAAATCTAAATTAGGTTGAGTTCTAAGTGGGGCTAGCCTAATCAGAGCTAAATCTGATTTTAATTTAGATTTAAGGGCATTTTAGGTGCCATACATGAAGAGTCCCAATGGCATGGGACTCTTGGTACCTAAATGATACCTTAACTTCGAAAGGGCACAGAATGAGCTATAGATCTCTGATTTGAATATAATTCATATGGTCAACAAGAAAATTTTATGCTCTTTCTAATGACACCCATATTGCCTATGTTTTGATTGGTCAACATTCTTTGAAATTTACGTGGAAGAAGGATGGCACGCACGGTGCATGAAGAGTCGCAACTCTTCATGTGGCACACAGTTCTGATGGAGAGTCCTTCTTCTATTAGGACTCTTCATAATCTCTGATGTTTGGAGATTGAAAAGGCACCTCTTGGCTTCCTAGGGACTGGTAATTGACATGTGGCAAGTGAGAAATTGTCCAGATAAAAGAAGGGATGTGAATAAGGCCTTCGGTGCATGAATGGGCTTATTAGATATGATTTTTCAAGCCAGATAACTTCTCTTCGATCTTGAAAAATCTTATCTGATAAGTTGATGGGAGGACATATCACATGCCCCTCTTGTATCTATAAATAGGGGACGGTGAAATGAGTCTGATATAAGTATTCAACCGAAGTATTATTCTGAGTGTCTCTCTCTCCCTCCTTTTTTTAAGACAAGACTTGTCTTGTTAAGACAAGGTCTTTTCTAATAGGACAAGGCTTTGTTTTAGGACATAAGCCTAAGGGGTCCTAGAGGAGGGTTGTCCTAAAATCAAGAGTGGTTTAGGAGAGTGTCATTAGTGCCCTACAGTAGGATAGGGTGTCCTACAGTGGTCAATAGACCAAAGGCTGCCTAAAGAGTTCTACTTATCCAAGCAACTTGAAGAAGGAGTTCTTCCTTGGTCCGAGTTTCGTGTGGATCACCATTGGAGGGTGAACGTTTGGGCGCCTGGTGGAGAAAAGGGTTGAATCAGGATTTTCTTCATTGAATTGGATACTAGTGGTTCAGGTTGGTGCCTAAACTCTAGTTTATATTATATATGCATGTTTGTATGTTTTAATTCCTAGTAAGGAGGTCTTGGATTAAGGGTTTGGTAGTGGTTTCATAATAAATTTTTGAAATCCACACTTCCGCCCTGGTCACCAAAACCCTAACAATTTTGGTAATTTTCAGAACCAAGTGTCAACTCACGATTGCCAAGTGTCGACACTTCAGTGACTGGCATGCAAAAATTCTTGACTGGCACGCCAAGTGTTGACACCTGAGATTAACGTATCAACATCTAAGATTCAAGTATCAACATCAAAAAATCAAGTGTCGACTTAAGGCTTGAGATTTTTTGAAAATACAGAACTTACCATTTGGAGGATTTTTGTATCAAGTGTCGACACTTGAAATTCAAGTGTCAAAACCTGCAGGACCAAGTGTTGACACCTGGAAACCAAGTATCGATACCTGGAAATCAAGTGTCAACTCACGGGTTCTGATAGCTCTAACAGATCTATTTTTTGAGTTGCATATTTCATCTTTTCAAGCTCCCAACGGTTAGTTTTGATCCTTCAATAGTCTAAAACCATTTTTTTGGAAGTTTTTAAAGTATTTAAGCTTCACCAAACTCATTCATGAAGCATTGAACTCTATTGAACACTCAAAAGTCAATATTTCCTCAAGAACTTCACTTCCAAAATCCATAAAAGGAGAGATTTCCTGAAAAAGCTTCCAAGCCTATCATTTCATCCTTCTAAAAGTGAGCTTGAAAAAGATTTCAAAGAGAAGACAAGATAAGCATCAACTAGAGCCTCAGAGCTTCCACATTCTGCTCTTTGAAGAGAGTTTGATTGTGTTTTCATTATTGTATCTTTAACTTTATGATTTGTTGACCTAGCTTTTAAGGGTTTTTGAAAGTAGGTTGTTGAGGTTGTTGGTGAGCCAAAGGTACAAAACCAACTAGGGTTTTACTTGTGAGCCCGAAGTTAAAATAAGTTGTAAGTTTGTTGGTGAGCCTAGGTGATAAAACCAACTTAGATTTTGACTTGTGAACCTTGGAAAACAAGTCGGCTGTAATCTTTGAAGAGATTATAGTGAAAGTTTCTAAGGGAAGCTTGGGGAGTGGATGTAAGTGCTTGGAGTGCACCAAACCTTTATAAAACATTGTGTTTGTGTGATTGCTCTTTTTATTACTTGCACTTTTTTACTTGCATCTAATTTTTTGCTGCATATCTTTGAGTGCTTAATCAGATTGCTTACAAACACTTCTTAACTAAGTGCATAATTGTTTTAATTTTTGAAAGACCCAATTCACCCCCCCTCTTGGGCTCCATTTCTAGGCAGCAAGTGGTATCAGAGCACCGGTACTCTACTTGTGGTCCAACATTCTTGAGTGAAAGATCATGGTATCTCCAATTGGTATGGGTGTTGTAGAAGGTCAAGCCTCTAACCGACCCCCACTGTTTAATGGCACCAACTACATATATTGGATGACATGCATTCACATTTTCATTAAAGCTCTTGATTATAATCTTTGGAGGACTATTTTTAAGGGTTCTCATCAGCCTACTATGTTGATTACTGGCATTCCCACTCCCAAAATGGAAAATGATTAGGACAAGGATGACATTAAGCAAATAGAGCTTAATATGAAGGCTATGTGATGCGGGATGACTTTAAGATTGCTAAACATGCAAGAAAAATAATAAACTAATTTTTTTAATGATTTTTATAATTTAGGTTTGTAGGCTAAATTCCAAAGTTAAGTAAAGAACTAGCAGATAGAGTAGCAATGCAAAGAACCATCATATCGCAAGCAAACTCATACAAAATAATAAATAACCAGGACTCGAGAATTGAGAAACTTCTGGATTAGGATAGCTTATCTTCATCAAATAAAATATTAAAAGAAGGGAAGGATGTTACCAATCAATGATTTAAAGAACCTCCGATGAAGAGATCACACAGCACTTTGATTGGAGCCTGGATGATGAAACTCGGTTCCCTTGATTTTAATGACTGATTTGGGCAGTCTTGGAGGCAAGGAAAGCCTCCTCTAAGGAGGTGAAATAGCTTGGGGATCCTGCAAAATGTCAGGGGTCAATCAAAATAGCAATTAAATAAAGGAAAGAACTAGGATTTAAGAATAATCATATTAGGGTTTAGAAGCTGGGTGGCAAGGAAGTAGATGAAGCTCTTGATCTGGGGCATCTTCAAGGCTGCTTCTCAAGGGCGTGGCTAATGCTTGGAAGCTTGATTCGCTACTGTGGGCATGGAGGATTGCAAGGGATGGTCGGCCAACACAAGAACAAGGAACCAAGCAAACCAAACAACAAAGTAACACAAACACAAGCCGCAAGCTCAAATAAATTTCACCATGGTTTTGATATCATGAATAAAAATTGTTTACAAGAGAGGGAGGGGTGGGGTATTTATAGATGTTCCCCAAGTCCTCTCCTAGTTTGGATAGGATTACAAAGTTGAGAGGGAGAGGGATTACATGTTTGCTTAAGACTAGGAGAATACATTTTGAATGAAAATAAAACTAGTTCTCCTTATTCTACTTGGATTTCTCTCTTCTTTGACTTGGTCCAAGGGCTCTTTTTGGGTATGGGTGCTAATATGGAGTTGGGCTTGGATTTAGGGCAGCAAGGGGTGTCCTCCGTTGGATTGGTGCATCGACTTTGGGCCCTGGAAGCTGGGGTGCCCTGGTATCAACATATTCCTTGGAATCTTGGTTCTAGGGCTCATGGGCTTGGAATCTCTTGGCCTGGGGTGCTGCTGGAATATTTCTAGAATCATGGGGCACCTGGCATCTAGCATATTTCGAAGCATCTAGAGGGAATCTGGCATCTGGAATGGCATCTGGAGGGAATCAGGGCATTTAGAGGGCATTTGGAGGGTATATAAGGCTCTAAGGTGTCAAAAAAATCTCATAAGCCAATGTAAATACCTCTGGCTCCTGAGTGAGGCCTGGTGGAACTTCAAAATAGGGTATCCTTTCCTCTTGTACAAAAACTGGACTCTCACTGGACTCATACTTAAATACAGGACTCAATGGATTGGACTAAGTTGAGACAAATCAACTAGTCTCAACTTATTACAGGACTCAATCTTACTTGCTTACAAAATTATGATACATGACTAAGGTTCTAAAAAAAAAACCTAATCAGTAAACCATATGGGATCTAGGGATCTATGTCTGTCCTGGTGTCCCCACCACTATGAATCTATTATTTTGCACTTTAGATCCAAGTGAATTCAATAGAATCTCAATTTATCTTTCCGCAAAGAAAATATAGGACACACTTGAAATTATCCATGAGGGTACACATCAAGTGAAAACTACTAAAGTTAACATGCTCATTCACACATATGAAATATTTAAGATGGAACCTACTGAATCTATTAGTGAAATGTATACTAGGCTCACTAATATTATGAATGGCAGGGAAGTTTAGGAAAGATTATTTCTAATGATGAACTTGTCAATAAACTCCTCAGGTCCCTCCCAACTTCTTGGGATGCTAAGGTCACTGCTATAGAAGAAGCCAAGGATGTCAATACTCTTCCTCTTGAGTGACTCTTAGGCTCATTTATGACCTTTGAGCTCTCCTTGAAACAAAAGAACGTGGATGTTGATAAGAAAAATAAAGTGATAGCCTTCAAGTCCACCACAAAAGAAGAATCAAGTGATGAGTCCGAAGAAGAGGATGAAGAAGATGAGACGGCTCTCATTGCTAGAAAGTTTAGGAGGTTTATGAGAAAGAAGAAATATAACTTTAAGATGAAACCTCAAAAGGGAGAGCCTAGCAAAGAGAAGGACAAAGAGAAAGAAAAGGAGCAGCCCACATGTTTTGAATGTAAGAAACCTGGCCACTTTAAGATGGATTGCCCCTTACTCAAGAAAACTAGAAGTTTGAGAAAGAAAGCTATGATGGCAACCTGGAACGATAATGAGGATTCAAGCTCCGAAGAAGAGCAGCAAGAGGTTGTAAATTTTTGTCTAATGGTCAACAATGATGAGGTAATATCTGAACCTGAAGAAGAGTTTACTTTTGATGAACTGCATGAAGTTTTTAATGAACTTGTTATTGAATTTCAAAAACTTAAACTGAAGCATAAAGAGATAAAGAAGCAAAATTTGGATTTAGTTAAATCAAAAGATAAGTTTTTAATTAAAAAAATTGCTTACTTGAAGAAAATAAATAGTTAAATAGTAAAATCTTTTTGCTTGAAAAAGAAAAGGAAGATTTGAAAAAGAAAAATTCTCTTGCATCAACTAAAAATTTTACAAAACAAAACAAAGAGATTTTGCAAGAAAACAAAAAATACAAAGATGAAATTGAAAAACTGAAACCATTTGTTGAAAAATTTACTTATAGTTCTGAAAAATTTAATATACTTTTTAAATAACCAAAGAGCTATTTTTAACAAGGCTAGTTTGGGTTTCAAAATACAAAAATAATAAAAGTTTTTCAAGAATTTCTTTGTACCCGCGTCATCCTCTATTACTTGCTATACTTGTGGCATTATAGGGCATAAATCTTATTCATGTAATAAAAGAAAATTAAGCAAAGTTAGAAAAATTTGGATTCCAAAAGGAACCATTACCACTAACCTTGGTGTTTTCATAGCCACCGCCCGTGGCCGTTCCCCGAGATCTGTTGGCTTGTCCGTCCTTCGCCTCACTCGCGAACACCACGTCCCCTAAATCCTCATGATTGGTGCAAAAATGGCAGATCAATGACATGCCCCGGCCCCACGCCATCGCGGCCATCCCCCGGATCCACAGGTCCATCCACCCTCCACAGCACCTACGAGCTCGACGTCGAGGCCCACGTCCTCCACCCCATTCCGCTTAATCCTCTGTTCCATGGTCATAGGAGAGAAACATGCATAGATCTCAGAGCATAAGAACTTGCACGGATCTCAAAGCTACAGGGTTTAGGATTCCAAAAAAAAAATTTCCACGTATATCCTTACTTGGTTCCTAAATCTTGTAAGCCTATAAAAGGGCATCCCCTCTTGTATTTGATTTTTGGTGAAGAATAAAATGAGTTTTTAGAAGATTGCTTCTTTGTTCGCCCCCATATGGGGAGGGTGAGAGGCCCAATAGTGTTGCCCCCGTATGGGGAGGGTGAGAGGCCTGATAGTGTAGCCTTCATTCTTTGAGAACATTGACCTCCATGAGGGAGTGGGTGTGAGACCCATTATTGTCTTTATCCTACGAGACATAAAGGGGTGTGAGGCCCTAGTTTGCCTTTGTCCTTCAGGACATCAAGGGGTGTGAGGTCCTATGCCTTCGCTTTCGAGCATTGAGGGGTGTGAGGCCCTAGTTTGCCTTTGTCCTTCGAGACATCGAGGGGTGTGAGGCCCTAGTTATCCCCTTCTTGACCCTAATTCCAGGAGACTTCTCGGTTCTTTAACAATCCTCCTAGCCTAGTCCCACATCAATTTGGTATCAAAGCGGGAGAGGATTAGGGTTTAAAAAAAAAAATCAGCATCGTGCCTGACTTGACGAAGTCGAATTTTTCCCATCCCAGGGGAATGATGGGGCATCAAAACCCATCAAGGTTTTTTCTTTCTTTTTTCTTTCTTTTTTTTAATTTTTTTTAGTTTAAATTTTTTTATCCCAACTATTCCTCTTATCCACGCTATTACCATTTTATTCCATACTTATCCCTGACTTATCCCTTGTCATCTTCTCCACCTTTCAACCCAGATCCAAGCCCCTTCCCCTTCGTTCCCCACCAACACCATCATCGGATTGCCTCCTTTCCATATGCCGGTCGCCCAACCCGTCACCACCAGTCATCTCCGCCAGTGCCACCGTCCACCTCCCGCCGATGCCCTACTGCCACGGTGATCGCCTCCCCTCGCCACGAAGACTCTGCCGTCCATTCCGCCATCTCTGCCCAGCATCGTCGCCGGTGCGACCCCTCGATCGCTGTTTCCATAGCCACCGCCCGTGGCTGTTCGTCCGGATCCGCTGGCCCGTCTGCCCTTTGCCTCACCCACGAGCACCGCCTCCCCCAAATCCTCACGATCGGTGCAAAAATGGTAGATCAATGACATGCCCCGATCCCACTCCATCGTGACCGTTCCCCGGGATCCACCGGCCCATCCGCCCTCCGCCTCGCTTGCGAGCTCGACATTGAGGCCCACATCCTCTGCCCCATTCTGCTCAATCCTCTATTCCATAGTCATAGGAGAGAAACATGCACAGATCTTAGAGCAGAAGAATTTGCATAGATCTCAAAGCTACAAGGTTTAGGATTCAAAAAAAAATTCCATCTATATCCTTACTTGGTTCCTAAGTCTTGTAAGCCTATAAAAGGGCATCCCCTCTTGTATTTGGTTTTTGGTGAAAAATAAAATGAGTTTTTAGAAGATTGCTTCTTTGTTTGCCCCCGCATGGGGAGGGTGATAGGCCCAATAGAGTTGCCCCAGCATGGGGAGGGTGAGAGGCCCAATAGTGTTGCCTTCGTTCTTTAAGAACGTCGACCTTTATGAGGGAGTGGGTGTGAGACCCGTTATTGCCTTTGTCCTATGGGACATCGAGGGGTGTGAGGCCCTAGTTTGCCTTTGTCCTTTGGGACATCGAGGGGTGTGAGGCCCTATGCCTTCGCTTTCGAGCATTGAGGGGTGTGAGGTCCTAGTTTGCCTTTGTCTTTCGGGACATCGAGGGGTGTGAGGCCCTAGTTATCCCCTTCTTGACCCTAATCTCAGGAGACTTCTTAGCTCTCCAATGATCCTCCTATCCTAGTCCCACATCAAGCTCGGTCTCGATGGAGGTGAGGGAGTTCACCTTTATGGAAAGAGGGTTGCCAATGCCATACTTGTGCTGGTAGTTGCCGGGGAGGTAGAAGCCATGGCCGAAGGGGAGGAGAAGGGGGAGGAAGATAGAGATCATGATTCAAATCTTATAAGCCATTGAAGATCTAGAGGATCTAGGTGTTTGGGATCATAGATCTACTATGGTTGGAGGTCAGCCATGGTAGAATTGGGAGAAAGGGAAGGATAGATCTGGTGAGGGGTGGAAAAAAGAAACCGGCCTAGAGTAGAGGAAGAGAGAGAGGAGACGAAGCTGCTCTAAAGGCGTGATATGGCTGGGACCTTTCTGGGCGAGCTTCGGGGGAGTCTTGCTAGGTGATGGACGATCAGAGGTGGATCAAGCTTCTAACTGGGTTGGCCGGTGGATGATTCTGGATGGGAGGAAGTGGTAGATTCAAACGGCCATGGTGGAGGCACCTCGGTTGGCAACCAACGGCATGGAAAAAACAAGGGGCATGGGCTGGAAGTAGTGTTGCGGGCATTGTGGCTTTGGGGAATTAATGATGGTAGCGGTCAATGGCACAACAATGGCATGGATGGCACGGTGGCATGGATGGTGGCTGTGGATGGTGATGGCGGACAGAGAGCAGAGGAATGGTAGCACCGGTGGGTGTTGAGAGGGTTGTGGGAGGGGCTTGTGGTGGCGATGGTGATGAGTGTGATTGGAGTCGGCTTGGTGATGGGCCAAAGGGGTGGTCAGCAACCAAGAACAAGGGAGAGAGAATGGCGGGACTGATGAGGGGATCTAGGGTGATTAGAAAAATATATATATATACCCTAATCCTCTAGCTTTGATACCAATTTGATGTGGGACAGATGGGGGGTAGGATCATCGGTGAGCCTAGAAGTCACCTAGATTAGGGTACTACTATTTTTTTTGGATTTTTTCTAGGGATGGTGAAGGAATAATGGAGATGGAAGGTAGGAAAATCTAGACTTTCATGGACTTTGAGACTCACACTAACGAAGAAACCTCTCACCTCTAGGGCATTCCACCCACCTCGATACTTGGAGGCATTAGGGTGAATCTCAAAGGACATGGGAGGTAAAGAAGATGGAATCAAGGAAGGGAAAAACTAGACATGACCTCTCATTATGTCCTGGGATTGGGCTTCACACCCTCTCCTTACGAAGCGAAAGAAAAGAATCACTCTTTTCTAAAAAAAACTCATTTTTATTCACCAAACTATTTTTTTACAAAAGACTGAGGGTGGTATTTATAGACCTTTCTAACCCTCATTTGAATTTGAATACAATATAAAAAGATAAGGATGGTTCAAATTCAAATACAAGATAAGGATAAGATAAGGCCTATCCATATCTCAATCCTAACCAACCAAAACTAACTAAATCCTAAATCAAATTTCAAATAACCAATCCTAATCAACTAATTTTTTTGAATTTGAATTTATTGAAATCAGTGCTGATCCAAGATTAGTGTTGCTCTGGGATCAGTGCTGGCGATGTCCCCATCAGCTCCCACTTGTATCGTCTTCAAAGGGTCCGCCTAGGCACTCGACTAGCCCACCCATGACCTCCTGCATTCTTTGGTCTGGTTGGTTGGCGTTCAAGTCCTCCTTAATGCTCCTGGATCCAGGGATGGCCTGCAGGCAAGGATGAATTGGCTGTGGAGTCCCCTTCATCTCACTAACTCCATAAGAAGTCAGGAATTGGACTAAAAGTTGCTTGGTTGATATGACTACATCAAGCTGGTTGAGCCTTGGATGACCAAAGATCACGTTGTAGGCTGAGGGGAGCCTTACAACCATGAAGGTCATCATGACGATACTTTACCGAGGAGGCATCCTAGTGGTGACAGGGAGGGTAATCTCATCCTCCACCCCTACTGAATCTCCAATAAAGCCAACCAGAGGGGTGTGCACCAGTTTCAACAAAGTTGGAGCTAGATTCATCTTAGAGAAAGCATCATAAAAAAGGATATCAAACAAACTTCTACTATCGACCATAATCCATCTTACAGGATGCTTCGCTATCATCATCTTGATGACAATGGCATCGTTATTCAGATTTTCTACCCCAATCCCCATTTCCCCCATGAGGGAGAGTACATTATCAGTCCCTTCCCTCGCACTGGTCCTCTTCAGTCCATGCTCTGCCCCTTAGGAGATCATTCCCACTGACCCCTCGTGGACTGGTTGTCGATAGGATGAAGAGTCACGATGCCTTGGGGCTCGGACGGAGTCCTTCCTCCTATGAACTTTTCGAGGTAATCCCTCCTGATTAGGTCTTCAATCTCCCTCTTGAGGTGATGACATTCCTCAGTGTCATGGTCATGCTCACGATGGAACGGCAGTACTTTGACTTGTCGCGACTACTTGATGGCCTTGTAGGAGAGGGTGACATAGGTAGCGCTTACCCTCAATCTCCATGAGAATCTTGGACCTTGGGGTGAGGAGAGGGGTGTACATCTCTACCTAAGCAGGAGTGTCTTTTGGCTTGGGGCCCACTCAAAGGTTAAGGGTTGCCCTAGGCCCGTGTATCCTAGAGGGCTCTCCTTGGGGCTGCTTCTTTAGGGGCCTCCCATCCAACTCCCTCCTGGTTTGATATGCCTCTTCCAAGTGGATATACTTATGGGCATGGAGGAGGAGCTCCGAGTAGGTCTTCGGGAGCTTCATGTTGAGGGAGTAGGTAAAGCAAGAGGTCCTGAGCCCCCTCTTCAAAGGCTCATCCAAGTTGTAGAACTCTAAGGTGGCAACTTTAAAGTAGGACACATAGTCTCGCAAGGACTCATGATCTTGCTGGTGGATGGAGAAGAGGCTATCAACTTAGCGTGGCACCTTTCGGCAAGCATCAAAGTGCACCACAAACTTCTCCTCCAACTGTTCAAAGGAGTCGATGCTCCTTGGCTCGAGGTGTACCAAACTCAAGTAGCCTTCCAGAGCGTGGCCAAAAATGCAACACAGAGGAGGGCATCAGTGGCCCCCTAGACCCTCATGAGATCTTTGCAGCTTTTGAGGTGGTCTAGGGGTTCGGTAGTCCCATCGTAGGGATCAACCTGGGGCATCAGAACTAGTTGGAAATCGGTTCCTCTTGGATTCAATGAGAGAAAGGTGGGCGGGCATCATAGCCCTCGGGCTCGCATGAGGAGCCTTGTAGATTGGCAAACTGGTAGGACAACTTGGCCAACTTGCACTCTTGCTCCTCTAGGCGCCTTTCCACCCGTCACCTGATAGCCTCATCGGTGGACCCTTCTATCGAGGCTGTCAAAGGAGAGAGAGAAGAGAGCTGGAGGAGATCACATCGAGGGGCCTTGCCAAGGTAGTGCTTGCAGTGCCATGATGCATTATGGTTCAAGACTGGGGACTGGCTATCCTGGTCAGCCGAACCATCCCATTACCTCTTCCTTGGCATCCATAGACTCCCTCGGGGGTAGGAGTGGGCCATATATGCGATGGCCTTCCTTGGAAGGATGGCAAACTAACATAGGGTCCAGTGGCTTGAGCTGCAGGGGTCCCTGATTACTGCTGGGTAGCCAGGGATCGGTGCTGATGATATAACTGATGCACTGCCACAGCTAGGGCTTAGACCAACTAAGTGAGTACAGTGACCTAAGGATCCATCAGAGGTGGCGGTGGTGGAGTAGGAAGCTCCCTCTATAGACTGCACTGGTCGCCACGGTGGGGAGGGTCCCCCATATGGTTGATGGAAGCCTCCCATGCGCACGTCATCACCATGGAGCCATGGGTTTCCATGAATGCTTTTCTAGCAGCGGGGGGGCTTGTTGTTGGTCTTTCGGTAGTGGCCCCCCTTCCTGGCATGCCAATCTGTTGCTGCCTAGATTGCCATGCCCTACAGCTCTGACATAACATGGATAAGTAGACTTCCAGCTTGGAGACCTCCGAATGCAATCAGTCCTGCAAAAAAGTGGAGATCCTAGCTAGGGATCTCTTTCACCTCACTTATTCATGAGATTAGATCATAGCGGCACCCCTGCATGCCATAGGAGATCCCATGGAATGGGAAGAGGGCTTTTAAACCCTACTTCTCTCCTACGATCGAACGGCCATGGTGATTAATCCAATCCAAAGTAGTTACTTGAATTTAAAACATATCGAATATGTAAGATTATACATATACATATCATGTCATGCAACCTAGCTTTGATGCTACTGTTGAAAATTGATGTAGGGTTTCATGCATATATTTATTTTTTTAAAACCAGTGGAAGCAAATCTAATTTAAAATAATTTTAATCAAAAAAATATACATATAGATCAAATCTAAGAAACACTACCAAGGATCTTGACAAGATATACAATGCAAAAATTAAAATCAGCATGCATCGATCTAACTGATGCATGTTATAAATCTAATTTACTCATACCATGAGATCTGATCTCATACCTGATCACTAGATGCTGATCGCCACTGTAGATGGCATGTGGTAAACATTATCGTCCTAGATAACAACATATCATTTGATTGCAAACAGGTTTAAGAACTACATGACAAATCCTCCTTGTCAAATAAAAGTAGTTCTAAGGACTTCATTATAAAGGAGATCAAAAGGAAGATGCACTCAATGTGATGAATTGCCAAAAATAACCATTATTTATTAATGACTCATAAAAACTACAATAAGCTCAATCTTCTACAACTTAGATAATTGGCTTTAGGACACATTTCCTAATATGAATATGTATCGACCCTTCTCTTCTTCCTTTTATATAATGCTTGTTGAGCAAACCCCAACACTTCCATGCCAAATTAGGATAAAACCTACCCTATTTCAAAAACAAAAAAAGACTAGGATTAGGTCCTTTTAGAATTTTAAACGAGTGCCTTAAATAGAAAGGGGAGGCACAAAATTGAATAGCCTCATCCCATCTTGTGCATGCATGCATAAATGGCATGCTAAAATCAGTGCCTTTCCTCATCTTATTTGGCCAAAAGATTGAGAGAAGACCCAATCTGATAATTATATTATATACACATATAAAAGCATCAATTTAATAATTAAACTATCTTTATTTATATCAAATTGATACTTTTATATATTATTTTTAGGAAAGAAAACTGTCATTACGAAGAGCTCAGTTTTTTAAGTTCAACGGCATAAACGGCACTCAAATCAAAGTTCAAACGGGTCCAAAATTAAATTTTGAAAGTTAATGAAGAAAGAGAACATATTTTAAAGCAGCCGGTCCACCATGGATTGGTCGCTTGGTCTATGGGAGCCCGAACGGTCCATCGTTAGCCATTGTTGTCGGTCCACGACCCTTTTCATGGATTGTGAAGCATTTTTTGAGCAAAGCTTGCCGGAGCCACCATCCCCTCACCACCAGAGCCATCGATGCCACATCCTCTACTGGAGAAGCATCGATGCCACCACCAACTGCCATCCCCCATTGTTTTCTCCTCCTCCCCTCTTTTCTTCCATGAAACAGAACCATCCAGCCACTACCAACCACCGGAGATGCCGCCCAAGCCATCAAAGTTGTCCCGAGCCACCCTCTCCTCCATCGGAGTGCACCTCATGATGTCCGGTTTTCCCTGTTGTCTCCCTAAGCTCACCGCTCTACTTTGCCCATGGCCTCTTGCTCACCCTTGACCGCTACCCATCACTAGCCATCGCTACCTATGGTCAGAGGAGGCATTAAGAACATGTTGTCGACAAGAAAAGCCCTTTCCTCTACTCTTTGCTCGGCCACCATCCAAACTGCCTGTGATTGGGCTCCCTACAACCGTGCCAACTGTCAACATCCCACGTTGCTAGCCATCCTCCTCCCATCACCAAATCTTCCATGAGATGATACCATTTCTCCCTCCTCCCTCTCCCTCACCTGATCTAGCCATCACCACCAGGGCCCATCATGATTGATGGTTGCTGCTACTCCTCACCGCCCGATGCCACCGCCCATCTCTTTGGCCAAGCTGGCCACTGTTCCCCCCTCTCCTAGGATCCTAAGCCTTTATCCATCCATCCATTACCTCCTAATTCGATGGCTGATTAGTCTGATGCAGAGGAGCCCTAAGCACATTCCAAGTACGATCCGTGGCCATTAACACCAACAAATCTTAGCCATCTAATGTCGCCAAGCCAATGGTCACAAGTGAAGGAGTCTATCTAGTCTTCTCTTTTTAAGAACCCTTGGACTACAATAAAAAGACATCTTGGAGAGAGGAGTACGGTATAGGATAGGAGGTCCAATTTTGGGTTGCAGGTTGGCCTCTGAGAGGAGAAGCTATTCCATCTATGCCATCTTTTCACCTACGTCGATCTCCAGATCAAGATCCGAGGAAGAAGCAAAGAAAGCTAGTTTGCTCTGAGGAGTATGAAGCAAGAAGGGAGTTTGTCGACCATCTTCTCGACGAGGCTGTACCGATCTGCTTCCAATCTTTGTTACAGTTTTTTTATTTATTCAATCATATTTTATAGTCGGACCCTAGTTCCAATTAATATAAAGTTTATTTTCTTGCTCCTTTAAATTCATGTTCTTTATTTTTATTGCAAGTAGATGCTAGGATCTAAATAGTAGATCCTAATGCCAAGTTATTTATTTTTTTATACTTTTAATTTTTATTTTCCTGACTTCGATCTATTCACTTTCTTAAATCAAAGATTTCAAAATATTCAACATACTGTCTTTCCTATAGATTCGACCCGACTCACCTTTTCTATAAATTCTTAATTTTCTTAAGAAGTCGATTAATTTAAACTGATAGCCACAGTGTCTTAACGACAATATCGTGGCCTATCAAGTTTTTGGCACCGTTGCTGGGGAAGGCATGAACACTAACATTTTTTATTTCTTTAATTTCTTGTAAATTTAAGTATACTAATTTTTTCTTATTTTTTTATGTAGATAAAAATAAAAATAAAAAACTAAAAAAAAGAGGAGAAAATTTTTTTTGCAATTCTGGTGAGATCAATCCTAACCCTAGTTACTTTCCTTTTTTTTATCTACTTTTAATATTTTTTCCTTTTTTTTATTTACCAAAAAAAATTCTTTTTTTTTTTGTTTCCTTTGATTATCCTTCCTCTTTTTTTACAAAAAAAAAATCTTCCAAATTTTTCTTAAGATTTATTTCCATTTTTTTACTATCCACTTTTTCCAATTACCATAAAAAAATCCATTTTAGTTTCTTCCTTTTAATTAGTTTCTTTTTTTTTCAAACTAATATAAAAAAAAAATCTTTTTTAGTTTCTTCCTTTTTTAAAATTAACCTAAAAAAATTTTAACTTTTTTAACTACCTTAAATACCGAGTTGATTTCTTGCATTAATCTATAGTTACTTTATTTGTTTAACCTAATTTTAGTCTTTTTTTCCCCTCATACCTAATTCATCAAGATTAAAATCTGCCTTCTATCTCTCTTGCTTTAATTAATATAACCTAAAAGGAAAACAAAAACACCACATAATACTTAACTAAAATAGCGTAACTAATTAAAACTTAAAAGAGTTTTAATTGTTTGGGACATCTTTCCTTTTTGCATTGCATCTTTTCATAAAGTATCTTAAGGGCATTCACCCATAAACAACATAAGTAGGGAGTTGATAACCCTTCCTTGGCCTACAAACTACCATCCTGCATCTTGCATTGATCCAAGCCTTTAATTAAAACTAATTAGACATCAGCTCCTAAGAAACTTAAGCTTAATAGGACAAGGCACCTGAAAGAATTAGACCGAGTCAGGATTAGTTGATTTTCTAGTGTCTAGGAAAGGGGTTCAAGGATGATGTAACCCTAAAGAAAGGTGGTTTTTAATTGATTTCGTTGACTGATCAGGCCAATCTAATTGGTGTCTAAGGAAAGCAACAGGGTGATCCCTACCAATCTTACCCTTATCTGGCAAGTGGATTAGTTAGTTTCTAACTTGGAGAGCTCCAAGGTTGCCTTAGTAGTTAGGAGCTATCTAGAATTAGGAAACCCTAGGATAGAGAGTCCATGTATGCTAACTTGTTTGTAAATAACTCCAAATCCTAACTAATTTTTCTTCTTTCTCTTAGATCTAGGACTCCTTAGGCCCCTCTTCTTTAGAACTCTTCTCCTTCTTCATCTCACCACTCCTCTTAAATTATAATAATAATAATAATAATTAATAAATCAATATACAAATAAATAAGGGTTGCTCTGATCTAAAACTTTGATTGCATCTCCAAATGATCATAACAATCCAATAGGTCAAATAGTGCCAGGAGTATGAACCCTTATAGTAGAGTACCCTTTCTTCCAGCACACAAAGTTTACTCGAACCCCACTCACTTTGAGAGTAAGTGCCCTACCGGGTACCAATCCTTAAGTTTAGGTATGACCAAGTTTATCAAGATCAAATTTAAATGACCTATAACTCGAGATAACCTATACCTTAATGCCTATAATTTAGGTTGGGGGGCTCAACCAGACTTTTCATGGCAACCACATCCCGTGGTTATCCTGGTTACCCAAGGGTCCATGTTCATAGAGGCACCCTATTATGATCAACCCCGTTCATATTATCAACCTTCTCTAACTAATTATAGCTCACTATTTGAAGATAAGGTTCAGCAAGCATCATACCCACCTCCCATACAAACTAACCTAGATGTTAATAGTTTTGCTCAATTTCAATAAATGATTATAGCCTAATAGCAATCTATCGATAGGTTAATGGATCAAACTGACCAACGATTGATTGAGCTTAATAGAGAGGAGGGAGGTGAACTGCCAGTCAACCTAAGAGCAACCTAGAGGGCCCATACCTAGCTCAAAACTCTAATGACCCTCTAGCTTTTCCTGAATAATCAGTTTTAGCTCCCGAGAATGAACTAGTCTTAGAATAACTTTGCACAACCATAAAGACCAATATAGATAATTTGGCTAAGGTAGAAAAAAACATGGAGAAATTGAACTTATGGGACGAACCAATTCCATCATTAATCCACTCACCTATGGCCCCATTCCCTAGCAACCCAGAATCATCCATGTCTTTTAATGGGATGGGAGAACAAATAGATGCAATGTTGGAATTAGTAGAGTCCTCCCAAGAACCACAAATACATAACTCAATAGAGGAAGCTATTCCAGTAATTCTTTCCCAGGATTTGTTCGATCCCTGTCTGGCTCAACTCAGGGTAAATGATTTTAATGTAGTTGGGTATACCTCACAAGTAAATAACTCAATACAAATGCCCTACTTTGAAACAACCCCACTTTTGATTGGTGAACAACAAGAGCCATCACTTAGCCCACCAATAGCCCCTTTGTTAGAATTACCACCTAAGCTAGAACTAAAATTACTTTTTGATACACCTATTGAAACTTCCTCAGTGAACCTTACCCAAGAAGCCCAAGTTATTGATATTCTAAAAGTACATAAAGAAGCTATCAGGTGGGATATTACTGAAATGAGGGATCAAGATCTTAAAAATTTTATAGTTGATTTCTCCATATTCGGTACCAATTTTGAGAACTACCTCTAAAACCTTTCCATGATATTAAAATAATGTATAGAGACATGTTTAATATTAATCTAGAAAAGGTGTCTAAATTTAAAATGGGAAGGGACATTGACCAAAGACATCTTGACCGAGAAGGGGAGTAGGGTAGATCAACCCATAAATGAAGAAGTTTTTAAACTACCACCTCCAATCTCGACCCAACAAACACAATCCCTTCCTAAGTATTTTATAAATTATAAGTATTTTATTGATTCAGATCAATCGACATAGAGTACTCTATGAATGCTTTTTTGTCATGATGATAAGGTCTCTTGATTGGCCTTGTCCTTTTGATGTTATGAGGGACACGTTAAAGTTAATCATCTATTGGACTCCCTTATAATGTCCAGCTAAAGACGTTAAACTTAGCGTTTGTTAGGAAGCAACCCAATATTTATTCTTTATACCATTATGAATAAAATAAAAATATTAATAATAAAAATAATAATCTCATTTTTTTAGTATAATTACATGAACTTAGATGGAAGTACAAGAACCTGCTACTTCACAAAGCCTTCTTCAACTCCCAAAGTATGTTTACTCCAGGTGTACTCCTTTCTATTCCTTTTTATATATTGCACCCTTTATTTTTCTTTTCCATTAAGGACAATGTCAATTAAGTTGGGGGGAGAATAACTAATCTAATTAAGTTTTCAAGTATAACCAAAAGTAATTAGTTTTGTACCCAGATTTTATCTCAATTTGAAGTTAATTAGGCACCCTAATCAATGATTGATTAATGACCCAGATAGTTTTAGAGATACTAAGGGGCAAATCACTAAGAAAATCCAACAAATGGTAAGGTGTTGACCAAGTTAAATTTTGGGAGCAATTTCAAAACTCTTTCCTTTCTTATCTCAATAAAGAATCTGCTTATTGAGAGTAGGGATAGAAATGTTGAGATATATAAAAAGTCCTTTAAAAAAATTATTAAAGAGTCAGTCTAACCTCATATCTCTTCTTGAACTCTTATTGAGTAACTGACCCCTTCTCCTAAGTAAGCATTATGATTTGCATCAAAAAGAGAGAAGGGCAAGAGATCTTTTAAGCAATGGTACCCTACTGAGTAATTGGGCCCCTTCATCTAAGCATTGTGGTTCGCATCAAAAGGTGAGGATGCTAATACCTAAAAGGTCAAGACATTGCACTAGACTTCTCTAAAAAAAAGAAGAAGAAGAACAAAAGGACTAAAGTATAGAAAGACAACAAATCTGACTCAAATCAAGTTATAGGATTTAAGGAGTAATTTTGGGAGATAGTAAGGAAGACCACTAAAAATTTTTATGGTCAACACTCAACCACCAATTGGGTTGACTCGATGATTCAATGAAGTACCTCTTTAATGGTTTGGCTGGCTATCAACTACATGTAGGACTGTCTAAGTCAACTTTCAATTCAAGGATGAGTTTGTATATATAGTTAATTCATCTGCTTTACTTGAGGATGAGCAAAGTTCAAGTTGGGGGTATGATAATTATATTATATACACATATAAAAGCATCAATTTAATAATTAAACTATCTTTATTTATATAAAATTAATATTTTTATACATTATTTATAAGAAAGAAGATTGTCATTATGAAGAGCTCAATATTTAGAGTTCAATGGCATAAACAACACTCAAATCGAAGTTCAAACAGGCTCAAAATCGAATTTTGAAAGTTAATGAAGAAAGACCATGTATTTTAAAGTAGTCGATCCACCATGGATTGGTCGCTTGGTCTATGAGAGCCTGAACGGTCCACCGGCAGCCATTGCTACCAGTCCATGACCCTTTATGTGGATCGTGAAGCATTTTTTGAGTAAAGCTCGCCGGAGCCACCATCCCATTGCCACCAAAGCTACCAGCGCCACCTCCTCCACCGAAGAAGCACTGACAACCACTGTCCCCCATTATTTTCTCCACCTCCCCTCCTCTCTGCCATGAAATAAACCCATCCAACCATCGCCAACCACCAGAGACACTACCCGAGCCATTGGAGTTATCCCGAGCCGCCCTCTCCTCCATCGAAGTCCATCTTATGCCGTCCAGTTTTCCCTATTATCTCTCTAAGCTTACTGCCTCTACTCTACCCATGGCCTCCTACTCACCCTCGACCACTGCTTGTCACTGGCCATCACCGCCTGTGGTCGAAGGAGGCACCGAGAACATGCTATCGACTGGAAAAGCCCGTTCCTCTCTACTCTTTGCTCGGCCACCATCCAAACCACCTGTGATCGAGCTCCTTGCCACTGTGCCAACTATCAACATCCCACGTCGCCGACCATCCTCCTCCCATCACCAAAGCTACCATGAGATGTTGCCATTGCACCCTCCTCCCTCTCCCTTACCCGATCTACCCATCACCACAAAGGGCCCATCACGATCAATGGCTGCTGCTACTTCTCACTGCCCAACACCACCACCCATCTCTTTGGCCAAGCTGGCCATTGTTCTCCCTGTCCTAGGATCCTGAGCCTTCATCCATTCATCCATTACCTCCAAATTCGATGGTTGATAAGTCTGATGCAGAGGAGCCCAGTCTAATGAAGAGGAGCCCAAGGCACATTCCAAGTATGATCCGTGGCAACTAACACCAACAAATCTTAGCTATCTATGTCACCAATTCGACAGTCTTAAGTGAAGGAGTCTATCTAGTCTTTTCTATTTAAGGACCCTTGGGCTATAAGAAAAAGACATCTTGGAGAGAAGAGTATGGTATAGGGTGGGAGATCCAGTTTTGGATTGTTGGTTGGCCTCTAAGAGTGAGATTTCATAGAGGAGAAGCTGTGCCATCTTTTCGCCTATGCCGATCTCCAGATCAAGACCCAAGAAGAAAGAAGTAGAGAAAGCCAGTTTGCTCTGAAGATGATGGTGGACAGATCAGGGGTAGGATTGTCAGTGAGCTAAGAAGTCATCGAAATTAGGGTATCCTATTTTTTTTTTTTTTATTTTTTTTCTATGGTGGTGGCGAAGGAAAAATAAAGATGGAGGGTAAAAAAATTAGACACTCTAGGACTTGGGACTTACATTCATGGAGAGACCTCTCACCTTTAGGGCATCTCACCTACCCCACTACATGTAGCCTAGGGCATCCCACCCATCTCACTACATGCGGAGCCTAGGGCATCCAACCCAAATCACTACCTGGGGCCATGAAGGAAAATCCCTAAGACCATAAAGGGGACTCGACAGGGAAGGGGATAACTAGGGCCTCACGTCCCTTGATGCTCGAAAGTGAAGGCATAAGGTCTCACACCCCTCGATGCCCGAAGGTGAAGGAAAGACAGGCCTCTCACCCTACCCATGCGGGGCGAACGAAAAGAATCACTCTTTTCTAAAAACTCATCTTCATTAACCAAACTATTTTTTTACAAAGGACTGAGGGTGGTATTTATAGACCTTTCCAACCCTTATTTGAATTTGAATACAAGATAAAAAGATAAGAATGGTTCAAATTCAAATATAAGATAAGGCCTATTCAAATCTCAATCCTAACCAACCTAATCCTAAATCAAATTTCAAATAACCAAATCCTAAATCAAATTTCAAACAATTGATAAAGATAAATCCTAAACTAATTTATTCTGGATATGCTTCGAGATTCATGCAACTTTCGGATTCATGATTGCTTTGGGATCCATGCTGGCGATGTCCCCATCAGAAGAGTACAAAGGAAGAAGGGAGTTCATTGACTATCTTCCCGATGAGGCTATGTCGATCTACTTCCAGTCTTTGTTATAGTTTTTTTATTTATTCAATTACATTTTATAGTAGGACCCTAGTTCCAATTAATATAAAGTTTATTTTCTTGCTCTTTTAAATTCATGTTCTTTATTTTTATTACAAGTAAATATTAGGATCTAAATAGTAGATCCTAGTACCAAGTTATTTATTTTTTTATACTTTTAGTTTTTATTTTCCCAACTTTGATCTATTCACTTTCTTAAATCAAAGTTTTTAAACATTCAAATACTACCCTGTGGATTCTACCTAACTCACCTTTTATATGGATTTTTAATTTTTTTAAGAAGTTGGTTAATTTAAACTGATAGCCGCAATCCAATTGGGTCAAGGCATCCCATTTTGATTGGTTTCATTTTGAATCCAATTCAAGCCTGATTCAAATCAAATTTGAATAGGCTATCAGTCCTATTCCAAATAGAATTGAAATTCAAGTCCAACTTGAATAATTAAATCTAATTAGACTTAAATTAAGTTAAGCCTAATAAAATTAAACCTAATTTAAATTAATTAGGACTTGATCTATAATTTAATTAATCTTAATTATATTGTAACTATTGACCCCTTTAGTGATTTTGATGATAACAAAACATTGGAGCATGTATTTGTGTTACTAACAACACTTTAAGTACTTTATAAGTTTTTGTATGATGATTTCACTACTCATTTCCAACTCCTACATTCTTATTTTCTATCATGAGTTGTGTTGTAATTTTCTCATGTAAAGAAGAACACATATAAATAGTTAAAAGAAAATCATGAAAAATGGGTTGCTTCTATGTTCTTCAAGCTTTAAATTTCTTAGATCCATTTATAAGTTGAGTTTGAAAAGTTTGAAGTATTGAAGACTTGCTGGAAAACTTCTGGAGAGAAGTTCAAGTTCTTATTGAAGATCTATCTGAGCCGACTCTAGTAGAAAGAGCTGACTCTGATCTATGGCATGGCTGAAGATTTCTGGCATGCAGAAATTTGAGCCGACTCGAAGGAATCCGAGCTGACTCATCCAGTGTATTATTTCCTGAATCAGACAAGCGAGCTGACCCGAAGGAAATCCTAGCCGACTCTATTACTTATTCAGATATCTAAGTTGACTCTACAGCATACGAGCTGACTCCTCTAGAGTCCAGAAAGAATCGTTCTGAGTGAATAGCCAGGAAAGCCAACCTGAAGGAAGCCAAGCCAACTCTTCTAGAGTAAAGTTTCTAAAGCCTGAGAATCCGAGCCGGCTCAAAGTAAGGTGAGCCGACTCTTCCAGAGTAAGGAATCAAACTACAAAGAAATTAAGCCAACCCGAATGAAGCGAGGTGACTCGACTAGAACTACTCTGTGGATCCGAGCTGACTCAAGAAGATTCGAGCCGACTCAAAGATCGATTTCAAGCAAGTAACGACTAGTTCCAGAACTCCAATTTTGAATTTGAAAAGTGGACCTACGATCAAGTATCACATCCCTATAGTCTGCAATGATGAAAATCATCTGAGAAGAGTACAAGACTCTATAAAAGAGGGATTGGGACAACATTTGAGAAGGATAAGGAATGATTAATGCTTACTTGAGCTTGTGAGCTAGAGAACACTATAAGAGCATTCAAGATAGACTTCAAGCCTTCACCAACTCCAACATAAAGCTTGAAGCACTTATTGAAGAAGTTGAAGAAGCCATAGAAGGGCATTGAAGTGCAATTAAGAGGGCTTTGTTGGGAATTATGTTCCAAAGCTAATCATCTAGGCTGTAGGTGGTTATGCTAATTCTGTAATTGTATATGAATTTTTTAAATAAAAGTTATTCTTTTGGCTCTTCATCACATGTGCATTTTTCTAAAAAGAACTCTTGTGTGATGGAGTTCTTAGAACTACATTATATTTGATATAGAGAGGATATATCAAGCAGTTCTTAAACTAGTTCATAACCAAATGATACATTATTATAGGACGACAAAGTATCAAGTGTAGGTTGTTGTATGTCACATTTGTTGGTTGTCCTCTTAACTAAGGAGTGTGGAGACACTGGTATGACATGCAAGTGAAATGTGTGACATCTCACTGAACATGACCATCTATGGAGCTCCCTTCTCCCAAAGGATTGCTCGCGAAGGGATATGGATATATGTGTCCCTCGGACCTGAGGACACCATGGTAGCTTGCAAGCAACTCACTATACTTTGGTGCCAGACTACCTAGATTTCTAATCCAGTGATGGAAGGTTTCTGGGTGTAGTCAAGTACTTGTGGAGCAGTGGTTGATCAAGATAGAATTGACTCCTCTAAATAGTTTGGAGTGAATGAATCGCCATGTCTCAATTTAGCAAAACCTTGGCCAGGATAGTTTTTATGAGGAGTCACAGAACTTGTAAAGTTGAGACATGATATGGATGAAACAAATTAGGATTGGCAGTCAAATCCTAGGTCATCCTGAGTATTATGAGGTCAAAGGGATGAATTATGTGGTAACGATATGCCAGAGGTTCTTAAAAGTTGCTCTACAATCTTCGATCTATTTGGATGTCGGGTATCATTGCTAGATGAGGACTTTGACTGGTACTGGACATGTTCCAATGCTACCAGCTTAGTGTTCGAACCTATGGGGTCACACACAATAGGGGTCTTTATCTAATCTTAAGGCTGATCAATGATTAAGAATCGTTCGCTGTCACTGGCGATCAATATGATTGACCATGTGTTGAAACTTGAGGGATCGACACTTGGCTGTGACAAGAAGTATTTTTGAAAGTATTTTCTGGATGAGCCGACTCGACCTCTACTTGAGCCGACCGTTCTATGTTCTGGACGAGCAGACTTGACCCCTGCTCAAGTCGACTCATTCCTACTGAAAGAATAGTTTGACTGTTCTATGTTCTAGACGAGCCGACTCAACCCTTGCTCGAGTCGAATCATCTCTACTGGACCAAAAAAAACCCTGAACAGAATTTCTGGGAAGCTTTTTGAGAAGGTTTTGACCTAGTTTGAATGTCGAATTCAAGTTGTTTTGGCTCCAAACTTTCATGGAATGATTGTCATTCCTTCCTAATATGGTTAAAGCCAAATTGGTATGCCCTTGACCTTCTCCCCCAATCACTTCTCCTTCCTCTTTCTCCCTCTCATGGCTGTCTCTATAAATAAAGGTTGTTTTAGGGGCTGCTGGTTGGTTGAAGAACTAGAAGAGAAAAGGAATTTTGGGAGGACTTGGGATTGGGTGTGAGAATACTTAGCATTCAAGCTAGGTCTTGGGAAGAGAGAAAGTTAGGAAGGATTCCACCTCTCCTCCTTATCTTTCGAGAAGAAGAAGATCAGCCCGAAAGATCCCAAAGAGCTAACACTTCGTGGGAGTTGATCAGAGTCAAACTCCGGTGTGGATTACCTGTAGAGGCCAGACATGCATGTGGCTCGAGTGCTTTACTCTTTTCCACAGCATTTTCAAATGTATAATGGTAAGGTACTTTTATATCTTTGATTATTTTTCTTGCTATTGATATATATTACATGCTGCATTATCTTACTATATTCTATTGCTGACAGATTGGTAGATCATTTTGATTGATCTACCAAGCCTTCCACTATTCATTTTAAAATGCTTTTTTTCTACCTAGCATGTTTTTTCTTCAAATGGTATCAGAGCACAGATTTTCTTCATAGTATTATAATGCTAGCATGCTTTAACATCATTATTTTCTCTTAAGTACTTGGATTGAGTGCTTCACCATGGCCATCCGTTCATAGGAGAGAAGTAGGGCTACAAGACTCTCTCTTCCCATTCAATGGGGTCTTCGATGGCGTGTAGGGGTGCCGCTTGTCATTGACTCATGAAAAAGAAAATAAGAGAAAATATAGATTAAAAAAATATTTTAATCTAATGTTATGATCATAAAATAAATTTAGATAAGATCTAAGAGTTTTGTTTTGATCATGTTTAATCTCTAGCTTAGAATAGTTTAGATAAGATGCATGAATTTGAAGTCACTATTTTCTGACCCCGTAGATGAGCTTACTCGAATCTTGCTTGAGCCGACTCGTTTATGCAGGCAGAGCAGTCTGTCTGTTCTAGTTTTGGATGAGCCGACTTGACCCCTGCTCAAGTCGACTCATCTCTGCTAACAGATGAATCTGTCAGATTTTGGTTCTGGATGAGCTGACTCACATTCTATATGAGTCAACTCGACTAGAAAGCCTTGAAATAGTAAATTCAAATTTGCTTGTAAAATTGTTTTACATTTTTAATTGAAACCATTTTGATTAATTAAGGCTATTGGACTTAATTGAGACTTAAGTTATATTGAATGACAAAAACTCTAGGAATATGATTCAAAGATTTTAAGTCATTTCAATAAGCTTTAAGGGTCATGGTTTTGCTTCTTTTGGATCCTTAATTTGGTTAGACTTAAGTTTAGATGCATTGGACTAAATAGAGAACTAATCTAATCAGATGTTGAGTTAGGATTTCTTCTCTATAGATCTCTCTAATAGTTAGATTGATTAGTCCATGGATCTAAATGGACCTAATTTTGTGGCTCAGTGGTCAGCCCCAGTCTTTAGGCTAGTCTAATCAACTTTGATGAACCAATTGGTGTCTAGGTAAGTTTGGTAGTTTGATCCTGGTTCTTTGGGGCTACCTCTTACCTGGCCAACTTGGTTGGTGTCTAAGGCAAGATGGTTAATGATGGAACCCAACCCATGATCTCACTTACCTAGCCAATATGGTCGATCATAATTGATTGGATAGCTCATTGACTCGTGTTAACTCATGTCACCCAAGGTTAATAGTCTTGATTGATTTTAAGTGCCCATGGATCATTAGTTATGTGTAACCCTCCTTGATTACTGATGTGGTCAATGGGAGGTTGACCATGTCTTCTCATCTATTCTTTTGTCACATTAAAATTAAATCCTCTAAATTATTATGTCCACAAAAGGATGAAGTTATAGGGACAACCAAGTCCTAGCCTCCCATTAAGTGGGATGGTAATGGGTCCAATAGTTGGGGGTTCATCTGTAGTTCCAAAGATTGGGTGTTCATCGAGCTATTGGAATTGTTGTTCCTAATAAGATGGCTTAGTGAGACTCTCTTAATGGTGGTCAAGTAGGCTGGCCAAAGTCGAGCTTGACTATTCGTTAGCTAAAAGCATTGAATTTTGTCATGTTAATGGTTGGACCTAACTGGGACCTTCAATAGGAGGCCCAAAGGCTGATTTAAGTGCACCTTGGGGCAAAAACCTAAATACTAGAGGTTACTTGGAGAAGTAATTGGTTGAAGAACCTACCTTTAGACATGCATGGGTGGGCCAGCCAAAGTCAGGCTTATGTGTTGTCTATTGGACTCTAGTATCCACTTACGAATCAAAGTGATTCCTCAGATTGGAGGTGGAGGCTACTAGTCTGAACAAAATAGTGGGAGGGCCTTTAGACTAAAGTCCATGTCTATAAGATAATAATTCATATACACTAATTAGCTTTGGTTTTCCTTTCAAATATCTTCCAACTTGTCACTCCAGTCTCTTCTTGATAACGAGAAGCTTAAGGGTCCCAACTTCGATAGCTGGTATCGAAGACTCAGGATTATCCTGGAGCATGAACGGATCTTGTATGTGATATCGAATCCGGCACTGAAACCCCTACTCCCAATGCTCGAGGTTTAGTCAGAGACACTAATTAGAAGTGGCTCTCTGACAGGACCACTGTCGATGCATAATGTTGGCAGCGATGAACGATGAGTTCAGTCATAAATTTGAAGAAGCCTAGTCAGAAGAAATCCTTTAAAGGTTGAAGAAGTCTTTTAGGATACCAGACGACGTTGAGAGGTACAGGATCTCCTGTGCTATCTATAATGTATGGATGCATGATGGGGCCTTAGTCACTGATCATGTTTGTACATGATCGAGATGGTTGAGAGCCTGGCAAGCTCGGATGTCCCTTTTATGAATAGCTTAGGAAGGATGCGATTCTGAATGCCCTCCCCTCTACCTATCTAGATTTTCTCGATCATTATAGAATGAATAAGCCTGCAATTAACTATCACGGTCTATTGGGGTTGCTGCAGACTTATGAGAAAGATCACCATCTGAACAATGGGATGGTAAATCTAGTAGGAGGATCTTCGATAGGGCATCGTCCCTTTAAGAAAGGGAAAAAGAGAAATAAAGGAAAATAGGTGAAGAATGCTTCTGGGCCCAGTCAGGCCAAGAAGGAGAAGGCTGATAAGAGCCAAGCGGAGTGCTCCTTCTGCAAGAAGTAGGGACATTAGAAGAGGAACTGTCCTCTTTATATTGCGTCCCTTGACCCAAACAGGTCCAAGAAGAGGAAGCAGCCAGAAGGTGCTGGACAAGATATTTATATGATAATACCTTGTAGTTTCTCTATCTGCGATACTATAATTGGGTATTGCATACTAGAAGTCCAATTCACATTTGCAATTCTTTGCAGGGACTTCAAGTTTGTAGAAGATTCAAGGATGGTGAGAGATTCTTGAACATGGGAAATGGAAGCCAAGTTCCAATCCTGGCATCGGGAGTCCTCAAACTAGTTTTTAAGTCTTGTATAATCATTTTGAATGAGTGTCATTATTATCCATCTTTTATTTTAAATATCATTTTTGTAGGCCAATTGGCAATGTATGGTTATGAACTATCAATAAAGAATAACATTTACAAAATCATTTGGAATGGTTTTGTTGTAATGAATGGATATATGAATAATGGCATTTATGTACTATCACGACCTGTTAGTGTAGTGTACATGTCTAGCAAATGCCCTAAGATAGATAATGTCAGTGATACGTACTGTTGCCCAGATATGGTGCCCAAGAGGGGGGGTGAATTGGGTATTTAAAAATTTAAAGCAATATATGTGCTATCAAGTTTTAAGGTGAAGAGTGATAGTGCTTTAATAATTGTGCAACAGAAGCAATGAAATAAAATGGCAATTAAAGAGCTAAAGAAGTAAAAGAGAAAGACAATGCAAACACACAAGAAATATAGTGGTTCGGTGCACCTAGCACCTACATCCACTCCCCAAGCTCCACTTGGGAATTTCCACTATAATCTTTAGATTACAGCCGACTTGTTTTACCAGGCTCACAAGTCAAAACCTTACACACTTGTTTTGGCTTCGGGCTAACAAGCAACCCTAGTTGGTTTTATCAATTGGCTCACCAACAAACCTCACTCACTTGTTTTGGCTTCGGGCTTACAAGCAACCCTAGTTGGTTTTATCAATTGGCTCACCAACAAACCTCACTCTAGTTTCAAATTCCCTTGAAACTAGCTAAAGACAAAAGAGTATGAAACAAAGAATTAAAACTAAACAAACTCCTTTTGAGCAATAATAAATTCGTTGAAGCTCTTGATGGAGACTCTTCAAGCCTTTTCCCTTGGAATCTTTGGACCTCACTAAATGCCAAACACTTGAATGTTGGATTCCTCAAAGATGGAAAACTTTTTGCAAGGGAATCTCTTGGTTTTCTCACTCTTTTGGCTTGGAAGTGATTGAAGGCTTTGTACTTTGAATCAACACTTTTTCACTTTGTCTCCTTGTCTTTTTTGAAGTTTGGTGGAGGTTAAATACCTCATTCATGCTGAAACAACTCCACAAGATCGTTAGATTCAAAAATATGGCCGTTTATGGCCGTTGGAAATCAAATCAGAAGTTCAGAAAAACTAGCCGTTATGCTATGAGTCGACCTCATGAGTCGACCTCTGGATCAAGTGTCGACCTCATGAGTCGACCTCCAGTAAAATTTAGGCAAAAGTTCAGAATACCATAGTTCTGCCCATTTGAATTCTCAGGCTATGAGTCGACCTCTGGTGTCGACCTCTGGATAGGTGTTGACCTCTGGTGGTCGACCTCTGAAGCGTGCCACTGAGACTTTGCCGTGCCGGCCATGCTGAACTTTTCTTTTCTTCATGAGTCGACCTCTGGTGGTCGACCTTTGACAAGGTGTCGACCTCTGGGGGTCGACCTCTGATCTGAATTTTTCTGAAACTCTTGAGATATGCGTGCCATGCTTGAGTTTCTTTAAGCATTTGTTTCTTTTGTCAAATATTTCTTAACAAGAAGGTCCATTATGAGAATTTTGATCTTGTCCAAGGTAGAAGAGCTCTTTTCCAAATCAGGTAAACTTAGTTTCATTATTGTCCTTTTGATACTCATTTTGAATAACCTAAGTCCTGAAACTTTATCTTGAGATTAAACATTAGTCCAAACATATACTCAACCTTTTGTTAATCATCAAAACTAAGGAGTCAAAGCCAACAATCTCCCCCTTTTTGATGATGACAAAACCTTGAGTATATATGCAATTAAGTCTAAAAGCAAGATATAGCAATAATAAAATATTTTCAAAGAATCCTTTCATGCATGAGTGTATCATAAAAATTTACTTTTCATCTTCTTTTTGTGAAAATTTTTTTCAAGAGTTACTTTTTATTTACTTCTTTCTTTTTGTGAAAACATTCTCATGAGTCAAAAAGGTAAGAATCATATAAACTTTACTACTCATAAGACAGAGATCTCATAAATACATATATACTTTACTAAATTTGATCTCATAAATATATATATACTTTACTACTCCCCCTTTTTGTCAGGAATCAAAAAGTTCATTTTTGTAGTGAAAGATATATTAATGAAACTTATGTTCAATTATAATGAAGTATTTAGGTGCATAAAACACATGCTCCCCCTCAATTTGTGCATTCAATATAATAAAATATTCTAACTTGAGAGTTTAAAAAAGGTAAATGTTAAGAGCTGGTATCAGATAAAATGGCACAAGATAGATAAAATATCACAATGTAGATAAAAACAAATGTATTCAGTTACAAAATTGCTTACAAAGTAGGCACAAAATACTGATACAACAGATCATACACAAGCAAACTAAGTACAACAAATAAAACTATGAGGCTACTCCTCATCAGAAGGTATGTCAAAAGATACAGGAGCCATGATCCTAGATGAGGATTTTGGAGTCCTATGAGAGGAACTCCGAGTCCTCAGAGAGGGACCAGACCTAGGGGTAGTCCTACGAGATCTATATGTCCTAGGTAAGGGCTCCACAGATGTCGAGATAGAGGCGGTAGCTGAAGGAGTGGACAGATCAGCATGCTGAGTAGACTGAGCTGGGGTCTGCCTGCTGACTAGCTCATAAGCTGTGGGATCATCGATATCTGTCTCTGTATGCTCATCTATGTCACCGGAATCCTAGTGATAGTCTCAAATAGTGACTCTGTAGGCTCAATATCAACTGGCACAGCTATGGCTGGAGGATCTGAACTCAGAAGATCAGTGGAAGGAGGATCAGCTGAAGGGGGAATCTCTGGAATCGGCTCTGTAGGTGGAACATCAGAACTACCTACTCCAGGCTGATCTCCATCACTGTCACTGTATCCACTAGAGTCATCAGCATCATCATCATCATCATCATCATCATCATGTGGAGGAGATACTGTCGGATCTACAGTCCCTGAAGGCAGTGCTAATCTCAATAAGCTGAGGATCTGTCTGAATCCTGTATCCATACTAGCTGAGAGAGCACTAATGCGTGTGTCTGTGTGTATCCGCAGATCATGAAGCTCCTGCCGTACACCAGTGATCTCTGTCCGGACCTCTGAAATCTGATCAGTCACTCGCTGCTCGAAGTCCGATATCCTCACTGAAGTCCTCCGTGGTGTAGCAGTAATAGTAGGTGCCGGAGCTGATGAAGGTGGTGGCGTGAATGGCTCAGGCTCCGCAGTCTCTGTCTCCGGTGCTGGGCGAGGAGGTGTACCATGATCAGTAGGCCCTGAAGGCCCTGCCTCAGCAGCTCGGATCTCATCCTCCTCATCTGGCTCCTGGCCAGACTCTCGTCATACCCATCGGTCACTAATCAGTCGAAATCCCATCCTATATAGGGATTTCTCTCCATAAGTATCTGTGTGTTGTAGCTGACTGAAGGGTATACCGTCGAATGAGACACCATGCTCTCTGAATATCTGAGTCAGTCCCATGCCGTACGGCTGAACGAGTCTCCTGTGAGAAGCTGCCTCACCCATCTGCTGAAGCATGATCCTGGGGAGGTTGATGGGAGTCCGCTGACTCAGGGACACCATCAACACCAGCTCACGCTCAGTGATAAAATCAAATCTCCCGCTCTTAGGAATCAAGATACGGGCGATGATGTGATGCAGCACTCTCATCTCCAGTGAAAGCTGGTTAGCGGCTACTGTGGAAATGCCGCTAACATCCTCACGCTCTAGGATACACCTGAAGGCGTGCTCTCTATCGCTGATCGTAGTGGCAGCAGTGCCATGAAGTGGAATCCTCCAGATGCGACTGATGACCTCAAGTGTCACTGGAATCTCGATCCCTCGAACTGTAGCAGACCATCCAATGCCATCAGTGGCCATGGATCCATAAAACTCCCTGATGAGGTCTGGGTAGAATCTCTCGGATATCGTACAAAAATGAACCAGACCTGCATCTCTCAGTACATCTCCAATGAAGAAGTGATGCTGATCCCAGAATGGAATATCCACGCACCTCCCACTAGCAATGCTCTTCCGGACTAGGCTGGCTGGCACTGGTGCAGGTGGCTCTGGGGTCGGCTCACGCTCATGTCGGACTTTCCTTCGCCGCTCAGTACTACCCTGCCCCTGTTCCAGTCTCCTTTTCCTTACTACCTGGTGTTTTCTCGGACCCATGTATAAGGATGAGGGGTAACTTAGGGAGAAATGCAAAGAGGTAAGGCTAAGAGGAAAAGAGAGGGAAAGAGAGGTTCGCGGATTGGAAAAAAGAGAAGAATGTGAAATGGTGAAATAGGGTTTGTGAGAGTGGAGAAAAAAGAAAATAAAAGGAGAAAAAGTAAGAGACGGAGGGTAGAAACAAGTGTTTTCTATTGAAATACAACCGGGATTAGAGGGTAGATAGATCCGAAGGCTTTCGGTTGTCCAAAATCAAAAGTACGGTCAAAAAGATGGTTGAATCGAAGAAATGTAAGAGGAGAAGAGAGGATTTCCCAAAATGTTGAGGGAGAAGGGTGGAAATCTACTATTTAGGGGTTTAGGAATGTTGGAGGGGGACCACACGAAGGAGAGGAAGGAAAAAATTGGAAAAACAAGGCTTGCGGATGGGTTTTTAAAAGGCAGGTTTCCGTTCAAGTGTCGACCTCTGAAAATTTTCAGGGGTTGACCTCAAGTGTCGACCTCCATAACTTAGGTGTCGACCTCAAGTGTCCACCTTCGAAAACCTCAAGTGTCGACCTCCAACAATTAATTACTTAAAATAAAATTCTGTAAGATTTAAAAAATTGATAAAATTTAGAGAAATAGCCTTTAACCATATTTGAGAATTTATAAATCATTTTTGAGGAATTTTGATGAAAATTGAAGAGTTTCAAGCAAAATGATCAATGACTCCCAGTTCTCTTCTGATCATACAAAATCTGTCTTCATTCAATGGTTTTGTGAATATATCAGCCAATTGATAATCAGTACATATAAATTCTAACAGCACATTGGAGTTTTGAACGTGATCTCTTATGAAGTGATGTCTTATTTCAATATGTTCGATTCTTGAATGTTGTACAGGATTTTTCGTTAAGTTGATTGCACTAGTATTATCACATCTTATGGGTGTCTTAGTTAGTTTGATGCCAAAGTCCTCGAGTTGTTGTTTGATCCATAGAATCTGAGCACAACAGCTTCCAGCTGTTATATATTCGGCTTCCGCCGTAGATAGAGCAACCGAATTCTGTTTCTTACTGCTCCATGAAATCAAATTAACTCCTAGGAATTGACAAGTTCCACTAGTACTTTTTCGATCAAGTTTACACCCAGCAAAATCAGCATCAGAATATGCAATTAATTCATATGATGACTCTCTAGAGTACCAAAGACCAATTTCGATAGACCCAGATAAGTATCTAAATATACGTTTTACAGCTAAGAGATGTGATTCTTTAGGAGCAGACTGAAAACGTGCACACATACAAACACTAAACATTATATCTGGTCTACTGGCAGTTAGATATAGCAATGAACCAATCATGCCTCTATATAATTTTTGGTCTACTGATTTACCACATTCATCTTTGTCTAATTTACATGAAGAGCTCATAGGGGTACCTATTGGTTTTGTAGTCTCCATCCCAAACTTTTTCAATATCTCCTTTGTGTACTTGGCTTGGTTGATGGAGATCCCCTCTTTGGTTTGCTTAATTTGGAGTCCGAGGAAGAAGTTGAGTTCTCCCATCATGCTCATCTCGAACTCACTCTGCATTAACTTCGCAAATTCTTGACAAAGACATTCGTTAGTAGCACCAAAAATAATATCATCTACATATATTTGTACTACTAAGAGATCATCATTTTTCTTTTTCAAAAACAATGTATTATCTACATTACCTCTAGAGAAATTATTTTTCATTAAAAATGAACTTAATCTATCATACCAAGCTCTAGGAGCTTGCTTTAAACCATACAATGCTTTATGCAATTTAAAGACATGATTAGGAAATTCATGATTTTCAAAATCAGGAGGTTGTTCAACATAAACCTCCTCTTTAATAAATCCATTTAAAAAGGCACTCTTTACATCCATTTGAAATAACTTGAAATCCATAAAACAAGCAAAAGCAAGTAAAAGTCTAATTGCTTCTAGCCTAGCAACAGGAGCAAAGGTTTCATCGAAGTCGATCCCTTCTTCCTAGTTGTAGCCTTTAGCAACAAGTCTAGCTTTGTTCCTAATTACAATACCATGTTCATCAAGTTTATTTCTAAAAACCCATTTTGTGCCAATTACAGAAACATTTAGGGGTCTTTCAGTTAAAGTCCAAACATTATTTCTTTTAAATTGATTTAGTTCATCTTGCATAGCATTAATCCAGTTACAATTTTTTTCAGCTTCTTCTATTGACTTAGGCTCTATCTGAGATACAAAAGCTAAATAATTACAAACATTTCTAATAGAAGAGCGTGTACTTATCCCCTTTGATGGATCACCTATTATTAGCTCTTTAGGGTGTCCATGTGCATACCTCCATTCTTTAGGTAATGGTTTTGGTGAAGTTGCATTGATTTCTTGAATTTGATCTTGACTTTCTTGATCATCATCTCCTTTGGGCTCATCTTCATTGATTGTCAATTGTTCAAGTTTCTTTGTACCTGTTTCAACATCAATAGAATCTTCTTTTCTAGAAGATTTTTCGTTAGATTCATCAAACACTACATGAATTGATTCTTCAACCAGAAGTGTTCTTCTGTTGAAGACCCTGTATGCCTTGCTAGAAGTAGAGTATCCTAAGAAGATACCCTCATCTGACTTGGCATCAAATTTACTGATATTATCTTTGCCATTGTTTAATATGAAACAGTGGCAACCAAATACACGAAAATATTTGAGATTAGGTTTTCGATTTTTCCAAAGCTCATATGGTGTTTTCTTCAAAATAGGTCGAATTAAAACACGATTTAAAATGTAACAGGAAGTATTAATGGCTTCTGCCCAAAAATATCTAGGTAAATCATTTTCGCAAAGCATTGTGCGTGCCATTTCTTCAAGAGTCCAGTTCTTTCTTTCTACCACCCCATTTTGTTGAGGTGTCCTAGGTGCAGAGAAATTATGACTAATACCATTTTCATTACAAAAAGTTTCAAAATCATGATTTTCAAATTCAGTTCCATGATCACTACGCAAAGAAACAATAGTGAGATCTTTTTCGTTTGAAACCCTTTTATGAAATTTAACAAAAGCTGAAAATGTTTCATCTTTATGAGCTAAAAACATTATCCAAGTAAATCGTGAGTAATCATCTACAATTACTAGCCCATATTTTTTACCTCCCAAACTAGTTGTTCTGGTTGGTCCAAAAAGGTCCATATGCAATAATTCAAGGGGTCTAGTAGTAGATACTACTCCTTTAGGTTTGAAAGTAGATTTAGTTTGTTTTCCAAATTGACATGCAGCACAAATTTTATCTTTTTCAAAAGTGAGTTTTGGCAATTCTTTTACAAGATTCTTTTTGCTTAATTTTAAAATCAACTGCATACTAGCATGCCCTAGCCTACGATGCCAAAGCCAACTAGTTTCACTTGCCTTAGCTTCCTTAGCCACTAGGCATTGACCACTTTCCATGGCTAGATCATCAAGATCAACCATGTAAATGTTTCCATGCCTAAGACCAGTGAACTTGATGCCATCGACATCTAGACTAGATACCATGCACAAGGATGATTCAAAAATTACTTTAAAACCTTTATCACAAAACTGACTAATGCTAAAAAGATTATGCTTCAAGCCATCAACAAATAATACATTATCTACATAAGCATTAGGGGTGATATGGATTTTACCAATTCCGACGATTTTGCCTTTTCCATTATCACCAAAGGTAACGTTTCCACCATCAATAGCAGCTAGTGATGAGAATTGCTTCACATCCCCAGTCATGTGCCTTGAGCAACCACTATCCAGATACCACATTCTTCTTTTATTTTTGGTTGCAAGGCACACCTGCAAAAAAATGATCAAGTTGAAACTTTAGGTACCCAAGTCATCTTGGGTCCTTTAGGGTTAGTCAAATTGGTTCCTTTTGGAACCCAAATCTTTTTAAAGATATTTAATTTTCTTCTATTACAAACATATGATTTATGACCTACTTTACCATATGCATAGCAGGTAATATTAGAAGATGCTGGTATGAAAAAGTTTTTGTAAAGCTTTTGTTGATTGTGTGGCTTAAATCCAAGTCCAGCTTTATTAAACACTGCATGTTGACTATTTAAAAGCATATTCAGTTTTTCTGAACTAAAAGTAAACTTTTCTACAAAAGGTTTTACTTTTTCTAATCTTCCTTGTAATTCTTATTTTGAAGCAATAGTTCTTTATTTTGTTTTTCAATATTCTCATTAGTTTTAAGACTTCTATTATTGTTCAAAGAATTATTTTCTTTTAAAAGATTATCTTTATCATTTGTCAAAGTCTTTACATGTTCTTTTAATTTCTTGTTTTCTTGAGTTAAATTTTCAATTTCACTTGAAAACTTTTCTGAACTTTTGGTAAGCTCAAGATTTTGCTTTCTTAATTTCTTATTTTTCAATTTTAATTTTTCATATTCCATTACTAAGTCATCAAAAGCATCATGCAATTCATTGAAAGTAAATTCAGTTTCAGGTTCAGAGTTTACCTCATTATCTTCGTTGGCCATGAAACATAAGTTGGCGACTACCTGCTGCTCTTTTTCACTGCTGGAGTCCTCACTCTCACTCCAGGTAGCCATCATGGCTTTCTTTCTCAACAACCTTCGACTCTTTTTAAGCAAAGGGCAATCCGTTTTGTAATGACCTGGCTTCTTGCACTCGAAGCAGATGGGTGGATCCCTTTCTTTGTCTTTCTCTTTCTCCTTATTGTGATCACCCTTTTGTGGTCTCTTTTTGTAGAAGCCCTTCTTCTTTCTCATGAATCTTTTAAATTTTCTTGTAATGAGGGCTGTCTCATCATCATCAGCTTCTTCTTCTGATTCATCACTTGACTCTTCTTTTGTAGTGGACTTGAAGGCTATGGCTTTCTTTTTCTTGTCATTGTCCACTGTCTTCTGCTTTAGTGAAAGCTCGTAGGTCATCAGTGATCCAAGAAGCTGCTCGAGAGGTAGAGTGTTGACATCCTTGGCTTCTTCTATGGCTGTAACTTTCGCATCCCATGAAGCCGGAAGAGACCTAAGAAGTTTGTTAACCAGTTCACCATTAGATATAATTTTTCCCAAACTCCTCATACCATTTACTATATTTGTAAATCTAGTATACATTTCACTTATACTTTCAGTTGGTTCCATCCTGAACATCTCATACGTATGAATGAGCATGTTCACCTTAGTGGTCTTCACTTGGTGTGTACCCTCATGGGTAACCTCAAGTGTATCCCAAATTTCTTTGGCGGAAATACAATTTGATATTCTGTTGAATTCACTAGGGTCAAGTGCACAGAATAGCAAATTCATCGCCTTAGCATTTAACTCAGCTTGTTTGATGTCATTGTCATCCCATTCTTCTTCAGATTTCGGGGTGATAATGCCATTAACCAAGTGAGTGGGCTGATGAGGCCCTTTCGTAATTACTCTCCAAATATGATAATCTACAGCTTGTAAATAAATACGCATACGAGTTTTTCAATATGTGTAGTTTGTGCCATTAAAGAAAGGAGGGCGATTTGATGCTTGTCCTTCAACTATACCCATTCCAATTGGGGCGGCCATGATCTTTCACTCAAGATCGTTGGACCTACAAGAGAGTACCGGTGCTCTGATACCACTTGTTGCCCAGATATGGTGCCCAAGAGGGGGGGTGAATTGGGTATTTAAAAATTTAAAGCAATATATGTGCTATCAAGTTTTAAGGTGAAGAGTGATGGTGCTTTAATAATTATGCAACTGAAGCAATGAAATAAAATGGCAATTAAAGAGCTAAAGAAGTAAAAGAGAAAGACAATGCAAACACACAAGAAATATAGTGGTTCGGTACACCTAGCACCTACATCCACTCCCCAAGCTTCACTTGGGAATTTCCACTATAATCTTTAGATTACAGCCGACTTGTTTTACCAGGCTCACAAGTCAAAACCTTACACACTTGTTTTGGCTTCGGGCTAACAAGCAACCCTAGTTGGTTTTATCAATTGGCTCACCAACAAACCTCACTCACTTGTTTTGGCTTCGGGCTTACAAGCAACCCTAGTTGGTTTTATCAATTGGCTCACCAACAAACCTCACTCTAGTTTCAAATTCCCTTGAAACTAGCTAAAGACAAAAGAGTATGAAACAAAGAATTAAAACTAAACAAACTCCTTTTGAGCAATAATAAATTCGTTGAAGCTCTTGATGGAGACTCTTCAAGCCTTTTCCCTTGGAATCTTTGGACCTCACTAAATGCCAAACACTTGAATGTTGGATTCCTCAAAGATGGAAAACTTTTTGCTAGGGAATCTCTTGGTTTTCTCACTCTTTTGGCTTGGAAGTGATTGAAGGCTTTGTACTTTGAATCAACACTTTTTCACTTTGTCTCCTTGTCTTTTTTGAAGTTTGGTGGAGGTTAAATACCTCATTCATGCTGAAACAACTCCACAAGACCGTTAGATTCAAAAATATGGCCGTTGGAAATCAAATCAGAAGTTTAGAAAAACTAGCCGTTATGCCATGAGTCGACCTCTGGATCAAGTGTCGACCTCATGAGTCGACCTTCAGTAAAATTTAGGGAAAAGTTTAGAATACCATAGTTCTGCCCATTTGAATTCTCAAGCTGAGTCGACCTCTGGTGTCGACCTCTGGACAGGTGTTGACCTCTGGTGGTCGACCTCTGAAGCGTGCCACTGAGACTTTGCCGTGCCGGCCATGCTGAACTTTTCTTTTCTTCATGAGTCGACCTCTGGTGGTCGACCTTTGACAAGGTGTCGACCTCTGGGGGTCGACCTCTGATCTGAATTTTTCTGAAACTCTTGAGATATGCGTGCCATGCTTGAGTTTCTTTAAGCCTTTGTTTCTTTTGTCAAATATTTCTTAACAAGAAGGTCCATTATGAGAATTTTGATCTTGTCCAAGGTAGAAGAGCTCTTTTCCAAATCAGGTAAACTTAGTTTCATCATTGTCCTTTTGATACTCTTTTTGAATAACCTAAGTCCTGAAACTTTATCTTGAGATTAAACATTAGTCCAAACATATACTCAACCTTTTGTTAATCATCAAAACTAAGGAGTCAAAGCCAACACGTACCTATGGCATTATAGGCTAGGTCATATTAACAAGAGCAGGATAAACAAGTTGAAGTGCGAGGGTCTCCTCGACTTTAGTGAAAGTGGTTCACTTCTAATCTGTGAATCTTGTCTTCTTGGAAAGATGACAAAATCACCTTTTACAGGAAAAGGTGAACGAGCCAAAGAAATTCAAAGTCTGGTACATACTGATGTATGCAGACCTACGAATATTAGTGCTAGAGGTGGGTATAGTTATTTCAATACATTTATAGATGACCTTTTGAGGATGGTTATATCTTCTTGATAAGACATAAATCTGAGTCATTTGAAATGTTCAAACGATATCGTAATGAAGTAGAAAAATAAACTGGAAGGTATATCAAAATCCTTCAATCAGATCGAGATGGTAAATACCTTTCCGGTGAGTTTCTAACATATCTTGAGAAGAATGGGATTCTCTCTCAGTGGACACCTCCAGGGACACCTAAGTTAAATAGAGTGTCTGAAAGAAGGAATCGAACCCTATTAAACATGGTTCGCTTAATGATGGGCTTTGCTTCTCTACCGCTTTCCTTTTAGGGATATGCCCTGGAATTAACCTGTTACCTTTTGAATAGGGTTCTGAGTAAATCCATTAACAAAATCCCAAATGAGATATGGACTGGACGTAAGCCGACACTCTTACACCTTCGGGTCTGGGGTTGCCCGGCTTATGTAAAATATTTGGAAATGGACAACTTGGACCTAGGTCAGACTGGTGACTATTTGTTGGGTATCCAAAAGAGTCTAAGGGATATTACTTCTACTTGGATGAGGAACAAAAGTTGTTCGTCAATCTTAGGACTATCTTTTTGGAAAAGGAGCTCCTTGGTGAAGGAACTGTAGCTGCTAAGTTTGAATTTGTGAAGTTCAAAAAGAAGAGCTGACACACTTAAGGGACAACATAGAACCGATTGTGATTAGATCACACCTAGAGCCCACATAGAAACCATTAAGGAGATCCGGTAGGGTACCGAGTTTACCAAACAGATACTATGATTTTTTGGTCCAGGATAGTGATCCCATTGAACTCGATGAGAACAATGAAGATCTTAACACCTATATGGATGCGATGCAGAGGCCCGACTCTGAAAAATGGCTGGGAGCCATGAAATCCGAAATGGAATCCATGGAAATCAACAATGTATGGACATTGGTTGATCTGCCTGAAGGGATAAAGCCCATTGGGTGTAAATGGATTTTCAAGAGGAAAAGGGGCGCAGACGGGCAGGTGGAGACCTATAAAACCTGTCTGGTTGCCAAGGGATTTTATCAACGTTATGGTATTGACTATGATGAGATGTTCTCTCATATGGCAATGCTCAAATCCATTCGAATTATGCTTGCTTTAGCGGTATACTTTGACTATGAAATCTAGCAAATGGATGTCCGAATAGCTTTCCTGAATGGTGAGCTGGAAGAAGAGGTGTATATGATACAACCTGAAGGGTTCACATCCACAGACGAGTCAAAGGTGTGCAAGCTTCAAAAGTCCATCTATGGATCGAAGCAAGCATCAAGGAGTTGGAACATGCGATTTGATAAGTGTATCAAGTCGTATGGCTTCGTTAGGAACGGAGAAGAACCTTGCATTTACAAATGGACTAATGGTTATGTGATTGTATTCCTTGTGTTGTATGTGGATAACATTCTCTTAATCGAGAATGACATCCCAGCACTGCAAGGAATAAAGGTCTGGTTGTCATCTCAGTTCTCTATGACGGACTTGGGTGAAGCCTCTTACATACTAGGTATGAAGATCTATAAAGTAGGTCTAAAAGGCTTCTGGGACTGTCTCAATCTATGTACATCAATACTGTGTTGAAGCGATTTAGCATGAAAAATTTCAAGAAAGGGTATCTCCCAATAGGTACTGGAATTACTCTCTCCAAGAAGGATTGTGCGACAACTCCTGAGGAGAGAGAGCATATGAGTAGAATCCCGTATACTTTGGTAGTGGGTTCTATCATGTATGCTATGACATGTACTAGACCAGATGTAGCATACTCATTAGGCATAGTGAGCAGATACCAGTCTGACCCAGGTGAAGCTTATTGGAAGGTGGTAAAAACCATCCTTAAGTATTTGGGAAATACTAAGGACCAATGGCTAATTTATGGAGAACCTGACTTAAAACTTGTGGGGTATACTGACTTCAATTTCCAATCAGATAAGGATGACAGTAAGAGTGTGTCATAATTTATCTTTACCCTAAATAGTGGAGCGATCTGCTAGAAAAGTTCCAAGCAGCCTACTATGGTGGACTCAGTATGCGAAGCAGAATACATTGTAGCATTAGATGCAGCGAAGGAAGCTATGTGGTTATAGAAGTTCCTTGGTGAGCTGGGAGTGGCACCTTTCCTAGATAGTCATATTCCAGTGTATTGTAACAACACTGGAGCCATTGCTCAATCCAAAGAGCCGAAGTCTCATCACCATATAAAGCACATTCTACGGTGCTATCACCTCGTACAAGAGATCATGGACAAGGTGACATTGACCTTCAAAAGATCGATGGAAAGGAAAACCTAGCTGACCCCTTCACTAAAGCCATCAGAGTTCAAGAGTTCGACAGTTGTAAATAAAAAATAGGAATAAGATTTTGTACTGATTGGCTTTAGTCCAAATGGGAGTTGTTGAGAATTATGTCCCAAAGCCAATCATCCAGGCTGTAGGCAGTTGTGCTAATTCTGTAATTGTATATGAATTTTTTAAATAAAAATTATTCTTTTGACTGATCATCACATGTGCATTTTCCTAAAAAGAACTCTTGTGTGATGGAGTCCTTATAACTACATTATATTTGATATAGAGAGGATATATCAAGTAGTTCTTAAACTAGTTCACAACCAAATGATACATTGTTATAGGAGGATGACAATGTATCAAGTGTAGGTTGTTATATGTCACATTTGTTGGTTGTCCTCTTAATCAAGGAGTGTAGAGATACTAGTGTGACATGCAAGTAAAATGTATGACATCTCACTGAATGTGACCATCTACGAAGCTCCCTTCTGCCAAAAGGTTGCTCACGAAGGGATATGGATATATGCATCCCTCAGACCTGAGGTCATCATGGTAGCTTGCAAGCAACTCACTGTACTTTGGATCGGACTACTTGAATTTCTAATCCAGTGATGAAAGGTTTCTGGGTGCAGTCAAGTACTTGTGGAGCAATGGTGGATCAAGATGGAATTGACCCCTCCAAATAGTTTGGAGTGAATGACTCGCCATGTCTCAATTTAGCAAAACCTAGGCCAGGGTAGTTCTTTTAAGAAGTCACAGAACTTGTAAAGTTGAGACATGATCTGGATGAACCAAATTAGAATTGGCAGTCAAATCCTAGGTCATCCTGAGCATTATGAGGTCAAAGGGATGAATTATGCAGTAACCATATGCCAGAGGTTCTTAAAAGTTGCTCAACAATCTTTGACCTATCCGGACATCGAGTATCATTGCTAGATGAGGACTTTGACTGGTACTGAAAGTTTTTCGGTGCTACTGGCTTAGTGTTCGAACCTATGGGGTCACACACCATAGGGGTCTCTATCTGTTCTTAAGGCTGATCGATGATTAAGAATCGTTCGCTATCACTGGCGATCAATATGATTGACCATGTGTCGACACTTGAGGGGTCAACACTTGGCTGTGACAAGAAGTATTTTTGGAAGTCTTTACTGGATGAGCCGACTTGACCTCTGCTTGAGCCAACTCATTCTGTGTTCTGGACAAGTCGACTCAACCCATGATCGAGCCGACTCGTTCCTACTGAAAGAACAATCTGACTGTTCGATGTTCTAGACGAGCTGACTCAATTCTTGCTTGAGTCGACTCGTCTCTGCTCGACCAGAAAAACCTTGAACAAAATTTCTGGAAAGCTTTTTGAGAAGGTTTTGACCTAGTTTGAATTTTGAATTCAAACTATTTTGGCTCCAAACTTTCATGGAATGATTATCATTCCTTCCTAATATGGTTAGAGCCAAATTGGTATGCCCTTAACCTTCTCCCCAAATCACTCCTCCTTCCTCTGTCTCCCTCTCATGGTTGCCTCTATAAATAAAGGTTATTTTAGGGGCTGCTAGTTAGTTGAAGAACTAGAAGAGAAAAGGGGTTTTGTGAACACTTTGGATTGGGTGTGAGAATACCTAGCATTCAAGCTAGGTCTTAAGAAGACAGAATGTTGGGAAGGGTTCCACCTCTCCTCCTTGTCTTCCGAGAAGAAAAAGATTGGCCTGAAGGATGCCAAGGAGCTAGCACTTCGAGGGAGTTAATCAGAGTATAGCCCCGGTGTGGATTACTTATAGAGGCTAGACACATGTGTGGTTCGAGCGCTTTACCATTTTCCATAGTATTTTCAAAGGTATAACGGTAAGGTACTTTTATATCTTTGATTATTTGTCTTACTCTTGATGTATATTGCATGCTGCATTATCTTACTAGATCCTGTTGCTGACAGATTGGTAGATCATTTTGATTGATCTACCAAGCCTTCTGCTATTCAATTTAAAATTATTTTAAAATGCTTTTCTTTCTGTCTAGCATGTTTTCCCTTCAGGCTTCTCTCAAGCTGCATCGACAACCATCCGACAATATAGTTTGTCATTATTGTTGCTTACTTTCTTTTACTCTTATTGGTGAGCCTGGTCTAAAAACCAAGTGGATTGTTAGTGATCCCATTGAAAACTAACTGTGTAAGGGTTCTTGGTGATCCTAGTAAAACGAGGTTGGGTTCTTGGTGATCCTATTTAAAACCAAGAGTTAGGTTTTTGGTGTGCCCGGTTGGAAAACTAAGTTGGATTTGAATTGTGAGCCCGATAAAATAATCCGACTATATTCCGGTAGTGAATATAGTGGAAATCCCAAGTGGTATCTTGGATAGTGGATGTAGAAGCTAGGGTGCTCCAAACCACTCTAAATTACCATGTTTGTGATTGTGCTTTTACTTCTTCTCTTAATTGCTTCTGCTTTAAATTTTTGAATCACAACACCAACCATATCAAAGAAGTTTTTAAAAAGGCACATGCTTTGTTGAATTTTTTAAATTCCCAATTCAACCCCCTCTTGGAAAAGCCACCTAGGCAATAACTGGCATCAGAGTAGTGTCTCTAAATTTATTTAGAGTAAAGAAAAATGGCTCATCCCATGAGTACCTCTTTGGCCGAAGGCTAATCCATAAATAGATCTCCACTATTCTCTAGAATAAATTATTCTTACTGGAAAGTTAGGATGAAAATTTATATACAAGCTGTACATTTTCAATTATGGAAGGTCATCTTAAAGGGTCCAAGTATACCCATGATTAAAATTGATGGCATGGATATCCCAGAACCTGAAGAGGATTGGGATGAACACGACATGAAGATTGGGGAATTGAATGCCAAATCCATGAATTTATTATACTATGCTTTGGATGCTAACGAGTTCAATCGAACTTCCACATGCTCTTTTGCAAAGGAAATTTGGGATAAACTCGAAGTGACCTATGAGGGAACTTTCCAAGTAAAGACCTCCAAAATTAATCTTCTGGTATATAATAATGAGTTATTTAAAATGAAACAAAATGAATCTATCTCTGCCATGTTTTCTTGCTTTATGGATATCATTAATGGTTTGAAAAGTCTTGGCAGGGTCTATTCAAATGCTAATCTAGTACAGAAGATTCTCATATCACTTCCGGATAAGTGAGACCCCAAAGTAACTGCCATCCAGGAAGTGAAAGATCAAACACTTTACCTCTGGATGAACTGATGGGTTCTCTCATCACACATGAGCTAGCCATGTAGCATAGGACTGATGATGATCAGAAGAAGAAGAAAATAATAGCCTTCATAGCTACATCAGATTCAAAGAAAGATAAGGAATCAGAAAATGAATGTCCTCCTCTGAAGATGACTTGGAAGATGAAGATATTGCTATGGTCGTAAGGAGATTTAAAAGGTTTATGGAAAAGAAGAACGGAAGATACTATAGAAAATTCCATAAACGAGGTGAGCACTCCAAGAAGAAGGACAAAGAAAGAGAAAAAGAAAAAGAACATATGCCCATGTGCTATGAATGCATGAAGCCTGAGCACATCTATCCAGATTGTCCTCTATTGAAAAAGATGTTTAAGAAAAAGAAGAAGAAAGCAATGGTTAACACATGGAGCGACAGTGAGGAGTTGACTTCAACCAAAGAAGAAGAGACCATAAAGACTGCAAATCTATGCCTAATGGGTCTCGAAGACGAGGTAACATCCCCCCGAACCTCAAATAGAATTTACATTCAATGAATTGAATTTTGTATTTCATGACTTATTGTCTAAATTTAGAAAGGCTGGTGTAAAGAATAGATCATTAAAGAATATCAATGACTCTTTACAAAAAGAAAAGGAAGAGATTTCAGAAAAGAATAATTTATTGCAAAAAGATTTACATGTCTTTTCTGAAAACAACAAAGCTTTGGAATTTGAGAAATTTGCATGTTTTGAGAAAAACGAAGCTTTGACAGTTGAAAATTCTGATTTAAAAAGAAAAATTGAAAAGCTCAAGCCCTTAGTTGAAAAACTTACTTCTTCTTCAAACAAGCTTGAGTTAATTTTAAAAGATCAAAGAATTTTTGAAAACAAAGCTAGAATTTATTTTAATTCTTCAAATTCTAAAAAAATTTTAGCTACTACTTTTATACCTTCAAAAGCTTATGTTCCAAAAGTTATATCTCAAAAGGCTTATGTTTCAAATCCTTCAACATCTATTTTAAGAGCTTCAAAGTATATTCCTAAGTTTTCAAATCAGAAATCTTTGAAGTTAAATGTTTGTATATATGTATTTGCATCTACTTCTAGAACTTTAAAGCACACATCCTTTCAGAATTCTAGAATTATCTATCATGCTTGCAAAAGAATAGGACTTAAGGCTTTTCAATGCAATATTTATAGAAATGTCCAAAGTAAAATTAGAAAGATTTGGGTTTCCAAAGGAACCACCTCTGCTAACCTGCAAAGACCCAAGTTAGCTTGGGTACCTAAAAGAACTTATTGATTATTTTGTAGGAATGTCTTGCAGCCCAAAAATTGAAGAAAAGATGGTATTCGACAGTGGCTGTTCAAGGCATATGACGAGTGACAAGGATGAATTTATCATCCTAGAGATGAAAGAAGGAGGTTTAGTGATCTTTAGAGATAATGGCAAGAAGAAAATAATCGGTATTTGTAAGATCAAATTGACCCCCTGTACTTTTATTGAAAATGTTTTGCTAGTAGACAAATTGAAGCATAATTTGTTAAGTATTAGTCAATTATGTGATAAAGGCTTCAAGGTTGTCTTTGAATCATCTATGTGTATTGTTTTTTTGATTCTAGAAACAAATTCATTAGACATAGACTTGAAAATATTTATGTAGTAGATCTAAATGATCTAGCTATGTCTAGTAGTTCCAGTCTAGTAGCAATGAATGCTAATACCAAGAAGTCCTGTTTACTTTGGCATAGATGATTAGGTCATGCTAGCATGCATAATGTTGCCAAGTTAATTTCAAAGAATCTTATTAGAGGTTTGCCTAAGTTTAAAGCAGATTTTGAACATGTTTGTGATGCTTGTAAATTAGGTAAACAAACTAAGGGGTGTTTTAAATCAAAAAATATGATTTCAACTTCTAGACCCCTTGAGCTACTTCATATGAACTTATTTGGACCAACTAGGACTACAAGCCTAGGTGGTATGAAATATGCTCTTTTAATAGTAGATGATTTTTCTAGATTTACATGGGTTTTGTTTATCATACACAAAGATGAAACTTTTAAAGCTTTTCAAAAACTTCACAAAAAAGTTTCAAATCAAAAAAAATCTTTCAATTATTTCTATCAAAAGTGATCACGGCATTGAATTTGAAAATTAATTTTTCGATGACTATTGCTCAGAGCATGGCATTGATCATAACTTCTCTACTCCAAGAACACCATAACAAAATGGTGTTGTAAAGAGAAAGAATAGGACATTAGAAAAGATGGCCCGAATAATGTTATGTGAAAGCAATCTTCTAACGTACTTTTAGGTAAAAGTGGTGAACACTGCTTGCTATATTTTAAATCATGTTTTAATTCTTCCAATTTTAAGAAAAAACCCCTATGAGCTTTGGAATGAAAAGAAACTTAATATCAATTACTTTCATGTTTTTAGCTGTAAATGCTTTATGCTAAATAATGGTAAGGATGATCTAGAAAAATTTGATGCCAAATTTGACGAAGCAATTTTTCTTGGTTATTCAATACATAGCAAAGCATATAGAGTGTTTAATAAAAGAACATTGACTGTGGAAGAATCTATACATATTGTTTTTGATGAAACTAATCCCTCACCTTCTAAGAAAGAAGAGTGTATAGATAATGATGCAGGTACACTTCAAAAGAATTGGAGGATATAAGCATATAAGAAAGATCGACACAAGGAGGAGAAGAAATGATAAGTAAGGATCACACTGATCTACCAAGGGAATGGAGGTATGTAACTTCTCATCCAAGAGATTTAATTATTGATGATCCTTCACAAGGTATTAGGACTAGGTCATCACATAGTGATGCACATGATTACCTAGCCTTTGTATCCCAAATAGAACCACATAGCTTAGAAGAGGTCGAATCTGACCCAAATTGGATGATGGCCATGGTTGAAGAACAAAACTAGTTTGAAAGAAATAGTGTATAGACTTTAGTTGAAAGACCATCAGACCATCCCATCATAGGAACCAAATGGGTCTATAGAAAAACAAATTAGATGAACAAGGAAATGTACTTAGAAACAAAGCTAGATTAGTAGCCAAAGGATATAACAAAGAAGAAGGTATAGACTTCGATAAGACCTATTCACCCGTAGCAAGAGTAGAAGCTATTAGATTACTTCTTGCATTTGCTTGCTACATGAATTTTAAACCTTTTCAAATAGATGTGAAAAGTATATTTTTAAATGGTCACATTTCTGAACAAGTTTTTGTAGAACAACCACCAGGTTTTGAAAGCCATGTTTTTCCAAATCATGTTTTTAAACTCAATAAAGCTTTATATGGTTTGAAACAAGCACCGGGCCTGGTATGATAAACTTAACACTTTCTTGCTTGAAAATAATTTTACAAGAGGAAATATTGATAAAACTCTTTTTATCAAAAAGAAAAGCAATGATATATTAGTTATATAGATTTATGTTGATGATATTATATTTAGTATAACTAACAAAAACCTTTGTAAAGAATTTGCTAAGTTGATGCAGGGAGAATTTGAAATGAGTCTAATGGGTGAACTGAACTACTTCCTTGGACTTCAAGTAAAATAGACAAAGGAAGGAATCTTCATAAACCAAGCCAAGTACGTTAAACAAAATCATCAGGAAGTTTGGTATGGAGACAAGCAAAGAAATGAGAACACTCATGAGCTCAACCTACAGATTGGATAAAGATGAAGAAGGAAATAACATTGATCAAAAGCTATATCAAGATATGATTGGATCTATGTTGTACTTAACTGCAAGTAGACCTGATATCTTGTTTAGTATATGTGTTTATGCTAGATTTCAATCTAATCCAAAAGAATCACATATGCTTACTGTGAAAAGAATAATAAGATATCTAAGAGGAACAAGTAATTTAGGTCTATGGTTTTCAAAACATTCTTCATTGAATTTACTTAGTTATTCTGATGCTGATTATGGTAGATGCAAAATAGGTAGAAAAAGCACTAGTAGCATATACCAATTTTTAGGGTTGAATTTAATCTCATGGCACTGTAAGAAATAAAACTCGGTAGCATTATCTATTGTTGAGGTAGAGTATGTTGCTGCAGGGAGTTGTTGTGCACAAGTGTTATAGATTAAACAACTAAAAAACTTTGGTGTTACATAAGCTAAAATTCCTATCAAGTGTGATAACATAAGTACTATTAATTTGTCTTAGAATCCAATTCAGTATTCTAGAACAAAGTACAAAAAAATCAGACATCATTTTATTAAAGATCATGTTTTAAATGATAATGTTGTGCTTGAATTTGTTTCAACTGATTATCAACTTGCTGATATTTTTACTAAACCTCTTGATAAAGATAGATTTAAAATGATTAGAGGAGAACTAGGACTTTGTGACCCTCTTTAGGATTCTTTTGACCTAAATTCTTTCAAATCTAAGGAAACATTATCTAGAAAGCCTCCTACATTGATTTAAAATCTATGACTATCTCTCCTTATGATTTTCTGAAATTAATTCTTATTTTTTATCTCTTTTTGACATTTGTGAAAAGTTCCTGTTCGAGTCAACTCGAGCTACAGTGCTCAAGTCGAGCAGACTAGAATTTTTGATTAGTTCTGGAGAGCTCTGCTCAAGCCGACTCAAGCAATTTAGGGCTTGTCGAGTCGACTCGATATCGGGCAAGCCATTTTTTTTAATAGAGCTGTAGAACCTTTCCTGAAATTTTATACCCTTTGTTCTTACTCTCAACCCATGTTCTCCACTCAAACATCTACTCCACTCATCCAAACCTACTTTTCGAGCTTTAATTTCCTTCTTTTTCTCACCAAGGATTGCAATGGCACCCAAGATGGTTGTTGGCAAGAGGTCCAAACGGGCTGTACCTTTAGTAGAAAGGGAAAGACGGATAAAGCGTCAGCAAGAAGAGCCAACTCGATCCTTGGAAAGGGAAGAAGAAGAAGAAATTCAACAAATGGCTGCTCCCACTTCTCCATGGCAACCGGTCTCCATGTCCAATCAACCTGTAACTAGCGATCGAAGAATTATTTTTACTTTTCTCAAGGAACTAGGGTTGCGAATAGGTGATCTAATTGAAGATCAAGGGTGGATCTCCTTCTGTTCACTGAATGTACCCACCTATCTAGCTCTAGTAAGATCATTTTATGAAAATTTGAGACTTGAAGAACATCATGTGGAATCAACAGTCAAAGGGAAAAGAATTATAGTCACTGGAGAAAGGCTTAGCAACCTATTGGAAATGTCATTTGAGGGCTTGAAACATCTAGTTTTGAATGACAGAGAGAAAACCCTCAAAATAATTCTGAACAGAGAGGACGTGAACGGCATTGGCAATGTAATGGCCAACACTTTATCCCTTGAGATGAGGTTATTGCAAATTTCATTAGCATGATCTTTCTTCCAAGGATAGAAAGATTTGACTGGGTAAGTGAGAAAGATCTTAGTTTTATGAGTTGTGTTATTAAGGGGGAAGCTCTCAACTTGCCACACATAATGATGAAGCAAATGAAAGAGGCTATTAGGAAGGTTAAGACATGTTTGCCTTATGGTATGGTGCTTACCCTTTTCCTCCAAGCCTCCAATGTAAACCTTGAAGGTGAAGATGGAAGACCCCTTCACCATACAGACACCTACACCTCCTAATCCTTGCAACGAATGGGTTATGAACTTCAAGAAAAAACATGGAGGAAGAAAGGAACATATATAAGAGCTATAGGATCTTCGAGCAGTGAGGATGATGATGATGATGATGATGAAGACCTGCCCAAGGAGATTATCTCGGATACTATTATTGATACTACTACCCTTGAGGAGCCTCCTACTATTGCTACTACTGACATTACCTCTATTGATATTGAGTTTGCTGCTGAGCCTGCTACTATTGTCACTGAGCTTGCTACTCATGACACTGTGGAGACTATGCACATAGCTTATGGGAGTCCCAAGACATTTCCATCACCAGCTTCTCCACTAGCACCTTTTGCTTAGGGACCATTTGTTGGTTCTTCAGGGCCTTCAGTATCACAGGATTTTATTACTGAGCAGATGAGATCACTCATTGAGTCACTGACTAGCTCTATGAGCTCGATGTTTGGCAAGCTCCCCAATCAATCGATAGTAGATTTGATAAGATTAGTGGTGACGTCAGACAATTGAGATCCAGAGTCGACACTTTTGAGTCTACTAGACCTACACCATAGTTTGACACCCAGCATTTATCTGATACCCTCAAGACAGCCACTGAAACTATCAAAAAATCAGTTGACCAAAGTATAGAAGAGTTCAGGGCTGAACTGAAAGAAATGAGTTTAAAGATGGGTGGATTGGAACAAGGCAAGAGAATGGAAGAAGACTACACCCGAGGGATTGGCATCTTGAGATCTGAGTTTGGTAGACTTAGAGGCTCTACTGAAGCTTTTGCTAATGCCTAGGCTACTGAATTGCTTGCACTGAATACTGGGATAAAAAAGGTGGAGGAAGAGCTTAGTTCTATTTGGGTGACCCTCACTGAGCTTCAGACTTTAGTCATTGCATCCTTTGCTACTCCTAGACAGTCTCAGCCTAAACCTGCTCCTACTCAACCTACACCACCTCCTAGTTAGACTGCACCACACCCAAGGCAGCTTGCACCACACCTTCGACCTTAAACTTCTAAGCCACGGTTTGTTGAGCCTATATCTTCCATGCCACCACCTGGACCATCCACTAGCACTCGTGCCAAGATTAGAAAGAACTAGTAGAACCTATCATACAATTGCCTAGTGATAGTGAATAGACTTTTGGTTGTCTCTTTGCTTTCAATCTTTTGTAATTTGTATTGAAAATTCTATGAATGAAATGAAAGCTTTTTTATCTCACTCAATGTGTTTGTGAAATGTGTTTGCACAACACTTTGCAATGGTACATTAGTTCTAATGACTTTGAAAATTGATTATTAAATCTTGTTATAAGTGAAATTATCTCAAACAAATATTTTTAATATTCTTTTTCTATTTTTAAAATCAAGTTTAGTGTATTACAAAAGGGGAGAGATCTTTTGAAAACCTTTTTGATTATTGACTAAAAGGAGGAGACTGACATAGATTTGTGCATGAAAAATATATGAGAAAGGGGGAGACTGATACATACATATATCATATTTGCTCTGATGAATATTGCTCTAGCTTTAAATGCTTTGAAATACAACCTTACTTGCTCTGATATATATTGAACATATTCTTGGTAGCTTTGATACACTTTAATCCTTTTGTTTCAAAAGATCTGATACTTTGTCTATATGCAAGCACTGATACATTAATACATGCAAAAGTTCTGATTTTCAAGTAAAAGTTTTTCCATGTAAAAGCTCTGATACAAGTTAATATTTACTTTCAAATACAATTATACATGTAAAGTTTTTTTTTCATACCCAGTATTTTGTCATCATCAAAAAGGGAGAGATTGTTGACCCCTTGAGTGATTTTGATGATAACAAAACATTGGAGCATGTATTTGTGTTACTAACAACTTTTCAAGTGCTTTACAAGTTTTTGTAGGATGATTTCACTACTCATTTCCAGCTCCAACATTCTTATTTTCTGTCATGAGTTGTATTGTAATTTTCTCATGTAAAGAAGAACCCATAGAAATAGTTTTAAAAAATCATGAAAAATGGGTTGCTTCTATGTTCTTCAAGCTTTAATTTTCTTAGATTTATTTATAAGTTGAGTTTGAAAAGTTTGAAGTGTTGAAGACTTACTGGAAAACTTCTGGAGAGAAGTTCAAGTTCTTACTGAAGATCTATCCGAGGTGACTCTAGTAGAAAGAGCCGACTCTGATCTATGGCATGGCTGAAGATTTTGGGCACACAAAAATTTGACCTGACTTGAAGGAATCCGAGCCAACTCATCCAATGTATTATTTCCTGAATCAGATAGGTGAGCCGACCCGAAAGAAATCCTAGCTGACTCTTTTACTCAGTCAGATATCCGAGTTGACTCTTCAGTATCTCAGCTGACTCCTCCAATGTCCAAAAAGAAGTGTTCTAAGTGAACATCCAAGAGAGCTGACCCGGAGAAAGCCCAACCGACTCTTCCAGAGTAAAGTTTTTAAAGCCTGAGAATGCGAGCCGACTTTAAGTAAGGCGAGCCGACTCTTCCAGAGTAAGGAATTAAACTACTGAGAAATCGAGTTGACCCGAATGAAGCGAGGTGACTCGACCAGAACTACTCTGTGGATCCGAGCCAACTCGAGAAGATCCGAGCTGACTCGAAGGTCGATTTCAGTCAAGTAATGGCTAGTTCCAGAACTCTAATTTTGAATTTGAAAAGTACTCCAACGGTCAAGTATCACATCCTAACGGTCTACAATGACTAAAATCATCTAGGAAGAGTACAAGACTCTATAAAAGAGGGATTGGGATAACTTTTGAGAAGTTTAAGGAATGATTAATGCTTACTTGAGCTTGTGAGCTAGGGAGCATTGCAAGAACATTCAAGATAGACTTCAAGCCTTCACCAACTCCAACCCAAAGCTTGAAGAACTTATTGAAGAAGTTGAAGAAGCCATAGAAGTGCAATGAAGTGCAATTAAGAGGGCTTCTCTCGAGCTGCGTCGGCAACTATCCGATAATATAGTTTGTCATTATTGTTGCTTACTTTATTTTACTCTTGTTGAGTTGGGTTATTGGTAAGCCCGGCTTAAAAACCAAGTGGGTTGTTAGTGATCCCATTCAAAACTAACTATGTAAGGGTTCTTGGTGATCCTAGTAAAATCAAGTTGGATTCTTGGTGATCCTGTTTAAAACCAAGAGTTGGGTTTTTGGTGAGCCCAGATGAAAAACCAAGTTAGGTTTGGATTTTAAGCCCGGTAAAACAATCCGACTATATTCTGGTAGTGAATATAGTGGAAATTCCAAGTCGTATCTTGGGTAATGGACGTAGGAGCTGGGGTGCTCCGAACCACTCTAAATTACTATGTTTGTGTTTATGCTTTTACTTCTTCTCTTAATTGCTTCTGCTTTAAATTTTTGAATCACAGCACCTACCACATCAAAGAAGTTTTTAAAAAGGCACATACTCTGTTGAATTTTTAAAATTTCCAATTCATCCCACTCTTGGAAAAGCCACCTGGGCAACAGTAACACTTATAATTAAGTCCCTTGTGCTAATAATTAGCAGTTGCTAAATTTGTAACTCTTACAAATTGATCCAAATCATCATCCAATTGATAATTTAGTTTTGATTGAAGCTCTTGATCAAGTCAAGCCTCTTTTGTATGTGACCCCTTACGTTCTAATCTATGTAGTAGTGAGACATATCATGTGATGAGGACATCGTCTAGCATGGATTTTGATGCACACCCAACATTTTTATAAGTAGATTATGTATTTATTTTTATTTTATTTTATATGGGGTATATAGATTGGACATATTTTTTTATTATTTTGAATCTAGCTCATGCACAGATCTTAGAGCATGAAACTGGATTAGTTTGGAGTCTATTTTAGATTAGTCTCATTATTTCATATTAGTTTGGAGTTCTAGAGTTTTGATTAATTTCATCTCCAATATGTTGGGAAGTCTTAGAGTTTTGGTTAGGTTGGTCTCCAATTTGTTGGAGACTATGACCTATTTAAAGAGGCCCCGATATTGGAATAGATGATCAATAAAGTTAATAAAATTTCTTTGGATTTTCCCAACTTCCTGTCCCAAGTTCTTTTCCTTCTCCTCTCTTCTTCTTCTTCCTTCTCTTGTCTTTCTCTTCTCTTCCACTTTCCTTGCTACTTCTCTCTTCCCCTTCTCTTCTCCATGCTATCCCAAGTAATCTGATAATTAAACCACCTGACCCCCTCTACAAGCCATCTTCAAGCCCCACAACCACCCACCACCAGCTGCCACTATCCGCCTTCCCTGCAGGCCGTCCACCCTCCGATCCCATCTTTCGACCATAAGAAGGTCCTCACTAGAGAATGCTAAATTTTGCCATCTCCCTATTATATCCCATCTTTCGACCATAAGAAGATCCTCACCAAAGAACGCTTCCAATTCTGCCATCTCCCTATTATTCGGAGAGCCCACAACTAATCTCCATTCCCCAATCATGATAGATCTCCCGTCTGAGCACCCCACATGCCTGGATCTATGGACACTACTCGAGTGACCACTCCATTATCATCATCGACACGATCTCCTCGATGAGGTGCTCGAGCTCCCGTGTTGCCACTTGCACCATCATCATGCTAGCCCATCCTCCTAGTCGTGCCACACTCGAAGCTGCCCTGACCTAGTGCCATTGTGCGGCCGTGTCGTAGTCTCCGTTTCCTCTTTTGCCACCATCGATGATTGACCACCTCTAGCCTCCCATGAATTGATCCAAGATCTAGTGCCAAACGATGGCACCAACTTACCACACTACCCATGCCACATCCCACGAATAAGACACCATGTCAACAGTCCCACTGACATCTTTCACACAGGCGATGTCCTCCACTGAGACTTCCAACGACCCCTGTTATCTCTTTCTCTGTGGTCCAAAGGCTTTAGCAAACTTGCCATCCAACCAGGATTGCAACTTGACTTGGTTAGTGCCTCCTCTTTTAGATTCGACCATGATTAGTTTATGAGCACCCTATCCATTTAAATATATTTAATTGATATTGGTAGAAGCATAATTCTTTGATTTTATTATATTTATATATTAATTACTTGTGATGAGCATAACTTTACAGTAGTTTCTCAATTATCCATGATCCTATGTTTAAGATCTAGGGTTTTCTTATTAGTGCATATAGTTATTTTAAAAAAATGATTATAGCTTAATCCCTTCCATAATCATAAAAAAAAAGAATTAGCTAATTTTGATTTAAAGTCTCAGTTTGCTAACAAATAAAAAGAAAAAAAAATCTGCATTAATCCCATCTTCACATCCCTAGATTAGGTCATCATGTATCAGTTTTAAATTTGGTATCAGAATGTAGTTTAGGTTAGGTTAGGAATATTTGCATTATAAAAAAAATTCATATTCAGCATCCTTCAGCATTCTGCATACCCTATGCATCCTTTAGTATTTTAGAAAGTTTTGTCTATAGAAAACTCCAAAAATTATAAAAATTACTTTGTTGAAAAATATACTCATAATTGAGCATTTTTATGTTTATAGATTGGTGAAACTGCTTTAAAATTCATATCAATTTAGAATTAGATTCTTAGCTTCTATTTTAGAATTTTACAACCTGTGATTTTGGACAACCTTTGTTTAAACCCTAAGTCCTCTTTCTAGGAGTGTCAAAAAATTATAAAATTGATAGCTCTAAAAACTAGATTTGATATATAAAATTTTTATGCATGAAGATTTATGAAACTACTTTAGGATTCATGACAGTTTGATCTAGAATTTTTGATTATGCATGTAGAAATTTGTAACATGCAAAATTGCATAACCTCTATTCTTTCATCGATTCCCATGATAAGATTATCAAAAAAATATAAACTTGTAGATTTGAAAACTAGATTCAATAAAGAAGACATCTATGTTTGACAATTTTAAAATTGAATTTTATATTGATACCATATTTCTTTGAAACTGGTGGTGGCATTTTAAAAATTTTACTGAAAATTTTAGTTTGCACAGTTCCTAGAAAATTGTCAATTCTTAATCCTAGGAGTATTTGAAAATTCTGAAATTTAATTTGTTGGAATCTCTACTCATTGAGAAATCCGATCCTAATTTGAAATACATGAAGATACCTTCCTAGGATATCTATTTTTGAGCATTAATCCATACTGAAATATGACTACTACATATTATGGGGAATTGAAAATTTAATATAGAGCTTGTTATGACCCTTATATGACCACTAGGTCAGGAACTAATTACCATCCTGAATTCCTAGAGTCAAATAGTAAGATGAATTCTAACCAAATAATAGCATCTCTTCAAGCTCTTATTGAAAAAATTAATAATCTGACTAGCATTTATCAACGGCATGGATTAAGAATTGAAAATTTGGAAGAAAATCAAATCAATAATGTCCAAATCAAGAATATCCCTCTAGGCCCATAGCACAACAAGAGATCCAAAATTTCAATGGGGATAGAAATTGAGTGATTCGGTATCAAAAGGATTTTATTCAATAAAATGAATGAATTTTATGAAGTGTTAAGGTTGAAGCCCCAAGTTTTATGGGCCAACTGGATCCTAAAGAGTTTATTGATTGGGAAGCAGACATGGATCACTATTTTGAGTAGTTTGATATGTCTAAAAAAAGAAAAATTGATTTGCTAAAATGAGATTATTAGATCAAGCTAAAATATATTGGAATAATAATAAGCGATTGGTCGTGCATGGAAGACATGAATCTATTAGGACCTAGGTTGAAATGAAAGATAGACTTCACGAGAAGTACCTACCAACATCCTACCACCAACATCTCCTTGATCAGTGGCAACGACTGAACCAGGGCAATAAACCTGTTAGTGAATACATCTCTAAATTTGATGAATACCTTATGAGGTGAATATAACTAAAGATCCCTCTGTCACTCTATCTCGATTTCGAGCTAGTTTAAGAGATGATATTCAGAGTGAACTATTTATGCAAGAGGTTATAATCTAGAGCAGGCTTACTTGTTGGCTCAAGATTATAAAAGATTCCATAGGATATTGGTTACCTATCGAATTGAACCTCAAAACCTTGGAATCTTAGGACCTAGACTAAGTAATAACCATACTTTACCGGTCGTTCCCCGTAAACAACACCACCATATAAGAAGGATGACAAAGGAAAAGTTATTTTAAGAGAGGTTCCCCAAACCAGTAGTTCCAAAATTCAATGTTTTAAGTATAATAAGCTAGGTCACTATGCGAGTCAATGTCCCTCAAGAGCTTTATATATAAAAGAGCCTGAAGAGGAAAATATTAAAGATGAACTTGAGGGAGAAATTTATATTACTGATCCGAAGTTAGCAGACAACTATGAAGAATATGATACCACCCAAGAGAAACATGAACCATTTCTTGTATCAAAATATTGACTTGGAGTGGTTAGGTGTATACTCACCCAACCTAAAGCAAATGAAGATTAGCATCAAACATCCATTTTTCAAACCTTTATTGGTTAGGGTGATCAGGTGTGTACAGTTATTATTGATAGTAGTAGTTGCATCAATGCAATTTTCATTGATGCTTGAAACATTTAGGTTTAACACTTGTAGACCACCCAAGTCCATACAAAGTTGCCTAGATAGACACTTCACCAATTCCAATTAGACACAGGTGTCTAGTACCTGTCAAGTTCCAATCATATCAGGATAAAGTTTGGTGTGATGTCATGCCTATAGAAGTTGGAAGGATTATACTAGAAAGATCTTGGTTGTTTAACCAAGATGCAACACTCTATGGTCGATCAAATTCATGCACTTTTGAGAACAAAGGAAAGAAGATTACAATATATCCTTCACCTCCTAGAGTAATTAAAAAGAATGAAGTTAATGATAAAAAGGAAGATAAGTTTAGTAAGAGCCTACACTTAATTAGCACTAAAGAATTGAAAGAAAATTGAATAAGGGCTCTTTGATCTGGATCTTAGCAGTGAAAGAAGTTAATTGTGAGAACCATTAATACTATCCTTAGGATGTACTATATGTTTCATGAGGACCTTCCAAATAATTTATCACCAATGCATGATATTCATCATGTAATTGATCTTGTTTCGGGAGCTACCCTACCAAATCTTCTCCATTATTGATTAAACCCTACTGAACATGTGGAGTTGCAACATCAAGTTGAAGAGCTCCTTAAAAAGGGATTTATAAAGAAAAGTTTAAGCCCTTGTGCTATGCCCGCACTATTGACACCTAAAAAGGATGGGTCCTAGAGAATGTGCATGGATAGCAGAGCTATAAATAAAATTACTATTAAGTAACAGTTTCCCATTCCCCAATTGGATGATATGATTAACATGTTAGCAAGATCTATAATTTTTTTGAAGATTGATTTAAAAAGTGGATACCATCAGGTTAGAATTAGACCTGGTGATGAATAGAAGACTACTTTCAAAACTAAGGATGGTCTATATGAGTGGTTAGTAATGTCGTTTAGCCTATCTAATGTCCCTAGTGCCTTTATAAAGATAATGACACAAGCATTACAACCTTTTATAGGATCATTTGTGGTCATATACTTGGATAATATTTTGATTTATGGTAAAACTAAGAAAGACCATCTAGCCCATCTCTAACAAGTCTGTCGGAGTTAAGAACTCAAACTTTATATACAAACCTAAAAAAATGTGAGTTTATGATAGAACAAATTATTTTCTTAGATTGTATAGTTATCCCAAATGGTATGTTTATAGACCCAAAAAAAGTTCGTGCAATAACTGAATGGCCTATATACCCCAGAACATGCATAAGGTCCAAAGCTTTCATGGCCTCAAAACATTTTTTTGAAGGTTTGTCAAAGGGTTTAGTACCATCATTGCCCTAATTATTGACTGTATTAAAAATGGGGGTTTTGAATGGACTAATACCGCTAAATGAGCTTTCTTGGAGATTAAGGAAATGATGACCCATGCTCCTGTATTTCATCTACCAGATTTTATGAAAGTTTTTGAAGTCACTTGTGATGCATCAGGAGTAAGGATTGGTGAAGTTTTAAGCCAAGAAGGACACCTTGTAGCATTCTTTAGTGAGAAATTGAACGATACTAAGTGCAAGTATTCCATCTATGATAAGGAGTTTTATTTCATTCTCCAAGTATTAAAGTTTTAAAGACATTATTTGCTACCTCAAGAATTCATATTATATTTTGATCATGAAGATCTAAGTTTTCTTAATTCATAAAAAAAATTGAATCCTAGACATGGCAAGTGGGTTGAGTTTTCGCAAACTTATACTTTTATTATCAGACATAAAACAAGTTTAGAGAATTGTGTTGCGATGCACAATCATAGAGTACATCTTTTATTGGTAGAATCTAAAAAAGAGACCTAAGCTGCTTATGCACTTAGTCATCGAGTGGCTCTTTTATCAGCAATTAGTATCAAAGTCATGAGCTTTGAACAATTTAAAGAGGAATATAATGACTGTCTTGACTTTAAGAATATTATATCATCACTAAGATAAGACTGTCTAAGAAATTTATTGAGTATTGTTGGGTTACCTAGGCCGGGCACAGCGAAAGACTAGGTTTCAAAAATATCATTTTTGAAACCCTAACTGGCTGAAACCATAAATCCTAGGACCACTTGTGCATAACAATTAGTAAATCAAAACTTTAGAGTAATAGAGGAATACTTGGAATGCTATATTCCTTTATTTTTACTAGGTACACAAGTGCACACCCTCCAGAGGTGATCCACACAGGAATCGGACCAAGAACACACTCCTACACAATTGCTTTTTGACTAGGATTCTTCCGGCAGCCTTTCAAACTTTCCCCCTTTGATGGACTCCCTACCCTCTTGTAAGGCACTCTAAGATCTCTCTATATCTACTCTCAGATCCAGGATACCCTTTCTATTATTCTCCCTAGGCTCTTGTCTTAATTAGACTAGCCTTGTCTTGAAGGAACAAGTTTTGTCTTAAAGAGACAAACTTGTCTTAAGGGGAGGGAAAAAGAAATAGAAAGTTGGGAATTTCGATGGGATTGAGTCAGTTTGGCATAAAATCATCGATTTCTTTTATAGAGTAGGTTGGGGCACCTAATATGTTAAGTCTTGGGTGGTGCATTCATGGCTAGTTGGGTCAATGTACATGTATTGATCTGGTCTATCATGTTTTTCCATGATGTATCTAGAGCTAGGGTCGAGTCCGGTATGAGTCCTAGATGTTTAGGCTCAGTTTTGGTCAGTTTGGGTCTTAGAGTCAGCTCTTCTTGGATAAGAGTCGGCTCGTTGGTTCGCACATCTCAGAACAGGTGATTGTGGACAGGATGAGTCGGCTCGAATGGATTTGAGTCAGCTCGGTTGCACAGTCAGGAAACTTGTAGACTGGACGAGTTTGCTCATATGAGTTCGAGTCAGCTCCATTGCACAGTCTATCAATCCTGTGGTCTAAAAGAGCTAGCTCTGAGGATTAGAGTCGACTTGGTTCCAAGGCCAAGTTGACTCTGGTGTCTAGAGTCGGCTCGGATGTCGGGTGAACTATTTTTTGAACGGTGCTAGCTGGGGGAGTTTTGAGATCTCGGCCATGTGTTATCGAGGTATATATATATTGTATCCTCGTAAGAGGATGGTATGTAGAAATGAAGAAGGTGTAACAAACTTCTTGAAGTTGAAAGAAGAAAATCCCTCTCCCTAGAAAATTCCTCTGTTTCTCTTCTTCCTTTTCTCTTCACACATTCTTGGTGTTCTTGATCTTCACTGACCTGAATCGTATTGTGATCTTCAATGGAGATTGCTGGTAGATGGTCATCCATAATCTGGTGATATGCTTCCATGATTGTTTTGTTGATCAGGGCATTCATTCTTGATCACGAACAAGGCTGCTCTTGAGGGTTTGGTTCTTCAAATCTAGTTGGATTTGAAATCGAATTCTCGACATTTGGTATCAGAACAATGTTCGTGGAAGGAAGATCTCAAGATCAGAGGGTTGGAAGTAAAGCTTCTTATAGGTATTGTTTTCAGATCTCTTGAATTCTTGATTGTGGTAATGGCATCAAGTGGGTTCAAAGTAGATTTTGAGAAGTACGATGGCAAGGGAAACTTCACCCTGTGGTAGCAAAGGGTTAAAGATTTGCTGGTTCAACAGAGAATCTACAAGGTCTTGGTTAAAGAAAGACCAAAAAACATTAGTGTTAAAGAATGGAAAGAATTAGAAGAGATTGCTTTCAGTACCATCAAGATGCATTTGGTTGATCAGGTTTTCCCTGAGGTGTGTTCAAAGACTACCGCAAAAGGTCTTTGGAAAAGACTAGAGAACACATACATGGGAAAGAACATGACAAATAAGCTATGGCTAAAGAAGCAACTGTATAGCTTGAGGATGCCTAAAGGAGGAGACCTACTTGCTCATATTCAGAGGTTCAATCAGGTATGTTCTAAGGTGATGAGTTTGGATGTGAAGATAGACGAGGAGGATTAGACATTGTTGCTATTGTGTTCACTCCCTGGATTGTATGGTCTTATAACAACCTTGATGATGTAGGATGACTCTAAGATTGCTAATCATGCAGGAAAAATAATAAACTAATTATTTTTTGATTTTTATAATTTAGGTTTGGAGGCTAAATTTTCAAACAAAGTAAGAACTAGCAAATGGGATAGCAATGCATAGAATCATCATGATCGTAAAGAACTCATGCAAGATAATAAGTAACCAAAACCTGAGAGTTGAGACACTCCCAATTTAGGATAGCTTATCTTAATCAAATTAGATAATAAGAGAAGGAAAGGTTTCTTACCAGTCAGAGATTGAAACTTTGCAGTGGAAAGGATCACTCACACTCTGATTGGAGCCTAGATGAAGAAGCTTCAGTTCCTTGAATCAGATGGCTGATCTGGATCCGGTTTGAAGGCAAGGAAAGCCTCCTTTGTGGAGGTGAAACACCTCAGAGATCTTGCAAACATCAGGGGTCAATCAAAACAGTAAATAAAAAAAAGAAAAGGAACTAAGGTTTTGAAGGAATCGGGATTAGGGTTAGGAGATGGCAGCCGAGAAGGAAGAAGCTTCTTGTCTTGGATGGCAGCTAGGGCTTCCTTTGCTTGGGCATGGCTGATCTCTAAGGATGCAAAAAGGTCCTAGGGCAGTAGGGTTTCGATCAAGGAACACAAGGAGAGCACACAAGAACAAGAGAACCAATACTAGAATACCAAACACAAAGCAATTACTCAAAATTCAGCTAGGTTGTATTCATAAGAAAAAGATCATTACAAGAGGGGGAGGGGTGGGGTATTTATAGAGTTCCCATGCCCTCACTAACCATGGTTACACTTGGATTACAAGTTCTCTTCCCAATTAGACTACAAGTCCTTTCTTAGCTAGGATAGAATTACAAGGTTTAAAAGGAATAGGAATCCCAACTATGTTAGAAAAGACTTGGTCTTCTCCCAATTCAATTCACCTCACCTTGGACATGGTCAAACACCTTGGATGCCTACTCCTTTTGGCATGTAGACTTTAGGGCAGCAAGGGGGAGGTCGGCCATGGGCTTGGAATGCATGGGCTTGGGCACCCTGGAAGCTGGGGCGCCTGGTTCCCTGGGCTGGCATATTCCTGGTATCAAAAGGGAATCTTGGTTCTTCTTGCTTGGACTTGCTTCCTGGGCTTGAATTTGGAGGCTTGGAGTGCTGTGATAGCCTAATAAACATGGACTCCTGACATATGGAATATTTCAGAAGCATCTAGAGGAAATCTAGCATCTAAAATGGCATCCGGAGGGAATCAGGGCACCTGGGTGTCGATTGAGCTCCCCTAAACTGATGTAACTACTTCTGGCTTCAGAATAAGGTCTGGTGGAACTCCAAAATAGTGTAGCCTCCTCTCTTGTATAAAAAGTGAACTCATACTATACTCATACTAGTGTACAGGACTCAATGTACTAGACTAGGTTGAGGGTTGAGACAAATCAACTAACCTCAACTTATTACATAACTCAATCCTAGTTGATTACAAAACTTTGACACATGGCTAGGTAACCAAATAGGGCCCAGTAATCTGTGTCTGATCCTGGTGCCTCCACCAATTCTCTCGAGGCGAGAGGAACTCGACCCCGTCAAGTGCGGGATAACATGGCTCTCATAGTGCTCGAGTAGGTCTGGGTTGAGGTGCTGCAGATCCTCACAGGTGATCCACAAGCCTCAGATTCTAGCCGACCTTGCCACCGGACCAAATACCTCTAATAACCTTTATTCCGGGTACAAATGGCTTGTTCATCCAGGATTCTTTCAATCTTTTTCTCACTATTTGGCCAATTGGTTGGTGAACACTTGATGTGTGTCACAACGTACCGATCTAAAATCTTAAATCCACTACTCTTAAGAAGTAGAATAGTGGATGTAAGGGTCGAACCCATAGAGACTTTTATGTTATTCTGAAAAAGAATTTTTGAAGAGAAAACTAATATTTAACTAATAATAGAATATAAATCAACTAACTAACTAAGATAGAAAAAATATAAATGCAAAAGATAAAATCTCGAAACTCCAACTGGTTACTTGTTTGGTGGGCTGGCACTCTACTTCTATGAGATCTATATGCTCCAATCTAGATATAACCTATTCTTGGCGATGATGACTCATACCTTTTCGATCATGGCCCATTCCACTGAAATATAGATTAGTCAGAAATCAGACACATACAAATTATAAAAATCTTTTTAAAGATAATTTATTCCAAGAGTACAAACTGTTCCTATTTCGAATACAGCTTGTCCCAAGAATATAAACTATGCCTAATAAGAATTAAATAAAGATTCATAAAAATATTGGAAAGAAATACTTTATTTCATAGAAGGTAAGTACAAAAGATGAAAAGTAAAATAAAACCCCTTGTGCCAAGCACTACAGTGGAATCCCGAGATCTAGCCTTCTATCCTAGACATCAGCTTCACTGAAAAGAAATATGGGAATTGGAAGTGGAATGGGGTGCAGAATGGAAGTCTCCCGAATCTTCCTTGGAGCGGAGAATGACCGAGAGCTTTATAGATGGCAAACACCATGTCGAGTTCATGTGGAAACCACGGTGATTTCTTATCTCAATCTGCTCCTCAAACTCGATGCTATCTCTTTATCATCACACCCATTCGCGCGATCCCAGCAAACCCCTCCACGTCCGCGAACTTCCTTTCTAATCTGATCAGACTTCTCCATGTCCACCCAGCATCGTCCGACAACTCTTCTCTTCTCCCGACAACATTGATGCGAACATCATCCGTGGCAGCATGGACTGTTGGCAACATAGACCTTCTGGCCATGGAAGGCTCTTCTAGCCAGCAGGATGGTGCAGGGATGAGGAGAAGAGGCCGGTAAAGATAAGAGAGTGGGCCGACAGTAGGGACGATGACAGGCAGCTTGGGTGGCGATGATGGGTGGCGGTTTGGTGGCTATCAGAGGTGGCGGGAGGCAGCGCGGTGGTGCTGGAATGATGGCTTTTGGAGGTGGACGGTGGCTGGCAGCAGCGGCTCATGGAGGTGACTGGCAACGGGTGGCAACAGGGGTGGCGGCTGACTGCGGCTTGCGGCGGCTCATGGCAGCGACGGCTCGCAACGATGACGGTTCGCAGCGGTGAGTGGTGGTGGCCAAACGATGAAGAGAAGGGCAGTAACCCCTTCTCCAACCATTTTTCCGACCAAATGGGGCTCTCCAGCCAACAAGGGGGTCGTCGATGGGTTAGGCAGTGCCGGAGGCGTCTCTCCGACGAGTTCGAGCGCAAACGGAGGAGAAAGGTCCACGGTTCTGCCCGTGGACCGGTGGTAATGGCTGCAGGTGGACCGGCGATTTGTGGGTGGACCATTGAGCTATTCCACAATGAACCGTCTAAAAGAATTTAGGGGCTGCTCCAAAAATTGTGGCTTTGAAATCCATGCTAAAATCTTCTAAAATTGATTGTGGGCTCATATGAACTCCGATTAGGATCCGATTCACGCTATTGGATTCCAAAATTCAAGCTCTACACAATGATGACCTTTTTTCCTACAAAAGATATATAAAAGTATCAATGCTAAAGATAATTAATTATTAATTTAATACTCTTGTATATATAAAATATAATTATCACACCCCCAAACTTGAACTTTCCTCGTCCTCAAGTAAAGGAAATGAATTAGTCTTGTGTACTAACAAGGTCCTTGAAATGAAAATTATCTTACTAATACTAAAATCAGAGGATACCCAGTTAGACCATTAAAAATGTACTTCATTGGATTACCAATTCCACCCATTTAGTGGTAGAGTGAAGTCCATAGAAGTTTTAAGAGTTTTTCTTTTCCCAACTTTTTATCTCACCCTTTATATCTTCCACTTACTTTGATTTTGGTGTAATATTTATTTAGTCCCCACTTATTTTTTTTAAAATGAATCATAAAGTCAGTGCAATGTCCTGATATCTTGCTTTCTAGTTAACCCTTGTAGCAAGCTTTAAGCCAATGACTCCCAAACCAGTTAGCTTTAGGGCATTAGGTGTAAAACATCTCTCGGGCTTACTAACTCGAGTCAAAAAGGCTTTAAGTCAAGACTGACTCTACAAAAAATTTCTTTACATCCCCACCTTTTGACGTGAACAACAATGCTTACTTAGATGAAGAGGCCTGGTTACTCAGTGAGAGATGCTAAAAACCTTAATTATTAAACTTAGGAACTTTTTGTGATGCCTATACCAATATAAGTAGAATTCATTATCGAGATCAATAGATAGAAGGGTCTGAAATTACTCAAAAAAAAATTTCTGGTCTACACTCTACCATTTATAGGGTTTCCTTGATAAATCATCCCTCAGTATCTCTAAAATTATCTAAACCGTTAATCACTCTTCATTTAGTGAGCTTGATTATTTTCAATTCGAGACAAAGCTTGTACACAAAAACCAATTAAAGTTTACTCGAGGATTTAATTTAATTAGCCCCCCCCAACTTAATTTCCATTGTCCCCAATGGAAGAGGATACTAATAATGTAATGACAAGGAAAGGTACAACCTGGTAGGGTATGAACATTGGATATCCTTTTGTCGCCATGTTCCTCGCAATCTTCTTTTATTATTCCTTTCAATTTATTCTAAAAACAAAGAACTTGAAGTTAAAACTAAAAACATGAACTAGGTTGCTAAAAGCATGAACTAAGGTAAGAGCTGGGCTGCCTCCCAGGAGTGCTAAGTTATAGTCTTCAGCCAGACTAAGCTGATCTGTTACCATGGTGGATGGTTGGACGAAGTCCAATCAGTAATGTTCCATATGATATTTTTCTTATACGTACCTTCCAGACACGTTTCTAGATTAATAACAGGAGTTGGCTTGATTTGCAAGGGAAATACTGGTTCTAGCGCAAAAGCTAGGTAAGTGTTGGAGGATGCTACAAATTGCTTATAATCGGATATCCAAGATGGATCTGATAGATCACTTAGCTCCTCCACATCATCAAATCTAGTGAAATCATCAAATCCAATATAATTTAGATGCTTGGAAAATAGATCCTCAATCAAATTATCAAAGCTATTGTGTTGACAGACTGTACTACTTGAATCCAAGATTGTTTCTCTCATAACTTCTTTGAATTCATTCAATGAACCTACCAATTGGATTTCTTGGTCAGGAATGGCATCATGCTCGAAAAAGGGTCCTTTACCATGACTAGGTGTGGCTCTTATTCTAATATAGGTAAGGTCTTACAAGAAGAAGCTTTCGGTGTATCCAAAGAAGAGGTTATCTGCTCATATTTCTTGGCCCATGGTGGAGTGGTGCAAAAATCAAGTACGTCTAACAATATATTCACTTCTTTAATATACCCATCAACATCAAAATCATCTACTTCAAAATGTGTTAAGCATGCTTGTAGAGGATCTGAGTCAAGCAAACTAGAAGTTTTATCCTCGATAACATCCTCTAGCACTTCCTCTACCATGTTTACCTCATTATAATCATATGAGGGTGGTCCTTGGCATGCATTGAGAATATTCAGCCTCATTTTCTTGTTTCCAAATGAAATATCCATAACCCCCGTTCTGCAATTTATACAGGTGTTGGCAGTTGCTAGGAAGGGTATTCCAAGAATGATTAGGATTTGGCTAGGATTATTGCTTGTTTCCATGTCCAAAACAAGAAAATCAACAGGGAAGTAGAATTCATCTACTTTCACCATCACATCTTCTAATACTCCACGAAGTACTTTGACTGATCGATCTGCTAACTATAAAGTCACCGTCATGGGTTTCAGTTCTCCAAATCTAAACAAATCATACACTAAGCTTGGGAGAAGGTTTACACTCGCATCCAAATCTAACAAGGCTTTCTTGATTGTGAGTTCCCCTGTGATACATGATATAATTGGAGTACCAGGATCTTTGAGTTTGGATGGGGCTATCTACTGAAAAACTGAACTAGCTTGCTCAGTTAACTAAATTTTCTTAGGGATGTATGCTTTGGATTTTCATTTTTGTGTGCATAGATCCTTAAAAAATTTGGCATAAACCGGAACTTGCTTGATGGCATCGAGGAGAGGTAAGTTTATTTGGACTTGCTTGAATAGTTCAAGCATCTCATTCATTTTCAAATTCTTCTTATCCAATGGTAAAGGTGATTCTAGAGCACTAGGGAATGGAGCCTTAGGTGCAGGTGCTTGACCAACGGATTCCTTCTCCTCTTCATTCTTCTTCTCTGGCTTAGCCACTTCTACCTCTTGGGTCAGGTCAGGCTGGTTCAATGTTTTTCCACTTCTCAAGGTTATGACAGATTTAGCATGTTCAGAAAAATTTGTAGGTCTAGTGGATCTCTCAGCCATGTATTGACCTTTAGAATTGCTAATGGGATGGCTAGATAACTTACCTTCATCCCTCCGATTGAAAGCTGTAGCTAGCTGACCTATCTGGATCTCTAGCTTGGTAATGGATTGGGTGTGAGAGTGGAGGAGTTGGGTATTCATGTCCAGCCCCTTCAAAGCTTGAAGCACCTTCTCTAACAAAAGGTCATGATTACTTGGCGAAGGTTGTGGAGGCTGTGGGGCACTTTGGTATAGTTGAAATGGCATGCTTCGAAAGTTGGTCTCTTGATAGTTGGGCTTAACAGATGAATTGATTCCAGGTTGGGGTTTCCAAGAGAAATTTGGGTGATTGCACCAACCATGATTGTATGTGTTTAAGTATGGATCGTTTCCTGGTCTAGTAGCCATTCGAGTTTGGGCTTGATGAGCTTGCTCCTGAAGCAGCTCAAGAAATTGGTAAGCAGATGGACAATCACTTAACAAGTGGTTGGGACTAGAACAGATAACACAAACATCTTGATTGTGATGAGATGAGGAGGAATTATTTCCAGCTTGCAAAATTTGGTCAAGCTTCTGAGATAGCTCATCTACCTTACTGTAGATGTCTACAGCATGACTAACTTCATACACTCCCCCTCTCTTGGGTCCTATGGGAGGATCTCTACGAGCAACGGACATATGATGTAGAGAGTTTTCGCTCAGGGTTTCAAATAATTGCCATGCCTCATGTTCATTTTTAAGCATGAACGTTCCTCCATATAAGGCATCCACCATTTGCTAGTGCCTTTTTGACAGACCATCATAGAAGCACTGGACTAATTGCCATTTTGGTGTGGCATGGTAAGGACATTTTCTGATCAACTCTTTCAATCTCTCCCAGATTTCATGAAACATTTCTCCGTCCAATTGAAAAAAACTAGTAATGGCTTTTCTAATTTGATTTGTCTTTCCTATGGGGAAATACTTCTTAAGAAACTCCCACTGAAGTTGATCTCAAGTTGAAATAGTTATAGTATGTAAGGAATTCAACCAGTATTTAGCTTTGTGTTTCAGGAAAAAAGGGAATAACTTAAGCCTTAAAGCATCATCGGAGAAATTTTGTATCTTAACGGTTGAACAGATTTCCAAGAATTTGTCTAAGTGTTTATATGGATCTTCAGTTGCAAGTCCATAAAAAAAGGAAAACATCTGGATTACACTGGACTTGATTTTGTACTAGACAGCATCTACAGGGGGTACTTGGATACAAGGTGAATTGGTGTATTTTGAAGGAGTGAAGTACTCCTTCAGTGGAGGGTCAATTTCCTGATTTCCTTGATTGGGATCCATAGTACCTGGGCTGTTTGCTTTATTGGAGCTTTCTATTTTTGGATCTAGGGATATGTGTTTAGGTTCTCGAAGTCGACGCCTAGAATACACTAACATACACCCTCCTAAAGCAAACAGCAATTCAGATTTTTCTTTTAATTAAAGAAAAGTGAAAGAATGAGAAGAGGTCTAAAGGAAAAATTCCTAAGAGAGTCCTAAGATAGAAAAGAAAGTTATGTTAATTTTTTTTTTCTTTTTTTTAAAGAAAGTGAAACAAATCAAAATCACGATCCTAGGGTTAACCTAGATCTAGATAGCTCCTAACTGATCCAAGGTTACCTTCGAGCACTCCAAGCCCAAGATCAATTAACTAACTCGACCAGGTAAGTATAAGATTGGTGAAGGTCCTCCCATTGCTTGCCTTAGACACCAATTGAAATTGGCCAGGTAAGCGAATGGAACCAATTAAAGAACCACCTTCCTTCGGGCTCTTGTCCCTGAACCACTTTTCTAGACACCAAGTAGCTAAATGATCTGAACTCAGTCCAACTCTAGGGTTTCCTTGTCTTATTGAGCTCGAAATCCTAAGGTTGACATCTAATTGATTTTAAAATTAAGGCTTAGGTCAATGCAAATGCTGAGTGGTGGTTTGTGGGCTAAGGAAGGGTATTGAACTCCCCACCTTATCTGATTAATGGGTAATGCCCTTAAGTTGATTATGAAATTATGAAATGCAACAAGTAGGGTGTATGAAATAAAAGTTATAAACAAACAAAATGAAACTAAAACTTTTTTTTTTTAAAGTTTGGTAATTAAGTCTCTAGCCCTAATAAATTATGAGATGTTGGGAAAATTTTTTTTGATTTTGCAAAAAACTAAATTTACCTAAATCAATCTAAAATTGGAAAGTAAAAGGCACAAATTTTTTTTGCTCAACCTTTTTGTACCCTAGGAAAACCATTCAACATAACCTCCCAGTTATGCCAGGGCAACCTTATGTCAACGCACTCAAGATCAAAAAATTTAATTTTTAAATTTTTTTAATTTTCAAATTTTGAAATTTGAAATTTTTTTTTTGAATTTCGAATTTGATTTTTTTTATTTTTTATGTTTGATTTTTGAATTTTGAATTTTGAATTTTGATTTTTTTGATTTTTTTTTTCAAAATAATGCCAAAAGTCCCTGACAACGGTGCCAAAAATCTGATGCACGTCGCAACGCACCGATCTAAAACCTTAAATCCACACTCTTAAGAGGTAGAATAGTGGGAGTGAGGGTCGAACCCACAGAGACTTTTGTGTTATTCCAAAAAAGAATTTTTGAAGAGAAAACTAATATTTAACTAATAACAGAATATAAATCAACTAACTAACTAAGATAAAAATATATATAAATGCTAAAGATAAAATCTTGAAACTCCAACTGGTTACTTGTTTGGTGGGCTAGCACTCTACTTCTATGAGATCTGTATATTCCAATCTAGATATAACCTATTCTTGGCGATGACGACCCGTACCTATTCGATCAGGGCCCGTTTTGCTGAAATATAGATTAGTCAGAAATCAAACACATACAAATTATAAAAATCTTTTTAGAGATAATTTATTCTAAGAGTACAAACTGTTCCTATCTCGAATACAGCTTGTCCCAAGAATATAAACTATGCCTAATAAGAATTAAATAAAGATTCATAAAAATATTGGAAAGAAATACTTTATTTCATAGAAAGTAAGTACAAAAGATGAAAAATAAAATAAAACCCCCTGTGCCAAGCACTATAGTGGAATCCCAAGATCTAGCCTTCTATCCTGGACATCAGCTTCGCAGAAAAGAAATACGGGAATTGGAAGTGGAATGGGGCGCAGAATGGAAGTCTCCCAAATCTTCCTCGGGGCGGAGAATGATCGAGAGCTTTATAGATGGCAAACAACATGTCGAGTCCGTGTGGAAACTGTGGTGATTTCTTATCTTAATCTACTCCTCAAACTCGATGCTATCTCCTTATCGTCGCACCCATTTGCGCGATCCCAGCAAACCCCTCCGCATCCATGAACTTCCTTTCTAATCTGATCAGACTTCTCCATGTCCACCCAGCATCGTCCGACAACTCTTCTCTTCTCTCAACAACATTGATGCGAACATCATCCATGGCAGCATGGACTGGTGGCAACATAGACCTTCCAGCCATGGAAGGCTCTTCCAGCCGACAAGACGGTGCAGGGATGAGGAGAAGAGGTCGGTAAAGATGGGAGAGTGGGCATGAAGTCTCTTCATGGTCCTTTGAGAAAACCGTTCAGGCCTAAGCCTGATCATCACAAAATCCTTTATAGAAAATTCTTTAGCTCTCTTTCGAGAATTAGCCAAGTTCTTATATAGTTCATTACTTAGGTTTATCTTTTGGCCAATTTCTTTATGAAAATCCCTAACATGCTGTGCAAAAGACTCAACTGACTTAGAAACTCGTGCATGTGAGGGCAAGGGGATCAAATCAAAAGGTTTATTGGGTTTATATCCATGCACAACCTCAAAAGGACTCTTCCCTATGGACCTATTAAAAGAACTATCGTAAGCAAATTCAGCTCGGGGTAACAATAGGTCCCAGTTTCCCGTGTGTTCACCTACGATGCATCTAAGAAGGTTTCCTAAGCTCTTGTTCACTACCTCGGTCTGGCCATCAGTCTGTGGGTGGTAGGTTGTAGAAAATTTTAACTTGGTTCCTAATAGGTGCCAAAGGGTCTTCCAAAAGTAACTAGTAAAGCGGACATCCCTATCTGACACTATTGTTTTAGGCAATTCATGCAATCTAACCACTTGGTCAAGGAAAAGACGGGCTACTCTAGACACGTCGAAGGTTTGAGAGCAGGGTATAAAATGGGCCATTTTAGAAAACCTATCGACCACTACAAATATTGAATCATGTTTCTTGAGGGTCTTAGGTAGGCCTAAAACAAAGTCCATGCTTAAGTCCTACCATGGACAGTCTGGTATAAGTAGAAAGGTATATAATCCAGTATTTTGTTTCTGCTATTTTGCATAAGCATAGGTTCTACATTTGGATACTATATTGGTAACGTCCCTCTTTAAACTAGGCCAAAAAAACTGGTCCTCTATATTTAAGATAGTCTTGTTTCTTCCAAAGTGACCAGCAAGGCCTCCAGCATGGGTTTCCCAGACTAAGAATTCTCTAAGTGATGTTCTAGGAATACATAGTCTATTGTTCCTAAACAAATAAACATCTTGTAGGGTATATTCGCTATGGGTACTAGATGGTCCTTGAGCTAAGGATTAGGCAACTTCACTAAAGTCTGGACAGGTTGTATATTCATCTTTTAACCTATCAAATTCAATGACTTCAATGCTAATGGTATTCAACAGTAAGGCTCGTCTGCTAAGGGCATCTGCTACCTTGTTTTCAGTTCCAGCTTGGTGTTTAAGTACAAAGGTATAGGCTTATATAAATTCTATCAACTTAGCATGCCTAGGGTTTAATTTCTTCTAGGAGTTCAAAAATTGGAGTGCTTCATGATCAGAATATAAAACAAACTCCTGGGGTAGTAAATAATGTCTCCAGTATTTAAGAGCTTGTACTACCACATAAAACTCTTTGTCATAGGTTGAGTACTTTAATTTAGCCTCATTAAATTTCTCACTGAAAAAGGCTACTGGGTGATTCTCTTGGCTCAGAACTCCTCCTATGCCAACACCCGAAGCATCACAAGCTACCTCAAAAACTTTGGTGAAATCGGGTAACCTCAATATGGGTGCTTGTGTCTTCTTAGTTTTAATCTCTAGGAAGGCTCTATCTACAACTTTGGTCCATTCAAGACTACCCTTCCTAATACAGTCAGTAATTGGTGCTACTATGGTACTAAATCTCCTAATAAATCTTCTGTAGAAAGTGGCTAGACCATGGAAACTTCTAACTTCATGGATACTAGTGGGTACTGGCCATTCTATAATAGATCTGACCTTTTCAAGGTCAGCTGCTACACCTTCAGGGGTCACCACAAAGCCTAGGAAGATAACTCTATGGGTCATGAAATCACACTTTTTTAAATTTGTATAGAGGCTCTCTTTCCTAAGGGTTAAGCAAACTTGTTTCAGATGTTCTATATGATCTTCCTTGGTTTTACTATAAATCAGGATGTCATCAAAATACACTACCACAAATTTACCTATGAACATCCTAAGGACTTGGGTCATAATTCTCATCAAAGTGCTAGGGGCATTGGATAACCCAAAAGGCATTACAGACCACTCATATAGACCATCTTTGGTTTTAAAAACTATTTTCCATTCATCCCCAGGTCTAATTCGAACCTGATGGTAGCCACTCTTAAGGTCTATCTTTGAAAAGATTGTGGGTCCTGCCATCATATCCAACATATCATCCAAGTGGGGGATGGGAAACCTATACTTTATAGTTATTTTATTTATGGCATGGCTATCAACACACATTCTCCACGTGCTATCTTTCTTAGGGATTAATAGGGCTGGTACAGCACAAGGACTTAGGCTCTCCCTAATAAACCCTTTTCTAAGAAGCTCACCTACCTGTCTTTGAAGCCCTAAGTGTTCAGTCAGGTTCATCCTATAATGAGGTAGGTTGGGCAAAGTATCTCTTGGGACTAAATCAATTGCATGTTGGACATCCCTAAGAGGTGGTAAGTGATCAGGAAAATCTTCAGGAAATATGTCACTAAATTCATTCAAAACTCCTTTGACCTCCTGAGGGTACGCTCTGTCAATGGGATCAGATACTTCCTTCACAGCTAACATCCAAACAGTAGTGCCCTCAGATATCTCCTTCTCTAGCTCTCTTGCAGTGATTAAGTTAATTCTAGACTTTTTCTCCTTAACCGAGATAGATCCTTTCTTAATTAACTCTTGAGGTGGGGTGGGGTTTATGGTGATCTTCTTCCCATAGAAAGTAAACATGCAAGCATTAGTTCGGCCATAAAGAGTGGCATCATGATCATAAAGCCATGGCCATCCTAGGATGATACTACTTACCCCCATGGGCACAACATCACACCACACTCTATTTTGATATGATTGAAGCTGGAGTTGAACATGGCATCTGGATTTAATGGGTATAGAGGTGGAATCTACCATGATACCTTATAGGGGCTTGGGTGAGGAACTGGGTGTAAGCCTAGGATTTTGACAGCCTTATGGGATATGGCATTCATACAGCTCCAGCTATCTATAATTATTTTACACACCTTGTCCCCAATCTTCACTAAAGTCTATAGGATATTGGTCCTACGCCAATATTCTTGGGTTTTATTCTGGGACAGGATGCATCTAACTACCCCTGTGAGGTTTGTTTGTTCAAAATCCTCCTCATCACCTTCGTATTCTTCAATTAAGTATGGTTCAGCTTCATAGACCTCTTCTTCTTCTTCTTCCTCATTGGGTTCAGGCTCATCTTCCATAAGTTCCCCTATGTGCAAAATCCTGGTGGGACACTGGCTAGCAAAGTGACCTACCTTATTGCACCTAAAACAAGCATTGGGATTTGGCTTGGGTTTTTCTGAAAAACTGGTGCCTTACCCTTATCATTCCTCAAAGATGCTGAGTTACTTGAGCTAGCCTGACTCGGGCTTGGGTTAGGACGATGTGGATTAGGGTTGGAATGAGTTTGGGTTAACTTGGGTTTGGCTGATTTTGGTTAAAGTTGGGACGAGTTTGGTTGTAGCTAGGTTGGTTTGGGTATAATTAGTTCTGGTTGGACCTAAAGCTAAGAGTGTTGGGCTTAAAAGGTTCAGGTCTCCTAACTATAGGCACTTTCTAGAACCTTTCAACATTTTCAGCTACACGATAGGCATGGGCCATGTTATCAACATCCCTAAGGTACAGCTTCTTTTGGATATCCTCTCTAAGACCATTCCTAAACCTAGAGAGGGTAACTGACTCATGTTCATCTATGCCGCATCTTAGGGCACACTCATCAAACTGGGCTATGTATTGACTTATAGTTTTGGTCCCTTATTTTAATTTCTGCCATTGATCTAAGAGACACTGTTGATAGTATGGGGGAACATAATTAGCCCTAAGCTTTAATTTCATGGTTTCCCGGGTGGTAATGGGTAGGTTGCCTATCTGATTATTGAGTCATTCTACATGATCCCAGTATAATCTAGCTTGATCAGTTAGTTCAGCTGGATAAATTGACACTTTTTCTCATCACTCAAGGCATAAAATTTGAAGTACCTATCCATACCTCCCTCCCAATCTATATAGACTTTTGGATTTAGGTTGCCATCGAAGTTTGGTCAGTCTATCTTGATGCTCCTAAGAAGCCTATCATCCTGATCTTGGTCCTCATGATTGGGTCTCCTATGGTTGGGATCATGATATTGATCCTGGTGTTGGTTTTCCCTATGGTTAGGCTCCCTAAATTGATCCTGGTTCTGGGGTCTCCTAGGGTTATGTTCTATAAAGGGCTCATGGGTTTGGACTCTTCTAGGGTTGTGAGGGGTAGAAGGGATGGAGTCCAAGTCTAGTTTAGTGTTAGACTCTTGGGTTTTCTCTATAGTCTCCAGTCGGTTCCCAACTTGGTTAAGCCTATTGGTTAATTGGTTGATCCTAGTGGTTGCTTGGTCAAATTGCTGGTCCACTTGGTTGAATCTTTGGTTCATTTGGTCAAGATTATCGAATTGGTCAAACCTACGGTCTAGTTGGGCAAGCTGGGCTTGGGTTTGGGTATTGGCTTGGTTCATTTGGATAAGCTGGGCTAGGATGGCCTCCAAATTGGGATCCATGGTTGGGTTTGGTTGGGGTTTGACTTTTGATATTGGGTTCCTAGCCTAGTGGTCATGCAACAAATCAAACAATCAAAATGAAATGATGCAACCAAGCATGCAAAAGAGAGGTTAGTAAAAATTTAGGGTTTGCTAGACCTAGAGTCAAAACTGAATGGGTCAGCTCAACTTACACCTAACCCAGTAGCTAATCCTTCCACTAGCCAGGTAGGGGGTGGGAGTATGGGAGGCCTCCCCTGCTTTTGCAGGGACCCAATTAAAAACCACAGCACCACTTAGGTCATTTGACTCTGGACCCCCAGCCTTAGACACCAGATTTCAGTAATAGCTAAAGGATTAAATACACTAGTTGGCCCACACAACTCAGACCCGACCTATTGATGTCTCCTAGCCCACTAGGGCAAATTAGATCTAATTGATTTTAACTAGGCTTGGGTTAGTATGATGATGGTTATTTTGGGCCCAGGATAGCTAATGAAATCCTGCCCTGATTTGAGATATTGAGTTATCCTTAAGATTAGGTTAAAGATGATGGCAATCGATAGTCCTGATGCAATCTAAAATAATCAGAAAAATAAAAATATTTTATGTATATTTTATGAAATGATAAATTAGGTTTAAGTTGATTAGGTTAGCAATCAAATTAAGCTTGGGATTGGGGTGTGTGGAAGTTGATTAGGTTTGAGTTAGTCAAGTGCAAAATCAGCAGAAATCATAGAATTAGGGTTTCAGTTGGTGCAAATTTGACACAGATCTTGATATAGAAAAAAATCAAAAAAAATCTGGAATAGCAGATGGACAGTGATGATAAAACCTACCAAATTTCATGCAGAAAGAGAATCATATGATGATGCAAATCCTAGGGTTTTTGGACTACTGTAGAAATTATCAAGATTTTATTTGGATTTCTAATATGCAAGATTCTAGAGAATTAGGGTTTCAGTAAAATTAATTAAAAATTTTTATAATTATTAGGACAGAACAGAGGACATGCAATGCAAATTTCACAAAAAAATAAAATGTTTAATATGCTGAAATCAGATAAAACTTAGACACCTAATGCAGTGAACAGAATGCAGAAATTAGGGTTTGTGAATGCAAAGCAGATAAAAACTATCCTAAACCCACTCTGATACCAAACTAATGCAGGATAACTCTAAGATTGCTAATCATGTAGGAAAAATAGTAAACTATTTTTTTTTTATTTTTATAATTTAGGTTTGGAGGCTTAATTCTCAAACTAAAGTAAGAACTAGCAAATGGGATAGCAATGCATAGAATTATCATGATCGCAAAGAACTCACACAAGAAAATAAGTAGCCAAGACCCAAGAGTTGAAAAACTCCTGGTTTAGGATAGCTTATCTTTATCAAATCAGATAATAAGAGAAGGGAAGGTTTCTTACCAGTTAGAGATTGAAACTTTGCAGTGGAAAGGATCACTCACACTCTGATTGGAGCTTGGATGAAGAAGCTTCAGTTCCTTGAATCAGATGGCTGATTTGGACCCGATCTGAAGGCAAGGAAAGCCTCCTCTGAGGAGGTGAAATATCTCGGGGATCCTAAAAATGTCAGGGGTCAATCAAAATAGAAAATAAAAAAAAGAAAAAGAACTAGGGTTTTAAAGGAATCAGGATTAGGATTAGGAGATGGCAGTCAGGGAGGAAGAAGCTCTTTATCTTGGATGGCAGCTAGGGCTTCTTTTGCTTGGGCATGGCTGATCTCCAAGGATGTAAAAGTGTCCTAGGGCAGCAGGGTTTCGATCAAGGAATACAAGGAGAGCACACAAGAACAAGAGAACCAATACTAGAACACCAAACACAAAGCAATTACTCAAAATTCAGCAAGGTTGAATTCATAAGAAAAAGATCATTACAAGAGGGAGAGGGGTGGTGTATTTATAGAGTTCCCATGCCCTCACTAACCAAGGTTACACTTGGATTACAAGTCCTTTTCCTAATTAGACTACAAGTCCTTTCCTAGCTAGGTTAGAATTACAAGGTTTAAAAGGATTAGGAATCCCAACTAGGTTAAAAAAGACTTGGTCTTCTCCCACTTCACTTCACGTTGGACTTGGTCAAACACCTTGGATGCCTACTCCTTTTGGCATGTGGACTTTAGGGCAGCAAGGGGGAGGTTGGCCATGGGCTTGGAATGCATGGGCTTGGGCCCACTGGAAGCCGGGGTGCCTAGTTCCTTAGGCTGGTATATTCCTGGTATCAAAAGGGAATCTTGGTTCTTCTTGCTTGGGCTTGCTTCCTGGGCTTGAATTTGCAAGCCTGGAGTGCTGTGATAGCCTAATAAACATGGGCTCATAGCATATGAAATATTCCGGAAGCATTTGGAGAGAATCTGGCATCAGAAATAGCATCTAGAGGGAATCAGGGCACCTGGGTGTCGACTGAGCTTCCAACTGCTTCTGGCTTCAAAATGAGTTCTGGTGGAACTCCAAAATAGCGTAGCCTCCTCTCTTGTACAAGAAGTGAACTCATACTAGACTTTTATTGGTGTACAGGACTCAATGTACTAGACTAGGTTGAGGATTGAGACAAATCAACTAACCTCAACTTATTACAGGACTCAATCCTAGTTGATTACAAAACTTTGACACATGGCTAAGTAAACCAAATAAGGTCCAGTAATCTGTGTCTGATCCTGGTGCCCCCACCACTTGATTTATGGGAAGGAAACCCTGAACTATGAAGAGGTTTTTGATGTGCTCAAATCCAATGAGCAAAGAGAAAAGATCTTCAAAGGTAATCCTAACTCAAAGGTTCTTGCTATGAATGAGAGACAAGGAAGACCAAAGGAAAGAGCTAGGGGAAAGCCATGGGCAGATCTCAGTCTCGGAACCACAAGAGTGTGAAATGCTACAAGTGTCATCAGCTTGGGCATATTAGAAAGAATTATCCTCTTTGGAAGATAGAAAAGGGGAGAGCCAACACTAGTGGTGCTAATGCTTTGGAAAGCAATGGAGGAGAAATACTGATTGTATCGGATGGATCAATGGATTGGTAGAATACCTGAATTTTGGATTCTACATGCTCATACCACTATATCTCACATCGAGATTGGTTTTACACCTATGACAGGTCAAATGGAGGTAGTGTAAGCCTTGGTGATGATCACTCTTGTATGGTAGCTGGAGCATGTACTATTAGGGTGAGGATGTATGATGGAGTGATAAGGACTCTATCAAATGTCAAACATGTACCAGAATTGAAAAAGAATTTGATTTCTTTGGACTACTTGGAAGAGTAGGGATATGTTTTTAGTTTCCAATCTGGTAGTGGATGTTTGAGGATTACTAAGGGAGCTTTGATGGTAATGAGAGGAAGAAGACTGAGCAACAATCTACACAGGATGAAAGGCTCAATGGTGAGTGATAGTGCTAAGGTGCTTGTAGCGGCACATGAGGAATAGTTGAAATATAAATTATGGCACTATTGAATGGGTCATATGAGTGACTGAGGGCTCATGGAGTTAAGCAGAAGTGGGAACATCCCAGCTTTAAAAAAGGATGGAAATGACCTATGTGAGCCGTGTATCTTTGGTAAACAGCATAGAGTGAAATTTGCTATTTGTACCAAGCCAAGTGAAGGAGTGCTGGATTTGGTGCACTCAGATTTATGGGGACCAGCACCTCTGTTATCCAGAGGTGGAGCAAGGTATTTTGTTACCTTTATTGATGACTTCTCTAAAAAACTGTGGGTGTATCTGATGAGAAAAAAATCAGATGTATTTGCCTGGTTTAAAGCTTGGAGTGCTAAGGTAGAAAATGAGACGGAAGACATGTAAAGTACCTTCGGACTGATAATGGTGGGGAGTACTCTAGTACAGAGTTTAGGAGTTACTGTGAGGAAAATGATATCAAATGCCATTACATAGTAAGGATGACCCCACAGTAGAATGGTGTCATAAAAAGGATGAACCAGACACTATTGGAGAGGGCAAGGAGTATGAGGTTGCAATCATCACTGCCGAGAACTTTTTGGGGTGATGCTATTACTCTAGCATGTTTTCTTATAAATAGGTCCCCTCACTTCAAGTTGGATGGAGGACTTCCAAAAAAGATTGGAGTGGGAAAAAGGTGGAGCTTGGCCACCTGAAAGTTTTTGGTTGCTTAGCTTATGTACATATGAAGGCAACTGAAAGAAGCAAGCTGGAACCTAAGTCGAAGAAGATGATCTTCATAGGGTATCCACAAGGAGTCAAAGGTTACCTACTGTGGGATCCACAGTCTCAAAAGGCAGTGATCAGTAGGGATGTCATCTTTGATGAGAGGAGCATCTTATAGAAATCAAGGACTGTAACTAAAAATGTAGTCAATAAGATGAATAGTAGTGAGAGCCCATCATAGGTGGAGGATAGGCCTTCAACATCAATTGAAAATGGAGTTTCAGTTGAGGTAAAGTTGGACAAGAAAGATTCTCCAAGAGTGAAGGAGAGGCAAAAAGAATCAGCTGTTCAAAGGAAGGTGCAGGAGGAGCCACAAACAGCAAACTTGTAGGATAGTGCAAGGGGAGTGGCATTACATAAGCCTCAACACACAATCCAGAAGCCGGTAAGATATGGCATGGATGAAGCAATTTCATATGCTCTTATATCTGTGAATGGAGGTCCAAAAAGTTTTGTAGAATCCATGAAAAGTCCTAATAAAGAGTCATGGATGCATGGCATGATGGAAGAGATGGAATCTCTCAGGAGGAATCATACATGGCAGCTGGTGGATCTACCTAGAGATGCTCATGCTATTGGCTCCAAATGGGTGTTCACTACGAAATCATTACCTATAGAGCAAGGTGGAGTGAGATACAAGGCAAGGTTAGTAGCAAAGGGATACTCATAGAGGGAAGGAGTTGACTACACAGAAGTGTTTTCTCCTATGGTATGCCATACTTCAATTTGGGTGTTATTGTCTTTGGTAACAAAACATAATTTAGAATTGGAGCAGATGGATGTGAAGACAGCCTTTCTACATAGAAGATTGGAAGAGAAAATCTATATGAAGCAACCTGATAGCTTCATTGAGATTGGACAGGAGAACAAGGTATGTCTACTTTAGAGGTCATTGTATGGGTTGAAACAATCACCTTGTCAGTGGTATCACAGATTTGATACATTTATCATGAGCCTTGGATTTCTCGGATGTGAACATGACCATTGTGTTTATGTGAAGGATGTGGATACTATGGATGCTCTGTATTTACTTCTATATGTGGATGATATATTGATAGCCAGCAGAAGTATGACAGTTGTGAAAGGGCTGAAGAGAGCATTATCTTAGGAATTTAAGATGAAAGACTTGGGATTAGCTCAGAAAATCCTTGGAATGGAGATTTACAAGGATATATACAAAGAAATACTCCATTTGTCACAAGGTGGGTACATTAAAAGGGTACTCAAGAGGTTTGGGATGGAAAAGGCCAAACCTGTAGAAACACCATTACCATGGCATATTTCTCTCTCAAAAAAATAGTGCCCCCAGTCAGAGGAGGAGAGAGAGTACATGAAAAGAGTTCCATATACCAATGCAGTGGGCAGTTTGATATATGCTATGGTTTGTTGAAGGCCGGATATAGCATATGCTATAAGCCAGGTGAGTAGGTACATGGCTAATCTTGGGAAGGAACACTGGAAGGTATTGAAGTGGATTTTGAGATATCTGCAAGGGACACAAAAACATGGACTAGTGTTTGGTGGGCAGCCAAAAGGATATGGATAGAACTCCATAGAATCATGTGAGGATTCAGGTCCTTTGGAAGGGTTTGTTGATGCAAGCTATGCAGATGATCTTGATACAAGGAGGTCTATAATAGGTTATCTCTTCTGTATGTATGGTGGACCAGTTTCTTGGAGATCAACCCTTCAACCTATTACTGCTTTGTCAACAACAGAAGCAGAGTATATAGAGATTACAAAAGCTGCAAAGGAAGCATTATGGCTGAGAAGGCTAGTGTCCGAAATGGGGGTAAAACAATGTATGGTGGTCCTGCATAATGATAGCCAGAGTGCCATACACTAAACACAGAACCCAGTCTATCATGCTAGGACCAAGCATATAAATGTGAGATACCACAGAGTAGGGAGCTGGTGGAGGAAGGAGAAGTGGCACTGGTAAAGGTTCATATAATGGAGAACCTGGCAGATGCACTTACGAAGGCTCTACCAAGGGATAGCTTCTACTCTTGTATGTGGTTAATGGGTTTGAGGAGTATGGCATATATAGCCTTGAAGCACCAAGGTGAAGATTATTGAGTCTCGGGCGGTGCATTCATGGCTAGTTGGGCCATTGTACATGTATTGATCTAGTCTATCATGTTTTTCCATGATGTATCTAGGGCTAGGGTCGAGTCCGATATGAGTCCTAGGTGTTTAGGCTCAGTTTTGGTCAGTCTGGGTCTTAGAGTCGGCTCTTCTGGGATAAGAGTCGGCTCTGTTGGTTAGCACATCTCAGAACAGGTGATTGTGGACTGGACGAGTCGGCTCGAATGGATTCAAGTCAGCTCGATTGCATAATCAGGAAACCTATTGACTGGATGAGTAGGCTCGGATGAGTTCGAGTCAGCTCCCTTGCACAGTCTATCAATCATGTGGTCTGGAAGAGCCAACTCTAAGGATTAGAGTCGATTCGGTTCCAGGGCCAAGTCGACTTTAGTGTCTAGAGTCGGCTTGGATGATGGGTAAACTATTTTTTGAATGGTGCTAGCTGGGGGAGTTTGGGATCTTGGCCACGTGTGATCAAGGTATATATATATTGTATCCTCGTAAGAGGATGGTATGTAGAAACAAAGAAGGTGTAATGAACTTCTTAAAGCTGAAAGAAGAAAATCCCTTTCTCCCTAGAAAATTCTTTTGTTTCTCTTCTTCCTTTTCTCTTCTCCCATTCTTGGTGTTCTTGATCTTCACAGACCTGAATCCTACCGTGATTTACAATCGAGATTGTTGGCAGATGGTCATCCACAATCTGGTGATATTCTTCCATGATTGCTTTGTTGATCAGGGCATTCATTCTTGATCAGGAACAAGGCTGCTCTTAAGGGTTTGGTTTATCAAATTTGGTTGGATTTGAAATCGAATTCTTCACATAATATGCCTCTTATGTAGCCATCTGATAAGACCCTTCAATGATAAGGAGTCTTTTGGATGGATAATCATATCATGATATCCTTTTATCATGCTCCAAGAGACATTTCTTTGTCTCTTCAGTTTCCAGCATTTAATCTCCTTCTGCTACTTGGAATTTATGGTTAAAATGATTCCAAGGGATGTGACTTCAAAAAGGAAGCATCGGAGAAAATTCAAGGGCCTTCAAATAGAAGGACTCTTGATCTCAAATTTGTGCCAACAAAGAAGAGACGCATCCCTTCAATGTGTGCCATTCCTTTTTCATGCCAAAAGCCATATGTTGACTGGTCCAACCTCTTCCAAAGTGGTGTGGAGATAAAGATGAGGCCTTTGGACTTTTATCTGCATTTGTGATTTATCTACAGGACTCTTGGTCCTTCTGCACGCATATAATTTGCATGAATGAAATATGGCGCCCATGAGTCCATGCTAACATGGACTCTATCACACAAGCAAGATAAGTCCAAAATAATTCAAATAAAAATTGAAATTGGCTGACCCACTTAGGACTCTAACCAATTTAAGTTCCACTTAAATTGGTTAGCCCAAATAACAAGCAACTGACCCAATCCAATTGGGTTAGGAATTGGGCTAGCCAACATATGCTAGTATGTTAATCAGCTAGCCAATTAGGATCCCGTGACCCTAATAAAAATTCAATTGACATCCTTGGATAATTTTCTAATGTGTGTGACCCTTTGTATTCCATATCTAGCAAGCAGTAGGTCTAGGTCCAAGTCGATTCGAACCAATTGAAATCGATTTGACCTAACTAGGTCAAATTGAGCTATCCTAAGTTACCAATTCGAACCAACTTGCAAATTGACTTATGAATCCAATCGAATTAATCCATGAAAACCCACAAGAAATGATTGACATCTAGCAATATATCATGCCTACTTGGAAGATGAGGAATTTGATTGAAAGTACCAAAATACCCTCCAATGGAAAGTTACTATGCAATTCAATCCTTCGATCTCCCTTTATCTCGATAAGTGATGGCCATGGATAAATGTCAAACCCTAGCACTTAATCATTTTGAATCTTAATTCGATAATGAAGACTCGATCGATGATAGATTAGAAACCCTATCTAATCTCATCCTGCTTTGATCAAAGACTTTCTGAGTCATCATTCAAAAAGATCACATGGGATAACAACTCCCCTTTACTAGGAGCGATCGATTCCTTGTTGACCTACTCATTATTTTCATACACAATCCACCATATCTAGAAACACCTTGTACATGACTTAATTGCCATGAATGAGATGCACCAAAACATGGGTTTATGTGCAAAAAATACTATGGTAGTCTCAGGTCTAAGGATCACATGCACAACTCCCACTAAGAGAACATTTCTTTAACAAGTAAGACTTCCATTTAATGTTCTCTTGTCAGATCAATTCAGCGGACTCATAACCTAATAAGCACCCACATCCTTGTATTAGTATCTCTACACAAGTGGCTATGAGACCAACCACCCTCTCTAACGAGCATACATAGGATGTGCTAGTTATTCCGGATTCATCGATCCCCGAATCGATGGTCCATCAACTAGAAACATTTTAGATTAGGGTTTATAGGAACTTAGGTCTCACTGTTATGATTTCCATCATAACCCTAATTCTATTGCCCTAACCTATGGGGTTCATCATAATCTAATATAGATGCAGCAATATGATGAATCAAAATTGCCTTTATTTAATTAAATAAAGTCATACAATAGTTTATATATTACAATAATGCCCTTATAAAGATTGGCTTTTATGGCACTTTTCTTTCAATCTCCTACTTGCACTAAAGCCAATCGCCCTTGTATCTTATACCCATACAATCTAAGTGGCGATCAAAATGCTGCTGAGGTAATGCTTTAGTGAATGGGTCTACTATGTTGTTCTTTGTTTCTACTCGTTCAATGACAACATCTTGTCTTTGAATGAGGTGGAAGCATCTTAGGATGTGCTTGGGCTTATTATGAGACCTTGGTTTCATAACTTGCACAACAACTCTAGTGTTACCACAATAAAGTGACATCATTTGTTCTATAGTAGGAACCACGTCCAATTCCATGATGAATTTATTCATTCACACAGCTTCACTTATGGCTTCACTTGTAGCTATGTATTTTGTCTTAGTGATTGAGTCAGCTACAGTCGGCTGCTTGGTACTCTTCCAACTCACTATGCCACCATATAGGATGAAGACATACCCTGATATGGATTTGGTATCATCCGAATCTGATTGAAAACTAGAATCTGTATACCATTCTAGTTTCAACTCTGATCTACCGTATATAAGAAAAACATTATTAGTCCTTCTCAAGTACTTAAGAATATTTTTCATAGCTTTTCAATGATCCTCACCTGGATCACTCTGGATCCTGCTTATTATGCCCATGGCATAAGCAACATTAGGCCTAGTACATAACATGGCATACATAATTGATCCTATAGCCGAAGCATAAGGGATCAAACTCATCATTTCTCTCTCCTCTGGTGTCTTAGGAGACATCTTCTTGGAGAAATGTATGCCTTGACTCATAGGTATGTAACCCCTCTTACTTCTATCCATGTTGAATCTCTTCAACACTAAGTCAATGTACCTAGATTGTGATAAGCCTAGCATTCTCTTAGATCTATCTCTATAGATCTTTACACCTAGTATATAGCATGCCTCTCCCAAATCCTTCATGGAAAACTATTTTGATAGCCAAGATTTGATCGATTGCAATATTAGAATATCATTTCCAATGATGAGTATGTCATCAACATACAAGACCAAGAAAGTAAGTGCACTCTCACTTGTCTTCTTGTATACACATGGTTCATCCACATTCTTGATAAAACAAAACTCCTTGATTGTTTTATCAAAGTGGATGCTCCAACTCCTCGATGCTTGCTTTAATCCATAAATAGATTTTCTAAGCTTGCATACTTGGCTTGGTCTCCCACTTGAGATAAAACCCTCTGGCTATGTTATATAGACTTCTTCCTTAAGATTTTCATTGAGGAATACAGTCTTAACATCGATCTGCTATATCTTATAATTATGGTATGCTGCTATAGCAAGCAATATTCGAATGGACTTGAGCATGGCTACTGGTGAAAAAGTTTCATCATAGTCAATGCCATGTTTTTGTTTGAAACCTTTTGCCACCAGCCTAGCCTTGTAGGTCTCTACTTGACATCTGCTCCAATCTTCTTCTTGAAGGCCCATTTACACCCTATTGGGTTAATTCCTTTAGATGGATCTACTAAAGTCCAAACTTGATTGGAATACCTGGATTCCATTTCAGATTTCGTGGCATTTAGCCATTTTTCAGAGTCTTAACTCTCGACAGCTTCCATATAGGTCACAGGATCATTATCCTGTATGATATTGGCTTCATTGTCATTCCCAATGACAAAGCCATATCTAAGAGGTGCACCCCTCACCCTCTTTGACCTTCGGAGAGGAAGGGTGTGTTGTGGTTGTTCTTGGACTTTTGGAACATTTGGTTGGGGAATTGATATAGGTTGAACTTCTTCAAGTTCAAATATCCTCCCACTACCCCCTTAGATAAATTTCTTCTCCAAGAATGTGGCATGCCTACTAACAATGACCTTTTGCTTAGTAGGATGGTAGAAAAGGTAACCTATACCTTTTTTAGGATATCCTATAAACCTACATTTATTAGCCCTAGCACTTAACTTATGTCCAATAACATTTCTGACATAAGCTGGGCAACCCCAAATCTTAAAATACTTAAGACTTGGCCTTTTTCCTTTCCATAATTCATATGGAGTGCTCTTAACTGCCTTTATTGGTGAAAGAAATACAGGTTGCAAGTGCCTACACTAAGCATGCAACAGCACAGGGAGTAGGTATATATTTTAAAATAATAGCGGAAACAACCTACTCCGCACAGGATCTAACATATTCAAGATGCATGTACAGGCAAAACAAAGCATGAAACAGGGCATGTAATATTTATAAACAATTTGGTAAACCTAGATCTACACATGCATGAAAAATAAAAATAGAATTTTTACCTTATTCCTGCTTGGAATAAAGTAGGGATAACACTGGAATAGCTGGAATACCTGGAATAAAGTTATTCCAGTCTTCTTCTTCTTCCAGCAACCTTTTGGAAAGCTCTTCACGTCTTCTCCAACAGCAGCTAACCCAAACCACAAATGAGCTATACTAAGGTCTCTCATTCTGCAACAACAGCAAGGTGATATTTTGATTGAACTTGCTTCAATGGAGTTTGATCATCCAATGCTCGAAACTCTTCCTCTCGTTCAAGTGCTGCAACAAAAAATCTACAACCAAAACAAGGAAACAAAACCAGTAGCTATGGAGGATCTGAAAACTCTCAGGTGCTCAAGTGAACACCCTCTAGAGGGAGGACACGGCTGGGGCTCCTCTGAACCAGTTCTCGCACGATGCTAGTCGCCGGAAACTCCTTCAAACGGTGGGAGCGGATGAATGAAAATAGAACACTATGTTCTGTATCTTGTTTTCACAAAACAAAAGTTAGTTCCTTCCACCGATTGAGCACCTCTAATAATAGGGAATCAATCTACGTTTCACTCCCAATCTCTCAACATATACCTAAGCCCAAAATGACGGATTCAAAGGATGATGGAAAGCTCTTGTTGGAAGAAGAATAACCATCAGCTCATCACCGCCCAGAAATTTTTATAACCAGTAAGAAACATTGAAAACGGTGATTTTGGGAAGCTAAGAAGACGAGCTGGGAATTCGATGGGCTGCACAGGTGGAAAATGAATCAAATTTGTTATAAATGAAGTAGTTAAGAGCCATCAATTGGTGGTTTATATCAGCCAAAAATGGGTGGAAGGAGGAGAGGAAGAGACACCTTGAATCCCTGTTCACCCAAGCCAATATTCACCATGTAGATGGGTTCAAACCAGTTCATAACTAGTTTAAAAATCCCAAATCGGTTCTAAACCGGTTCACAATTTAATTAGATCAAAATCCAATTAATAAAAGGCTTGGCCAAGTCCTGATCATCCAGAAACAATTCTCAGTAGACCCAAACAAATTCTGATCGACCCAAAATCGGGTCAATCCAAAGAGTGCTCAATCAAACCATTACCGAAATGATTCCTAATCATAAATCGATACCTGGATCAGGGAGAGTACCTCTATGGCGTGTGACCTCATAGGTTCGAATCTAGGTAGTAGCCCTGGAACAATTCTAGTACCAGCACAAGATACCATCTAGCAATGGGTCCTGGTATCCGGATAGGTCGAAGATGCGAGAGCAATCAATCAAACCTCTGGCATATGGTTACCGTATAATTCATCCCTTTGACCTCCAATACTCAGGATGACCTAGGGTTAGACTGCCAACCCTAGCTGAGTCAATCCATAATATGTCTCACCTTGCAAGTCCAGTGACTCCTCACTAGGACTACCCCGGCTGAGAATTTGCTAAATTAAGACACTGCAAGATATTCAATCCAAACTATTTGGATAGGTCAATTCCATCTTGGTCCACCACTGCTCCACAAGTACTTTCCTATATCCAGAAACCTTCCATCACCAGATTAGAAATCCGAGTAGTCCGGCACCAAAGCATAGGGAGTTGCTTACAAGCTACCATAATGATCTCAAGTCGGAGGGACACATATACCCATATCCAATCATGAGTATCCCTTTGGCAGAAAAGGACTACACGAAGTCATATTCAATGAGATATCATATATCCCACTTGTAGATCATATTAGTGTCACCACACTCCTTTGGTCAAGAGGACAACCAAACGATGTGAACCACAACAATCTACACTTGATACATTGCCGTCCAATACAATGTATCCTTTGGTCGTAAACATGGTTTAAGGACCACTCGATATATCCTCTCTATATCGAAGTCAATGTAGTCCTAAGGACTTCATCACATGAAAAAGAGTTCATTACAGGGAAAAGTAAGAATGTGATGAGCTACCAAAATAATATTTATTAATTCATATAAAGAGTATGATACTCAGCTCAACCGCTTACAGCCTAGGCGATTGGCTTTGGGACACAATTCTCAACAATTGGTACCTTGTTCAATATGTAAGTAGCAGTCTCTAAGGCATAACCCCAGAAAGAAACTGGAAGATCTATGAAGCACATCATGGACTTTACCATATCTAAGAAGGTATGATTCCTCCTTTCTGCTATACCATTTAGCTATAGTGTATATGGAGGGATCCATTCAGAGAGAATTCTTTTGTTTTTAAGATGATCGAGAAATTCACTAGACAAGTATTCACCACCTTGATCAGACCGAAGGACTTTGATACTATGCCTAGTTTATTTTTTGACTTCACTTTGATACTCTTTAAATTTTTCAAAGACTTCAGACTTGTGTTTCATAAGATACACATATCCAAATCTTAATAAATCATCGATAAAACTAATGAAATAAGAGTATCCTCCTCTGGCCTGGGTTGTCATAGGACTACACACATCTATGTATACTAGTCCTAATAATTCAGTTGCCCTTTCTCCATGTCCAGTGAATGGAGACTTGGTCATTTTACCCATGAGACAGGATTCACAAGTTCCTAATGATTCATGATCAAAAGGTTCAAAGAGATTTTCTTTGTACAACTTGTTTATCCTAGACTCACTGATATGACCCAAACGATAATGCCAGAGATAAGTGACATTTATATCTTCTCTCTTTCTTTTCTTGTCATCAACAAGAAATACTTTATCATTGAGTACAAAAATTAGAAGACCATTGATGAAATAACCATGTCCAAATGCTTTATTAAAATAAAGAATAGAGCAACTACTGCCCTTTACATTTATTTCAACACCTTGTTGTAATAACAAGGGTATAGAAATAATGTTTCTAATAACATTTGGAACATAATAACAATCTTCTAACTTTAATATACTACCCGAAGGTAGTAATAAAAGATAGGTGCCCTCGGCTTCAGCATAAATGGCTCACCACTTGCACCATATAGCTTGAAGTCATCTTTCTTCAAACTTCTAAATTGATGGAGTCCTTGTAATGACTTGCAGATATGAGACCCACATGCAGTATCCAATACCAATTAATCTGAAGTTGAAGTACTCAATGATAAATTTGTTTGTATAATGTACATACCTTTAGATGCTCCACCAGCATCTTGCTTCAAACTTGCAAGATATCTCTTGCAGTTTTTCTTCCAATGCCCTTGCTTCCTGCAACAGGCTCCATCGCTAATGGCATTCTTTGCTTTCTTCTTCTTCTTCTGGATGCTCTTGTTAGAGTTGAATTTTCTTTTCAGACCCTTTTTCATTGTCTATTTCTTGTTTCCATTAATAAGAAGAAGATGAGCCCTATCTCCCTTAAAGTGGCTCTCGGCTATCTTAAGTATGTTAAGTAGCTTAGGTAAAAAAAAATTTAGTTTGTTCATATGATAGTTTAGAATAAACTAAGAGAAGGAATCCAGGAGTGACTGCAAGATCAAGTCCTGGCTGAGCTCACCATCCATCACAAATCCTAATTGACTCAATCGAGTGATTAAGTCTATCATTTTCAAAACATGGGTTTTAATTGATGAGCCCTCACTCATGCATGCACAGAATAATTGCTTCGATATTTCATATCGAGAAGCCCTACTTTACTCTCCATAAAGCTCTTTTAGATTGAGCAATATGGACTGAGGTTCTAGCTGCTCATGTTGCCTCTAAAGTTCATTGTTCATTGAGGCTAACATGACTCACTTGACAATCATACTATCATTTTGCCATATTTTATATGTGGCTCTATCCTCCTTGGAAGCATCATCTCTGATCGACTCTAGATCCAGAGAATCAAGAATATAAAAAGCTTCTCTTGAGTTAATACTATCCTTAGGTTCCTCAACTAATCAACATAATTGGGACTGGTCAATTTATTGGTATCTAAAATGCCTCGCAGTGATAAACTTGAAGCCATAATACTTAAATCTACATAAAAGTAAAGAACAACTATAAGCAGACCACTCAAGATGACATCCATAATTAGATAAGAACTTTTTTATCTAATTATGTCTCCCATTATTTTATTTCGAATACCATAATCCTTAACTATGGTAAATGGGAAAACCCTACCAGGGCTTCCTTAGTGGGGTTGAGATCCTAATTTCTCATGAATGCATTATGTTACACAACAAACACTCATGAGTTCAAGGGTAGGAAAAATTTCTTTCCAATTGCATCCCTTACAATTCTCAACATAACACTTACCTCTAAGACACTTATAGCCTTGTATATGCACAACAAACCATAATGTCTTAGTTTAGTCAGACCCTTCATTTCTATACAGCCATGATCAAATAATGTTGCCCTTGTGTTATACAACAAAGCAACATTGTCAATCATGCTATAAAGTACTAGGTGCACCAAGATAAATTTTATATTAAATCCTAGAGCAAGCCTTGTGTTACACAACAAACCTACCATAGTTTTGACAAAAATTTGGTTTAGCATGAAGGAAGGCAATTTGTAGTGTGCTTAATCAATTAGCATTTCCAATTTAAGGTCTAGATATGACCAAATTAGCCAGGTAAGTAGAAGGGGTGAGGGGGTCCCCCCGTTGCTTTCCTTAGATACCAATTAAATTAGCCAAGTCAGACAACGGAACCAATTAAAAACCTAATTCCCTTTACATTCCCAAAACAACTTGCCAAGACACCAATTGGCTGATCATACCTTAATCATATTTACATCATGATTAACTTACACTATGACTAAATATGATTTTAATGAGGGCTTTGATGGTCTCATACACATCCTAATTAATCATGTTAACATGACATTCATTCCAACACACAAGCATATTAAGCCTAATATGCATAACCATAGCATGATTAAAACAATACTCCGTTCACCTCACTTGTTCATGGGATATGGCCATAGCGACACCCCTACATGCCATAAGAGACCCCATTGACTGGGAAGAAAGGGCCTTTAAACCCTACTTGGCTTCTATGACTGGACAACCATGGTAACTAACCTAATCCGAAGCAGTTACTAGGATATAACATATCGCATATATATATTTAAACTAATCATGCATCTATACATAACATAGTAAACAATCAACACCAAAGAGATTTCTAATTGTATGCATCAAGGTGGCTTTGATACCATTATTAGGTTGCCTAGGCTGGGTGCAGTGGAATATTAGGTTTCAAAAATTTCATTTTTGAAACCCTAACCGACTGAAACCCTAAACCCTAGGACCACTTGTGCATAACAATCAGTAAATCAAAACTTTAGGGTAATAGAAAAATACCTAGAATGCTATATTCCTTTATTTTCACTAGGAACACAAGTGCATGACCTCCAGAGGTGATCCACATAAGAATCGGACCAAGAATACACTCCTACGCAGTTGCTTGTTTGATTAGGATTCTTCCGGTAGCCTTTCAAACTTTCCTCCTTTGCTGGACTCGCTACCCTCCTGTAGGGAACTCTGAGATCTCTCTATATCTACTCTTGGATCCTGGATACCCTTTCTATTATTCTCCCTAGGCTCTTATCTTAATTAGACCAGCCTTGTCTTGAAGGAACAAGTTTTGTCTTAAAGAGACAAAGTTGTCTTAAGGGGAGGGAAAGGGAAATAAAAAGTTAGGAATTCTAACGGGTTTGAGTCAGTCTGGCATCAAATCACTAATGCCTTTTATAGAGTAGGTTGGGGCACTTGATATGACTCTTCTGTAGCCATCTGATAATGTTGACCCCATAAGTGATTTTGATGATAACCAAACATTGGAGCATGTATATTTATTTCTGACAACTCTTCAAGTATTTTACAAATTTTTGTAGGATGGATTAAATGTTCAAACTTCAACTCCTACACCTCTGTTTTCTTGTTTGAGTTGTGCTGTAATGAGTTTTTGTAAAGAAGAACCCAATGAAAAAGCTAAGAAAAAATCACATAAAAAGGGTTACTTCTGTGTATATGTGCCTTGAAATTAGTTTTGAGTTGGTATGCTTGAAAATGTAAAGAGTTGGTAAGAGTTTTTTCTTTAAGTTCAAGTATAAAAATCCTGAAGAAGATACTCAAGCCGACCCAACTTGTTGAAGAGCCGACTCCGCTTACTGGCACGTAGAAAGGATTTTGGAATGCAACAATCCAAGCCGACTCGAAGGTAACCAAGCCGACTCTAATGAATCTGAGTCGACTAGAATCAGTCCAAGCCGACTCTTCCAGAGTCGAATTTCTGAAGATTTCTGAGAACAGCCAAGCGAGCCGACCCGAACCAGAAAGAGCCGACTTTGCCAGACCTAATTCTGAAATCCTGAGAAAGCAAGCCGACTTGAACTGCATCGAGCTGACTCTTCCAGAGTGAGGATTTTCGAACCTGAGAAAAAGAGCCGACCGAAGCTGAAAAGAGCCGACTCCTCAAGTTCAAGTTTTTCAAAGAAAGAAGTTCGAGCCGACCCAAGCTATCAAGAGCCTACTTGTCCAGAGTGATGTTTTTCGCCCTAAGACAAAGAGCTGACTGTATTAAAGATTTGGCGACTCGACCTATCGACTCGAAGGATCCGAGCCGACTCGAACGTCATTTCCAGGTATCTAACAACTAGTTCTAGAATTTATTTTTGAATGCCAAAAAGTGCTCCAACGATAACAAGTCACATCCCAACGGTCAAAAACATCTCTAACTACCTTAGAGTGATGGAAGACTTTATATTTGAAGGATTTTAATTTCCTTAAAAAAAGAAGAGATAAGAGTGTTCTTAAAAAGAAAAGAGAACTTCATTGAATATTCTACAAACCAACAGCAAAAGAGCACAAGAGCATTCAAGCTAGACTTCAAGACTTCACCAACTCTGATTTGTAGTTTGAAGCAATTTAGGGAAGAAGCCATTGAAGCAATTAAAGCTTATTCAAGTGCATTCAAGTGGACTTCCATCAAGCTGCACCTGCAACTATCCAACAAATTGAGTTTGTCATTTTTGTTGCATTTCTTTCAATTCATTTTTAAATTATTGGGTTATTGGTGAGCCCGGTTGAAAAACCAAATAGGTTCTTGGTAAGCCTTATTAAAAACCAAGTGTTGGATTCTTGGTGATCCTGGTAAAACCAAGTTAGGTTTCTTTGGTGAGCCTGTTAAAACCAAAGGGTGTTGGGTTTTCTTTGGTGATCCCGTAAAACTAAAGTGTAGAGGTTTTAGATTATGATTCTGTAAAATAATCATACTGTATTCGGGTGTGAATATAGTGGAAATCCTAAGTGGTATCTTGGGTAGTGGACGTAAGAGATGAGTTGCTCCAAACCATTATAAATTTGGTATGTTTGTGTTGCACCTCTTTACTCTTTTTTAGCTTCTGTAATTTATAACTCTGTCACAGCACCTAACATCTTCTAAGGGATTTGTAATTGCACATTACTTGCTTTAAATTTTTAAATTCTCAATTCATCCCCCTCTTGGGTAGCCACCTGGGCAACAACTGGTATCAGAGCAGTGTCTCTGAATACATTAGAGTAAAGATTGATGGCTCATCCAATGAGTACAACCTTGGCGGAAGGCTAATCAACTAATAGACCTCCACTATTCACAGGCACAAATTATGCATATTGGAAGCACGAATGAAAATCTATATCCAAGCTATTGATTTTTAATTGTGGAAGGTCATTCTTAAAGGGCCAAGTATCCCCATGACCAAAGTTGATGGCGTGGATGTCCCTAAGCCTAAAGAGGACTGGGATGAACATGACATGAAATTAGGGGAATTGAATGCCAAAGCAATGAACTTGCTCTACCGTGCTTTGGATTCAAACGAGTTTAATCGAATTTTCATTTGCTCTTCAGCGAAAGAAATTTGGGATAAACTTGAGGTGACCCACGAAGGAACTTCACAAGTGAAAACTTCAAAGATAAATCTTTTAGTGTATAATTATGAATTATTTAAGATAGATCCTAATGAAAGTATTTCTATCATGTACACTAGATTTACAAATATTATTAATGGTTTGAAAAGTCTTGGCAGGGTATACTCAAATGCTGATTTTGTACAGAAAATCTTGAGATCACTTCCTATAAATGGGATCCTAAAGTCACTGCCATCCAGGAAGCTAAAGATTTGAACATTCTATCAATGGATGAATTAATAGGATCTCTCATCACACATGAACTAGCAATGCAGTATAGAACGGATGATGATCAGAAAAAGAAGAAAACAATTGCATTCAAGGCTGCATTAGAATCAAAGGATGATGAAAAGACAAAAGATGACTCCTCCTCCAAAGACAATCTTGAAGATGAAGACATTGCAATGGTCGTAAGGAGATTCAGAAGGTTTATGGGAAAGAAGAAAGGTAGATATAACAAAAAATTCTATAAGTGAGGAGAGCATTTAAAAGAAAAGGACAAGGACAAAGAAAAAGATAAGGAACAAGTCCCCACCTGCTATGAATGTAAGAAATCGGGGCACATTCGTCCAGACTGTCCACATCTAAAGAAATTTTTCAAAAAGAAAAAGAAAAAAGCAATGGTTGCCACGTGGAGGGACAGTGAAGACTCCACTTCGACTGAAGAAGAAGAGACCTTGAAAATAGCTAACCTATGTCTAATGGGTCTCGAGGATGAGGTAAATTCTCCCAACACATAAATTGAATTTATATTTGATGAGTTAAATTCTACATTTCATGATCTTTTATCTAAATTTAAAAAGGCAGGAGTAAAGATTAGATCATTAAAGCATATCAATGATTCTTTACTCAAAAGAAAGAGAAGAAATTTCAGAAAGAGTTCTTTACTGCAAAAAGAACTTCATATCTTTTCTGAAAAATGTAATGTTTTGAAAATCGAGAACAATGAGTTTTATAACAAAAATAATGCTTTATTGAAAGAAAATAATGAGATAAAAAAGGAGGTTGAAAAATTCAAGCCCCTTGTTGAAAAATTAACTTTATCTTCTAACAATCTTGAGTTAATTCTTAAAGATCAAAGAATTTCTGGTAATAAAGATGGAATAGGTTTTAATGCTTCAAATTCAAATTATATTTCAACTACTACATTTGTAAAACAAAAGGATTTTGTTTCCAAGTTTACTCCTTATAAAACTTTTATCACAAAAGGTTATACTTCCATTTCAAAACCTGCCGTATATGTTCCTAAGAATTCAAATGCAGAACCTGCTATCTTTACATTTCATGCATCTAGAATTTCAAAGTATAGATCACTTCAAAATCCTAGAATCAGATATTTTGTTTGCAAGGAATTAGGACATAAAGCTTTCAATTGCAATACTATTATTAGAAATATCCACAACACATCAAGAAAAATTTGTATTTCCAAAGGAACCACCTCTACTAACCTGAAAGGACCCAAGTTAGCTTGGGTACCTAAAAGAACTCCTTGACTTTCTTGCAGAAATGTCTTGCAGCCCAAAAATGAAGAAAATATGGTATCTTGATAGTGGCTGTTCAAGGTATATGATGGGTGACAAGGATCAGTTCATCACCCTAAAAATGAAGGAAAGAGGTATGGTTACTTTTGGAGACAATGGCAAGGTAAAAATAATCAAAATTGGTAAGATCAAAATATCCCCCTATACTTTCATTGAAGATGTGCTGCTAGTAGATAAATTGAAGCATAATTTATTAAGTATTAGTCAATTATGTGATAAAGACTTCAAAGTTATCTTTGAATTATCTATGTGTATAGTAACTAACTCTCTTGATTCTAGCAACAAATTCATTGGCCATAGACTTGGAAATATTTATGTGGTAGATCTAAATGATCTTGCCATGACAAGTAGTTCCAGTTTAGTTTCAATGAATACTAAGACCAAGGAGTCTTGCTTATTATGGCATAAAAGATTAGATCATGCTAGCATGCATACTATTGCCAAGTTAATTTCCGAAAATCTTGTTATAGGCATGCCTAAGTTTAAAGTTGATTTTGATCATGTGTGTAATGCATGCCAAATGGGTAAACAAACTAGGGGCAGGTTTAAATCAAAAAATATGATTTCAATGTCTAAAACTTTAGAACTACTTCACATGAACTTATTTGGACCAACTAGGACCACAAGTCTAGGAGGTATGAAATATGCCCTTGTGATTGAAGATGATTTTTCTCGATTTACATGGGTCTTGTTTATTGCGCACAAAGATGAAACTTTCAAAATATTTAGAAAATTTTACAAAAAGGTTTCAAATCAGAAAATTCTTTTAATAATTTCAATTAGAAGTTATCACGGTACTAAATTTGAAAATCAATTTTTCGATGATTACTGCATTGAAAATGGCATTGATCACAACTTCACCGCTCCTAGAACATCACAATAAAATGGTGTTGTAGAGAGAAAAAATAGGACTTTGAAAGAAATGGCCCGAACAATGTTGTGTGAAAGTAATCTTCCAAGGTACTTTTGGACAGAAGCAGTGAACACTGCTTGTTGTATTTTAAACTGCATTTTGATCCATCCTATTTTGAAGAAAATCCTGTATGAGCTTTGGAATGAAAAGAAACCCAATATCAATTATTTTCATGTATTTGGATGCAATTGCTTTGTGCTTAACAATGGTAAGGATAATCTAGAAAAATTTGATGCTAAATCTGATGAAGCTTTTTTCCTTGGTTATTCACTTCATAGCAAAGCATATAGGATTTTTAATAAAAGGACTTACTGTTGAAGAGTCAATGCATATTATATTTGATGAAACTAACCCATCACCATCTAGAAAAGATGAATGTATTAACAATGATGTAGGTACCATTCAAAAGGAGATGGAAGACATGAGTATTTAAGAAAGATCAATTAAAGAAGGAGAACTGGTAAGGATCATCCAGATCTACCAACTAATAGAGGTACGCTACTTCCCATCCTAAAGAATTAATTTTTGGTGATCCTTCTCAAGGTATTAGGACTAGGTCTGCACATAGGACTGCACATGATTACCTAACCTTTGTATCTCAAATAGAGCCTCACACTTTAGAAGAAGTAGAAAATGACCCAAACTGGATGTTAGCTATGCATGAAGAACTGAACTAGTTTGAAAGAAATAAGGTTTGGATACTAGTTGATAGACCTAAAGACCACCCAGTTATAGGAGCCAAATGGGTCTATAGGAACAAACTAGATAAATAAGGAAATGTAATTAGAAATAAAGCTAGATTAGTGGCTAAGGAATATAGTCAAGAAGAAGGTATTGATTTTGATGAAACCTATGCACCCGTAGCAAGACTTGAAGCCATTAGATTACTTCTATCATTTGCTTACTACATGAACTTTAAACTTTTTCAAATGGATGTCAAAAGTGCTTTTTTAAATGAATTTATTTTTGAACAAGTTTTTGTGGAATAACCACTAGGCTTTGAAAATCATGCTTTTCCAAACCACGTATTTAAACTCAATAAAGCTTTGTATGGTTTGAAACAAGCCCCTAGAGCTTGATATGATAGACTTAGCACTTTCTTGATTGAAAATAATTTTTCAAGAGAAAATATTGATAAAACTCTTTTCATTAAAAAGAAAAATAATGATATATTAGTTGTACAAATTTATGTTGAAGATATTATCTTTGGTGTAGCTAATGAAAGTTTTTGTGAAGAATTTGCTAAGCTAATGCAGGGAGAGTTTGAAATGAGCTTAATGGGTGAACTTAATTACTTCCTTGGACTTCAAGTAAAGCAAACAAAAGAAGGAATCTTCATCAACCAAGCCAAATACACAAAAAAAATAATCAAGAAGTTTGGCAAGGAGACAAGCAAACAAATGAGCACACCCATGAGCCCATCTTGCATATTGGACAAATATGAAAGTGGATCCAATATTGATCAAAAGTTATAAAGAGGTATGATTAGATCTTTATTATATTTCACTACAAGTAGACCAGATATCTTGTATAGTGTATGTGTATGTGCTAGATTTCAATGCAATTCTAAAGAAACACATATGCTTGCTGTTAAAAGAATTCTCAAATACTTGAAAGGCACAAGTAATCTAGGTCTATGGTTTTTAAAAGAATCATCTTTAAATTTAATTGGATTCTCTGATGCTGACTATGCTGGTTGCAAAATTGATAGAAAGAGCATTGGTGGTACATGTCAATTTCTAGGGTTGAATTTAATCTCATGGCACTGCAAGAAAAAAAACTCGGTAGTACTATCTACTGCTGAGGCAGAGTATGTTGCTGCAGGGAGTTGTTATGCACAAGTGTTGTGGATTAAACAACAACTAGAAGATTTTGGTATTACACAATGCAAAATTCCTATCATATGTAATAACATAAGTGCTATAAATCTAACAAAAAATCTTATTCAGCATTCTAAGACTAAGCACATAGAGATTAGACACCATTTTATTAGAGACCATGTTTCGAATGGTGACATAGAACTAAAATTTATCCCAGCTGAAAAACAATTAGATGACATCTTTAATAAGCCACTGAATCAGGATAGATTTGAATTGCTTAGAGGAGAATTAGGGCTTTGTGATCCTATCTAGATTTAGTTAACCTAATTTCCATCAAAAGTTAAGGAAAAATTATCGAGAAAACCTCCTATAATTATTCATGATTTCTTGAACAACTTTTCTTGAATTTTCAATTATATCAATTTCAATTTCTCAATAATTTGATTCTATGTGGAAAGTTTTTGTTCGAGTCAACTCGAGCAATCTTGCTTTGGTCGAGCCGGCTTGAAAGTCTGAGTTTTCTACATATCTCTCTGGTCGAGCTGACTAAGTCTTTGTCTAGCCGACTCAGTATTCTAATTGCTCTGAGTTCGCTCTGGGCGAGCCAACTCGGATATTTCTAGGGTTAGGCGAGGTGACTCGAAAGTCAGGAAATTGCTATTTAGGTAGATTTGAACAGTCTTTTCTAACTACTTCACTCTTCTCACTTTACTTCAAATTCACTCCATTTCTCTCGGAAACTTTACCAAAATCATTTCCTAGAGCCTAAAATTCCTTAATCCCTTAGTGATGGTTTCTCAAAGATCTACGAAGAAGGTTTTTCAGATTGGTGAATCAAGTGCTCGCAGTGTAGATGCAAAAGAAAAAGGGAAAAAGAGAAAAAGATCTGCTCTAGTGCATCAAGATGAAGAAATTCCTTCTCCTCCTGAACAGTGTGTCTCAATGGTCAACTGACCTGTCACTTGCGGAAGAATAATCGACTTTGCATTCCTAGAAGAAATGGGAATGAAAATTGGAAATTGGATAGAGAGTCAAGGGTGGAAGCACTTCTGCTCTTTGAAAATCTTGATGTACCCTTCACTGGTACAGATTTTTTATGAAAACATTATTATCAAGGAATTTCACTTGGAATCTACTATCAAAAGAAAAGTAATAATAGTGGATGAAGAGAAATTGGGCAATTTGCTGCAAATGCCTATGAACGGTGCCATTGAGCTTCTTCTACTGGACAAAAAACATATTTTAAGACTGATTTTGGAAAAAGAAGATGTGAGCACAATCCAGCATGTACAAGCCAATTTACTATCAAAGGAAATGAGGCTTCTGCACAGCATGATCAGCAGGATGTTTATTCCCAAAACTGGCCACTTTGATTGGATCAGTGAGAAAGACATGATCTTTATGGGACACTTGATTGAAAAAAGGCCTCTCAACCTTCCTTATATAATGATGATCCAGATGACTGAAGCAGTAAGAAAAGTCAAAGCCTGTCTACCCTATGGTATGGTTTTCACTCTGTTATTTGAAGAAGCAGGAGTTGACTTGAACAATGAAATAGGCAAGCCATTACATCACTTTGATATTTACTCCTTCAATTCACTTAAAAGAATAGGCTATAAACAACAAGAAGGAATATGGATTAAATGAATTCCTAGTCATGTTGCTGCTACCTTTTCAGATGATGAAGCTGCTGCTGAAGAAAGAACTGAAGGCACTAGGATTACTCCATCTGATCTCAAGAAGTTAATATTTCAAAAGATGGAAACAATTTCAAATTTATTAACAAATCATATGAATTCTACAATTGAGAAAATAAGAAAATCAGTTGACATCAGCTTACAGGATTTGAGATCTGAACAAAAGCTTCACCAGCAGAAAATTGAGAAAGAAATGAAGGACTTCAAGGAAGAGATAAGAAGCATCCTACTGCAAAAAGAAACTATTCCTACTAAAGATGCTCCTGAACAGATCATCAAGGAGTTACTTGACTTCCCTGCTCCTATGCATTCATCTGATCCACCCAAACCTATTAAGACCAAGTAAGAAACCAAAACCAAAAAGACTAAGACTTTTAGAGCCCCTGTTAGAACTAGATTCAGGGATTTAAGGTTTAAACCCCTGAAAACTAAGGCCTCTGATAAGGTTATAGAGGTAGGCTCTTCTTCTTCAACTGAGGAAGAAGAAGAATAGTTTAGTTGGTTAGTCTTTTGGGTGTAGTCTTTTGTTGATGTTCTACATGTTATCTTTTACAATTATAATGTACTTTCTTTCTTATTTTGTATGCCAAACTTATCAATGAAATGAAAGTTTCTTTAGCAATTTCATTTGTTGTTATATGATATGATAAAATTATGATGAAATTTTAATTAGAATTTCAAGTTTGAGAATGTGAAATTATCTCAAACAAATATTAAAGACCTTCTCAATCGATTTTTTAAAATCTGAGTTTATTTGAAACCATCTTTTTGATTGATTGACAAAAAGGGGGAGAAATATGAAAAATGTGAGAAATATAAAAAATGGGAGAAGAAAAATAGGAGAAATATGAAAAGAATGTAAGAAATGAAAAATTAGTATATATGTTGAGCTTCCTATCAACCATTCTTAAAGTGTATAAAAAGAATGAAAAAGGAGGAGCACAAAAATGATAGTATTGCTTAAATTAACTTTAAAACCTAGAGAAAGGGAGAGATTCTTTTGAATAATTTTGCTCTGATTGATATTCAAATTAATCTTAATGCTCTGATTGCTATTGTCATTTTTTTTATTATTCTCTGATACTCCATGTTTTGCGCTAATTATAATATTATGAAATATGAAAAGTTTAATACTTTGATGATATACAATGATATCATCTCTTGAGCTCTGTTTTTCTTTTTCAAATCTAATTAGCTCTGATACATGTGATTATTCAACTTTTAAATACTGTCATACATGTAAAGTGTAAAGAATTTTTCATGCACAGTGTTTTGTCATCATCAAAAATGGAGAGATTATTGACTCCATAAATGATTTTGATGATAACCAAACATTAGAGCATGTATATTTATTTCTGACAACTCTTCAAGTATTTTACAAGTTTTTGTAGGATAGATTAAATGTTCAAACTTCAACTCCTACACCTCTATTTTTTTGTTTGAGTTATGTTGTAATGAGTTTTTGTAAAGAAGAACCCAATGAAAAAGCTAAGAAAAAATCATATAAAAAGGGTTACTTCTGTGTATGTGTGCCTTGAAATTAGTTTTGAGTTGGTATGCTTGAAAATGTAAAGAGTTTGTAAGAGTTTTTTCTTTAAGTTTAAGTGTAAAAATCCTGAAGAAGATACTCGAGCCGACCCAACTTGTTGAAGAGCCGACTCCGCTTACTAGCATACAGCAAGGATTCTGGAACACAGCAATCCGAGCTAACTCGAAGGTAACCGAGCTGACTCTAATGAATCCGAGTCGACTGGAATCAGTCCGAGCTGACTCTTCCAGAGTCAAATTTCTGAAGATTTCTGAGAATAGCCAGGCGAGCCGACCCAAAACAAAAAGAGCTAACTCTGCTAGACCTAATTTTGAAAGCCTGAGAAAGCGAGCCGACCCGAACTGCATCAAGCCAACTCTTCCAGAGTGAGGATTTTTCGAACCTGAGAAAAAGAGCCGACCCAAGCTAAAAAGAGTCGACTCCTCGAGTTCAAGTTTTTCAAAGAAAGAAGCTCGAGCTGACCCAAGCTATCAAGAGCCGACTCGTCTAGAGTGATGTTTTGTGCCCTGAGACAAAGAGCCGACTGCATTGAAGATTTGGTGACTGGACCTTTCGACTCGAAGGATCCGAGCTGACTCGAGCGAATCCGAGCCGACTCGAACGTCGTTTCCAGGTATCCAATGGCTAGTTCGAAAATTTATTTTTGAATGCCAAAAAGTGCTCCAACGGTCACAAGTCACATCCCAACGGTCAAAAACATCTCTAACTTCCTTAGAGTGATGGAAGACTTTATATTTGAAGGATTTGAATTTCCTTAAAAAAAGAAGAGATAAGAGAGTTCTTAAAAAGAAAAGAGAGCTTCATTGAATATTCTACCAACTAACAGCAAAAGAGCACAAGAGCATTCAAGCTAGACTTCAGGACTTCACCAACTCTGATTTGAAATTTGAAGCAATTTTGGGAAGAAGCCACTAAAGCAATTAAAGCTTATTCATGTGCATTCAAGTGAACTTCCATCAAGCTACACCGGCAACTATCCGACAAATTGAGTTTGTCATTTTTGTTGCATTTCTTTCAATTCATTTTTAAATTATTGAGTTATTAGTGAGCCCGGTTGAAAAACTAAATAGGTTCTTAGTAAGCCTTATTAAAAACCAAGTGTTGGCTTCTTGGTGATCCTGGTAAAACCAAGTTAGGTTTCTTTGGTGAGCTTGTTAAAACCAAAGGGTGTTGGGTTTTCTTTGATGATCCTGTAAAACCAAAGTGTAGAGGTTTTAGATTATAATCCTATAAAACAATCATACTGAATTCGGGTGTGAATATAGTAAAAATCCCAAGTGGTAACTTGGATAGTGGACGTAGGAGCTGGGTTGCTCGGAACTACTATAAATTTGGTATGTTTGTGTTGTGCCTCTTTACTCCTTTTTAGTTTCTGCAATTTATAACTCTATCACAGCACCTAACATCTTCTAAGGGATTCGTAATTGCACATTACTTGCTTTAAATTTTTAAATTTCCAATTCACCCCCCTCTTGGGTAGCCACCTGGGCAACAGATAAGATCCTTCAATGATAAGGAGTCTTTTGAATGGATAATCATATCATGATAGCCTTTTATCATGTGCCAAGAGACATTTCTTTGTCTCTTCGGTTTCCAGCATTTAATCTCCTTCGGCCACTTGGAATTTCTGGTTAAAATGAAGCCAAGGGATGTGACTTCAGAAAGGAAGCATCGAAGAAAATTCAAGAGCCTTCAAATAGAAGGACTCTTGATCTCAAATTTGCACCAACTAAGAAGAGACGTGTCCCTTCAATGTGCTCCATTCCTTTTTCATGCCAAAAGCCATATGTTGACTAGTCCAACCTCTTCCAAAGTGGCATGGAGATAAAGATGAAGCCTTTGGACTCTTATCTGCATTTGTGATTTATCTACAGAAGGACTCTTGGTCCTTCTGCATGCATATAATATGCATGAATGAAATATGGCACCCATGGGTCCATGCTAACATGGACTCTATCACACAAGTAAGATAAGTCCAAAATAATTCAAATAAAAACTGAAATTGGCTGAACAACTTAGGACACTAACCAATTTAAGTCTCACTTAAATTAGTTAGCCCAAATAACAATTTACTAGATCCAATCCAATTGGATTAAGAATTGGGCTAGCCAACATATGCTAGTATGTTAATTAGCTAGCCAATTAGGATCCCATGACCTTAATAAAAGTCTAATTGACATCCTTGGCCAATTTCCTAATATGTGTGACCCTTTAGGTTCCACATCTAGCCAGTAGTAGGTCTAGGTCCAAGCCAATTCAAACAAATCGAAATCGATTTGACCTAATTAGGTCAAATTGAGCTGATCTAAGTTGCCAATTCGAACCAACTTCTGAATTGAATCATAAATCTAATCAAATTGATCCATGAAAATCTACAAGACATGATTGACATCTAGCAACGTGTCATGCCTACCCAAAAGATGAGAAATTTGGTGGAAAGTACCAAAATACACTTCGGTGAAAAGTTATCATGCAATTCAATCCTTCGATATTCCTTCATCTCGATTAAGTGATGGGCATGGATAAATGTCAAACCCTAGCACTTAATCATTTCAAATCTCAATTCGATAATAAAGACTTGACCAATGATAGATTAAAAACCCTATATAATCTCATCTTGCTTTGATCAAAGACTTCCTGAGTCATCATTCGCAATGATCACATAGGATAACAACTCCCCTTTACTAGGAGTGATCGATTCCTTGTTAACCTAATCATTATCTTTATACACAATCCACCATATCTAGAAATACCTCGTACATAACTTAATTACCATGAATGAGTATATACCAAAACATAGGTTCATGTACACAAGATACTATGGTAGTCTCAGGTCTAAGGATCACATGCACAACTCCCACTAAGAGAACATTTCTTTGACAAGTAAGTAAGACTTCCATTTGATATTTTCTTGTCAGATCAATTCAGTGATGGTGGGGACACCAGGATCAGACACAGAGCACCAAATTTCATATAGTTTATTAATTAAGGTTTTAATTTTAAAACCTTAGTCATGTGTCATAATTTTGTAATCAATTAATATTAAGTCTTGTACTTCAGTTATGAGCCTAGTAAGAGTTCAATTTTGTACAAGAGAAGAGGATACCCTACTGTGGAGTTTCACCAGGCCTCATCCAGGAGCCAGAAGACCCCACTTCAACCAATTGGACTTTGTATGCCAACCCAGGGTCTAAGATTCCTGCATGATGCCTAGAAGCCCTCCAGATATTTTCCGGATGCCCAGATTCCCCTCCATATGCTAGAGTATATTCCCAGACTAGGTCACATCATGACTCCAGAGGTCCATCTATGCCCCAGCTTAAGAGAAACCAAGTCCAAGCCCTTAAGAAGCAAGATTCCAAGAAATATTCCTGCTATCAGGCTACCAGGCCATCCCAGCTTCTAGGAGCCCAAGCCCATGCGCCCTTCACCTCTTGACCAGCCCTTGCTGCCCCCATGAAGCCCAACATGCTAATAGTAGGCATCCTCACTTGGTTGACTTGGTCCAAGGGTTGGATGAAGACTAGGTCAAAGCATGAAGGAAGAAGGAGAAGACTAGTCAAAGTCCTAACCTCTTAAGGCTTTCTTTCCTAACCTATTAAGGATTCTTTTCCTAATGCCTTAAGGAGAGGTTATTCTTAACCTAAGTGTAACCCTAATTAAGAGAGGGATGGGACTCTATAAATACCCCACCCCTTCCTCTTGTAATCAACTTTTATCATATGAAATAAACTCTTGCTGAAATTTTGGTTTAGTTGCTTTGTGTTATTGTGTTGGTGTTGGTGTTCTTGTGTTTATGGAGTGTTCTTCTTGTGCCCTAGCCAAACCTTGCTGCCCTAGCATCCTTCCATGCCCAAGATTGCTGCCATCCAAGCCTTCACACATCCAAAGGAAGAGTGCCCTAGGCCGCCCAAGCGAGGATCTTCATCAAGCTTCTAGCCTCCAGCCATTCAAACCCTGATTCAGATTTCCTTCAAACCCTAGTTTCCTTTACTTTTATTACTTACTGTTTTGATTGACCTCTGATACTTGCTAGATCCCCGAGGGTTTCACCTTCCCAGAGGAGGCATTCCTTGCCTCCAAGACCGTCCAAATCAGTCATCAAATTCAAGGAAACCAAGCTTCATCATCTAGGCTTTAATCAGAGTGCTGTGTGATCTCTTCATCAGAAGTTCTTCAAATCACTGATTGGTAACATGCTTTCCTACTCTTGATTTCTGATTTGTTGAAGATAAACTATCATAACTAGGAGTTTCTCAATCTTCGAGGTCCTGACTTTCATTATCTTGCATGAGTATGCCTACGATCATGATGATTTTTTGCTTTGCTATTCTTCTTGCTAGTTCTTAATTTTGAGAATCTAGCCTACAAATTAAATTATAAAAAAATTATAAAGAAATTAGTTTATTATTTTGCATCAGTCCTAGGTTCGTCCTGCATTAGTTTGGTTTCAGAGCGGGTTTAGGATAGTTTGTATCTGCATTAGAATCACAAACCCTAATTCCTGCATCCTATCACCTGTATTAGAGGTCTAGGTTTTGATCAATTTCAACATCTTAAACATTTTAGTTTTCTGTGAAATTTGCACTTCATGTCCTCTATTTTGTCTTGATAATTTTCATAATTTTTAATTAATTTTACGGAAAACCTAATTTCCTAAAATTTGGCATATTAGAAACCCTAACAAAAATCTTAAGATTTCTGTAGAAGTCCAAAATCCCTAGGCTTTGAATCATCATATGAATTTTGTTTTGCATAAAATTTAGTAGAGTTCATCCTCACCATCCATCCTCTATTTTATAATTTTTTTGATTTTTTTCTGTATCAGTAACTATATCAAATTCTGCATCATCTGAAACCCTAATTTTTTAAATTTTGCTATTTCTGCACCTTGACTCAACCTAACCTAATCAACTTCCACACACCCCAATCCCAAGCCCAAGTTGTTTGCTAACATAATCAACTCAAACCTAACTTACCACATCATAAAACACACATTAAAAATTTTATTTTTTTGATTATTTTAGATTGCACCAGGATCATTGAGTGCCATCATCTGATTAACCTAATCTTAAGGGTAATTGCTATCTAACATCAGGGTAAGATTTCATCCCATGTCCTGGGCTCAAAACAACCACCAACATTCTGACCCAAGCTTAATTAAAATTAATTAGACTTAATTTTTCCTAGAGGGCTAGGTGACACCAAATAGGTCGAGTCTGAATTGTATGGGCCAACTAGTGCATTTAATCCTGTGGCTATTATTGAAATCCGGTGTCTAAGGCTGAGGATCCAGATTCAAACGACCTAAGTGGTGTTGTGATTTTTAATTGGGTCTCTACGAAAGCAGGGGGGCCTCCCACACTCCCACCCTCACCTGGCTAGAGGAAGGATTAGCTACTAGGTTAAGTGTAAGTTGAGCTGACCCACTCAGTTTTGGCTTTAGATCTAAATAACCCTAGATTAAGCTAACCCATTTTTGCATGCTTGGCTGCACCATCTTATTATGACTGATTGATTGATTGCATAACCACTAGGTCAGGAGTCCACTACAAGCAATCTAAACCTCAACCTAGTTCAGCCTCTTGAGGCCCTCATGAAAGCCATGAACGATCAGATGGTTGCCCAACTAACCACCCAAATAAATCAATCTAACACCCAAACCCAAAACCAATTTGCCCAACTAAACCAATCCAATACCCAAATTAATACTAAGCTTGACCAAACTAATGATCAGATAACCCAATTAACCCAATCCTATAACCAAGCAACCAATAGGCTTGACCATGTAACCAATAGGTTTGATCAGGCAGGAAACCAAATAGGAAACCTAGAACAAAATCCTAAGACCCACCCCAGACCTAAACCTAAGTCCAGTATTAGGTCGGTTTCCCTTAGCCAACCCACCCCTATCATCCCAGTCATTAGTCAACTTTTCCTTAGCCAACCCTCTCTTTGTCATTGGGTCACCAGAATGACACTGAAGAGGACATATATGAGGCTGACCCAAGCTTATTGGAGGAGTATGAGGAAGAAGAAGAGTTCCCTATAACTGACTTAGGATTAGTTGACCCAGACCATACCCAAGTAGGAGCCGACCTAAATTTAGCTAACCCTAGCCATACCCAGATAGTAGCCAACATAGAGTTAGCTGACCATGTAGTGGAAGAGTAGTTAGAGAAGACTTTAGAAGAGGAACCAGTTGTAGAGTCTAGTCCTGAATTTTGTGAGCCAGAAGAATTTATTAAGGACTTTATCTCTTTAAATCAGTACCCTCAGGATAATGTCACTAAAAAGAAACCAATGTACCAGATGCCTACCCTAGGCATGCTACACTAGGGAGTAGGTATTGTATAATTAAAAATTTTTAACATGCATACGGAAAAACCTATTCATGCATAGGATCTAATATAACATGATCCATGTAAGTGAAACATAGGCATGTATAGGCAATTGCAATAATCATAAACAATATGATAAATACTAGATCTAAACATGCATGAATAACAAAAATAAATCACATACCTTTTAGAACTTTCTTTAACAGCAAATCGAAACAGCCGGTTGAACTCCTTCAACAGCAAATCAGATTTAGAAGAGATCGATCCAATCTCTCGAGGTGTCCAAATGTCCACCCTCTAGAGTATCCATGTATGGGCTCTCGCTGATCCAACTCCTGGAAGGATGCTAGTCCTCCAGGAATCAAATAATAGGTCACAGACAGGTAGAGCAGGGAAAGCCAAAAAATCCTCATGAACGGTCTTCTCCAAGACTGCCCAAACTCCACTGATAGCACACAATTGAAACCAAAAAACAGGGAAGAAAATCACGGGTCGTTCCACGAATTCTGCACTCAGAATTTCCATCCCATAAAACTCTTCACAGAACGCTCTCTGCTCCTCCCCTGTTATTTCCTTATGCTATGCTCTGTTTTTTTTTTCATCCCCATCTCACAGCCTGCTACTTTCCCTCTCACCGCAAGCCACGTTGCAATCTCTCTCGCATGCCCTATTGCATATGCTCTGTTCTTCCCCTCAAATACAACTCGTGGCCATCTTCATCCTCTCTTGCTCTCTTATACGGCCAGCAACCCCAAGATGAAAACATCAGCGGAGAAAACCTGTGAATCCAGTGAATATACGGCGAGAGAAGCCAGATAAATCCAAAACTCTTTTGAATTGGTTATGATCGGATTAAAACGCTGGGAACTAAGGTTTGGAAAAGAATAAGAGGCTATAACATCGTGAAAACAAAAGACCAAAAGAAAAGAAATCCGTGCGGGAGGAAATCACCGGGAGAACTTATCCCAAGCTGCATCCTATCCGATCAACATGTGATACTTATCCCATGCGGCACGGTAAAACAGAAAACAGGGGAAGCCAAGCAAATCACAAACTGGTGTTAAAAAAAAAATGCTCGGAGAAAAACCATGTAAAATAAGCCAAGCAATAAAACTGGTTCATCAAACCAAAAACTGGTTCAACAAAAATAAACCCCGCTCCGACCAAACTCGATAAGAAATAAAACTAGGTCCAGTCCTGGACTACCAGGAACAATTCCTAATTGACCCAAATCAATCTAGGTTGATCCAAATTAGACCAGATCGATCAGAAAAATCTAATGTGTGCTCAATCAAACCATTTGACCTTAATACCGAAATGATTTCCAATCGTTGATCGGTTCCCAGATCAGAAAGAAATCCTCTATGGCGTATGACCTCATAGGTTCGAACCTAAACGGTAGCACTGGAACACTTCCAGTACCAGCACAAGATACCATCTAGCAATGGGTCCCGGCATCCGGATAGGTCGAAGATGCGAGAGCAATCTATCGAACCTCAGGCATATAGTTACCGTATAATTCAACCCTTTGACCTCCAATGCTCAAGATGACCTAGGGTTAGACTGCCAACCCTAACTAAGTCAATCCACAACATATCTCAACCTCGCAAGTCCAGTGACTCCTCACTAAGACTACCCCGGTCGAGGATTTGCTAAATTGAGACACTGCGAGACATTCAATCCAAACAATTTGGACAGGTCAATTCCATCTTGGTCCACCCTGCTCCACAAGTACTTTCCTATACCCAGAAACCTTCCATCACCGGATTAGAAATCCGGGTAGTCTGGCACCAAAGCACAGGGAGTTGCTTGCAAGCTACCATGGTGACCTCAGGTCGGAGAGACACATATACCCATATCCAATTACGAGCAATCCTTTGGCAGAAAGGAGCTCCATGGAGTCACGTTCAATGAGATGTCATACATCCCACTTGCAGATCACATCAGTGTCACCACACTCCTTTGGTTAAGAGGACAACCAAACGATGTGAACCACAACAACCTACACTTGATACATTGCTGTCCTGTACAATGTATCCTTTGGTTCTGAATATTTTTAAAGGACCACTCGATATATCCTCTCTATATCGAAGTCAGTGCAGTCCTAAGGACTTCATTACATAAATAGAGTTCATTACAGGGAAATGAATAATGTGATGAGCTACCAAAAATAATGTTTTATTAATTCATATACAAATTACAATACTAAGCACAACCACTTACAACCTAAGCGATTGGCTTTGGGACACAATTTCCAACAACTCCCACTTGTACTAAAGCTAATCAGAACAATATATAATACCCATTTCCCTTTTATAATAGTCAAACTCTTTGATTATGAGGGCTTTAGTGAAGGGGTCGGTCAGATTCTCCTTTCCATCGATCTTTATAAGATTGATGTCGCCTTGTTCCATGATCTCTCGCACGAGATGATAGCACTGCAGAATATGCTTGGTATGGTGATGAGACTTTGGCTCCTTAGCTTGAGCAATGGCTCCTGTGCTATCACAATATATAGGAACAGGACCATCTAGGAAAGGTGCCACCACTAGCTCTCCAAGAAAATTCTGCAACCACACGGCTTCCTTTGCTACATCTGATGCTGCAATATACTCTACTTCACATACCGAGTCTATAACTGTTGCCTGCTTGGAACTCTTCCAGCATATCGCTCCTCCATTCAGGGTAAACACAAATCCTAACATACTCTTGATATCATCTCTACCTGACTGGAAACTGGAGACAGTATATCCCACAAGTTTAAAGTCAGGTTCTCCATAAATTAGCCATTGGTCCTTAGTATTTCTCAAATACTTCAGGATGGTCTTAACCACCTTCCAATGCGCCTCACCTGGGTCAGACTGGTATTGCTCACCACTCCTAGTGAGTATGACATGTCTGGTCTAGTACATGTCATAGCATACATGATAGAGCCCACTGCTGAAGCATAAGAAACTCTATTCATGCGCTCTCTTTCCTCAAGAGTTATCACACAATCCTTCTTGGAAAGAGTAATTCCAGAACCTATCGGGAGATAGCCTTTCTTGGAATTCTCCATGCTAAACCATTTCAGCATGGTATTAATGTACATAGACTGGGACAATCCCAGAAGCCTTTTAGATCTATCTCTATAGATCTTTATACCTAGTATGTAAGAAGCTTCACCCAAGTCCTTCATGGAGAACTAAGATGACAACCAGACCTTTATTCTTTGCAATGCTGCAATGTCATTCCCGATTAAGAGAATGTCATCAACATACAATACCAGGAATACAATCACAGAACCATTAACCCACTTATAGATGCAGGGTTCCTCTCCATTCCTAACGAAGCCATACAATTTGATACACCTATCAAATCGCATGTTCCAACTTCGAGATGCTTGCTTGAGTCCATAAATGGACCTCTGTAATTTGTACACTTTTAACTCGTCTGTGGATGTGAACCCTTTAGGCTATATCATATACACCTCCTCATCCAGCTCCCCATTCAAGAAAGCAGTTCAGATATCCATCTGCCAGATCTTATAGTCAAAATGTGCTACCAAAGCAAGCATGATCCGAATGGACTTGAGCATTGCCATAGGGGAGAAAGTCTCATCATAATCAATACCATATCGCTGATGATATCCCTTGGCAACCAGACGGGCTTTATAGGTCTCCACCTTCCCATCTACACCCCTTTGTTCTTGAAAATCCACTTGCATCCGATGGGTTTCATCCCTTCAAGTGGATCAACCAATATCCATACATTGTTGATCTCCATAGACTCTATCTCGGATCGCATGGCTTCAAGCCATGCCTTAAAGTCAGATCTCTGAAGTGCATCCATATAGGTGATCGGATCCTCATCGTTCTCGTCGAGCTCAATGGGATCACCGTCCCAGACCAAGAAATCATAATATTTGTCTGGCTGACATGGTACTCTACCGGATCTCCTAGTAATGGGTTCTGGGTGTGATCCAATCATAGCCAGTTCTATGATGTCCTTATAGTGTATAGGTTCTTCCACTGGTTGAACTTCATAAAGTTCAATCTTAGAGGCTACAGTTCCTTCTCCAAGGAACTCCTTTTCCAAAAAGATAGCCCAAAGAATAATGAACACTTTCTGTTTGTCCTCCAAGTAGAAGAAATATCCTTTTGTTTTCTTAGGGTACCCAATAAACAGGCACTGATCAGACCTAGGACTAAGTTTATCTGAGTCTAAACATTTTACATAAGCCAAACAACCCTAGACCCGAAGGTGTGAAATTCAGGGCTTACGTCCAGTCCATAACTCATATGGAGTGGAGATAACAGACTTACTCAGAACATCATTCAGCAAGTAACAAGCTGTCTCAAGTGAATATCCCCAGAAGGACAGCGGCAGAGTTGCAAAGCCCATCATGGATCGAACCATGTCCAAAAGGGTTCGATTCCTCCTTTTGGACACACCATTCAACTGAGGTGTTCCTGGAGGAGTCCATTGAGAGAGAATCCCATTCTCCTCAAGATATGTCATGAACTCACCGGATAGGTATTCACCGCCTCAATCAGATCGAAGGGTTTTAATACTCTTTCCAGTTTGTTTCTCCACTTCATTACGATATCGTTTGAACATTTCAAACGACTTAGATTTATGTCTCATCAAGAAGACATAACCATACCTGAAAAGGTTGTCTGTAAATATAATGAAAAAACTGTATCCACCTTATGCACTAATTGACATGGGTCCGCATACATCAGTATGTACGAGACTCAGAAGTTCTGTAGCTCGTTCACCTTTTCCAATAAAAGGTGACTTGGTCATTTTATCAAGCAAACATGATTCACAAGTGGGCAGTGAGTCAAAATCACTGACCTCGAGGAGCCCTTCTCCTCGCAACTTGTTTATCCTATTTTGGTTAACATGACCTAGCCTACAATGCCATAGATACAGGTCACTGACATTTTCTATCCTTAGGCATTTGCTAGACGTGTACATTACATTAATAAGCCGTGACAAAACATAAATGCCATTATTTAACTTAGCTTTTATTATCACAGAGTTATTCATAATAACTTGGCAAAAATCTTCTTTTATTGAAAGTTCATAACCACAATTGGCCAATAGGCCTACAGAGATAATGCTCATAATGAAACTAGGATAATAATGACAGTCGACTAATTTGATCGTACTAGACTCAAAAACAAGACTCGAAACTCTAACCGCCAGCACTGGAACACGATTTTCATTTCCGATGCTCAGGTACTGCTCCCTATCCTTGAATCTCTTGCTAACCTGTAGTCCCTGTAATGAATTGCAAACATGAATAGGACTACCAGTATTTAATACCCAGTTAGCAGTGTCACAAATAGAGAAATATAAGGTTTTATCATATAAATACCTTGTCAGCACCTTGCTGCTTTCCTTTCCTTGGCCTGTTCGGATCTAAGGATGCCTGATAAAGAGGACAGTTCCTCTTCCAGTGTCCCTTCTTCTTATAATAGAAGCACTCTGCACTAGCTTGATTAGCTTTTACTTTCTTGGTCTGACTTGGGCCACGAGCACTCTGCACCTTCTTTCCCTTACCTTCCTTCTTCCCTTTCTTAAAGGGATGACGACTTCTAAAACCTCCCACTAAATTCACCATCCCTTTATTCAGTTGGTGGTCCTTCTCGTAAGTCTGTAGCAACCCCATCAAATCATGGTAATTGACTGCAGGCTTATTCATTCTATAATGATCGAGAAAGTCAAGATTGGAGGAGGATAGAGAATTCAGGATCGCATCCTTACCGAGTTGCTCGTGCAAGGGACATCCGAGCTTGCCAAATCGTTCAATCATCTCGATCATGTACAATACATGATCAGTGATCAAACCGCCATTACGCATTTTGGCATTGTAGATGGTACAAGACACTTTGTACCGCTCCACATTGTCTAGCATGCCAAAAGATTCCTTCAACTTTTAAAGAATCTTGCCTGGTTGGGCCTCCTCGAATTTGCGACTAAACTTGTCGTTCATCGCTGCCAACATTATGCATCGGACAGTAGTCCGATCAGAAACCCACTTCAAATAAGTGTCCTGACCGAACTCCGAGCATTGGCAGGAGGGATTTCGAGTGCTGGATCCATTATCACATAAAGGATCCGCTCGTGCTCCTGGACTATCCTCAATTTTTGATATCAGCTATCAAAATTGGGATCCTTTAACTTCTCGCAATCGAGAAGTGATTGGAGCGAAAGTTTTGAAGACATCTGAAAGGAAAATTAAGACCAAATAAGAATATGAATTAATTAATTAAACCAAAAGACTTGGACTTTAGTCTAAAGGTCCCTCCCACTAATTTTTCAGATTGGGAGCCTCTAACTCTAATCCATGAAATCATCATTTCATAGTGGGTACTGAAATCCAATAGAAATGTATGAGCCCAACTATGGCCGGCTCACCCATACGTGCCTAAAGATAGGTTCTCTAACCAATTGCTTCCCTAAGAAACTTCCAGTAATTAAATTTTATCCCATAGAACCCCCAATCGGCCTAGGGGCCTCCTATTACGGGTCTCTGGATAGGTCCAACCATTAATATGACAAATCCGATGCTTCCAGCTAACAAATGACCAAGCCCAACTATGGCGACCCACCTGATCACCGTTAAGAAGGTTGCACTGAACCATCATCTATGAGAGAGTAATCCTAGTAACCGGATGTACACCCGTTCTATGGAACCGCCGATGTACACCAAGCTAAAGGACTCATTACTAACCTTCTTGATGGGAGGCTAAGACACCATCAACTCAATGACTTAGTCTTTTTCAGGACCTAATAATTTTAGAGGATTTTAATTAAATTGTGACAGAAGAATAGAGAGAAGAAGAACATGGATCAACCTCCCACTGATCAAATCAATTCTCAGGAGGGTTGAATTAAATTCAACAAGTTGATCCACGGGCACCTAAAGTCAGACAGGCTGATCAACTTGGGTGACATGGGTTAACTCGAATCAATAAGCTTTTATAATCAGTTCTGGTTGATCGGATTGGCCAGGTAGGTGAGATCATGGGTGAGTATCGCCATTAACCATTTTTCCTAGACACCAACCAAGTTGGCTAGGAAAGAGGTAGCCTCAAGCAGCCATGATCAAAACTGCCAAACCTGCCTAGACACCAATCGATTTACCATACTTGATTAGACCAGCCTAAGAACTTGGGCTTACCACAAAGTCACTAATTAGATCCATTTTAGAAGAATGGACTAACCCATCTAACTATTAGATAGATACTAAAGAGAAGGTCCTTAATCAACTTTGATTAGTTCTCTTAAGTCCAATTCAACTAACCTCAGGTCTAACCCAATTAATGGACCCAATCAGACAACTAACCCAATTAACCAGATGGCTTATTCAAATGACATTAGGTTTCATAAACCCAAATCTGGCTTGTCATTTAATTAATCTTACAATTTATAATTGTTAGACTATAAGCCAACTTTTAATTAAAACATTTTTAATTAAATTCATGTAAAACTCTTTTACATCTTTCATGCATCATATCTAGTCTTATCATATTAATTTATAATATTGCAAGTCTAACATGCCAATGTAAAAACATGTATTAGGATTAAAACATTTTTAATACCAAAGGTTTCCTTTAAGGACCCTTCTGAAAAGGCCAACACAGACGAACCGCCTCGTGCCATAGAAAATTAGGGATTTTAAACCCTAATTAGTCTGGACACACGGCCATGGTGAAGGTCTCAACTAGGTTCCTAAAAGTAATTCCTAATTAGATACAGATCCAAAATATGCAATCATGATATGCTACACATGAACCTGCTCTGATACCACTGAAAGGAAACCAGTGTACCAGATGCCTACCCTAGGCATGCTACACTAGATAGTATGTATTGTATAATTAAAGATTTTTAACATGCATACGGAAAAACCTACTCATGCACAGGATCTAACATAACATGATGCATATAAGTGAAACATAGGCATGTATAGGCAATTGCAATAATCATAAACAATATGATAAATACTAGAACTAAACATGCATGAATAACAAAAATAAGTCACATACCTTTTAGAGCTTCCTTTAACAACAAATCGAAGCAGCCGGTTGAACTCCTTCAACAGCAAATCAGATATGAAAGAGATTGATCTAATCTCTCAAGGTGTCCAAATGTCCACCCTCTAAAGTATCCACGCTCGAGCTCTCACTAATCCAACTCTCGGAAGGATGCTAGTCCTCCAGGAATCAAACAACAGGTCATGCACAGGTGGAGCAGGGAAAGCCAAAAAATCCTCATGAACGGTCTTCTCCAAGACCGCCCAAACTCCACCGATAGCACACGATTGAAACCAAAAAACAGGGAAGAAAATCATGGGTTGTTCCACGAATTCTGCACTTAGAATTTCCGTCCCATAAGACTCTTCACAGAATGCTCTCTGCTCCTCCCCTATTATTTCCTTATGCTATGCTCTATTTTTTTTTTCATCCCCATCTCACAGCCTGCTACTTTCCCTCTCATCACAAGCCACATTGCAATCTCTCTCACACGCCCTGTTGCATATGCTCTATTCTTCCCCTCAAATATAACTCACGGCCATCTTCATCCTCTCTTGCTCCCTTATATGGCCAGCAACCCCAAGATGAAAACATCAGCGGAGAAAACCCGTGAATCTAGTGAATATATGGTGAGAGAAGCCAGATAAATCCAAAACTCTTTTGAATTGGTTATGATCAGATTAAAATGCTAGGAACTAAGGCTTGGAAAAGAATAAGATGCTATAACATCTTGAAAACAAAAGATCGAGAGAAAAGAAATCAGTGCAGGAGGAAATCACCGGTGATGCACCCATTCGGCTAGTCCCCGGTCGGACCGGCCCCCGACGTTTGGTCGGTTGGTCCTCACGTGGAATCTGATTCCACGGTCGGCTTTCTCAAAGAGTCGACCCAGGGGTTTTGAGGGCTGACAGGCGCCTCATCGCCCGTGCAACGGCCCCTTTAATTGCCACGGACGGCTCCTGGAGATCCTGCTGAGCACCCCGATCAGCTTTACGGGAGCCAACCGACCCACTACTGAAGGGATTGCCAAAATTTCCAGGAACCTCTCCTCTCCGACAGTTCTGACATTCTGCTGTAATGAACTCCAGCGCATGGCCACTACTCTGACACACTTGGCACGCCGCCACCCATGATCTCGCCGCCACGCCTATTCTACTGGCGGCATATCCGGGGTTTCCCAGCCTACTTCCCAACAAAATTTGGCAGTGCTTCGTGCCTATAAAAGGCACCCGAGAGACCTCTGAGAAGAGAGAGAAAAAGGTTCTTCTTCACCACTCCGATTTTCTCTTCCCAAGTTCTTCCCATTCTGTTGCTCCAACCCTCCTCTAACTTAAGCATCGGAGTGTCCCCCACCAGAGCCCCCTCCAGTGTCTAGGGACTTCTTGCAGGTTGTCCGGTCGAGGAGCTCTCCAGTGCATCCGCCGAGCCCGGTTCAGGAGGAAGAGCGGCAACAGATTGGCACTAGAAGGAGGGCCTGAATCTTCGCTGTGCTCTTTACTCTAAAAGGGGAGATAAACAGGAAGGATCCAGCTATGGCAAGAGGAAGAACCCAGAGAGTCTCCACGAGGGGAGGATGCTCCCACCAAGGGTCCAGCGCGCCCCTCACGGAGAGCAATATCGTCGCCGCTGTCGAGCCCACCATCACCCTGGGGCTGCAACAGTTCCAGACACTGGTGAATTGCATCGAGATGCTTACCTCGGCAGTCCAGCGCTTCCAGGAGATGGCGGACCACCAGCAGCAGCCGTCGGTGGCTTCCTGCGTCAATCATCAGCCGGTCACCAGCGTTAGCTAGCAGCCGGACGCACCTCCGCCACCGTCCCCCGTAGTCCTAGAACCCCAGGGGTCCATGAGGGTCGATGCTGAAGGAAAGAGGGCGAGGTCAGCCTCCCCCTCTTTCGTCGACTCTGCTCATCCCGGTGGTCGGTGCCCTGCTGCAGACCCACATGACTACGGCAGCAAGATCATGTGCATGGATGAGTGCATTGTCGAGATAGTTGAGCGGCAAAATGCTGAGGGAAGGCCGGTGCATGACACCCGCCCGCCTTTCTCCGTGGAGATTCTGGGGGAGTCTATCCCCTGCCATTTCAAGATTTCGCAGATGGACCCCTACGACGGTACCACCGATCCCTTGGATCACCTGGGTGCCTAGAAAGCCCACATGATGATGTAGCATCGTCCGACGCCCTCCACTGCATCACCTTCCCAGTGACCTTGAAGAAGGCCGCACGGATGTGGTTCTCCGCCATCCGTCCAGGTATGATCCATTCTTTTTTCTAGCTTGAGATCCTTTTTCTTTCTCATTTTAGGACCTACAGCCGGGCTCTGAAGAACACTGACTGCCTCTTCCTTATCCAGCAAACGGAGGGAGAGACCCTCTGGGACTATACGTCCCACTTCAACTCAACCGCTATGGAGATCCCTGACTTAAATGAAGCGGTGGCCATGTCGGCATTCAAGAGGGGGCTCTGCTCATCCAGGTTCATGTTTTCCCTGGACAAAAAGCTCCCTACAAGCTACACCGATCTGCTGGCCAAGGCACACAAGTATGCCTTGGTGGAAGAGCAAGCGGCGAGCCGGCGCTAGGCCGAGGGGAGGTCAGCCCCAAGGAAGCGGGGCGATAAGGCCCCCATGGTCCGACCTCCTGACAACGATGGTCGATCCACCTGGCGCCAGAGCCCCAAGCCGAGGGACTACCTCAAGCGGTTCAACAACTATGCGCCCCTCTCCCTGCCGCGGGACAAGATCCTGATGGAGAATGAGAACGAGGCCTTCTTCTGAAGACCTCGCCCGATGAGAGGACCTCCTGCCTCCAGAAATAAGAACAAATACTACCAGTTCCATAGGGACCATGGGCACGACATGGAGGAGTGCCTCCAACTAAAGGACGCCATCGAGGATCTCATCCACAAGGGATATCTGAACAAATATGTCCGACCCCGCCTGGATCAGGCCGGGACTTCAACTGTTAGAGACCCCCCGTGGGAGGCTGAGCTCCCCAATCAGCGCCCAACCGATGGAGGTATTGGCATGCTACATCGATGATCTGACTGGAAGCGGAAGGAGGACCAGGACATTGTAAAGAGGCCCAGGGGATCCAATGTAATTAGCTTTTCTGATGAGGACCTCTTGGAGCCTCCTCTCCCGGGCGATGACCCTGTGGTTGTGTTGGCTGTCATCGCCAATTATGATGTAAAGCATATCCTTATCGATAATGAAAGTTGTGCGGAGGTTTTATTGTATGATGCGTTCATCCGGATGAACCTGTCCAGGTCCAGACTGCGAGAGTCCGCGATGCCACTCACTGGTTTCGGAGGGAATTCCGTCGGGGTTGAAGGGGAGATTTCCCTACCTGTGACCCTCGGAACGGAACCTTATTAGCGAACCTTCTCCATCAACTTTGTGGTCATCCGTACGACCTCGACGTACAATGCAATTCTGGGTCGGTCGGCCCTCAATAAGTTCTGAATTATTGTATCTACCTATTACCTGCTGGACAAGGTTTTGACCTGTGACAGAGTTGCGGAGCTGAGGGGAGACCGTAGAATGGCCTGGCAATGCCTAGCTATCCACGACAAGCAGTTGGACGGGCGCCCCATGCTCGAGCAGCTGGATCCCAGGGACGAGGCTGACGGCCATGGTCGGCCTGCCGAGAAGATCGTATTTGTGCCCCTAAGGAAGGATGATCTTACGAGGGTCCTCTAAATAGGGAGCACCCTGGACGAGGGTGCCAGGCAAGAGCTGGTCGGCTTCTTGAGGAGCAATGCGGATGTCTTCGCCTAGTCGACATCCGATATGCCAGGCATCCCAGCAGAAATCATCACCCATTAGCTCAGGGTGGATCCTACTCACAGGCCCGTCCGGCAAAAGAAGAGGAGCTTTGCTATTGAAAGGCAGAGGGCTATTGAGGAGGAAGTGAAGAAGCTCCTCGATGCTGGCTTCATCAGGGAGTCGTCTCACTACCCGAAGTGGCTGGCCAATGTCATCATGGTGAAGAAAGCTGGTGGGAAGTGGAGGATCTGTGTGGATTACACAGACCTCAACAAGGCGTGTCCCAAAGACAGCTTTCCCTTGCCAAAAATTGACCAGCTGGTAGATGCGATGGCCGGTCACCAGCTCTTGAGCTTCATGGATACTTTCTCTGGGTATAACCAAATCAGGATGCATCCCGAAGATGAGGAGAGGATGGCCTTTGTCACAGACAAGGGGCTGTATTGCTACAAAATGATGCCCTTCGGCCTGAAGAATGCGGGTGCCACCTTCCAAAGGTTGATCAACCGAGTCTTTAAAGATTAGTTGGGGAGGAAAATGGAGGCATATGTCGATGATATGATCATCAAAAGCCTCCATAGGACTGACCACATCAAGGACCTGCAGGAGTCCTTTGATGCATTGAGGCGCCACAGGATGAAGCTGAACCCCGCCAAGTGCATCTTCGGGGTGACCTCCGGAAAGTTTCCCGGCTTCCTAGTTACTCAAAGAGGCATCGAGGTCAACCCCGAAAAGATCAAGGCCATCATTGACATGACCCATCCGACCAATAAAAAGTAGGTGCAAGAGCTTACTGGTCGCATCGCATCTCTCAGCCACTTTATCTCCCGGTCGGCCGAGAGATCCCTCTCGTTCTTCAAGACCTTGCACCGATCAGACCGCTTCCAGTGGACTGATGAATGCCGGACAGCCTTTGAAGCCTCGAAGGACTACTTGAGGAACCCTCCGCTCCTAGCCAAACCAATAGAGGAGAAAGTGTTATACTTGTACCTATCAGCTTCCAGTGAGGTCATCAGCACTGTTCTTGCACGGGTGGAGGAAGGCAGCCAATAGAGACTAGTGTACCACATCAGCAAGGTTCTCCATGATGCCGAGGTCAGATATCCTAAGGTGAAAAAGCTGGTGTACTCGTTGGTTATAGCGGCAAAGCATCTCCGACCTTACTTCCAAGCGCATCCCATCTCGTGCTGACGGACCAACCCCTCAGGGCGATCCTCCGAAGCCTCGATACCTCTGGACAGCTCACCAAATGGGCCGTCAGGCTGGGCAAGTTTGACATCTCCTTCCAGCCACGGTCGGCCTTAAAAGTCCAAGTGATAGCTGATTTCATTGTGGAATGTACTTGGGGGGCGGAGCCGACCCCGGCAACAGTCGAGATGTCTACAGCTGAGCCCGCGGGAGAGGCTGATATGGTGGAAGAAGCCAAGCCCGCCTGGACCCTACACGTAGATGGAGCTTCCAACCTCTCAGGGTGCGGTGCAGGCTTAATCCTAGCTGACCCCGATGGGCAGTGTTTGGAGTACACTCCACATTTTGCGTTCCAAGTATCGAATAATCAGGCGGAGTATGAATTTTTGCTTGCAAGGCTGAAGATAGCGAATGAGCTGGGCGTCGGTAGGATCCGCACCTTCTCCGACTCCCAGCTGGTAGTCAACCAGGTGAAGGGTGAGTTTGAAGTGAGGGATCCATCCCTGGCCAAGTACTTAGACAAGGTATGGGACCTGGTGTCACAACTTAAATTCTTTGAGATCCTTCATATACCCCGGCAACAAAACTCCCGGGTGGATGCTTTGTCACAGCTGGCCACCGCTGTGGTCGGCACCTCCGACCGAACCTTTGTGGAACATCTCTAGCACCCAAGCATTGCTGAGGAGCCGACAGAGATCCACCAGGTTGAGCAAGAGGCCTCTTGAATGGACCCAATCCGCGTGTTCCTGGCACAAGGAGCCCTTCCGGATGACCTGACGGAGGCCAGGTGCATCTGCTCAACAGTCTCTAAGTACGTCATCCTTGATGGGGCTCTCTACAAGCGCTCATTTTTCCAACCATTGCTAAAATGCTTGGGGTCGACCGATGCGGACTACGTGCTTCGAGAGGTGCACGAAGGCATTTGTGGCGATCATCTTGGAGGAAGGTCCCTGGCTTACAAAATCATTCACCAGGGGTATTATTGGCCTATGATTCAGAAGGATGCCTTGGACTTCGTACGAATGTGCGATGCATGCCAGAGGTTCTCAAGCATCCAAAGGAGGCCAGCCAGCTAGCTGACCCCGCTTACAGTGCCTTGGCCATTTGCTCAATGGAGGATGGATATCCTGGGACCTTTTCCCCCGACCTCCGGTCAGCAAAAATTCCTCCTCGTGGCCATTGATTATTTTACTATGTGGGTGGAGGCAGAGGCATTGGCGCAGATAACCAAGACCAAGGTGGAAAACTTTATCCGAAACTGCATCATCTTCCAGTTTGGGATCTCGATGATGATCATCACTGACAATGGGAGGCAATTTGACAACTCCCAGTTCCGGGACTTCTGTCAACAATATCACATCACCCATCGGCTTACGTCGGTCTCTCACCCTCAATCCAATGGAGAGGCCGAGGTTACTAATAGGACGATCCTACATGGGCTGAAGACCCGGCTAAATGAAGCCAAGGGGCTCTGGGCGGAAGAGCTTCATTTAGTGCTCTGGGCATATCGGACGACCGCATGGTTAGCAATGGGAGAAACTCCGTTTAACCTGACTTATGGGAGTGAGGCGGTCATCCCTGTGGAGGTTTCTCTACTATCCCTGCGGGTTGATCAATTCGTCGAGCTGGCCAATTCGGAGCAACGAAGGGCTGACCTAGATTTGATAGATGAGACCCGATTACGGGCAAGTATGAAGATGGCGACCTACCGTCAAAGGATGGCCAGATATTACAACTCACGTGTTAAAGTGCGCACCTTCCAAGTTGGGGATCTGGTCCTGCGGAAGACAGAGGTTTTGAGGCCGACCGAACGGGGGAAGCTCTCCCCCAATTGGGAAGGCACCTATCGGGTCATCGAGGTAGTCCGAGCTGGAACTTACCACCTAGCACACTTGGACGGGCAACAGATAGCGCTCTCGTGGAATGTAGTCAATCTTCGCAATATTATCAATGAAGTCTACAAACTTCTCCACTTTTTCCAGCCCACTTCGAAAGTCCGACCCCGGTCAGTAGAGGCTCCAAGGTAGCCCACTTCCAAAAGTCTGACTCCAGTCGGCAGAGGCTCCAACGCAGCCTTCTTCCGAAAGTCCGACCCCGGTTGGTAGAGGGTCCAAGGCAGCCCACTTCTGAAAGTCTGACTCCAGTCGATAGAGGCTCCAAGGCAGCCCACTTTCGAAAGTCTGACCCCGGTCGGTAGAGGCTCCAAGGTAGCCCACTTCCGAAAGTCTGACTCCGGTCGGCAGAGGCTCCAAGGCAGCCCACTTCCGAAAGTCTGACCCCGGTCGGTAGAGGCTCCAAGGCAGCCCACTTCCGAAAGTCTGACTCCGGTCGGCAGAGGCTCCAAGGTAGCCCACTTCCGAAAGTCTGACCCCAGTCGGCAGAGGCTCCAAGGCAGCCCACTTCCGAAAGTCTGACTCCGGTCGGCAGAGGCTCCATGGCAGCCCACTTCTGAAAGTCCGACTCCAGTCGACAGAGCTCCAAGGTAGCCCACTTTCGAAAGTCCGACTCTGGTCGGTAGAGGCTCCAAGGCAGCCCACTTCCAAAAGTCCGACTCCGGTCGACAGAGGCTCCAAGGTAGCCTGCTTTCGAAAGTTTGACCATGGTCGGCAACTATCTCAAGATAGCTCCCACGAGACTACGATGAGGACGGGCCACAGTGCGAGATGACTCGCGGGTGGAGACCTAGTGCAAACACCCAGGTATCCGACCCAAATTAAGTTACTGTTCTCAACTACCCTGCAAGTACCTGGCCTGGATGGGCCGACCGAGGGTACTTAGAGAAATTTCAGGAGCAAGACACTCATCCCGTGCCCGTCAGCCGCTTTGAAGAAGCTCGTGACCCTACAATCCCGTAAAGCCGACCGTGGATACTTAGAAGAATTTTTGAAAAAGAGATGCTTTACACACATTGAAGAAGTTCCAAAAATAGGTCTACTCATTCATTTCAAAAAGTGGTATTTACAAAAGAGGTGGGTCGGACCTTTACAAACCCCTTAGGTCCGGCCCACGGGAGATGCGTTAGGGGCCACAACCTCGGCCCCATCGACTATAATTGGAGGTTCGGCTGGGACTACGGTGACCAGGGCTTCCTCCAGAGGGGCCATCGCTTCCATGCCGGCTGGCCCTAGAGCTTCAGCCCTAGCCGCTCCTACCTCGCCCTCCGCTGGAGGCTCCGCTTCAGCCTCCTCTCCTTCGGACGGGTCCCGCAGCTCGGCGCCCGCCAGGTCTAGCTCCGGGAACAGCATACCCACCTTCTTCAGGGCATCATCGTAGCCCTCCCTGTAGAAGACAGCCATCACCTCCTCCACATCCTCGGTAAAGGCACTGGAGGCCTTGTATGCCACCATGGCACCCTGGACCTGCTTTGCGGCTAGCTCCTTGGACTCCTTGAGCTGAGCCTCTAGTTGTGCCACCACTACCCGTTCGACCCGAGACTTCTCGTCGGCCTTTGTCGACCGCTTTTCCTCCTTTCCCAGCCGGCGGGCGAGAGAGTTGGCCTTCACCTTCTTCTTCTTTAGTCTGGCCTCGAGGTCGGCCAGCCTGCTTTCGGCCTCCTTCAGAGCCACCTTCGTCGACTCTATCTCTCCCTGGGCTATCGCCAGGTTCTCTTCGGCCGACTTCAGGGACGCCGCTGCGACCTCCTGGGCCACCTCCAACTCCTGGGCCCTCTTTATAGAGGTCTTAGCGACTTGCACTACTTGGCAGATGGCGTTGTCCATGAGGGAGATGCCATGGAGGAGCTACGAAAGTATGACCCAGTTAATGTTTTACTTGAAAATAGAAAGGTAGTGGGGTAAAGAAGCAAGTTAAAATCCTTACCCTCATGAGGTCATGGTAGCTCTTCACGGTCACGTCGACCAAGTTCCTCTTGATCGACAACTCCCAATCAACATAGGTCATCGCCCCCCTCAGCAGGTTCCATGCCCGCCTGAGATGGTCCAGTGCACGCCAGTGCTGAAACTCCTCCTGGCATACCTCCTCTTCCGACAACCCGAGCTCGCTGCCGGCCGTCCCTTCAATGGCCGGCCCCTTACCCTTGTCGGCTGGAGGGGCTACCTCCTCCGGATCAGTGGGCACCACGGCCACGACGGTCATCCCCAAACACTCTTGCTCTGGCCGGGGGGCTGGCTCTTCCTGTGGGGCCGATGCCCCTGCCGTGTTTCTCACCCTACGCTCGCTGAGGGGAATGTCGTCCCCGTCTGACAAGATATCAATGATGAGGACGAGTCACTCCTCCTCTCGCCTCTTCTTCTGTCGCTCGGTGATTGGCGTGGGGGCTGATTCTGGAGCGGCGCGCTTCCGCACCACCCGTCGGATGATGTAGGACTTGTCAATCCGTTGCATCCTTCCTCCTGTCACCAAACATCCAGGGTCAGAGAGACAAGGAGGAAAGATTAAGAGAACTGTAAGAAGAGGGGTCGGCCCTTGCATAAGAATCTTTGGGGGCTGATCCCCGCCTGATGAAGGGTCTCTTCCCCCAACAGCTCAAATGCCGCCACCGGGCCAGCTCTACTAAGCACATTGAACATGCTTAGGTCCGCCGCCAATACCGACCTCCCCTCGTAGACCCTCTCCCACGGCTCTCTCTACAAAGGCTCGAACCCCCAAGGTTTGAGGCTACTGATGAAGAAGAACCTGGCCTTCCACCCGTGGATGGTCGACGGGAGGCACTTCAAGATCTTTCAGCCTTGACAAGGGATGAATAGGACCCACTCTCGACTCCTAAAGTCCCTCTTCAGGTAAAAGAAGTTACCGAAGAGGGACAGACTGGGGTCGGACCCAGCCCTATGATAGAGTACTATAAAGTAGTATATCACCCGAATACTGTTCGGGGTCAGCTGCACCGGGGTTACCCTATAGTGGTTGAAGATGGCTATAAATAGGGGATGCAATGGGAACCTAAGGCCGGCCTTAAGATGGGACTCGTACATTGGAAGGGTCCCTGGACCTAATGGGTTGTTTGCTCTCCCCTCTCGGCCCGGAAGAGTGAGGTGCAGGGTGGACGGGATACCGTATACCACCCTGAGGTTTTCGAGCCATTCTCTGGTCATGGTCGAGGATACTAAGCTCGACCCTGGGTCCCTAGGTCTATGGGACGAACCCCTACTGCTAGATGCCATTGGAAGCTAGAAGAAGAAGAAGAATGGCTGGGACTAACCTGGGGTGGACTCTTAGGTGCCGGTTTTCGCAGAAGAAAGAAGGGAGGACTCGATCTCGCAAAGAGCAGGCGCAGCAGGAAAAGCCCCCTCACCCTACCTCCTCCTCCTTTTATAGGCCTTCGAGGGAGGGGGAGAGGGGGGAGAAGTTATTGCCCGCCTCGGGCACGTCTCAGCCATCCTGTCAAGAGCCACAACTGCCTGTGCTACGAGAATCGAAGCAATTGAAACACCCTCTCACGCGGATCGCGATCCGCATGCGTGCCGGATCAACGATGCGAGACTGACCCGAGAGGTAGCACCGGCCGACTGGATGCTGCCGCATGGCGTGATGCACCACTTCACCCCGGATCGATGCGGTACAGCCTGGTTTTCATCATGCCGCCTGACTTGCATTAACTGCCTCGCCTGCGCCCCAACGAGTGGCTGACAGCTATCCAGAGCACCGTTCAAGGGGATTCGAAGCGACCCGATGCCTCAGTCCGGAATCCTCCACAGGTGCACGCAATCATTATCCTTTCCTTTTGAGCCACGTGGCCCCTCAACACCCTAGAGCAGGGGGACAACTGATGCGCCCATTCGGCTAGTCCACGGTCAGACCGGCCCCCAGCATCCGGTCAGCTGGTCCTCACGTGAAATCTGACTCCACGGTCGACTTTCTCAAAGAGCCGACCCGGGGGTTTTAAGGGCTGACAGGCACCTCACCGCCCGTGTGACGGCCCCTTTAATTGCCACGGACGGCTCCTGGAGATCCTACTGAGCACCCCGGTCAGCTTTACGGGAGCCAGCCGACCCACTGCTGAAGGGATCGCCGAAGTTTCCAGGAACCTCTTTTCTTGGACAGTTCTGACATTCTGCTGTAATGAACTCTAGTGCATGGCCACTACTTTGACATACCTGGCACGCCGCCACCCACAATCTCGCCACCATGCCCATTCTACTGGGGGCATATCCGGGCTTTCACAGCCTACTTTCCAACAGAATTTGGAAACTCTCCGTGCTATAAAAGGCATTCGAGGGACCTCCGAGAAGAGAGAGAAAAAGGTTCTTCTTCACCACTCCAATTTTCTCTTTCCGAGTTCTTCCCGTTCTGTTGCTCCAACCCTCCTCTAACTTAAGCATCGGAGTGTCCCCCGCCGGAGCCCCCTCTGGTGTCTAGGGACTTCTTGCAGGTTGTCCGGTCGAGGAGCCCTCCAGCACGTCCACCGAGCCCAGTTCAGGAGGAAGAGCGGCAACAACCGGGAGATCTTATCCCATGCTTCATCCTATCCGATCAACATGTGATATTTATCCCATGCAGCATGGTAAAATAGAAACAGGGGAAGCCAAGCAAATCACAAACCGGTGTTTAAAAAAAATGCTGGGAGAAAAAATCGTGTAAAATAAGCCAAGCAATAAAACTGGTTCATCTAACCAAAAACTAATTCAACAAAAATAAACCCCAGTCCGACCATACCCGATAAGAAATAAAATTAGGTCCAGTCCTGGTCTACCAGGAATAATTTCTAATTGACCCAAATCAATCCTGGTTGATCCAAATTAGACCAGATCGATCAGAAAAAATCCAATATGTGCTCAATCAAACTGTTTGACCTTAATACCGAAATGATTTCCAATCATTGATCGATTCCCAGATCAGAAAGAAATCCTCTATGGCATGTAACCTCATAGGTTCGAACTTAAATGGTAGCACTGGAACACTTCCAGTACCAGCACAAGATACCATCTAGCAATGGGTCCCGGCATCCGGATAGGCCGAAGATGCAAGAGAAATCTATTGAACCTCTAGCATATGGTTACCGTATAATTCATTTCTTTGACCTCCAATGCTCAAGATGACCTAGGATTAGACTGCCAACCCTAACTGAGTCAATCCACAGCATGTCTCAACCTCGTAAGTCTAGTGACTCCTCACTAGGACTACCCTAGTTGAGAATTTTCTAAATTGAGACACTGCGAGACATTCAATCCAAACAATTTGGACAGGTCAATTCTATCTTGGTCCACCACTGCTCCACAAGTACTTGCCTGTACCCAGAAACCTTCAATCACCAAATTAGAAATCCAGGTAGTTTGGCACCAAAGCATAGGGAGTTGCTTGCAAGCTACCATGGTGACCTCAGGTCGGAGGGACACATATACCCATATCCAATCATGAGCAATCCTTTGGTAGAAAGGAGCTCCATAGAGTCACGTTCAATGAGATGTCACACATCCCACTTGCAAATCACATCAGTGTCACCACACTCCTTTGATCAAGAGGACAACCGAACGATGTGAACCACAACAACCTACACTTGATACATTGCTGTCCTATACAATGTATCCTTTGGTTGTGAACATTTTTAAAGGACCACTCAATATATCCTCTCTATATCAAAAAGTCAGTGCAGTCCTAAGGACTTCATCACATAAATAAAGTTCATTACAAGAAAATGAATAATATGATGAGCTTCCAAAAATAAAGTTTTATTAATTCATATACAAATTACAATACTAAGCACAACTAAAGTTTATAGCATATACAAATTACAATACTAAGCACAACTACTTATAGCCTAAGCGATTGGCTTTGGGACATAATTCCCAACAGTCACCTCTTTGACTTCACTTGATCTCTTTCCTGAAATCAATGATCCTTTCTTCCACTATGCAGACCATTTAGATACACCTCAAACCAATAAGGTAAACCTTATTAGTCTAGGACTAATCCCTTACACCCTTTCTTGCATCTTATTCTATCCAGCCAATCCTGAACCTTTTTCTTGCTAGACTAACCCTGAATTCACTTCTTACTTTCCACCCTTTTCTGAAACTTTACATGATTTTTTTACCCTTAGATTGCATTTTATAGGGTTAATCATATTGCATTCATTCATTGCACAGGTTAGATTTGCATCATATTTCTAGTATATCCTATGGAACCTAGTAGGAGTACATGGTAGATTTTAATGTGCATGCCATGCTAGGGTCAAACTTAAAGAGTCTATAGTGTGTTAGGTTAGATCCAAAGAGTCCAATAAATTTCCTTTGATAGGGAAGTCTAGTCGAGTCTATTAGGTATTAGCTGAGTCCAATAAATCCATAACCTTGAATCACATGTCTGCACCTACACTTACCTCTGCACAGCATATGCATATGGAATTTAGTCAAACACTGAACATAAATAATGAACTAAATAACAACTTGGCTAATTCCCAAAAGAAAGATAAAAATTTTATATAGATGAATATGTGATGAAAAAGGAGTTTTTTACTCGCAAAGCCGGCCCATCCAAAATAATGAATAGCGGTGGACCCAATGCCTATGTACCTGAGATATCACCTGATTTAGGTATTAGCTCTACCTTTATCATCTCAAATCTTATAGAGACTATGGAGCCAGCAGTGATACCCAGCAAGCCCCTTGAGCCACTCCCTTTCTTTGTGAGTGAACCCACCCCAGACCGACCACATACAATTTGGCCTTTTAGTAAGGAAAAGATTGAGAGAGCTGTAGATGATCAAGTTATCGGTACCTGGGATAGAGTCTATCAGCGATACTTGGTCCAGTGGCAAGGTCGGCCATAATTTGTGGACTTATGGAATGCTGGTGCAGATCTGCAGTGCCTCAACCCAGACCCTCCTTAAGCCAAATTGATCCTCACTCGACGGGGTCGAGTTCCTCCCACCCCAGAGAATTGGTGAGGATATCAAGATCAGACACAGATCACTGAATCCCATATAGTTTATTGATTAGAGTTTTAATTTTAAAACCTTAGTCATGTGTCACAATTTTGTAATCAATTAATATTAAGTCTTGTACTTCAGTTATGAGTTTAGTAAGAGTTCAATTTTGTACAAGAGAAGAGGATACCCTACTGTGGAGTTCCACCAGGTCTCATCCAGGAGCTAGAAGATCCCACTTCAGCCAATTGGACTTTGTATGCCAACCCAGGGTCTAAGATTCTTGCATGATGCCCAGAAGCCCTCCAAATGTTTTTCGGATGCCTAGATTCCCCTCCAGATGCCAGAGTATATTCCTAGACTAGGTCACACCATGACTCCAGAGATCCATCTACGCCCCAATCCAAGAGAAATAAAGCCTAAGCCCTTAAAAAGCAAGATTTCAAGGAATATTCCTGCTACCAGGCCATCCCAGCTTCCAGGAGGCCCAAGCCCATGCGCCCTTCACCTCTTGGCCGGCCCTTGCTGCCCCCATGAAGCCCAACATGCCAATAGTAGGCATCCTCACTTGGTTGACTTGGTCCAAGGGTTGGATGAAGACTAGGTCAAAGCATGAAGGAAGAAGGAGAAGACTAGTCAAAGTCCTAACCACTTAAGGCTTTCTTTCCTAACCTATTAAGAATTCTTTTCCTAATGCCTTAAGGAGAGGTTATTCTTAACCTAAGTGTAACCCTAGTTAGGAGAGGGTATTGGCTTTTAGGATACTTTTCTTTCAAGTATACGCTTCAGGATGATTACCTATTTAAAAATAATAAGTTGTATATTCCCCGAACCTCTATTAGAGATTTTTTTAATTTAAAAAGTACATGTTGGAGGATTATCTAGATATTTTGGATGAAATAAAACTATCAAAGCTACGGAAGTTCATTTTTATTGGCTTAGTTTGAAACACGATGTAGCTCATATTGTAGTACAATGTTAAACTTACACAATAGCCAAGCTTCATAAATAGAACATTGGATTATATACCCCATTACCGGTATCTAATTGTCTATGGTAGGATGTAAGTATGGATTTTGTTTTAGAATTATGTTGGATATTTAGAAAGAATGATTCTATTTATGTAGTGTGGATCAATTCTCAAAAATGGCACATTTTCTGCCTTACCCTGAAACTTTTGATGCTTTTAGAGTTGCGAGATTATATTTTGATGAAATGTTAGACTACATGGTTTACCAAAATCAATTATGTCTGATAGAGATGTACATTTTATGAGTTATTTTTAGAAGATACTTTATCACTTAATAGATTAATCATCGTTCTCATAATGATTCAACGATTGAGAATATTTAGGAGCTAATCTATAATGACATATATTTCAAATTCTCAATATTTGAGAATATGTGTCATTGTCCATTAACTCCATTGATGATTTATAGATATATTAGATATGAATAGAAAGTATTAGTGGGCAATATAGTCGAGCCAGGGACATAGAGCCCTCGACAAAAATAACAAGCCTAGTTGACTGCTCAAGGAGCTCTTAATCGTAAGTATTCAGCTATGAGCCCCTGAGTGAACACCGGTAAAGGTCAACTCATATGCCTCCAAGCATCAGCGAGTTTCATCGATTGCCCAAGGTGATGCGGGATGGGCTAGCTATCCTTGACCTAATGATCATCTATTGAGATCAGTAAATAAAATTAAACAAACAATTAGAATAGATAATAGTATATACCAAAAAATAAGTAGGAATTAAGCTAATTAATCTGGTCAAAATTAAGGACCAATCTAGGAAGTGACTTTATCGGTATACATCATCAAAGTTTTTAAGAGGTTAGATCATTGGTCATTAAGGAATGACTGCTAAGCTAGGTTTATTTAATTCAGTTAATTTGGATCTGACTAAATTAATGATAGGATTACTAATAAAGATAAAATTTTAGTAATGATTTTAAATCCTAATCTAAACCATGAAAAGTTCACTGAGCACAAAATGTCATAGCATCCTGGAAGAGAGATTAATCTAGAGGTTGCCAGAATATCTGGCCAATGGTTTACGAGTGAATCTAGCAAAAATCTTCGGACCTAGTTTAACCAAAATCACAAGATAATCAAGCAAGAGATGGGAGTAAAATTTAATTCAGTTCAATAACTTAAAATTAGAAGTCAGTAGAGATTTCTATATTTGCTCTAAAAAGCATTAAGATTTCAACCAAATAACAAATAATTTTAGTTTTTTCGAAATAACCTAAAAGTCGATAAGGGAATGGGGCTTTTGCTCTAAGGACCATGCACATGGGGGAAGTGCTTTCATGATCATGTGGAGAGGGGGCTTGAGAAAATTTAGGATGGCTAGGCTCAATATCGGGGAGGATGCTATGGACAGAGGAGGGGAACTCGCTGGAGGTCTCAGAGAAGAACGATCCCAGAGGGAGGGAGGCACATTGGTGGAATGGCTGTGTGGAGGCTCAATTGGTAGCTTGGATGAATCGCACAACACTGGTGGCACACAAGTCATGGTTGGCACATAGAAGCATAATTGGCACGGGCGGTGTTCTCCATGCTTTACGAGCGATGGGCGTTGAATAGTGGAAAGCAGGGAGATGGTGGCCAGCAGCATAAAAGACACGAAGGTGGGCTACGGCATGGATGATGGGTGTTAGATGGTGGTGGGTGTGAGGAGGAGAGCAGGGTGACCATACGATGGAGGGATGAGGCCATTTTGGAGCTATGATGGTGGGGTGGTTCTCATGGTTGGATCCATCGGTGGAGGTGTTGCAAGAGGGGATGGATCAAAAGCTTGAGCTTGTGCGGGAGGACTATTGAAGCTGGGGTGTCAAACATGGGGTTTCTTAGACAAGAGGTTGGAGGGAAGTCACGGCAACGAAAGACGTAGTGGTGGGCGGCTGTTCCGAGCTAGGAATTGGCCTAGTGGTGGCAGCTATAAGAGTCGATTGGGATGAAGGTGGAGAAGGCACGAATCTAAGGTTGGAGATGGTAGTAGATTGGCTATAGTCATGGAGGTGGATGGGCCACTAGTGGATGAGTGTGCCGGTGGAGATCCAAGAGGCAATCGAGGATTATGGATAGGGGAAGAAGAGCCCCTATGGTTTCCGGTGGGATTGGGGGTGTGTGGCATCGAATGTTAGTGGCTGGAGGTGGTGGTTGTTCAGTGGAGAAAGGCGGTGCAATGGGAAGATAGCTTGATGGTGGAGTCATTGAAGTTGAGCCGAAGGCACTTTAGAATAGAAAGAAGGAAGGAGATTAAGAGAGGGAGAGAAGGAGAACTTGAGAAGAGGAATAAGAAGAAGAGAGGATAAGAGGATAAGAACAAGGGAAGAAGAAGAGAGGGGAAGAAGTAACCGGGAGGAGAGGAAGAAGACGAGAAGAGAGGAGAAAGAGAAGAGAAGGAAGAAGAAGAGAGAGGAAAAGGAAGAGAACACTAGAGAGGAGGGAGTTAGGAAAATTCAGTATTTTCTTAATTTCTAGATTGATTTTTTTTAATTACAAGACCTCTTTAAATAGACTCTAGTCTCCAACAAGTTGGAGATCAACTTAACCAAAACTCTAGGACTCTAGCTAATCTAAAATAAGCAGACTAATCTAAAATAAATTTTAAAATAAACCAAACTAATTCAGTTCCATGCTTTGAGATCTATGCATGAGCTGGATATAAGAAAAAATAAAATAAGCTCAATCCCCATACATCCAGGTAAAATAAAAATAAATATATTTGATTAGAAAAATATTGGTTGTGCAACAAAATCCATACTGGATAATGTCCTCATCATTCTCCTAAGGTGGGGAGAACTCGACTCCGTCGAGTCAAGCTTCATACCACTCTAGAAGTCTTGGACAATCCAGGAATCCTCTACTCCAACCTCCCTCATAAGGAAACTAAATAGCCATAATAGTCTCAATCCCTAGTGAACTTGATCTGCTCATCAAGGATGTATCAATCTCATCGTGCTTCTCTCTCTATTGGGCTTATAGGAACTTAGGGGGAGGGTCACTCATAAAAGATGGTACAAGCTCAAACATATCACTAGGTATCAATGCTGGTTCTTTATATTCAATTGATCCAATATATTAAAAGTTGAATTAATCCCATAGCCAGATGGTAGTTCAATAACATATGTATTAGGTCCAACTTTTTTGAAAATCTTGATTGGACCTATTCCTCAAGCATGTAGCTTCCAAGTGGTTCCTAATGGAAACTACTCAAGTCTGACCTTAGTCATGACATAATCATCCTTAGTAAAATCTTTGACTTGTTGGTAAGAATTTACTAATTATTTATTTGATTACTTATATTAATTTTATTACTGATCTCTTTATGTAGACTCCTGATATTCTCTGCAAAGGATGATGCTAACTCCAATACTCTAGTATGCATGATGAGGTGTACAATATTATTTTATTTTATTTTATTTTTCTTTTTTTGAAGTTTGGGCATTCATCGTATTCTTCTTTTAACTATCAAAGCCCATAACTTACTATAGATAAAAGGTCCACCCTATAAGAGAGTGCATCAATAGCTTTAGTGTCTACATCCACTTCGTACGTTATGATAAAGGTATAGCCTGAAGGAACTCTATCCACTTTCTAGGTTTCGGACTTAAATTTTCCTATAAATTGAAAAACCTAAAGGTCTCATGGTCTGAATACAGGATAAATTCTCATTGAAGTAGATAATGCCTCCAAAACTTAAGAACTTAGACCACGACATTGAATTCCTTAGGATAGACATGGTTCAATATACACCTATGCTTAAGAGGGATAGATGGAGTACTTATCCAGGCCATATTATATAGACTCGAGTGATTCACAGATACTAAACCTAGGTGCAAAATGATATATCAAGGGAGATGGCAACAATGTATCTATCACTATTGGTGTTTTCTTTGCATATTTTATCATCTTGACTAACAACGGTAGTAATCTTGTTCGCATCTTTAGTTTCTTTGGGTTGGTTTAATACACATTTATCTTCTCTAGTTCTAGTTGTTCCTCAAGTGTCATGTTAATCTAGATAGTATCATAGTTATCATAGATGTCTACTAATTCTGGATATGCTATATAGACTTCTTCTTGAGGATCATTTTTAGGATTTTCATTTTTAGACTTTCCTATAAGTAGTGATCTGGATGGGCACTAACTAGCTGTATAGTCTAGTCCATTGCACAAAAAGCATTGAATTTTAAAGTTGATTCCTTGGAAAGTCTATCCTATGACTTCTTTTTCTTTAACGGCCTTCTTGGTTGACTATCATAGGTCTAAGAGGGATATTCCTAATTTGGTTATTATTGGCTTGGTTTTTTCCAAGTTTTCTAGCCTTAATCCATTATCTTGATAAATGCCAATTAAATTATAAACTTTGTCTATGAGGGTTTAAAGGGTTGCAGCAAATTGGTTAGGATCCATTTTACAATATATAGAAGCTTTGTTTCAGTTTATATTCATGCTTAAAACTGATATCCTAAGTAAGTGTTTTCACATTTTTCGAAGCAAGATCAGAATCTTCAATGAGTAGAGATTAATTTAGAATTTTTGGATATTCCTAAGATTAAGAATTGACTGATTTCTAGGGATTATGAAGACTAAATTTTTAGCAGGATTTTCAAGGTGCAATGACTAGTTTTTCAAAGAAATCTGATATCAATCAAGGACTCAATTCTAAAATTATCAAACATAGATATTTTCCTTATCAATCTAGATTTCAAATCTATAAGTTTTATAATTTTTTGACAATCTTACTAATAGGTATTGATGAATGAACAGGGGTTATGCAGTTCTATAGGTTGCAGATTTTTGTAGGCATAATCAAAAATTTCAGATCAAACTAGCATGAATCCTAAAGGAGGTTCACAGATTTTCATACATACAAGTTTTTTAAATCAAGTCTAGTCTCTATAGCCACAAATTTTATAATTTTCTAACACTCCTAGAAATGAGACTTAAGGTTTAAACTAAGATTGTCCAAAACTACTAGTTGCAGAATTCTAGAATAGAAACTGAGAATCTAATTCTAAACTGGCATAAATTTTGAAAGCAATCCCATAAATCTGCAAATGTAGAAATGTTCGCTTTCGAGTTTATTTTCCAACAAGATAATTTTATAATTTTCTAAATTTTCTATGGATCAGACTTCCTAAAATACTAAAGGGTGTGCAGGGTATGCTGAATGCTGAATATGAATTTTTTTTAAAAAAAATTAATGCAATACAAATATCCTTAACCTAACCTAACATAAACTGCACTCTGATACCAAATTTAAGCTGATGCAAAGTAGGCTAGCTATCCTAGAACTAACAACCATATATCGAGATTAGCAGATAAAATTAAACAGGCAATTAGAATAGATAATAGCATATACCAAAAAACAAGCAGGAATCAAGCAAATTAATCTGGTAAAAATTAAGATTTAATCTAGGAACTGACCCGATCGGCATGCATAGTCAAAGTCTTCAAAAGGTTGGATCATTGGTCGTTAACGAACAACTGCTGGGCTAGGTTTTTTTAATTTAATTAATTCAGATATGACTAAATTAAAGATAGGATTACTAATAAAAATAAAATTTCAGCAATGATTTTAAATCCTAATCTAAACCATGAAAAGTTCTCACCAAGCATGGAATGTCACAGCATCCTGGAAGAGGGAGATTAATCCAAAGGTTGCCAGCATATCCAGCCAATGGTTCATGAGTGAATCAAGTAGAAATCTTCGGATCTGGTTCAACCAAAATCACAAGTTATTCATCCAAGATAGTGGAACAAAATTCAATTTAGTCCAACAACCCAAAATTAGAAGTCAGTAGGTGTTTCTGAATTTGCTCTAAAGAGCATGCAAAATTCAACTAGATAAAAAATAATTTTAGTTTTTCCAAAATAATCCAAAAGTCGACAAGGGAATGGGGCTTTGCTTCAAGGACCATGCATAGAGCAGGAAGTGCTTTCTCGATCGTGTGGAGAGGGGGATCAAGAAAATTGAGGATGGCCATCTTTGGTGTCAGGGAGGAATGCCGTGGATGGAGGAGGGGAACTCGTCGGAGGTCTCAAAGAAGAACGATCACCAGAGAGAGGAAGGCACATTGGCAAAATGATGATGTGGAGGCTCGGTCGGTAGCATGGATGGATCACATAGCACTGGTGGCATACTGGTCATGGTCAGCACACAACAGCATAATTGGCATGGGTGGTCTTCTCCCTGGTTCATAGGAAATGGGTGTTGAATGATGGGAACCAGGGAGATGGTGGCTGGTGGCATAGAAGACACGAAGGTGGGCTACGACACGGATGATGGGTGCCAGACGATGTCGAGTGTGAGGAGGAGACTGGGGTAGCCATATGTTGGAGGGACGAGGACTCTTTGGAGATGCAACGGTGGAGTGGTTCTCATGGTCGGATCCATCGATGGAGGCATCATGGGAGGGGATGGATCAGAAGCTCGAGCTTGTAGGGGAGGACTATTGAAGCTGGGGTGTCAAACGTGAGGGCTCTCAAATGAGAGGATGGTGGATGGAAGGAAGTCGCAGCAACGAGAGATGAAGTGGTGGGCGGCAGTTCCGGGCCAAGAATTGGCTTGGTAGTGGCAGTTATGAGAGTTGGCTCGGATGAAGGTGGAGAAGGCACGGGTCCAAGGTTGGAGATGACAGTAGATCGGCCATAGTCACGAAGGTGGATGGGCTGCTGGTGGATGAGTGCACTTGAGGAGATTCAAGAGGCAGTGGAGGAGGATGGATGGGGAGAGAATAGCCCCTATGGTTTCTGGTGGGATTGGGGGTGGGTGGTGCCGGATGTTAGTGGCTAGAGGTGGCAGTTGTTCGATGGAGAGAGGCAGTGCGGTGGGAAGATGGCTTGATGGTGGAGTTGATACATGCCACAACGCACCGATTTAGTACCTTAATTCCACTATTGTTAGGAAGCATAGTGAGAGTAAGGGTCGAATCCACAGGGACTTTTGAGTTATTTTTAAAGTAAAAATGCACAATAGAAATTGAACTAGAAGAGAATTAATAGGTAATTGGCAATGAAGGTAATCTAAAGATGATCTTTCATAGCAAGAGCATGGCCCGTACACATAGATTATGGCCCATTCCTTTTGGGAATAGATCGGTCAAAAGGATAGTGAAAATAATCAAGATGTGATCTATCTTAGTGAGAGCACGGCCCATACCTGTAGATCACGGCCCGTCCCTTTTGGAAATAGATCAGTCAAGATTATAATCATGTAGAGTGACTTACCTCTAAAGCCTTGCATTACTCATAAACCTACTTCAGAAAAGAAAAAGAAAAAGAAAGAACATGAGTTAAAGATAAGCTCTTTTCATTTCATTGAATAAAGAGTACATCAAATCAACAATAAAACATAAACCCCCTTCTTCCAAGTAGGCTTCCTGAGGGAGCTGCAGCATGTCCGAAGGTGGAGCAGTCTAGCGATGCGATGGAGAGTGGGGATTGGGAACCAATGCCAGTGCAGTGAAAGTGGGAACCAAGCTAGTGCAGTTGAAGTGGAACCTAGTCAGTGGTGGAATAAATGTGGAACAAAAGTGGAATATAAATGGGATAGGAGAGATAAGAGAAAAAGAGAGGAAAAAGTAGAGGGATTTGGAGAGAAAATAGAAGAACAGGGCTTTCGAACTCCCGCCAGATTGATGAACTAATCTGGGCTCCGATGGCTCCCTTTTATAAGCATAACCCAACAACCTTTTGTTTATTTTAACAGAACTCATTCCAACAACCTGGACTGAACTCCAACTTCTCCACCGAACTTTAGCTTCGTCTAATGGCTTTCAGTTCCCATCGTTCCAACCGAACTAGACCATTGTTGCAATGATCAATTGAGATCCAATGGCTTCAACTGAATGCAGGTAGCTTGGATAGCATGGCATGGCTGGCGACGGAGGGTGTCGGATGGTAGCTTTGTGACTAAAGCTTTGGCTTTAAGATGGCTTGGACGGTGGCCAAAAATTGATGGAAGATGGATTTCGGCCTCCTTGATGGCGAGGAGGAGAGTACAGACAGCTTCTCCGGCAGGCAGTGAGGGTCTCAGAGAGTCCGGCAGCATGAAATGGTGGTGTTCACCTAGAAAGAAGAAGAAGAGGCCAATGGCTCTTCTGGCCAATTTTCTGGCCAAGGGCGATTTCTCCAGCCAGCAAGGACAGCGCTGGCGGCTTGGGTGGCAATGGATCAGTCTCTCCAACAAATTTCAGCACAAACCGAGCACTGCTGTCCATGGTTCTGTTCGATGGACAGCAGCCATGGCAGATCATGGTCCATGGGGTGCGCGGTAGACCAAGCGATCGGTCCATTGTGGACCAACTACTTTAAACTTCATGCAATTTCTACTAAATTCTTTAAAAATTGATTCTAGGCTCATTTTAACTTGGATTTGCTTCAAACTTATTTCATTTGGACCCATGAATCAAACTCTTCGCATTGGTGGTATTCTTTCCTATAAATAATCTATAAAAATATTTATTTTAAAGAAATAAAGATAATTTAACTATTAAATTACTTTTATATATGTGTATAATGTAGTTATCACACCCCCAACTTGAACTTTGCTCATCCTCGAGTAAAGCAGATAGATTATCTATGTGTATAATGTAGTTATCACACCCCCAACTTGAACTTTGCTCATCCTCGAGTAAAGCAGATAGATTATCTATGTGTATCAACCCATCCTTGAATTGGATGTTAACCTAAGTAGCCCTAAAAGCAGATGATACCTGGTTAGACCACTATTGAGATACTTCATCGAATTATTAATTCAACTCATTTAATGGTTGGGTAGAGCCCATAAAGATTTCTAAAGTTCTTCTTTTGCCAACTTTCCACCTTACTCTTAAAGTCTTCTAACTTTTTGGGGTTTAGTTCTGTACCTTTCTGCTAGCTGGTTTTTCTCTTTTTTTTATCATGTCCAAGCCTCTTAAGTATTAGTATTCTCCCCTTTTGATGTGAACCAAAATGCTTACATAGGCGAAGGGGTATGGTTACTCAGGATTAACAGATTTCTTAACCTTCTCACATTTTGATGCGAACCACAATGCTTACTTAGGTGATGGGGCCCGGTTACTCAGTAAGAGTTCAAGCAAAGCTGTGAGGCGGGACAAATTTTTCAAGGGAAAAACTTTAGCATACTTGATCTTTTGATTTATAACCCCATAAAGTAGATTCTTCCTTAAGATCAATAGTCAGAAGTATTGGCTCTAGTCTTGATTTTGAAGATTGACAAAATACTTAAGTATATATGAATACTAATTATATTTTTAAGCATGTTTATCAGATCTTAGTACTCATCCATGTTGAATGAAGAAATCCATGTTTTTAGTTGAAGAAAGTCCTTAAATTAATGAAAAATCAAATATATGGACTTTGAAATTGATATGGAAGAACTTGAAGAAGCTAAAAATTAATTTTGTAGAAGTTTCAGCAAGTTTCAGTACTAGCACAAGCAAGTGTCGACTCACAAGGTCAACTCATGAAGGAATTTCAGAAGTATCAGAAGACCGGCACAAAGTTTCAATAGAACGCTTCAAGTGTCGACTCATGAGGTCGACTCACACTTCAAGTGTCGACTTATGAGGTCGACTCATCGCCTGAGAAAAATTTTGGACAGAACTTTTTATTTTATGGATTCTGCATCAAGTGTCAACTCATGAGGTCGACTCATGGATCAAGTATCGACTCATGAGGTTGACTCAAAGTCTAACGGCTAATTTTTCATAAGTGCAGAATTGATTTTAACTTGCTTCAAATGGCTAGTTTTTCATCCCAACGGTCATAAATGGTCATCTATGGTTTGGAGAGTTATATAAACATCAAAAATAAAATAGAGAAGAAATCCTTTAAAGAGTTTTATTGAATACACTTAAGGATTCATTGTTTTGAGTGGTTCAAGCTTTCAAGCTTCCAAAATTGAGAGAAAGCTTCCAAGTCCACATCTTCATCAACATTCAAAGGCTTCAACATCTTGAAGACAAGTTTTTCATCAACTTTGAAGGGCTTCAAAGAGATACTTGCTATTTTTAAGAAAGCTTTTTCTTGTATTCTTTTCATATTGTGCTTACTTTGTTCATTAAGGTTTTTAGTGAGCCTTGGAAAACAAAGAGGTTTGTTAGTGAGCCTTGTGTGAAAACTAATAAGATTGTTGGTAAGCCTAAGTTACAAAACCAACAAGATTGTTGGTGATCCCGTAAAACCAACATAGGTTGTTGGTGAGCCCACAAAACCAACAATATTTTTGGTTAGCCCATAAAACCATCAGAGATTGTTGGTTAGCCTAAGTTATAAAACCAACAAGGAGTTTTGACTTGTAAGCCTGGAAAAACAAGTTGGGTTTTGATTAGTGAGCCCAAAAAACTAATCGACTGTAATCATGGTGATTATAGTAAAATTTCCAAGAAAAACTTGGGAAGTGGATGTTGGTGTCTTGGAATGCACCGAACCACTATATATCTTTGTGTTTGTATGATTGTTTTCTTTGTGCATTTACTTTATTAATTCTACTACAATTTTAATTAGCACACAAACACTTTAGCAAAACACAAGCACTTAATTGCAATTATCACATACTTGTTTTATATCTATTGAAATAGTTTAAATAATTTTATAAAATCCAATTCATCTTCCCTCTTATCACTGGGCAACAATTGGTATCGGAGCCCAGAATCTAAACTTGGTGCTTTGCAAAGAATCCAACAATTTTGAGTTAAAAGATTATAGCAACCCTTGTAGGTATTAGTGTTAGACCACCATTTTTCAATGGCACAAATTACATATATTGAAAAACATGCATGCATATTTATATTCAATCTATATATTATTATCTTTGAAAAATGATTGTTAATGGTCCTCATATTCATTCTATTTTGGTTAATGGCATTTTCATTCCAAAACTCGAAGAGGATTGGAATGAATATGACATTAAGCAATCTAAAATTAATGCTAAAGCAATGAACTTGCTTTATTGTGCATTGGACTTTAATGAATTCAATAGGATCTCCACATGCACATCGATAAAAAAAATATGGGATATACTTGAGGGTACTATGAGGGTACTCCTCAAGTGAAGAATACTAAAATTAATTTGCTTGTACATTCTTTTGAAATGTTTAAAATGTTGCACTATGAATCAATATCTGATATGTATTGAAGATTAATGAATATTATTAATAAATTGAAAAGTCTTGGCAAAGTCTATACTAATGCTGATTTGATTAATAAAATTCTTAGGTCTTTGCCAATATCATAGGATCCAAAAGTAACGACGATCCAAGAAGCCAAAAATATTGATACCCTACCTTTGGTGGAGCTCATCGATTCACTTATGACCTATGAGTTGAACTTATGGCAAAAGAAAGTGGTTGCTAATCAAGAGAAGAAGAAGATAATAGTCCTCAAGGCTAAGAAGAATATCAAGGCAATGATGGTAACTTGGAGTGATAGTGAAGATTCTAGTTCGGAGGAAGAACAAGAAGTTGCCCATCTTTGCTTCATGGCAAATGAGAAAGAGGTATGTGCTAAAAATAAATATGATTTTATATTTGATGAATTACATGATGCATTCAATGATCTTGTGAATGAATACAAATTGCTAAAAATTGAGCACAAAAAATTAAAAAGACATATAGATTCTTTTTCTCTTGAGAACACCAATCTTGTCAATAAAAATGATGATTTAAATATAAAGATTGATATTTTAGAAAATGATAAGAATAATCTTTCTAAAGAAAAATAATTTTAGAAAAAGAAAATGTTGATTTGAAAAATTTATGTAATAAGTTTCCAAATCAGAAAAATATTTTATTGAATGAAATAGAAATTCTAAAAATATCCAAGATTTTTGTATTAATTGATGAGCTTTTAAAGAAAAATAAAAATCTTGAGTTGAAAAACAAGAATTTCTTTGTTGCTACTTCTTCTAATATTGCATGCTTTAATTATGAAAAATTTGGATTTAATGTATATCCTTATAGATTAAGAAAAGTTTGGGTTCCAAAAAGAACCATATTTACTAATCCTAAAGGATCTAAGAAAGTTTGGGTACCAAAATTGTCTACTTAGTATATTTTGCAGAATGTCTTGCAGCCCAACATGAAGAAAGAAAGTTTTTGAAAAGTGGGTGTACAAGATAATTTAAAGAAGTGGACCTACTACATTTTGGACTAAATGGTAAAGGAAAGATTATACATATTGGTAAATTCTAAACATCTCCTTCCATATAGAAAATGTAGTTGAAATAAAACTTGTTATATATTTGTCCTTTTATTGAATATTTGATAAATGTTGCAGTTAATCACTTTCATGTTATTAGTCATTTTGAAAAGTGATTAATTAGAATCAAGTTTAGACTTATAGTCATTGGTTATGATCATGAACTTTTTGATGTTGATGAATTTCATGCTATCATGATTAAACTTGTGATTATAAGACCTTCTCTTGATTTTGATTAATATATCTTAAATTACCTCATGAAAAATATTTTTTTTGGTTATATATTGCTTTGAAAATTATTTTAATTGATTAATTAGAATCAAGTTTAGACTAATAGTCATTTATTGTGATCATGAACTTTTTGTTGTTAATAGATTTCATGCTCTCATGATTAAAGTTGTGATTATTAGACTTTCACTTGATTTTGATTAATATAGTTTTAAACTATTTCAAGTGAACTATGTGATTAATTTTTGATATCTATGTTTAAGTTAGAAATGATTTGGATCAAATATAGAACTGGTAGTTAAGGGTTAAATTTAAAGAAGAAGGTTTGTATATTGATAAACCCTTAATCTAGTAGCTAGACTTGATATCATATTACTTCTAGAATTTATATGGATATCAAATCATTTTAAATGGATTTTAAATCATGCTAAAAGTTTTTAAATGATCAATCTCTTATTTTTTGAAGATAATGTATATCTTGAAAATTCAAATCTTTGATTTCAGACTTGGTATGTATGCTTATATTTCAAATTGTCTGAAATTATGTTGCTTGTGCTTTCATGTTTTATTCCTCAATGAATCATATTTTTAAGGGGGGAATAATATTTAAGGAGAGCAATCCAAAAATTTGTTGTCATTATATACATGTATGATGCTTTCAATATTTTTTTGATATCATTCTTATATTGCTCTGATACTCTTTCTCCTTGTTTTCAAATCTAATCCTTTAAGGAGAGTTACATTCAATTGGTATCAAGATTCATTTCATTACAAATCTTTAAAAAGGAGAGAAGAGCTCCTAGTAACTGCTTCAGATTGGGTTAGTCACCATGGCGATCCGGTCATAGGAGCTAAGTAGGGTTTAAAGACTCTTCCCATTCAATGGGATCTCTTATGATATGTTAGGGTGCCATTATGGCCTTATCCCAGAACAAGTGAGGTGAATGGATTGTTTCTTGCTATCAGTTATGCATATTAGAGCTAATATACATTGAATTATATTTTGCATGTGCATCTCATTTTGTGGTTCATGTTCGACTAGTATCATATTTAATCGATACCATGATTAATTGATTTCATGTATTGATTTTGATGATCTACTTGCTATTCTTTCCACCTTCATTTTCATTTTGTATTGTCTTTCATCCTTTTTTATGATGACAAAAAGGGGGAGAAAAATGTTAAGTATGAAAAGGAAAAAGATATGATAAATATGAAAAATTATATGAGAAATAAAAGAAAATGCAAAAGAAGAAGAAAAAAGCAAAATATTTTAATCTTAAGGGAAGAATTAGCAAGGGGGAGAATGTTTAAAAATTTTTTAAATGACTTTTGAAAATATTTTTGAAATCATATTTTTGAGGGGGAGCTTGATACTCATTGATTTTGAGCTTACATGTTTAACTTATTGTTAATCCTTTTAAGCTTACCCTATTTATATACTTAAAGATTTTGTCATCATCAAAAAGGGAAAGATTGTTGACTCTGGTTTTGATTTTGATGATTGACAAAACACTTAAGTATATATAAGTACTAATTATATTTTTAAGTGTGTTTATCAGATCTTAGTACTCATCCATGTTGAATAAAGAAATCCATGTTTTCAGTTGAAGAAAGTCCTTAAATTAATGAAAAATCAAGTATATGGACTTTGGAATTGATATGAAAGAACTTGAAGAGGCTAAAAATCAATTTTGGAGAAGTTTCAGCAAGTTTCAGCACTGGCACAAGCAAGTGTTAACTCACAAGGTCGACTCATGGAGGAATTTCAGAAGTATCAGAAGACCGGCACACAAAGTGTCAGGGGCATGCTTCAAGTGTCGACTTATGAGGTCGACTCACACTTCAAGTGTTGACTCATGAGGATGACTCATCGCATGAAAAAATTTTGGACAGAACTTCTTATTTTCTAGATTCTGCATCAAGTGTCGACTCATAAGGTTGACTCATAAATCAAGTGTCGACTCATGAGGTCAACTCAAGGTCTAACAGCTAGTTTTTCAGAAGTGCAAAATTGATTCTAACTTGCTTCAAACAGCTAGTTTTTCATCCCCAACGGTCATAAACGATCATCTATGATTTGGAAAGCTATATAAACATCAAAAATCAAATGAAAAAAAAATCCTTTGGAGAGTTTTATTGAATATACTTAAAGATTCATTATTTTGAGTGGCTAAAGCCTTCAAGCTTCCAAGATTGAGAGAAAGCTCCCAAGTCCACATCTTTTTCAACATTCAAAGGCTTCAACATTTTGAAGACATGTTCTTCATCAACTTTCAATAGCTTCAAAGAGATACTTGCTTTATTTAAGAAAGCTTTTTATTGTATTCTTTTCATATTGTTCTTACTTTGTTTATTAAGATTTTTGGTGAGCCTTGGAAAACCAAAGAGATTTGTTAGTGAGCCTTGTGTGAAAACCAACAAGGTTGTTGGTAAGCCTAAGTTACAAAATCAATAAGATTGTTGGTGATCCCGTAAAACCAACATATGTTGTTGATGAGCCCGCAAAATCAACAAGATTTTTGGTTAGCCCGTAAAACCATCGGAGATTGTTGGTTAGCCTAAGTTATAAAACCAATAAGAGATTTTGACTTGTGAGCCTGGGAAAACAAGTTGGATTTTGATTAGTGAGCCCGAAAAGCTAATCGACTGTAATCTTGATGATTATAGTGAAATTTCTAAGAAAAACTTGGAAAGTGGATGTAGGTGTCTTGGAATGCACCGAACCACTATATATCTTTGTGTTTGTGTGATTGTTTTCTTTAGGCATTTACTTTATTAATTCTGCTACATATTTTAATTAGCACACAAACACTTTGGTAAAATACAAGCACTTAATTGTAATTATCACATACTTGTTTTATATCTATTAAAATAGTTTAAATAATTTTATAGAACCCAATTCACCCCCCTCTTGGGTTGCATCATCACTAGGCAACAAGAAGGTTTTGGAATTGCTCCAAGAAATTATTTATGATCTAAACCCTACCATTTATTGAGTTTCTTTAATAATTCATCCCTCATCATCTCTAGTATTATCTAGACCATTAATCAATCATTAAGGTGCCTATGTAACTTCAATTCGAGATAATAATTAGATATGCATAACATGATCATTTTTAATCATACTCGAAGATCTAAGCAAGTCAAGTTTTTCTCTACCCTCCAACTGAATCGACATTGTCCTCAATGGAGTAGGAAAGAAAATAAGAGGTATAATAGAAAAGAATATACTTGGAGTGAATATACTTTGAAAGCTGAAGAGGGCTTCATGAAGTAGCAGGTTCCTTTGTTGCTGTACTCCCCTCACTTTTATTGTTCTTCTAAAAGAAAAAAAATAACGAGTTAAAAATAAAAGTATAAACTAGGTTGCCTCCGAGGAGCACTAAGTTTAAAGTCTTCAACCAAACTTAGTGGATCTTCTAGATTATGTCAATTGATACATCCACTAAATTATTAGATATACTTAGCCATGGCGAATGGTTGGACGAAGTCCAATCAATAGTGTCCCGCATGATATCTTTGTCATGCATATCTAAAAAATGTGTCTCCTGATAATAGATACCCGAAGATGGCTTGGTCAGCAGAGTAGATATTGGTTCTAGTACAGGGGCTAAGTAAAAATTGGGTGACTTTGAAAATTGCTCACACTTTGATGTCCAAGGTGGGTCTAATAAATCACTCAGCCTCTCTACACAATCTATTCCAGTACAGTTCAAATGTTTGCGAGATGGATCCCCAGTAAAGTTGTCAGGGCTATCGTATTCAAAGACTGCATTACTTGGTTTTGGAGGTGACAATTTTGAAAGGGATATGCCCTACAAGCCAATCTATGTTGTATCTCCCAAACCATTGTAATTGACAACATTCTAATAAAGGCATTATTTTTCATCATACGCTGTGTTTATTCTTATATGATGAACCCCATAGATTAGGGCTATGATTTTAGGGTTATGATGAGATCATACCAGTGAGACCTAAAGTCTTAAAACCTTAATCTAAAATATTCCTAGTCAAAGGAACCTTGAGTAGGGGATCAGGATTTTTCTGGTAAGACTAGCACATCCTATGTATAATGAATAGGGTGACTGCTCTCACAGTTACTTGTGTATGACACTAATACTAGGATGTGGGTGCTCATTAGAGAATGGGTTCACTGATATGATCCAACTAGAGAACATCTAATGGAGTCTTAGCTACATGTCAATAGAAGGTTCTCATAGTGGGAGTGGTACAAGTAATCCTTTGACCTGAGACTGCCATAAGTACCTTATATACATGAACCCATGCTTTGGTTCAATTCTAATCATGACACTGAGTCATGCACAGGTTTGATACTAGGAATGGTGAATTGGATATGAAGGTAATGAGTAGGTCAACAAGGAATCGATCACTCTAAGTAAGAGGAGATTGTATCCAGCTAGTTATCAATCAGATGACGATTCAAGGAATCTTTGATCAAAGTAATGATATTAGAGATAGTTTCTAATATCAAGATAATTGAATCATCATTATAAGATTGAGCTAGATACTGATATGATATTGGATTTGACATATATCCATATCCATAATTATATTTTGGGTGCAGGCTGATCGAAGGTTTTAATTATATGGAAACTTTCCACTGAAGGGTAGTTTTAGTATTTTACCAGAATTTCCATATCTTCCGGGTAGACATGACACGTTGCTAGACGTCAATCTTGTCTTGTGGGTTGATTAAATTGAATGATTACTTATTAGGAAGAGTCCTAATTGATCATAATCAGGTAAGCCTGATTTGACCTAAATCGATTAGAAAGAGTTCTAATTAAATTAGGTCAACTTGTGTTCGAACCTACTGCTGGCTAGATGTGGAACCCAATGGGTCACACACTTAAGAGAATTGATCAAGGGTTTAATTTTGTAATTAAATCATTTTGCATGATGACACTCTAGCAGGTGTTGCAAAACCTAGCATCTATTCGAATTAGATTCGAATTAGGGTTCCGGATTGATTCAATTTGGGTTCTAATTGGATCTAATTAGACCCTAATTGAGGTTATAGGGATTATGGCTAACCCTATTGGCTAACCATGCACCTAGGCTGGCCCCCAACCCGCCCCTTAGCATTTTCACGCCAAAATGCCAAGAGTCCATGCGCTAATGGACTCTTGGCGCGCCATTTGGAAGAGTCCATGGCGCATGGACTCTTGGTGCGCCCCACTTAATTCTCTGATGAATTAAGATGGGGCGGCCTCATTTCTTAGAATTAGCACCTCAGATATGCCCCCTTGGATGGGAATCCAACGGTTGATGGGTTTTTAAGAAAGGAAGAAAGCGCCTGTTGCTTCCCGGTTGCGCGAAATAACATCTCTTCGGAGATTTAAATTCGCGACTCCTTTCTTTTAAAAACATCGCAACTTTTCTTTTAAGAAAGGCCATGGGATTTATCCGGAAGGCCGTGAGAAGGAAGGATGGGGCATGAGAAAATAGGGAAGGGCCGTGAGAAAAAAGGGAATGGTGTTTACGGAGAGTTGTGTTCTTTTGAGAAGACACCTTTTTTGTAGTCTATTTAAGGAACAGAGGCCTCGGGTGTTTTGGCTAATGTACAACAGAGTTTTTTTTTATTTGTCTTTCCTTTCCAGGAGACTGATTCCTCCTTAGCTTGTTTAGGACACAAGAGTTTCCCTTTTACAGAGTTCTCTTCTCTGTTGAAACTCAAGTCTAAAACAAGAGATAGGAAGAATCTCTCGAACGGTAAAAGAAAAGAAGATATACTCTATTTCTTATTTCCTTTACATTAAGACATTAGTGTCTTAAATCCTCCTCCTCCTTCAAGACAAGAGTGTATTCTTAGGACAAAGTCTTAAGAAAGGGAGATGAAGAAGAAAGAAAGGAAGTAAGAAGTCCCTGCCGTGGAGTTTTTCAGCCATAGTCATCTTGAGTTCTAGGAGAAGAATTCAAGTGAAGGAACCTTTTGAAGAAGCAAGTATCTTGATCAATTTTCTTGTGGATCACCATTGGAGGGTGGACATTTGGATTCCTGGTGAATTCAAAAGGGTCATTCAACATCAAGTTTTGATCCTACATCAAAATTGGGTTTAGCGATAACAGGTTGGTGCCCTAATTCTAATAGTGTAGGTTTGCATGTTTCTCATATGTTTTAATCCTGAATAAGGAGATCCTGGCTAAGGATTTTTAGTGTAAATTTCATCATTTTGAAATTATCTTTCCACTGCATTGCACCGGAATCCTTTCAGTGGTATCAGAGCCACCCTTATTATAGTTAAAACATATGGAAATTATTTATATGTCTTTTTGTTGTAGTATCGCATGTTAGGGTTTTTAAACCCTTGAATGCTGATACACTTAGCACATTTATGGGATGCATGTATGTTTGAGAATCTATATTTGATGTGTGTTACTAATTAGGGTTTTTCACTCAAACCCTAATTATTATAGAGATATGTTTAGTTTTGAAGTCATCATACTGAAATAAGGTTGCCCTGGCATGATGGTGGATCCATTATGTGGTAAATGGTTGTCCTAGTATGATGACACACTTAGCACATATTTTCTTATTTATAAGAATGATATGTTGATTGTGATACATTCTATAAGAATGTGTTGGCAATTTATAAATCCCTCCTTTTTAAAAATTATATTAAGTCTTAGTATATTTAACTAATAAGCATCACTAGTCATGATGTACAATTGATCATTCGGTGTCTAGAAAGGTGGTTTTGGGAAGGTAAAGAGAATTATGATTTTTAATTGGTTCCGTTGACTGACCTGGCCAATTTTTATTGGTGTCTAGGAAAGCAACGGGAGGACTCCCACATCTCTTCCACTTGCCTGGCTGATTTGATTAAATTTAAATCTTGACTAAAATGCTTAAGTGTTAAAAATACTATGTATTGGCCTTCCTTCATGCTGGATCATTATTGTGTTATGAACCACATTAGGTTTGTTGTGTTATCTGCAAGACCTAATATGATGATTGACATAATACTAGTCTAGTGCATAGATATGCTTACAGTATATTCAGTATAATGCTTTGTTGTGTTATCTGCAAGGGCATTATATTTGAGTATTGACTGTATAGAATTGAAAGGGTCTTGACTTAACTAGAACATTATGGTTTGTTGTGTTTTCTGCAAGACTAATAATGTTCTAGAGGCCAAGTTACTTCTTGAGAATTATATGAGATATAATTGGAAGAGTTTCCTACCTTTGAGCTTATAAAAGATTTGTTGTGTTTTCTGCAAGATCTTTTATAAGTTATTAGGATCTCAATCTCACTAAGAAAAATCGATCAGGGTTCTTCTCGATTATCATAGTGAGGGCTATGATTTTTTGATAAAATAGTGGGAGACATAATTAAATTGAAGACCTAATTTAATTATGTAAGTCATTTCATGGTTGTTTGCTTATGTATTGTTCTTTATTAAATGTAGATAAATGGCATCTTCATCATCACTGCGAAGTATCTTAGATACCAACAAACTGACTGGTCAGAACTATGTGGACTGGTTGAGAAATTTAAAGATTGTGCTGAGTTCAGAAAAACTTTCTTATATTCTTGATACCCCTAGTCTTAATCCACTAGGGGACGATGCCACACAGGAAGATATGGCCACATACAAAATATGGCAGAATGACTCCCTAACTGTCAAGTGTATCATAATAGCCTCTATGACCAATGAGTTACAGAGATAGCATGAAAGCATGGATACTCAATCCATAATTCTCAATTTAAAAGAGCTTTAAGGAGAACATAGCAGAACTGCTAGATATGAAATATCTAAGCAGTTATTCCGTGCTTGGATGACAGAGGGAACATCCGTTCAGGATCATGTTCTGAAGGTAATTGACTTAATCACCAGATTGGGTCAATTAGGTTTTATCATGGATGGGGAGTTGAATCAGGATTTAATCCTGCAATCACTCCCGGAGTCATTTTCTCAGTTTGTCTTGAATTATCACATGAACAAATTGAACACTTCCTTGCCTGAGCTGTTAAATATGTTAAAAAAAGCAGAGAGCCATGTTAAGAAAGATAAGGCTCCACTTCTTCTTGTTGATAAGACCAATAAAAAGAAATCAGGCAAAAAGGGTTTTAATAGGAGGCTCAACCCTAAGAGTGGCATCAATAAGAATAAGAAAGGAAAGAAGGCCTCCAAACAGTCGACCTGTTTCTTTTGCGGCAAAGCGGGACATTGGAAAAGGAATTGCAAGGCTTACCTTGCAACTGTGAAGCCTGGTGCATCAAATGCGCCAAAAGGTATGTATGAGATACATGCTATATTGATATTAAATTCATCTATATCAAATACTTGGGTATTGGATACCGCTTGTGGTTACCATATATGCAAATCTTTGCAGGACCTCCACAAGCTTAAAGTATTGAAGGAAGGTGATTTCAATCTCTACGGTGATAGTGGTGATATCACCCAAGCAGAAGCTGTAGGGACCTATATTCTGAAGTTGCCTTCAGGGAAGATCTTGGAGTTAGAAAATTGTTATTATATGCCTAAGATTATTAGGAACATTATATCTATTCTTTTGTCGTTAAAACAAGGATATGTAATGGATGTAACGAGCACTGGTTGCTCGATAATATTGTCTAATAAAATTATTTGTTCTGTCATGTTTAGCAATGGGCTCTTAACTCTTTCTTCCAATGATAGTGTTTTCATGTCAATAATAAAAGAAAAAGAAAAGACTTTAATGATACTTTACTTTGGCATCATCGACTTGGTCATGTTAATGAGTCTAGGATAAGCAAGTTATACAAGGAAAAATTCCTTGATCCTTATGAGTATGAATCATTAGGAACTTGCGAATCATGTCTAATGGGTAAGATGACCAAGACTCCATTTACTGGACATGGAGAAAGGTCAACTGAGTTATTAGGACTTATACATACTGATGTATGTGGTCCAATGACAACTCAGGCCAGAGGTGGATACTCATATTTTATCACTTTTACAGATGATTTATCTAGGTTCGGATGTGTGTATCTTATGAAACATAAATCTGAAGCCTTTGATAAATTTAAGGAGTATCAAAGTATGGTCGAAAAACAAACCGGGAAAAGTATTAAAGTTCTTCGTTCTGATCGAGGAGGAGAATACTTATCCACGGAGTTTTTAGACTATCTTAAAGTTAATGGAATTCTTTCTGAATGGACCCCTCCTTATACACCACAGCTAAATGGTATAGCTGAAAGGAGGAATCGTACCTTATAGATATGGTACGATTCAGATGTGCTTCACAAATTTACCCATTTCCTTCTAGGGTCATGCCCTAGAAACTGCTGTTTACATTCTGAACAAGGTACCTTCTAAATCCGTTGTTAGTACTCAATATGAAATTTGGAGTGGAAAGAAACCGTATCTTAAATATTTTAAGGTATGGGGATGTCCAGCTTATGTTAAAAGAAATTTTGGACATAAGTTGGAACCTAGAGCGGATAAATGTTTATTTGTAGGATATCCTAGAGAGGGTAGAGGATATCTGTTTTACCATCCTACTGAACAAAAGATTTTTGTCAGCAGGCATGCCACTTTTCTAGAAAAAGAGTTCATTTTAGAAAAGGGCAATGGTAGAACTATTGAACTTGGAGAAGTACAAGAAACACAGATAGACAGTTCTCAACCATTAGAACATATAGTTAGGACAGAACCAGAACACAAAACTCCTTCCCGTAGGTCTGATAGAGTGCCACGGGCACCTGAGAGGTATGGGTTTATTATTGAAAATAATGAAGCCCAAGTCATTCAAAATGATGAACCTCTGACCTATACGGAAGCTATCTTAAGTTCCAGATAGATGGCAAGAAGCCATGGAATCCGAGATAGACTCTATGTATGTAAACCAAGTATGGTCTTTGGTCGATGCACCAGAGGGTGTTAATCCTATTGGGTGCAAATGGGTCTATAAGAAAAAGATTGGGGCTGATGGCCAAGTTGAAACCTATAAAGCCAGATTAGTGGCAAAAGGTTTTAGACAAAAACAGGGAATTGATTATGATGAAATATTCTCACCTGTTGCAATGCTCAAATCAATCCGGATTTTACTTGCTATAGCAGCATACCACGATTATGAAATCTGGTAGATGGATGTGAAGACTGCATTCCTCAATGGTTTCCTTGAGGAAGAAGTCTACATGTCACAGCCAGAAGGTTTTATTTCAAAGAATAAACCTAATCAAGTATGCAAGCTAAAGAAATCTATTTATGGAATAAAGCAAGCTTCAAGGAGTTGGAACATCCGCTTTGATGAAACTATTAAAAGGTTTGGTTTTATCAAAAATGTGGATGAACCCTGTGTTTATAAGAAGACTAGTGGGAGTGCCATAGTCTTCTTGGTTCTGTATGTAGATGATATACTCCTCATTGGGAATGATATCCCAATGTTACAATCAGTCAAGGTTTGGCTATCAAACCAGTTTTCCATGAAAGATTTGGGAGAAGCATCCTATATAATAGGTATTAAGATTTATAGAGATAGATCTAAGAGGATGTTAGGTTTATCCCAATCTAGGTACATTGACTTAGTGCTGAAAAGATTCAGCATGGATGGAAGTAAAAGAGGTTATCTTCCTATGAGTCAAGGCATACATCTTTCGAAAAGGATGTCTCCTAAGACACCTGAAGAAAGAAATAGAATGAATTCTATACCTTATGCTTCGGTAATAGGGTCCATAATGTATGCCATGTTATGTACCAGGCCTGATGTGGCATATGCTTTAGGCATTGTCAGTAGGTTTCAGGCTGATCCAGGAGAGGATCATTGGAAAGCAGTTAAAAATATTCTTAAATACCTGAGAAGGCTAAGGATATTTTTCTGGTTTATGGTGGTTCTGATCTTAAACTAGAAGCTTATTCTGATTCTAGTTTTCAATCAGACCCTGATGATAGCAAATCCATTTCGGGATATGTTTTTACCCTAAATGGTGGAGCAGTGAGTTGGAAGAGTACCAAGCAGCAGACTGTAGCTGACTCAACCACAGAGGCAGAATACATAGCTGTCAGTGAAGCCGCCAAGGAAGCAGTCTGGATGAAGAAGTTCATCACAGAGTTGGGTATTGTTCCTGAGATTGAAAACCCAATGCCACTTTTCTGTGACAACGCTGGAGCTGTTGCTCAAGCTAAGGAACCAAGAGCTCATCATAAGTCCAAGCACATTCTGAGACGCTTCCATCTCGTCCGAGAAATAGTAGAAAGACAAGATGTCTACATAAATAGGTTGATACAAAGAACAATGTAGCAGACCCGTTCACTAAGGCTCTACCACAGCGAGAGTTTGATCGCCACCTCGAGTGTATGGGACTAAGATTTAAAGGCGATTGGCTTTAGTGCAAGTGGGAGATTGAAAGGGATATGCCCTACAAGCCAATCTATGTTGTATCTCCCAAACCATTGTAATTGACAATATTCTAATAAAGGCATTATTTTTCATCATACTCTGTGTTTATTATTATATGATGAACCCCATAGATTAGGGCTATGATTTTAGGGTTATGATGAGATCATACCAGTGAGACCTAAAGTCTTAAAACCTTAATCTAAAATATTCCTAGTCAAAGGAACCTTGAGTAGGGGATCAGGGTTTTTTCGGTAAGACTAGCACATCCTATGTATACTGAATAGGGTGACTGCTCTCACAGTTACTTGTGTATGACACTAATACTAGGATGTGGGTGCTCATTAGAGAATGAGTTCACTGATATGATCCAACTAGAGAACATCTAATGGAGTCTTAGCTACATGTCAATAGAAAGTTCTCATAGTGGGAGTGGTACAAGTAATCCTTTGACCTGAGACTGCCATAAGTACCTTATACATGAACCCATGCTTTGGTTCAATTCTAATCATGACACTGAGTCATGCACAGGTTTGATACTGGGAATGGTGAATTGGATATGAAGGTAATGAGTAGGTTAATAAGGAATCGATCACTCTTAGTAAGAGGAGATTGCATCCAGCTAGTTATCAATCGGATAATGATTCAAGGAATCTTTGATCAAAGTAATGATATTAGAGATGGTTTCTAATATCAAGATAATTGAATCATCATTATAAGATTGAGCTAGATACAGATATGATATTGGATTTGACATATATCCATATCCATAATTATATTTTGGGTGCAGGCTGATCGAAGGTTTTAATTATACGGTAACATTCCACTGAAGGGTAGTTTTGGTATTTTACCAGAATTTCCATATCTTCCGGGTAGACATGACACGTTGCTAGACGTCAATCTTGTCTTGTGGGTTCATTAAATTGAATGATCACTTATTAGGAAGAGTCCTAATTGATCATAATCAGGTAAGCCTGATTTGACCTAAATCGATTAGAAAGAGTTCTAATCAACTTAGGTCAACTTGTGTTCGAACCCACTACTGGCTAGATGTGGAACCCAATAGGTCACACACTTAAGAGAATTGATCAAGGGTTTAATTTTGTAATTAAATCATTTTGCATGATGACACTTTAGCAGGTGTTGCAAAACCTAGTTTCTATTCGAATTAGATTCGAATTAGGGTTCTGGATTGATTTAATTTGGGTTCTAATTGGATCTAATTAAACCGTAATTAAGGTTATAGGGATTATGGCTAACCCTATTGGCTAACCATGCACCTAGGCTGGCCCCCCACCCGCCCCTTAGCATTTTCATGCCAAAATGCCAAGAGTCCATGCGCTAATGGACTTTTGGCGCGCCATTTGGAAGAGTCCATGGCACATGGACTCTTGGCGCGCCCCACTTAATTCTTCGATGAATTAAGATGGGGCGGCCTCATTTCTTAGAATTAGCACCTCAGATATGCCCCCTTGGATGGGAATCCAACGGTTGATGGGTTTTTAAGAAAGGAAGAAAGCGCCTGTTGCTTCCCGGTTGCGCGAAATAACATCTCTTCGGAGATTTAAATTCGCGACTCCTTTCTTTTAAAAACATCGCGACTTTTCTTTTAAGAAAGGCCATGGGATTTATCCGGAAGGCCATGAGAAGGAAGGATGGGGCATGAGAAAATAGGGAAGGGAAGTGAGAAAAAAGGGAATGGTGTTTACGGAGAGTTGTGTTCTTTTGAGAAGACACCTTTTTTGTAGTCTATTTAAGGAATAGAGACCTCAGGTGTTTTGGCTAATGTACAAAAGAGTTTTTTTTTTATTTGTCTTTCCTTTCCAGGAGACTGATTCCTCCTTAGCTTGTTTAGGACACAAGAGTTTCCCTTTTACAGAGTTCTCTTCTCTGTTGAAACTCAAGTCTAAAACAAGAGATAGGAAGAATCTCTCGAACGGTAAAAGAAAAGAAGATATACTCTATTTCCTATTTCCATTACATTAAGACATTAGTGTCTTAAATCCTCCTCCTCCTTCAAGACAAGAGTGTATTCTTAGGACAAGGTCTTAAGAAAGGGAGATGAAGAAGAAAGAAAGGAAGTAAGAAGTCCCTGCTGTGGAGTTTTTCAGCCATAGGCATCTTGAGTTCTGGGAGAAGAATTAAAGTGAAGGAACCTTTTGAAGAAGCAAGCATCTTGATCAATTTTCTTGTGAATCACCATTGGAGGGTGGACATTTGGACGCTTGGTGAATTCAAAAGGGTCATTCAACATCAAGTTTTGATCCTACATCAAAATTGGGTTTAGCGATAATAGGTTGGTGCCCTAATTCTAATAGTGTAGGTTTGCATGTTTCTCATATGTTTTAATCCTGAACAAGGAGATCCTGGCTAAGGGTTTTTGGTGTAAATTTTATCATTTTGAAATTATCTTTCCACTGCATTTCACCGGAATCCTTTCAAATTTGGTTGGGCAATCTATTGGTAGATCAGAGATTGGCTCTTCAATAGCTTCTTTGGAGTTATTTGGCAAACCTACAATTTGGGTTTCCTGGTCAGGGGTTACATCATGTTCAAAGAATGGATCATTCATCTTGACTAGGAGTGGCTCTTGCTCTAGTGTAGGTGAGGTTTTTAATGAGGAAGCTATTGGTGTATCAGAGAGATGGGTCATCTGCTCATATTTCATGGTCCATGGAGGAGTGGAACTAGGTGATTCTAATAGTGCATTCACTTCATCCATGTACCCATCTATGTTAAAACTGTCCATATTAAAATGGGCTAGATAGGCTTGTAGAAGGTCTTGAGTAGGCATGTTAAGGATGGTGTCTTTTACAAATTATTCTAGCATGTTTACCTCATCAAATCCAACACTTTGTGGTCCATTGATTACACTAAATATGTTCAACCTCAACTTTTAATTCCTAAATGACACATCCATGGCTCATGTCCTATAATTGATGCAAGCATTTGCTATAGCTAGGAAGGGTCGGCCTATGATATTGGGAATGTATCTCGGGTTGCTACTTGATTCCATGTCGAGGACTAAGAAGTCATCTGAATAATAAAACTTATCTACCTTAACTAGGACATCCTCAAGCATCCCACATAGTACCTTAACTGATCTATCAGCTAATTGTAGGGTGACCGAAGTGGGTTTCAATTCTCCTAGTCCAAAGAGTTCATACACCAAGCTAGGTAGAAGGATTATATTGGCCCCTAAGTCCAGGAGAGCTTTTTAACGTGAAAGTTTCCTATGACACAAGAAATAATAGGAGCTCCTGGATCCTTGAGTTTCGGAGGGGTGGTGTGCTGGAAGATAGAACTAGCAAGTTCCGTAAGGTATACTTTCTTTGAAATTTGTGATCTAAATTTACGTTTCTAGGTACACAAATCTTTCAAAAATTTAGCATATGCCAGAACCTATTTAATTGCATCCAAGAGGGGGAGATTAATTCGAACTTGCTTAAATAATTCAAGTGTCTCCTCGAGTCCTCCTTTCTTCTTCTCAGTAGGAATAGGGGCTTTTAGGGCATCTGGGTATGGTACCTTAGGCAAGTAGGGTAGTTCTAATATAATCAGTTCATCTTCTTTTCTCAGTTCCTCCTTATTCTTAGATGGTTCTGATTTAGGTTGGGTTGGAGGTGTAGTGCAGGTCTCATTGGTTTTGCTAGGTTGCTCGATGATCTTTCCATTCCTAAGAGTCATTACTGATTTAGCATTTTTAGAAAAGGTTTCTAGGATTCTAAAGCCTTCAACCATGAATTGTCCTTTTAGGTTACTAATGGGCTGGCTAGGTAACTTACCTTCCTCCCTTCTATTGAGAGTTGCAGTTAGCTGATCCAACCGGGCTTCTAGCATGGCAATGGACCGAGTATGGGAGTGAAGGAGTTGGTTATTTCTTTTCATCCCTTCCAATACTTGGCATATCCTTTCTTCAAAGGTAGGATTATGATTATTCGGTGGAGGTTGTGGGGCACTCAAGTGTTGCAAATATGGCATGCTTCTAGAGTTGGTATCCTAATAGTTAGGCCTAACTGATGTTGGATTAATATCTGGTTGGGGTTTCCAAGAAAAATTTGGGTGATTTTGCCATCCAGGATTGTAGGTGTTTGAAAATGGATCATTTCCTAGTTTAGGAGCCATTCAGGTTTGTGCTTGATAAGTTTGCTCCTGAACGAGCTTAGGGAATTGATGAGCTGCGAGACAATCACCTATCAGATGGGTAGGACTTTAGCAGATATTGCAAACATCATGGTTTTGATGAGGTGAGGAGGAAATATATCCACTTTGTAAGATTTGGTCAAACTTTTGGGATAGTTCATTTATCTTGCTAGAGACATCTACAGAATGATATAATTCATATATTCCACCTCTCTTAGGTCCTATGGGAGGATGTCCACAGGCAATAGACATGTGATGCAAGGAATTTTCACTCAGGGTTTCAAAAAGCTGCCAAGCCTCATGTTCATTTTTAAGCATGAATGTTCCTCCACATGAGGCATCCACCATTTGTATCGGCCTTTCAGACAAACCATCATAAAAACACTGGACTAACTGCCATTTAGTTATAGCATGGTGTGGACATTTTCTAATCAATTCTTTCAACCTCTCCCATGTCTCATGAAACATTTCTTTGTCTAATTGGAAAAAACCGTTTATGGCTTTTCTAATTTGGTTTGTTTTTCCTATTGGAAAGTCTTTCTTAAGAAATTCCCTTTGAAGTTGATCCCAAGTCGAAATGGTTACAGTGTCTAGAGAATTCAACTAGTACTTGGCTTTATCTTTTAAGGAAAAAGGAAATAACTTAAGCCTAAGGGCATCATCGGAGAAATTTTGGATCTTGACGGTTGAACATATTTCTAAAAATTTATCTAAATGTTTGTAGGGGTCTTCATTTGCAAGTCCATAGAAAGATGGCAACATCTAAATTGTGTTGGACTTAATTTCATACTGGACAACCTCTACTGGGGGTATTTGGATACAAGGTAAATAAGTATACCATGAAGGGATGAAGTACTCCTTCAATTATCGTGGAGGATCGATTCCTTGATTAGGGTTCATGGTATGTGATCTGTTTGCTCTACAGGTTCTGTCTAATTCGAGATCTAGGGATATGATTTCAATTTCTAAAGATCAACACCTAGCATACACCCAGTAGTAATACTCTAAAGCAAACAGTAGTTCAGTGATTTTTTTTTTTTTATCAAGAAATTGGAAGAATGAGAGAAAGAGGATCTAAAGGAAAGACTCCTAAGAGAATCCTAGGCTAGAGAGAAAAGAGAGCTATGTTAATTTTTTTTTTCAAACAAGTAACACAAACAAAATCAATTCTATCCTAGGGTTAACCTGGAACTAGAGAACTCCTAACTGTTCCAAGGTTACCTTCGAGCACTCCAAGCCCAAGATCAATCAACTGACCCAACCAGGTAAGTGTAAGGTTGGTGGGGGTCCCCCCGTTGCTTGCCTTAGACACTAATAAAAATTGGCCAGGTAAGCAAATGGAACCAATTAAAGAACCACCTTCCTTCGGACTCTTGTCCCTGAACTACTTGCCTTAGACACCAAGCAACTAAATGATCTGAACCCGATATAACTCTAAGGTTCCCTTGACCTATTGAGCTCAAATTTCCTAGGGCTGGCATCTAGTTGATTTTAGAATTAGGGTTCAGGTCAATGCACATGTAGTGGAATGATTTATGAGCCAAGGAAGGATAATGACATCCCCACCTTATCTTGTTAATGAGGTTAAATGCCCTTAAGTCAGTTATGGAATGATGAATGCAACAGCAAGCAGGATATCCAAATCTTGTAATTATCAACAAACAAAATTACTCTAAGTACTACTTTTTATTTAATTTGATGGTTAAGTTTCTACTCTCCTACCAAGTTATGAAATTGTCAAAAAAAAATTTAAGTCTTCAAAAAAATACTAACAAACATTTTTTTTTTTGATTTTGGTTTTTTTCTTTTTGTTTCTTTTAAAATAATGTCAAAAGATCCCTGGCAACGGTTCCAAGAATCTGATGCACGTCACAACGCATCGATTTAATACCTTAATTCTACTATTCTTAGGAAGCATAGTAGGAGTAAGGGTCGAATCCACAGGAACCTTTGAGTTATTTTAAAACTAAAAATGCGCAACATAAATTGAACTAGAAAGGGAATTAACAGGTAATTAGCAGTGAAGGTAATCTAGGGATGATCTTTCTTAGCAAGAGCACAGCCCGTACCCATAGATCATGGCCCATCCCTTTTGGGAACATATCCGTCAAAAGGATAGTGAAAATAATCAAGATGTGATCTATCTTAGTGAGAGCACAGCCCATACCCGTAGATCACGGCCTGTCCTTTTTGGAAATAGATCAGTCAAGATTATAGTCACATAGAGTGACTTACCTCTAAAGCCTTGCACTACTCATAAACCTTCTTTGGAAAAGAAAAGGAAAGAACATGAGTTAAAGGGAAGCTCTTTTCATTTCATTGAATAAAAAGTACATCAAATCAACACTAAAACTAAAACCCCCTTCTTCCAAGTAGGCTTCCCGAGAGAGCTACAGCATGTTCGAAGGTGGAGCAGTCCAACGACGCGATGGGGAGTGGGGATTGGGAACCGGTGCCAGTGTAGTGGAAGTAGAAGTGGGAACCAAGCTAGTGCAGTGGAAGTGAACCCAATCAGGGGTGGAATAGATATGGAATAAAAGTGGAATAGAAATGGGATAGGAGGGATAAGAGAGGAAGAGGGGAAATAGCAGAGGGATTTGAAGAGAAAATAGAAGAACAGGGCTTTCGAACTCCCCCCGACTAATGAACTGATCTGGACTCTAATGGCTCCCTTTTATAAGCATAACCCAACAACTTTCTGTTTCTTCCAACAAAACTCGTTCCAACAACCTGGACTGAACTCCAACTTCTTCACCGAACTCCAACTTCTTCATCGAACAATAGCTTTGTCCAATAGCTTTCAGTTCCCATCATTCCAACCGAATTGGACCACTGTTGCAACGATCAACCAAGATCCAATGGCTTCAATTGGATGCAGGTAGCTTGGACAGCGTGGCATGGCCAGTGATGGAGGGTGTCAGATGGCATCTTTGTGACCAAAGCTTTGGCTTTGTGACGGCTTGGACGGTGGCTGAAAATTGGTGGAAGATGGATTTCGGCCTCCTTGGTAGCGAGGAGGAGAGTACCAGCAGCTTCTCCGACCGACGGTGGGGGTCTCAGGAAGTCCAGCGGTGTGAAATGGTGGTGTTTGGCTAGGAAGAAGAAGAAGAGTCCGACGGCTCATCTGGCCAATTTTTTGGCCAGGGTGGTTTCTCTAGCCGGCAAGGGCAGCACCGGTGGCTTGGGCGGCGGTGGATCAGTCTCTCTAGTGAATTTCAGTGCAAATCAAGCACTGCAGTCCATAGTTCTATTCCGTGGACTGCAGCCATGGCAGATCGAGATCCATGGGGCACGTGGTAGACCGAGCAGCCGGTCCATAGTAGATCGGCTACTTTAAACTTCATGCAATTTCTACTAAATTCTTTGAAAATTGATTTTGGGCTCATTTTAACTCGGATTTGCTTCAAACTTATTTCATTTGAACCCATAAATTGAACTCTTCATGTTGGCAGTGTTCTTTCCTACAAATGATATATATAAGTATTAATTTTAAAGGAATAAAGATAATTTGATTATTAAATTAATACTTTTATATATGTGTATAATGTAGTTATCAGGAGTCGGTTGAAATTGAGTAACTGGCACTTTAGAATAGCAGGAAGGACATTAAGAGAGGGAGAGAAGGAGAACTTGAGAAGAGGAATAAGAAGAAGAGAGGAGAAGAGGAAATAGGGAAAGAAGAAGTAACTAGGAGGAGAGGAAGAAGAAGAGAAGGGAGAAGAAGAAGAAGAGAGGAGAAAGAGAAGAGAAGGAAGAAGAAGAGAGGAAAAGGAAGAGAACACGGGAGAGGAGGGAGTCAAGAAAATCCAAAGTATTTTCTTAATTTCTCAATTGATTTTTTCTAATTACAAGACCTCTTTAAATAGACTCTAGTCCCCAACAAGTTGGAGACCAACTAAACTAAAACTCTATGACTTCTAGCTAATCTAAAACAAGAAAACTAATCTAAAACAAATTTTAAAATAAACTAAACTAATCCAGTTTTATGCTTTGAGATTTGTGCATGAGCTGGATACAAGAAAAAATAAAATAAGCCCAATCCCCATACACCCGGGTAAAATAAAAATACATATGTCTGATCATAAATATATTGGATGTGCAACAAAATCCATACTAGACAATATCCTCATCATAAGGAGCACTCGACCGAGCACCGGTAGAGGCCAACTCCTATGCCCTCAAGCATCAGCAAGCCTTACCGACCGCCCAAGGAGTGCTTAGCCATGAGCCTTCAGCTATGAGCCCCTGAGCGAGCATTGATAGAGGTCAATTCCTATGCCCTTAAGCATCAACGAGCCTTGCCAACTGCCTAGGAGAACTCGACCATAAGTCTTCAGCTATAAGGTCTTGAGCAAGCACCAACAGAGGCCAACTCCTATGCCCCCATGCATTAGCAAGCCTCATTAACTATCCAAGGAGCACTCTACCATGAGCCTTCAACTATGAGCAACAGAGAGAGCATCGATAGAAGCCAGCTCCTATACCCCCAGGCATCTGTGAGCCTCGCTGACTGCCCAAGGAGCGCTCAGCCATGAGCCTTCAATTATGAGCCCCTGAGAGAGCACCTATGGAGGCCAACTCTTATACCCCCAGGCATTGATGAGCCTCATCAACCACTCAAGGAGTGCTTAACCATATGTTCCTAGGCCTTAAACACCCTGCTAGCATATCGACCTTCTAAATCCTAGAGACATATCCATCTTAAGTCTCGAGGAAGTGACATTTGAACATCCACTACTACAATCTCTCTTACATGGCTAGCTCTCTATCATGTCCCAAAACCCCTAATCGTCAATAAATCTAAGCGAGTAGGGGAGGCATGCCAGATTCCTTACATTAGGATCCACCATTTAATAAAGCATGCAACATACCCAAATGGCGACAAGGATGCATTTAATGGGATGGGATGTCATTCATATGAGAAATCCCTATACGACATGTAGAAGGTTCCATCATCTCTCGTAGGATCTATCAAGATCTTGCCTAAGGCTGAATCACCCTTTATGCAGCAACCTACAAAAGGATTCCAAGAGGGTCCAAGAGGTATGCAAGTCTTCCCGCTCATATTCTCCCTTATTGGTATCTATACTGTCTTGAGCATCAGAGTGCCATCACCGAGGCCACCCCCGATGAGGCTTTTTTGCAGGTATCTCTTCCTGGAGAGTGGCCTACACTATCTACCCAACACCTCCAGCACCAACTCCAGCTCTTCCTCTGATGCTTGATAAATTTCAGCACTAACAAATTAAAGGAAGGGCCTAAATATTTATGGAAAGTGCAACCCATAAGATGGAAGGCCATGCCACCTAAGAAGACTGCCTCTCACCACACCAACACAATGACCTCTTGATTGGTGGAAAGGGTAGCGAAGAGCTTCATAAATGATCTATCCTACCAAGTATTAGTGGGAGCCTCACCACCATCACAAGCAGTGGTGGTAGGCCTGGATCGATCAACTCACTCGTTGAGCAAGTCTAGAATCTAACGACAACCATCCTAGCCATCCAAGTAGCCCCAATGTTGCCTCTAGCAATGCCACTTTTGCTGGTTGCATAACACATGGCCTCTCAACCTTGGGCATCACCTATATTCATGCCACCACTAGTGACACAATATTTGGCAGCCAGAATGGTGCCTCCACCACTAGAGCAATTGCAGGTCTCTCTGCAGGACCCTGGAGGGACTACTTGCCACCATCACCACCATCATAAGAGCTCGGAAGCAAGGAGACCATATCCTGAGAGTCCCAGGTCTGAGCATAATTCCACTCCTAATCATTGATCTTTATAGTAGTCGAAAGCTCTTGCTAATCAAGATCTTGAGATCGATCGGAGTGTCAAAGAAATGGATCATCGAATCAAGGTGCTTCATAACCTCCCTTTAGCACAAAATGATGGGTGGTCAACAATGAGCCACCATTTGATGATAAGATCATGCGGGTATCACTTCCTCAGCATTTCAAAATTCTAAAGCTAAAAAGCTATGATGGAACTATCGACCCCGGTGACAACCTAGCAAGTTTCAGAGCAACAATGCTTCTCCACGAGGCTCTCGATCCCATCCTCTACTGAGTCTTTCCCTCCACTCTAAAGGGAGCAGCATGGCACTGGTATTCCAGTATGAAGTTAGGGTCAGTGCACTCCTTCAAACAATTGAGCCAAGTATTCACCGACCACTTTTTCAGCAACCGGAGGCTGCAGCAGCGTTCAAACCATCTCCACACCCACAAACACAAGAAAGGAGAGATGATCTAAACCTTTGTAAGTTGATTTAATGTGGCTACTTTGGAGATCCTCAATTTAGATCAGTCAATAGCTATGTTTTCCCTAGAGAAAAGATTACTGGTAAACGATTCTAAAAATCTATTGGCCAAGACATCCTAAGAATTTCACAAAAATGTTAGCCAGAGCTAAAAAGTATGCTTGGATGGAATAGGCTCTCATGTTGGAAGAAGGACCACCCACTTCTACACTCAGGGTGGTAAGGAAACACTAGGATGCAAACTCTTCCCAAGCCATGAGGGGAGAAATCGGCCTTGCTCCAAATCTCCACAAGAGAGAACCAAATTCTTCAAAGATCACCAGCCTAGGGAGGCCCCTCAAGCATCACCATCAGGGAAGTTCTTGTAAGATAAAAATGTGGTTGCAGGTGCCTATACTAAGCATGCAATAGCAGGGAGCAGGTATGTATTTTAAAAATATTTTAAAATAACAGCGGAAACTACCTTCTCCGCACAGGATCTGACATATTCCGGATGCATGTATAGGCAAAACTAGGCATGTACAAGGGCATGTAATATTTATAAACAATTTTATAAAACTAGATCAAGGCATGCATGAATATAAAAACCAGAAACTTTACCTTATTCCTGCCTGGAATAACCTTGGTATAATGCTGGAATAGCTGGGATAACAGGAATAACTTTATTTCTATTGTCTTCTTCCAGCAGCCTCTTAAACGTGGATTTCTGCTTCTTCTCCAACAGTAGCAATGTCCTAACCAAAGCAGCAAATTTTGATCTCTTCTCGTTCAACAATGGCAAGGGAACAAATTGATTGGTCTTGCTTCAAAAGAGAGATGATCATCCAACGTTTGGAGCTCTTCCTATGATCCAAAAGCTGCAACAGGAAATTCTGCAACCTGAAAATATGCAACTCAAAAACAGAGCATAAAATGACAGCAGCAAGGAGGTTGATCCGGCTCCCAAGTGCTCAAACGAACACTCTCTAGAGGGGGGACACGCCAGGGGCTTGCTCTGATCCATCTCTCGGACGATGCTAGTCACCGGAAACCATGGAACGGTGGCAGGGAGGAAGGAAGAAAACAGAACTCCAAGTTCTGATTTCTTTCACCAAAACAGAGGTTCCTTCTTCCACCAATTGAGCACCAACAAGATCAGGGATTAAAAGATATTTTCTCTCCCAATCACTCACCAAAACCCTGGCCTCTATATCACCGATGGAATGGAAGTGGAATTTCTCCAAGGAAGAAGACCTCTCACGTTTTATTTCAGCCTCTCACATGGTGATTTTTTCACTGCTGAAATAGGGGCGCTGGAAGTGGTTTAATAGGCCTCAGGGAGGAGGAAAGCACTGGGAAATGAAGAGGCTGTGGTTAAATCCATTAACCAAGCCATAAAACAATGATTAAACCAGCAATAAACAAGAGGGAGGGAGGAGAAGAATCCCAGCAAACGTTCGGTCGATTGGCCTTCAATCGGATGCAAGAAATTCCAGCGAAAACACCGTGTAAAGGTCACAAGGGAGAGAGAAAACAAAAAAAAAACCACCGGTTCAAAAGAAACCGGTCCAAAGAAATTTAGGTTCAATCCCATTAAAACCCCTTGGTTCAATCTAATTGAACCGGTTCAAGCCCAATTAAATTGGGTTCAATTGGTTCACAACCAATTGGAGGCCGAAACGAGCTCTGAATCAGTTCAAAACTGATTCAGAAAAATCCTGGCACAGTCCTGATCAACCCGGAACAATTTTCGGTTGACTCAGACAAGGGCAAGACGGGAAAAAGAGTGCTCAAAAAATATCGTTACCATAAAATCGAGATGATTCCCAATTGTAATCAGTATCCGGATCAGAGAGTTATCCTCTGTGGCATGTGACCTCATAGGTTCGAACCTAAACGGTAGCACTGGAACAATTCCAGTACCAGCATAGGAAACCATCTAGCAATGGGTCCCGGCATCTAGATAGGTCGAAGATGCAGGAGCAAACTATCGAACCTCTGGCATATGGTAACCGTATAATTCATCCCTTTGACCTCTAATGCTCAGGACGACTGATATTGGGCTGCCAACCCAGACTGAGTCAGTCGACTACGTGTCTCAACCTCACAAGCCCAGTGACTCTTCACTAGGGCTACCCCGGTCGAGGATTTGCTAAATTGAGATACTGCGAGACATTCAATCCAAACTGTTCGGACAGGTCAATTCCAGCTTGGTCCATCACTGCTCCACAAGTACTTTCCTGTACCCAGAAACCTTCCATCATCAAATTAAAAATCCGGGTAGTCCGGCACCAAAGCACAGGGAGTTGCTTGCAAGCTACCATGATGACCTCAGGTCAGAGGGACACATATACCCATATCCAATCATGAGTATCCCTTTGGCATAAAGGGGCTGCACGGAGTCACGTTCAATGAGATATCACATATCCCACTTGCAGATCACATCAATGTCACCACACTCATTTGGTCAAGAGGACAACCAAACGATGTGAACTGCAACAACCTATACTTGATATATTGCCGTCCAGTACAATATATCCTTTGGTTGTGAACAGGGTTTAAGGACCAGTCGATACATCCTCTCTGTATCGAAGTCAGTGTAGTCCTAAGGACTTCATCACATGGAAAGAGCTCAATTCAGGAAAATACAATATGTGATGAGCTGCTAAAAATAATATTTTATTAATTCATAAAATGAATACATACTCAGCACAACTGCCTACATCCCAGGCGATTGGCTTTGGGACACAATTCCCAACAGTTCTACACCTACACTCTTCTAAATGCACCAAGAGAAAAGGTACAAATGAAAATCAAAAGGTACATCTCAGAGTTTTGGAAGATGTAAATGCCACTAATAAGGAGGAGCCAAAATAAATTTGGTCTGTACCATCTGGATAATGGCCATGACATCAAGGAGTGCATCCAGCTGTGAGATGAGATTGAGGAGTTTATCATAAGAGGTCATCTTGATTGATTCATCCAATAATGGAGAGGGTTGAGAGAGTAGTCAAGATCACCGTGGCCTACCAAACAACCATAGCCACTCCCAACTTCGAAGAGAGGTGACCTTATGCTGTCTGGCCAAGCAAGGATGATCATTGGGGGCATGGCCACCCCAAGTAGCCAACTAAGAAATAGGGTTGGAACTAGACTCGGATCGGCTCGAAGTTGGGCTGGGCATCTGGCTAAGCTCGAAGTAGATCGGGTTGGGCTTGGGCCTAAAAATAAAACTCATTTAATTTTTGGACCGGGCTCGAGCATACCCTTGGTCCAGCCTGGCCGAGCTTAAACCCAACCAAAAAAAGGCCTAGCCCAAACCCAGCCCGCCAACCCAATAGTTAGGATTTTAATGTTTTAGATTTTTTTTGGAATATGTACTAGTAGTTAAAAAAAACTTCATTTTATCATTTTATCTTTAATTTGGCAAGCCCAATCGGACTTTAATTTAGGCTAGAATATGTACCAGTAGTTAAAAAAAACTTCATTTTATCATTTTATCTTCAATTTGGTAGGCCTAATCAGGCTTTAATTCAGGCTAGCCCGAATCAAAGCCTATTTTGGGCCAGCCCAATCAAGCTCTAGCCAGGCTCTAGTTCGGGCTCGAGCTAGGTTCTTTTAAAATAAATCAGGCCTAAGCCTGGCCCAAAGCCAAAATTATTTTTTTAGGCTAGGCTCTGGTAGGGGTATGGCCCAGCCCGGCCCGACCCACTTCCAGCCCTACCAAGAAATGGGAAACATCGATAGTTTTCTCTGAAGAAGATGATGATGCCATTTAGTTTTCACATAATGATGCGATGGTGGTAATCTTGAATGTGAAAAATTATGACGTATACCGTATCCTTTTGGTAGATGTTTTATACTATGATGTACTCTTAAAAATGGAATATCACCCGAATGACTGATTCGGATGAATTTCCCTCTAATAGGATTTACAAGGGATGTGACCTTAGTTGAAGGGATGATTACCTTGGCCATGAGGATGGGATATTACCCTCTACGATTTATCACTCGGATAGATTTCTTGGTTGTTCAGGCACCCTCGGCTTACAATACTATCCTTGGACGACCAGGTCTCAATGCTTTCCAAGCCATTGTCTCCACCTATTGCCTAAAACTAAAATTTTTGATAATATATGGAACCAAGAAGATCCATGGAGATTAGAGCCTAGAAAAACACTATTACTGCAACGAGCTTCAAGGAAAAAACCATTAAGGACTATCCGATCAAAGGTCTAGATGCTTAGGATGACCAACCAAATAGCAAGGAGAGCTGATCGAGGATCTCATTCCCATATCCCTAGCCGGTGGCAGTCCTGAACAAATGGTTAGGATTGACTCCAACTTGGATAAGGTAATTATAGACCACCTGATCTCATTTTTACAAGAAAACATTGATATCTTTGCTTGGGCACCTATGGACATGCTGAGTATCGATCCTTTAATCATCGGTACACCAGTTGAAGATGGATCCCAAATGTCGACCAGTCAAGCAAAAGAAATGGAGTCGTGCACATGTGCCAAAAAGCCATCACCATGGAGGTCGATAAGCTGCTTGGTGTTGGCTTCATCCAAGAAACTACCTATCTAGAATGGACTGCCAACCTAGTCATGGTGAAAAGGGCAAATAGCAAATGGTGAATCTGCGTAGATTTCACCGATCTCAACAGGACTGCCCAAAAAAAGGCTATCTTTTGCCACGGATCGATCAAACAATCGATGCAACCTCGAGCCATGATCTTCTTAGCTTCATGAATGCCTTCTTCGAATACGACCAAATATGGATGGTCTGAGAAGATGAGGATAAATCTACTTTTATTACTGACCGAGGCCTATTTTGTTACAGGGTTATACCATTTGGGCTAAAGAATGCAGGTGCTACTTACTAATACCTGGTGAATAAGGTCTTTAAAGACTAGATTGGATGGAATATGAAAGTATATATGGATGACATGTTTGTCAAGTGTAAGATGGCTAGCACCCATGTTGAAGACCTCTAGGAGATTTTTAATACCCTTAGAAAGTATCAAATGAAGCTAAATCCTACCAAATGCACATTTGGAGTGGCCTCGGGCAAATTCTAGGATTGCATGGTCTCCAATAAGGGAGTGGAGGCTAGCCCAGAGAAGATCAAAGTCGTCTGCAATATAAGCCTACCAAAGATGGTCAAAGATGTCCAACACCTAGCTAGAAGGATCACTCCCTCAATAGATTCATCTCTAAATTGATCGAGCATTGCCTTCCATTTTTCCAAATTGTAAAGCATCCAAAAGACTTCCAATGGATAGAGGAATACCCAAAAGCCTTTGATGATCTCAAGAGCTATCTATGCACCCCTCATTTCTGGGAAGATCAAATCCTGATGAAGAGATATTCCTATATTTGGCAACCTTCCCACGGTGATGAGCATAGTGCTAATTCAAGAGAACAATAGGGTTTAGAATCCCATTTACTATTCAGCAAAATTTTAAGATATGTAAAAATCTGATATTTGAAGCTGGAGAAATTGGTATACGCTCTCCTCATCACTGCTTGGAAGCTCCATCCATATTTTCAAACTCATACCATCAACTTGTTAACTGATCAGCCTATAAAAAACATTCTCCATCGACCAAATATGTCCAGACGTATTTCCAAATGGGTGATCGAGCTTTCAAACTTTGATATTAGATATCAACCTTGACCATCACTTTTTAGTTGAATGTACTATCCCTAATGAACCAGTTGAGTTAGAACCAATAAAACTTGTTGCCACCTTGATCGCTGTGGCCCGTAGCTCCAACATGTCACTGATGCATCAGGCTCCCTCTGGGTGCTTAGTTCTCTTTTTCGGTCAGCTCCTTGGTCAGGTTGTTCTACAAAAAAGAGGAGACCCAGGTCGGAGATTCCGGTGGAGACACTCCAATGATCAAGTCAGTTGGAACGATCAAGGAGAATAGAACCTCTATGATGGAGATCCTGGGATCTCTCTACATAGAGGGTCAAAGATGAGATTCAAGAAATGGAAAGACAAGTTAAGGTAGGGATCAGAGAGCTGGGAGGTTCTCTTGGCTAGTTCCTTGCCCGTTTGCTCTTTGTGTCTTACCAATTGCTTCTCTCCACATTGGGGGGTCCCTTCATTCATTTTATATGAGAGGAATGGCCTAGAGCTAGTCTGGGGCTTCATAGAGATGTCCCTTTCCTGGTATCCCTTTCAGGAGGGGTTTTCCTTTATCTATGGCCTTCCCCCTATCAGACCAGTCCTCGGAAGAAGATCCTTCAATTGGGGATGTTCACTAGTGTAGTATAGATCTTATCCCTTTGGTGGTGCAGTTTTTTGTGGGAGGGGCGGGTGCTGTGCTGCAGAGCCCCGAGCTAAGATGGGGTGTTTCTATTCCAAGAGGGACCATTAGAGTGTTGCAGGGCATGGGGCCTTAATAGAATACTCCTCTTGAAAGAGGTACAAGTTCCATATCGCGAGGGTCAGAGCCCCCGGTTGCATGGCTGTTGACATGGCAGCATGCTAAGGGCCTGGAGACCGGTAGAGCATGCACTGCATAGAGCGTGCGGATGGAATGTTGTAGAGCTTGAATTTTTGGCAGGGCATGCGCCACCTCCTGGGGGTTGCAAGCACCTAGGAGCTTCCATGCCATGGTCTAAGCTTCTGCTGATCTCTCCCCCTCGGCTATTGGCAGGAACTTCGATCTTGGTAGAATGGGGGAGCTCTATCTTAGGAGCTTGACCCTGGAAAGTGGGAGCATGACCACGGTCAGGAGCTTAACCTTGGATGGGATTTGACCTCGGCCAAGGGCTCGACCTCGATAGAATGGGGGAGCTCTATCCCAAGAGCTCGACCCCAAGAAGTGGGAGCATGACCTCGGTCGGGAGCTTGATCTCGGATGGGAGCTGACATTGACCGGGGACTTGACCTTATCAGAATGGGGGAGCTCTATCTTGGGAGCTCGACCTCGGGAAGCGGGAGCATGACCTCGACCGGGAGCTCGATCTTGGATTAGAGCTGACCTCGACAGGGGAGTCGACCTTATCAGAATGGGGGAGCTCTATCTTGAGACCTTGACTGGGTGCTCGACCCCAGATGGGAGCTGACCTCGACCGGGGGCTTGACCTCGGTAGAATGGGGGAGCTCTATCTCAGGAGCTCGACCCCGGAAAGTCGGAGCATGACCTTGACTGGGAGCTCGACCTTGGATGGGAGCTGATCTCGATCGGGGGCTCAACCTTGGTAGAATGGGAGAGCTCTATCTCAGGAGCTCGACCCCAGAAAGCAGGAGCATGACCTCAGCCAGGAGCTCGACCCCGAATGGGAGCTGATCTCGACCGGGGGCTTCACCTTGATAGAATGGGGGAGCTCTATCTCGAGAGCTCGACCCCAGGAAGCAGGAGCATGACCTTAATCAAGAGCTCGATCCTATATGAGAGCTGACCTCGACCGGGGGCTCCACTCCAGAAGGTGAGAGCATACTCCAAGCACTAAGGGACTCGACTCCAGATCTATGTTTGGTCACCGCATCCAGGTGGCACTTTCCACAAGCATGGCTGCCAGCTAGTTCTGTCATGGGTTCCACATCAGTAGTAATGGCACATCAGGTGCCCCCCACTCTCAAGCCCAGAGAATGATGAGGTGCTCAGGTTGAAGGGAGTATTGATCATGTTGACATGGAAGAATGCACCTTCTTTTGTTATTAATGCCTCGAGCACCGGCACCGTGGAGATCATGCTTCTGCACCAATGAAGCGATGCTACATTAGCCCTTTCAAAAGGAGGCCATAAATGCTGCACCTGGCCCTAAGCGACCACCTCCAAGTCAAAGCATCGGTTCCATTGGGTCCGGACACATGGCAAGCCCAGGTTGGCTAGGGAGGAGAAAAGGTGCATGCCTTCGATTAGTATGAGGCAACGACGCTACAGGCATTTGAAAGGGACTGTCTTCTCGTCCCTTAAGGATTTTTTGAGTGACGGGGATAAGGCCTTCCCACAGAGTCCCTCTCTTCCTCAGTCTTCTTAATCCAGCATTCGAAGTCTTAGCAGGTTAGCCCCTCCTCCTTTCTTTTGCTTCTTCTTTCCCTGTTCTTTTCCTCCGGCCTATGTTGGAGGTGATCTTATAGAGTCCCTAGGTTCCTATCTCTCCTTTGTCTTCCTCTTCCTTCTTTCTTTGTTCTTCATGAGTTCTTCTGGTAGAGGGCACCGTCGCTCGAATTTTTTTGGTGAGGTGGGCCATCTTGTCTAAAGCCTCCTTCCTCGAATAGCGAGGAGGAGGAAGTCCCTGTAGTGGCCTAGAGGGGTCCCTACTGGATGGGGATTGTCATTAGACCCCCAATGGCTCCTCCCCATTCTCCTTCTCCTCCCATTAGGGAGTAGGCTGGTCCCGCCGGCATTGCCTCGGTGATAATGGTGAGGACCTCTTTCACATCCGGAGTGCATATGGGATCCCAGATTTCATTCGGCTCTCGATCTCGAAACTGGAGGAGCTAGTCACTTCCAATGGCCCGAGCCGGATTGCCTTGTATGAAGATTTTTTCTTCGGGGGCCTCCATCTTTTCTTCCACCCCTTCTTTCTTTCCTTTCTCAGTAACTATCATCTGGTCCTAGCCTAACTCTCTCACAATACTGTCAAGACCATCTTCTGTTTCATTGTCCTTTATCACTTCTAAGGGATTGTTGCCAATTTCTCTCTCTTCAAGGCCTTATTCACCCTAAAGCACCACCTAGTTGACAATGGGTGGTGGTTCGTGGCCCCCCGCCCGGGGGCCATCAAGCTGACCTGCACTCTTCTATCAAGGGGTGGAAGAGTAAGTTTTTGTTTGCCTCGGTTGAGGGGGTGGACTGGGTTTGGAGTGACCTAGACCCTCCCCCAACCAACAGTCTATAATTGAGCCGACTGATAAGGAAGTGTACGATCGACTTGTCACTTTTGAGATCCTGGCTCTTCAGTACTTATTGACTGAACAGAACCTCATTGACACCAGGGTCAGCCAGGCCCAACCTCAGGGTAAGGCTCGCAACCGGGCTTCTATTTCTTTCAAGTTGATCTAGCTTCAACAAGGGACTAATCAATTTCTTTTATTTTGCAGGGATGAAGTTCATCGTGAGTGAGCTCCTCAGCATGCCAAGTAAAGGGCTGCTTCCATGGGGCCTGAAGGGAAGCCTGCAAAGAAGGCCCGGGAGGAGCCGGGGTAGAGGCCCGGTGAGGAGACTACCAGAAGGGGGCCTGCTACCACATCGACTGCACCTAGAACAACGGTCCAACCTCGAGCCTGTAGGCCCAAGAGCGAGGCTAGACCCAAGGAGGGGGCCATGCCAATAGCCTCGATGGTCCCTTCACGAATTGAAGCTCCACCCCAACCTGAGGTGGTGGAGGTGGCGGGAGACAGCGCTACAGGAAGACCGGCCCCATCGCCCAGAGGTAGGGCTGCCAGTGGCTAGCCTACTACCACCGTGCCTCCACTAGCGGCCACACTAGAGTCCTCGAAGCCATCCATGACATCAAAGTTGGGGATGAAGAAGGTGTCCCTCTACCTGCCCCAGATGTGACACTGATGAGGGACAGGAAGCTGGTGGAGGAGATCCTGAATGCCCTCATCCAGCTGCAAGACCACCAAGAGAAGAGCGGTCGGTAGCTGGTAGACATCTTCACTAGGGTGTTCCCCCAGATTCTTTTGGTAAGTCATCTTCTTGATTGCTTCATTTTGCTCTTCTATCCATGGAGGTACTAACTGACATTCTCTGTGCAAGTGGTCACCGATGTTCAGCTCCTCCAGGATTCCTGTCAGGGGTTGATGAAGCACGACTACCATCTCCATAAGGAGAGAGATGATGCCCAAACTCAGGCCGCCCGAGCTCAAGAACCGGAGGGTCAGGTGAAGGCCCTCCAAGACCAACTAGCCAACTCCTAGGCAAGGGCGATGGAGCTAGAAAAAAGATCTGCCAAGCTCGATAAAGCTCTAAATGAAGAAAAGGCAAAGACCCTCAACCTAGCAAAGAAGGAGGCAAACTCTGTGGTGGAGATTTCTTGCCTGGAGAGGAGGATGCAAACCCTCCAGGCCCAACTTGAGGAAGAGTTGGCCTAGATCGCGGTGGCCTTAGAGAAGGCCACGATGGTCGTTGCATTGATGGAGGTGGCAAAGAAGGAAGCTACCGAGGTCGTCCCCTGATTCAAGGCATCCGAAGCCTTCAAGGATAAGGTCACCGAGGCAGTCTTGGACTCCTACCATAAGAAATTCAATGACTTCTAAAATAAGGCTGAGCATCTCTTCGGGCTGAAGGGGCTGGACAACATCCAGCCCAAACTACCGGTCCCCGGGGTGCTTAGAGATCCTGCTGCTGAGGTGGAGCCGGAGCTAGAGCCAGAGTTCGAAGCGAAGGCTGAGGACGGAGTCACTGCCCAAGTTGCCCCCCAGTCTGATGCTGCACTAGCATCGAGGGAAGTCAATCATCGATCAGGGAAGGAGCCGACGATTGAAGCCTAAACTTTTCTTTTTCTTTTTGTAACTAAATTTTAGAAGACTTCCCAACCTATCGAGCGTCTTCATAGATGTAAAAATCTTTAATCAATGAATATATTATTTTCTTCAATCATCGAGTACTTTTCTTCTTTTTCTTTGTGTTTGAGTTCTTTGAATGGCTTCCCAACCTGTCAGGAGCCTTGATTGATGAAAAGAGTGCTTCAATAAATAATATAGTTTTTCTTTCCAACTAATGTGTCTTCTTCCTTTCTCATCTTTTCTTCTATTCTTTTTCTTTTCTTCTCTCTTTTTTTTTTGCCTTGACATACTTTGAAGCATTTCCAAGGAATCTCCCAGATTGTAAAGGACTTACTTCTGTAGTAGAGAACAAGCCCTGCTCAGGCTGCAAAGGACTTGCTTTCAGTTGGGGAACTTTGTCTCGCTCTTTTCTTCCTTTAGCTTCTTTGCCTTTCTGCATGATAGGAAGATAGGCTCCATGGTTGCCATGTGTGAGCCTCCTTCGATCTTGGCTATTTTGGGATTTCTCTGGAATCTTGGGACCAGCATGAAGGACTTTGAGAACACTCCATTCCTGTTCTGCTAGTCTTGAGGTCATGTAGGCTTGAGTGCAGGACTTTTGGAGTCTTCCTAGCTTGATTTGTCGAACTGTGAGTCAAGCGATAGACAGCGGGACTTCATGGGTTTCCTGGCTTACACCTCTGAACTATGAGTAAGGCAGTTGAGTGCAGGGCTTCTAGATCTTCTTGGCTTGATTTGTTGAACTGTGAGTCAAACGATAGATAGCAAGATTTTATGGGTTTCCCGGCTTACATCTTTGGACGATAAGTAAGGCAGTTGAGTATAGGGCTTCAGGAGTGTTGCCTTGTTGGCCAACCCAAGAGGGGGGATGAATTGGGTTTGTAAAAAATTTTAGCAAGTATGTGCCTTTTGAAAACTTTATGTGATGAGTGAAGTAGATAAAGTATTGCAAGCGGAAGTAAATAAGTATGCAAATGCAAGAACAAATACCAACACCAATAGATTAAGAGTGGTTCGGAGCAACCCAGCTCCTACATCCACTACCTAAGGTGCACTCTTGGGATTTCCACTATATTCATCCCTAATACAGCTGGATTGTTTTTCTATGGGCTCACAATCCAAAACCCAATATAAAGTTAGTTTTTCCAGGCTCACTAACAACCTAACTTAGTTTTCAAGGCTGGCCAATAATCTAAAAACAACTCACAAGCTATAACTACCTGCTATACTTGTAACAACTCAAAAATAGAGTTAACAATAGAAGCAACACTAAAACAAACCCAAAGAGTTGAATGGTTGTAGTTGAAGCTCTTAATGAGGCTTTCTTGAATGCTTCTTCAATGCTCTTCAAGTCTCTTTTAATTCTTCAAAGATAAACTCAAGAAGTTGGTTAGAAGTTACTGAAGAACTTGAGTTTCTACTTAAAAGCTCTTGGAATATTCAATATCCTCATAAAAGTTCTTTTTCTTTCACTTAAATCCTTCATTTATAGCTTTTTGGAGTGTTCCTAGATGAATATGGCCATTAGAATTTCTTGGAAGTCAAAAACTAGCCATTGGAAGGCTTTTTCTTCAAAAAATTGAATTCTGAAACTAGTCGTTACTATTGAAACCTGGGATTTGATTCGGCTCACAAAGCTCGAGTCGGCTCGAATTGTCAATGAAGTAAAATTGCAATCTATGAGAGTCGACTCATTTCAAATTAGAGTTGGCTCAATTGACCAAAGTCTCAAAAGCTATATTCTGTCACTCTATGAGAGTCGGCTCTAATTTTCTTAGAGTCAGCTCGAATGCTGTGTATCAGAAAAGTGATGTGCCATGCCAAGAAATATATCAGCTCTATCCATTAGAGTCAGCTCGAGTGAAACTTCTCCAAATGCTTCCAAATAGCTTCAAACTGTTCCAAACATCTTCCAAACATATGTTAGCCTATTCTAAGATATTTACACTTAAAATTATATTAATTTGGCCCTTTTTATGAATATACAGTTGAATTTACTTAGGGCTCTCAAATATATAAAAAATACATGAAACTTTTTCTTGAATACATTGATAGTTTCCAATGGTCTTGGGACACATTGGATTGATGATTGTCCATTAGAAACATCCTACAAAAACTTCTTAAACATTGAAAAGTATCAGTATCAAATGCATGCTCCAATATTTTGTAATTATCAAAATCATTCCAAGGGTCAACAATCTCTCCCTTTTTGATGATGACAAAATATTGGGCATGGAAAGAATAAGTACCTTTACATTTTCAACTGCATCAGAGTAAATGACAACTGTATCAGAGTAAATGAGTTTAGATAGTGCTATACAGTGTATCAAGCAATTCAAATTATCAATTCAAATCATGATCTAGTGTAGGAGTTCATTTTACAATTTGACTAAAGTATCAGAGTTGTTGAAAATTCATTTTACAAATTGACTGAAGTATCAAAGCTTTGCATAAGAGTTCATTTTATAAGTTAACTGAAGTATCAAAGCTTTACAAGTTAAGTATCAGAGCTTTACAAGTTAACTGAGGTGTCAGAGTTGTTGAGTGAAATGTCAAGGCTCATTATAATTTTATGAAATATACTTCCCCTTGCTTAAGTATTTTGCACACACATTGCACATATAATTTCTCCCTTTTTGATGATGACAAAATATTATCAAAATCATTCCAAGGGTCAACAATCTCTTCCTTTTTGATGATGACAAAATATTGGGCATGGAAAGAATAAGTACCTTTACATTTTCAACTGCATCAGAGTAAATGACAACTATATCAGAGTAAATGAGTTTAGAATGTGCTATATAGTGTATCAAGCAATTCAAATCATCAATTCAAATCATGATCTAGTGTAGGAGTTCATTTTACAATTTGACTAAAGTATCAGAGTTGTTGAAAATTCATTTTACAAATTGACTGAAGTATCAAAGCTTTGCATAAGAGTTCATTTTATAAGTTAACTGAAGTATCAAAGCTTTACAAGTTAAGTATCAGAGCTTTACAAGTTAACTGAGGTGTCAGAGTTGTTGAGTGAAATGTCAAGGCTCATTGTAATTTTATGAAATATACTTCATCTTGCTTAAGTATTTTGCACACACATTGCACATATAATTTCTCATGTAATGTAATTTCTTATTTTCGTCATATTTTTTTTATGCATCACATTATATGATCATTTTCCATGCTTTACACATTTCTTCCCCTTTTTGTCATCAACAAAAGGTAAATTATAAAATACTATATCATCACACAATGAGAGAGTAAAAAGGAAGTAAATGTGATTTTCATAAATAGTGAACTTTCATTTCAGTACATGTAGCATAATAACATACATGAAACACAACATAAGTAAGGCATCTGTGAGTCTAGTCCTCATCAGATGGAAGATCTAATACAACGGTAGCCATAACCCTATGTGCAGTAAGTCTAGGAGTCTGATAAGTCATGTTCCTAGTCCTAAGAGAAGGGCCAGCTCTAGGAGCTCTAGATCTATGATACTGTCTAGGTGTATCTCTAGTAGGTGCTGGTGGAGGAGTAAGCTCTGGCTCAGAAGCTGAGATCAATGGAGTCCTCTGATCAGTAAAAGCATCAGATAATGCAAGAGTGCTGATGCTAGAGAGGATCTGAGTAGCAGGTGTATCAGGAATGCTCTGCTCATGCTATTTTGCCTCGGGTGCTACAGGTGTGTCCATGACATGTGGATCTGTAAAATGCTCATCAGCCTGCTAATTTGAAGTATGGAAATCCTGTCCATCATCTGGTGGCGGAAGAGGTGATCTAGGAGGTCCAACTGAGGTAGTCTGGTGTAGAGATGCTACAATCTGGCTAAAACCATCCCTCATCTCAATCTATAGCAAATCTATCCTGGAATGTACCTCTACCCGAACAGTCTGAAGGTCTGATCTAAGGCAAGAAATATCATCTCGAAGTACCCTCAAGTTCTCAGAATCCTGTTGCCCACCAGTCCTGGGCTCAAAAGGAACTGATGGAGGAGGTGTGATAGGTGCTGGCTCTGAGGGTCCAGCCTCATCATCTGGCTTGTCCTCGTCGTCTCCAATTTGCTTTGTAGTCTTAGCAATCTCTGTATCATCTGGAATATCATCCTCATCATCATCATCAGAGTGAACTGCTCTCTATCCAGATACTTTCTTCATCCATACTCCTTCAACTTTATGGTACCCCATCCTGTGTAGAGATTTCTCTGAATATCTATCAGTGTATAGCAGGGCTTACTATCCTCTCTTGATAGGTCAATGCCACAGTCCTGAAATAGAAGGGTGAAGGCCATCCAATAGGGTAGACATACTCTGGCCTTGAGAGCTGCATCTCTAATCTAAGTTATCATAATGAATGGTAGATTGAGGGCCTCCCCCTCAATCATGTATCTTATGAATATAAGGTCATGCTCGCCCACCCAATCAAATTTCCCTATCCTAGGTAAAAACACCTTGCTAATGATATTGTGGAGTAGTCTCATCTCAAGTGATAATCTATTTGCTTATACATTTGAGATTCCTTCCACTCTTCTTCTCTCCAAAATAGTCCTCAAAGTGTTTTGCCTATCCTTTATATTCAAATAACATTTCCTAGTCTTTGGCATGTGTAGAACTCTGCTTAACCTAACTTCATCCACTGAAATAGTGACTCCTTTCATTGTAGAGAGAATCTGGTGTGCTCTAAAAGATAGATGCTCAAAGAAGGTCCTAACCAGTATGGGATATGTAGGGACATCCAAAGAACAAAAGAATTCCCATCCTTGTGCTCTAATCCAATCACTAATGCAAAAACTTTGTTGTTCTAGAAAAGTAAAATCCACTCTTCTATCTGAGGTTACTGGTCTGTTGCCCATCTGAATGATTTGTCACTATGGAGGAGGCAGAACTCAAGTATCTTGTGGAGTAGGCTCATCTTGTCTTCTTTTGGATCTTCTCTCCGCTTGAAAAGTTCTTGGAGCCATCCATTTAGATCTCTTTGCCACAGCTTTCTTGGGTTCCATTAATTAAGGATCTAAGGGATTTTGAAGGTTTTGAGTGGTCCCTAGGGCTAAAATGGAAAGTACTCCCTTAGGCTCGGGTTTAACATGAAATAGAAAGGTGAAAAGAAACTTTAGGGCTTACGATTCTTTAAGTAGGTCCGCCATCCGAGTCGACTCGCCTAGACAGCTCTTTCTGCTTGAGTTGGCTCGAGCAGAACTAAGGAAAATGGTTTAGAAAATCAAAGGAAAGGTTTTTACTCCTAGAAAAACACTAAGAAAGGTGTGTATCAACCTTAAATAGGTGATGGAGGTCCTCTAGATAAATTTTCCTTAATTCTTGAAGAAATTAATCAAAAATTTTAAAAATGATCACAAAGGCCTAATTCTCCTCTAATCATCTGAAATCTATCCTCACTAAGAGGTTTAGTAAAGATGTCAGCTAATTATTTTTTAGTACAAATAAATTCAAGTTCACTATCACCATTTTGTACATGATCCCTAATGAAATGATATCTAATTTCAATATGCTTAGTTATGGAGTGTTGAATAGGATTCTTTGTTAAGTTGATAGCACTTATGTTGTCATATTTGATTGAAATTTTAGATTGAATAACATCATAATCTTCTAGTTGTTGCTTAATCCATAACACTTAAGCACAACAACTCCCTACAACCACATACTCTGCCTCAGTAGTAGATAGTGCCATGGAGTTTTATTTCTTGCTGTGCCATGAGATTAAGTTCAACTCTAGAAATTGACATGTACCACTAGTGCTCTTTCTATCAATTCTACATCCACCATAATCAGCATTTGAATAATAATTAAATTTAAAGATGAAGATTTAGAATACCATAATCCTAAGTTTGATGTACCTTTAAGATATCTTATGATTCTTTTAACAGTAAGTATATGTGATTCTTTAGGATTAGCTTGAAATTTTGCACATATACAAATACTAAATAGTATATCAGGTCTACTTGCAATTAAATAAAGTAGAGATCCAATCATACCTTGATATATATTTTGATCAACTTTGTTACCTTCCTCATCTTTGTCAAGTTTGTAGGTTGGGCTCATGGTTGTGCCAATTTCCTTTGTAGATTTTATCCCAAACTTCTTCAAGAATTCTTTAATATACTTTATTTGGTTGATGAATATCTCTTTCTTTGTTTGTTTGATTTGTAGTCCAAGGAAGAAAGTGAGTTCACCCATCATGGTCATTTCAAATTCTTCCTGCATTAACTTGACAAATTCTTGACATAAAGTTTTATTAGTTGCACCAAAGATTATATCATCAATATATATTTGTACAACTAATAATTCATCATCTTTTTTTTTGATAAATAATGTTGTATCTACTTTACTTCTTTTGAAATCATTTTCTAAAAGAAATTTGCTCAACCTCCATACCATGCTCTAGGTGCTTGTTTTAAACCATATAAAGTTTTGTTTAACTTGAAAACATGATTTAGAAAAGAGTGATCTTCAAATCCAGGAGGTTGTTCCACAAAAACTTCTTCTTGAATATAGCCATTTAAAAAAGTACTTTTTACATCCATTTGAAAAAGTTTAAATTTCATGTGACATGCAAATACAAGTAAAAGTCTTATAGCTTCTAATCTTGCTATAGGTGCATAAGTTTTATCAAAATCTATTCCTTTCTCTTAGTTATATCTTTTAGCAACTAATCTGGCTTTATTTCTAACTACATTACCTTTGTCATCTAATTTATTTCTAAAAATCCATTTAGAATCTATGACAAGATGTTTTTTAGTTCGTGCTACTAAGGTCCATACATTGTTCCTTTCAAATTGATTAAGTTCCTCCTGCATAGCTATCATCCAATATGGATCATTTTCGACTTCCTCTATGCAGTTAGGTTCAACTTGAGAAACAAATGTTAAATAGTCAAAGGTGTCTATAAAAGAAGACCTAGTTCTTACTCCTTGAGAGGGATCACCAATAATTAATTCTTTAGAATGAGAATGTGCGTACCTCCAATCCTTTGGCAGCTCATCATGTTCTGCACTTATCTTCTCCTTTTCTTGCTCAACTTGCTTTTCTTTCAAGCTCATGTCTTTAACTCCATCATTTAGGGAACCTGTATCATTATCAATATACTCTTCTTTTCTTGAAGGTGTAAGGTTAGATTCATCGAAAATAACATGAATTGATTTTTCAATAGTTAAGGTTCTTTTGTTAAATACTCTATATGCTTTGCTTGTAATTGAATATCCAACAAATATGCCTTGATCGGATTTTACATCAAACTTTCCTAAGTTATCTTTTCCATTGTTCAAATATAACATTTACATCCAAAAATATGAAAGTAATGAATATTTAGTTTTCTATCATTCCAAAGCTCATAGGAGGTTTTTTTTAAAATTGGTCTAATCAAAACATGGTTTAATATGTAACAAGCAATGTTTATAGCTTCTGTCCAAAAGTACCTTGGAAGATTGCCTTCACACAAAATGGTTCCGGCCATCTCTTCCAATGTTCTATTCTTCCTTTCCACAACTTTATTTTGTTGTGCTATTCTAGGGACTGAAAAGTTATGATCATGCCATGTTCTATGCAAAATTCTTCAAAGTGTTGATTTTTGAATTCAGTACCATGATCACTTCTAATTGAAATAATTAAAATATTTTTCTGATTTGAAACCTTTTTATAAAATTTTTGAAAAACTTTGAAGGCTTCATCTTTGAGTGCTAAAAACAAAATCCAAGTGAATCATGAAAAATAATCTACTATCACAAGTCCATATTTCATACCTCTTAGGCTTGTAATCCTAGTTGGTCCAAATAAGTCCATGTGTAGCAGTTCTAAGGGTCTTGATATTGAAAAAATATTTTTAGATTTGAAATTCCTGCTAGTTTGTTTACCATATTGACATGCATCACATACATGATCAAAATCAACTTTAAACTTTGGTAAACCTCTAACTAAGTCTTTGAAAATTAATTTTGCTAAAGTATACATGCTAGCATGACCTAATCTTCTATGTCAAAGTAAACTATATTCCTTGGTTTTAGCATTCATAGCTATTAGACTTATACTGCTTAACATTGCCAGATCATTTAAGTCTACTATATAAATATTTTCAAGTTTATGACCAACAAACCTAATTCTAGAATCAAGAGAGCTAGTTACTATACACATTGAAGATTCAAATAAAACTTTGAAGCCTTTATCATATAATCGACTAATGCTCAATAGATTATACTTCAATTTGTAATGCGGGACAAATAATTAAAATTAAATTACTGATATTAATAGCTAATTAGCAGAAAAAAAGAGAAACTAATTTTCTTTTTATATATATATTTTTTTTTTTCAGATTTTTAAAGAAGACTTGAAGGAGACAGTAAAGAAAACTAGTTTAGTTAACTACCCGCACAAGTAAACCTAACAAAATAACTAGAAAAATAGGACTTGGTGATTAACAAATCACTGTAAACTAGGGTTTGTCTTATCAACGAATCAGAGAATAATGAGAAAGGAATAAGTTTTGATTTTACCAACAAAGAAATGCTCCTCTGAATCAGATCTGACAAAACACTCAAGATCATCATGGCAGGGTTTCAAGAACTCGATCCCAAGCTCTAATCTTCCATATGAAGCTGGTTCCGAGGCAAGATTACCTGATCTTGACTCCTGATCACCTGTAACACTCAACAATGAAAATCATGAATTAAGAAGTAGAGAGGAAAAAGAAAGAATGAAAGGAAAGGAAGTTTTAGAAATGGTGATTTTTTTGGATTTTCTGGTCAGCTGGATGGTAGGATAACTAGGGCCTCGCACCCCGTGATGTTCCATAGAATAAAGGAAAAGGGCCTCATACCCCGTGATATTTCTAAGAACAAAGAAAAAGGGCCTCACACCCCACGATGCACATAGCAAAGAAAATTTGATAGCATGTCTTTATTGATGAATAATAATTGATTGATTACAAGGGGGGTTGGAGGGATATTTATAGACCCCCAACCAATGGTGTAAGGGATACAACTACTAGTCTTTTTCTCCCTTGGACTACAACTCCTAGAATCCTACTTTAGGTAGCCTGGACTCTTGTTTGTTGAGAAGATCTGGACTCCTTTCAAAGTGGGCAAAATCTTGAGGTTTCTCATCCAAAGTGGGCACTCAAGTGGTGGATTGGTGAGATGGCTTGATGTAGGGTCAAGATGCTCCATCACTTGGCCTTACTTACTAGACTCTAGAGTCTGGATGATGTGGTCTTCTCTAGATGAGTGGACTCTTCAATCTGGATAAGAGAAGACTCAAGAGTTTTTGTGAAACTCTTGAGTTATGGAGATTTAAGCAGCTGGCAACCTGTTTGATTGAAGCTCTTTGGTAAAGAACCTTTAAACCGCTTTCATTTGGTAAGAAAATATTTTGGGACTCTCTTTGAAGTTGGCGACAAGAAGAGGTGGTGGAATGCTTGGCCGACTTCTTCTTAAATTGGCATGAAAAAATTTGAGTAGGGAGCGCCAATGTGGAGAACTCCTGTTTTACACCTCTTAAAAAGAAGGGCGCCAATTTGGAATTCATTTAAGACATGGCATGTGGGATGTCCAAACATAAGTGACATGGCAAGTATGTTTTCCCAAGGGCAAGTAATTTTCAGACATGTCATGTATTCTTGTCCTAGTTGAAGTGCCAAGCAATGTTGTCCCAAAGACATGTCCAAACATGACATGTGTTGATGTCCAAAACTTTGAAAAGGTGGTGCCAAGAAGAGGTTGTGACTTGGGCTAGCACATGGATTGTCTTGAGCTAGCATATGGGGTCACATGGGTCTTCAATTTGGTGCACATGGAATGTTGTCTTGGGTCCCCTCTTGTAATACAGGACTCAATGACTCAACTAATTACGTGGACTCAATAAATAACAAATCACATGACTCGACTAAATAACCAACCATACTTAATTAGGCTTGCAAATAAAAACCCAATTAAAGTTGGTAAAAAGAGCTAATTCAAACTGGATCATTTAAATCCTAATTGGGTAAATAGGGTTTGACTCAATTGGGGTTTCGACTCAACTTGGTAAAAAGGGTTTTATCCCAAAATAAACCAAACCCTAATTATAGTTGGTAAAAAGGGTTTACTCTAACTAAACCAAAATAATAGAATTTAAAATAAATTTTTACATGGTAAAAAAGGGTTTGGGTTCAGGATTTTACTCACAGGTGATCCACAGGGATGTGAGTTCAACCTGTCAATTTCTTTTAGCCCTGGTGCCCGTACCAATTTGTCTACTAGTAATATATTTTCAATATAAGTAGAATGGATAATTTTGATCTTACCAATTCCAATGATTTTTCCCTTTTCATTATCACCAAATGTAACCATTCCACCATCTTTTATTTCAAAGGTGATGAATTGATCTTTGTCACCCGTCATGTGTCTTGAATAGCCGCTATCTAGATACCATCTCTTCTTTGAATTTTGGGCTGCAAGACATTCCTGCAAAACATCAAGTGGAATTTTTAGGTACCCAAGATTTCTTGGATCCTTGATGGTTAGTAGCAGTGGTTCCTTTAGGAACCCAAATCTTTTTCACTTTGTTTTTGTTTTTCCATCTTAGATTGCATTCATATGCTTTGTGTCCAACCCCTTTACAGAAAAAACAAACTACTTTTGGCTTTTGAAAAGAAATGGATGCTAAAAATTTTGATGCATAAGGTTTTGAAGCTGAAAATTTGTTTATATGCATTGTATTATACCCAATTCTAGCTTTATCATTAGATTTCTTTTGATTATTTAGGATTAGCTCAAGTTTGTTCAAACTTAAAGTTAATTTATCAATAAGAGGTTTGAGTCTATTCATTTTATTTTGCAAACCTTTATTCTTTTCAAAATATTCATCTTCTTCAGCTTGTAATACTTTGCATTTTTTAGAAACATTACTTAATTCTTTTTGTAAAAGATTATTCTTTTCAGAAATTTCATTCTTTTCTTTCAATAATATATCATAATTATTTTCATGGATTTGATTTTCAAACTAGTTTTTTTATATTCAGTTAAAAGTTCTTGAAAAGCAGTACGTAATTCATCATAAGTAAATTCATAAATGGGTTCACTAGATGTTACCTCATCTTCTAGACCCATCAAACATATATTTATAGATTTTGATGTTTCTTCCTCTTTATTTGAAGTAGATTCATCGTTGTCTCTCCAATGTAGCCATCATTGCTTTCTTTTTCTTCTTCTTGTATCCCTTTTTTAGTATAGGACATTCATAATGGTAGTACCCTGACTTCTTACATTCATAACAAATTGGTTGTTGCTCCTTTTCTTTGTCTTTATCTTTTTCTTTTTCTTTGCTTTGTTCACCTTTGCCAAGGTGCTTCCTCTAATATCTTGACTTTCTTTTATCCATAAATCTTCAGAATCTTCTCATAACTAGAGTGATATCATCATCTTCTAGTTCTACATCCGAGGAGGCGCTTTCTTCTTCTTTTTCTTCTTCTTTCTTCTTAATCTCAGCTACAGCCTTGAATGTTATAGATTCCTTTTTCTTACTATCATCTTCATTGCAGTGCTGCATTATTAGTTCATGAGTAATCAAAGAACCAAGAAGTTCATCAAGTGGAAGTGTATTTAAGTCCTCGGCTTCTTGTATTACAGTGACCTTGGGATCCCATTTATTTGGTAAAGATCAAAGAATTTTTGGATAAGATCAGCATTGGAATATACCCTACCAAGACTTTTCAAACCGTTAATAATATCTATAAATCTAGCAAATATTTCAGATATTATCTTATTTGGTTCCATTTTAAACGGTTCATAATTATGCACAAATATATTAATTTTAGAGGTCTTTACTTGTGTAGTGCCTTCATATGTAACTTGTAGTTTATCCTAAATTTTCTTTGCCAAAGTGTAAGTGAAAATCTGGTTAAACTCATTTGCATCCAAAGCACAGTAAAGAAGGTTCATGGCTTTGGCATTAAGTTCACCCATTGTTATGTCATATTCATCCCATTCCTCTTTCGATTTAGAGATATCTATTCCATCTACTTTTTTTATGGATATATGTGGTCCTTTCAAGATTATCTTCTATAATTGAAAATCAATAGCTTGTATATAAATTTTTATCCTAGCTTTCCAATAGATGTAATTGGTGCTGGTGAATGGTGGAGGTCTATTGCTTGATTGACCTTCAGCCAAAGATGTACTCATTTAGATTGCCATAGAACTTTTCTCTTAATTGTTAGATTAATGGCACTAAGATGTGGCTCTGATATTACTTATTGCCCAGTTGGCCAACCCAAGAGGGAGGATGAATTGGGTTTGTAAAAAATTTTAGCAAGCATTTGCTTTTGAAAACTTTGTGAAGTGAGTGAAGTAGATAGAGTATTGCAAGCGAAAGTAAATAAGTATGCAAATACAAGAACAAACACAAACACCACAAGATTTAGAGTGGTTTGAAGTAACCTAGCTCTTACATCCACTATCCAAGGTGCACTCTTGGAATTTTCACTATATTCATCCTGAATACAACCGGATTGTTTTCCTACGGGCTCACAATCTAAAACTGTTGCCCAGAATTGGAGCCCAAGAGGGAGGGTGAATTGGATCTTTTAAAAATAAAACAATAATGTGAAGGTATAGTGGTGTTTGTGAGTAATAAATTCAATGCACAAGATTGAATGCAGTGGCAAACAATAAGTGAATTGCAATAACCAAAGAGCAAGAGAGAGAGGGCAATCACACACAAACATAAGGTTTATAGTGGTTCGGTGCAAACCTAGCACCTACATCCACTCCCCAAGTCACCCTTGAGAATTTCACTATAATCCAAACAAAATTACAACTGACTTGTTTTTCACAAGGCTCACAAGTCAAAACCTAAGTTGGTTTTGTCACCTAGGCTCACCAACAAACCTTAACACTTATTTTGTCTTCGGGCTTACAAGTTAACCCTAGTTGGTTTTATCCCTTTGGCTCACCAACAAACCACAACAACCTTCTTTCAAGACAACCTTGAAAGCAAGGTCAAATCACAAGATAAAAATAGATATACAACTTTAAAACTAAGATAAACTCTCTTCAAGAGTAGAATGGAATCTTTGAAGCTCAAGTTGATGCTTTGTCTTGACTCTTCCTTGGAATATCCTTCAAAATTCCTCTTTTAGAATGATGTAAGGACAATCTTGTAGGCTTTTTCAGGAAATCAAACTATAAAAGGCTTTTGAAGTTGAGTACTTGAGAGAATATAGGCTTTTTGGCTTTTGAATGGACTTCAATACACTTCAATGCATTTAGAATGAGGTTGGTGGAGGTTAAATACACCAAGAAACTTCCAAAAAATGGTTTGTGATCATTGGAGCCTCGGATCTAGTCGTTTGGAGCTTGAAAAGCAAGTTCTGCAAGTCAGAAAAATAGATCTATTAGAGCTGTCATGCTTCAAGTGTCGACACTTGGCTATCAAGTGTTGACACTTGGCTGTCAGGTGTCGACACTTGATTTCTAGGTGTCGACACTTGAACTTTCAAGTATCGACACATGATGCACAGGTATCGATACTTGATACAAAAATCCTCAAATGGCAAAGTTCTGTATTTTCAAAAATCTCAGGCCGTGAGTCGACACTTGAAAACCTAAGTGTCGACACTTGGTGTCGACACTTGAGTTCTGGGTGTCAACACTTAGCATGCCAAGGATTTTTGTTCGTGCCAAATGCTGAAGTGTCGACACTTGGCATCCCAGGTATCGACACTTGAGACTGAAAAGCTCATATTCAAGTGCAAATTAGCCCAAAAATATAAATATAAATTTTGAAACTTAAATGGATCGTAAATAAATAATAATTAAACATGTAGATGCCCTTTTTTTTCATGAAGAGGATGTCTAGATTTGCAAAAAATGCTTCATGCCACGGCGTGCCATGATACATAAGTTTTTGAGATTTTGAGGTGCTTTCTTCCTGAAAACTCATAACTTAAAATATACATTAGTATACAATATGCACTCAATATTTTGTTTTTTATCAAAATGGGTGGAGCCAACAATCTCCCCCTTTTTAATGATGACAAAACCTTGAGTAAAATAGCATTAAGTTTCAAATTTCAACTATTATAATTCACGAATATGAATGTAAGTCCATATGAGCCATAATTTTCATAGTTAGGAAAAATCAATCTCCCCCTCAATTAGATATTTCTAATAAGAACAAATAATATGTTATTTCAGGATATCAAAGCATATCAGATTTGAAAATTTACACAAACAAAGTGGAACCATAATAATTTATGCATACATACAATCTATACTATTACTCCCCCTTTTTGTCAATCATTAGAAAGGGGTATAACCTCCCCCTCACAATGAGCATGGAGACAAAAAGATGGTAGAGTATCAAATATGACAGGTATCAGAGCCAAAAAGATCCAAAGTGAGAATCAGAGCTGAAGAAAGTAAATTTAACCAATCAATCACAAATAATAAGCACTAAACTGAAATATATAACTGATAAGAGAAGTTTTCAGTACAAAATTTTCTGAGTCATCAGCAAAAACTGAAACATACAGAGTGTATCAGAGTCATACAATAATCAGAAACATATAAAGTAACATGAAACATAAAAGACATACAATAGAAGAGACAAAAGACATAAAAGACATCTGAGGCTAATCCTCATCAGATGGAATCTCAAGACTAAAAGGAGCACTGATCCTAGATCTAGAGGCTAAGGCCCTAGGAGGTCCTAGGGCTAAAGCCCGATGACTCCTAGTGCGGCCAAAAGGACCTAAAATGGGTACAACCCTAGATGATCTGGTGGAAGGGGAGGAGAGAAGATCAGCTGGTGTAACAAAGTCTGGTGTGGAATCAACTAAGTCAGTAGATGAAGGAGCAGCTGGGGTAGTGGGAGGATCATGACTAACCACCTCAAAACCATTTGCACAGTCATCACTGTCACTGCCACTGCCAATAATTTATGTAGCTCTGTCCTCATCCATATCGGCCTGATCATCACCATCAACTGTATCAGCATGGTCACTCTGGTGATCATCACCATCATCATCATCATCATCATCATCATCAGAAGATATAATTGCAGGGGCTGCTGGAGGTATAAGGGATCTCAAAAAATCCTCAATACGAGTGAAGCCCTCCTCCATAGTCCTACGGATCTCAGCATGCTCCGAGGTAGTATGTGCTCGAAGAGTCTCAATCTCGCTGCACAGCTGAGTCAACTCACTCCTGATCTCAGTAAACTGCTCTCTGGCATGCTCCTCAAAGGGTAAACCAGTAGAAGGTGGTGGAGGAGCCGAAGTACCAGGTGTCGAAGGCTCTGCCAATGTCGATGGAATATCAATGGGAGGAAAACTAGCTGGCTCAAATGGCCCTGCCTCTGCCTCTTGAAGCTCATCCTCCTCATCTAGCTCCTGGCCAGACTCTCTACGCACCCACCGACCTGCAACTAGTCTATACCCCATACATTGCAAAGACCTCTCATCATAGACATCTGTATGCAGTATCTCCTTAGGGATCTCCCCCTCCAGCGATACTCCACAAGCTCTAATATCCTGGTCAAAGCCATACCGTCGGGTAAACAATGACAGTGCTGAGTCGCGGCATCATGCATCTGTACTAACATCAATGATGGAAGGTCAATCTGCCTCCTCTCTGTCAGACTGGTCATCACCATCAGCACTCTCTCAGTAATGAAGTCGAACCTCCCAGTCTTTAGCAGAAGAATACGAGACGTGATGTGGTGTAACAGATGCATCTCCAAGGATAACTGGTTCACGGTGACTATAGACACACCACGAACATCCTCTCGCTCGAGGATACACCTGAATGCTGCCTCCCTGTCATCTACTGTAAAAATACTAACTTCCCTATGGGGGATCTCCCAGACTCTACTTAGTAGCTCTATAGAAAGAGAAATCTAAACTCCTCTCACGGTCGTAGTCCATAGAAGTCATCGACAGTCCATAGCACCGTAGAACTCCCTCACTAGATGAGGATAGTACCTCTCCTGCATAGTGCAGAAGGGTACTAAACCTGCATCAGTGAGCACCTGTCATAAAAGAAAGTGGTGCCGATCGAAACAATCCAAGTCGACTCTCCTCCTAGAGGCCACTAACTTCCCTGTCATCCTCTCTACAGGGGGGAACTTGGTGTAGCAGAACTGCTAGCCTGTCCTGAATCAAATCTAGCCTTCGATCTCCTCTCTACACCCCGACTAGGTCTCTCCCTAACTGCAAGTCTCTTCTTGGGACCCATTATAGCAAGCTGACCAAGAGAGTTTAAAGAAGGTAAGCTAGGGGGATTCACTCAGACTAGGAGCAATGGGACTGGTTAAGTTTGAGGTGAAAATCATTTTACAAGATAGTCTTGAAACAAATTTAGAGTTATAAAATACCAAAATAATTTAGAAAAGCCACAAACAATTTGAAGGCGAGGATTTTATAAACTAGAAAATATTTTTGGTTGGAAATTTTATAAGAGTATATTTTGTAATACCAAAATACCAAAATACCTGGGTTTTGGGCTTAGAACATTTAGGGTTTTACCAAAATGGAAAATAAAAAATGTGGCAAAAACATCATGATGATAAATCACTAGAAATATGTATTAAACACTAGTTTTTAGGTGAATACCTAAGTTTTTGGCTAAAAACCAATCAAACAGTGATTTTACCCAAATTCGGATGGAATGTGCATGAAGAACGGCCTAAACCGTGAGAAATCCATGAAAAATGCCATGTAAATCACCATTCCTTCAAACGGAGTTTTGGAAAACCACTAAAACTTGGGAAAATCTGGTTATAACCCCAAATAAAATCGGCAAAACCTAAATTTAGGTCAAACGGTTTAACGGTAAGGAAAATGAGAATATAAGAAATAAAATGGAATAAAAAGAAATTGGAAGAGGGAATACCTGATTCATGAGGGGTTAAACGGGAAGAGGAGGGATTTGGATAGAAGGGGACCACTGTAGCTTGATATCGATGGGGAAAAACAAAAACAAAAAAATCTCGATTGGTCCTTTTAAAAATAGATTTTGTTTCGCAAGTGTCGACACTTACTATTTGTCAAGTGTCGACACTTGGTCAGGTGTCGACACTTGGCCAAGAAAATTTCAAAAAATCAGAAAATTTTTTACAAAATCTAAGAAAATATTTAAAAACTTTTGGGGCTCAAAGCAAGTGGTTTTTGAGTGAAATGTCTTGGGTATAATGAAAACTGTGAGAGTTCTAGGAGAATGGGTCAATGACACCTAACTCTCTTCTAATCAGACAGAACCTTTCTTCACTCAATGGTTTGGTAAATACATCTACTAACTGATCATCAGTACATACAAAATCAAGAATAACATTAGAGTTTTGTACATGATCTCTTATGAAATGATGTCTTATTTCAATGGTTTACTTCTTGAATGTTGCACAGGATTCTTAGTTAGATTGATTGCACTAGTATTGTTACATATTTTGGGTGTCTTAGTTAGTTTAATGCCAAAATTTTCGAGTTGTTGTTTGATCCAAAGGATTTGAGCACAACAACTTCCAACTGCTATATATTCAGCTTCCGCCATTGATAAAGCAACTGAATTCTGTTTCTTGCTACTCCAAGAGATCAAATTTACTCCAAGAAACTGACAGGTTCCACTAGTACTTTTACAATCAAGTTTACACCCAGCAAAGTCAGCATTAGAATAAGCAATCAATTCAAATGAAGAATCTCTAGAGTACCATAAACCAATTTCAATTGAGCTAGATAGATATCTAAGTATGCATTTAACAGCCAAAAGATGAGACTCTTTAGGATTAGACTGATATCTAGCACACATACAGATGCTAAACATGATATCTGGCCTACTGGCAGTAAGATATAGCAATGAACCGATCATGCCATGATATAATTTTTGGTCAATAGATTTACCTGATTCATCCTTGTCAAGTCTACAAGTAGAGCTCATAGGGGTACATAAAGGCTTAGTGTTCTCCATCCTAAACTTCTTGAGTATTTCTTTTGTGTACTTTGCTTGGTTGATGAAGATCCCCTCTTTGGTTTGCTTTATTTGGAGTCCGAGGAAGAAATTTAGTTCTCCCATCATGCTCATCTCGAACTCATCCTGCATTAACTTTGCAAAATCTTGACAAAGAGATTCATTAGTAGCACCAAATATTATATCATTTACATAGATTTGTACTACTAGGAGATCATCAATCTTTTTCTTTAAAAACAAAGTTTTGTCTATATTACCTCTAGCAAAATCATTTTTGAGCAAGAAAGAGCTTAAACGATCATACCAAGCTCTAGGAGCTTGTTTCAAACCATACAAAGCTTTATGAAGTTTGTAAACATTATTTGAAAATTCAGAATTTTCAAAACCAGGAGGTTGTTCAACATAAACCTCCTCTTCAATCAGATCATTTAAAAAGGCACTTTTAACATCCATTTGAAATAATTTAAAATTCATAAAGCAAGCAAAAGCCAATAATAGCCTAATTGCCTCAAGTCTAGCCACAGGAGCAAAAATTTCATCAAAATCTATCCCTTCCTTCTGATTGTATCCTTTGGCAACTAGTCTAGCCTTATTTCTAGTAACAACACCATTTTCATCAAGTTTATTTCGAAAAACCCACTTTGTACCAATAATTGAAGTATTTGAAGGCCTATCTACTAATGTCCAAACATTATTCCTTTTGAATTGGTTAAGTTCATCTTGCATAGCATTTATTCAATTACTATCACATTCAGGTTCCTCAATAGTTTAGGTTCAATTTGAGAAACAAAAGCTAGGTAATCACAGATATTTCTAAGGGATGATCGAGTACTTACACCTTTAGATGGATCACCAATAATTAGTTCTTTTGGGTGTCCATGAGCATACCTCCATTCTTTTGGTAGTGGATCAACTGTTGATGCATTTTCATCACCTTGTGCTTGATCTCCTTCAGTTTTTTGATCATCTTTCTGTTCCTTGGTAAGCTCTTCATTGTTGTTTACACTTTCAGTTTTCTTGGTACCTGTTTCATCAGAGAGTACATCTTCTTTTCTTGAAGATTTTTGGTCAAATTCATCAAACACCACATGTATGGATTCTTCAACAACAAGTGTTCTTCTATTGAAGACCCTGTATGCCTTACTAGATGTGGAGTAGCCTAGAAAGACTCCCTCATCTGATTTGGCATCAAATTTACTTAAATTATCCTTACCATTGTTTAAGATGAAACAACGGCATCCAAATATATGAAAATAATTAATTGAGGGTTTTCTACCCTTCCAAAGCTTATAAGGTGTTTTCTTTAGAATCGGTCGGATTAAAACTCGATTTAAAACATAGCATGCAGTATTTATGGCTTCCGCCCAAAAATATCTAGGTAAGTCATTTTCATAAAGCATGGTGCGTGCCATTTCTTCAAGAGTTATATTTCACCCCATTTTGTTGAGGTGTCCTAGGTGCAGAAAAATTATGATGAATGCCATTTTCAATACAAAATTTATCAAAATCAGCATTTTCAAATTCGGTTCCATGATCACTTCTCAAAGATATGATTGAAACACCTTTTTTATTTAAAACTCGTTTATGAAATATAATGAATTCAGAAAATGTTTCATCTTTATGTGCTAAAAACATGAGCCATGTAAATCGTGAGAAATCATCTACAATAACTAGACCGTACTTCTTACCTCCCAAACTAGATGTTCTAGTTGGCCCAAAGAGGTCCATGTGAAGCAACTTCAAGGGTCTAGATATAGAGATTACTCCTTTTAGTTTGAAAGAGGATTTGGTTTGTTTTCCAAGTTGACATGCACTACAAATCTTGTCTTTTTCAAAATTGAGTTTAGGCAAATCCTTTATCAAATTCTTTTTGCTAAGTTTTGAAATCAAATGCATGCTTACATGTCCTAGTCTGTGATACTAAAGCCAACTAGTTTTGTCGATCTTGGCTTCCATTGTCACTAGGCATTGACCATTTTGAATAGGGAGATCATCAAGATCAACCATATAAATATTGTCATGCCTATGACCAATGAACTTGATATCATTGTCATCTAAACTAGAAACAATGCACAAACAAGATTCAAAAACAACTTTAAAATCCTTGTCACAAAACTGGCTAATACTAAACAAGTTATATTTCAAACCATCAACATATAAGACATTATCAATGTAAGAAGAAGGGGTGATATGGACTTTACCAATACCGACAATTTTGCCATTTCCATTATCACCAAAAGTTACATTGCCACCATTTTGATATTCGAGCGATGAGAACTGCTCCACATCTCCTGTCATATGCCTTGAGCAACCGCTATCAAGGTACCACATTCTTTTCTTGTTGGTTGCAAGGCATACCTGCAATAAAGATCAAGTGAGACTTTAGCTACCCAAGCCATCTTGGGTCCTTTTAGGTTAGTGGCATTGGTTCCTTTTGGAATCCAAACTTTCTTAATATTATTCAATCTTCTTTTGTTGCACATATAAGATTTATGTCCTTTAGTACCACATGTATAGCAAGTAATGGATGAAGATGCAGGCACAAAGAAATTTTTAAAAAGTTTTTGTTTCTTATGAATTCTAAATCCTAAACCTGCTTTATTAAAAACAGCCCTTTAATTGTTCAAAAGCAAATTCAATTTTTCAGAACTATAAGTAAATTTATCTACAAAAGGTTTTAATTTTTCAATTTCTTCTTTATATATTTTATTTTCATCCAAAATTTCTTTTCTTTGTTTTGAAAAATTTTTATTTGAAAGTGAAGAACTTTTCTTTTTCAAAACTTCTTTTTTTTTCAAGAGCTAAAATGTTATCATTTAATTTTCTATTTTGAAAAAGAAGGCATTCATTTTCATCTGAAAGCTTATCATTTGTTTTGGCTAAATCCAAATTTTGCTTTTTTAAGTCTTTATGTTTTGATTTTAGTTTTTGAGATTCTATGACTAATTCATCAAAAACTTCATGAAGCTCATCAAATGTAAATTCATTTTTTGTTTCAGAACATACCTCATCATGATCCGCCATTAGATAGAAGTTTGCCACCTCCTGCTGTTCTTCCTCAGAACTGGAGCCCTTACTGTCACTTCAGGTTGCCATCATGGCTTTCTTTCTCAACTTTCTTATGCTTTTCTTGAGCAAGGGGCAGTCTACCTTGAAATGACTGGGTTTCTTGCATTCAAAACAAGTGGGTTGCTCCTTCTCCTTCTCCTTGTCTTTCTCTTTACTTGGCTCACCTTTCAGAGATTTCTTCTTGAAGTTGAACCTTTTCTTCCTCATAAACCTTCTGAACTTTCTCGCCATTAGAGCCATCTCATCTTCTTCATCATCTTCTTCGGAGTCATCACTTGATTCTTCTCTCGCAGTAGATTTGAAGGTGATTACTTTCTTCTTTTTGTCAACTTCCACATTCTTTTGTTTGAGGGAGAGCTTATAGGTCATCAGTGAGCCCAACAGTTGTTCAAGTGAAAGAGTGTTGACATCCTTGGCTTCTTCAATAGCTATTACCTTTGCATCCCAAGAAGCCGGTAGAGACCTGAGGAGTTTGTTCACAAGTTCACCGTTAGAAACAATTTTTCCTAGGCTTCTCATGCCATTCATAATATTTGTGAACCTAGTATACATCTCACTAATAGACTCAGTAGGTTCCATTTTAAGCATTTCATACGTATGAATAAGCATGTTAATCTTGGTTGTTTTCACTTGGTGTGTACCCTCATGGGTAACCTCAAGTGTATCCCAAATCTTCTTGGCAGAGAGACAATTAGATATTCTATTAAATTCACTTGGGTCAACAGAGCAAAATAACAGATTCATAGCCTTAGCATTGAGCTCAATTTGCTTAATGTCATTCTCATCCCAATCATCTTCCATCTTCGGAGTGAGAATATCATTAACCAACATTGTAGGCTGATGAGGACCTTTTACAATTGTCCTCCACAAATTATAATTAAGAGCTTGAATAAAGATGCGCATGCATGTTTTCCAATATGTGTAATTTATGCCATTGAAAAGTGGAGGATGATTTGAAGCTTGACCTTCAACTACACCCATTCCTATTGGGGCTGCCATGATCTTTCACTCAAGATCGTTGGACCTACAAGAGAGTACCGGTGCACTGTGTTGCCCATTTGAATTCTCAGGCTATGAGTCGACCTCTGGTGTCGACCTCTGATCTGAATTTTTCTGAAACTCTTTGAGATGTGCGTGCCATGCTTGAGTTTCTTTAAGCCTTTGTTTCTTTTGTCAAATATTTCTTAACAAGAAGGTCCATTATGAGAATTTTGATCTTGTTCAAGGTAGAAGAGCTCATTTCCAAATCAGGTAAACTTAGTTTCATCATTGTCCTTATGATACTCTTTTTGAATAACCTAAGTCCTGAAACTTTATCTTGAGAATAAACATTAGTCCAAACATATACTCAACCTTTTGTTAATCATCAAAACTAAGGAGTCAAAGCCAACAATCTCCCCCTTTTTGATGATGACAAAACCTTGAGTATATATGCAATTAAGTCCAAGAGCAAAATATAGCAATAATAAAAATTTTCAAAGTATCCTTTCATGCAAGAGTGTATCATAAAAATTTTGTGAAAATATTCTCAAGAGTCAAAAAGATTTTACTTTTCATTTATTTCTTTCTTTTTGTGAAAACATTCTCATAAGTCAAAAAGATAAGAATCATATAAACTTTATTACTCATAAGATGGAGTCTCATAAATACATATATACTACTCTACTTTTCTACTCCCCCTTTTTGTCAAGAATCAAAAAGTTTATTGTTATAGAGAAAGATATAGTAATGAGACTTATGTTCAATTATAATGAAGTATTTAGGTGCATAGAATACATGCTCCCCCTCAATTTGTGCATTCAATATAATAAAGCATTTTAAACTTGAGGGTTTTTAAATATTGAGAGCTGGTATCAGATAAAATGTCACAAAATGTCACAATATTGATAAAAAGTCACAAGATAGATAAAAACAAGTGTATACAGTTACAAAATTGCCAATAAAGTAGGCACAAGATACTGATACAGCAGATCATACACAAGCAAACTAAGTACAACAATAAAACTATGAGGCTACTCCTCATCAGAAGGTATGTCAAAAGATACAGGAGCCATGATCCTAGATGAGGATTTTGGAGTCCTATGTGAGGAACTCCGAGTCCTCAGAGAGGGACCAGACCTAGGGGTAGTCCTACGAGATCTATAAGTCCTAGGTAAGGGCTCCACAGAAGTCGACACCTGAGGTCAACACCTGTTCAGAGGTCGACACCTGAGGTCAACACCTGTTCAGAGGTCGACACCTGAGGTCAACACCTGTCCAGAGGTCGACACCTGAGGTCGACACCTGAGGTCGACACTTGATCCAGAGGTCGACTCATGGCATAACGGCTAGTTTTTCTGAACTTCTGATTTGATTTCTAACACCATAAACGGCCATATTTTTGATTATAACGGTCTTGTGGAGTTGTTTCAGCATGAATGAGGTATTTAACCTCCACCAAACTTCAAAAAAGATATGGAGACAAGGTGAAAAGGATTAGAGTGAAAGTAAAAAGCCTTCAATCAATTCCAAGCCAAAAAGAGTGAGAAATCCAAGAGATTCCTTAGCCAAGAGCTTTCCATCTTTGAGGAATCCAACTTTCAAGAGTTTGGCATTTGGTGAGGTCCAAGATTCCAAGAGAAAGGCTTGAAGAGTCTCCATCAAGAGCTACATCGAATTACCTTTTGCTCAAAAAGGAGTTTGTATTATTTTTTATTCATTGTATTCAAATTCTATTTGTGGTAGGCTAGTTTCAAGGAAATTTGAAACTAGTGTGAGGTTTGTTGGTGAGCCAATTGATAAAACCAACTAGGGTTGCTTGTAAGCCCGAAGCCAAAACAAGTGAGTGAGGTTTGTTGGTGAGCCAATTGATAAAACCAACTAGGGTTGCTTGTAAGCCCGAAGCCAAAACAAGTGTGTGAGGTTTGTTGGTGAGCCAATTGATAAAACCAACTAGGGTTGCTTGTAAGCCCGAAGCCAAAACAAGTGTGTAAGGTTTTGACTTGTGAGCCTGGTAAAACAAGTCGGCTGTAATCTAAAGATTATAGTGGAAATTCCCAAGTGGAGCTTGGGGAGTGGATGTAGGTGCTAGGTGCACCGAACCACTATACTTCTTGTGTGTTTGCATTGCTCTTCTTTTGCTCTTTAATTGTTAATTTATTTCATTGCTTCCGTTGCACAATTATTTGAGCACTATCACTCTTCACCTTAAAACTTGATAGCACATATATTGCTTTAATTTTTTAAATACCCAATTCACCCCCCCTCTTGGGCACCATATCTGGGCAACAAGTGGTATCAGAGCTCGGTGCTCTGATTGAAAATCTAACGATTTTGAGCTAAAGTTCATGGTGACCCTTGTAGGTATTAGTGTTAGACCACCATTTTTCAATGGCATAAATTACATATTTTGGAAAACTCGCATGCGCATCCATATTCAATCTATTAGTTATCATCTTTGGAAAACCATTATTAGTGGTCCTCATATTCCTTCCATTTTGGTTAATGGCATTTCCATTCCAAAGCCTGAAGAGGATTGGAATGAATATGACATTAAACAAATTGAACTCAATGCTAAAGCAATGAACTTGCTTTATTGTGCATTGGACTTAAATGAATTTAATAGAGTTTCTACATGCACATCAGCGAAGGAAATATGGGACACACTTGAAGTTACTCATGAGGGTACTCTTCAAGTGAAGAACACTAAAATTAATTTGCTTATACATTCTTTTGAAACTTTTGAAATGATGCATTATGAATCTATATCTGATATGTTTTCAAGATTTATGACTATTATTAATGAATTAAAAAGTCTTGGCAAAATCTATACTAATGCTGATTTGGTGAACAAAATTCTTAGATCCTTGCCAAAATCATGGGATCCAAAGGTGACGGCGATCCAAGAAGCTAAAGATGTAGAAACCTTACCTTTGGAGGAGCTTATCGGTTCACTCATGACCTATGAGTTGAACTTATGGCAAAGGATAGTGGAAGTTGATACAGAAAAGAAAATAATTGCTCTCAAGGCCAAAAGGAAATTCAAGGCAATGATGGCAACTTGGAGCGATAGCGAAGATTCAAGTACGGATGATGAAGTTGCCCATCTTTGTTTCATGGCAAATGAGAAAAAGGTATGTGCTAAAAATAATTATGATTTTACCTTTAAAGAATCACATGATGCATCTAATGATCTTGTGCATGAATACAGATTGCTAAAAATTGAGCACAAGAAATTAAATAGGCATGTAGATTCATTTTCTCTTGACAACACCAATCTTGCAAATAAAAATGATGATTTAAATGCCAAGATTGATATTTTAAAAAATGAAAAGAATAATTTCTCTAAAGAAAAAGAATTTTTAGAAAAAGAAAATGTTATTTCAAAAGATTTATGTAAAAAAGTTTTTAATGAGAAAAATATTTTGATTGAGGAAAAGAAGCAAAAACTCTTGAAGAACTTCAATATTCCTGCTTCTTTCAATTCTTATTATAAATGTGGTTTCAATGCTTATCCTTCTAGATTAAGAAAAGTTTGGGTTCCAAAAGGAACCATAATTACTAATCATAAAGGACCCAAGAAAGTTTGGGTACCAAAAATGTCCACTTAATTTGTTTTGCAGGAATGTCTTGCAACCCAACATGAAGAAAGGAAGTTCTTGAAAAGAGGTTGTACAAGACAATTTAAAGAAGTGGACAAGCTATATTTTGGACTAAATGGTAAAAGGAAGGATTATGTATATTGGTAAATTCTAAACATCTCCTTCCATAATTAAAATTGTAGATTAATTTTTATTGCATCAATTACTTTGAAAAATTATTTTAAATAGTTAATTAGAATCAAGTTTGGACTTATCATCATTGGCTATGATCATGAACTTTTTGGTGTTGATGAATTTCATGCTATCATGATTAAATCTATGATTGTAAGACCTTCACTTGATTTTGATTAATGTATTTCATGAAAAATACTTTTAAAGATGCATATTGATTTGAAAAATGTTTTAATTGATTGATTAGAATCAAGCTTAGACTAATAATCATTTGTTGTGATCATGACCATTTTGATGTTGATGGATTTCAAGCTCTCATGGTCAAACTTGTGATTATTAGATATTCACTTGATTTTGATTAATATAGTTTCTAAATGATTTCAAGTGAAATGCTATGATTTATATGTTTTTATTTTTGGCATCTATGCATAATCTAGAAATGATTTGGATCAAGTATAGAACTAGTAGTTAAGGGTTACTTTTAAGAAGAAGGTATGCTTATTGACAAACCCTTGCTCTAATAGCTAGACTTGATATCATATTACTTTTAGCATTTGTATGGATATCAAATCATCTTAAAATGAATTTGAAATAATGCTAAACGTTTTTATGCGATATAAATGTTTTGTATTTTGAAAATCATGAATATCTTGAAAAATTTTAAATCTTGATGCATAAGCTTTCATGTTTTATTCCTGAAATAAATGCATATTTTTAAAGGAGGAATAACATCCAGGGGGAGCATCCAAAGATTTGTTATCATATTTGATGCTTTGAATATCTTGTTGATATCATGCTTTGCTTAAATTGCTCTGGTACTCCTTCTTATTTTCAAATCTAATTCTTTGGAGGAGTTACATTCAAATGGTATCATATTCTATTGGCATCAAATTTTTTTTATATATATAAGAATTCCTAGTAACCGCTTCGGATTGGGTTAGTCACCATGGCCGTCCGGTCATAGGAGATAAGTAGGGCTTAAAGACCCTCTCTTTCCATTCAACGGACTCTCTTATGACGTGTAGGGGTGCCGCTGTGACCTTATCCCATGAACAAGTAAGGCGAATGGATAATACACATCAAATCATTTCTTGCATGTATCTTGTTCAATTTATATCATATTCAATTGATATCATAAATATTTGATTTCATGCATTGATTTTGATGACCTACTTGCTATTCTTTCCAACTTCATTTCCACTTTGTATTGCCTTTCACCCTTTTTCATGATGTCAAAAAGGGGGAGAAAATTGTTAAGTATGAAAAGGGGAAGATTGGATAAACATGAAAAATCTTTTGAGAAATGAAAGAAAGTGCAAAAGGGAGAGAAGAATGTAAAATGTTTTTATCTAAAGGAAAGAATTAGTAAGAAGAAGAAATTTTGAAAATTTTAAAATTTTCTTTTGCATATTTTAAAAAATATTTTTGAAGATTTTTTTTGGATCATATTTTGAGGGGGAGCTTGGTGCTTATTGTTTTGAGCTTACATGTTTATCTTATTGTTAATCTTTTTAAGCTTACCCTATTCATATACTTAAAGGTTTTGTCATCATCAAAAAGGGGGAGATTGTTGACTCTAGTCTTGATTTTGATGATTGACAAAATATTTAAGTATATATGAGTACTAATTATGTTTTAAGTGTATTTCTTAGATCTTAGTACTCAACTTGTATTTAAGTTGAAAAAGTCCTTAAATTAATGGAAAATCAAATATATGGACTTTGGAATTAATATGAAAGAATTTGAAGATAGTTCAGCAAGGCCGGCACGGCAAAATCTCAGTGGCACGCTTCAGAGGTCGACACCTGAGGTCAACACCTGTCCAGAGGTCGACACCTGAGGTCAACCCTAGTTGGTTTTATCAATTGGCTCACCAACAAACCTCACACTAGTTTCAAATTTCCTTGAAACTAGCCTACCACAAATAGAATTTGAATACAATGAATAAAAAATAATACAAACTCCTTTTTGAGCAAAAGGTAATTCGATGTAGCTCTTGATGGAGACTCTTCAAGCCTTTCTCTTGGAATCTTGGACCTCACCAAATGCCAAACTCTTGAAAGTTGGATTCCTCAAAGATGGAAAGCTCTTGGCTAAGGAATCTCTTGGATTTCTCACTCTTTTTGGCTTGGAATTGATTGAAGGCTTTTTACTTTCACTCTAATCCTTTTCACCTTGTCTCCATGTCTTTTTTGAAGTTTGGTGGAGGTTAAATACCTCATTCATGCTGAAACAACTCCACAAGACCGTTAGAATCAAAAATATGGCCGTTTATGGCCGTTAGAAATCAAATCAGAAGTTCAGAAAAACTAGCCGTTATGCCATGAGTCGACCTCTGGATCAAGTGTCGACCTCAGGTGTCGACCTCTGGACAGGTGTTGACCTCAGGTGTCGACTTCTGGACAGGTGTTGACCTCAGGTGTCGACCTCTGAAGCATGCCACTGAGATTTTGCCGTGCCGGCCTTGCTGAACTATCTTCAAATTCTTTCATATTAATTCCAAAGTCCATATATTTGATTTTTCATTAATTTAAGGACTTTTTCAACTTAAATACAAGTTGAGTACTAAGATCTAAGAAATACACTTAAAACATAATTAGTACTCATATATACTTAAATATTTTGTCAATCATCAAAATCAAGACTAGAGTCAACACACTGATACCACTTGTTCCCCAGAAATGGAGCCCAAGAGGGGGGAGGTGAATTGGGTCTTTTAAAAATAAAATAATAATGTGAAGGTCTAGTGGTGTTTGTGAGTAATAAATTCAATGCACAAGATTGAATACAGCGGAAAACAATAAGTGAATAGCAATAACCAAAAAGCAAGAGAGAAAAAGGGCAATCACACATAAACACAAGGCTTATAGTGGTTCGGTGCAAACCTAGCACCTATATCCACTCCCCAAGCCACCCTTAGGAATTTCACTATAATCCAAACAAGATTACAGCTGACTTGTTTTTCACAAGGCTCACAAGTCAAAACCTAAGTTGGTTTTGTCACCTAGGCTCACCAACAAACCTTAACACTTGTTTTGTTTTCGAGCTCACAAGTTAACCCTGGTTGGTTTTGTCCCTTTGGCTCACCAACAAATCACAATAACCTTCTTTCAAGACACCCTTAAAAGCAAGGTCAAATCACAAGATAAAAACAGATATACAACTTTAAAACTAAGACAAACTCTCTTCAAGAGTAGAATGGAATCTTTGAAGCTCAAGATGATGCTTTGTCTTGACTCTTCCTTGGAATATCCTTCAAAATGCCTCTTTTGGAATGATGTAAGGATGAGCTTGTAGGTTTTTTCAGGGAATCAAACTATAAAAGGCTTTTGATGTGGAGTACTTGAGAGAATATAGGCTTTTTGGCTTTTGAATGGACTTCAATACACTTCAATGCATTCAGAATGAGGTTGGTGGAGGTCAAATACATCAAGAAACTTCCAAAAAATGGTTTGTGACCATTGAAGCCTCGGATCTAGCCATTTGGAGCTTGAAAAGCAAGTTCTGCAAGTCAGAAAAATAAATCCGTTAGAGCTGTCAGGCTTCAAGTATCGACACTTGGCTGTCAGGTGTCGACACTTGGCTGTCAGGTGTCGACACTTGAACTTTCAAGTATCGATACTTGATGCACAGGTGTCGACACTTGACACAAAAATCTTCAAATGGCAAAGTTCTGTATTTTCAAAAATCTCAGGCCTTGAGTCGACACTTGGAAATCTAAGTGTCGACACTTGGTGTCAACACTTGAGTTCTTGGTGTCAACATTTGGCGTGCCAAGGATTTTTGTTCGTGCCAAATGCTGAAGTGTCGATACTTGGCTTCCCAGGTGTCGACACTTGAGACTGAAAAGCTCAGATTCAAGTGCAAATTAGCCCAAAAACATAAATATAAATTTTGAAACTTAATTGGATCGTAAACAAATAATAATTAAACATGTAGATGCCCTTTTTTTTCATGAAGAGGATGTCCAGATTTGTAAAAATGCTCTGTGCCACGGCATGCCATGATACATAAGTTTTTGAGATTTTGAGGTGCTTTCTTCCTGAAAACTCATAACTTGAAATACACATTAGTATACAATATGCACTCAATGTTTTGTTATTCATCAAAATCACTGGGTGGAGCCAACGAAAATCTAATATAAAGTTAGTTTTTCTAGGCTCACTAAAAACCCAACTTGGTTTTCAAGGCTAACCAATAACCAAAATATAACTCACAAGCTACAGCCACCTGCTATACTTGTAATAACTCAAAAATAGAGTTAATAATAGAAGCAATACTAAAACAAACCCAAAGAGTTGAACAATTACAGTTGAAGCTCTTAATGAGGCCTTCTTGAATGCTTCTTCAATGCTCTTCAAGGCTCTCTTAATTCTTCAAAGATAAACTCAAGAAGTTGGCTGGAAATTGTTGAAGAACTTGAGTTTCTACTTGAAAGCTCTTGGAATATTCAATACCCTCATAAAAGATTAATAAAATTTCTTTTTTCTTCACTTAAATTCTTTATTTATAGCTTCTTGAAGTGTTTCCAGATGAATATGGCCATTAGAATTCCTTGGAAGTCAAAAACAAGCCATTATGAGGCTTTTTCTTCAAAAATTTGAATTTTGGAACTAGCTATTACTGTTGAAATCTGGGATTTAAGTCGGCTCGCAAAGCTTGAGTCGGCTCGGATTGTGAGTGAAGTAAAATTATAGTCTATGAGAGTCAGCTCATTTCAAATTAGAGCTGGCTTAATTGACTAAAATCTCAGAAGCTACATTCTGTCACTCTGTGAGAGTCGACTCTGATTTTCTTAGAGTCAGCTCGAATGTCGTGTCTCAAAAAAGTACTGTGCCATGTCAAAAAATGTATCAGCTCTATCCATTAGTGTCAGCTCGAGTGAAACTTCTCCAAATATTTTCAAACAGCTTCAAACTTCTTCCAAACATCTTCCAAACATATTTTAACCTATTCTAAGATATTTACACTTAAAATCACATTAATTTGGCCCTTTTTCATGATATACAATTGAATTTACTTCGGGCTCTCAATATATGACAAATACATAAAACTTTTTCTTGAATACATTGATACTTCCTAATGGTCTTGGGATACATAGGATTGATGATTATACACTAAAAACATCCTATAAAAACTTAAACATTTGAAAAGTATTGTATCAAAAGCATCCAATATTTTGTAATCATCAAAATCATTCCAGGGGTCAACAAGAAGTCTCTCAGCTTGGTGTGCAGGGCTTCATAAGTTTCCTGATTTTGGAGTGCGGAGCTTCATAAGTTTCTCAACTTTGAGTGCGGGGCTTCGTAAGTTTCTCAGCTTTGAGTGCGGGACTTTGTAAGTTTCCTAGCTTTGAATGTGGGGCTTCGTAAGTTTCCTGGCTTTGAGTGTGGAGCTTCATAAGTTTCTCAGTTTTGAATGCGAGGCTTCATAAGTTTTTCGACTTGGGAGTGTGGGGCTTCTTAAGTTTCTCAACTTTGAATGCGGGGCTTCGTAAGTTTCTTGACTTTGAGTGTGAGGCTTCATAAGTTTTCTGGATTTGAGTGTAGGGCTTCGTAAGTTTTCTTGCTTTGAAGTGCGGGGCTTCATAAGTTTCTCGGCTTTGGAGTGCGAGGCTTCATAAGTTTCTTGGCTTTGGAGTGCGGGGCTTCATAAGTTTTTCAGCTTTGAATGTGGGGTTTCGTAAGTTTCCAGGCTTTGGTCGCCAGACTTGGAGTCAGGCAAGCTAGTTCCTGCACAGGTGGAAGACAGTGTTGCATTAAAAAGGAACTTTAATAATTGAAGGAATGCCTTACATTATTGGTAGTACATCCTTAAATTGTTAGCATTCCATGTTCGAGGGAATTGATTGCCGTTGAGCATGGTGAGGTAGTAGGCTACGTTTGGCAGAGCCTCGACCACCTTGTAGGGGCCTTCCCAGTTCGAGGATAACTTACCATATTTTCCTGGTTGGGATACTTCTGCTCGCTTGAGGACCAGGTCACGTGGATGGAAGGCCTTGGGCTTGACATGGGCATTGTAGTAGCGTGCCTCCCGTTGTCGATAGGTAGCCATTTAGAGTCGAGCTTTGTCCCTTGTATCATCCAGAAGGTCCAGGTTGAGAAGGAGGCAGGCCAGATTCTTAGTCTTATTATACTGCTCTACCCATAGCGTGGGTAGACCAAACTCCACCAGAATCACAACTTCTAAATCAAAGATGAGGTTGAAAGGTGTCTCACCTATTGCCGTCCGAGGCATGGTGTGGTAGGCCCATAGTACATTGCGGAGCTCTTCGGCCCATTGACCTTTGGCCTCGTCCAATCTAATGTGAAGTCCTTGCAAGATGGTTCAGTTGGTCACCTCGGCCTTGAAAGAAAAGTATCCTAAAAGCCAATTTTTGTAAGGATATTTTTGTAATCTTCCAACTCTTGTATGACATTATTATATTAATAAAAGGTATTTGTTTCATCATACTGTTGTGTCTTATTTAAAGATTATGATGAACCCCATAGGTTAGGGCAAAGGAATTAGAGTTATGATGAAGATCATAATGGTGAGATCTAAGTTTCTATAAATCCTAATCAAAAATATTCCTAGTCGTTGGATCATCGATTCGGGGATCGATGCTTCTGGAAAGACTAGCTTATCCTATATATACTCGATGAAGAAGGTGATTGGTCCACAGCCACTTGTGTAGAGATACTAATACAAGGATAAGGGTGCTCATTAGGATATGAGTTCACTGAACTGATCCATACTAAGAATATCTTATAGAAGTCTTACTACTTGTCAAGAGATAATTCTCATAGTGGGAGTTGTGCAAGTGATCTTTAGACCTGAGATCACCATGGTTCCTAATACACACTAAGCAATGTTTTGGTTCATACTCATTCATGGCATTGAATCATGTATAGGGTGTTCTCGGATATGATGGAAGGTGTATGAAGGATATGAGTGGATCAACAAGGAATCGATCATTCCTAGTAAGAGAAAATGTTATCCCAAGTAATCTCTTCAATTGATGACTCAGAAAGTCTTTGATCAAAGCAAGATGAGATTAGAAGTATTTTCTAATCAATCATCGGTAGAGTCTTTATTATCGAAGTAAGATTCGAAATGACTAAGTGCTAGGGTTTGACATTTATCCATACCCATCACTTATTCGGGATAAAGGGTGATCGAAAGATTAAATTGCATGGTAACTTTCCACTGAATGGTATTTTGGTACTTTCCACCAAATTTCATATATTTCGGGTAGGCATGACACGTTGCTAAATGTCAATCATGTCTTGTAGGTTTTTATGAATCAATTCGATTGGATTCATGAGTCAATTTGAAAGCTAGTTCGAATTGGCAACTTAGATCATCTCAATTTGACCTAATTAGGTCAATCGGGCTCAATTGGATCCAATTGGCTTGGACCTAGACCTACTGCTGGCTAGATGTGGAACCCAAAGGGTCACACATATTAGGAAATTGGCCTAGAAAGTTAATTAGAATTTTATTAGGGTCATGGGATCCTAATTGGTTAGCTAGATTACATACTAGAATGTGTAGGCTAACCTAACTCCTAACCCAATTGAATTGGGTTTAAAGGTTAGTTAATGGGCTAACAAATTTGAGCTAATCCTAGATTGGGTTGAGTCCAATGTGGGGCAGCAATTATCTAGTTTTATCTTGATTTAATCAGCCTTTATCTAATTTATTTGAAGAATCCTAAAGTGAAGGGACTCTTGGTGCCAATTATTTTATGTGTGGGATAAGTTAGCGCGCAGAAGGACCTAGAGTCCTTCTGCTTATGGGATTTGGTTTTCAAGTGAAACAAGGCATCCCTTGCCTTATCTCATGACTAATTTTATTGGCTTATTACTAGTTGAAATGAGGATTGGGCGGTGAGAAAGTTGGCGTGCACATGAAGGGTTGCATCCCTTCATGATTAATCATAATATTTCATAACCAAGAGTCTTTCTTAATGAAGGAACTTGACTCTTGGATAAGCCACTTGATTCCATGCCATCTAAAGACCCCTATCTGCTGGTTACATGCCACATGGCATGAGGACAAATAGCCAACATTATCAAGAGAAGTCATTTGGTGCAGGAAAGGTCTTGACCTTTCAAGATAAGACTCCTTCTTAATGAAGGGTCTTATATGATATATTATTTGATAGATCAAAGGCTGATGAAGAGCCCTATTTGGCACCCCGCCATCTCTTATTTAAAGCCTTCGGTGTTTATGCCGAAGGTAATCTGATTTTCTTTCTTTCTTATACTCTTACACTCTGCCACTTTATCTTCCTTGTCTCTTCCTTTTCTTGTTAGGACATAGGTCTTGCCTTAAGACAAGTCCACCATTTTAAGACAAGGGCTTAGGAACAGAATTAGGAAGTGATAAAGAGAGTGAAGAAAGATTTTGGAGAGAGCTCAGAGAGCTCTACTGGAGGGCAAGGGTCTGAGCAAGGAAGGAGAGGCTACCAAAGAAAGAAAGGCCATTGGAAGAGTCCCAGTGGATTAAGCAACCTACTAAGGAGTGATTCCTAGGTTCAATTCTCACGTGGATCACCACTGGAGGGCATGCAATTATGTGCCTAGTGGAAAGAAGAAGGAATTAGCATTCTAGGAACTTTTCCAAACCTTGTTTGAATGACTTGTTGATTGTAATGAATAAGGGATCTTAGGCTTAGGGTTTCTAGTTGTTTGGAGTTTCAAAATTAAAATTTTTTGAAATCCATTCTTCCATTGTGCCATCGAAACCCAACAGGCCTTCCCATTGGTCTGAGGGTGAGCCACCAAAGTGAAGCGATGGTGGATATTCAGATCAGCACAAAACTCTTTAAAAGCTTGGTTGTCGAACTGATGCTCATTATCAATGATGACTGAGTGCGGGAGTCCGAAGTGGTAGATGACTGACTTCCAGAAGAAGGATCTAACCTTGGCCTCAGTGACCCATGCTAGGAGTACGGCCTTGACCCATTTGGTGAAGTAGTCGATGGCCACAACCAAATATTTTCGCTGGCCGAACAAGGAAAAAAAGGGACCTAGGATGTCCATTCCTCACTAGGCGAATGGCCACGGAGCTAATAACTGGGAGAGCATGGCAATAGGTTGGAACTGTATATGGGCATGACATTGGTAGTGATCACATTTTCTCACAAATCAGTGGCATCCTCCCACATGGTCTTCCAGAAATATCCTTGCCAGAGTACCTTGTAAGCTAGGGTCCTACCCCTCACATGATTCCCACATATGTCTTCGTGTATTTCTTGAAGTACGTAGATGGCTTCTGAAGGCTTCAAGCACTTCAGTAGAGGGTAGGAATAAGACCTCTAATAGAGCTAGCCATCCATCAGTACGAACTACGCGGCCTTCTTTTTGAGGAGGCCGGCCTCTTTGCGATCCTCGTGTAGGGTGCCGGTCATAATATATTTGATGTAGGGATCCATCCAGCTTGCTTCGCAGGTGACATGTTGGACCTTTACTACAAACTCGAAGCTAGGGGTCTCTAGATATTCGATGAAGGTATGCCCCAACAATGAATCTGGTAGGGTTGCTAGCTTGGAAAGGACATCAGCCTGGGCATTCTCCATACGAGGGATGTGGAAAATGCCGAAGTACTAGAGGTTCGCCATATATGATCATACCTTGTCCAGATGCTTCGCTATCATGGGATCTCGAGCTTCATACTCGCCTAGCCCACCATGAGTTGGGAGTCTGTGAAGACCTTCAAGCACTTATGCCCAACTCATGGGACACCTTCAGTCCCACGATGAGTGCCTCAAACTCAGCCTAGTTATTGGTCACCTTGAAGAGGAAGCGCAGTGCATACTCCATGACGACCCCATCAGAGTTGGTGAACATGAGCCCGGTTTTGCTCCCACCGACAATGGATGCACTATCGACATGGAGGATCCACATCATTGCTCTCGGGGTCGAGCCCCGCTCAGGCTCGACTCACTGGTCTGCCTCCTCCAGATCTTCGGACGCCTAGGTGCACTCTACTAGGAAATCAACAAGGACTTGGGCCTTTTGCATCGATCATGGATGGTAGGTGATGTCGAACTCATCAAGCTTCACCGCCCACTTGGCCAGGCACCCCGATATGTCAGGGTGGCTTAGATGGCCCTCAAAGGCTGGACGGTGAGGACAACAATCAGATGCGCTTGGAAGTAGAGCCTAAGACACTGCGCAGACATAATGAGTGCAAAAATAATCTTTTTAGATCAAGTGTACTAGGTTTCTACATCATAGAGCAGCTTGCTGTGTAGTAGACTAGCCACTAGGAGTCATCCTTGTCGATGCAGACCAGTACTAAGCTAACTGCCTCTGATGAGATAGTCAAGTATAGGAGGAGCTCTACCTTGAGCTCCAGCCTGGACAACAATGATGGGGGGTGAGGAGCTTCTTCAGTGCCTCGAAAGCCTCCCGACACTCCTTTATCCAAGTGAAGTCATGCATCTTGCACCGCACCTTGAAGAATGGCTAGTAGCACTCGATGGAATACGAGATAAAATAGCTCAATGCTGCGATGCATCCAGTCAGGCACTGCACCTCCTTCGTAGAGACCTGGTGTCTCATGTCGGTGATCGCCTAGATCTTCATGGGGTTGGCCTCTATCCCCCTTTAGGTGACCGTGAATCCCAGGAATTTTCTTGTTGCAACACCAAATGCATATTTGGCAAGGTTCAGCTTCATCTGATAGAGACGAAGGTTATCAAAGGCCTCCACCAGGTCGGCAATATGGTCCGACTCCTGGCAGCTCATGATAAGCATGTCATCCATGTAAACCTACATGTTGTGGCCAATTTAGTCTTTGAAGACCCTGTTGGCAGGTGCTGGTATGTGGCCCCTACATTCTTGAAACTGAATGGCATCATCCTGTAATAGTACATATCTCGGTCGATCATGAATGTCATGTGCTCCTCGTCTTCTGGGTGCATGCGGATTTAATTGTATCCAGAAAATTCATCAATGAAGCTAAGGAGCTTGTGATCCGAAGTTGCATCCACTAGTTGGTCAATCTTGGGAAGCGGGAAGCTATCCTTTGGGCATGCCCGGTTGATGTCGGTGTAGTCCACACAGATCCTCCACTTTCTAGAAGCTTTCATGACCATCACTACATTAGCAAGCTAGTAAGGATACCGTACCTCATGAAAGAAGCCTTCCATGAAGAGCTTTTGACCTCCTCATCAATCACCTTCTGCCACTCTGGGGTGAAACTCTTCTTCTTCTATCCAACTGGGTGGCAATTGGGGTCAACGTTCAGCCTATAGGTGATCACTTCTGGTGAGATCCCGGGCATGTCTGCTGCAGTCTAGGCAAAGACATCTACATTGGCCCATCAAAAGTTGAGCAGACAGGATCTCTCCTCTTCGAGCAGCAGGGCTCCCACTTGCACCATCTTTGAAGGGTCCTGCTCTAGAGGGAAAGTTAGCAGGGGCTCAACCAGCCCATCCTTCAGCTCTAGCTCTATCGGGCTTGACTGATCGATGATCGGACCCTACACAGTCGCTCGTGCTCTCGGGATCGTCTACAAACGATGTTGGACTAGCTGCTAGGATCCCCTCATCTCTTCGATCCCCCAGGGAGTGGGGAACTGGATAAGGAGATGCCGGGTGGAGATGGTAGCATTGAGCAGATTGAGTCCAGGATGCCCCAGGATTGCGTTGTAAGATGAAGGAAGCCTCACGATGTTGAATGTTGTCAATATAGTAGCCTACCATGGTGGCATCTCGGTAGTTATTGGGAGCATAATCTCCCTTTCAACTCCAACCAAGTCCCCGGTGAAGCCCACTAGGGGTATGAACACTGGTTTTTTTTTGTCAATGGACAAGTTCATCCTTGCAAAAATACATAAAAAAGGATGTTAGTAGAGCTTCCACTATCAACTATAATTCTTTTTATAGGGTGCATCGCTATCGTCATTTCTACGACAACAATGTCATTATTTGGGTTATCTATCCTAGCCGACCCTTCTCCCTCGCAAGGGAGTACATCATCACTTCTCTCTCTCCCCCTAGTCCTTTTTGAGCTTCTTCTTGCCCCATAAAAGATCATCCCGACCGGCTTCTTAGTGGGCCGGTTATCGATGGTGAGCGGTCAGGGTTCTTCATTCTAGGCTACTGGAATGGCTCCTCCCTTCACGTACTTCCCAAGGTAGCCACGCTTGATCAGGTCTTCTATCTCCCTCTTCAGGTGGTGGCATTCCTCGATGTCGTAGCCATGGTCCCGATGGAAGCAGCAGTAACGGGATCTGTCGCATCCAGTGGATGGCCTCAATGGGGGAGGACGATGCAGGAAGCACTCGCCCTCGATCTCCATCAGGATCTTTGCTCTCGGGGCAAGGAGAGGAGTGAACTTCTCTTCCTTGGTGGGGTCGACTCTAGGCCTGGCCTCTGGCTATGGGGTCGATGTAGCATTCAAGGCTGGTGGGCCAAATGTCTCCCCCATGGCTCGCCTCTTCAATGGCCTCCTGTCTAGCTCTCCTCTGGTATGGTCGGCCTCCTCCGCATGGATGTACTTGTGGGCTCAAAGGAGGAGCTCCGAATAGGTCTTCAAAGGCTTATTATCGAGGGAGTAGGTGAAGTGGAGGTCCTGAGCCCCCTCTTCAGGGCCAGCATAGTGACTAGCTCGTCGAGATGATAGATCTCCAAGGTGGTGGCTTTAAACCAGGACACGTAGTCCCAGAGGGGTTCTTAATCCGACTGGCAGATCAAGAAGAGGCTATCGGCCTCATGTTGTACCTTTCTACATGCATCAAAGTATGCCATGAACTTTTTCTCCAACTATGTGAAGGAGTCAATGCTTTCTGACTGGAGTCTAGAGAACTAGGCTCAAGTGACTTTTTGGAGGGTAGCTGGAAAAGCGATGCAAAGGAGAGCATCGATAGCCCCATGGACCCTCATAAGGGCCTTGTAGATTTTCAGGTGGTCTAGGGGATCGATTGTCCCATCGTAGGGATCAACCTAGGGCATGTAGAATTAGTTAAGGATCGGTTCCTCTTGGATTCTACGGGAGAAGGGTGGACAGGTGTCGTAACCCATGGGCTCACTAGGGGAGCCATGAATCTTAGCAAATCGATGGGACAGGTCAACCAGCTTATGCTTGCTCTTCAAGGTGCCTTTCTGCTTTGTGGCGAATGGCCTCGTCTGTGGACCCTTTGACGGAGGCCATCAAGGGTGAAGGGGGCATGGAGTGGAGAAACTCTCACCTGAGTTCATGGCCATGCTGGTGCCATCGGTGAGAGCATGCTCATGGTCTGAGACCAGGGAGTGGCTCTCCCAGTCGGTCGGGCCATCCAGTTGCTTCTTCTCGATTGCCTAATGGTCTCCCCATGGTGGGAAGACATATGTAATGGTCCCTCCCGAAAGGATCGTAGGCTAGTATGGGGGTCGGTGGTGTGGGCCACCGATGTCCTTAGCTACTGTTGGGTTGCCAAGGATCGGTGCCGTTGATGAAGTTGGTGGACCGTCGTAGCCAAGGCATGGACCTACTAGGCAAGCATGGTGATCTAGGGGTCTGCTAGAGGTAGCGATGGTGGAGCGGGGAGCTCCCCCTAGGGCTCTATGGGTCACCATGGGGAGGGGGACCTCTGCATGGCTGGCGAAAGCCTCTCGTGCATGCATTGTCACCATGAGGCCATGGATGTCCATGGGTGTCCTTCTTGTAGTGAGGGGCTTGCTGCTGGAACTTCCATAATCAATGGTGTTTCTCCAATCGTGCCCCACTTCCTGGCATGCTAATCTGTTGCCACCTTGATCATTATAGCCTGTAGCTCTGACATGTTGTGGACATGTCGGGCTCCCTCTAGGTACTTAGTCCTCTTTTCCGGTCAGCTCCTTGGTTAGGTTAATCTACAAAAAAGAGGAGACCCGGGCCAAGGATTTTGGTGAGGACACTCCAACGATCAAGTTAGTTGGGACAATCAAGGGGAACAAAATCTCTGTGATGGAGATCCTGGGATCTCTCTATGTAGAGGGTGAAAGATGAGATTCAAGAAATGGAAAGACAAGGTAAGGTGGGGATCAAAATGCTGAAAGGTTCTCTTGGCTGGTTCCTTGCCCGTTTGCTCTCTATGTCTTACCAGTTGCTTCTCTCCCTCCTTGGGGGTCCCTTCATTAATTTTATATCAAAGGAATGGCCCAGAGCTAGTCCGGGCTTCACTGAGATATCCCCTTTGTTGACCCCATAAGTGATTATGATGATAACCAAACATTGGAGCATACATTTGTTTTACTAACAACTCTTCAAGTATTTTACAAGTTTTTGTAGGATGAATACATTGCTCAATTTCAACTCCTACATTTCTATTTCTGGTATTGAGTAGTATTGTAATTGAATCTTGTAAAGAAGAACCCAAAGAAAAACTTAAGTAAAAACCAATCAAATGGGTTACTTCTAGATGTGTTTCAAGCTTAAGTTTCTTAGAAATTTAGTTTGAAGAGTTTGAAGGTATCTTAAGACTTAGAAGACTTGCTGGATGATTTCTAGAGAAAATCTATTAATTCACTGACGATTTCATCCGAGCCAACTCGAAGAGAAGAGAGCCGACTCTAGCAGATGGCATGCAAGAAGATTTCTGGCATGCAGATATCCAAGCCAACTCTAAGGGACCCGAGCTAACCATCCAGAGTACCATTTCCTGAATCAGATAGGCAAGCCGACCCAAAAGAAGTCTGAGCTAACTCTATTATTTAGTCAGACATCTGAGCTGACTCTTTAGAGATTTGAGCCGACTCCTTCAGAGTCCATAAAAAGAGCTTTGAGAACTACAGCCAACCGAGCCGACTCTAAAGAGAAAGAACCGATTTTTCCAGACTACATTTTTGAAGGCCTGAGGATCTAAGTCAATAAGAATCAAGGTGAGCTGACTTTTACAGAGTAAGAAATTAGAACACTATACAACCGAGCCAACTAGATTGAAGAGAGTCAACCCAACTAGAACTACTCTGAGGATCCGAGCTAACTCGAAGGTCGATTTCAGACTTATAATGGCTAGTTCCAGAACTTGGAATTTGAATCCAAAAAGTGCTCCAATGGTCAAATGTCACATCACAATGGTCTGCAATGTCTAAAATCATCTGAGAAGAGTACAAGACTATATGTTTGAGGGATTTGAACTACTTTAAACAAGAGATGATAAGTAAATGCTAAATTGAATATCCAAGCTACTTTGTGAGCAAGAGAGCACTGCAAGAGCATTCAAGATAGTCTTCAAGCCTTCACCAACTACCAACAAAAGCTTGAAACATTTATTAAAAAATTTGAAGCCAACCAAGTGCATTGAAGTGCAATCAATTGGGCTTCTCTTGAGCTGCATCGGCAACCATCCGATAAAATTTGTTTGTCATTCTGTTACTTTCCTTTTACAATTCTCTTTTGAATTGTTAGGTTATTGGTGAGCCTGGTTTAAAAACCAAAGTATAGAGGTTTGGATTATGAGCCTGTTAAAATAATCTGACTGTATTCTAGTGGGGGATATAGTGAAAATCCCAATGTAAGAGCTGGGTTGCTCCGAACCATTATAAATTTCTTGTGTTTGTGTTATGGATTCTCTTTATATCTTGCTTCTACTTTTAATTATCTCAATCACAGCACTTAACACTTAAAAAAATTTTCAAATAGCACATAATTGCTTAAACTTTTTAAATTCCTAATTCACCCCCACCTGGGAAACAATTGGTATCATAGTAGTGTCTTTTAATATATTTAGAGTAAAGATTGATGGCTCATCCCATGAGTACATCCTTGGCTGAAGGCCAATCTACCAATAGACCTCCACTCTTCACTAGCATAAATTATTCATATTGAAAAGCTAGAATGAAAATCTATATTCAAGCTATCGATTGTCAATTATGGAAGGTCATTCTAAAAGGGCCACAAATTTTAATGATCAAAATTAATGGCATGGATATCCCAAAGCCTAAAGAGGACTGGGATGAACACGACATGAAGATGGAAGAATTAAATGCCAAAGTAATGAATTTATTATACTGTGCTTTGGATGCTAATGAGTTCAATCGAATTTTCACTTGCTCTTCTGCAAAAGAAATTTGGGACAAACTTGAAGTGACCCACGAAAGAACTTCCCAAGTGAAGACTTCAAAAATTAATCTTCTTGTACATAGCTATGAACTTTTCAAAATGGAACCAAGTGTAACTATCTCTGCCATGTTTACTCACTTTACAGATATTATTAATAGTTTGAAAAGTCTTGGCAGGGTTTATTCAAATGCTGACTTAGTACAGAAGATCCTCAGATCACTTATGGATAAATGAGATCCCAAAGTGACTGCCATCTAGGAAGCGAAAGATCTAAACACCTTATCTCTGGATGAATTAATGGGTTCACTCATCACACATGAACTTGCCATGCGGCATAGAACTGAGGATGATCAGAAGAAGAAGACAATAGCCTTCAAAGCTGCATTAGATTCAAAGAAAGATGAGGAATCAAAAGATGACTGCATCTGCTTCGAAGACAATCTAGAAGACGAAGATATTGCTATGGTCGTAAGGATATTTAGAAGGTTTATGGGAAAGAAGAAATGAAGATACTGTAAAAAATTCCATAAACGAGGAGAGCACTCCAAGGACAAGGATAATGATAAAGAAAAAAAAAAAGAACAAGTGCCCACATGCTATGCTGTAAGAAATCAGGGCACATTCATGCTGACTATCCTTTATTAAAGAAATCTTTCAAGAAAAAGAAAAAGAAAGCTATGGTTGCTACATGGAGCGACAGCGATGAGTCTACTTCATCTAAAGAAGAAGAGACTATGAAAACTACTAACTTATGTCTAATGGGTCTTGAAGACAATGTAACATCCCCCGAACCTCAATTAGAATTTATTTTTGATGAATTGAATTCTGCTTTACATGATCTACTATCTGAATTCAAAAAGGCAAGAGTAAAGATAAGAACTTTAAAGAATATCAACGATAATTTACAAAAGGAGAAAGAAGAAATTTCAGAAAAGAATAATCTATTGCAAAAGAATTACATATCTTTTTTGAAAAATACAAAGCTTTGAAAACTGAAAATAATGCATGTCTTGACAAGAACAAAGCTTTAATTGTTGAAAATAATGACTTAAAAAAGGAGGTTTAAAAGCTCAAGCCCCTAGTTGAAAAACTTACCTTATCTTCAAATAAGCTTGAGTTAATTTTAAAAGATTAAAGAATTTCTGGAAACAAAGCTGAAATTAGTTTCAATTCTTCAATTTCAAATGAAATTTTAGCTACTAAATTTATAGCTTCAAAAGCTTATGTTTCAAAATCAATATCTCAAGAAGCTTTTGTTTCTAATCCTTCTGCATCCATTATCAGATCTTCAATATATGTACCTAAGGTTACAAATAGAAAATCTGTTATATCTGCATCTGCATCAACATCATTTTAAAATTTTAGAATTATATGTTATGCATGTCATGGAGTTGGATATAAATTTTTTCAATATAATTCATTAAAGAAAGATGCATATTCAAAGAATAGAATTAAAGAATTTAGGTTCCTAAAGGAACCACCTCCGCTAACCTACAAAGACCCAAGTTAGCTTGGGTACCTAAAAGAACTTGATTATCTTGCAGGAATGTCTTACAGCCCAAAAATTGAAGAAATTATGGTATCTCGATAGTGGCTGTTCAAGGCATATGATGGGTGACAAGGATCAATTTATCATCCTAGAGATGAAAGGAGGAGGTATAGTTACTTTTGGAGATAATGGCAAGGGAAAAATAATCAAAATTGGTAAGATCAAAATAACCCCCTATACTTATATTGAAAATATATTGATAGTAGATAAATTGAAGCATAATTTGTTAAGCATTAGTCAATTATGTAATAAAGGCTTTAAGGTTATCTTTGAATCATCTATGTGTATTGTAACAAATTCTCTTGATTCTAGCAATAAGTTCATTGGACATAGACTTGAAAATATTTATGTGGTAGACCTTAATGATCTTGCCATGTCAAATCGTTCCAGTCTAGTTGCAATGAATGCTAAGACCAAGGAGTCTTGCTTACTTTGGCATAGACGATTAGGTCATATTAGCATGCATACAATTGCTAAGTTAATTTCCAAGAATCTAGTTAAAGGCCGGCCTAAATTTAAAGTAGATCTTAATCATGTTTGTGATGCATGCCAAATGGATAAACAAAAAAGGGGGAGCTTTAAATCCTAAAATATGATTTCAATTACTAGACCCCTTGAGCTACTTCATATGGACTTATTTGGACCAACTATGACCATAAGCCTAGGTGGTATGAAATATGCTCTTGTGATAGTATATGACTTTTCTAGATTTACTTGGATTTTGTTTATCGCTCATAAAGATGAAACTTTTAAAGTCTTTTAAAAATTTCACAAAAAAATTTCTAATAAGAAAAATCTTTCAATAGTTTCAATTAAGAGTGATCATGGCACCGAATTTGAAAATCAGTTTTTCGATGATTATTTCATAGAAAATGGCATTGATCACAACTTCTCCACTCCTAAGACACACAACAGAATGGTGTTGTAGAGAGGAAAAATAGGACTTTGAAAGAGATGGCCGAACAATGTTATGTGAAGGCAATCTTCCAAGGTACTTTTGGGCAGAAGCGGTGAACATGCTTGTTATATTTTGACCTGCATTTTGATTCATCCTATTTTGAAGAAAACCTCCTATGAGCTTTGGAATGAAAAGAAACCCAACATTAATTATTTTCATATATTTGGTTGTAAATGCTTTGTGCTTAACAATGATAAAAATAATCTAGAAAAACTTGATGCTAAATCTAATGAAGTAATTTTTCTTGGTTATTCATTACATAGCGAAGCATATAGAGTATTTAACAAAAGAACTCTTACTGTAGAAGAATCTTTGCATGTTATTTTTGATGAAACTAACCCTTCACCTTCTAAGAAAGAAGAGTGGATAGACAATGATGCAGGTACAATTCAAAAAGAAATGGAAGACATAAGCATACAAGAAAGACCAACTCAAGAAAGAGAAAAAAACGGTAAGTAAGGATCATGTTGATCTACCAAAGAAATGGAGGTACGTAACTTCTCATCCAAGAAAATTAATTATTGGTGATCCTTCACAAGGTATTAGGACTACGTCATCACATAGAGAAGCACATGGTTACCTAGCCTTTGTATCATAAATAGAACCTCATATCTTAAAAGAAGCTGAATTTGACCCAAACCGGATGATGGCCATACATGAAGAACTAAATTAGTTGAAAGAAATAAGGTATGGACTTTAGTTGAAAGACCATCAGACCATCCCATCATAGAAACCAAATGGGTCTATAGAAACAAGTTAGATGAACAAAGAAATATAATTAGAAACAAGTTAGATAAACAAAGAAATATAATTAGAAACAAAGCTAGATTAGTGGCTAAGTGATAAACCAAGAAGAGGGTATAGATTTTGATAAAACATATACACCTGTAGCAAGACTAGAAGCTATTAGATTACTTCTTGCATTTGCTTGCTACATGAATTTTAAACTTTTTTAAATGGATGTGAAAAGTGCATTTTAAATGGTTTCATTTTTTAACAAGTTTTTGTAAAACAACCACCAGGTTTTGAAGATCATGTTTTTCCAAATCATGTGTTTAAACTGAATAAAGCATTATATGGTTTGAAACAAGCACCTAGAGCCTAGTATGATAGACTTAGCATTTTCCTGATTGAAAATGATTTTTCAAGAGGAAATGTGAACAAAACTCTTTTCATCAACAACCATTCGACAAAATTTGTTTGTCATTCTGTTACTTTCCTTTTACAATTTTCTTTTGAATTGCTGGGTTATTGGTGAGCTCGGTTTAAAAACCAAATAAGTTCTTGGTTAGCCTATGTTAAAACCAAGTGTTAGGTTCTTGGTAATCTTGGTAAAATCAAGTGTTGGGTTTCTTTGGTGAGCTCGGTTTAAAAACCAAAGTGTAGAGGTTTGGATTGTGAGCCTGTTAAAATAATCTGACTGTATTCCAGTGGGGGATATAGTGGAAATCCCAAGTGGTAATCTTAGGTAGTGGATGTAGGAGCTGGGTTGCTCCGAACCACTATAAAATTTCTTATATTTGTGTTGTGGATTCTCTTTATATCTTGCTTCTGCTTTTAATTATCTTAATCACGGCACTTAACACTTAAAGGAATTTTCAAAGAGCACATAATTGCTTAAACTTTTTAAATACCCAATTCACCCCCTCTTGGGAAAGCAACCTGGGCAACACCTTTCCCATTATCTCCTTCAGGAGGGGTTTTTTTTTGTCATGGCCTCCCCACTATCGAACCAGTCCTCAGAAGGAGATTCTTCTACTAGGGGTATTCGTCGATGTAGTACAGATCATGTCCCTCTGGTGGTGTAATTTTTCATGGGAGGGGTATATGCCATGCCGTTGAGCCCCAAGCCAAGGTGGGGTATTTCTATGTCAAGAGGGACCGTCGGAGTATTGCAGGGCCTGGGGCCTTAATGAAATACTCCTCTTGAAGGAGGTACCGGTTTCGTGTCATGAGGATCGGAGCCCCCAATTGTACGGTCATTGATGTGGCAGCATGCTACAGGGCCTGAAGCCTAGTAGAGCATGCACTGCACAGAGCATATGGATGGCATGTTGTAGAGCTTGAATTCTTGGCAGGGCTTGCGCCACCTCCTCGGGGTTGCAGGCAGCTAGGAGCTTCCACACCATGGTCTGAACTTTTGCTGATCTTCCCCCCTCAGCTACTGGCAGGAACTTCAATCTTGGTAAAATGGGAGAGCTCTATCTCGGGAGCTCGACCTTGGGAAGTGGGAGCACGACCTCAACCGAGAGCTCGACCCCAGATGGGAGATGACCTCGACTAGGGGCTCGACCTCGATAAAATGGGGGAGCTCTATCTCAGGACCTCGACCTTGGGAAGCGGGAGCATGACCTCGGTCGGGAGCTCGACCCCAAATGGGAGCTGACCTTCACCGGGGCCTCGACCTTGGTAGAATGGGGGAGCTCTATCTTGTGAGCTCGACCCCAGAAAGTGAGAGCATGACCTCGACGAGAGCTCGACCTCGGATAGGAGCTTACCATAACCGGGGGCTCAACCTCGACAGAATGGGGGAGCTCTACTTAGGAGCTCGACCCTGAGAAGCAAGAGCACGACTTCAGCCAGGAGCTCGACCCCGGATGGGAGATGACTCGATCGAGGTCTCGACCTCGGTAGAATGGGGGAGCTCTATCTTAGGAGCTCGACCTTAGGAAGTGGGAGCATGACCTCGGCCAGGAGCTTGACCCCAGATGGGAGCTGATCTCGGTCAGGGGCTCGACCTCAATGGAATGTGGGAGCTCTATCTTAGGAGCTCGACCTCGAGAAATGGGAGCATGACCTCAGCCATGAGCTTGACCCGGATGGGAGCTGACCTCGACTAGGGGCTCCACTCTGGATGGCGGGAGCACACTCCAAGCACCAAGGTGGCTCGACTTCGGATCTATGTTCGGTCATCATGTCCAGGTGGTACTTTCCACCAGCATGGCTGCCAGCTGGTTCTGTCGTTGGTTCCATGCCAGTGGTAATGTCATATCTGAACCATTAGAGTCGACATGGACACGCATATGAACCTAAATGATGCCTAGGAAATATGCATAAACTGATCTTCCAAACTTGAGGGATCAGGGGTGGGAGTGGTTGTTGTTAGTCCTAAAGGAATCATCACCGAGCTTGGTCTATGCCTTTAGTTCTCCACAACCAACAATGAGACTAAGTACAAGAACTTGATAGCAGGGCTTGGCATTACTATAGAGTTGGGAGTGCAAGATCTAAGAGTCTGCAGCGATTCTCAATTGGTTGTCAGCCACATTAAAGGTGACTCTGAGGCTCGGGAGGAAAGCATGATCAAATATCTCTAAAAGGTCAAGGAGCTAACCAGTGACTTCTGAAGTTTTGAGATCAAATAGATTTTGAGAGAAGATAAATCCTGGGCAGACTTATTAGCCAAAGCTATAACTGCTACACCTATAGCACTTCCCCAAGGAGCCTATTTCAAATAATTAAAACCAACCATCGAGGAGTCATCAGAAGTCATGCAACTCGATGATGAGCTATGCTAGATCAACCCACTGATTAACTTCCTAAGAGACGGTCAACTTCCTATAAACTAAAAGGCGGCCCACAAAATCAAGCATAAATCCTTGAAGTACTTAATGCATAAGGGAATGCTCTACAAGTAGTCATTTTCTCTACCCCTTTTCAAATGCCTACGATCATCAGAGGAAGAATTTGCATTAAGAGAGGTTCATGAAGGAATATATGGGGATCACGTTAGGAAGAGAGACCTAGCATTTAAGCTTCTCCAACTAGGCTATTATTGGCCAACCATGCAATAGGACACCAAAAGATTTGTAATGAAATTCGATGCCTATTAGAGAAATGCCAACATCTAACATCTCCCAGTTATACCGATCACTCCCATGTGTTCCCCATGGCCTTTTGCATAATAGGAGATGGACATTCTTGGTCCATTTCCTCTAGCCTCAGAATAATGCAAGTTCTTACTGGTTGCCATTGATTACTTCAGAAAATGGATGGAGGTCGACCTATTAGCCCACATCACCAAATTAAAAGTGATAGATTTTGTGTGGAGAGCTATTATCTGCCGCTTTGGTTTCCCCAGGATATTGATCATTGATAATGAATAATAGTTCGTTGGCACTCAGTTTGAAGAATTTTGTGAAAAATATAGGATTTTGCATCACCTTACCTTGGTGGCACACCCCTAGGCTAATTGAGAATCCAAGGTTATGATCAGACTATCCTTCAAGGGATTAAAAAGAGGCTTAGCAGAGCTAAAAGATCATGGGCTGAAGAGCTCCATCATGTGCTTTGGGCATATCGAATGATACCAAGAGTTCCAATGGGAGAAATACCCTTCAACCTAGTCTTTAGGACTAAAGCAGTAATACCCATCAAAATAGAGATACCTTTAGCACGAGTTGCAAACTATGATGAGCATACTAATTTGGAAAGCAACTCAAAGATCTGGACCTAATTGAGAGTTGGAGGGGTAGAGAGCGCATATCAAGCTGGCAGCATACCAGCATAAGGTAGCCCATTACATCAATGCCAAGGTTTGGGGCAAATTCTTTAAAGTCGCGGAATTGATACTATCGTGAGAGGAGGTCTACTTAACCTGGTCAAAGAGGCAAGCTCTTGTTAAATTAGGAGGGGGGCCCCATCAGGTAGAAGAAATTATCAAGCCCAGGACCTACTGATTGAGGCAGCTGGAAGGGACCCCTCTACTTTGTCCATTGAACTCCGTGAATCTATAGCTCTATCATCAGTATATTCCCCTTCTTAAATAAAGGTTCTTTTTCTTGTTAATGTCCAAGGTCAAAAGGGCCCTTGACAAAAGTCCTGTCGAGTATGAATCCTTTCGGATGAATGATTCCACAAGAAATTCATTTAAAACCACTCTTGGTTAAGAGCTAAGCCATCATGGGATTGAGATCCCATGTTAAGAGGCTTAGAAACCCATTGACCTAAGGTATTCATCACTAAAGGACTGACATAGTGGACTTTTAACCAAAAATAATGATCAAAAGCTGTAGGCTTCAGCAATCAGATAAAATAATGATCAGAAGTCCATAGGCTCCAATGATCAAAAAAAATAACAATCGAAAGCCTATAGGCTCTAGCAATTTGATAAAATAATGATCGGAAGCCCATAGCTGGACATCCTAGCCCTTTCCTTCTAGCAATGTGGACTTTGCATGATAGCTTTATGGATGTGGTGAAAGAATCCTTGAGTGAATCTTGTTTTATCCTCTTTCATTTGATCTTTTTCAAAAAGCTGAAATGAAAGGCATTCTCCAGCCATGGAATAGAGAGGTTTTTGGTGACCTATTTCAGAACATTAGGCGAGTTGAGGATGAGGTTCTGAAATCTTAAGTTGGGCTAGAACTATCTGGACTTTTGACAGAATAATGATTGGAAGCCAATAGGCTCTAGCGATCAAAAAATCATGATTGGAATAACCGTGGCTGACCTCATAGACCTCTATCACCATCAATTTGTAGTTACACAACAAGCAATCTTCGAAATTATAAAGGGATTAAGTTTTTTTCATTAATAAGATTGAGTTACATATGTGTAGACTTATGGTTAGATTACATGGATTTAGAGCCTCATAGCTAATAAAATGTCCCTAGACTTCTAAAGTACAGGACAGACAATAATGCCCACTAAAAGACTAGATGTCTCCAAAAACCCTAAGCTCATTCATAGAGCTGGGATCGCCTTCTAAGTGGTCAAGTACACCAGCACCCTCGACAGAATGACTGGGAAGATAGAAGTGATTGAGGGCATGGGCATGACACCCTCCTTTAGGACATAACTAGTGTGATGAAGAACATAAGTGGCAGCACCGACAAGGAGGACAAGAATGAAGCAAAGTTAAAAGGCAGTATTTGGCAAAGCAGTCCATCGCCAGAAAAGGAAGCTCACAGACGAGCAAAGGCTGATCAAAAAATTGAAAAACTGCCCCCAATCCATGCTTGAGTTGATGCCACAACCACAACCTCTGAGGAGAGCTCCCAATCTTCCTCCTTAATGAAGTAGAGTAGCCGCCCGAGAAAGGCTTGGATGAAGCTGCATGGAACCTGAGCCCTCTGGTTGGTGTTAACTTCGCTTGCTAGCTATAGCTGCAGTATGCAGATTGACATGTAGAAATTCAGCAAATGTCATCCCTTTAGAGAATGAGAAGTTCTAGAAAGGAACAACCAAGGTGGTGATAATTTTCTTGTCCTCACCTTCTCATGAATCACCCGCATGAGACCCATCCCACATGAAGCATGACTGGTCAAAGCGTCTAAAAAACTAACAATCATGCCAAGTGGTGCTTCTGGGTGAAAGAAGAATTTTCAAAGATTGGAAAGTTCGAGGCACCCCCATTAGGCAATCAACGTCCATATGTGTTGACTATGTTATTGATTTTGATAATAAGCAAAATGGTTAAGTATAAGTTGAGTACTAATGATTTCTTTGAAGTGTGTTTTTATAGAAAAAGGTTTTCACCAATTTGAAAAATATTGGTTGATTGAAGAAGTCCAAATTTAGATGAAAGATCTGCTCAAAGAAGACTTGGATAGTTGAAGATTGCTTGAATGGATACTTGAGTTTAACACAGACTTGATTTAGTACAAGTTCAGCTGTTTATATGAAGATCTTAGTGAAGTGTCGACTCAAAGTATCGACACATGATACCAAGTGTCGACACATGACAGTGAAGTGTCGACTCAAGCCGGTACACAAAGAAAGTTTCAGATAACATGGCTGAAGTGTCAGCACATGGACTTGATGTATCGACTCAAAGTATCAACACATGCATTAGCTAAATGCCTAAGATTTTTTGGTCACAAAACTTGTTGAAGTTGAAGATCTGGCTGAAGTGTCGACACATGGATGCTAAGTGTCGACTCAAAGTATCGACTCACCTAAAGAAGTGTCGACACATCTGAGATTTTCAGAAAGCTACATTGAAGACTTTTGAACTAGGTATCAACTCAAGGAGTTCAAGTGTCGACCTGAAGTGTCGACTCACAGCCTGAAATATCGATACATGGAGTTCTGGGAATAGTAATGGCTAGTTTTTTAAATACAGAACTCATCCTTCTTGGCTCCCAATGGCTAGTTTTTCGTGTCTAACAGCTAGAAACCATATTTGAAGCCTTGGAAAGGTATATATATGGTTCAAATCAAATCAAAAAAAAGATATTGAAAAAAAGAACAAAGAGAAAGAAAAGATAGTATTCACTCCTATTCATTGAGTTCAACCACTTCCAAGCAAGAAGAATCCTTCAAGCATTCAAGAGCCTTCAAGAGCATTAAATATCAAGCATTCTTGAGCAATTAAGAGGCTTCATCAAGTTAAAAGCATCATAACAATGAGCTTTAAAGAGATACCCACTTTTTATTAGAAAGCTTTTATTATTTCTTTACTTCAAAACTATATTTGTTGTAAGGGTTCTTGGTTAGCCTATTATAAAATCAAGGGAGGTAATTGGTGAGCCTTTGAAAACCAATTAGGTTCTTGGTTAGCCCGCAAAACTAAGGGAGGTTTATGGTGAGCCTTAAAATCATTTAGGTTCTTGGTTAGCCCATAAAACCAAGTGAGGTTTTGACTTGTGAACCTTGTGAAAACAAGTCGGATTTTGATTAGTGAGTCCACAAAACTAATCGGCTGTAATCGGTTGAGATTATAGTGAATTCCCAAGGGGATCTTGGGGAGTGGATGTAGGTGCATTGGATAGCACCGAACCACTATACTTCTTTGTATTTGTGGTTGCTTGTCTCTTACATTTGCTCTTACTTTTATTGCTTTATATTTTCGCTACACATTTACTTAAGAGTACTTCATTTACATTCATAGTACTTGATTTAATTATTAGATTGGATCACACACTCTTGCATTCCATCAAGTAATTTTTAGAGACCCAATTCACCCTCCTCTTGGATTACTTACTGGGTAACAAGTGGTATCAGAGCCCTGTTCTCAGTTTATAGGTCTAACCGTCTTGAGTAAAGATCTATGGCAGCCCCTATTGGTACTAGTGTAGTTGAGGGACAAGCCTCAAATAGACCTCCATTTTTCAATGGATTAAATTATACTTATTGGAAAACTAGAATGAGAATATACATGCATTCTATTGATTACAACTTATGGAAAGTAGTTGATAAAGGTCCACATATTTCTTTGATTATGGTTAATGGTGTTTCCATCCCAAAGCTCGAAGAGGATTGGGATAAAAATGACATTAAACAATCCGAGATTAATGCGAAAGCAATGAATCTCCTCTATTATGCATTAGATCCTAGTGAATTCAATAGGATATCTATACTTGCACATCTGCCAAGGAAATATGGGACACACTTGAAGTTACCTATGAGGGTACCGATCAAGTAAAAATACTAAAGTGAACATCTTAGTACACATATATGAAATGTTCCAAATGGAACCTAATGAGTCTATCACTGATATGTACACTAGATATACAAATATTATAAATGGAATGAGAAGTTTAGGAAAAATATTGTTTAATGCTGATTTTGTTAACAAAATCCTTAGGTCACTTCCAACATCATGGGATCCGAAGGTGACCACCATCCAAGAAGCTAAAGATGTTGACAAGCTCCTTTGGAGCAGCTGGTAGGATCGCTCATGACTTATGAGCTGAATTTGAAGAAAAAATCTATGGATATGGATAAGAAGAAAAAGGGGATTGCATTCAAATCTACCATACAAGAAGAATCCTCAATTGATGAATCCGAAGAAGAAGAAGATGAAAGTGAAGAAGCACCTCTTGCAAGAAAATTTAGAAGGTTCATAAAGAGAAGAAAGTTCCCTTACAAGAAGAAGTTTCAATCAACTAAAGAGAAGGGAAAAGAGAAAGAAAAAGATAAGGAAAAGGAAAAGAAAAAGGAGAAGGAGATACCTACTTGCTTTAAGTGTAAGAAGCCGGGACACTATAAACTCGACTGCCCTCTTCTAAAGAAGTTAAGAAAGAAGCTAAGGAAGAAGGCAATGATGGCTACCTGGAGTGATAGTGAGGACTCCAGTTCAAAAGAAGAACAAGCTGAAATTCCAAACCTATGTCTCATAGAATATCAAGAGCAAGAAGAGGTAACTTCTGATACAGAAATAGATTTTACTTTTGATGAATTAAGCAATGCTTTTGATGAACTAATGCATGATTACAAATTAATTTTATCTGAAAATAGAAAATTGAAAAAGCATGCAAATAGTTTTTCACATGAAAACAATTATTTATTAAATGAAGTTAGTGATTTGAAAACTAAACTAGATATTTTAGAAAAGAAAAACAATGCTCTAACAATGAAAAATGAAGTTTTAAAAAGATCTAAAACTAAAAGGTGTTATTTTGAAGAAAAATAAGGATTTAGAATTGGAAAATGAAAAGTACAAAAATAAGTTTGATAAAATGAAACCTTTTGTTGAAAAGTTTACTTATAGCTCAGAAAAATTAAATCTTCTTTTAAACAGCCAAAGAGCAGTCTTTAACAAAGCATGATTAGGTTATACACCCCAAAGACAACAAAATTATTTTAAAAACTTTTTTGTACCTGCATCATCTAGTATTACATGTTTTTCATGCAAAAAATAAGGTCATAAATCTTTTCAATGTAATATGAGAAAAATCAATACTTATGAAAAAGTTTAGGTTTCAAAAGGAACCAATTTAAGTGCTAACCCTAAAGGTCCCAAGTTGGCTTGGGTACCTAAAAACAAAGCTTGATTTGTATTGCAGGTGTGTCTTGCAACCAAAGAGAACAAAAGACTTTGGTATCTTGATAGTGGTTGCTCAAGATACATGATGGAAGATATGAAGCAATTTACCTCTCTTGAAGCAATGAATGGAGGGAGTGTGACCTTCGGGGATAATGGTAAAGCAAAAATCATTGGTATTGGTAAGGTTCACATTACTCCTACTTGTATTAGCAATGTACTTTTAGTTGATGGTTTAAAGCATAATCTTTTAAGATTAGTCAGTTTTGCGATAAAGGTTTTCAAGTTGTTTTTAAATCATCTTATTGTATGATTGCTAGTCCAGATAAAAATGAAGTACAATTCATTGAAAAAAGGCATGGTAATATTTATTTGGTAGACTTAGATGATCTATCTTTGTCTAATGGAGAATGCCTAGTTGCAATGAATTCTACTAAAGATGAGGCTAGTTGGCTTGGCATAGAAGACTAGGTCATGCTAGTATGTATTTACTTTCAAAACTTTACAAAAAGAATTTAGTAAGAGATTTATCAGAACTTTGTTTTGAAAAATATAGAGTTTGCCAAGCATGTCAATTTGAAAAACAAGTTAAAACATCTTTCAAACCTAAAAATTTTGTTACTAATAGTAGGCCACTAGAACTACTTCATATGGATCTCTTTGGATCAACTGGAACATCTAGTCTAGGAGGCAAGAATATGGATTGGTTATAGTGGATGATTTTTCAAGATTTACTTGGATTTTCTTTCTTGCACATAAAGATAAATTATTTTCTGCATTTGTAAAGTTTTACCGAAAAGTTTCAAATGAAAAATGTATTTCAGTTATTTGCATATGTAGTGATCATGGTTCTGAATTTGAAAATCAAGATTTCGAAAGTTTTTATAATGAGAAAGGAATTGAACACAATTTTTCTGCACCTAGGACATCTCTGCAGAATGGGGTAGTAGAAAGAAAAAATCGTAGTTTGGAAGAAATGGCATGCACTATGCTTTGTGAAAATGATTTACCAAGATATTTTTGGGCTGAAGCTATTAATACTGCATGTTATATTTTGAATCAAGTTTTAATCCGCACTATTTTGAAGAAAACTCCTTATGAACTTTAGAATCAAAGAAAACTAACTTTAAAATATTTTCGAGTTTTTGGTTCTCAATGTTTTATCTTAAATAATGGAAAAGACAATCTTGGAAAATTTGATGCCAAGTTTGATGAAGGTATCTTTTTAGGATACTCTATATCAAGCAGGGCATACAGAGTTTTTAATAAAAGAATCCTAGTTGTAGAGGAGTATGTACATGTTGTTTTTGAAGAATCAACTAACAAATCCTCTAGAAAAAAGGATACTTCTGATGCATGTGCAGGTACTGATAAGCTTCAAAAGTTGACATTGAATAATCAACCCTCTCAGCAAAACAAAGAAAATCAAGATAAAGATGAAAGAGGTGAAGACACTCCAAGGCACCAAGATCTACCTAAGGAGTGGAGATATACTCATGGACATCCTAAGAAATTAATCCTAGGTGATCCGTCTAAATGGGTAAGAACTCGAGCTTCAATTAGAAATGAATGTGATTATATAGCTTTTGTTTCTTAAGTAGAGCCTAAATATTTTGAAGATACTGAAAAAGACCCTAACTGGATAAATGCTATGCAAGATGAATTAATTCAGTTTGATAGAAATAATGTTTGGACATTAATAGAAAGACCATCTAATGTTTCTATTATTGGCACTAAATGGATGTTTAGGAATAAGTTAGATGAAAATGAAATTGTTGTTAGAAATAAAGCTAGGCTAGTTGCCAAAGGCTACAATCAGGAGGAAGGAATTGATTTTGATGAAACTTTTGCTCTTGTTGCTAGACTTGAGGCAATTAGAATACTATTAGCATTTGCTTATTTCATGAATTTCAAACTCTTTCAAATGGATGTTAAAAGTGATTTTCTAAATGGTTTCATAATAGAAGAAGTTTTTGTTGAACAACCACCTGGATTTGAAAATCATGCACATCTTGATTATGTTTTTAAATTGCACAAGGTACTTTATGGTTTAAAGCAAGCACCCCGAGCATGGTATGAAAGACTCAGCAAATTTATGATTGAAAATTAATTTTCTAGAGGCCATGTTGATAAAACTTTATTTCTAAAGAAGGAAAATGATGATTTATTAGTAGTGCAAATCTATGTTGATGATATTATTTTCGGTGCTACTAATGAAATTCTTTATCAAGAGTTTGCTAAGCTAATGCAGGGTAAGTTCGAGATGAGCATGATGGGAGAACTCAATTTCTTTCTTAGACTCCAAATCAAGCAAACTAAAGATGGAATCTTCATCAACCAAGCTAAGTATACAAGAGAAATTCTAAAGAAGTTTAGGAAGGAGACTACTAAGTCAATAGGTATACCTATGAGCCCCTCTTGTAAACTTGATAAAGATAAGCATGGTAAATTTATAAATCAAAAATTATATAGAGGTATGATTGGCTCTTTATAGTACTTAACTGCTAGTAGACCAGATATAATGTTCAATGTATGCATGTGTGCTAGATATCAGTCTGAACCTAAGGAATCACATTTATTGGCTGTTAAGCGTATTATTAGATATCTGTCTGGTATAATTGATATTGGCTTATGGTATTCTAGAGATTCATCTGTTGAATAAATTGGATATTCTGATGCTAATTTTGCTGGATATAAATTAAATAAAAAAAGTACTAGCGAAACTTGTTAATTTCTTGGAGTTAAATTAATTTTCTAATTCAGAAAGAAACAAACTTCAGTTGCACTATCCACAACTGAAGCTGAGTATATTGCAGTAGGAAGTTGTTGTGCTCAAATCTTATGGATTAAGCAACAACTTGAAGATTTTGGAATCAAGTTAACCAGTATACCTATAAAATGTGATAATACCAATGTGGTGCGGGCACCAGACTCAGAAGAAGACTTCAGAGCTCCATCTGGATCTCTGATTAACCTTGCCCGAAGAATTAGGGTTTTTGGCTTGTAATAAGGGTTGACTTGATTAACTCAATTTTAGTTTGAGTCTGTATTACCTGCATTTTTATTTTGTTGAGTCATGTTGACTCAGTAGTGGACTAGGGCTTCAACCTGGGGTGTTACATTTTCTCCCAAGGCCAAGCAAGTGGGCGCCACACTCCCAGCCACACTCCCAGCCATACGCCTGAGTCCAGGGGGCGCTACATCTCCATCCAGCAGGCTTTGGTCCCCACACCACAGATAGCAGCTCCCCTCTTTCATGCGCCAATTGAGGAGAAATCCACCAGGGGTCCACAAATCAAGGGGGGCGGCCCAAGACTTCCCAAAAGAACCAAACTATGAAAGGGAAGAAATTCTCTTGGAGAGAAATTCAAGAAGGCGCCCATTACCTGCCAGAAAAACTCAAAACAAAGTTAGAAAAAGCCATAACTTGGGAAGGAAGAAAAGGAGGTATCCAAAAAGGGTTGAGCCATGGAAGGAATGAGATTTCTCTTGAAAAGCAAGGTTAGGAGGTGCCCTAATCATTCCAACTAAAGCCAGATATAAAAGGCAACAAATTTTCTCTTGGAGGGCAAGGTTAAGAGGCGCCCAAACACTTCCAGATAAGGCCAAGCATAGAAGGAAAAAAATATTTTCTTGGAGGTCAAGACAAGGAGGCACCACCCACTTTCCTTTTTGAAGCTTCAATCAACTTTGGAATTAATTGGCCGGCCATATGAGTAGGGATTGATATCCTAATTTGAAGATCCCCTCCTTTAGTCCCACATGGGAAGATGTAAAACCCTACTCTCTTGTAATGGCCTATAAATTAAACCCCCATGTAAGTTTGAAAAAAAAAAATGAATGAAACCAAATTTTTTTTGTGAGCAAACTTTGTGTTTTCTCTCTTCCGCACTTGCATCCAGGTGTTGAGCTCCGTGAGGGAGTAAATCCGGGTTCCCCAGGAACCTTGAGGAGGTGTGAGATCTCCAAAACCCAAACCCTAGATTAGCCACTCCACTCCCAAACCCTAGCCGCCCATCATTCTTTTCTTTCCACCAATCCCTAGCCTATCCCACTTCTCACGGCCTCTCTCTCCAAGTTCAGGCCGACCACCAGCATCCAGCTATAGTCCGGATACTTCAGATCCAAAGCTCTTTCCAGAGGGAGTCGAATCAGCCTTCAAGAGAATCCGGATCTCAGCGACATCAGCCTTCAAGTTCTTCGAACTGGTAAATCCTTTCCCGAGTCTCTAAATCCATCACTTGTTTTTCTTCTTCCCAGATCTTGAGTTCAAGAGAAGCTGACCCAGCCACGAGACCAGTATTGGAGGATCCATTGCGAAGATTGCTGACTCCGAGGATCCAACAATCTGCTCGAGAGAGTTCTTCCACCCAAATTCTGTGAAGATCACTGTCTGGTTGGTAAACCGTCTCTTCTCTTTATTTCTGTCATGTTGAAAGTTCAGAGCGAAGCCCTAGGTCTGGGAGTTTCTCAACCCCAGTGATCCGTTACTTCTAAACTACTCTGATAATTTAGCTTCTTCTAAATTGTGCTTTCAATCCTTACTTAGTTTCCTTCAACTTAGTTTAACTTTACTTTGAGTCAAAGCCAATTTCTGAAATATAAAAAAAAAATTAAAAAAAAAGAATTAATCTTAATTTTACTTCCGCATACGCTTCTTGTTCTTTGTTCTGCATCATTTTTGGTATCAGAGCTTCCGTACTGCATCATTTTTGGTATCAGAGCCCTGTCTAGGGTTTCTGTTTCGATTGCTTGCTTGAGTCTCTCTCTTTTTACTTTGTCTGCTCGAAGTAGACTCCCTAGGACGTCCGGTTCTAGGAACGAAGCGAGGTGCAAACCTCCTCTTCCCATCCCACGGGGTGTTCCTAGGGTGTGTAGGGGATCCGTTGGGTTATAACTTCGTAGCAGGAATTGTAAACGGGGAAGTGCTCTGTTTTCAGCCCGTAATTGCCCTGTTGCAGAAATTATTTATCACTGCAGGTAACTCCAAATTTGGTGATTTTTATTTTGCTAAAACCAGTATAATTTAAGCTATTTTGCATAATTTTCCTGTGATTTATTGGTTTCCGTGAGATTTCTGAGAATTAAATTACTGCAACTCTATTTTTGTGTTCTGCAATCCAATTATTTTTGAGTGTTCATCTCTTAATTCATCTTAAGGGCATTTGAGCATCTAAGATAAGGGGAGGAGTTGATAACCTCTCCTTAGCCCAAAACCACCACCCACTCATTCGAACCTAAGCCTTTAATCTAAAAATTGATTAGACCTAATTTGCCCTAGTGGGCTAGAGACATCAACAAGTCGGGTCATGGCTAGTGTTGAGTCAGTTTGTCTAGTTACTCTGTGTGTGCTTAGTACTCAGTGTCTAGAATGCTGGTTCTGGGACTATGTCCCGAAGGGCTTGTGTGCTGGTCCGCCTACCTGGCCAATCACTGATTGGTGTCTAGGATTGGCATCTAGGGACCTAACACTCCCCTTACACCTGCCTGGCTGAGTCCTGAGTTACTACAGGCTAGCTTGCCACTCTGATTGGGCATCTAGTTTGGGCTATAGGTCTAGTTAGCCCGTAGTCGATTCAGTTGAGTCTCATTTGGTGTGCTTGCTTGCATCATCATGTCCACCCAGAACGGAGTACCCTACCAACCTGGTCAAACCCAACCTGATTTAGAGGCCATGGTTAGAGCTCTTACTGAAAGTATGAACAAATTGAGCCTGGATTTGACTGCTACTGTTACCCAGTGTAAAGAACAAGTACATGAGAATTTTACCCAGCTTAGGGATCAAGTCCAGGTACTTGAGAAACATAGACATCAAAATTGGATCCTTGATCCAAAATTTAATAGGCCCCAACCTCATCCATGCCAGGAGCCTAGGAGGACCTTATACCGTGATCCCGAGCATAACCTTAGGAAGCCTAACCATGATATCTATAGTGTGGATCATGTCTATGAGAGGTCCTTACAATATTCTAGACCAGTCACTCAATAATCCAAGTCTTCTAGATCAAACCATTTAGATCCACACCCATGCCCAAGTAAGGTCTCTACTAGCTTGAAACCCAGTGTGACCCAGGTTCCTATATCGCAAGAATGTTTGTTTTGTAGAGAAAGAGGCCATAAATCTAGTCAGTGCCCATGCATAGGACTGGCTTGTGCGCAGCTAAGTGGTAAGAATCCTAAGGATGACATTAATGAGGGAGAACCCAAGCCTACCAATGAGGAAGAAAGGTTATGTATGACAAGCCTAGAATCAGTTGACCCGATTACCACTGACCCGAAACCCATTGAAGATGGCATCGAGGAAGTATATGATGCTGGCTTGAGTCTAGTTGATGAATATGAGGGGGAAGAACTTGAAGAATGTGACATCGATACTATTGGTTCCTTACCTGAGAAGATCTTGGAGAGCAACCAAGTGGTAGGACCTAGTTCAGAAATTCAAGAGATTTGTGAGAATCAGGTTCCTTTAGTCAAATACCCCCAGGAAGAACTCATAGTGTTAGCCCGAGCTATCAGTTCGTACCCTCTAATGACAGTCATTCTCTAGGTACCAATTGAAGATCTTTGCACTGAACTGTTTAAGTTTGCCCACCCTATGATAGATCCTCTCCTTAGGATGACTGAATCAAGCCTCTTACAATTGGACCTTGTCCCATGCCCAGCCACTAAGGTCTCTCCCGTAATCTCAGTTGAACATCCTTGTCTTGAGCGAATTGATTCGTCCAGTCCTGTAGATGTCCTCCTTATGACCCCAGACACCTCCCTTCGCATGACTGACCTACCCTTCTATAGAGTATACCTTTCTGCACCCATATGTCAAGTTTCAAGTCTTGAGGTCATCATCCATAGGCCCTTCCATGAATCATTCTTCAATCCAGTTCTTGAGAAAATGGATCATTATTTGCTTAGAGAACAAACTTTAACTGTCGCAATCACATGTCCTAGGCTACTTTCCGAACCATCTCTTGATCCATTCCTGGGAGTAGCAAACTTTTCCTTTCGTAAGGATGATCAGTTGACACTCATAGATCACCATTCAAACCTTCAAGTCACCACCTTTAGTCAGCAGGTAATTCGTGACTCCGCCTCATATTTCCTCCCTTTCTCTAGGACTTCCAATGCTTCTTACACCATCCAAGTATACTTTGTCGAAGTCTTTAGAGTGAACCACGTGTCAGAACCTATTAGGTTTACCACCTACTTCTGGAAGACCTTATGGCACCTACTAGGCACCCATGATAAGTTTTCATGCTCTGCATGCCATCCTCCGACCCAAGGTCAAACCTAGAGAGCCGTAGTTTGTTAGGTTTAGACTTAGGGTTCCTTTGAATAAAGTCCATTCTTTAGGAATGCGTCGTCAGTCTAGTTTAGTTTTTTTTCTTAACCCTTTTCTAGGTTTTGACTCAGATTTTGGTTTGATTGAGAGCACCAGGAATTGGGATTTGTTTTTTGTCCAGGGCTGAAATTGCATTCAATGTTTCGATCAATAGGTCTATAGGCTAGAGTCCCTTTGAAATTGTTCATGGATACAAGCCTCACACACCACTTGATCTGATTTCACTATTAGCCCACACACACAAGTCTCTTGATGCACTTGCATAGCATGTGAAGGACTTGCATAAAGAAATTCATGCCAAAATAACTTTTAGTAATGAAACTTATAAGAAGTTGGCTGATTCTCAAAGACGAGTCAAAACTTTTGTTGAGAGAGACTATGTAATGATTAGGTTAAGGCCTGAATGGTTTCCTCCTAGAACCGTTAGAAAGTTACATGCTAGAGGAGCTGGACCATTTAGAGTAGTGAACAGTATAGGATCCAATGCCTATGTGCTCGAGTTGCCTCCAGAACTAGGCATTAGCTCCACTTTCAACATTACAGACCTAGTAGAGTATAGAGAGCCAGCTGTGATTCCCAGTGAGGCTTTTGAACCTAGTCCTGCTCTTGAGAGTGAACCCAACCCTGTGTGTCCACCAACAAACTGGCCTGTGAGGAAAGAGCGGATTGAAAAGATCCTGGATGATCAGGTTATCTCTACTCGTAATCGAGGATACCAAAGATACCTGGTCCGCTGGCAAGGAAGGCCAGACTCTGATGACTCTTGGATCTCCCGAGAAGAATTACAAGAATTGGACCCAAACCTCTTGGAGAGATACCAGAGCCAACTTGATCCATACTCGATAGGGTCGAGTTCCTCCCACCCTAGGAGAATTGGTGCGGGCACCAGACTCAGAAGAAGACTTCAGAGCTCCATCTGGATCTCTGATTAACCTTTCCCGAAGAATTAGGATTTTTGGCTTGTAATAAGGGTTGACTTGATCAACTCAATTTTAGTTTGAGTCTGTATTACCTGCATTTTTATTTTGTTGAGTCATGTTGACTCAGTAGTGGACTAGGGCTTCAACCTGGGGTGTTACATTTTCTCCCAAGGCCAAGCAAGTGGGCGCCACACTCCCAGCCACACTCCCAGTCATACGCCTGAGTCCAGGGGGCGCCACATCTCCATCCAGCAGGCTTTGGTCCCCACACCACAGATAGCAGCTCCCCTCTTTCATGCACCAATTGAGGAGAAATCTACCAGGGGTCCACAAATCAAGGGGGGCGGCCCAAGACTTCCCAAAAGAACCAAACTATGAAAGGGAAGAAATTCTCTTGGAGAGAAATTCAAGAAGGCGCCCATTACCTGCCAGAAAAACTCAAAACAAAGTTAGAAAAAGCCATAACTTGGGGAGGAAGAAAAGGAGGTATCCAAAAAGGGTTGAGCCATGGAAGGAAGGAGATTTCTCTTGAAAAGCAAGGTTAGGAGGTGCCCTAATCATTCCAACTAAAGCCAGATATAAAAGGCAACAAATTTTCTCTTGGAGGGCAAGGTTAAGAGGCGCCCAAACACTTCCAGATAAGGCCAAGCATAGAAGGAAAAAAATATTTTCTTGGAGGTCAAGACAAGGAGGCGCCACCCACTTTCCTTTTTGAAGCTTCAATCAACTTTGGAATTAATTGGCCGGCCATATGAGTAGGGATTGATATCCTAATTTGAAGATCCCCTCCTTTAGTCCCATATGGGAAGATGTAAAACCCTACTCTCTTGTAATGGCCTATAAATTAAACCCCCATGTAAGTTTGAAAAAAAAAGATGAATGAAACCAAATTTTTTTTGTGTGCAAACTTTGTGTTTTCTCTCTTCCGCACTTGCATCCAGGTGTTGAGCTCCGTGAGGGAGTAAATCCGGGTTCCCCAGGAACCTTGAGGAGGTGTGAGATCTCCAAAACCCAAACCCTAGATTAGCCACTCCACTCCCAAACCCTAGCCACCCATCATTCTTTTCTTTCCACCAATCCCTAGCCTATCCCACTTCTCACGGCCTCTCTCTCCAAGTCCAGGCCGACCACCAGCATCCAGCTACAGTCCGGATACTTCAGATCCAAAGCTCTTTCCAAAGGGAGTCGAATCAGCCTTCAAGAGAATCCGGATCTCAGCGACATCAGCCTTCAAGTTCTTCGAACTGGTAAATCCTTCCCCGAGTCTCTGAATCCATCACTTATTTTTCTTCTTCCCAGATCTTGAGTTCAGGAGAAGCCGACCCAGCCACGAGACCAGTATTGGAGGATCCATTGCGAAGATTGCCGACTCCGAGGATCCAACAATCTGCTCGAGAGAGTTCTTCCACCCAAATTCTGTGAAGATCACTGTCTGGTTGGTAAACCGTCTCTTCTCTTTATTTCTGTCCTGTTGAAAGTTCAGAGCGAAACCCTAGCTCTGGGAGTTTCTCAACCCCCAGCGATCCGTTACTTCTGAACTACTCTGATAATTTAGCTTCTTCTAAATTGTGCTTTCAATCCTTACATAGTTTCCTTCAACTTAGTTTAACTTTACTTTGAGTCAAAGCCAATTTCTGAAATATAAAAAAAAAATTAAAAAAAAAGAATTAATCTTAATTTTACTTCCGCATACGCTTCTTGTTCTTTGTTCTGCATCATTTTTGGTATCAGAGCTTCCGTACTGCATCACAATGCTATTTGCTTGACTAAAAATCCTGTTCAACATTCTAGAAGTAAACACATTGAAATTAGACATCATTTTATTAGAGATCATGTTGAAAATAATGATGTTGTGCTTGAATTTATTTGTACTGAAAACCAAGGAAAGTTGGTGGTGAGCCTTAAAACCATTTAGGTTCTTGGTTAGCCCGTAAAACCAAGTGAGGTTTTGACTTGTGAGCCTTGTGAAAACAAGTCGAGTTTTGATTAGTGAGCCTGAAAAACTAATCGGCTATAATCGGTTAAGAATATAGTGAATTTTCAAGGAGATCTTAGGGAGTGGATGTAGGTGTATTTGATAGCACCAAACCACTATACTTCTTTGTATTTGTGATTGCTTTCTCTTCTATTTGCTTTTACTTTTATTGCTATATATTTTCGCTGCACATTTACTTAAGAGTACTTCATTTGCATTCATAGTACTTGATTTAATTGTTGGATTGGATCACACACTCTTGCATTCCATCAAGTAATTTTTAGAGACCCAATTCACCCCTGAAAGGATTATGCCCTAAAGGCCAATCGAAATGTTGTATTTCGATGGGATTTTCTTTTGTATCCCAAACTAGTGTATTGACATTATCAATTAATAAAGGGATTTTATTTTCATCACACGCTGTGTCTTATTAATTTTATTAAGATATGATGAACCCCATAGATTAGGGCTATGGTTCTAGGGTTATGATGAGATCATACCAGTGAGACCTAAAGCCTTAAAACCCTAATCTAGAATATTCCTGGTCGATGGGATATTGAGTAGGGGATCAATGTTTCCGGTAAGACCAGCACATCCTATGTATGCTTGGTGAAGAGGGTGACTAATCTCATAGTCACTTGTGTTTGACACTAATACTAGGATGTAGGTGCTTATTAGAGAATGAGTTCATTGAATGGATCCAGCTTGAGAACATCTAATGGAACCTTATTTGTTTGTCAATAGATAGTTCTCATAGTGGGAGTAGTGCATTGGTCCTTTGACCTGAGACTGCCATGGTACCTTGTATGCATGAATCCATACTTTGGTTCACACTCAATCATGACACTGAGTCATGCATGGGGTGATACTGGGTATGGTGGATTGCATATGGAGGTTGTGAGTAGGTCAAAAAGGAATCGATCAACCCTAGTAAGAGAAAAGCGCATCCAGATGATTTCAATCAAATGAAGATTCTAGAAATTTTTATCAAAGTATGAACATTAGAAATAGTTTCTAATGGTTCATTAATGAATCATCATTATCAGATTGAGCAAGGAATGAATTTGAAATTAGATTTGACAAGTATCCATATCCATAGTCATATTCAGGGTGCAAGTAGATCGAATGACTGAATTGCCCGTTAACTCACCATTGAAGGGTATTTTGGTAAATCAACCAAAATTTCTCATCTTCCGGGTAGGCATGACACATTGCTAGATGTCAATCTTGTCTTGTAGGTCTTCATGAACTAATTGATTTGGTTTCATGAGTCAATTCGATGTGTGATTCGAATTGGACAATTAGGTTAGCCAATTTGACCTAATTAGGTCAATCGGGTTCGATCGGATCGAATCGACTCAAACCTAAATCTACTGCTGGCTAGATGTGAAACCCAATGGATCACACACAATAAAGACTTGGCCAAGAAAGTCATTCATGATTTAATTAGGATCATAGGATCCTAATTGGTTAGCCGGATTACATACTAGCATATATAGGCTAACCAAATTCCTAACCTAATTGGATTGGGTCCGGTTGCTTGCTACTTGAGCTAACCTAATTATGGGAGACCTAAACTAGGTTGAGTCCTAAGTGGGGCTAGCCTAATCAGAGCTAAATCTGATTTTAATTTGGATTTAAGGGCATTTTAGGCACCATACATGAAGAGTCCCAATGGCATCAGACTCTTGGTACCTAAATGATATCATAACTTCAAAAGGGCACAGAATGAGCAATAGATATCTGATTTGAATATAATTTATATGGTTAGAAAGAAAATTTTATGCTCTTTCCAATGACACCCATATTGTCTATGTTTTGACTGCTCAACATTATTTAAAATTTGCGTGGAAGAAGGATGGCGCGTGCGGTGTATGAAGAGTCGCAACTCTTCATGTGGCACGCGGTTCTGATGGAGAGTCCTTCTGCTATCAGGACTCTTCATAATCTTCGATGTTTAAAGATTGAAGAGGTGCCTCTTGGTTTCCTAGGGACCGGTAATTGACATGTGGCAAGTGAGAATTCGTCCATATAAAAGAAGGGATGTGAATAAGGCCTTCGGTGCATGAATGGGCTTATTAGATATGATTTTTCAAGCCATATAACTTCTCTTCGATCTTGAGAAATCATATCTGATAAGTTGATGGGAGGACATATCACACGTCCCTCTTGTATCTATAAATAGGGGGCGGTGAAATGAGTCTGATAAATTAAGAATTCCACTGAAGTATTATTCTGAGTGTCTCTCTCTCCCTCCTTTCTTTAAGACAAGACTTGTCTTGTTAAGACAAGGTCTTTTCTAATAGGACAAGGCTTTGTTTTAGGACATAAGCCTAAGGGGTCCTAGAGGAGGGATGTCCTAAAACCAAGAGTGGTTTAGGAGAGTGTCTTTAGTGCCCTACAGTAGGACAGGGTGTCCTACAGTGGTCAATAGACCAAAGGCTACCGAAAGAGTTTCTTACCAAGCATCCAAGCAACTTTCTTCCTTGAAGAAGTTCTTCCTTGGTCCGAGTTTCGTGTGGATCACCATTGGAGGGCAAACATTTGGGTGCCTGGTGGAGAAGAAGGCTGAATCAGGGTTTTCTTCATCGGATTGGATACTAGCGGTTCAGGTTGGTGCCATAACTCTAGTTTATATTATATATGCATGTTTGTATGTTTAAATTCCTAGTAAGGAGGTCTTGGGTTAAGGATTTGGTAGTGGTTTCATAATAAATTTTTAAAATCCATGCTTCTGCCCTGGTCACCAAAACCCTTACAGTGGTATCAGAGCCACCTTATTAGGGCTAAATCATACAAAATTTGAAGTTGCCCAATTTTGTAGGACTCTTGAGGTTGCCCATTTTGATAGGACTCTACAAAATTTAAAGTTGCCCAATTTTGTAGGACTCTTGAGGTTGCCCATTTTTGTAGGACTCTACAAAATTTGAAGTTGCCCAATTTTGTAGGACTCTACAAAAGTTTAAAGTTACATATGATTGATATGTTTATGTATATATGTATGTCACTGGTTAGGGTTTTCACTTAAACCTTAACCGATATTGAGATATGTTTAGCTTTCTAGTCATCATACTGAAATAAGGTTGCCCTAGCATAATGGTGGATCCATTATGTGGTAGATGGTTGTCCTAGTATGATGACACACTTTGCATATTATAAAATGATATATGATGCATGGTTGATAAATGGTAATATTAGAATGTGCTTCTGTTTGAATTGCCCTCTATATTAAGTTGTAGTGTCATATACCAAAAGCAAAATAATCAAGATGATTAGTTGATCATTCAGTGTCTAGGAAAAGTGGTTCATGATCGGTAAAGAGGACATGGTTTTTAATTGGTTCCGTTGACTGACCTGGCCAATTTTTATTGGTGTCTAGGAAAGCAACGGGGGGACTCCCACTACTCTCCCACTTACCTGGCCAATAAGATCAACTTAATTCTTGATTGATATGCTTAGTGTAATATTCACTACATTAGGCCTTCCTTCATGCTAGGTCATTCTTATGTTATGATCCGTATTAGGTTTGTTGTATACAGACAAGGCCTATTATGGTAACTAACATAATTTTGGCCTGGTGCATTTGATGCTTATGGCATGATTTAATATAATACTTTGTTGTGAACACACAAGGGTATTATTATTACAATCATGACTATAAAGGAATGAAGGGTCTTACTTAACTAAAAATATTATAGTTTGTTGTGCACACACAAGGCTATTAATATTTTAGAGGCCAGGTTTTGTTGAGAATTGTATGAGATACAATTGAAAAGAGTTTTCCTATCTTTGAACTTATAAAAGATTTGTTGTGTACACACAAGGTCTTTTATAAGGAATTAGGATCTCAACCCCACTAAGAAAACCAATTAGGGTTTCTCGATCATCATATAGAGGGTTATGATGCTTGATAAAATAGTGGGAGACATAATTAAGTTAAAGTCCTAATTTAATTATATTTTGTTAACATTGGTTGTTTGCTTATATTATGTTCTTTGTTAATGTAGATTAAATTGCCTCTTCACTCTCATTGGTCCGTAGTATACTTTGTTAATGCCGATAAATTGCCTCTTCACTCTCACTCCGTAGTATACTTGATGCCGATAAATTGACTGGACCGAACTATGTTGACTGGTTGAGAAACCTAAAGATAGTACTCAGCCAGGAAAAACTTTCTTACATTCTTGATACCCCTACCTTGGGACCTTTAGGGAAAGATGCCTCGCAAGAGGAAAAGACCACATACAAGATGTGGCAAAATGACTCACTCACTGTCAAATGTATCATGCTTGCCTCTATGACCAATGAGTTGCAGAGGCAACATGATAGCATGGACACTAACTCCATACTGCTCAATCTAAAAGAGCTATATGGAGAACATAGTTGAACTGCTAGATATGAGATATCTAAGCAGTTGTTCCATGCAAGAATGACAGAAGGTACATCTGTACAAGACCACGTACTGATGGTTATTGTCCTGATCACTCAATTAGGTCAATTGGATTTTGTTATGGATGGGGAGTTGAATCAGGATTTGATCCTGCAGTCACTCCCGGAGTCATTTTCACAGTTTATTCTTAATTATCATATGAACAAACTTAACACTTCCTTGCCTGAGCTGTTAAACATGTTAAAAACAGCAGAGAGCCATTTAAAGAAAAATAATGCTCCACTTCTTCTTGTGGATGGGATCAACAAGAAGAAGTCAGGCAGAAAGGGTTCCAAGAGGAGATTGAACCCAAAAAGGGGCATCAAGAAGAAGAAAGGAAAGAAGGCCTCTGGACAGATGACCTGCTTTCACTGTGGCAAGCCGGGTCATTGAAAGAGGAACTGCAAGGCTTACCTTGCAGGTGTGAAGCCTGGTGCATCGGATGGACCAAAAGGTATGAAAGAAGTTCATACTATTTTGTCATTGGATTCTTCCATTTCAAATACTTGGGTATTGGATACCGCCTGTGGTCATAATATCTGCAAATCATTGCAGGGGCTGCAGAGGCTTAGAGTATTGAAGGAAGGAGACTTCGAGCTCTATGGTGCTGGAGGAGAGTCCATCCAAGCAAAGGCCATAGGGACTTATATCTTGAAGTTACCTTCGGGAAAGATTTTAGAGCTGAGAGATTATTACTATATGCCTAAAGTCATTAGAAATATCATTTCTATATCCTTGTTACTTATACAAGGTTATACTATGAATGTGATGAGCAATGGTTGCTCAATCAGCTTTTCTAATGAAATTATATGTTGTGGCGTATTTTGCAATGGTCTTTTAACTCTATCTACTAATGACAATATACTTCATGTAAGTAACAAATGAAAGAGAGATGATGTAAACAATACTTTACTCTGGCACTGTCGGCTTAGACATATTAGTGAGACTAGGATTAGCAAGTCATACAAGGAAAAATTCCTTAATCCTTATGATTATGAATCATTAGGAACTTGTGAATCATGTCTCATGCGTAAAATGGCCAAGACTCCATTTAGTGGACATGGAGAAAGGACAACTGAGTTATTAGGACTCATACATACAGATGTATGTGGGCCTATGACAACTCAGGCCAAGGGTGGATACTCTTATTTCATCATGTTTACTGATGATTTTTCAAGGTATGGATTTGTGTATCTTATGAAACATAAGTCCGAAGCCTTTGATAAATTTTTAGAGTATCAAAGTATGGTAGAGAAACAAACAAGAAAAATTATTAAAATCCTTCGATCTGATCAAGGAGGTGAATACTTATCCACCGAGTTTCTTAATCACTTTAAAGAAAAGGGGATTATCTCAGAATGGACCCCTCCTTAGACACCACAATTAAATGGTGTTGATGAAAGGAGAAACTGTACCTTATTAGATATGGTACGGTCCATGATGTGCTTCATAGAGTTACCTGTTTCCTTCTAGGGATATGCCTTGGAAACCTTGGCTAATATCTTAAATAGAGTACCATCTAAATCTATCTCTAGCACTCCATATGAGATATGGAGGGGTAAGAAACCCAATCTTAAGTATCTTAAGATATGGGGATGTCCAGCATATGTCAAAAGAGATTTTGGACATAAGCTGGATGCTAGAGCAGATAAGTGTCTATTTGTAAGATATCCTAAAGATAGTATAGGATATCTATTCTACCACCCTACTAAACAAAAAGTTTTTGTCGGTAGGCATGCCACTTTTCTGGAGAAACAGTTCATCCTACAAAAGGGCAATGGGAGAAATATTGAACTTGAAGAAGTTCAACAAATAGATACATGTCAACCAAATGATAACATAGTTAGTATAGAACCAGAACACACCACTCCTATCCGTAGGTTTGATAGAGTGCGTCATGTACCTGAGAGGTATGGGTTCATTATTGAAAATAATGAAGCCCAGATCATTGAAAATGATGAGCCTCTAACCTATACGGATGCTGTCATGAGTAGGGACTCAAACAGATGGCTGGAAGCCATGAGATCCAAAATGGACTCCATGTATGTCAACCAAGTGTGGACTTTGGTTGATGCACCAAAGGGTGTTAACCCTATTGGATGCAAATGGATCTATAAGAAAAAGATTGGGGCAGATGGCCAAGTCGAAACTTATAAAGCCAGGTTAGTGGCTAAGGGTTTCAGACAAAAACAGGGAATAGATTATGATGAAACATTTTCTCTTGTTGTCATGCACAAATCTATTCAGATCATGCTTGCTATAGCAGCATATCATGATTATGAAATCTGGCAGATGGATGTGAAAACCGCATTCCTTAATGGTTTCCTTGAGGAAGAGGTCTATATGTCACAGCCAGAAGGTTTTGTCTGGAGACTAAACCTAATCAGGTATGTAGGCTGAAGAAATCTATTTATGGATTAAACTAAGCATCCAGGAGTTGAACATCTAATTTGATAAGATAGTCAAAGAGTTTGACTTTATCAAAAATGAGGATGAACCTTGTGTGTACAAGAAGACTAGTGGGAGTGCCATAGTTTTCTTGGTTCTGTATGTGGATAACATACTCCTCATTGGGAATGATATCCCAATGTTACAATCAGTCAAGGTATGGTTATCTAAACAGTTTTCCATGAAAGACTTGGGAGAAGCATCCTATATACTGGATATCAAGATCTATAGAGATAGATCTAGGAGGATGCTAGGCTTATCCCGGTCTAGGTACATTGACCAAGTGCTAAAGAGATTTAGCATGGAGGGAAGTAAAAGAGGTTACTTGCCCATTGGTCATGGCATACATCTTTCTAAGAAGATGTCTCCTAAGACACCTGAAGAAAGAAATATAATGAGTTCTATACCTTATGCTTCGCCTGTAAGATCTATAATGTATGCTATGTTATGTACCATGCCTGATGTGGCATATGCCTTAGGTATAGCCAGCAGATTTCAGGCTGATCCAGGAGAGGATCACTGGAAGGCTGTGAAAAATATTCTTAAGTACTTGAGAAGGACTAAGGATATTTTTCTGACATACGGAGGATCAGATCTTAAACTAGAAGCTTATTCAAATTCTAGTTTTCAATCGGATCCAGATAATAACAAATCTATTTCAGGATATGTTTTTATCCTAAATGGAGGAGCTGTAAGCTGGAAGAGTTCTAAATAGCAGACTGTAGCTGACTCAACAACTAAGGTAGAATACATTGCTGTTAGTGAAGCTACCAAGGAAGCCGTCTGGATGAAGAAGTTCATCTTAGAGTTGGGCATTGTTCTGGAGATTGAAGGTCCAGTACCACTTTACTGTAATAATACTGGAGCCATCACTCAAGCTAAGGAACCTAGAGCTCATCACAAATCAAAGCACATTCTAAGACGCTTCCATCTCATTCGAGAGATTATTGAGAGACAAGAAGTCTGCATTAAAAGAGTAGAAACGAAGAACAACATAGCAAACCCATTCACTAAGGCTCTACCACAGCGGGAGTTTGATCGCCACCTCGATTGTATGGGGTTAAAATTTAAAGGCGATTGGCTTTAGTGCAAGTGGGAGATTGAAAAAATTATGCCCTAAAGGCTAATCGAAATGTTGTATTTCGATGAAATTTTCTTTTGTATCCCAAACCAGTGTATTGACATTATCAATTAATAAAGGTATTTTATTTTCATCATACGCTGTGTCTTATTAATTTTATTAAGATATGATGAACCCCATAGATTAGGGCTATGGTTCTAGGGTTATGATGAGATCATACCAGTGAGACCTAAAGCCTTAAAACCCTAATCTAGAATATTCCTGGTCGATGGGATATTGAGTAGGGGATCAATGTTTCCGATAAGACCAGCACATCCTATGTATGCTTGGTGAAGAGGGTGACTGATCTCACAGTCACTTGTGTTTGACACTAATACTAGGATGTGGGTGCTCATTAGAGAATGAGTTCACTGAATGGATCTAGCTTGAGAACATCTAATGGAACCTTATCTATTTGTCAATAGATAGTTCTCATAGTGGGAGTAGTGCATATGGTCCTTTGACCTGAGACTGCCATGGTACCTTGTATGCATGAATCCATACTTTGGTTCACACTCAATCATGACACTGAGTCATGCATGGGGTGATACTGGGTATGGTGGATTGCATATGGAGGTTGTGAGTAGGTCAAAAAAGAATCGATCAACCCTAGTAAGAGGGAAGTGCATCCAGATGATTTCAATCAAATAAAGATTCGAGAAATCTTTGATCAAAGTATGAACATTAGAAATAGTTTCTAATGGTTCATTAATAAATTATCATTATGAGATTGAGCAAGGAATGAATATGAAATTGGATTTGACAAGTATCCATATCCATAGTCATATTCAGGGTGCAAGTAGATCGAATGACTAAATTGCCCGTTAACTCATCATTAAAGGGTATTTTGGTAAATCTACCAAAATTCCTCATCTTCCAGGTAGGCATGACACACTGCTAGACGTCAATCTTATCTTGTAGGTCTTCATGAACCAATTGATTTGGTTTCATGAGTCAATTCGATGTGTGATTCGAATTGGATAATTAGGTGAGCCAATTTGACCTAATTAGATCAATCAGGTTTGATCAGATCGAATCGGCTCAAACCTAAACCTACTGCTAGCTAGATGTGGAATCCAATGGATCACACACAATAGAGACTTGGCCAAGGAAGTCATTCATGATTTAATTAGGGTCATAGGATCCTGATTGGTTAGTCGGATTACATACTAGCATATTTAGGCTAACCAAATTCCTAACCCAATTGGATTGGGTCTGGTTGCTTGCTAATTGGGCTAACCTAATTATGGAAAACCTAAATTAGGATGAGTCCTAAGTGGGGCTAGCCTAGTCAGAGCTAAATCTGATTTTAATTTGGATTTAAGGACATTTTAGGTGCCATACATGAAGAGTCCCAATGGCATGAGACTCTTGGTACCTAAATGATACCTTAACTTCAAAAAAGCACAGAGTGGGCTATAGATCTCTAATTTGAATATAATTTATATGGTCAGAAAGAAAGTTTTATGCTCTTTCCAATGACACCCATATTGCCTATGTTTTGACTTGTCAATACTCTTTGAAATTTGCATGGAAGAAGGATGGAGCGCGCGGTGCATGAAGAGTCACAACTCTTCATGTGGCACGCGATTCTGATGGAGAGTCCTACTACCAAGATTCTTCATAATCTCCAATGTTTGGAGATTGAAGAGGCACCTCTTGGCTTCCTAGGGACCGGTAATTGACATGTGGCAAGTGAGAATTCGTCCAGATAAAAGAAGGGATGTGAATAAGGCCTTCGGTGCATGAATGGGCTTATTAGATATGATTTTTCAAGCCAGATAACTTCTCTTCGATCTTGAAAAATCATATCTGATAAATTGATGGGAGGACATATCACACACCCCTCTTGTAACTATAAATAGGGGGTGGTGAAATGAGTCTGATAAATTAAGAATTCCACTGAAGTATTATTCTGAGTGTCTCTCTCTCCCTCCTTTCTTTAAGATAAGACTTGTCTTGTTAAGACCAGGTCTTTTCTAATAGGACAATGCTTTGTTTTAGGACATAAGCCTAAGGGGTCCTAGAGGAGGGTTGTCCTAAAACCAAGAGTGGTTTAGGAGAGTGTCTTTAGTGCCCTACAGTAGGACAGGGTGTCCTACAGTGGTCAATAGACCAAAGGCTGCCGAAAGAGTTCCACTTATCCAAGCAACTTGAAGAAGGTGTTCTTCCTTGGTCCGAGTTTCACGTGGATCACCGTTGGAGGGCGAACGTTTGGGCGCCTGGTGGAGAAGAAGGCTGAATCAGGGTTTTCTTCATCGGATTGGATACTAGCAGTTCAGGTTGGTGCCTAAACTCTAGTTTATATTATATATGCATGTTTGTATGTTTTAATTCCTAGTAAGGTCTTGGATTAAGGATTTGGTAGTGGTTTCATAATAAATTTTTGAAATCCATGCTTCCGCCCTAGTCACCAAAACCCTAACAACCCCCCCTCTTGCATTGCTTACTGGGCAACAATATGGCTCCAAGTGATCGAGTAGCACTCGGTCAGAGCCCTCAAGTAATCAATATCCATATGGCTCCAACTGATCGAGTAGTGCTCAGTCCGATCCTTTAGACAATCAATGCCCATATGGCTCCGAGTGATCGAGTAGCGCTCGGTCAGAGCTCTTAGGGAATCAGTGCCCACTAGCTCTAAATGATCTTAGATCGATCAGAGTCCTCAGACCAACACAACATCCACATTATTTCAAGTGATCGAGTAGTGCTCGGTCAGAGCCCTCAGGTAATCGTATCCATTGACTCCAAATGATCATAGATCGATCAGAGCCCTCAGGCGATTAGTACCCACTGGCTCCAAATGACCTTAGATCGATCGAAATCCTAAGGCCAACATAACATTCATATGGTGCCAAGTGACTGGGTAGTGCTCAATCAAAGTCCTCAGGCATCAGGGCCCACTGGCTCCAAATATCCTTAGATCAGTCAGACTCCTCAGACCAACACAATACCTATATAGCTCCAAGTGACCAAGGAGTGCTCAGTTAGAGCACTCTAATGATCAATGCCCACATGGCTCCAAGAGATTGAGTAGCACTCGATCAGAGCCCTCAGGCCAACATAATGCCCACATGGCTCCAAGTAATCAAGTAGCACTTAATCAAAGCCCTCAGATGATTAGCACCCACTAGCTCTAAATGTTCTTAGATTGATCAGAGCCCTTAGGCGATCAATGCCCATTAGATCTAAATGATCTTAGATCGGTTAGAGCCCTTAAGCGATCAGTGCCTATTGGCTCCAAATGACCTTAGATCGGTTAGAACCCCAAAGCTAACACAACACCCACATGGTTCCAAGTGATCGAGTAGTGCTCAATCAAAGCCCTTAAGTGATTAATGCCCACTTGCTCCAAATGACCTTAGATTAATCAGAACCTTTAGGCAATCAGCACCCACATGGCCCTCCAAGTGATCAAGTAGTGCTCAATTAGAGCCCTCAAGCAACCAATGCCCACATAGCTCCAAGTGATTGAGTAGCATTCAATCAAAGCCCTCAAATGATCAATACCCACATGGCTCCAAGTGATCGAGTAGCACCAAGTTAGAGATCTCAGGAGGTCAATGCCCACATGGATCCAAGTGATCGAGTAGCGCTCGGTCAAAACCCTTAGGAAAGATCAATATCACATGGCTCAAAGTGACCGAGTAGCACTCGATCAGAGCCCTAAGCGATCAACGCCCACATGACTTTAAGTGACCAAGTAGCCTTAGTCAAAGCCCTCAAGTGATCAGTGCCCACTGGCTCCAAGTGATCAGGAGTACTCAATCAAAGCCCTTAGGTGATCACCTCCTACATGGCCCTAAGTGATCGAGTAGTACTCGATTAAGAGCCCTTAGATGACCAGCAATCACCGGTTTTGAACTAATGAATGATCAGCTATGGAATAAGAACCAAATGGGTGATTAAAATTCAATAAATTGAAACCTAAAAGCAACCAATGAACATAGTCTTGGTTGTTCCTAAGGGATCTATGATTGGTTCAAAGATGGTCTATGAATCATATAAGCTCACACAAGGACTTCTCGAAAGAGAACAAGTTTCATTACTTTTCAAATAAGATGCCCGAGGACTACAAAAGATAATCACAAAAATTGGAGCAAAACAAGACATAACTAGGCCTTTCCAGCCCTGGAGTCCATGGCATCCACTTTAGATGAGGGTTGGCCATCATCACTCCATGAGCCCGCCTCGATGATTGACCCTCAATGTTTTTCAGTCTCGTGAGCCTCGTTGTGGTGGACACTAGATCTTTCACAACTCCTGAGCCTTCTAGGAGATTCTCTAAATGAAGTGATGCCCCTCGGTGAGAGGCATTAGACCTCTCCTCCCAGAGGAGACTCGGGTTTGCTGCAAGTTCTATGATGAACTTGCCTATACTCATGCCTAAAGGGGGTAAACGATGAAGATCTATGTTGGGATAGAGGACCCATATTAGAGCTTTATAGTTGTTGTACCCCACATAATGACCTTGATCAAACATAAAACTTACCATAGTATTGCCTCCTTGTGCTTCCTGAGTACTAATTGCATGATGGCACTCCCTCAAGTAGGATCGAAGATCTGATTATTGATGACACCATGATCGGAGTTAGCGATTCAACTAACGGTGTCTTTGCAACTGAGATCATCAACCAGATCGATGGGGAGATGTTAATTGATGTCTTGACCAGGCCTAGTGCCTCTCGATGTATGGACTCTCAGAGCACGATGTGACTCCTCCTGATGTAGTTGGTCTAATTGACATGGCATCATGGAAGGCTACCCTGACCTTTCAGAAGCATCTACAGGTGGTCAGCCACTAGCTAGAGAATTCAACCCTACGGTGATATGGGATGACTCTAAGATTTCTAAACATGTAGAAAAAAAAGTAAACTAATTTTTTTAGATTTTTTTATAATTTTAATTTGCAGGATAGATACCCAAAATCAAAGACTAGCAGGATGAATAGTAATGCAAAAAATCATCATAATCGCAGGCATGCTCATGCAAAATAATAAAAGTCAAGACCTGAGAATTGAGAAATTCATGGCTTTGGATAGCTAATCTTCATCAAATCAGAAATCAAGAGAAGGCAAGGATGTTACCAGTCAGAGGTTGAAGAATCTGCAATTGAAGAGATCACTCACACTCTGATTGGCGCCTGGATGATGAAGATTTAGTTCCCTTGAAGTAGAAGGCTGTTCTGGGCAGTCCTGGAGGCAAAGAAAGCCTCCTCTAGGAAGAAAAAATACCTCGGAGATCCTGCAAGCATCAGAGGATGTTTAGAAAGCAACAACAAAATAAATAAAAGAGATTAGGGTTTGAAGAAGGTGGAATCAGGGTTTGGAGTGGGCAGCTTGGTGATGGATGATGAATTCCTTGCTTGGGCGGCCAAGGGCACTCTTCTCTTGGGCATATGAAGGCTTGGATGGCAGCAAGCTAGGGCATGGAAGGATGCTAGGGCAGCAGGGATGGCTAGTGCACACAAAACAACCAAAACACCTACACAAGAATAACTCAAAGCAAAATTCAGCAAAGTTTAATTCATATGAGAAAAGATTGATTACAAGAGGAAGAGGGGTGGGGTATTTATAGAGTCCCATGCCCTCTCCTAAAGGGATTATAAGTCTTCTCCTAATTAGAATAGGTTTACACAATTTAAGTGGGAGAAAGACTTTAAAATAAACCTAGAACTAGGAGTATACAAGTTGAATGAAATAAAAACTCAAACTCCTTCTTTCATTTGAACTCTTCCACTATGTTTGGACTTGGTCAACCATTAATGACACCCCTCTTGGCATGTTGGGCTTTATGGGGGCAGCAAGGGCCGGCCAAGAGCTTGGGGTGCATGGGCTTTAGGCCTCCTGGAAGCTGGGATGCCCTGGGTTGGTATATTCCTGGCATCAGACTGGAATCTTGGTTCTTAAAGGCTTGGGCCTAGCACTAAAGCTTGATTTCTCCTAAGCTGGGCACAGATAGACCTCTAGATTCATGATATGCCCTGGTCTAGGAATATACTCTGGCATCTGGAGAGAATCTAGGTATCTGGAGAGCATTTGGAAGGAATCAAGGTATCTGGAAAGGCATCTTGGATCCTAGGATGTCACACAATATCCAATAGGCTGATATAGTGGTCTCTGACTCCTGGATGAGGCCTGGTGGAACTCCAAAATAGTGTAACCTTTTCTCTTGTACAAAAATTAGACTCATATTGGACTTATACTGAAATATAGGACTCAATACTGGACTGGGGTTGAGATACAATCAACTAGTCTCAACTTATTACAGGACTCAATCTTACTTGCTTATAAAATTATGACACATGACTAAGGTTCTAAAACCCTAATCAGTAAACCATATGGGATCCAGTGATCTATGTTTGAACCTGGTGTCCCCACTAATTCTCTCGGGACAGAAGGAACTCGATCCTATCGAGTAAGGGTCAATTTGGCTCTCATACTGCTCAAGGAGGGTCTGGGTTGAGGCACTGCAGATCCTCACCAGTGCTCCATAAATCCTCAGATTTTGGACGACCTTGCCACCGGACCAAGTACCGCTGATAGTCTCCATCCTGGGTACTGATGGCTTGATCATCCAGGGTTCTCTTAATCATTTTCTCATCGAAAGGCCAAATTGTATGTGGTCACTCTGGGATGGGTTCACTCACAAAGAAAGGGAGTGGCTCAAGGGGCTCACTAGGTATCACTGCTGGCTCCCTAGACTCTACAAGATCTGAGATGATGAAGGTGGAGCTAATACCTAAATCAGGTGATATCTCAAGTGCATAGGCATTGGGTCCATTACTCTTCATTATTTTGGATGGGTCAGCTTCGCGAGCATGAAATTCCTTCACAATCATATAATTCTCTGCAAAAATTTCTTTATCTCGCTTTTAGAAATTAGCCAAGTTATTATTTAATTCATTGCTTATATTCAGCTTTTGACTAATTTCCAGGTGCAAATGCTATGAGAGGTCAATGCATGTGTGGATAGATGAATCAGGGTTGTAAATTTATTAGACTAAAAACTAACACCTAAAAGACTCGACTAGGCTTTCCTATCAAAGGAAATTTTATTGGACTCTTCGGGACAAAACCTAATAGACTATAGACTCTTTAAGTTTGATCCTATCATGGCATGCACATGAAAATTTACTATGTACTCCTACTAGGTGCTATAGAGTATGCCAGAAATATGAATGCAAATCTAACCGGTGTAATGAATGAATGCAATATGATTATCCCTATAAAATGCAATCTAAGTGTTAGAAAATCATGAAAAGTTTCAGAAAAGGATAGAAAATAAGAAGTGGATTCAGGATTAGTCTGATAGGGAAAGAAATAAAAAAAGGGTTCGGGGTTAATCGGATAGAATAGGATGAAAGAAGGGATGTCAGGGATTAGTCCTAGACTAATAAGGTTAACCTTATGGGGTTGATGTACATTTACTGGGTTTGTATAATAAAAGGATGGGTCACTAATTTCAGGGAAGAGATCTTCAATTGGGTTTAATGGAGTGACTTCATCCTGAGGGTATTGATTTAAGGAGATCAAGTCCTTAATAAGGTTAACCTTATGGGGTTGATGTACATCTACTGGGTTTGTATAATAAAAGGATGGGTCACTTATTTCAGGGAAGAGATCTTCAATTGGGTTTAATGGAGTGACTTCATCCTGAGGGTATTGATTTAAGGAGATCAAGTCCTTAATAAATTCTTCTGGCTCATGAAATTCAGGACTAGGCTCTATAATTGGGTTCTCTTCTAAAGTCTCCTTTGACTGCTCTTCCATTATAGCTTGGGTGTGATCAGGGTCATCTAACTCTAAGTCTTTTATGGGGAACTGCTCTTCTTCCTCATATGCGTTCACTAAGCTTGGGTCAGCCTCATATATCTCCTCTTCAATGTCTTCCTGGTAAACCAATAGGATGGTAAGAGGGGGTTGACTAAGGAAAAATTGACTAATACTAGGCTCAAATCTATGGGTATTAATTCTATAGGGTTCAGGTAAACTGAGGGATAGTGGGTTACTACTAGGTTCATATCTAGGGACTATGGGTTCTCGGGGATTATAGGGCAAGGGTTCAGCTTAATAGGCCTTGTCTAGGGTTCCTATTTGGTCATCTAATGGATCAATCCTATAAATCGTTTAGTTATTGGATTGGGTCATCTGGTTAATCTGGGCGGTTAATTGGGCAAGCTGGGTTTGGGTTTGGTTCATCTCGGTATTGGTTTGGTCAAGCTTATTATTCAATTGGGTATTGGATTGGTTAATCTGGGTGGTTAATTGGGCAACCATCTGTTCATTCATGGTTCTTATGAGAGCTTCAAGACTGGACTCCATGGTTGAACTAGGTTGGGGTTTAGACTTCTGGTATTGGGTTCCTAGTCTAGTGGTTATGCAATCAAATAATCAGTCAAAATGAGATGGTGCAGCCAAGCATGCAAAGGATCAGTAATTCTAGGGTTTCCTAGACCTAGAGCCAAAACTAAATGTATCAGCTCAACTTATACATAACCTAGCAGCTAATCCTTCCTCTGGCCAGGTAGAAGGTGGGAGTGTGGGAGGCCTCCTTGCTTTCACAGGGACCCAATTAAAAACCACAACACCACTTAGGTCATTTGACTCTGGACCCTCAGCCATAGATACCAGATTTTAGTAATAGCCATAGGATTAAATGCACTAGTTGGCCCACATGGTTCAGACCCAACCTGTTAGGTGTCACCTAGCCCACTAGGGAAAATTAGATCTAATTAATTTTAATTAAGCTTATGTCAGAATGATGGTGGTTGTTTTGGGCCTAGGACAGGGGATGAAATCCTGTCCCGATATTAGATAGCAATTGCCCTTAAGATTAGGTTAAAGAGATGATGGCAATCGATGGTCCTGATGCAATCTAAAACAATCAAAAAATAAAATTATTTTATGTGTATTTTATGAGGTAGCAAGTTAAGTTTAGGTTGATTAGGTTAGCAAACAAATTGGGCTTGTGATTGGGGTGTATGGAAGTTGGTTAGGTTTGATTAAGTAAAAGTGCAGAAATAGCATAATTCAAAAAATTAGGATTTCAGATGATGCAGATGCTGACACAGTTACCAATGCAAAAAAAAATCTAAAAAATTACAAAACATAGGATGGACGGTTATGATGAACTCTATAAAATTTGATGTAAAATAAAATTCAGATGATGATGCAAATCCTAGGGTTTTCAGACTAATACGAAAATATCAGGATTTTAGTTAGGGTTTCTAATACGCCAAATTTTAGTGAATTAGGGTTTCTATGAAATTAATTAAAAATTATGAAAATTATCAAAATAAAACAGAGGACATGACATGCAAACTTCATAGAAAAATAAAATTCCTAGGTGGTCAAAATCAGATAAAAAATAGGCACCTAATGTAGCTAGCAGGATGCAGAAATTAGGGTTTGTGATCCTAATGCAGATGAATGCTATCCTAAACCCGCTCTGATACCAAACTGATGCGGGACGACTTTGAGATTACTAAACATGTAGGAAAAATAGTAAACTAATTTTTTTAGAATTTTTTATAATTTTAATTTGCAGGCTAGATTTCCAAAATCAAGTAAAGACTAGTAGGATGAATAGCAATGCAAAGAATCATCATAATCGCAGGCATGCTTATGCAAAATAATAAAAGTCAGGACCCGAGAATTGAGAAGTTCCTGGCTTAGGATAGCTAATTTTCATCAAATCAGAAATCAAGAGAAGGAAAGGATGTTACCAGTCAGAGGTTGAAGAATCTACAAATGAAGAGATCACTCACATTTGATTGGAGCCTAGATGATGAAGCTTTAGTTCCCTTAAAGTAGAAGGCTATTATGGGCAGTCCTGGAGGCAAAGAAGCCTCTTCTAGGGAGGGGAAACACCTCGAGGATCCTGCAAGCATCAGAGGATGTTTAGAAAGCAACAACAAAATAAATAAAGGAGATTAGGGTTTGAAGAAGGTGGAATTAAGGTTTGGAGTGGGTGGCTTGGTGATGGATGATGGACTCCTTGCTTGGGCGGCCTAGGGCACTCTTCTCTTGGGCATATGAAGGCTTGGACGGCAGCAAGCTAGGGCATAGAAGGATGCGAGGGCAGTAGGGATGGCTAGGGCACACAAAACAACCAAAGCACCAACACTAGAATAACTCAAAGCAAAATTCAGCAAAGTTTAATTCATATGAGAAAAGATTGATTACAAGAGGAAGATGGGTGAGGTATTTATAGAGCACCATGCCCTTTTATAAAGGGATTACAAGTCTTCTCCTAGTTAGATTAAGTTTATACAATTTAAGTGGGAGAAAGACTTCAAAATAAACTTAAAACTAGGAGTATACAAGTTGAATGAAATAAAAACTCAAACTCCTTTCATTTGAACTCTTCCACCATGTTTGGACTTGGTCAACCATTAAGGATGCCCCTCTTGGCATGTTGGGCTTCATGGGGGGTATCAAGGGCCTGCCAAGGGCTTGGGGCGCATGGGCTTTGGGCCTCCTGGAAGCTGGGGTGCCCTGGGCTGGTATATTCTTGGCATCAGACTGGAATCTTGGTTCTTAAAGGCTTGGGCCTAGCACTTAAGCTTGATTTCTCCTGGACTGCGCATAAATGGACCTCTGGATTCATGATATACCCTAGTCTATGAATATACTCTAGCATCTGGAGAGCATCTAGAAGGAATCAGGATATCTGGAAAGGCATCTTGGATCCTGGGGTGTCACACAAAATCTAATAAGCTGATATAGTGGCCTCTGACTCCTGGATAAGGCTTGGTGAAACTCCATAATAGGGTAACCTCCTCTCTTGTATAAAAACTGGACTCATACTGGACTTATACTGAATTACAGGACTCAATACTGGACTGGGGTTGAGACACAATCAACTAGTCTCAACTTATTATAGGACTTAATCTTACTTGCTTACAAAATTGTGACACATGACTAAGATTCTAAAACCCTAATCAGTAAACTATATGGAATCCAGTGATCTGTGTTTGATCTTGGTGTCCCCACCATACGGATGGTGACCTTATCGATATGGGGAGAATAGCTACAGGTGGGCCTCCAGTTGTTAGATCAATTGCTGCACTTTTAAAGACCATTCGAGGCTAGCAATTTCCCTCTAGACCAAAAAAGCTCATCTTAGAGTTTCGCAATTCGAGTGGTGAATTCCCATCTTGCTCCTCTAGAAGAGAGAACTGACTTTAAGCCAAAGACTTTTGCTTGAGCCGATTGGAGCTAGCATCGCAAATAAACCATCCAAAGGGCTGAATCCTAGGATATCTAAGAAATCTACTTTGATAATTTTTGAAACTCTTCTTTGAGTGCCATCTTTTTGAGGATATGAGCAGTACATCCTGAGTTGTAATTATCCACTTCTTCGTAGGCTTTCTTTAGTGCCTTATGTGCCTTCAGCAATCTCTTCTTTCGATTGATGGCCTTCTTACTTGTAGCTTCAATCCGGGCATCTTATTCAAAAACATACACCTTCGTGTCAATAGCCTTGTGAAGATGCTTGGCGGGTATCTGTGCTTCCGGTGACAAAAGGGCATCCTGGGGCAGTTATAAATAATAAATATAAAGTATGAGAAATGGAATAAACAATGCCTCATTTCATTGCTTTCAAAAGAGTTCCCTTATATCATCTAAAAGAAGGCTACTAAATCTGAAAAGCTACAAGCTTAAAGAAAAAGAAATAAAAGATGCACAATCTCAGTTCCCAACCTCTTCATTGGGATTAATGATAGCAAGAGATGTGAGAAAACTAGGACAGGATTTCATACATGGATCTTTTTTAAACCAGTAGAAGTAAATAAGATTAAAAATAATTTTAATCTCTAAATCATGGATTAGAACAATTCTAAAAACCTACCCTATAGGACTATGACAGGATATGAATAGAGTATAAATGCTGAATTTAAAATTAGCATGCATCAATATAACTAATACATGCTATAAATCTAATCTACAACCATACATAGGATCGAATCCCATACTTTATTGTGGGTCGATGAATACTACTACTAATGGAGCATGGTAGAAGTCTAAATATCTGCTCATAGCTATATAGGGTGTCTAGTCTCTATGAAATGTGTACACAAAGTCCCGAGAAATTACTTTCCCAAGAGTGCTAGCTCCGCATAAAGGATGTGGATGGCTAATCTAAAATCCTTCAATTTTTTTTGAGTCCTCCAAGAAGATAAGAAGATGGAGGATGAGGAGGATTAAGTTGAGGAAGAAAAAAGTCCAAAATCACTTTTTTTCTATTTTGTTTTCCTTCCTTTTTTTATCTCTTCTCCCTAGCATCAAGAAGGAACTCCAACTCTCAACTAGTTTTCACACCCCACTTTCAATTTTTTTTATGATCTTTCTAATCTAAAACCCATGAAAACCTTCTCTTATTCTTGTGAAAATCAAGAAAATCTAATAAAAATAGTGGCATGGGGATTAGGATAGGTTTTGAAGTTCTATTTGGACTGCGTGTTTGACTCATTCAAAACCATTCAATTTAAGTTCAAATTAAATCAAATAAGTTTCAAAATTTATCTAAACCTATTCTAACCCAAAAGGGATTAACAAAAGGCATCAAAAATCATTTTTTATGGAGAAAATTTTATGCATAAAATTAGAATTTTGTGGAGAAACTAGGGGGTGCAAGAATCAATTTTGACTCGATCAAACCAGATGCAAAACTATATTAAAACTCCTTTTAAAGATTATCTATTATAGTCAGAATGGATGATAGAGAGAGTGCTAATCATGTTTTGGCATTAAGAATCTTCATGCAAAAATTTATTTTTATGTAGAGAACAAAGTGGTGCAAGGAAAAACTTGGTTCCTAGATTTAACTTGGTCAACCTTAATTATATTCCCAATTTAATTTAGTTTGACTAATTCAAATAGCTTGAACCTAATCTAATTAGGCTCCAATTAAACTTAACTAATCAAGTGCAATTCTAAATTAAATCAAGATTAAAATTTCTTAGTGATTAGATCATTGAATAACTTAATCAAGTAAAATCTAATTGAACCAAAGTCAAATAGATTGACCAAATCATTTTACTCATTAAATTGATCAGTTAGCAATCCAATTGCTAATTTATCCTCATAATATTAATTAATATTTATTTATTTATTTATTTATTTATAACTTTTGTATAGGATAAATTATTAATTATATTTATAATTTTGTTACTAGATGATTCTTAATCATCGATCAATCATCATGATCAATTAGAAACTTCTATTGTGTGTGATCTTGTAAATTCGAACCCTAAGCCAATAGCTCAAGAAAGATTTCTTAAACTAATCGATGCGACCATCTAGCAATAGTGCCCTACATCTAGATAGGTCGAAGATGACAAAGTAACATTCAAGAACCCAGGCTATGGTTACCGTATAATTCATCCCTTTGACCTAATGCTCAGGATGAATTTAGTGTCTACTACCAACTTCGAATAAGTACATCTAAACATATTTTAACCTACAAAATCCTATGATACCTCACTAGGATTATCCAGGTCTAGGTTTTGCTAAACTGAAACACTACCGAGCATTTACTCTAGCAACTTGGAGTGGTCAATCCTTTCTTGACTCAATACCAACTTAACAAGTACTTGACTGCACCTAAAAATCTTCCATCACTAGATTGGAAATCTAGGTAGTCCAACATCCAAGTACAGTGAGTTGATTACCAAGTTACCATGATAGTTTCAGGTCGAAGGGACACTTATACCCATACCCTTTTTATGAGATACTCTTGATAGTAGAGTACTCCATAGAGTTGGTTACTATTCAGTGAGATGTACTTCTACACTTACCTATTACCATACCAGTGTCTCCACACTCTTTGGTTAAGAGGATAACCAACCTATATGGTATACAATGACCTATTCTCGATAAACATTGTTATCCTAGGTAACAATGTATTATTTGGTCATGAACCATTTTAAAAACCACTCGATAAATCCTACTTTATCAAATTAATATAGTTTTAAAGACTTCAACACATTAGAGTTCACATAAAGATGATAAATAGTATCAAGCTACCAAAAATAAAATTTATTTTATTAATAATTTATATACATTTACAAGATAGCTCAATCATCTACAATCTAAGTGATTGGCTTTAGGATACTTTTTCCAGCAACTCCCACTTAGATTAGAGACAATTGGAATAGTATCATATACCCATCCTCCACTTGTGATCGTTGAACTCTTTGATTCTGAGGACTTTAGTAAATGGGTTAGCAAGGTTCTCCTTTCCATCAATCTTCTGTGGGTGAACATTACCTCATTCTATAATTTCTTGGACAAGGTGGTAGTGATGTAGAACATGCTTGGTCCACTTATGTGCCTTCGATTCCTTCGCTTGAGCAATGGCTCCAGTGCTATTATAATGCAGAATAACTGGACCATGAATAAAGGGTGCTATTCCAAGCTCGAAGATGAACTTTCGCAACCATACAACTTCCTTTACAATATCAGATACTGCAATATACTCTACCTTGCATATGGAATTTGCCATAATATGCTGCTTAGGATTTTTCTGGCAAATAGCTCCTTTATTAAGGGTGAAGACAAAACCCGACACACTTTGTTATCATCCCAATCTGACATAAAACTTAAGTCAATATAACTAACTAGTTTCAAGTCAGAATCTTCATAAACCAACCATTGATCCATAATATTTTTCAAATATTTAAGGATAGTTTTTATGACCTTTCAATGGTTCTCACCTAAATCATATTGGTATTTACTCACTACTCCTAGGAGTATGCCACATCTGGTCACGTACATATCATGGCATACAAATGGATCCCACTATTGAGGCATATAGAATCCTACTCGTTCACTCTCTCTCTTAAGGAGTTATTAGATAATCCTTCTTAGAAAAAGTAATTCTATGACCTATCGGAAGATAACCTTTCTTAGAATTTATCATGCTGAATTGCTTCAGCATAGTATCAATGTACATTGATTGGCATGACCCTAGCAACCTTTTAGATCTATCCCTATAGATCTTCATCCCAAGGATAAAGGTTACTTCTCCCAGGTCCATGAAGAATTGGAATGACAACCAAATCTTTATTTCTTATATTGCATGAATGTCATTTCGATTAAGAGAATAACATCCACATACAAAACAATAAATATGATTACTGAACTATTAGCCCATTTATATATGTAGAGCTCTTCTTTGTTCCTAACAAAGCTATACAATTTGACCACCTTATCAAAATGTATGTTTTAACTCCAAGATGCCTGCTTCAATTCATAAATGAATCTTTGAAGCTTGCATACTTTTGATTCATCTATGGATGTGAACCCTTAAGGTTGTATCATATACACCTCATCTTCCAACTCTCCATTTAGGAAAGTTGTTTTGATATCTATTTGCTAGATCTCAAAATCAAGATGCACCGCTACTACAAGCATAATCTGAATGGACTTGAATATTATCATGAGAGAAAATGTCTCGTCATAGTCAATATCATAATGCTAACGATATTCCTTGGCAATGAGACGGGCTTTATAGATCTCCACTATCACGTTTGTACCCCTTTTATTTTTGAAAATCTACTTATATCCAATGGATTTTATCCCTTCAGGTGGATCAACTCGTGTCCATACACTATTGATCTCCATGGATTCCATTTCAGATTTTATGACTTCAAGCTATTTCGCAAACTTGAAACTCTGTATCGCATCCATGTAGATGATCAGGTCCTTGTTATATTCAACAAGTTTAACAGGATCACCATCACGGACCAAGAAACTATAGTATCTATCTGGTTGATGTGGGACTCTATAGGATCTCCTTAAGGTTGCCTCTATACAGGCTCTGAGTTTGATCTAATCAAATCCAATCAAATTGATTCAGTTAATTGTGTCGGCTCTTCTACCTATCAAATTTCTTCAAGTTCAATCTTAAAGGCATTAGTTCCTTTTCTAAGGAATTTCCTTTCCAAAAAGATTGTCTTATTACTAACGAACACTTTGTGTTCATCAGTATGGTAGAAGAAATAACCCTTAGTTTCCTTCTGGTACCCTATAAATATGCACCTATCAAACCTAGGCCCAAGTTTGTCCATTTGCAAATATTTGACATAAACTAAACATCCCCAGAACCTAAGGTATAAGAGTACCGACTTACACCCTATCTATATTTTATATGGCATTTTGTTTACAGACTTGCTAGGAACTTTATTTAGAATATAAAAAGCCGACTCTAGTGCATATCCTCAAAAGGAGATAGGCAAACTTGCAAATCCCATTATGTACCCGAACCATGTCTAACAGGGTTCGATTCCTCCTTTCAAACATTCCATTATGTTGAGGTATCCCGGGAGGAGTCAATTATGAGAGAATCTAATTCTCTTCTAAATATGTCATAAATTCACTAGTAAGATATTCACTTCCTCGATCAGATTGAAGGGTTTTAATATACTTGTCAATTTATTTTTCTACTTCATTATGAAACCGTTTGAACATCTCGAATAACTCTAACTTATATCTCATCAAGTATATGTAACCATATCTTGATATATCATCAATAAATGAAATGAAATAGTAATATCACCTATGGTTAAAGTGTCATGGGTCCACATACATCAGTATATATTAGACTCAGGACCTTAGTGGCTCTTTTACCCTTTCCAATAAAAGGTGACTTAGTCATCTTTCCAAGAAGATAGGATTCGCAGGTCGGTAATGATTCAAAATTATTGATCTCAAGGATATCCTCTTTATATAACCTGCTCATCCTATTCTTGTTGATGTGATCTAGCTTACAATGCCAACAGTAGATATCCAACGCATTTTCTATCTTAGGATATTTGTTAGACATGTACATTACATTTACTGGCTTGGCTAGTTCGGGTTCAGTCAGGCAATATAAAGAGGATAATTCCTTTTTTAATGTCCCTACTTCTTATAGTGAAGCATTCAGCATGGATCTAGTTGGTTTTCAACTTCTTGATCTAACCTGGCTTAGTCACTGGAGTACTTTGCACCTTTTTCTTATTTTTCTTCTTCCCTTTCTTAAAGGAATGATATTTTGTCAAACCTTCCACTATATTCACCAATCCCTTATAGAGCTGATAATCCTTCTCATAGGTCTATAGTAATCCTAACTAACCATGGTAGTTAGCTACAGGCTTAGTCATTGTATAATGATAAAGAAAATCTATGTAGAACTTCAACAAACAATTGAGGATTGCATCCTTTTCCAGCTGTTCATGTAGAGGAAAACTCAAGTTTGCTCAGGCATTCAATTAGTTCAATCATGTACAATACATGATCAATGACTGACGCCCCTTCTTTTATCCTTTTATTAAAAATAGCATAAGATATTTTATACCTTTTAACATTATCAAGAGTACCAAAGGATTCTTCCAATACTTTAAGTATGTTCTCCAGTTGAGTATTCTCAAATTTGTGATTCAATTCATCATTCATGGATGCCTATATAATATAACTGACCATGGTTCGATCACTAAGCCACTTCTAATAAGTATCTCAAACTGTACCATGAGCATTTCGAGTAGGCTCCTCATGTGCTAGATCTGTCAATGCATATAGGATTCGTTTGTACTCCAAAACTATTTTTAGCTTTCGATACCAATTATCGAAATTGGATCCTGATAATTTTTTATTGTCTAATAATGAACGGAGTGACAAAGTGGTAGCCATATTAATCTAAAAAGAGAAAAAGACCTAATTAGTATATGAATCATTTAATCTTAAAGACGTGGACTTTAGTCTACATTGATCAAATTGGTAGCCTCTACCTTCAATTCAAGGAATTGTACCAATTTCTTAGTAGGTACTAAAATCTAATGATTGCTCATGAGCCCGACTTTGGCTAGCTCACCCATATGCATCCAAAGGTAGGTTCTTAACTAATTATTTCTTTAAAAAATTTATGGTAATAATTATATTCCAGGAACTAATCAGTAAGCCTTTGAACTATAACTGGAAGTCCTAGTTAGGTCCAACCATTAACATGATAGAACTAAGTACTTTTGGCTAATGATGCCCAAGCTTGACTTTGGCCGGCCAACCTAATCATCATTTAGAAAGAAGTGACTAAGTTATCATAATATGAACAATAATTTCAATAGACAGATGAGCATCAGGTCTTTGGACCTCTAATGATCATCTTAACTATTGGACTCATTATTACTCTCTTAATAGGAGGCCATGACTTAATTATCTTCATAATTTTATCACTTAAGGGACCTAATAATTTTAGAGAATTTAATTAGAGAAAAAAGAAGAAGATATAGACTAATCAACAATCCTCCCACTGACTTCATCAAGTGATGAGGGTTGAAGCACATTAGTTCAAGGGCACCTAAATCAATAAAACTAATCTTCATTACTAGCATGGGTTTGCTCGAATTGATGAGCTGTTTAATCAAAATTTGATTGATCAAAGTAGCCAAATAAGTGAAATCGATGGAAGGGTTTTATCATTACCTCTTTTCTTAGATACCAATAGAGTTGGCCAAGTAAGAGGTAGCCCCAATTAATGACCATGATCAAATGCTAAACTTACCTTAATACCAATCAATTCATCGATTTCAATTAGACTAGCCTAAGGACTCGGGTCTAATCACTAATCCAAAATCAGGTCTATTTGATAATATGGACTTGATCAACCTATCACTATAGAATTCATTTAAAGACCTTTTGACCTAATCCTAATCAACTTTTGTTAGTTTAAATCAATTTCTCTAAGGTCCATATTAATCAAATTCTAATTCTAGGTCTAACCTACCAATTTAACCTGATTAGAGCTAACCTAAAATCTAAGTTTTAGGAATTGGCTTTTGATCTCTAATTCACAATTCTAGATCCAATCAACTCTTATTTATAGCAATTAATCATAATTTATTTTGCTAAAATCAAATCTAAATATTTTTATATGCATCATATATCGATAAAATAAATTTAGATCTAGACTTCATAGTTTAATATAATTGCTAAAATTAAGTTTATAATTTATGTTCTCAACATAAAACCTGATGTAAATAACTTAATTTAAGATTAATAATAGAAAAATAATCAAGATTAAAATACTAAAAATTAGATATAAATTATCAAAATAATTTTAATAAAATTATCCTTTCATCTCATATGTTCATGGGATATAATCATAAGTGGTACCTCTACATGCCATAAGAGACCCTATTGAATAGAAAGAGAGGACCTTTAAATCCTACTTTTCTTTTATAACCGGATGGCCATGATGATCAACCTAATCTGAAGAAGTTACTCAAATTAAGATTTAGATCTATATCTAATCAAATCATGTCAAGAACCTGGAATTCTGATACTGTTGATCTCTGAAGTGATTTTGATGATAACAAAACATTGGAGCATACATTTAATCATCTAACAACTCTTCAAATGATTGATAAGTTTTTGTAGGACAACTACATTGACACATTTTTTAACTCCTACAATCTTTAATGTTTTGTGTTGAGCTGTAAATTATTTAGAATCTTGTAAAGAAGAACCCTATAAAAAATTTCTATTAAAAACAAGTTCAAGGATTACTTCTAGTAGTCTTTCAAGCTTCAAATTTTTCTTTGAATTTATTGTAAAAAGTGCTTGAAGAAGATCTTTAAAGCTTGGAATAAGTGTTCTAGAAATTTGAAGTTGATATGGCTGAAGAACCACATTCGAGTTGACTCTAGCACTGGCACTGAAGACTAGTTCTCTGGCACACGGATCCAACCGACTGGCACCAAAGTCGAGCCGACTCATCCAGAACAAGGTTGAGAACATTCTATGATTCTCAGGAATCCGAGCCGACTGGAATCAGATCTAGCCGACTCATCCAGAACTCAGTTGAAAATGGTCTGAGGAGCCTCTGAAATTCCAGCCAACTGGAATTCAGCCCAACCGACTCATCCAGAATGAGGTATTTTCTCAACTGTGGAAGCTAGCCAACTGGCACTCAGCCCAGTCGACCCAAACTTCATCCGAGCCGACTCGAAGTTTGTCTGAGCCGACTGGAATGGCGGGGTCACCTCCAACGGCTAGTTCCAGTTCTCAATTTTTGAATTCCAAAAGTGCTCCAACGGTAACCTGTCACTTTTCGATGATCCACAACGTTCAAAATCAAGGGAAGGCAGTTGAAGTCTCTATAAATAAGGTATGAGAACATCTTTGGAGAGACTAATGAGCGAATAATGATTTATTGAGCATTTATTGAACACTTATTGAAGTGAAGTGAGAGAGCACTAGAGCTTTAAAGTTTATCTTCAAGCCTGCAACAACTCTTACCAGAAGCTTGAAGCACCTTTTTGAGGAAAGCAAGGAAGCCATTGAAGTGAATTAAAGAGCATTCAGTGGATCTTCACTCGAGCTGTATTGGCAACCACCCAAACAATAGAGTTTGTCTTTATTGTTGCTTTTTATTCTATCATTTAGAATATCTGGGTTATTGGTGAGCCCTGTTGTAAAAATCAAATAGGTTACTTTGGTGAGCCTTTAAAACCAAAGTGTAGAGGTTTCTTTAGTGAGCCTAGCTAAAAACCAAAGTGTAGAGGTTTTAGGTGAACCTGTAAAAACCTAGCTTGGGTTTCTTTGGTGAGCCCGATTTCAAAAATCAAAGTGTAGAGGTTTGGATTATGAGCATGTAAAACAATCCGACTGTATTCTGGTTTAGGGGATATAGTGAAAATCCCGAGTGGTGAACTTGGGTAGTGGACGTAGGAGCTGGGTTGCTCCAAACCACTATAAATATGCTTTATTTATATTGTGTTTGTTCTATCTTTTTGCTTCTACTTTCTTTCTCTGATTAACATAGCACCTAACCACTAATTGGAATTACTTGTGCACATACTTGCAAAAATTTTGTAATTCCCAATTCACCCCCCTCTTGGGACTAAGCCACCTGGGCAACAGCTGGTATCAGAGCAGTGTCTCTGATTACTTGAGTTAAGATCTATGGCTCATCCCATGAGTACATCCTTGGCCAAGGGCCAATCAACAAATAGACCTCCACTATTCACAAGCACTAATTATTCATATTGGAAAGCACGAATGAAAATTTACATACAAGCTATAGATTTTCAAATGTGGAAGGTCATCTTGAAAGGGCCACACATTCCCATAATTAAAGTTGATGGCGTGGACATCCCTAAGCCTGAAGAGGACTGGGATGATCATGACATGAAGATGGGGGAATTGAATGCCAAAGCAATGAATTTATTATATTTTGCTTTGGATGCTAACGAGTTCAACCAAATTTCCACTTGCTCATCAGCAAAGGAAATCTGGGATAAACTCGAAGTGACCCATGAGGGAACTTCCCAAGTGAAAACCTCCAAGATAAATCTTTTAGTTCATAGCTATGAATTATTCAAAATGGAACCTTCTGAAACTATATCTACCATGTTCTCTAGATTTACAGATATTATTAATGGTTTAAAGAGTCTTGGCAGGGTATACTCTAATGCAGATCTGGTTCAGAAAATCCTTCGCTCTTTGCCCGACAAATGGGATCCCAAGGTAACTGCAATCCAGGAAGCTAAAGATCTCAACACTTTGATGCTGGATGAACTGCTGGGATCACTCATCACCCACGAGCTAACTATGCAACATAGAATGGAAGATGAGCAGAAGAAAAAGAAGACAATCGCCTTCAAAGCTGCTTTTGATTCAAAGAGGGATGATGAAGAATCTGAAGATGAAAGCACCTCCTCCAATGGTGACCTAGAAGACGAAGACATCGCTATGGTTATGAGAAGATTTAGAAAATTTATGGAAAGAAAGAAAGGAAGGTACAACCGAAAGTTTCACAGGAAGGATTATGGAAAAGAAAAGGAGAAGGACAGAGAGAAAGACAAGGAAGTAATCCCCATGTGCTACGAATGCAAAAAGCCGGGGCACATACGTCCGGACTGTCCAATGTTGAAGAAATCCTTCAGACAAAAGAAGAAAAAGAAAGCCATGGTTGCCACATGGTCCGACAGTGAAGACTCAACATCATCTGAAGAAGAAGAGACCACCAAAACTATCAATCTTTGCTTAATGGGTCTTGAAGATGAGGTAACATCCCCTAACAACTGCACTGAATTTACTTTCAAAGAATTAAATTCTGTTTTTCATGATTTACTTTTTGAATTTAAGAAAGCTGGAGTAAAGATAAAATCATTGAAAAATATGAATGATTCTTTACTCAAACATAAAGATGAGATTTCAGAAAAGAATACTTTATTACAAAAGGAACTGCATGACTTTTCTGAAAAATTTGAAAAACTGAAAAATGAGAAGTTATCATATGAAAAGAAAAATATTGATTTACTTGCTGAAAATAATGAATTAAAAAAGGAGGTTACAAAACTCAAGCCTTTGGTTGAAAAACTCACTTTATCTTCAAATAAGCTTGAGCTAATTTTGAAAGAACAATGAATTTCTAGAAATAAAGCTGGAATTGGTTTCAACACTTCTTTTATAAATGGAATTTCAGCAACAACTTTTGTGAAATCCAAAACACCAGCTCAAAATATTTTATCTCAAAAAGTTTCAGCCACACCAAAAGCTGTTTCTACTTCAAAATCTTTATCATATGCTCCTAAGAATTTGATCAAAAATACATACATTCCAAAAAGTTTGAAATCTGCATCAAGTGCATCAACTTTTAGAACTTCAAATTCTGTTTCCAACAAAAATTCTAAAGTTGTTTGCTATGCTTGTAAAAGAATAGGACATAAAGCTTTTGAATGCAATAATCTTAGAAATGTCCATAACAAGATTAAAAAGATTTGGATTTCCAAAGGAACCACCTCTGTTGACCTGCAAGGACCCAAGGTAGCTTTGGTACCTAAAAGAATTCATTGATTATTTTGCAGGAATGTCTTGCAGCCCAAAAATTAAAGAAAAGGTGGTACTTGGACAGCGGCTGCTCAAGACATATAATGGATGACAAGGACCAATTCATCATCCTTGAAATGAAAGAAGGAGGTATGGTCACCTTTGGAGATAATGGCAAAGGGAGAATAATCGGTATCGGTAAGATCAAAATAACTCCCTTCACTTTTATTGAAAATATTTTGCTAGTAGAAAAATTGAAGCATAATCTGTTAAGTATAAGTCAATTATGTGATAAAGGCTTCAAGGTTGTCTTTGAGTCTTCTATGTGCGTAGTTACTAACTCTTTAGATTCTAGCAATAAATTTATTGGACATAGACTCAGGAATATCTATGTGGTAGATCTTAATGATCTTGCCATGTCTTGTAGCCCTAGTCTAGTTGCAATGAATGCTAAGACCAAAGAGTCAGACTTACTATGGCATAGATGATTAGAGGCATGCCTAAGTTTAAAGTTGATTTGAATCATGTTTATGATGCATGTCAAATGGGTAAACAAACAGGGAGAGTTTTAAATCAAAGAATATAGTTTCTACAACAAGACCTCTTGAACTACTTTACATGGATCTTTTCGGACCTACTAGGACCACAAGCCTAGGAGGGATGAAATATGCTCTTGTGATAGTAGACAATTTTTCGAGATTTACATGGGTTTTGTTTATTGCATCGAAAGATGAAACTTTTCATGTTTTCCAAAAATTTCATAAAAAGGTTTCAAACCAAAAGAACTTATCTTTGATTTCAATTAGAAGTGATCATGGAACTGAGTTTGAAAATCAATTTTTTGAAGATTATTATACTGAATTTGGCATTGATCACAACTTCTCTGCTCCTATAACACCTCAACAAAATGGTGTTGTAGAGAGAAAAAACAAGACATTGAAAGAATGGCTCGCATAATGTTGTGTGAAGGCAATCTTCCAAAGTACTTTTGAGCAGAAGCGGTGAACATTGCATGTTATATTTTAAACCGCGTTTTGATCCATCCTATTTTAAAGAAAACCCCCTATGAGCTTTGGAATGACAAAAAATCCAATATTAGTTATTTTCATGTATTTGGTTGTAAATACTTTGTGCATAACAATGGAAAAGATAATTTAGAAAAATTTGATTCTAAAGCTGATGATGCAATTTTCCTAGGTTATTCTTTACATAGCAAAGCATATAGGGTTTTTAATAAAAGAACTCTTACTGTTGAAGAGTCAATTCATGTTGTATTTATTGAAACTAACCCTGCACCTTCTAGATAAGAAGAGTGCATAGACAATGATGCAGGTACATTGCAAAAAGGAATGGATGACTTGAGCATTCAAGACAAAGACACTCAAGGTAGAGAAGAAATGGTAAGTAAGGATCACACTGATCTACCGAGGGATTGGAGGTATGTTACATCTCACCCTAAAGAATTAAGAATAGGAGATCCTTCACATGGTGTTAGGACTATGGCTGCACATAAGGATGCACATGACTACCTAGCCTTTGTATCACAAATAGAACCCCATAGCTTAGAAGAGGCTAAGACTGACCCAAACTGGATGATGGCAATGCATGAAGAATTAAACCAGTTTGAAAGAAATAAGGTATGGACACTCGTAGATAGACCTACAAACCACCCAATTATAGGAACTAAATGGGTCTATAGGAATAAATTAGATGAACAAGGAAATATTATAAGGAACAAAGCTAGATTAGTGGCTAAGGGATATAACCAAGAAGAAGGTATTGATTTTGATGAAACTTATGCACCCGTAGCAAGACTAGAAGCCATTAGATTATTACTTGCATTTGCTTGTTACATGAACTTTAAACTCTTTCAAATGGATATAAAAAGTGCATTTCTTAATGATTTTATCTCTGAACAAGTTTTTGTGGAACAACCACCAGATTTTGAAAATCACGCTTTTCCAAACCATGTATTCAAATTAAACAAAGCATTGTATGGTTTGAAACAAGCACCTAGAGCCTGGTATGATAGACTTAGTACTTTCTTAATTGAAAATAATTTTTCAAGAGAAAATGTAAATAAAACTTTGTTTATCAAAAAGAAAAATAATGATATCTTAGTTGTACAAATTATGTAGATGATATTATTTTTGGTGTAACTAATGAATCTCTTTGTAAAGAATTTACTAAGCTTATGTAGGGAGAATTTGAAATGAGCTTAATGGGCGAGCTGAACTACTTCCTTGGACTTCAAGTAAAACAAACAAAGGAAGGCATCTTCATCAACCAAGCCAAATACATCAAGGAAATCATCAAATAGTTTGGTATGGAGAGTAGCAAAACAATGAGCACACCCATGAGCCCGCTTGCAGACTGGACAAAGATGAGAATGGATCCAGTGTTGACCAAAAGCTATATAAAGATATGATCGGATCCTTATTATATTTAATTGCAAGTAGACCTGACATATTATACAGTGTATGTGTATGTGTTAGATTTTAGTCATCACCAAAAGAAACACATATGCTTGCTGTAAAGAGAATAATTAAATATTTGAAAGAAACAAGTAATTTAGAAATTTGGTACTCTAAACATTCTACTTTGAATTTGATTGGATTCTCTGATGTTGATTATGCTGGTTGTAAAATAGATAGAAAAAGCACTAGTGGTACATGTCAATTTCTAAGATTGAATTTAATTTCATGGCACTGTAAGAAGCAAAACTTCGTAGCCTTATCCACAGCTGAGGCTGAGTACGTGGCTGCTGGTAGTTGTTATGCTCAAGTGTTATGGATTAAACAACAACTAGAAGACTTTGGTGTATCACAATCTAAAATTCCAATTAAATGTGATAACACAAGTGCTATTAATTTGACAAAGAATCCAATTCAACACTCTAAAACCAAGCACATTGAAATTAGACATCATTTTATTAGAGATCATGTATCAAATGGTAATATTATGCTTGACTTTGTGCCTACTGAAAATCAATTAGCTGACATATTCACCAAACTACTCAATCAAGATAGATTTGAGCTAATTAGAAGTGAATTAGGACTTTGTGATCCCTTCTAGATTCTTCAACCTAATTCCTTCAATTCTAAGGAAACTTTATCTAGAAAACCTCCTCAATTTATTCTATTCTATTGAGAATTAATTTCTTTCAAATTTTATTCAAAATCCTTCTGAATTGTATTCAAATTTCTCATAACTCTATTTTCTCTGTTTGAGTCGACTGGATCTTAATCCTAGTTGACTGGATTTTTTTGTGAGTTTTGAACTTGTTCTGGCCTAGCCGGCTTGAATAGTTTCGAGTCGATTGGAATTTTTGATGATTTTAAAGAAGCTCTGGCCGAGTCGACTGGAAACCCTTTTAGGGTTACTCGAGTTGACTGGATTTTCGTATCGAAGCATTTCGCTTAGGGTTATAAACTCTTCTCCGAACCATTTAGCTTCCATGTTATCTTCTCTAACGGTTCACTCATCTTCTAAACCCACTCCAAAGTCTTCCTATTCCCTACCAAGCACTCCATTCTCTTGCTCTTCCATCTTTCCTAGCTATGGCACCCAAACGTGCGACAGGGAAATGGTCCGCTAGGGTTGCTCCTTCAGCTAAAAAAGAAAGAAGGTCTAAGAGAAGACAAGAAGAGCCAAGCAGTGAAGAAATTGTAGAGGAAGCCACAAGAGAAGTTCCATCAGCTCCCAGCCAAGTACCCTCAATGTCTACGCGTCCGGTAACCTCCGGCCGCCGAATTAATTTTGAGTTTATTAAGGGCATTGGGTTAAAGATAGGAGACTTAATCGAAGACCAAGGGTGGAGAAAATTTTGTTCATTGAATGAGAAAACCTATCCTACTTTGGTTAGAAGCTTTTATGAGAACCTAAGGTTGGGAACTAATCATGTGGAATCCACTGTCAAAGGGAAGAGGGTTATTGTGAATGAGGAGTCTTTACTTGAATTATTGGATATACCTTCTAAGGGACTGAAGTTTTTAGTAATTGAAAAAAGAGAGAAGACTCTGAAAATAATTTTGAACAAAGAGGATGTAGGAGGAATTGGGACTGTTTTAGCTAACACCCTATCATTGAAAATGAGACTACTTCACAACTTCATTTGTAGAATCTTCTTACAAAGAACTGGTAGGTTCGATTGGGTGAGTGAAAAGGATCTATGTCTCATGGAGCATATTCTTGAAAGAACTGCTATCAACTTGTCAAATATTATAATCATGCAGATGAAAGAAACAGTAAGAAAGGCTAAATCCTGTTTGCCATATGGTATGATGCTTACATTGTTGTTTAAATCCCATAGAGTCAATTTGGATGGTGAAGACAGATTAGAACTGCATCACATTGATATCTACACATCTAAAACTCTTGAGAGAATGAAATATTATCAAGTGGAAGGAGTCTGGAGAAAGAAGGGCACAAATATAAGAGCCATTGGCAGCTCCAGTAGTAGTGAAGAAGAGGAAGAGAAAGAAGCAGCTGGAACTTCCTCTACACCTATACCGGAGCCTGAGTCATTTGTACCTTAGCCTGCTGCTGTCATTGAGGAGACTAGAGCACCGTCACCTATATTTGATTTGCCTGCAGCAGAGTTTGACTTGCCAGCACTGGAGTTTGACCTGCCTTCAGCTGATGCTCTTTTACATGACTACCCTACTGCAGCTACATAGCCTCCTATTGTCCAAGTTCAGATTGAAGAATAGTTGAAAAACTTGACAGATTCACTGACTAGTACTATAACTTCCTTATTTACTGATTTGAAACAGTCAGTGGATAGTAGGTTGGACAAACTAGAAGAGAATGTTTCAAATCTAAAAGAAAAGTTTGAAGCTATAGAAGCTTCAAGGTCAGCACCTCAGATAGACCTTCAGCCTATTCTGAACTGTATCTCTTCAAGTTCTGAAACAATTTTAAAGTCTGTGGATGCCACTCTAAATGAATATTAGACTGAATTGAAAGAGCTTAGAGGCAGAGTGGGAACTATTGTAGATACAAGAGGTATGGCAGAAGATTATACCAGGGGCATTGGAATCATAAGATCAGAGCTTGGCAGACTTCGAGGATCAGCAGAAGCCTTCGCGAATGTCCAAGCAGCTGAGCTTGTATCTATGCAGAAAGAGATAGATGAAATGAAAGAGGCAGTAAATAAAGTACCAGTTAGCCTCAAGGACTTGGATCAGCAGTTGGGAGCAATGTGGGTGGAAATGGTGTCTCTCAATAGCACTATCAGTTCATTAGAAGTCACAGCTAGGACAAGACCTTTATATGATCCACCACCCATTTCCTCTAAGGCACCTAGTATCTCTGTTCACCCTAGGGCTCCTCCTCCACATGCTTCATCTAGTCGAGCACCTAGACCCACTTCTTGGCAAGGTGTCAATGTTCCTAGAGATGATTCTGATTAAACATTTTATAGTTTCAGTACCTTTTTGAAAGTTTTTGAAACTTTTGTAATGATTGATGTACTGAACACTTTTTGACTGAAATAAAATGAACATCTTTTTAATTAATGTGTAATGTGTATACTTGTATTATTTTGATTACATCTCTATTTGTTTAAAAAGAAGTCTCTCTCTAAGTTGAGAAAGTGAAATTATCTCAAACAAATATTGAAATTTTCTCAATCTATTTAAAATTCTGAGCTTAAATGTTTAACCTTTTTGAATTGTTGACAAAAAGGGGAAGAATCATAGAGTGCATGAAAGAATACATGAATTGTAATAGTAATACTAAAGTAAAGTAGACAGGGGGAGTTTTAGTTTTTAAGGTATTTCTGAAAGATCTCTTGCATATTATTCTGATAAAATGTTCAAGTGAATGTCAAAAGGGGAGAAACTTAAAAACAATTCATATTGTCTAGAAATCTTATAAACAGGGGGAGATATACATGTTTAACTTACATACTTCAATGATTTTTATGATGCTCTGATGCTCTCAACTTATCATATCTATCAGTCGATACTTAATGCTGCTTGATACATACAAGCAATCAATCTCTAATATTTGCAGGTTATGAATTTGATTTTGTGCATAACTGTATAGCACATACTGATATACATTTGAGATTACAGTTGATTTTTAAATATAAATGCTTACATATTTGTGAATAGAGTAGATTCTTTTCATGCCCAGTATTTTGTCATCATCAAAAAGGGGGAGATTGTTGACCTCTAAAGTAATTTTGATGATAACAAAATATTTGAGCATACATTTAGTCATCTAACAACTCTTCAAATGATTGACAAGTTTTTGTAGGACAACTACATTGACACATTTTTTAACTCCTACAATCTTTAATGTTTTGTGTTGAGTTGTAAATTATTTAGAATCTTGTAAAGAAAAACCCTACAAAAAATTTCTATTAAAAACAAGTTCAAGGGTTACTTTTAGTAGTCTTTCAAGCTTCAAATTTTTCCTTGAATTTATTGTAAAAAGTGCTTGAAGAAGATCTTTAAAGCTTGGGACAAGTGTTCTGGAAATTTAAAGTTGATCTGGCTGAAGAACCACATTCGAGCCGACTGGATGAACAACCCAGCCGACTCTGGCACTGGCACTAAAGACTAGTTCTCTGGCACACAAATCCAGCCGACTGGCACCAAGGTCCAGCTAACTCATCCAGAACAAGGTTGAGAACGTTTTGTGATTCACAGGAATCCGAGCCGACTGGAATCAGATCCAGCTGACTCATCCAGAACTCAGTTGAAAATGGTCTGAGAAGCCTCTGAGATTCCAGCCAACTGGAATTCAGCCAAGCTAACTCGTCTAAAGTGAGGTATTTTCTCAACTGTGGAAGCTAGCCGACTGGCACTCAGCCTAGTCGACTCGAACTTCATCCGAGCTGACTCGAAGTTTGTCCAAGCCGACCGGAATGGCGGGCTCACCTCCAACGGCTAGTTCCAGTTCTCAATTTTTGAATTCCAAAAGTGTTCCAATGGTAACCTGTCACTTTCCAACGGTCCACAACGTTCAAAATCAAGGGAAGGCGGTTGAAGTCTCTATAAATAAGGTATGAGAACATCTTTGGAGAGACTAATGAGCGAATAATGATTTATTGAGCATTTATTGAACACTTATTGAAGTGAAGTGAGAGAGCACTAGAGCTTTAAAGTTTGTCTTCAAGCCTACAACAACTCTTACCAAAAGCTTGAAGCACCTTTTTGAGGAAAGCAAGGAAGCCATTGAAGTGCATTAAAGAGCATTCAGTGGATCTTCACTCGAGCTGCATTGGCAACCACCTAGACAACAGAGTTTGTCTTTATTGTTGCTTTTTATTCTATCATTTAGAATATCTGGGTTATTGGTGAGCCATGTTGTAAAAACCAAATAGGTTACTTTGGTGAGCCTTTAAAACCAAAGTGTAGAGGTTTCTTTGGTGAGTCTAGCTAAAAACCAAAGTGTAGAGGTTTTAGGTGAACCTGTAAAAACCTAGCTTGGGTTTCTTTGGTGAGCCCGGTTTCAAAAACCAAAGTGTAGAGGTTTGGATTGTGAGCCTGTAAAATAATCCGACTGTATTCTGGTTTGGGGGATATAGTGGAAATCCCGAGTGGTGAACTTGGATAGTAGATGTAGGAGCTGGGTTGCTCCGAACCACTATAAATCTGCTTTGTTTGTGTTGTGTTTGTTCTATCTTTTTGCTTTTGCTTTCCTTCTCTAATTAACACAGCACCTAACCACTAATTGGAATTACTTGTGCACATACTTGCAAAAATTTTATAATTCCCAATTCACCCCCTATTGGGACTAAGCCACCTGGGCAACAGATACCATTGTTAAAAAACTAAGATAGGATTTCATGCATTGATTTTTTTTTAAAACCAATAAAAGCAAATAAGATTAAAAATAATTTCAATCTTTAAATCATGCATTAAAATAATTCTAAAAATCTATCCTACAAGACTATAATAGGATATGAATAGAGCATAGATGCTGAAATTAAAATCAGCATGCATCAATCTAACTGATGCATGTTATAAATCTAATCTATAACTATAAATAGGATCGAATCCCATTTCTCATCATGGATCGATGAACACCACTACTGATGAAGCATGGTAGAAGGTTTGACATCATTTCATAGCTACACGGGATATCCGACCTATACGAAAAGTCCATACAAAGTCCCAAGAAATCACCTTTCATAGAGTGCTAGCTCCGTTTGAAGGCTATGGATGGCTAATCTAAAAACCTTTCTTTAAATTTTTTTGAGTTTTCCAAGAAGATCAAGAATGAAGAGGATCAGGTCAAGAAAGAAAAAGAAATCCCAAACCAGTTTTTTTCTATTTTTATTTCTTTCCTTTTTTCTCTCTTCTCCCATATGCCAAGAAGGAACTCCTACGCTCAACTAGTTTTTATGCCCCACTTCCATTTTGTTTTATGGTGTTTCTAATCTGAAAACCTATGATAATCATTCTCTATTTTTCTTGCAAACCAAGAAAAATTCAATAAAAATAGTGTCGTGGTGATTATGATAAGATATTATGATAGGTTTAGAATTTCTATTTGGACTAGGAGTTTGACTCATTCAAAATTTATTCAATTTAAATTCAAAGCAAATCAAATGAATTCCAAAATTTATCTAAACCTATCTAACCCAAAAGGGATTGAGAGAAGAAATCAAAACTCACTTTTTGTGAAGAAAACTATGCATAAAAAATCAGAATTTCATGAAGAAAGCTCGGGGCACATGAATCAGATTTGACTCGGTTAAATCAAATACAAAACTATATTAAAACTCATTTTAAAAATTATCTGGTGTGGGAACCAGGGCTAAAATAAATCGACTAGTTGAACCCATATCCCTATGGATCACCTATGAGTAAACCCTGAACCCAACCCTATTTACCATGTAAATATTTTATTTTAAATTCTGTTATTTTGGTTTAGTTAGGATAAACCCTTTTTACCAACCGTAATTAGGATTTTATTTATTTTGGGATAAAATCCTTTTTACTAAGTTGAGTCGAAATCCCAATTGAGTCAACCCTATTTACCCAATTGGAATCTTAGTGGTCCAATTTAATTAGCCCTTTTTACCAACTTTAATTGGGTTTTTATTTGAAAGCCTAAATAAGTTTGGTTGGTTTAATTAGTTATTAGTTGGTTAAATCATGTGGTTAGTTATTCATTGAGTCCATGTAATTAGTTGAGTCATTGAGTCCTGTATTACAAGAGGGGGCCCAAGACAACATCCCATGTGCACCAATTGAAGATTCAAGACAACCCATGGGCTAGCCCAAGTCATAACCTCTTCTTGGCACCATTTATTCAAGAATTTGGACATCAACACATGTCATGTTTGGACATGTCATTGGGACAACACCATTTGGACATTTCATTTTGGGACAAGAACACATGCCATGTCACTTTTATTTTGACATCCCACATGCCATGTGTTTTATTATTTTTGGTTGGCCAAATGTAAGCAAAATTGGCGCCCTCCTTTTGAGATAAGTAAAGCAGAAGGACTCCCCAAGATGGTGCCCTCCCACTCAAGTGCTCCATGCCAATTACAAGGAAATCGGCCAAGCAACCTCTTTCATGCCAACTTCAAGAGTTCTAGGAATTTTAATCACTTAAGGGGAGAAGGTTCAATGGTCTTCTACTTCAAGAGTTTCAAGCAATCAAGATGGAAGCTGCTTAAGTCTCCTAAACTCAAGAGTTTTACCAAAACTCTTGAGTCTTCTCAATCCAGACTGAGGAGTCCCTCACCAGCAGACAATCACATCATCCAGCTCTAGAGTCTAAGATCAAAGACCAAGTAATGGAGCATCTTGACCTCACATCAAGCCACTTCATCAATCCAACACTTGGGTGCCCAAATGAGATAAGAAGCATTAAATGTTTGCCCACTTTGAATGGAGTCTAGATCAGCCCAACAAGCAGAGTCCAAGACATCCAAGAGCAGGATTTTAGGAGTTGTAGTCTAAGGGAGCACAAGACTAGGTTTGTGTCCCTTACATCACTGGTTGGGAGTCTATAAACACCCCACCAGCCCCCCTTGTAATTCATCATTTTTTTATTCATCAATATACAATGAAATTCTATCAAATTTTATTCCTTTGCTATGTGTATCGCGGGGTGTGAGGCCCTTCCTTTGTTCTATGGAACATCGCGGGGTGTGAGTCCTTATTTATCCAGCCGTCAAGAAATCCAAATCCACCATTTCTAAACCATCCTTTCTTTCATTCTTTCCTTTCCATTTCCACTTTTAATTCATGTTTCTTTCTTTGTTGAGTGTTATAGGTGAATAGGAATCAAGATCAGGTATTCTTATCTCAGAACTGGCATCGTGCAGAAGATCGGAGCCCGGAAGCAAGATCTTGAAATCATGTCGCTACGATCTTGAGTCCTGCCTACATCGAGAGAGCGATCTTCATTGATACAACTAAACTTTTTCTCATCTCATAATTTTTGACTCATTGAATAGATCCTAGTTTACGGTGGTTTCTCAACCACCAGGTCCTGTTTTTTTTAATTACTTTATAGGTTTACTTGTGAGGGTAATTAAATTAGTTTCCTTCACCGTCTCCTTTGAAGTCTTCTTTAAAATCTAAAAAATATTAAAAAATTAGTTTTTGATTTTTCTCTAGTAATTAGTTATTAATTTTAGTATTTAGTTTTGGTTTTCTGTCCTACATCAGTTTTTGGTATCAGAGTATGGTTAAACTAAGATTTAATCGCTCTTGTGCTGAGATTTTTTGCAACTTAGTTCTCTTTAAGTACTCGGATCGGGTGCTTCACCATGGCCATCCGGTCATAGGAAAAAGAAGGGCTGCAAGACCCTCACAATCCATTCAAATGGGGTTTTCTATGGCATGTAGGGGTGCTGTTGTGAATTGACCCTTGAAGAAGAAAACAGAGAGATAGGCATCTTTGGGTCTTAATTTCTGCATCTTAGCTATCTTAGTACATAGTTTGTTGATTTAATTATTTCTATCTGTAGATAACTTATAAAAATCTAATTTTTGTTTTTCTGGATTCCTTATAATTGAAAGTATTTTTAAAAAATTTTTCATAAATTATTTCGATCTGTAAATTTTTTTCCTGTCGAAATACAACCTGAGAACAATTCTACCCTATTTTTCAACAAAGCTAATTTTAGCAAGTTTAAGGTTCTTTTGGTAAAAGATTTTGCATATTTTAATATTTCATGCATATTAGATACTTATCTATTGAATATATCCTTGTTTAAAAAATATATAAATTAATTTTTTTTTCTTTTATTTTTGCTTATTTGCATATTAGGGTTTCATCTTATGTGTGCATCATCAAGTAACCTAATCTTAAGGGCACTTGAACATTTAGATCAGGACAGGATTTCATCACCTGTCCTGAGCCTACAACAACTACCTATTGCATCCAAACCTAACCTTAATTAAAATTGATTAGACTTAATTTGCTCTAGTGAGCTAGGGACACCAATAGGTCAGGTTCAACCTTTCTGGGAAAACTAGTTACACTCAATTTGGCATTTGTGTCTTGAAGCTGGTGTCTAAGGCTAGAGATCCAGAGGCAAACACCCTAAGCAGTTTTATGGTTTTTAATTAGGACCCTACGAGAACAAGGAGAGCCTCCGACGAACCCACCTCTTACCTGGCCAGTGGACAGGATAATTATTGAATTGGCTATAATTTGAGCTGACCCATTCTACTTGAGCTCTAGGTCTAGGAAACCCTAGTTCGAGTCGAGTTTGATATGTTTGCATTGCATAACCCCTAAATTAAGAGGCCAATACTTGTAGCCTCAAATCCAACCCAGTCTGGTTTGACCATGGAGTCCACTATGGAAACCTTACTAAGGACCTTCACTGAACTATATACCCAAATGAACTATAAGTTTGATCGACTGGACCAACGATTAGGAAACCTAGAGAAAACCCGTAAGACCCGTCCTGAACCTAAATTTGAAACACACCCTGACCCATTCCTGGAGCCCAATCCTAGGAGACCCCCACACCAGGACCCAATCTAGGATCTTAGTTCGAAGAGACCCAATTATGATTTCATAGACCAGGTTGAGAGAGCCACTAGGTATATTAGTTTACTAGCACCTACTTTTGGTGGCGATCTTGATTTTGAGAATTACTTTAATTGGAAAAAAGGTATGGATGAGTATTTTGCTTGGGATGTAATGTCAGAAGAAAGGAAATATAAGTTTGCCAAACCAAGTTAGTTCGCTAGGCTATAACCTATTGGGTAAGTTTGAAAAGATGATTATACTACAAGTAGAAATCTCTATAACTACCTGGAGAGCCACGAAAAGCAAGCTTAGAGAAATGTACCTTCCTGCACGATCCTATGAACCCAAACTCTACGAACCCAGATCTATAACCTATAGATCCAAACCCATATCCTATGAACCCATGAACCCATAACCCCTAGATATCAATCAAATGTTAGTCAGGTTTTCCTTAGTCGGCTAGAACCCACTAGGATTAGTACACCTAGTCAGAACCTCGAAATCAGTCCACCTCCCCTTAATTGAACCACCTCTACTACCCCATTGGTTCACCAAGCTACCATTGTAGTGGAAGTTTATGAAGCTGATGTGAGCTTAGTAGATGAGTATGTAGATGAGGAGATATAGGAGGTAGGCCCAGAGTTAGATAATCCTGACCATGATTGTACCCAGACTAAAACTGTACTGGTAGGATCCTTAGAAAAAGAAATCCATGAAGAACCTAACCCTACTACTGAGACCTTACCTGGGAAAACCCTAGAAAAGTGTTAAGTCATAGAGCCTAGTCCTAAAATTCAGGAACCAGAAGAGCTTATTAAGGACTTGATTTTTCCAAACCAGCAACCTCAAGAAGAATTCACTCCATTAGTCCTAATTGAAGATCTTTTTCCTGAAATTACTGACCCATTATTCTATAAGGCAGACACTGTAGATATACCCCAAACCTTTAAGGTCAACTCCATTAGTCTAGGACCAATCCTCGAATCCTTTCTTATTTCCTACCCTACTAAGTCAACCCCAAACCTAGTTCTTATTTTTTACCTTTTCCTGAAGCTTCCAGCATTTCTAGGACCATTAGTTTGCATGCTATAGAAGTTAGCATGTTGCATAAGCCCATTGAGCATGTTAGGTTTACAACCTATTTCTGGCAGACCCTATGGCATTTATTAAGAGTGCATGTCAAGTTTTCATCTACATGTCACCCACCGACCAAGGATCAAGCACAGAATTGAAATTAAGGACTTAAATAGACAAAAAATAATAATAATATAAATATAAATAAATAATAAATAAATAAATTTCCTTCAGTAGAAATACATAGTTGAGTCTATTAGACATTTGCAAAGTCATATGCACAATATATTAAAGAATTCTATAATAATCATATAGCTAATTTAAGAGAAGACTTAAAGAATACAATAAAGGAGACTTTGTGATTGTTAAACTATGCCCTGAACAACTTACACACCCGTAGTAGTGGACCGTATAAAGTAATTAAGAAGATAGGACCTAATGCCTACATGCTTGAATTGCTACTTGAACTAGGCATTAGCTCAACTTTTAACGTTTCAGACCTTATTGAGTATAGGGAGCCAACGTTGATTCCTAGTGAGCCATTTGGGCCTAATCCTGTCCTTGAGAGTGAACCAACCCAAGTGTATCCACCTGCCATACCACCAACTCGGAGAGACAAGATCGAACGGATCTTGGATGACAAGATCATCACTACCCAGAGCAAAGATTACCAGCGATATCTGGTTCGTTGGCAAGGATGACTTGAGTCTGATGATTCTTAGATCACCAGAGAGGACTTGCAAAGAGTTACCCTTGACTTACTAGAGTATTATAATAGTGAAATTGACCCATACTCGATAGGGTCGAGTTCCTCCCACCCGGGGAGAATTGGTGCGGCACCAAGGCTAAAAGAAATCGACAAGTTGAACCCACATCCCTATGGATCACCTATGAGTAAACCCTGAACCGAACCCTATTTACCATGTAAATATTTTATTTTAAATTCTATTATTTTGGTTTAGTTAGGGTAAACCCTTTTTACCAACTATAATTAGGATTTTGTTTATTTTGGGATAAAACCCTTTTTACCAAGTTGAGTCGAAACCCCAATTGAGTCAAACCATATTTACCTAATTAGGATCTTAGTGGTCCAATTTAATTAGCCCTTTTTACCAACTTTAATTGGATTTTTATTTGAAAGCCTAATTAAGTATGGTTGGTTTAATTAGTTATTAGTTGGTTAAATCATGTGGTTAGTTATTCATTGAGTCCATGTAATTAGTTGAGTCATTGAGTCTTGTATTACAAGAGGGGACTCAAGACAACATCCCATGTGCACCCAATTGAAGACTCAAGACAACCCATGTGCTAGCCTAAGTCACAACCTCTTCTTGGCACCATTTATTCAAGGATATGGACATCAACACATGTCATGTGTGGACATGTCATTGGGACAACACATTTGGACATTTCATTTTGGGATAAGAACACATGCCATGTCACTTTTGTTTGAACATTCCACATGCCATGTGTTTTATTAGTTTTGGTCGGCCAAATGAAAGCAAAATTGGCGCCCTCCTTTTGAGATAAGTAAAGCAGAAGGACTCCCCAAGATGGCGCCCTCCCACTCAAGTGTTCCACACCAATTAAAAAGAAATCGGCCAAGCAACCTCTTTCATGCCAACTTCAAGAGTTTTAGAAATTTTAATCACTTAAGGGGAGAAGGTTCAATGGTCTTCTACTTCAAGAGTTTCAAGCAATCAGGATGGAAGCTGCTTAAGTCTCCTGAACTCAAGAGTTTCACCAAAACTTTTGAGTCTTCTTCAATCCAAACTGAGAAGTCCCTCACCAGTAGACATCCACATCATCCAGACTCTAGAGTCCAGAATCAAAGACCAAGTGATGGAGCATCTTGACCTCACATCAAGCCACTTCATCAATCCAACTCTTGGGTGCCTAAATGAGATAAGAAGCCTCAAATTTTTTCCCACTTTGAATGGAGTCCAGATCAGCCCAGCAAGTACAGTTCAAGACACCCAAGAGCAGGATTCTAGGAGTTGTAGTCCAAGGGAGCACAAGACTAGTGTTTGTGTCCCTTACATCACTGGTTGGGAGTCTATAAATACCCCACCAACCCCCTTGTAATTCATCATTTTTTATTCATAAATATACAATGAAATTCTATCAAATTTTATTCCTTCGCTGTGTGCATCACTGGGTGTGAGGCCCTTCCTTTATTCTATGGAACATTGTGGGGTGTGAGGCCCTATTTATCTAGCCATCAAGAAATCCAAATCCACCATTTCTAAACCCTCCTTTCGTTCATTCTTTCTTTTCCATTGCTGCTTTTAATTCGTATTTCTTTCTTTGTTAAGTGTTACAGGTAAACAGAAATCAAGATCGGTTGTTCTTGCCTCGAAACTGGCATCGTGTGGAAGATCGGAGCCCGGAAGAAAGATCTTGAAATCTTGTCGCTACAATCTTGAGAGTCCTGCCAGATCTACATCGAGAGAGCGATCTTCATCAGTACAACTGAACTTTTTTCCATCTCATAATTTTTGACTCATTGAATAGATTCTAGTTTATGGTGGTTTCTCAACCACCATATCCTATTTTTTTAAATGCTTTATAGGTTTACTTGTGTGGGTAATTGAATTAGTTTCTTTCGCCGTCTCCTTTAAAGTATTCTTTAAAATCTAAAAAATATAAAAAAATAGTTTCTAATTTTTCTCTATAAATTAGTTATTAATTTCAGTGATTTAGTTTTGGTTTTCTATCCCACATTATTATCTTAACTTAATTCTAGTCAGAATGGATAATAAGGAGGGCACTAATCATATTTTAGCATTGAGATTCTTCATGTAAAAATTTATTTTTGCATAGAGAACAAAGTAGTGCAAGGAAAAAACTAACTCCTTAGGTTTGACTTGGTCAAACTTAATTCTATTATCAATTTCACTTAGTTTGACCAATTCAAATAGCTTGAATCTAATCAAATTAGGTTTTAATTAAACTTAATTAATCAAAAAATTAATTAAGTCTAATTTTATATTAAATTAAGATTAAATTTTTTTAGCGATTAGGTCATCGAATAGCCTAATCAAGTAAAATCTAATTGAACCAAAGTCAAATAAATTTGACCAAGTCTTTTCACTTAATAAATTGATCTAATTAATAATCTAATTACTAATTAATTCTTCTAATATTAATTAATAATTATTTATTTATAACTTTTGTATAGGTTAAATTATTGATCATATTTATAATTTTGTCACTAGACGGTTCTTAATCATCAATCAGCCATCATGATCAATCAAAATTCTCTATTATGTATAACCTCATAGGTTCGAACCCAAAGTCGGTAGCTCAAAAATGATTTTTTAAACTAATCAATGTGACCATTTAGCAATGATGCACGATGTCCAGATAGGTCGAATGATGGCAAAGCAATATTCAAGAACCCAGGCTATGGTTATCATATAATTATTTCCTTTGACCTAATACTCAAGATGAATTTAAAGTATATTGCCAACTCTGAATAAGTACATCCAAATGTGTCTCAACCTGCTAAATCCTATAACTCCTTATTAAGATTACCCAAGCCTAGGTTTTGCTAAATTGAAGTATTGCCAATCATTTACGCTAGCAACTTAGAGTGGTAAATCCCTTCTTGACTTAATATAGACTTAACAAGTACTTGACTATATCTAAAAACCTCCATCATTGGATTAAAAATTCAGCTAGTCTGGCATCAAAGTATAGTGAGTTGCTTGCCAAGTCACCATGATAGTCTCAGGTCAGAGGGATACTTATATCCATATCCTTTCTGTGAGATACTCTTGATAGTAGAGTACTTCACAAAGTTGGTCACTGTTCAGTAAGATGTACTCTTACACTAATCTACATGCCATACCAATATCTTCACACTCCTTGGTTAAGAGAACAACTAACCTACATGGCACAGAATGATCTATTCTCAAAAAATGTTGTTGTCCTAGGTAACAACATATTATTTGATCATGAACCGATTTAATAATCACTCGATAAATTCTCTTTTATCGAATTAATATACTTCTAAGGACTTCAACATACTAGAATTTATAAAAAGATGATAAATAGTGTTAAGCTACCAAAAATAATATTTATTTTATTAATAATTCATATGTATTTATAAGATAGCTCAATGTTGATAGGGACATCACCAACACGGATCTCAAAGCAAGCACGAATCTTGGAGCGCATGAATCTTGGAGCATATCCAAAATAAATTTAAGATTTTTCATTATCAATTATTTTGAAATTTGATTTAAGAATTGGTTGGTTATGATTTAGATATGGATAGGCCTTATCTTATCCTATTTTGAATTTGAATTTGAACCATCCTTATCTTTTTATCTTGTATTCAAATTCAAATATGAGTTGGAAAGGTCTATAATTACCACCCTCATTGATGCGGGACAGATGGGGGTAGGATCGTTGGTGAGCCTAGAAGTCACCTAGATTAGGGTACTTTCTTTTTTTTGGATTTTTTTTTTTTTCCAGGAGGGTGGCGAAGGAATAATGGGATGAAGGACTTGAGGTTTGGAACTCATGGGCTTTGGGACTCATACTCATGGAGAGATCTCTCACCCCTAGGGCATCTCATCTACCTCACTAATGGAGCCGTTAGGATGAATCTCAAAGGACATGAGGGTAGTAAGGAAGATGGAATCAATGAAGGAGATAACTAGACATGACCTCACATCATGCCCTGGGGTTGGGCCTCACACCCTCTCCTCACGGAGCAAAAGAAGAATCACTCTTCTCTAAAAGAAAATTTTTATTCATCCTTAGCATCCCTTACGAAGAGATTAGGGGCCTATTTATAACCTTCTAAGCCTCAATTGAAATTCAAATTTTACATGAAAAGAGGGGGAAATGTAGTTACAAATTTGAATTTCAAATTTCATGAAAAGGGGTGGCAAAATGCATGGGTACCAAGTGTCTCCTTGTGCTTGCCAAGTATCCAAATCTGAAAATCTGCATACATGGGTGCCACTTGGCATTCATGTGGGCATTCTTGTGTCTTCTTGTGTTGGGTGCCACTTGGCATTCATGTGGGGACCTTCTTAGGTGGAGGATGATCTTCAAATTTATTTGCATCGAAATTTATACTGCATCGTCATTCATACTACTCCGAGATTCATGCAACTTCAGGATTCGTGCTTGCTCTAGGATCCGTGCTGGTGATGTCCCCATCACTCATTCCTTTGTAAAAGTTTAGTCAATAAAGATGAATTTTTAGAAAAGAGAGATTCTTTTCTTTCACTCCATAAGGAGAGGGTGCGAGGCCCAATCCTAGGACATAATGATAGGTCATGTCTAGTTATCCCTTTCCTTGATTCCATCTTCTTTACCCCCCATGTCCTTTGAGATTCATCCTAACGCCTCCAAGTATCGAGGTGGGTGGAATGTCCTAAAGGTGAGAGGTTTCTTCATTAGTATGAGTCCCAAAGTCCATGAGTTCCAAACTGTAAGTCTTCCATCCCCATTATTCCTTCACCATCCCTAGAAAAAAATCCAAAAAAAAAGTAGTATCCTAATCTAGGTGACTTCTAGGCTCACCGACGATCCTACCCCAATTCCGTTCCATATCAATTTGGTATCAGAATGATATGGAACTGACTAAAGATGGAATGATACAAGTGATTTTTCTTTTATGATATTTAGGTTTTAAAATGAGGTTAAGGATTTCCGAAGACAAGCAAGAGTAGATCTAGGGTTTCTATGACAATAAGAACTTCAAGCAAGCAAATAAGTCCCTAAATAAGGATAAGAAGAGGACCCCGGGATTGAGAAACCCCGTAGGACTTAGCTCTTGGTTCAATATCAACTTAGGATTTTAGGGTAGCAAACCTTGTAAAGCTCTGATGCGCCCGATGCCGAGTTCACTCGCTCTCGTGGATGTGGCCTGGAGGATCAAGCCTTCAACTATGTGGATGCACCGGCTTTCCATTCGAAGGTTGCGAAGGCAAGGGAGACCGACTCCATGTCCATGGCACCTGGAGGACCTACAAGCAATCAAGAGAAATGTTAGGAGTCAACAAGAAACAAGAAGAAATGATGGAAGAAAGGTTGAAGATGGTGGTGATGGAGGATCTTCTTGCTAGCGCCAAGATGGATCATCTAGATGGCCTCCGAACTCGAAGATGGAAGATGGCATGCACGGAAGAGATGGTAACTTGGGGCCTCACATCCCTCGATGCCCGAAGGCGAAGGCGCTCCCCCATGGAGATCGACGTTTTTAGAGAATGAAGGCAACAAACAAGAAGAGTAGCACTCAAAATCCTTTTTTTTTCATTCAACGAAATTAGCATTACAAGAGAGGGGGTAAGGTCCTTTATATAGGCACCTTAAGACCCATTCAAAATTTGAATGAAAAATACAAAGCTTTATGAAAAGGGGCACCCAAATTCAGATTTTTTTTCTTCTCCTTTGGCCGACCAATATCTTGATTGTGTTTGATGGCATGGCTTGACTTTGGGCTTGGAAGATGGATGTTGTCTTGATGCCCTTGGACTCTTGATTTTCTTTCCATAGCTGATCAAATATTTTGGGAAGAAAGCTTGATATGAGGGTTTGAAGCAAGGGACTTGTCTTCTCATATCTTTAACTCTTATTGACCTTCCATGGCCGACCAAGTATTTTGGGAAGATGGCTTGATATGGAGGCTTAAAGCAAGGGACTTGTCTTCACAATCTTCAACTCCCATTGACCTTCCATTGGCCGCCCATGACTCCTTTAGCAAAAGGCATGATAGGGGGAGGGAAGGGAGGAAAAGATCAAGGGATGGCGCCCACAAAAATCAGCATTCCCCCTTGCCTTGGTCACCCACTTGTCAAGGTGATGTGGTGCCACATGGGATGGATGAGGTGGCGCCCAAGGGCTGAAGTGGCATCTTTCAAAGCTTGGGAGATGGCTTGACCCATTACAATTGGACTAGACTCAAAGACCACTCCGTCTTGGGCCCAATCTTCTAACAGACTCGAACTGGAATCAATATAGGACCCATAGACACAACTTAACCAAATTGGTCAAGGTACATGACTAAAACATAAGCAATTGAGACTAAATTCATGACTTAAAATAAAATGCATAGGCTTGAAGCCTTATTACATGGCCTGATAAATTGAAATCCTAATCAGATATCCACAGAGGGTTGAGGAGCCTCTGTCTGATCCTGGTGCCCACACCACAGAGCTAGAGGGTTAGGGTATGGTTCTTATTCCTGAATCATCCAAGGTCCCTTCATCAGTTCTGCCTTTCTCCCTTCCCTGCTCTTGATCCACTACCCATAGCCATCGCGACCATCGTGCCGACCATGACTCCATCAGCTCCATCCTCCATCTCCGTCCGATCCATCCCCCATCCCATCTCCCATAAAATTGGTATCAGAGCCCAGAAAAATTAGGGTATATTTTCTTTCCTGAATCATCCCAGACCCCCATTCTCTCTTCCCTGTTCTTGCGCCACTATCCATCTCTTTGGCCCTGATCATTGCCAGAAGCCAACGACCCAGCCATTCCGGCTTCTATTACCGTCTTCAAGCTCCCTCCGCTCGTGAAGATCCATCTCTTCCTTCACCTACCACCATCGACAGAGCCACAAACTCCATCAAACTACCTTCCCTAAGGTCTTCCCAGGTTCTTCCTTCCACTACCACCTGAGAAGCCATCCTTCGCCATTCCTCCCCCATGACCGTCAAGCTCCAACCACCAAGCACCAAGCAACAGGCTGACCTTCAAGCTCCACCACTGCTGATAGTCAACATCTCTGACCACCACCCCCGCATCAAGGTCCAAGCCCAACTCTCCTCTATCACCGCCGTCCTCTCACCAAACAGAACTGGCCCAGTCCAAATCCAATCGTCGCCTCCACCGAATCGCCTCCCTTCCGCCGTTGACCGCTGCTCCCATCCGTGCCGACAATTCTGACTGGAACCCCGTCCTCCATGACTCCTTCCTCACACCTCCTGAGACAACTCCGTCAAGCTCTGGACCGTCGACCACCCCTCCAACGTCCACACCTTCTCTGAGCACTCATACTGCATCTATGCCGTCGTCTGGAGCCCCTGCCACTCAATGTCTTTGCATCCATCTCTGGTGACTGCACCGACCGTGTTAAGGATGTCCATGACCTCCGATCCTCCCTCGTGCTCCCCGCCCACGACCACGAGATCCCTGTGACTAGACAAGTACGATGACTGCTCCCTCGCCACCGATGATGCTGGACTTCCCCATATCCAGTCCCGACTCCTCCTTCCCCTCATCGGATTCAAGGAAAACCCACCAAAGCTCGACTTCTGCTCCCTCTCCTGGAGCATTTCCCACTCCTAGTCCATCGTCCGCCTAGATCCAAACCCTTCCATCTCCACCTGCGATTGCCACCGCCGCCCCGCAAGGTCATTCCCATTCCGAACCCGGAATCACCACCTCCGAGTCTGGCCGGCTGTCTCCTCTGTTCCTTAACGACGCCAACCCCCCCGAAGGAAAGGGATCGCATGAACGTGAAAGCAAATCCCCCTCCCTCCTGCCGACTTCAACTCAGCACAGATTTCAAAGCTACATGCTCCTTAAAGCTGCATAGATGTCAAAGCTGCACCATTTTCAAAGCAAAGCTGATTAAAATAAATCATGGTTATGTCAAGCTAGTGTTTGGACTTCCCGGAGCCTGAAGTCAAGCTGAAGCTGGAGCCTGACCCAAACTCGACAAAGTCGAGTTTTTTCCACCTCAAGGGAATGATGGGGACATCGCCAGCATGGATCCCAAGCAAGCACAAATCTTGGAGCTACACGAATCTTGGAGCATATCCAAATTAAATTTAGGATTTTTCCTTATCAATTGTTTTGAAATTTGATTTAAGATTTGGTTGGTTAGGATTGAGATATGGATAGGCCTTATCTTATCCTATCTCGTATTTGAATTTGAACCATCCTTATCTTTTTATCTTGTATTCAAATTCAAATGAGGGTTGGAAAGGTCTATAAATAACACTCTCATTCCTTTGTAAAAGTTTGGTTAATAAAGATAAGTTTTTAGAAAAGAGAGATTCTTTTCTTTCGCTTCGTAAGGAGAGGGTGCGGGCCCAATCCCAGGACATGATGATAGGTCATGTCTAGTTATACCCTTCCTTGATTCCATCTTCTTTACCCCCCATGTCCTTTGAGATTCATCCTAACGCCTCCAAGTATCGAGGTGGATGGAATGCCCTAGAGGTGAGAAGTCTCTTCGTTAGTGTGAGCGCCACCTGAGACGGTCCCACCACGGTCGAGGTCGAGCTGGGCCCCTCGCTCCTTCGCCAGGTGGCGCTCGGAGACGGGACCACCTCGACCGAAGTCAAGCGCCCCTCTGCCGCTCCGCCAGGTGTCCACCCAGGAGGGGTCCACCTCGGCCGAAGCCGGCGGCCTCCCCGCTCCCTCGCCAGGTGGCACCCTGAGACGGCCCCACCTCGGCCGAGGTCGAGCCGGGCCCCTCGCTCCTTCGCCAGGTGGCGCCCGGAGACGGGACCACCTCGGCCGAAGTCGAGCGCCCCTCTACCGCTCCGCCAGGTGTCCACCCAGGAGGGGTCCACCACGGTCGAAGCCGACGGCCTCCCCGCTCCCTCGCCAGGTGGCACCCTGAGACGGTCACACCTCGGCCGAGGTCGAGCCGGGCCCCTCGCTCCTTCGCCAGGTGGTGCTCGGAGACGGGACCACCTCGGCCGAAGTCGAGCACCCCTCTGCCGCTCCGCCAGGTGTCCACCTAGGAGGGGTCCACCTCGGCCGAAGCCGGCGGCCTCCCCGCTCCCTCGCCAGGTGGCACCCTGAGACGGTCCCACTGAAAGGAAACTGATGCAGGTGGTTTGACAAGATCCTACACTAGGCATGCAAACATCTGCGGGAGCAGATAGGATTTTAAAATAATTTTTAAAATTCACGCAGCGGGTATCTGCTCCGCCAGGAATTAATCTAGATCTAGTTGTATTTAGGCATGCATAAATATATAAAATATTTATAAAATATTAAACAATTTAATCTATCCATGCATGGTTAAAAAATAAATTTTCCATACCTTTATTCCACCAGGAATAACTCTGGAATAAACCTGGAATAGACTGGAATAACTGGAATAAAGTCATTCCAGTCGTTTTCCTTCTTGGGACCCTATTTTTGGCTTGCAAAACATCGTCGGAACACTGCCTTCCGGACATCCGTTTGCTCCCAAATTTGAGCAGCGGCTTCTTGGACAAGTCTTCTTCGATTTGCCACCAGTTGCTGCAATCAAATCTAAGCCAAAAAAATTAAATAATTCAACAAAATCTGCTGCCAGATTTCTGCAGCATGACTGGACAGCAGACTTTGGCCTTCGTTTTGGAGCGATTGGGGCGATCCCGGCTCGCGTGGTTTGCTCCTAGGAGTAGAGTGGTACTCCCTCTAGAGGGGAGACATGCCCGGGACTCTCGGATCCGCCTCCACGCACGGTGCTAGCCGCCGGAAGAGGGCTTCATGGTCACAGGTTTTCTGCTACAGTGCAGAACTTTGAGCACAACAAAAACAAGGGATTAAGGCCTTGTTTCTCTCCCTCACACACTCTTAAACCCACCCCCAAGAGCACTCCAAATGAGCCTCTCAAGGAAGAAGAATACCATGAGATTTTTGTTGCTTTCCCTCAATTCTCACACGTTGAATAAACACTTATCTCTCGTTGAAACTTAACAAAAAACAACAGGAGATGGCATGGTGTTTATATAAGCTGCATGGAGAAGTGACAACGGATAGGGAGGGAGGCCAAGAGGTGGAGCGGCTGCAATTAACCCAATTAACCTGCCATCAACAGGGGATTAAAGCCATTAAACCAAATGGTGGAGGGAGAAGAGGAAGAGACGCTAGCTTGGGAGTCGTTTGGCCTTCCTTCCAGCGAAAAAAAAATTCCAACATGGGAAAAAACGTGTAAAACGGTCATGTGGAAATGAAAACGCCGATTCATCCAAAACCGGTCCAACCAAAATTGGTCCAATCCCATTAAACCAATTTGGTCCAAACCCAACGGTGGTTCAATCCAATTGAACCTGGTTCAGGGAATAAAATTGGTTCACAACTAATTGGAGGCCGAAACGAACTCCGAATCAGTTCAAAATTGATTCAGAAAAATCCTAGCGCAGAGCTGGTCAACCCGGAACATTTTCCGATCGACACAGACAAGGGCAAGACGGGGAAAAGAGTGCTCAAAAAATACTGTGACCATAAAACGAGATGATTCCCAATCGTAATCCGTATCCGGATCAGAGAGTTATCCTCTGTGGCGTGTGACCTCATAGGTTCGAACCTAAACGGTAGCATTAGAACAATTTCTAGTACCAACACAGGAAACCATCTAGCAATGGGTCCCAGCGTCCGGATAGGTCGAAGATGCGGGAGCAAATTATCGAACCTCTGGCATATGGTTACCGTATAATTCATCCTTTTGACCTCTAATGCTCATGACGACTGAGATTGGGCTGCCAACCCAGACTGAGTCAGTCGACTACGTGTCTCAACCTCGCAAGCCCAGTGACACTTCACTAGGACTACCCCGGCCGAGGATTTGCTAAATTGAGATACTGTGAGACATTTGTTAGACATTAGAATAATGAAAATTAACCCAACTTTATTTGATTAAAATTGATACTTTTTGTGATACTTTGCAGGAATTGACTCCATAAACGTGTAGATCTTGATTTTAGGAGTCCAACGATGCAAACGGAATGTAATTCGGACTTCAAACGGGCCCGAAATGGATTTTAGAAGGTTTTAGCATGGATTTCAGAGCCGCACGATTTTTGGAGCACCCTTAAAATCTTTTGTTTGGCTCACCGTGGACAGGCTCAATGGTCCACCGCATGAGCTGCCGGTCCACGGCAGCCATTGCTTCCGGTCCACGGGCGGAGCCATGGACCATCGTGCTCCGATCGCGCCGAAACTTGCCGGAGAGCTTCCCCCGGCACCGCCGAAGCCGCCGGCAACCTTCCCGCCGGCCGAAGAGATCCTGTTCGGCCGGAAAAATGGTCGGAACCTGCTACCGTCGCCCACAGCGCGTCCGCCCACGCGAGCCACGCCGCCGAGCCGCACCTCTCCGACCAGCCGCCCGCTGCCATGCCCAGCCGAAGCCGCCGATCAGCCGCCCGCTGCCATGCACAGCGAATCCGCCCACGCGAGCCGCGCCGTCCGCCCACGCCCAGCCACCGTCCAAGCCCACGGCCCCATCTCCGTCGTGCACGCCGCCGCCCAGCCGTCCGCGATGCCGCCCAGCCAGCCCTGCCGCCCAAGTCTGCCATCCCCGCGTCCACGTCCCTGCCGCCCAGCATGCGAGCCGTGTTCGCCGTTCTTGCGCCGCGTGTTTGCCGTCCGAAGCTGCCTCCGTTCTCCGCCCAACCTGCAGCTCCGCCCCTTCCCCTTCCACAGCCACACGTTGCACGTCGCAGTGCCGTCCACCGACACCGTCCCTGCCGCTCAGACCAGGATGTCCGAAAACAAGGAAGCATCGGAACGAGAAGAGATGTCGGACGATGCTGGATGGACGCAGGATTGTGCGATAGAATTTTTGAGTTTGATTTTTGAGATGGGGATGATCGTAAAATGATCAGATAAGGAGATCAGATTGAGATGAGGAAATCACCGCACTTTCCACACGGACCCGACACGGTATTTGTCATCTATAAATACCTCGGTGATTCTCTTCTAGAGGAGAAGAATTTTTGGAAGGTTCCACTTGCTGTCCGTAGTTCCACCTGTTGCTGTGACAGAGAGTCAGAGTCGGATAAAAAGGGAGAAAGGGACCCTTGTTCCCTTACTTTTATTTTCTCTGTACTCCAATTTTTATGCAATAAAATTTATTTGCTTCATATTAATCCATGTATGTTCATTTTTATTATAGTAATGCTGGAGTTATATTGGATTAGCGTTTAAGGTAAGTCGTAGTGAATTAATTTTGACTGACCTATACCTAAGGGACGGGCCGTGATCCACGGGTATGGGCCGTACTCTTGAGATAGGTCATATCTGAATTATTTTCACAAATTTATTATTTGCATTTATTTCTTGCATTAGTTTTAGTTTATTTTAAATCAAAAGAAAATCCTTTTTCAAGATAACCCCAAAGTCTCTGTGGGATCGACCCTTACTCTCGCTATTCTACCCTTTAGAGTAGTGGAATTAAGGTTCTAAATCGGTGCATTACGACACGCATCAAATTTTTGGCGCCGTTGCCGGGGACTTTCGGCGTTATTCTGAAAATATATATATATATATATATAATCAACAATCTAAAAATCCAAAAAAAAAAAAAATTTTTAATTTTCAAAATTTTACATTCAATTTTTTTAAAAATTCAATTTTCGATCTTGAGTGCCCTGACATAAGGTTGCCCTAGCATAACTGGGAGGTTATGTTGAATGGTTGTCCTAGGGTACAAAAAGGTTGAACACAAAAATTTTTTTTTTTTTTTTTAGATTCACTTAGGTAAATTTATTTTTTGCAAAACCAAAAAAATTATCCAGACATTTCATAATTTATTAGGATCAGATACTTAATCATCAAAATTTTAAAAAAAAATTAAGTTTAATTTTGTTTGTTTATAACTTTTTGGACACCTTAGCTGTTGCATTTCATAATTTCATAATATATCTTAAGGGCACAACCCACTAATCAGATAAGGTGGGGAGATCAATACCCTTCCTTAGCCCACAAATCATCAATCCAGCATCTGCATTGACCCAAGCCTTTAATTTTAAAATTAATTAGATGTCAACCCTAAGGATTCCGAGCTCAATAGGACAAGGAAACCCTAGAGTTGGACCGGGATTCAGATCATTTAATTCCTTGGTGTCTAAGGAAAGTGGTTCAGGGACTAGAGCCCGAAGGGACGTAAGTTGGTTCCGCTTACCTGGCCAATTTTTAATTGGTGTCTAAGGCAAGCGACAAGGGAACCTTCACCCACCTTACACTTACCTGGCTAAGTCAGTTAATTGATCTTGGGCTTGGAGTGCTCGAAGGTAACCTTGGATCAGTTAGGAGCTGTCTAGATCCAGATTAACCCTAGGATAGTGATTTTGATTTGTTTCACTTGTTTGATTGAAAAAAAAAAAAAAAATTAATTAATTAACTTTCTTCTCTCTAGTTTAGGACTCTCTTAGGAACTTCTCTTTAGACCTCTTCTCATTCTTCCGCTTTCCAATTAAAAAAAAAATTAAAAAATCTTTGATTGCTGTTTGCTTTAGGAGGGAGGGTGTATGTTAGTATATTCTAGGCGCCGACTTCGAGAACCTAAACATATATTCCTAGATCCGAAAATCGAATGCTCCAGTAGAGCAACCACCCCAGGTACTATGGATCCTAATCAAGGAATTGACCCTCCGCTGAAGGAGTACTTCACTCCTTCAAAATATACTTATTCACCTTGTATCCAAGTACCCCCTGTAGATGCCATTCAGTATGAAATCAAGTCCAGTGTGATTCAGATGTTACCCTCTTTTTACGGACTTGCGACTGAAGACCCATATAAACATCTAGATGAATTTCTAGAAATCTGCTCCACTGTTAAGATCCAAAATTTCCCCGATGATGCTTTAAGGCTTAGGTTATTCCCTTTTTCCCTGAAAGATAAAGCCAAATATTGGTTGAATTCCCTAGACACCGTGACAATTTCAACTTGGGATCAACTTCAGAGGGAGTTCCTTAAGAAATATTTTTCCATAGGAAAGACGAATCAAATTAGAAAAGCCATTACTAGTTTTTCCCAATTAGATGGAGAAATGTTTCATGAAACCTGGGAGAGATTGAAAGAGCTAATTAGAAAATGTCCTCACCATGCCATACCCAAATGGCAATTAGTCCAGTGCTTCTATGACGGTTTGTCAGAAAGGCACCGGCAAATGATGGATGCCTCATGTGGAGGAACGTTCATGCTTAAAAATGAACATGAGGCATGGCAGTTGTTTGAAACGTTAAGTGAAAATTCTCTACATCATATGTCAGCTGCCCGTAGAGATCCTCCCACAGGACCTGTAGAACCCAAGAGAGGAGGTATGTATGAAGTTGGTCATGCGGTAGACATCTACAGCAAGGTTGATGAGCTATCTCAGAAGCTCGACCAACTTTTGCAAGCTGGAAATAATTCCTCCACATCTCATCCTACTCATGAAGTCTGAATTATCTGCTCGAGTTCTACTCACACCTTAGGTGATTATCCATCAGCTTACCAATTTCCTGAACTTCTTCAGGAGCAAGCTCATCAAGCTCAAACCCGAATGGCTCCTAGACCAGGAAACGATCCTTATTCGAACACATACAATCCCGGCTAGCGCAATCACCCGAATTTTTCTTGGAAACCGCAACCCGGAATCAATTCTTCCGTTAGGCCCAACTATCAGGAGACAAAATTTCAAAGCATGCAATTTCCACAATATCAAAATGCCCCACAGCCTCCACAACCTCCGCCAAGCAATCTTGATCCTTCCTTTCAAGAGAAAATCCTTCAAACTTTGAAGGAGGGGCTGAACATGAATACCCAATTCCTTCACTCCCATACCCAATCCATTGCCAAGCTAGAGACTCAGATAGGTCAGCTAGCTACAGCTTTCAATCGGAGAGAAGAGGGTAAGTTGCCTAGTCAGCCCATTATCAATCCCAAGGGTCAATACATGGCTGAGAGTTCCACTGGACCTAAAAATTTTTCTGAACACGCTAAATCTGTTATCACCTTAAGAAGTGGAAAAACATTAGATCAACCTGACCCGACCCAAGAAGTAGAGCTGGCTAGGCTAGAGAAAAAGAATGAAGAGGAGAAGGAATCCATTGGTAAAGCACCTGTACCTAAGGCTCCATTCCCTAGTGCTTTGTAGTCACCTTTACCATTGGATAAGAAAAATTTAAAAATGAATGAGATGCTTGAAATATTCAAGCAAGTCCAAATCAATTTACCTCTCCTCGATGCCATCAAGCAAGTACCGGCTTATGCCAAATTTCTTAAGGATTTGTGCACTCAAAAACGGAAATCTAAGGCACATATCCCTAAGAAAATCCTCTTAACTGAGCAAGCCAGCTCAGTTTTTCAGCAAATAGCTCCACCCAAACTCAAAGACCCAGGTACCCTAATTATCTCTTGTGTCATAGGGGACCTTACAATTAAGAAAGCCTTGTTAGATTTAGGTGCGAGTGTAAACCTTCTCCCAGGCTCAGTGTATGATCTGTTTAAATTTGGAGAATTAAAACCCACGACGGTGACCTTACAGTTAGCTGATCGATCCGTCAAGGCACCCCGTGGAATGCTTGAGGATGTGTTGGTAAAAGTAGATGAGTTCTACTTCCCAGTTGATTTTCTTGTTTTGGACATGGAATCTAGCGGTAACCCTAGTCAGATACCCATCATTCTTGGAAGACCTTTCCTGGCTACCGCTAATGCTTGCATAAATTGCAGAACAGGGGTTATGGACATCTCTTTTGGGAATAAGAAAATGCGGTTGAATATTTTCAATGCATGCCAAGGACCACCCTCTTATGATCATAACGAAGTAAATAAGATAGAAGAAGTAGTAAATAGGAATCTTCCTGTGTTGCTTGATTCGGATCCCCTGCAAGCATGTTTGACACATTTTGGAACTGACGATTTTGATGTTGATGAATATGCAAATGAAGTGAATGCTTTGTTAGAGCCATCCAAGTTTAGCACCATTCCTCCTTGGACTGTGAAATATGAATCATTACCCACTCAATCAAGCCCTTTAGTGCCATCCTTAGAAGCACCACCCAATCTGGAATTGAAGCCTCTTCCTGACAAGTTAAAGTATTCTTTTCTTGGATCCAATGATACCCTTTCGGTAATCATTGCATCTACTTTGACCTCTGATCAGGAACAAAAATTGATGGATGTACTTAGGGAACATAAAGAGGCAATAGGATGGACAATAGCTGATCTTAAGGGAATTGACCCTTCTGTTTGCATGCACCACATTCACTGTGAAGCAGAAGCTAAACCACATAGGGACATGCAACGGAGGCTAAATCCAAACATGCGGGAAATTGTTAAAAAAGAAGTGGTTAAATGGTTGGATGCCGCTATTATTTATCCAATTTCGGATAGCCAATGGGTCAGCCCAACTCAGGTAGTACCTAAAAAGTCAGGTATTACTGTCATTCAGAATGAAAAGGGTGAGTCAATTTCTACCCGAGCAACCACTGGTTGGAGAGTGTATAGATTACCGGAAACTGAATGCTGTTACTAGGAAAGATCATTTCCCTCTGCCTTTTATTGATCAAATTTTAGAACGACTAGCAGGGCAAAGTTTCTTTTATTTCCTGGATGGATATTCAGGATACAATCAGGTTCCAGTATTTCCTGTAGACTAAGAAAAGACCACCTTTACTTGCCCTTTTGGAACGTTTGCATTCAGGCGTATGCCTTTTGGTCTCTGTAATGCACCAGCCACCTTTCAACGATGTATGTTGGCCTTATTCTTCGATATGGTTGGTCATTTCCTTGAAGTGTTTATGGATGATTTTTTTGTTTTTGGATCTTCATTCGAGGACTGTCTCCATAATTTGGCTAAGGTATTGAAACGCTGTATAGAAACCAACTTAGTCTTAAGTTGGGAGAAGAGCCATTTTATGGTTCGTGAGGGAATTGTACTCGGACACATTGTTTCTGAGCAAGGGATTGAGGTTGACAAGGCTAAGGTTGAATTAATCTCGAAATTGCCTCCCCCGACCTCGGTTAAACAAGTACGATCCTTCCTTGGCCATGCTGGTTTTTATAGACGATTCATCAAGGATTTTAGCAAAATTTCTCGACCATTGTGTGATTTACTTGCCAAAGACAAGTCCTTTGATTTTAGTAAAGAATGTTTGGCCGCTTTTGACATTCTTCGAACTGCTTTGACCACTGCACCTATTATCAAGCCTCCATATTGGACTCTGCCATTTGAAATCATGTGTGATGCTTCTGATTATGCTGTAGGAGCTGTTTTAGGACAGAAGCTCAATAGGGAACCCCATGTAATTTACTATGCTAGTAAAACTCTTTCAGATGCACAAATGAACTATACCACTACTGAAAAAGAGTTACTAGCAGTTGTATTCGCCCTAGAAAAATTTCGATCATATTTATTAGGGTCTAAGGTCCTAGTTTACTCTGATCATGCTGCATTAAGACATCTGCTATCCAAAAAGGATACCAAGCCTAGACTGATTCGATGGATCCTTTTGTTACAGGAATTTGACTTAGAAATTTTGGATAAGAAAGGTTCCAAAAATATGGTAGCAGATCACATTTCTAGGATCTTAGTAGAATACAACAAGGAAATTATTGGAGATAGGTTTCCTGATGAGCAACTATTCTCAATTTCTTCTACCAGCAATCTCCCCTGGTTTGCCCATATTGTGAATTATCTGGTAACAGGGCAAGTTCCTCCATACTGGTCACAACAAGAAAAAGATAGGTTCTTTTCGCAAATCAAATATTACTTTTGGGAGGAACCTGAATTGTTTAAACACTGTTCAGATCAAGTGATCAGGCGATGTGTCCCTGAGAGTGAATTCAAGAGTATACTCAATTTTTGTCATTCTCTTGCATGTGGGGGACACTTTAGTGGAAGAAAAACTGCAGCAAAGGTGCTGCAAAGTGAATTTTATTGGCCAACTCTCTTTAAAGATGCACATGAATTTGGCCATAATTGTCTCAAGTGTCAACAAAAGGGGAATATTTCATGAAAAGATATGATGCCCCTAAACCCCATTTTAGTTGTTGAAATTTTTGATGTTTGGGGTATTGACTTTATGGGACCATTTCCTATTTCCTTTGGATTTGAGTACATTTTGGTAGCAGTGGATTATGTTTCAAAATGGATAGAAGCTGTGGCAACTCGAACTAATGATCACAAAGTTGTGATCAAGTTCATTCAACATAACATCTTTAGTCGGTTTGGGTGCCCAAGGGCCATTATTAGTGATGGGGGTGCGCATTTCACAAATAGACACTTTGACGGACTAATGAAAAAGTATGGAATTACCCATAAAGTAGCCACGTCATATCATCCCCAGACTAGTGGTCAGGTTGAAGTTTCGAATAAAGAGATCAAGCACATTCTTGAGAAAACGGTAAGACCCGATAGGAAAGATTGGTCCGAACGTTTGGATAATGCTTTATGGGCTTACCGAACTGCTTTCAAGACCCCTCTAGGAATATCTCCGTACCGGTTAGTGTTTGGAAAGGCTTGTCACCTACCTGTTGAATTAGAACACCGTGCATTTTGGGCTATCAAGCAATTTAATTTTGACATGAAGAATGCAAGTTCCCATAGAAAACTTCAGTTAAGTGAGTTGGAAGAGTTACGAAATGAAGCGTATGAGAGTTCAAAAATTTATAAGGCTCGAACAAAGGCTTATCATGACAAATTCATTAATAGAAAATCATTTGAGCCTAATCAAAAAGTGTGGCTCTACAACTCTAGGTTACGTCTTTTTCTCGGAAAACTTCGCTCACGATGGGATGGACCTTTTGTAGTAACTCAAGTATTTTCCCATGGAGCTGTTGAACTTAAGGATCCTAAGCAAGGAAATATTTTTAAGGTGAATGGTCAGCGTTTGAAACCATATATTGAAGGAATCAGTGATGGAGAAGTTGTTGAAACTCTTGATCTTGAACACCCAGTGTTGCTGTGATGATTAACTTAGTCTGGCTGAAGACGTTAAACTTAGCGCTCCTGGGAGGTAGCCCAGCTCTTTTCTTAGTTCATATTTTAACTTCTAGTTCTTTGTTTTTAGAATAAATGGAGTAATAAAAGAAGATTGCGGGAACATGGTGATAGAAGGACATCCAATTCCATACCCTACCAGGTTGTATCCTTCCATGCCATTTAGTTATTAATATTCTCTTCCATTAGGGACAATGGAAATTAAGTTGGGGGGTGAGGTAATTAATTAAATCAAATCCTTGAGTAAAATTTTAATCAGTTTTGTGTACAAAAATTTATCTCGAATTGAAAATAATCAAGCTTACTAAATGAGGAGTGATTAATGGTTTAGAAAATTTTAGAGATACTGAGGGATGATTTATCACGAAAACCCTATAAGTGGTAGAGTGTAGTCCAAAAAATTTTAGAAGAGTAATTCCAGATCCTTCGGCCTATTGATCTTAATAATGAATCTTACTTATTTTGGTATAGGCATTATAAAAAGTCCCCAGTTAAAAAAATTCCTGAAGTTAATAAAGATTTTTAGCATCTCTCACTGAGTAACCGGACCCCTTCGTCTAAGTAAGCGTTGTTGTTCGCGTCAAAAGGTGGGGATGTAACAAAATCTTTCGTAGAGTTAGTCTTGACTTAGCCTTTTTAACTCGAGTCAGTAAGCTCGAGGGGTGTTTTACACCTAATGCCCTAAAGCTAACTGGTTTGGGAGTCATTGGCTTAAAGCTCGCTACAAGGGTTAATTAGAAAGCAAGGTATCAGGACATTGCACTGACTCTACATATTAAAAAAAAAAAAAAAAAAAGAAGAAAAGTGGGGACTAAAAAAATATTGCACCAAAACCAAACTAAGTTGGAAGATTTAGATAATGAGATAGAAAGTTGGGAACGAAAAAATTCTTAAAACTTCTATGGACTTTATTCTACTTCTAAATGGGTGGAATTGGTAATCCAATAAAGTACCTTTTTAATAGTCTAACCATGTATCCTTTGATTTTAGGGTTAGTACGATAATTTTCATTTCATGGACCATCTTAGTACACAAGACTCATCCATTTCCTTTACTCGAGGACGAGCAAAGTTTAAGTTGGGGGGTGTGTTAGACATTAGAATAATGAAAATTAATCCAACTTTATTTGATTAAAATTGATACTTTTTGTGATACTTTGCAGGAATTGACTTCATAAACGTGTAGATCTTGATTTTAGGAGTCCAACGACGCAAACAGAATGTAATTCGGACTTCAAACAGGCCCGAAATGGATTTTAGAAGGTTTTAGCACGGATTTCAGAGCTGCACGATTTTTGGAGCGCCCTTAAAATCTTTTGTTTGGCTCACCGTGGATCGGCTCAATGGTCCACTGCATGAGCTGCTGGTCCACGGCAGCCATTGCTGCCGGTCCACGGGCGGAGCCGTGGACCATCGTGCTCTGATCGCGCCGAAACTTGCCGGAGAGCTTCCCCCGGCACCGCCGAAGCCGCCGGCAACCTTCCCGCCGGCCGAATAGCTCCTGTTCAGTCGAAAAAATGGCCGGAACCTGCTACCGTCGCCCACAGCGCGTCCGCCCACGCGAGCCACGCCGCCGAGCCGCACCTCTCCGACCAGCCGCCCGCTGCCATGCCCAGCTGAAGCCGCCGATCAGCCGCCCGCTGCCGTGCACAGCGCGTCCGCCGACGCGAGCCACGCCGTCCGTCGTCCGCCCACGCCCAGCCACCGTCCAAGCCCACGGCCCCGTCTCCGCCGTGCACGCCGCCGCCCAGCCGTCCGCGCCGCCGCCCAGCCGTCCGCGATGCCGCCCAGCCAGCCCTGCCGCCCAAGTCCGCCATCCCCAGCGTCCACGTCCCTGCCGCCCAGCATGCGAGCCATGTTCGCCGTTCTTGCACCGCGTGTTTGTCGTCCGAAGCTGCCTCCGTTCTCCGCCCAACTTGCAGCTCCGCCCCTTCCCCTTCCACAGCCACACGTTGCACGTCGCAGTGCCGTCCGCCGACACCGTCCCTGCCGCTCAGACCAGGATGTCCGAAAATAAGGAAGCATCGGAACGAGAAGAGATGTCGGACGACGCTGGATGGACGCGGGATTGTGCGATAGAATTTTTGAGTTTGATTTTTGAGATGGGGATGATCGTAAAATGATCAGATAAGGAGATCAGATTGAGATGAGGAAATCACCGCGCTTTCCACACGGACCCGACACGGTATTTGTCATCTATAAATACCTCGGTGATTCTCTTAGAGAGGAGAGGAATTTTTGGGAGGTTCCACTTGCTGTCCGTAGTTCCACCTGTTGCTATGATAGAGAGTCAGAGTCGGATAAAAAGGGAGAAAGGGACCCTTGTTTCCTTACTTTTATTTTCTCTGTACTCCAATTTTTATGCAATAAAATTTATTTGCTTCATATTAATCCATGTATGTTCATTTTTATTTTAGAAATGCTAGAGTTATGTTGGATTAGCGTTTAAGGTAAGTCGTAGTGAATTAATTTTGACTGACCTATACCTAAGGGACGGGCCGTGATCCACGGGTACGGGCCGTACTCTTGAGATAGGTCATATCTGAATTATTTTCATAAATTTATTATTTGCATTTATTTCTTGCATTAGTTTTAGTTTATTTTAAATCAAAAGAAAATCCTTTTTCAAGATAACCCCAAAGTCTCTGTGGGATCGACCCTTACTCCCGCTATTCTACCCTTTAGAGTAGTGGAATTAAGGTTCTAAATCGGTGCATTACGACACGCATCAACATTCAATCCAAACTGTTTGGACAGGTCAATTCCATCTTAGTCCATCACTGCTCCACAAGTACTTGCCTGTACCCAGAAACCTTCCGTCACCGGATTAAAAATCCGGGTAGTCCGGCACCAAAGCACAGGGAGTTGCTTGCAAGCTACTGTGATGACCTCAGGTCAGAGGGACACATATACCCATATCCAATCGTGAGTATCCCTTTGGCAGAAAAGGGATTGCACGGAGTCACGTTCAATGAGATATCAAATATCCCACTTGCAGATCACATCAGTGTCACCACACTCATTTGGTCAAGAGGACAACCAAACGATGTGAACTACAACAACCTATACTTGATATATTGTTGTCCAGTACAATATATCCTTTGGTTGTGAACAGGATTTAAGGACCACTGGATACATCCTCTCTGTATCGAAGTTAGTGTAGTCCTAAGGACTTCATCACATGGAAAGAGTTCATTTCAGGAAAATTAAGTATGTGATGAGCTGCCAAAAATAATATTTTATTAATTTATAAAATGAATACAATACTTAGCACAACCGCCTACAACCTAGGTGATTAGCTTTGGGACACAATTCCCAACACCCACCTCGGTCGAGGTCGAGCCGGGCCCATCGGTCCTTCGCCAGGTGGTGCCCGGAGACTGGACCACCTCGGCCGAAGTCGAGCGCCCCTCTGCCGCTCCTCCAGGTGTCCACCCATGAGGGGTCTACCTCAGCCGAAGCCGGCGGCCTCCCCGCTCCCTTGCCAGGTGGCACCCTGAGAAGGTCCCACCTCGGTCGAGGTCGAGCCAGGCCCCTCGCTCCTTCACCAGGTGGCGCCCGGAGACGGGACCACCTCGGCCGAAGTCGAGCGCCCCTCTGCCGCTCCGCTAGGTGTCCACCCAGGAGGGGTCCACCTCGGTCGAAGCTGGCGACCTCCCTGCTCCCTCGCCAGGTGGCACACTGAGACGGTCCCACCTCGACCGAGGCAGGCCAACCTGTGCGGAGAAGCTTCCGAGGAGCAGGAGCACAAGCTCCGAGATTGCCCCTCGAGCCGTGCGCGCCGCACCCCGAGAACAGCGCCCGTACAGTCGGCAGCGACACGCGAAACATTGCTTACATCGGCCCGACAAGTCCCGCAGTCGAGAGGCGAAGTCCTGACAAAATAGGACCCAATAACGGGCTTCGTCGGTGCCTGGGAAGAAGAGCGCTCGCGCTCAGCCCAAGGTCTGGTCGACGGTCTGACCGGCGCCCCCCTTTTTGCTCTTTCCTCGCTAGGCTCGGCGAGCAAGGAGGGGGAGCCGCCTGGTTCTGTGATCCAGAAGGGGAAGGAGATTGGAAGCAACAAAAGAGCCTCCCAAGGGCGGCAAACGAAGGAACAGCACGAGGGGTTAAAAGGAAGGGAAGGATAGACAACAAGGTAAGCAAAAAACAAAGGCTGGGAGAGGAGATTCCGTTCCAAGAGCAGGATCCAAGATCCCGAGAGGGGACCCTTGGCGTGAGCTCGGCGGAGGAACTCGGCCGGATTTATTTTCTTCCTGAGATCTTTCTTGCTAGCACGATCTCTAAGTCTGGGACTCCTTCGGGGGCCCGTCTTGGAGATTCTGTTCCCTCTCGCCGTACACTAACTTGACCGTCGGAGTTCCCTCGCCGGGACCCCCGGCCAGGATTTCTGACCTTGCCTTGCAGGTTCGAGGAGCTAGGAGACCCCAGGGGCAAGACGGTCTAGTCGGATCGGCGGCTCCGAAGCCACAAGCGCGGCGACGAGATCGGCAACAGATTGGCATGCCAGGTAGGGGGCAGGACAACACCCCCGGGGGGAGCTAGCTTTCTGTGAACGAAGTGCGCTCCGACCATGGTGGTCACTCGTAGACGTGAAGCATCCACCAGCCGAGTAGGGGAGGTCCCCTCCCCTCAGGGGCCCCACAGCCCGGAGAGGGAGCTCCCAGCTCCCCCTCCTCTTCCACCATAGCCGACCTCGGCGGACGGACCTTTTGCAGCTGTCATCCAGCAGCTGCAGACCTTGACCATGGCAGTTCGGCAACTACAGCATCAGCAGCGCTCCCTGGCTACGCAGCCTCAGCCAGGGACCCCCGCGGCTCGGGCCGCGGGGCTGCGCGGGAGCCTGCGTTCCATCCATGGCAGGCCATCCCAACCGCGAGCGGCCTCCAATCCTCGCGGGAGCCACCAAACTCCTGCAAAAAGAAATTACTCCAGTTCGGCGGATCACGAGAGTCGGTCCCCGGCCGATGAAGCCAAGACGGTGCATCGCAACAAGCGACGCCGAGGGAAGACCCCGCGCCGAGATCGATCGGCGCCCCCCTCACCAGCTGCCTTGATGGAAGACTCCACCAACGAGGCCATCAGGCGCCAGGCCGAGAGGCGCTTGGAGGAGCACGAACGCAAATTGGCGAAGTTCGCCCGCCGATTTGCCAACCTGCAGAAATCCTCGGCGGACCCAGCGGGCTACGACTCCCATCCCCCCTTTTCCGAAGAAATCCAGGCGGAGCCGATTCCGAGCCAGTTTCGCATGCCGCAGGTGGACCCCTACGATGGGACCACCGACCCTCTGGACCATCTGGAGAGCTACAAGGCTCTCATGAGGGTCCAGGGGGCCACGAATGCTCTTCTGTGCATTGCCTTCCCCGCTACCCTCCGGAAGGCCACTCGAGTCTGGTTCACCCGCCTCGAGCCCGGGTCCATTTGCTCCTTCCATCAGTTGGAAGGAAAGTTTGTGGCACACTTCGACGCTTGTCAGAAGGTGCCGAGAGAGGTGGATAGCCTCTTCTCTATTCGTCAGCAGGACCAGGAGCTGCTTCGTGACTATGTCACCCATTTCAAGACCGCTGCCCTGGAGATCTACAGCCTGGACGAGCCCATTGCAATGCTGGCTTTGAAGCGCGGGCTCAGGACATCCCGCCTGACCTATTCCCTAGATAAAAAATCCCCCAGGACGTACTCCGAGCTCCTCCTCCGCGTCCACAAGTACATCCGAGCGGAGGAGGCCGATCGCACCCGCCGAGACCTGGACGGGAGGACCTTGAAGAAGCCGGCCCCGAGAGACGTTCCAGGGCCCCGTCGGCCTGGGTCATCTGCCGACCCTCGTCCAAATCTGAGGCTGAAGGGCGAGGCCACCCCGGAGCGAAGGTTCACCCCTCTTCTCGCTCCCCGGACGAAGATCCTCATGGAGATTGAGGGCGAGCATTACCTCCGCCGACCTCCTCCTTAGAATCCAAGAGGCACCCGCGACAAGTCGAAGTACTGCCAGTTCCACCGCGAGCATGGCCATGACACGGAGGAGTGTTGTAACCTGAAGCGGGAAATCGAGGAGCTGATCAAAAGAGGCTACCTCAGGAAGTTCATCAGGAACGAGGTCCCGGTGGAGGGACAGCCGCTCGCGGCCTTACCCCCGGTTCCCGCGATCGACAACCGTCCGATGGAGAAGCCAGTGGGCATGATCTCTTGTGGAATCGGGCGGGCGACGAAGAGAGCCCGGGAGGTTGGGAATCCGGAGGATGTACCCCCTTCTGAGAAAGGGAGTGAAAACAAAAATGTAAACAATGATGCTGTGGTGGTCGAGATGACCATCGCGAAGCATCATGTACATCGAATTATGGTAGATAGTGGAAGCTCAACTGACGTGCTTTTCTATGATGCTTTCTCCCGAATGAATCTGTCCCCTGATTAGCTCAGGCCGGTGCACACCCCCTGGTAGGCTTTACCGGGAACTCGGTGGGGGTCGAAGGGGAGATCACTCTCTCGGTCACCGCTGGATCCCCATCTCGGCAGACCACAGTCATGATGATGTTTACCGTCGTCAAGCTTCCTTCGCCTTACAATGCGATTCTCGGGCGCCCGGGGCTCAACCAACTGGACGCCATGATTTCTACGAAGCAGTTGCTAGTGCAATTCCCCACAGCCTCCGGACTTTGGGTGATGAGGGGGACGACCCAGCCTGTCCCGCATTGCCTTCAGACGGTCCCAGGTGCCTGGGGCGCCGAGCTCGGCCCCAACGTCGACGACCTCGACCTAAGGGAAAAGGAACCAGGGGAGGACCCGTGGAGCGTCTGTTAGCCTATCCCCTGATTCGGACCCTCTGAAGACGGTGCAGGTGGGGGCCCAACTCCCGGAGGAGGAACGGACCAACCTGCTAGAATTCCTCCGCATGAACGCAGATGTGTTCGCCTGGACCGTGGCCGACATGCCGGGCATCCCACCCGAGGTCATTACGCACAGGCTGAACGTGGACCCGAGGTGCTGCCCGGTCCGCCAGAAGAAGAGGAGTTTCGCCGTGGAGAGGCAGAGGGCCATCAACGAAGAAGTGGAGAAACTCCTCGCCGCCGGCTTCGTGCGAGAGGTTCGGTATCCCAGCTGGCTGGCGAATGTGGTCATGGTAAAGAAGAGTAGTGGCAAGTGGAGGATCTGTGTGGACTACACCGACCTCAACCGAGCTTACCCGAAGGACATCTTTCCTCTTCCAAAGATTGACCAGCTGGTCGACACCACCTCGGGGCATCGCCTCCTCTCTTTCATGGATGCTTTCTCCGGGTACAACCAGATCTGAATGAACCCGGAGGATGAAGAGCACACCGCCTTCGTCACCGACCATGAAACTTTCTGTTACAGGATGATGCCATTTGGCCTCAAGGACATCAGGGCCACGTACCAGTAACTGGTCAACAAAGTCTTTAAGAACCAGATCGGCCGCAACATGCAGGTGTACGTGGACGACATGCTAGTGATGAGCAAGCCCCCCTCGGATCATGTTGCCGACCTGGCGGAGACCTTTGGCAACCTCCAACTCCATCGAATGAAGCTGAACCCGGCGAAGTGCGCTTTCGGCGTCTCCGCCGGGAAGTTCCTGGGGTTCATGGTAACCCAGAAAGGGATTGAAGCCAACCCGGAGAAGGTCCAGGCCATTCTGGACATGGAGCAGCCCGCCTCCAAGAAGCAAGTGCAGCGACTCACCGGCCGGATAGCCACCCTGAGCCGGTTCATCTCTAGGTCGGCCGACCGCTGCCGCCCCTTTTTCAAAGTGCTGAGAAAGATGAACGACTTCGCCTGGACTGAGGAGTGCCAGGAGGCCTTTGAAGAGCTGAAGAAGATGCTTGCATCGGCCCCACTACTTTCCAGGCCCGAAGAGGGAGAGGAACTCATCCTCTACCTGGCGGTCACCCCGGAGGCCGTCAGCTCGGTCCTAGTTCGGATCGACGACCAGGGAGTCCAGCGGCCGGTATACTATACCAGCAAGCTTCTCCGCGATGCGGAGCTCAGGTATTCTCGGCCCGAAAAGCTCATTTTTGCATTAATAGTGTCTGCTCAGCGTCTCAGGCCCTATTTCCAAGTGCATTCCATTGCCGTCCTGACTGATCAGCCGCTGAAAGCGATACTTAGCTGACCCGATAAATCGGGACGATTGGCGAAGTGGGCACTCAAGCTCAGTGAGTTCGACATCGCTTACAGGTCGAGGTCGGCCATGAAAGCGCAAGTGCTAGCCAACTTCTTGGTCGAGTGTGCGGGCCTGGGCAAGGAGCCAGAGCGGGACTCTCGTCGCAAGTGCTAGCCGACTTCTTGGTCGAGTGCGCGGGCCTGGGCAAGGAGCCAGAGCGGGACTCTTTGCACCCATAATTGAAACCGGGCCCCGAGGAGCCTGAAGAGGATGCGTGGATCCTTCATGTAGATGGAGCCTCGAACTCCAGCGGGAGCGGAGCTGGTCTCATTCTTGCAAACGGCGATGGGGTCGTCGCCGAGTGTGCACTCCGTTTTCAGTTCGCCGCAACCAATAACCAGGCAGAATATGAGGCACTCCTCGCCGGGCTGAGAGTCTCCCGCGAGCTGGGCGTGGCCAACCTCAAGGCCTTCACTGATTCCCAGCTGGTGGCCGGACAGATCTCCGGAGAATATGCTGCGCACGACCCTCAAATGGCGAAATATCTGGAGCTCTTCAAAACGAGCGTGGCCGGATTTCGGCACTTCAGCATCTCCCATATACCCCGCGGGGAAAATGCCCGTGCGGACGCACTCTCTCGGCTGGCAACCCTGCCGGACTCGTTGCTGGGTCGCGCTCATGTAGAGCGCCTCAAGGCCCCGAGCTACGAGACCCCTGTAGAGGTCCAGCAGGTCAGCCATGAGCCCAGCTGGATGGACAAGTATGCGGAGTACATAACCGGCGGCACCTTGCCGGAGGACCGTGCAGCGGCCCGCCTTATCAAAAAGAAGGCCGCGCGGTTCGTCCTGATGGATGGGCAACTGTATCGGAGGTCTTACTCTTATCCTCTCCTCAAGTGCCTGAGACCCGCGGAGGCCGCACTCGTGCTCCAGGAAATTCATGAGGGCATCTACGGGAACCACGTGGGGGGCAAAGCACTAGCCTACAAAGCCCTCCATCAAGGTTATTTCTGGGAGACCATGAAGGAGGACGCCGCCGATTTCGTGAAGAAGTGTGATCGATGCCAGCGGCATGCCGTGGTGCAGCGGCAGCCCTCCACTCTGCTCTCCCAGCTCTCGGCTCCGTGGCCGTTCGCCCAATGGGGAATGGACCTCCTGGGACCATTTCCCTCGGCATCCAGACAACGGAAGTTCCTGATCGTGGCCATCGATTACTTCACCAAGTGGGTTGAGGCCGAACCCCTGGCGCGGATCACCGAGGCAAACGTCGCCAGGTTTTTCTGGAAGTCAATCATTTACCGTTTCGGCCTCCCCCACACTGTGATCACCGATAATGGGCGTCAGTTCGACTGCCGGGAGTTTGAAGAATTCTGCAGCGACCTCGGCATCCACCATCGCTTCACCTCGGTGGCACACCCACATACAAATGGAGAAGCCGAGTTCACGAATAGAACCATTTTGTAGGGCCTCCGAACGAGGCTGGATCAGGCCAAGGGCAGGTTGGCAGAAGAGCTCCCGAGCATCCTGTGGGCATACCACACCACCCCGAGGACGGCCACTGACGAGACCCCGTTCAATCTCGTCTTTGGAGCCGAGGTGGTTATCCCGATTGAGCTCAGTCTACCCACCCTGCGCGTGGAGCAGTACGACGAAGCAGAGAACCCCGCCAGGATAATGCTCAACCTGGACCTCCTTGAGGAGACGAGGGACAAGGCTCGACTCCGAATGGCGGCGTACAGGCAGCGAGTGGCCAGATACTACAACTCCCGGGTGTGACCAAAGTCCTTTCGTCCCGGAGATTTGGTGCTCCAGCGCGCTAATGCTTCTCAGCCATGAGAGTGCGGGAAACTCTCCCCGAACTGGGAAGGCCCGTATAGGGTGGCGGAAGTCCTCCCTCAAGGGGCCTATTACCTGGAGGAGTTAGGAGGCTCCAGATTCCCTCGGACTTGGAACGCCTCAAACTTAAGGATGTATTATCAGTAATGAAAATTGGCGCCTGGCTCTGAGTTCGGCATACAAGGTTGTGACCGGAGACTCGAGAAAGTGAGAAGTCCCGGACTTCGGTCTGGAAGGCGGGGCAGAGCCCAGCTCGCCCACACGATCACGGAGAATAGCTCGGCAAGCCGCGCAAGACTTGGATAAAGCCTACGGCCCCGGGGTTCAGTCCGAAAGTCTCGGACTTCGGTCTGGAAGGCAGGACAGAGCCCAGCTCGTCCACGCGATCACGGAGAACATCTCGGCAAGCCACACAAGACTTGGATAAAGCCTGCGGCCCCGGGGTTCAGTCCGGAAGTCCCGGACTTCGATCTGGAAGGCGAGGCAGAGCCCAGCTCGCCCATGCGATCACGGAGAACAGCTCGGCAAGCCGCGCAAGGCTTGGATAAAGCTTGCGGCCCCGGGGTTCAGTCCGGAAGTCCCGGACTTAGGTCTGGAAGGCAGGGCAGAGCCCAGCTCGCCCACACGATCATGTAGAACAACTCGGCAAGCCATGCAAGTCTTGGATAAAGCCTGCGGCCCCGGGGTTCAGTCCGGAAGTCCCGTACTTCGGTCTGGAAGGCGGGGCAGAGCCCAGCTCATCCACGCGATCTTGGAGAGCGGCCCGGCAAACCCGAAGGACTCATGCAAGGCCTGCTTTACTGTCACCCCACCCGGAAGCTCCGAACTTTGATCTGAACGCTGGATGGGACCCAATCTACCCACGAATTCAGCCCGGAGCAAGCCGCAGGACCTCGTCTCCTCACTCGACACAAGCATCTCGACAAGACACAGAAAAGAGAAAAAGGAAGACGAGGTCGGGACTTAGCAAAATCTAAGTTTTCATTGATTCGAAAAAGAAGAGTTACAATGAAGGAGCCCTGACAGGCCGAGAGTCCTCAAAAAACAAAAAAAAAAGAAGAAGAAAAAAGAGAAGAAGAGAATACAACTGAAGGCCTAGTTCGGTGCAGTGGCCGGATCTTCTAGCTGAGGCGCGCGCTCTCCTTCCTCGTCGTCAGCGACTGGTTGCTCGGAGGGCCGCTCTAGAGCTGCAGCCGTGTCGCCCGCTGCGATTGGAGCCTCGCCGGTGGGCCCTTGCCTTCTACCACCGAGCACCACCCCACTGAGGTCGAGCCCGGGGTAGAAGGAGCCCACCTTCTCCCGGCACACCTGGAACCCCTTCAGAAAGGAGTCCACAGCGGCCTCTCGGACCTCCGAGACGTACTCGTCGGAAGCCAGGAATCTCGGGACGGCCTCCTGCGCCTCCCGTTTCGAAGCCTCCAGGAGCCCGTTGACGTAAGTGCTCCGCTCCTTGGCCGCGCTCGCCTCCCTCCGAGCCTCCTCCAGCTGGCATTCCAGCGACTGCGACTGAGCTTGGAGACGAGCCCTCTCCGCCGCATCCTCCTCCAGGCGCCGCTGATTGGAGATCTTCTCCTCGGACAGAGAGGACTCCAGTTCCTTGACGCGCCCCTCGACGCGCGCCAGGTCTGATTGCAGGGCCTGGTTGCTCTCTCGCAGCTCGACCCCCTTCTTCATGAGGTCCTTCACATCAGCTACGAGCTTGCCAAGCTTTTCCTCCTTCTCGGCGTCTTTCTTAGCGTACCCTGCAAGGAAATTCCTCAACAGGAGCACGTCGGTCCCAATCTGCACGAAGAAGAAAACAGAAGCACTCACCGAAATGCACCGTGCAAAAGAGACGACAACTCTAGGGGGAGAGGGATAGCCTGCTGCAAACCGCCGACGGAGCAAGGAAAAGGGCATCGTTCCGAAAAGTCCCCTCCTTCTCAAATTCAATCGACAGTAGCCGTACCCGTCATTCCGCTCCGAGCCATCGGATGGATGCTGCGGGGACGCACGCCCGACACCGACGCTTCGGTTGCAGGGAAACGGCCTCTTTTTCGAAGCGACGCATTAATTGCGACCAGGAGGGCAACACGTGGCGACCTCTTATAGGGCTTTGGGCGTAACGAAGAACGGCGACGAGGATCGTGGCAATCATGGCGCGAGATCTTTGCCTCCCCCACGTCATCTCCGCATTAAATCCCCACGTTCCGAGCCTCGATGCCTCAACGGAACGGGGGAATGGGGGGCAACTGTTATGGCCGTAACGATGACGTGGCATGTCTCAGATTTTGCTGGACGTGATTCGAGCCACGTGGAGTTTTTTCGGCAAAATCAGGTGTGGCTCTGCCTCGGCCGAAGTTGAGGCCGGTCCAGGCCTTCCTACCGCTCCGCCTGGTGTCCACCCAGGAGGGGTCCACCTCGGCCGAAGCCGGCGGCCTCCCCGCTCCCTCGCCAGGTGGCACCCTGAGACGGTCCCACCTCGGCCGAGGTCGAGCCGGGCCCCTCGCTCCTTTGCCAGGTGGCGCCCGGAGACGGGACCACTTCGGTCGAAGTCGAGCGCCCCTCTGCCGCTCCGCCAGGTGTCCACCCAGGAGGGGTCCACCTCGGTCGAAGTCGGCGGCCTCCCCGCTCCCTCACCAGGTGGCACCCTGAGATGGTCCCACCTCGACCGAGGTCGAGCCGGGCCCCTCGCTCCTTCGCCAGGTGGCGCTCGGAGACGGGACCACCTTGGCCGAAGTCGAGCGCCTCTCTGCCGCTCCGCCAGGTGTCCACCTAGGAGGGGTCCACCTCAGCCGAAGCCGGCGGCCTCCCCGCTCTCTCGTCAGGTGGCACCCTGAGACGGCCCCACCTCGACCGAGGTCGAGCCGGGCCCCTCGCTTCTTCGCCAGGTGGTGCCCGGAGACGGGACCACCTCGGCCGAAGTCGAGCACCCCTCTACCGCTCCGCCAGGTGTCCACCCAGGAGGGGTCCACCTCGGCCGAAGCCGGCGGCCTCCCCGCTCCCTCGCCAGGTGGCACCCTGAGACGGTCCCACCTCGGCCGAGGTCGAGCCGGGCCCCTCGCTCCTTCGCCAGGTGGCGCCCGGAGATGGGACCACCTCGACCAAAGTCGAGCGCCCCTCTGCCGCTCCGCCAAGTGTCCACCCAAGAGGGGTCCACCTCGGCCGAAGCCGGCGGCCTCCCCGCTCCCTCGCCAGGTGGCACCCTGAGACGGTCCCACCTCGGCCGAGGTCGAGCCGGGCCCCTCGCTCCTTCGCTAGGTGGCACCCAGAGACAGGACCACCTCGGCCGAAGTCGAGCGCCCCTCTGCCGCTCCGCCAGGTGTCCACCCAGGAGGGGTCCACCTCAGCCGAAGCCGGCGGCCTCCCCGCTCCCTCGCCAGGTGGCACCCTGAGACGGTCCCACCTCGGCCGAGGTCGAGCCGGGCCCCTCGCTCCTTTGCCAGGTGGTGCCCGGAGATGGGATCACCTCGGCCGAAGTCGAGCACCCCTCTGCCGCTCCACCAGGTGTCCACCCAGGAGGGGTCTACCTCGGCCGAAGCCGGCGGCCTCCCTGCTCCCTCGTCACGTGGCACCCTGAGACGGTCCCACCTCGGCCGAGGCAGGCCAACCTGTGCGGAGAAGCTTCCGAGGAGCAGGAGCACGAGCTCCGAGATTGCCCCTCGAGCCGTGCGCGCCGCACCCCGAGAACATCGCCCGTACGGTCAACAGCGACACGCGAAACTTCGCTTATATCGGCCCGATAGGTCCCGCAGTTGAGAGGCGAAGTCCTGACAAAACAGGACCCAATAACGGGCTTCGTCGGTGCCTGGGAAGAAGAGCGCTCGCGCTCAGCCCAAAGTCTGGTCGACGGTCTGACCGACGCCCCCCTTTTTGCTCTTTCCTCGCTAGGCTCGGCGAGCAAGGCGGGGGAGCCACCTGGTTCTGTGATCCAGAAGGGGAAGGAGATTGGAAGCAACGAAAGAGCCTCCCAAGGGCGGCAAACGAAGGAACAATACGAGGGGTTAAAAGGAAGGGAAGGATAGACGACAAGGTAAGCAAAAAACAAAGGCTGGGAGAGGAGATTCCGTTCCAAGAGCAGGATCCAAGATCCCGAGAGGGGACCCTTGGCGTGAGCTCGGCGGAGGAACTCGGCCGGATTTCTTTTCTTCCTGAGATCTTTCTTGCTAGTACGATCTCTAAGTCTGGGACTCCTTCGGGGACTCGTCTTGGAGATTCTGTTCCCTCCGCCGTACACTAACTTGACCGTTGGAGTTCCCTCGCCGGGACCCCCAGCCAGGGTTTCTGACCTTGCCTTGCAGGTTCGAGGAGCTAGGAGACCCCAGGGGCAAGACGGTCTAGTCGGATCGGCGGCTCCGAAGCCACAGGCACGGCGGCGAGATCGGCAACAGCATGTTTAGATCTAGATTTTATTATATTGTTTATGATTATTGCAATTGCCTATACATGCCTATGTTTCAGTTACATGCATTATGTTTATGTTAGATCTTGTGCATGAGTAGGTCTTTCCGTATGCATGTTAAAAATTTTTAATTATGCAATACCTACTCTCCATGCCTAGGGTAGGCGTCCATGCATTGATTTTCTTTTTAGAGGTATGGTATGTGATGCAGGGAATTGATTTTCTTTTCAGAGGTATGGTATGTGATGCAGAGAAGTGGTGTCTGGCACATCTCATTTATTATAGGCATGCCCATAGCAGGGGCTATATTATGGTTGGTAGAGCAAGGAATGGATACCGGGGGCTATATTATGGTTGGTAGAGCAAGGAATGGATACCGGGGGCTATATTATGGTTGGTAGAGCAAGGAATGGATACCGGGGGCTATATAGGAATGGATACCGGGAGCTATATTATGGTTGGTAGAGCAAGGAATGGATACCGGTATTGTCTTTGTTAGGGAACATCCCTCAGGTGACTTGCATTGATGGCTATCATTCTTATGCAACTGGAATGTACTAGAGATAGACCTGTCAATGGTTGATGTCCCAGCAGAGAGTTGATAAGTATGTGGTTTGATGTCCAGGTGATAAGGTATTAGTAGTCCGAATGTTCTGATCGTTATCTATCTGGCATAAATTAAAGCTTTGATACTATACTGGATCAATCAGATACTGACATATATATAAATATACTAAAATGGGCCAATCAAATAATGACAAATATATATATATATATATATAATCAAAGAGGGTATTCTGCTCGTGGGATTAGCTTAAATGGGACTCCGCCTAGGATGTGGCACTAACAGTTGTCTATTTCATTAGAGTGATTGCTAATATGCGAGGATGGCGGCATTTTAATAGCAACAATGGACCGAGCAAAGTATGGATAGCACACGTGCAGGATCACGTAGCCGCGAGTGGAAGAGGGGTTTGATTGCTTCCAGGAGTAAACTGAAAGATAAAAAATAAAAAAGGATCATGGGTCTGATTGGTAGCGTGCTTCGTCGGTGAATGTAAGAATCGGTTTACCTGCGCGAATATCTCGGCTGCCGTCCCCAAAAATATCCAGAAGGGCCGGCTGGCTCGTCCAAATGAACACGAATGAGGCGGAGAGTTCCAGTGACGATGAGTGTTTTTTTTTGGGTAAACGCAAGCCAAAAAAGGCAAGCAGCAAACTCGAAACAGCGCTCTCGTTGGTGGTTTCCATCAAAGGCATCACCCTCACCGGCCGTCGTCAAATAAAAAAAAAAAAAACTGAGAAATTAGCTCCTCCCTGGGGTTTTGATATCGCCCTTTTCTTCCCTAACTAGCCCGATGGAAATGCCTGGGAGGCGATCCAGCTACTCCCTCCTCAGCCAATTCCCCGACGACCCGCCTCCCCCCAAATTCGAATCGCCGCCGTCCGACAAGAGCCGCGGCCGATCCCCCTTCGATTGGCCACTGCCATCGGACGCCATCGTTTCCGGCGACCACCGCGCGGTGAGGATCGGGCCGTCGGCGTTTCCTTCGGCGGGGCTACAGAGGCAATCCAGCGGAAGCAGCTACGGGGAGAGCTCGCTCTCAGGGGATTATTACCTCCCCACTACGCTCTCATCGATAACGGCCACCATCGACGAGGACGCCTTCAATCGGATCGCGACCGCTGGAGAGGCACGGGCAAAGGACTGGGCTGAGGTGATCGGGTCGTCGTCATCATCCAAAAGCTGGGCGCAGCAGGCCGAGGAGACGTACCAGCTCCAGCTCGCTCTGGCTCTCCGGCTCTGCTCGGAGGCAGCCTGCGCCAGCTATCCCAATTTCTTGGATGCTGGTGAACAGATGGTCCCAGCGGAGCGTGCCTCGGTGGAGTCCATGTCTTATCGTTTCTGGGTATGGATAAAGCTTACTTAATTTTCTTTCCGAATTAATCTATGAAGATGAGGAATCGTGGATAGATATGTCTAGATAATGGATCCAGTTTTTTGAATTCATTCTGGAAGTGTTTACAGTTGTTAGGTGTAGAACCTTAGATGGAGCTACTGGATCGCCGGTCCGCTCCCCTCGCTCACCTACAAAACAGGTCCTTGATCGAATTTTTTCTGGTGGGATACTCCGATGCCTAAGTCAGAAGGTTCCGGCAACAGAATGGAGAGCAGTTTTGAAAAGAAAAAATGATGGCCATGAAGGAAAGAGTTGTTCTTTTTCCAGGATTTTTCCTCCTTACCTCGACGAGTATCCCCTCTTATCAGTATATAAGAGTATTTATAGTGATTGGGCTAATCTATCATTCGGTATTTTCATCTCGTGATTAGGATGAAGACTAATCAATTTCGTCTCGCCCGTAATCATAGGTGGTTATTAAAAAATATTAATCAGGCTGGAGGCATTGGAGTTGGAGCTAGCGGCTACGTGGCCATTCTGAAGCAGTTATAATTTGGAGATAGTAGTCAGGTAATTGCTGTATCCGCTTCCGTTATCATGGAATCGATCGGAGATCCGCTTCTTAGCCTCCTCTTTATGAGGTGCTATTATTGTGTCGCCGAAATGTCTTCGTCCTGCCTCGCCGGGAAGTCCGAAAATATTTTGACCATTTGCCACGAAACTTTTCCCTTCAGAATGGATCGTAGAGTGGACCTAGCATCGTCTTCGAGCTTGTCTTCTTCGGGTTGGCTTCTTTCAACGGTGTATAGGAGATCGATCTTCAGGATCAAGATCTTGGGATAAGATCGAAGATTGGGCTTACGACGTGACGGGGTCGAGCTGCCGCTTCATCCATTCTCGTGGCTCTCTCTGGGCATTTTGGTCTAAATGTGCGGTTTGAAAAAGATCTGGCGGGCAGTCGAACCAATAATTATCTGGTGCTTGAACCGGCATATCCTAACAGTTGCCCCCCACTCTCAGTTGTCGAAATAAAGATTTGTCTCGAAGAGTGAGAGTATTGCTGGGTTGTCGTTTCCTTCCGGGAAAAGTGCAGCCAATGATGGAGAGACCTTCTGTTCGGTCACTTGCTATAATTGCTATCTGATCCGGAGATCAAATTGAGGACAACTGTCGCTTCCTTATTGGAGTGTATGAAAGAAAAGGGTTATTCGACGGGTCGTTTCCTTTTTCTTTTGCTGCGGCGGCTCGGTCGATCTTTTCATTGGAATTTGGACAGAGGACGTGGCCCCCTCTCGTCCCTTGGAGAAGGTTTCATCTATGCCATCGGGTGAGGTCACGCGAATCATGACTTTTGGTTCCTCCTGCGTCGAATCATCTTGGCATTGCCAGGAACTTCGTGTCCGTTTCCGGCGTTCTGTGCACGTGGCGAACTCAGAGAGGGGGTCTCTTTCTTCGAAGGGGGGCGTCCTGGGACGCTCCTCATCTTTTTTTTAAGAGAAAGGAAGGACTGCTTAAGGAAGCTTCTCTGCCTTTATTTGTCTTTTGCCTTTTGCTCAGCCTTTCTCGCTTCTGGTCTCCAGTCTTCTTCCGCAGGTAGGGCTCTTTTATTTTTCTTTTATATTTCATCCCTACCATGGCTGAGTCTGTAGTTGCCCATGCCACTAGTGGGAGAGAGGTTGGATCTTCTAGTGCTGGCGATGAAGTCAGATCGGAGTTGGCCCCTAGTTCTATCTCATTTAGAAAGATAATTCACCTTCGGGAGCGTTATCGCCTACCCGAAGAATTTTTTCTGACACTTCCGAAACCCGAAGAATAGGTGAATAGGCCTTCCGCTGGATACGTTGCCGTATACGAAGATTATTTGAAGGCTGGTCTTCGTTTCCTGTTGCATCCCTTCTTTGTCAAGATTTTCCAAATGTACCGGATCGTGCCTGTACAGTTGACTCCGAATAGTATTTGGAACATCTGTGGATTCTTGGTTCGGCGTCACATAGCTAATGTGAGGCTTGAGACTAATCTGTTTACTTTCCTCTTCATTTTGAAAAGGGATTTTCATGGCCATGGATGGTGGGTTATTGGTCCTCTTCCTGGCGTCCCAATCTGTTGGTGTAGAACCTTCCTTGATCGGACGGAGCCACTGGGTCACCGGTCTGCTCCCCTTGCTCACCTGCAAAACAGGTTCCTGAGCGGATTTTCTCTGGCGGGGATACTTCGATGCCGATGCCTAAGTCAGGGGCAGGCTCCAGCAACAGAACGGAGAGCAGTTCTGAAGAGAAAAAATGGTGGCTAGGAAAGAAATAGTTCTTTTTCTACGATTTTTCCTCCTTACCTCGAGTGTTCTCTCTTATCAGTATTTATAGTGGTTGGGCCAATCTGTCATTCGGTATTTTCGCCCCGTGATTAGGACGGAGACTAATCAATTTTGTCTCGCCCGTAACCGTAGGCGGTTACCAAAAGATATTAGCCAGGCTGAAGGCATTGGAGTTGGAGCTAGCAGCCACATGGCCATTCCAAAGCAGTTATGATTTGGAGGCAGTGGTTAGGTAACCGCTAGTAACCGCTGTATCCACTTCCGTTATCATAAAGTCATTCGGAGATCTGCTTCTTGGCCTCCTCTTTATGAGGGGCTATTGTTGTGTCGTCGAAATGTCTTCGCCCTGCCTCACTGGGGAAGTCTGAAGATATTTCGACTGTTTGCCACGAAGCCTTTTCCTTTAGAATGGATCGTAGGGCGGACCTGGCATCGTCTTCGTGCTTGTCTTTTTTGGGTCGGCATCTTTCAACAATGCACAGGAGATCGATCTTCAGGATCAAGGTTCTCAGATAAGGCCAAAGATTGGGCCTACGACGTGACGGGGGTCGAGCTGCCACTTCATCCATTCTTGTGGCTCTCTCTGGGCGTTTCGGTCTAAATGTACGGTTCGAAAAAGATCTGGTGGGCGGTCGAACCGATAATTGTCTGGTGCTTGAACTGGCATATCCCAACAACAATAAAAATAAGAAATATGGATGGACCAAATAAATCAACCAATATTCAATTAATTATTCATGCATCATACATTAAAGGCTCGTGGTGGACTACTTGTCACTTAGGCTATGAAATTAACTTTCTAAAGAAAGTTATTTGGACGGAGTACCAGGACAGGAACCAACCATCTTAGGGAAGTTATTGCTGAAAATAAGTTCCTCTTTCATGATTGCAACGAGAAGACTTTTTGAACTTTCTCATATCCTTATGCAAGACTATGATGGAACTACAACAGTGTCTATACTGAATGGGCTATTTTAGCCTCTTATCTTAGAACAAGGATTTTTTTTCTATGGTGGAGGTGTGACCTACTCTAGTGCATCTTAGTGTTTATGGATAAAGATGCTTGAATCAGATTGAATGAAAGCCGAGTGCTCTCTCTCTCTCTCTCTCTCTCTCTCTCTCTCTCTCTCTCTCTTTCTAATCTAACTTGCCTGATTGGTGCCTATCTTGCTTTTCTCAGTCATGTGTATGAAATGGATCAATATTGTGTGAGTTTAGATTGAACGAAGATGGATTAAATCCCTTTCTTTTTATCTTGTTCATGTTTTGGTGCATCTTTTACCTTTCTCTTCATTCCAATCTCTTAAAAATATTTAGTCCTCTTAAGGCATGAAAAGTATGTGTGCTCCTCTAATCAAACTAAACCAAGGATGATTATGAGAGGAAATTTAAAATATGCAAACATTTTTTTGGATCCTTTTCTAGGATGATGAGTGATTAATTTATAACGCCAGCAATGGCTACCTTCCAGAAGTGATTTGGCGTCTACGAGTGAATGAGGCTGAGTATGACTATTTAATAAATGATTATTATGATTCAGCCTCTAAAACAATGAGAAGTTTCAAATCAGACGTGATGTACAATGGCTAGATTATCTCAGATTGCACAAAATTACTGTTAGACCAACATAGGGTTATTCACCTAATGATTAGTCTCATATAAATTGGAAGAATGGAAATGGTTGATTGTTTGGGAATGGTCACTTTGGTGGTCATTATCAAAATATGCTATCTAATCCTATATTCGGCTACCCCCCCCCCCCCCCCCCCGGGAGTGCGCGGGGGGGGGGGGGGAGGGAATGTTCATTTAAAATATGTGGTTGATTTGGCTAAAAATTGACTCTATGAATATAGCATATATAGTCCTAAATTTGGAGAGCATACTTATTCAAAACATATGGTCTGTTCACCCGATTGTAAAATTCAAGATTTTGTTACAATCTTGAATTTAGAAGGTATCATTTAAACTTGATTGAAAAGGCCAATTGACAAATGGCAGAAATATTTTAGGAATGTATGTTGAATTTGATTGAAAAAATTAATCAACTAAGAATTGTCGTTCAACCAAAATCAAAAGAAATAAATCAGTCAAGTATGGTCAATTGACCAAGACCATAAAAGGCCAATTAACCATTAATGACAGATCAACGAAGGCCAAGAAAGACTGATCAACCAATAATTGTGGATCAACCAAGGCCAAGATTGGTCGATCAGCAAAAAAATGGTTGATTGATTAAGGCCAAAAAGGGCCAATCAATTAAAAATATTAAATCAGTTGAGATGAAGAAAGGTCAATAAATCTAAATTAGTTAACACACACACACACACATGCACATATATATATATAAACTATTCAGCCAAAACATTTCTTCATGCCAAGCACATGTAATAGCATGAGTCAGAGTGATCATCCATATACAATCATTTTTCATACTTTAAGTAATTTAACCTATTTGGCTGTTAGGAGCCTATTTACTAAGAATTAAATGTAGGTGGTTGGTATTCATAACACATATATTTGGTCACTGAATAAAATAATGTATGCTTTTCTAATCAGCCTAGACCATGGTTGATAGATGTGAATATAATTGATTGATCGTTAATCAAGGTTTGCCGTACCGTCCCGTATCGCCTGGTACGGGGTGTACCGTACTGTACTGGCCAAGAGCCGGTACGATTCATATATATATAAAACGGTCCGGCACTTGGATCGTTAAAAAAAATAAATTCCGTACGGTACGGTACTATAGCATACCATACTGTACCGCCCGGTTCGGGCTTGGTTCGAGTCCGGTTCGGGCTCGGTTCGTGTCCAATTCAGGTTAAAATTTTTTTTGATAGGGAAAGAAAAGATTTTTTTAAGAATTTGTGAGCCCTACGGGATCAGTACGGTACCGTACCATACCGGTCGGGACCCGGTACCGGTTTCGAGTTCCTTGCCGTAAATAGTGGTCTATCAATTTGCACGACTTACCATTTATTTTAGCTGGTTAATAAAGATGATCAATAGATATTGGTTAGTATGGTTGATCAATTAAGTACTGGCTTAGGCTTATCTAACTTAACAAAAATATTCATTTTCATTAAGCAGCGGGGCATTTGTTTATATTAAAAATAAAAAAATATCGAGCAACAAGATTCAGTTAATTATTTACGCATGACACATGGGAGCCTCATGGTTGGCTGCTTATCACTTATACAAGAGATCATCTAAGGTTAGGTTTTTTTTGCTGGCATTAACTTCCTAAAGGAAGTTATTTGGACAAAGGAGAAGTTAGTCATGCAAGAAATTGCCGATGATCACCAAGAGAGTTACCAAGACAAGAAGCAATCATCCAAGGAAAGTTAGGACTAGAAATATCTTCCTCTTTCATGTTTACAGATATCATGAAGACTTCATTTCAATTCTCTCTCATTCTTACACAAGACTATGATGGATCTACCATAGTGTCCATGTTGAATAGGCTATTTCAACCTCTTGTCTTAGAACTAGGATTCTTCTTTAGTGTGAAGGTGCAGCCTAGTCTGGAGTGCATCTTGATAATGGTGTATTAAAGATGCTTGAAATCAGATTGAATGAAGGACAAGTGTTCTCCCTCTATATAATCTAATTTCCTTTTTTGGTGCCCATCCTTTTTTATCTTGCTTTCGTCAATAATATGTATTAGATGTATGAATAGTGTGTAAATTTTCTAATCTAATTTCCCTCTTTGGTGCCCATGTTGTGGTATCTTGCTTTTCTCAAAAATACATATTAGATGTGTCAGTATTGTATGAATTCAGATTGAATAAAGGTTGTTTTGATCCCTTTCTATTTATCTTGTTCATGCTATTGGTGATTCTTTTACTTTTCTTTTCATTCAAGCACTCAACAATTTTAAGTCCTCTTACTTGAGGTGTGAAAAGAACCTGCATACCTCTTTAGGGAAGCAAATTTGTGAAACAAAGCATTTCTCTTTTTAAGTGAACTTGCAGATAGATAGATCTGGAAAATGGATCCAGTTTTTGATTTCTTTTTAGGGCGACAAATTAGTAGTATAGTTTGATCAACTAACGCTGCCTATATGCTGAGCTATGCTGAAGTCATAATATACAATGTAATGGAAATTCCATATTTCTTTATATGCAATATAAGGATGAAGGATAACACATTATGAAGTTGGCTTAAAATAAACTGGATTAAGTGAAAAGAAATAAATAAAACCATGGAATACTTTACAAGTTCTACAGAAAAGAAGGAAATGGCACTACATGAAGATGAAGAATTAAAGGAACACAGATTCAGCATGATTTTTGTACCTCAACCTGTGATATAATTACAAAGATCAAAGCTGATTTGAAGAATGTAGTAGACTGGCAAGTGCAAATGCAAGATTAGGAGCAAAAATCATTAGACTTGTTGATAATCAGAATAAATTGGTTGGGGTTTGTTAAGAAACAAGGTCTCTTAAGGGAAAATATGTTGGTGCTAGTTAAAGAATTGGATATTATTTTTTCTAATATTTAGACTAATGTGGTACTATAACATTTTTGTATAATCAATGCTTTCCTTGAAAAAAAGGCAGTATTGGTCGAAAAATGATATATTTACAGACTAAACATTGCTTGTACTAACATCATATATATTTGAGGAGCCAAGAGCTAGACAAAGATAGCTCCATACCATGAAGACAAGCGATATATATTTTGTAGTTCCTTTAACCAATAATAGTGATTTACATCCAATTTTGAATTTGAAAAGTGCAATTCTTTCACTTCTTCCTCTCTGAAAACTGGTAAAAGTAATATACCAAAATCTGGTGAAAGAACAAGCAATGGAAAGGAAGCAAAGAACCTTGGATTCATTATTTAGATGATTGCTATGTAATCCATCTAGAAAGAAGTTATGAAATGAGTGGTATAGTGGGACAGATACTTGCTTGGAGAGAACCAAGTAAAAAAAAATGCAATGAGTAGTAAAAACTTAAGCTTCTCAATTTAATGTTTCAGGTTAAAATAAAATGTTTTAGAAACAATATGCTGGACCTCATCTGTCAGCTACCTTCTCCATATCTAGTTCAGTTTCTCCCATTCTCTACCGCCCACCACACAAATGCAACAAAACTTTTTGCATATGAATACTTCTTTAGTAATGAAAGGATAATTGCAGCTCATGAATTCTTCCATATAATTTTAGTTGGCAAAAGAGAGTCAATCATGAGACTTTGACACCAAGCGTTCCAAGTGAAACGACAATTTACCTAGACATGTATTAGCTATTTTTGTGTGATATCATGATATGACTTGCATTGAAAAAGAGGGTAGCACTTAAGATGAAATAAATGGTAGAGTTGGAGTAATGGTAGCATTCCATCATTTTCAAATCTGCTAAGTATACAATCTTGATGATTGTCCCTTTTCCCTCTCATTTACATTTCCTCCACCCTTCTCTTTTTCCCCAACTTGGATGACCCCTTTGCACCCTTTGTAGAGTTCCAAACCTCAAATCTTCTAGGCATTCTTGCATTTTTGGGATACTTGTGTGACTAATTATTTGATATTTTTCATTACTTCTTTAGTGTGACTATTGATTTTTCCCAGATATACTCATCTTCAATTATGTACTTTTTTTACCTTTTCCATATTTGCATTCCTCTCCACCTAACACTTATCTTATTCTCTTTCAACTTCTTTCAATTAAAAACAGAACAGAGGATATACCTGTTAAATAGCCAGGGTGTCATTCTGTTCCTTGCTAAGACCTAATGGGAATTAGCTAATCTGTTTGATGGAAAGAAAATGTTTCTTTAGCATCTTTTATTACTTTCATTTGTGAAAGTACTTCTTGCGTTTGTAGCATTTTGTAGCTCATTATTTCTGTTTATTTTGAAAATTTCTCTTGCTCTGTATCCCAGAATGAAAAATTTTGGTTGTGTATACTATTCTGGTCATACTATTGTCTGCATCATAATTCATTGTTTTTATCCTCTACCAGGTAAATGGCTGTCTGTCGTATCATGATAAGATTCCAGATGGCTTCTACCTGATTCAGGGAATGGATCCATTTGTGTGGACTCTATGCACTGATGTGCAAGAAGAGAGTCGGATTCCATCAGTTGAATCACTAAAATCTGTCCACCCCAGTGATTTATCCATTGAGGTGGTTGTCATAGATAGAAGAAGTGATTTGGATCTATGCAAGTTACAGAATTTGATGGCTGCCCTTTCATGTAATTGTTCTACCAAAAAGGATGTGGCTGAACAGCTTGCAAAGCTTGTTTGCACACAGATGGGGTGAGTTATGCTTAGTAGTCTACATGTGAATTTGTGGAAATCATAATTTTCCTAACTGTTGTTTCGGTAATTAACTATCCATTTGTCTCACAAGGGGTGCAGCTTTTGACGAGGAAGAGAGTCTGATCCCTCGCTGGAAGGAATTCAGTGAGGTCCTTAAGGCTAGTTCCTGTTCAGTTGTGCTCCCAATAGGAAAGCTATCTGTTGGTCTTTGTCGGCATCGAGCCTTGCTGTTCAAAGTAAATTGCTGATCTCTTTTTTTCAGATTCAATTTAAGGGAGTTTTGTATGACATATACCCTTTCCTTTATTCTGTTTGCTATGGATGGCTACTTTGTGTACAATTCTAACCCCTTTTTCATCATGTGTTGAAGATGTTAGCTGACATGATAAATCTTCCATGCCGAGTTGCCAAGGGCTGTGCTTACTGCAAAAGTTATGATGCTTCCTCATGTTTGGTGCGCATTGGTCTTGACAGGTGCATGGTTTTCTTCCCCCACCCAGCACAAACAGAGAAGGGAACAAAACAATGCCAATTTAATGCTTTGATCAGCATTTAGGGACTATGAAACAAGTGTGCAGTGACTTGGAATAAAAGATAAGTAGCTGTAACTTCAAGTGGATTGGGCATTTTGAGCAGTGGAATAGACCTGCTCACCTATGCATGCATGCATACATGCAGCGTAATATACCAAAATGCTTTGTTGACCTAGACTTGCATCCTATAATATTAGGATGGCTAGTTTGCATAGGGTATCACCAGAACATCACAATGATACCCTAGTTTGCATAGGGTATCAAAATGCATCCATCCCAATTCTGAAGTTCAGTCAATTGGTTGTTCCCCCTGTTGCTCATAGCATAATCTTTTATATTTTTTTTCAATTTGTTTGCTTTAGCGGGGATTTTTAATATGTTAAAGAAATTGAGTCCTAGACAAAATGGATTAATGACATTACATCGGTCTTCCACCCAATCTGATTCAACCTGCCCTTCTAGCTTCAGCCTCTATAGGCTGACAGCTTAAGAGCCTTGCTTCCCTTCCCCATTCCCCTTCTCCCCCCCCCCCCCCCCCCCCCCCGCCTCCTTAAGAGAACAAGTTGGAGATGTGTTCTGAAGTCCTCAACATAGAATACCTAAACCAGAGATATTGTGGATTGATGGAATGCTCTTTCTTCCATTAATAATCCACAATGGGCATTGCCACATACATAGACCTATGTTTTTTTTGCCAGTCTTCCTTGTGCAGATAAGCTTTCCACTCGGCTTTCAAAATCTGATTCATTTGTTCTCTGCTTTCCCTGGATTTCTTGGCAAGAGGTGAAAGGAAAATGGTCCAAATTAAACAGTATATATGAATTTTTATCTTTGCTGGACACTTTTGGGTATTTATCTTTTACATTTAGTTCTCTTTTCTTTGGAAACTTTCTTCATGACACAGATTTTGAGAGAGTTAACATTTGTGTCTATGTTTGTAGGAATCAGAGTGGTCTGTATCATCAGGTCTGTGCATGATGTGCCATATGTTTACATTGGTAGCTGCATGCTTGTCTTAGTTTGAATGTCAAAACCAAGCGCCTAATTTTTTCTAAACTTTGATATACTTGTTGAGTTGATTATTGAAAAGCATATAACTTCTCTGATTTCACAAATTTCAATTGTGGCAGGGAATATTTGGTTGATTTGATTGGAAAGCCAGGCCAACTATGTGAGCCTGATTCTTTGCTTAACGGTCCTTACTGTATTTCAATTTCTTCACCAATGCGCCCTCCAAAATTTAAATCAGTTGAAATCCTTAGTGACCTTAGATCTTTGGCCAAGCAATACTTTTCAGATTGTCAATCACTCAATCTCATCTTCAGCAATGCTTCACCAGGTGACTCCATCTGTGCCTTATTTATTAATCATTGAGCACACCTTTATATGATGATCGCATTTATTCTTTTCATTTTATGTTGGTTACTATGTTGGTCTTGACTTGTTGAAATGAGAAATGTTTTTGAATGCGGTTACTTGTATAATTCTTTGCTTTACATGATATAAAGTTAATCTTTCTAGAGCAGATCAATTAAAGTTAAATTTTACAATTCTCTTGACTACTGGTTAACCTTGAGAACGAATGTTAAATGTAAAATTTTAAGCATAGTTTGCAAAACCATCCTGAACTGTATCAGTCACCTACTAGAATGGTTTTGGCATTAGAAACAAGATACTGGCAAGGAGGGGGTGAGGGACAAGGAAAGTGTGGAAGAGAGAGAAAGGGGGCAGAGAAGGAGAGGGAGAGAGGGCCTCTAGAGGCCGGTAGAGGATAGTTGAGCTCACTTTACATGGTGGAAGTTGGAGGGTGGAGGGAGGGAAGGAGAGGGAGAGGAGGCTGCCAGAAGTCTGGCGAGGTTGCCTTGCTGCCACCAAGGCCCATGAAGGTTGGAGGAGGTGCTCCGCCTTCCTCTTGATCAAAATTGGGGTTAGGCCCCTGTTTTGATTTTTTTTTTTTCGTTTTGTGACTTATTAGGTGAAGTCGGCACTTGTGTTTGTTGACTTCACTATTTTTCTATTTTTTTTGAGATTTTCGGTTAAAATCGGCAACAGCTCCTCTGGCTTTCATTGGCCTTAGTTTGGCGAGGTGGCCTCACTGACTGTGGAGGCCTCCAGCAGCCTCCTCATCCTCCCTTCCCTTCTCCCTCCTTCAGTTTCCACAGTGTGTAGCAAGCTTGGCTGCCCTCCGGTAGCCTCCGATGGCCTCCGGAGACCCTCTCTCTCTTTCAACTTCCCTCCTCCCTCTCCCTCTCCCATTCTCTCTTCAGCCCTCTCTTTGTGTTAGTTCAGGCTGATACAGAATGGCATGGGGGCGTAGAACCGTACCGTTGGTTGACTAGTCTGGGCTCTGGTACTGCTACTGCTACTGCGAACCTTACATTTAGGTGTTGGCCTTGTTAGGCTTGATACACATTGTTGACCTTTTCCTAATTAGCTTAAGCTTAAGAGCTGTAATTGCAAGTTAACATGATATCATTGCTTAGGATTGCTAAAGGTCATGAGTTCGAATTCTCTTGAGCTCAGTTATTTATTTAATTATCCTTGGTTGTATGCTATTCTATTTTTGGCTTTTTTTTGATTCAGTTACCCTCCTTGTGTGTGGTCTGGGCCACATTTGCGGGGATGGCGTTAAGCCTGATATACATTCTTGACCCTTCCCTATTAGTGGTAAGTTAACAAGCCCATGCTGGTCCATATTGGGCCAATACGGGCACCATTTTATGATTAGTATATCACATGAAATCATTTTTAAATTTTTAACTGTAATATATATTTTAAAAAAAAATTATCTTTTTTAGTATTTTTTGTTTCAGCATGGCTTCGGCATGTATAACAGCATGGCAAGGCACTGGCCATGCCAGCCAATGACTGACACTCCCATCCAGCACCAGTACTTCTTTGTTAAATGCATATAATGCTAAGTAATCATATTCTTTTGCAGTATTGAATTTACTTTTGGTTTAGGAGTTTGCAGCTGTAAGGACCAAACATTGCTTAATGAGGTTCCTGAATAGTAGATAAAGGCTAGAAGTCTAGAACTGTAAAACAGATTATTTTCTGGTTATTAGATTATCACTGATGGGGTTTGATTGGATGTCTTGGCTAACAAATCTTTATATTTTGGGTTAATTTTTGTTTTCTGAATGTTGGCCAATGGATATACTGTTCTGTTAGTGCTATCATTTGCTTTAAGATAAATTAATCTTTTTCTGTTCTAGCTAAATCTTATGTCATAAAATAAGGAATTTTGTTTCCTTATGAGATGAATTTAATGTTTGATAATGATAAATCCTACTTAAATTCATTGTACTGGAACTACAAATCCTATTATTTCTCTTATCTCATCTTTTTATTTTTTTTTTTCTTTTTTGAATACAAATAGGAACTTCAAATCATTGTTACTCTCCTTAGATACAGTCCTCAATGGTATTCATTTTGCTTGTTTGAAGCCGGGTTTGAGATTTTCTGAATTTCTATACCACATAGGCTGTAATCTCTGAAATTTCGGACTTGGAAGGGTGCCATGATATGATTTATTTTAGTCCTCATATAATCTGCTTGAAGAAAGTGATGCCCTTTAAGAAGACAGGTTCAAGGTGCTAATTCCTATTGTCCCACCATGGAAAATTGTCATAGCCTAAAAGAAGCTATGCAAGGGTCCAAGTTGCCAAATCTTATGTCCACGATTCCACTAATGGAATAGTGTTGCCTAGTGAAACAACTCAAGAGGGAAAGTGAATTGAGTTTTTCAAAATTAAAAGCGAGTATGTGTTAATTCGAAAAACAGTAAAGTGAAGGTACAAGAGAAACTATGTACCAAACTTAAATGAATTAGTTGCAAATGAAAGCAAATAAGGGAACAAGCAATTAACAATCAAACACCAAAAATTTTATAATGGTTTGGTGCCAACCCTACACCTATATCCACTCCCCAAGCTCTTATCGAAAATTTTTACTATAATCTGTCTTGCAAGATTATAGCCGGATTGTTTTCTCAAGTTTACAATCTAAAATCCTGTTGGTTTTGCATAGGCTCACCAACCAAAACTTATCCCAAAGCCAATCATAGGTTTCACAATCCAATTTCAGGCTTTCTTGGTCTTATCCCGAAGTTTCAATCTCCAATTGAAATTTGTTATAGCAATGGAATAAATAATACAAGTAACCAAAAAAAAAAGCTCCTTTGTGAGCAAAATGAATGTCGATGAAGAGTTGAAAATTTGTCGAGGAAGCTTTGGAGTTTGTGAGCTTTTCTTCTTGCTTGAAAGCCATCGAAGATTTGGACTCTTTGGTGGTTGGGAATTTATGCATACAATTGAATGCTCTTTTGGCCTCTCTTTATTTCTAGTTTTCTCTTGTTCACTTGATGTCTTTTGGATTTTTTTGCTTCTTCAATGAGTTTGGTAGTCATTTAAAGCATTTTTGAAGCCAAAATAGCCGTTAATTGTTGGAAGTCAAAAACTAGCCATTAAACCATTTTTGCACACTTCTATAGAGGCTGCAGAACTAGCTGTTAGAGTTGTCAGATGATTTGGAGTTGACCCGAGCTGCATTGGAGTTGACTTGGATTCCGCCTGAGTCACTTGGATTATATTTGAGTTGATTTGAGTCTTGTGCCCAAAAACAATCTTCTACATTTTCTTGAGACATCGACTCGAATATTTAAGTCGACTTGGATTTGCCTTTGAGTTGACTCAGATTCTACTTAGGTCGACTTGAATCTAGTTCTAGAAAATCAAGCCTTCTATCTTTTCTGGTTCCTATAAGGGGGTTGACTCGGATGAACTTTGAGTCAACTTGGATTGTGTGCCATTTAAAATTTACATGCCTAAAGTGATTCCTTGAGGCTTTGAATTGACTTATTGTCATTCATTTTTCAAGTGCCCTTTTAACCTTAGTTTCCTTAGGCTTTCTCATATCATGTTTTAGCTTCCAAAATATGTTTCTACTGATCTTCATCTTGAGCAATTAACCATCCATCTTTGCATGGGTTTAGAGTTTCCTAAAATATTTGATCAACATTGAAGGAAACAAGATGACAAGCATGCTGAAATTTTGCGGTTTCTAAAACCCTAGCGAAACTAATATATGAAACATTTTCATATAGCATGCAAACAATATTAAAAGCACCTAAAGTAGGATTAATCTAACATCCTGATCAAGATAAAATATCAAATATTCAGATATAAAGTCAGAAAAATTAGGGAAGAAAAACAACTTACATTGATTGCTATCCTTTCTTTTGCCTCGATCAGATTAGATCGGCAGATGTTCGGCATTCCTATCGGAGCTGTGCACGTGCTTGGTCTTTGCTGGTATCCACATGGGGATGACGCTGATTGACTCATCGAGATCCTTGGAGTGCTAGTTCCTTGCAGGTCTCTCCTCTGGCTTGGATCTGAATACTACACCAACTTGATGGAGCAACCTTTCGCAGCCTTTGCGCGAACCTTTCACGCAAATCTGCAGGATGGACTCTAGGATGCCAGGGAAGAAAAAGACTCTTCTTCTCCTCCAATCTCTCTCTAAACTCTCCTCTCTTAGATCTTTTGGGTGTGGAATAGTAGAAGAAAGAAAAAGGATTAATAGAAACAAGGCTTGCGGTGTGGAGAAAAATTGACAAGGAAGTTCACCTGGCCCCTTTTCCCTTCATATAATTGTGGCACACCCAAACCCACCCAACCTTTTCACACCACTATAAGATCTAATCTTATCAGAAACTGAATCTCATTCAAATTAAATCAGAAGACAGAAGGTGTTGGCATGAGAAATATTTTGCGGTGAGAAACATTATTTGGCGCAAAGGATTTCTTCCTTACACAAATTGTTGCACAAAAAATATTCCCACGGCATATAACGAGATAAAACTTATCTCAACTAACCATTAATCAAATAAGAGTTCAAATAAATTTTATCCAATTATCAGATACAATCTTAGAGAGAAGGTGGTGCCTCTCTTCTTTTCTCGCATGCCAAGAGAAGGGGGGTCCTAATTCTAGTGCCCCTTTATCTTTCACAGGCCAAATCAAACAGAGGTGAACATAATCTAATTAGGTTTAGGGTTCAAGTTAATTGGGTTTAGTTTGGATTCAATTCGAATCCAATTTGAATTGAATTCCAAAAGGCTATCAATCCTATTTCAAATAGGATTGAAATCTAAGCTAACTTGGATAATTAAATCTAATTAGATTTAAATTGAGTGATGCGGGACGATTCTAAGATTGCTAATCATGTAGGATGGCATATCGGTTTATGGTTTAGGATTTAGGATTTAGGATGGCATATTGGTTTAGAATTTAGGACTAAATACTAATATTTAGGACTATTTTCAATTGAAATAAAAAAAAATGATAATTAAACTAAGATTATCAGCAATTAATGAAAGTAAAATATGTCATAAATATATAATTACATATCAATGACTAGAATCGGGTAGAGTGACGATGTCCATAAATATAGAGATCATGTATGTACTTTGTAGGAAATTCGGCATGTCTCTCCTGCTGCCAGGCAGCATGATACTCCTCTAAGCTCATCTCAGAAGGTATGCGTGATGGATCATAACTAATCGCAGATCCCTCTCTGATGTCCCGACTTTGAGAGCTGTCTAAAGACTGATGATATGGCAGTGCAGGGAGAATCCAAATATACCAGCAACAAAATCAGATGCATAAGATGCTCCGGGATAATAATCACTGGATGCTGACATCTCAGATGCACCATATGGGTCATATGGACCAGAAGCTGCCAGTAGCTGCGGATAAGAGGATCCTGAATATGAGGATGATCCAGATACATCCATGGATCCTACTCCACATGCAAGAGCTGCAGCTGTATCGTGTCCCGAACGACCACGCGGAGCCCGTCGCCTATATTGAATCGTATCACCACGGGGTCTATCAGATGGTACTCCATGATCTGTATCCTGCGTAGCATGGAAAAACTGCGACTCTCCATTGCATCGAATAGGATTAGGTGGCTGTGACTCCTGTCCTCCTGTCCCTCCCTGATTATTAGATCCTCCACTATCTGAAGCACTATCATCACTATCTCTGGTATCTGAATTTGAGTGGACTGAGTGCTCCGATGGAGGTACAACTACCTTCCTTTTCCTCTGTCTCCAGGTCTACTAGATGGTGGGGACGGGCGATGTGCTGTATTTGCTGGAGACCTGTGAGGAATATGACTTGTTGTCTATTGTCCAGCATCCATTCCAGCCTCACTAGCTACAAAACTGGCCGGTCGAGGAGGCGATCCTGGCTCATTAAGTTCTGGCGTCTGCTACTGACCCATGACCCACCCAATTATTGGATCTTCATCCTCATCAACATATGAACTTGCAGTGGGATCGGGATATTTTAATTCTATTTCTTCCTGAATATATTTTAGCCTCAACCTTAAATTATAGTGTACATACACAAGATCGTTGAGGCGTTTCTGTTTCAGACGGTTTCTCTGCTTGGAGTGGATAAGACCAACTGTAGACCAGTTACGCTCACATTCACTAGATGACACCGCTTGGAAGAGGATCTTCATTGCAAGAACCTTCAAATTTTTAGTAGATCCACCAAAATGCATCCACCATTCAGCTGCAAAAGACATTACATCATTTAGAATTTTAGATTTGGCAAAATAAAAAATTTAATCATGATATAATAATAGACTTACTCCTTGGTAGATTTACTTCTGATCGCTACAGTGGATCCAAATAAATCTGTGCCCTCCCTAAAAAATTTCATCTACCAGAAAAAAAAAAAATGTTAGCTTGTTGAAATTAATGCTCTTAAAAATCATTCAATAATTTCAACCTAACTTCTTCAAGGCACATAGCAGCGATATCTGAATCGGGCTCCATCTTATATATAACATTGGTAGGGCAGACATAAGATCCTCATCCATGGCAATGTCCAGTACGAAGTATTGAAATATCGGATTTAGATAGTAAGCTGCACATATATTTTAAGAATTAGTCAAGCGTACTTGTATGAATTTAATTGAAACTTAATTTTTAGGGACTCCATAAAATATTACGTACCTGCTAGATGCAAATCCGAACTCATTTGATAACTCCACCGTCCATCAATGATCCGGATATACTCATGCATGTGATGGATCTGTCTCTTGGATCTTTTTCTTTGCCCTTTGCATCATTAAATATAAGAAGCCCATCTGAGCATATCTCTCGGAGTCCATGGCATGAAGTACCTCATATAGAGGCTTGATAGCCTCCACTATCCTCTCAGCCCGTTGCCAGAATGTCTGTCTTGTCACTAAATTCTCCACATTGCTTCCCTCAGTATTTGCTTTGCCATATTTGCTCTAAGTCCTGACTGACAAACATCTGACACAGTTCTGCTTTCTTGCCAAGAAGACTATCAAGTGCAATGTAATTAGTAGCAAACCGTGTGACTCCCGGTCTCAATATTTCTTCCCTGTAAAGCTCCTCATCAATGATAAGATCCATGTATGGTTATATATAAATCTGGTGGTAGACTGTGCTAGCTCAATAATTTTCTGCACCCTGCGAATTTTACCAATATCCATCAACATGAGGTCTATACAATATGCAGCACAAGGGATCCAGAAAATATGCGGCCGCCGCTCCATCAAGATCTGCCCTACGGCCCTGTACTGTGGTCCATTATCAGTGATGACGTGTACGACATTATGCTCTCCCACCTGATCAATCACCTCCTCCATCAATCTGAGGATATAACTGGCGTCGTGCACCTGATTTGAAGCATCAATAGGCTTCTGAAAAAAGTCTTCCCATCACAATAAGTCAAGAAATTGATGATGCTCCGTCTAGTACGACCAGTCCAACCATCACATCACCGTCAATCCATACATGGGCCACTTGCTCTGATACGAGGATATCCATCCTTCTAGCTCCTCCTTATTGCTGTTCAGAAGATGACCATAGATATCCCTCGATGCTGGAAGATCTACACCTGCACCAGCAGCCTGTATAGATGAAATAACAGAGCGATAATATGGATTGTCTGCTGGGCTGGGATATGACTGAAATGAAACCAGGAGAAGATGGCACGCCACATATCCTTCTTCTTATCCTTTTTCAGTATTGTGTCAATCTTCTATTGCTTGGAATCTCTACTGGAAAATGCATGTGGATCAACATCATGGATAGTGTCTCCCTCTGGAATGTCCCTAGGCCTGGAAGACTTCCTCCTACTGCCAAATGCTTCCAACATGGATGCAATACGGCCGGTGCCTCTCCTGACGGGCTCTCTGACTGAGGAGGTCATCTTAAACTGTCTCAGACTCTCCTGGAGCACTAGCAGAAGCGGATTCCGATCCTGACTTAAAAGCTGATGGCCCGAATCGCTGTCTATGCCTGGCTGCCTCTGCTCATACAAGCTCGCCTGAATAGCAGCCTCCATCTGTGCCTCCTCATCAGAAGGAATAGATGCTTCCTCTGACTCCCTGGAGTGATAAGAAGGTGGTTCTGCGGTTCTGCGATCCATCTCTGTCTTCTTTTTTGCTACTTTTTCCTTCTCAGCTTTAAATTCAGCAAAGTGTTTCTTCATCAACTGACGGACCTTCTGTGGACACTGTCGGCATGCAGATACATCAAGATAGCCGCCAGCCAAGTGCTGCTTCAACCTTGTTACCCCCATCTTTGAATTCGGTATTGCACCATTTACACCTCCAGTGATGTCGACCCGAGAGCATCTCTCCATGTAACCAGCAATGTCCCGCTCCGGATCCTTCTTCCTCCTTGATGGATCCATACCTGAATATTTAAATTACATATAAGGTCAATAATAATCTTTATTAATTAACACTTTATTAACCTAATTTTTAAAATTTAATTTATTTATTTAAAAAATTTGAAAAATAAAGAAAAATAAAAAAAATTTAAATTTTAGATTCATGTAGGATTCTATCATACATGCTATATATATTTTTTTAAGATCCTAAAAATGCATTAAAAGTCAATTTTTTTTCAATTTAAGACCTATGGATACTATTCATGAAATGCACAAAACTTGAATAAATCGACATGAAATTTATAGTGAGAGTAGCTTACAAGTCCTAGATTAATAATTTATAATTACAGTTTTTTTTCTAATTATTATTTTTTAATTAATTTATTAATCCAAAATTAATTTTTAATTTAAAAAATTATATACTTAACAAAAAATTAATATTTTAGTATCATTGTGTAGATCTATCCTAGATCTATCACATACTCAAATCATAGCCAACAAATAAATTTTGACAGCATTTCTTTTTAATTTTCTATTTTGCATGGATTTTAACAAAAAATAATAATACGAAAGAGGAAAATACGGAAAAAGAAAGGTATACGGACCTTAATTCTAGCTTCTTCTTCGACTTTTGCAGGTTTGATTGGGTTGAAATTGATCGGGCAATTTTTTTTTCTGTGTTTTTCCTTCCACAGCTATGCAACAGAGAGCTCTTACGAGCTCTCTGTGCCTTTTCTCTTCTTAAAACTTAAGCAAACCCCTTATCAAAGCAGTCACATGGCTACAGTGGCCATGTGAGAAAATAAAAAAAAATTGGCCCACCTGTCCCCTCGCACCTGTATCGACCCGAACCGGGCCGAACCACGCCGAACCGCCCGGTTCGGGCCCGTTTCGATCGGTTTAGCACTGTTTTTGGTCTGGTTCGGTGTGATACCCATTTTTTTTTATTTTTTATTTTTAGGGGGGCTGTGATGTTTTTTAAAGCTGAACTGTGCCGGCCGGCCACCGGTCCGGTTCGGTACGCCCCGAACCGGCCGGTTCAGCACGGTTCGGAAAACCCTGTTTAGAAGGAATCAGGTTAGGGTTTAGAAGCGGGGTGGCTTGAAGCTTGATGAAGATCTTCTTGCTTGGCGGCTTAGGGCACTCCTTGGACGTGTGAAGGCTTGGATGGCAGTGAATTAGGGTGTGGAAGGATGCTAGGGCAGCAAAGAATTCGGAAGCACAAGAACACAAACACAAACCAAATAATCAAAAGAACAAAGTAACACACAAGCTCGCAAGCTCAAATAAATTTACTAGGATTTTGATATCATGAATAAAAATTGATTACAAGAGGGGGAGGGGTGGGGTTTATATAGAGCTCCCATGCCCTTTCTAACTAGGGTTACACTTAGGTTAACAAGCCTTTTCCTAGTTAGATTACATGTCCTTTCCTAGCTAAGTTAGAATTACAAATCATAAAGCAAGTAGGAATATAAATCCTAACTAGGTTAGACTAGTCTTCTCCTTCTCACTTAAGGGCACCTCTTGGACTTGGTCAACACTTCAAGAATGCCTAGGGGGCGTGTTGGGCTTCTAGGAGCAGCAAGGGGCCGGCCCAAAGGGGCTTGGGCGCATGGGCTTGGGCCTCTGGAAGCTGGGATGGCCTGGTAGCAGGAATATTCCCGGGTATCTTGCTTCTTAAGGACTTGGGCTAGGCGCTTGGGCTTGATTTCTTTGGGCTAGGATGCAGATGGACCTTTGAAAATATGGATGCCCTGGTTTGGGAATATGCTCTAGCATCTGGACTGGAATCTGGGCATCTTGAGGGCATCTGGAAGGAATCAGGATTTCTGGAAGCATCATGATCCTGGGTTGTCACACAAAATCCACTGGGTTGATGTAGTGGCCTCGACTCCTGGATGTGGCCTGGTGGAACTCCAAAATAGGGTGACCTCCTCTCTTGTACAAAAATTGGGCTCATACTAGACTTATAATCGATATACAGGACTCAAAATACTGACTAGGTTGAGGGTTGAGACAAATCAACTAATCTCAACTTATTACAGGACTTAATCTTAATTGATTATAAAATTTTCAAAACTTTGATACATGACTAATTAAATTATATGGGATCCAGGGATCTGTGTCTGATCCTGGTGTCCCCACCAATTCTCCCGGGGCGGGAGGAACTCAACCCCGTTGAGTATGGGTTAATTTGGCTCAAGGAGGGTCTGGGTTGAGGCGCTGCAGATTCGCACCAGCATTTCACAAGTTAGATTCTAGCCGACCTTGCCACTGGACCAAATACTGCTGACAGTCTCTATTCCAGGTGCCGATAGCTTGATTGTCTAGAGTTCTCTCAATCTTTACCTCACCAAAAGGCCAAATTATATGTTGTCGCTCTGGGGTGGGTTCTTTCTCAAGAAACAGGATGGCTCAAGGGGCTCGCTGGGTATCACTGCTGGCTCCCTAGACTCTATAAGATCTGAGATGATGAAGGTGGAGCTAATACCTAAATCAGGTGATATCTCAGGCACATAGGCATTGGGTCCACTACTATTCATTATTTTAGATGGGCCAGCTTCGCGAGCAGAAAATTCTTTAACAGTCATATTTCTCTGCATAAAAATCTTTATCTTTCTTTTGAGAATTAGCTAAGTTATTATTTAGTTCATTAATTATGTTCAGCTCTTGACTAATTTCATGATGCATATGCTGTGCAGAGGCTAGTACAGGTGCAGACAAATGGGTTAGGACTGTGAATTTTATTGGACTCAAGACTGATACCTAAAAGACTTGACTAGATATCCTTTTGAAGGAAATTTATTGGACTCTATGGGACAAAACCTAACAGATTATAGACTCTTTAGGTTTGACCCTAGCATGGCATGCACATGAGAACTTACTATGTACTCCTACTAGGTGCCATAGGGTTCTCCTATAAAGTAAGATGCAAATATGACATGCTTAAAGAATGAATGTATCATGTAAATTCCTATAAAATGCAACCTAATAGTAAAGAAAACAGAAGTTTCTGGAAATGGTAAAAAATAAGAGGTGGGTTTAGGGTTAGTCTGATTGGGTGGAAAGTAAGAAAAGGGTTCGGTGTTAATTGGATAGACTAGGAGACAAGAAGGTGTTTCAGGGATAAGTCCTATACTAATGAGGTTGATCTTATGAGGTTGAGGTATATCTACTGGGTTGGCATGATGGAAAAATGGGTCACTAATTTCGGGGAAGAGATTAATGGGAGTCAAGAGTGAATTCATCTTGAAGGTACTGATAAGAAATCAAGTCCTTAATAAATTTTTTTGGCTCAGGAAATTCAGGACTAGGCTCTACAATTGGATTCTCTTCCTCTAACTGGTCTTCTACTACCGGTTCAACTCGGGTGTGGTTAGGTTCAACTAATGTTGGGTGGTCTTCTATTTGGTTATCTACTTGGTCAACTAATTCTTGGTTGGTTTCTACCTGAGCATGGTCAGGGTCAACTAATCCTAGGTCATCTATGGGGAACTCCCCTTCTTCCTCGTACTCGTCCATTAAGCTTGGGTCAGCCACATATATCTCCTCTTCAATATCTTTTTGGTGAACCAATGAGGTGGTAAGAGGGGGTTGGCTAAGGGATACCTGACTAATATTAGGCTCAAATCTAAGGGTATTGATCCTATAGGGTTCAGGTTGACTGAAGGATAGGGGGTTACTACTGGATTTATATCTAGGGACTATGGGTTCCTGGGGCTCATAGGGCAAGGGTTTAACTCTATGTGTCTTGTCTAGGGTTCCTAACCGATCTCCTACTTGGTCAAAACTAGTGGTTAATTGGTTGATCCTAGTGGTTGCCTAGTCAAATCGTTGGTCTACTTGGTTGAATTTATGGTTCATTTGGTTCTGGGATTGGGTCAATTGGGTTAACTGATCTTGGGTTTGGTCAAGTTTCGCATTAATTTGGGCATTGGATTGGTTTAGTTGGGCAAACTGGTTTTGTAATTGGATATTGGCTTGGTTCATTTGGGTAGTTAACTAGACAAGCTGGTTCATGATGGTTCCAAAATTGGGATCCATTGCTGAGTCGGTTTGGGGTTTAGTCTTATGGTATTGGGTTCTTAATCTAGTTGTCATACACTCAATCAAGCAATCAGAATGGAATGGTACAGCCAAGCATGTAAAATAGGTTAGTTTAATCTAGGGTTTCCTAGACCTAGAGCCAAAACTGGATAGGTCAGCTCAACTTATACTTAACCTAGCTAATCCTTCCTCTGGCTAGGTAGAGTGTGGGAGGCCCCCCTGCTTTTGCAGGGACCCAATTAAAAACCACAACACCACTTAGGTCGTTTGACTCTGGACCCTCAGTTTTAGACACCAGATTTCAGTAATAGCCACAGGATTAAATGCACTAGTTGGCCCACACAATTCGGATCCGACTTCTTGGTCTCACCTAGCACTCTAGGATAAATTAGGTCTAATTGATTTTAATTAAGGCTTGGGTGGAAATGCTGGATGGTTGTTTTGGGCCTAGGATAGGTTATGACCTCCTGCCCTGATGTTATATTGATTGCCCTTAAGATTAGATTAGAGAGATGATGGCATTCAATGATCCTGATGCAATCTAAAACAATCAGAAAAATAAAAATATTTTATGTATATTTTATGGAATGACAAATTAGGTTTAGGTTGATTAGGTTAGCAATCAAATTGGGCTTGGGATTGGGGGTGTGGAAGTTGGTTATGTTTGGTTGAGTCAAGTGTGCAGAATTATGAAAATTAGGGTTTCAAATGATGCAGGTTTTGACACAGATATATATGCAGAAAAAACTTAGAAAAATTCTAAGATAGAGGATGGACGGTGATGATGATACGTACCAAATTTGATGCAAAACAAAAATCAATTGATGATGCAAATCCTAGGATTTTCAGACTGCTGCAGAAATCTTAGGATTTTGTTAGGGTTTCTAATATGCCGAACTTTAATGATTTAAAGTTTCTGTAAAATTAATTAAAAATTATGATAAATTAGATGACACGACAGATAACAATGCATGCAAATTTCATGGAAAAATAAATTTCTAGGTGATCGATATCAGATGAAGAACAGACACCTAATACAGTGGACAGGATATAGAAAATTCAAAAATTAGGATTTTGTGAATCAAATGCAAATGAAAACTATCCTAAACCCGCTCTGATACCAAACTGATGCTGGACGACTCTAAGATTGCTAATCATGCAGGAAAAAATGTAAACTAATTTTTTTTGTGATTTTTATAATTTTATTTGCAGGCTAGATTCCCAAAATAAAATAAGAACCAGCATAAGGAGTAGCAATGCAAAGAATCATCGTATCGCAGGCAAACTCATGTAAAATAATAAATTCTAGGACCCGAGAATTGAGAAACTTTCGGATTAGGATAGTTTATCTTCATCAAATCAGAAATTAAAAGAAGGGAAGGATGTTACCAATCAGTGATTTGAAGAATCTGGAATCGAAGGGGTCATACATTTCTCAGATTGATGCCTGGAAGATGAAGCTCGGTTTCCTTGATTAGATGGCTGATTTGGGCGGTCCTGGAGGCAAGGAAAGCCTTTTTTGGGGAGGTGAAACATCTCGGGGATCCTGCAAAACGTCAAGGATCAATCAAAACAGAAAGTAAGAAAAGGAAAGGAAACTAGGTTTAGAAGGAATCAGGTTAGGGTTTAGAAGTGGGGATGCTTGAAGCTTGATGAAGATCTCCTTGCTTGGCAGCCTAGGGCACTCTTTCTTGGACGTGTGAAGGCTTGGATGGCAGTGAGTTAGGGCGTGGAAGGATGCTAGGGCAGCAAAGAATTCGGCCAAGCACAAGAACACAAACACAAACCAAAGAATCAAAAGAACAAAGTAATACACAAGCTCGCAAGCTCAAATAAATTTACCAGGATTTTGATATCATGAATAAAAATTGATTACAAGAGGGGGAGGGGTGGGGTTTATATAGAGCTCCCATGCCTTCTCTAACTAGGGTTACACTTAGGTTAACAAGCCTTTTCCTAGTTAGATTACATGTCCTTTCCTAGCTAGATTAGAATTACAAATCATAAAGCAAGTAGGAACATAAATCCTAACTAGGTTAGACTAGTCTTCTCCTTCTCACTTAAGCACACCTCTTGGACTTGGTTAACACTTCAAGGATGCCTAGGGGGGCGTGTTGGGCTTCTAGGAGCAGCAATGGGCCGGCCCAAAGGGGCTTGGGTGCATGGGCTTGGGCCTCTGGAAGTTTAGGTGGCCTGGTAGCCTGGTAGCAGGAATATTCCCTGATATCTTGCTTCTCAAGGGCTTGGGCTTGGTGCCTGGGCTTGATTTCTTTGGGCTAGGATGCAGATGGACCTCTGGAATCATGGGTGCCCTGGTTTGGGAATATGCTCTGGCATCTGGACTGGATTCTGGGCATCTGGAAGGAATCAGGGTTTCTGAAAGCATCATGGATCCTGGGTTATCGCACAAAATCCACTGGGCTGATGTAGTGGCCTCTGACTCCTGGATGTGGTCTGGTGGAACTCCAAAATAGAGTGACCTTCTCTCTTGTACAAGAATTGAGCTTATACTGGACTCATAATTGATGTACAAGACTCAAAATACTGACTAGGTTGAGGGTTGAGACAAATCAACTAACCTCAACTTATTACAGGACTCAATCTTAATTGATTACAAAATTTTCAAAACTTTGACATATGACTAATTAAACCATATGGGATCCAGGGATCTGTGTCTGATCTTGATGTCCCCACCATTGAGTCAAATCCAATTAAATTAAAATTGATTTAAATTAATTAGGACTTGATTCATAATTTAATTAAGTCTAATTATATTGCAACTCTTGCAATTAAGTTCTTAGAGCTAATAATTAGTAGCTGCTAAATTTGATCCAAGCCTTGATTAAGTAAGCTCCTATTGTGTGTGACCTCTTAGGTTTCATTTTATCTGGTAGTGAGACATTCTATGATCTCTATCATAATATAATTGAAACTTTTTCGATATACTGGAACAATTCCAGCTCAACCTTAACAAGGATCATTGATCCGAAAATGATCTTAGTGAGTTTTCACAATTCATTAGTGATACTTAGTAGTATGTAGTAGCAATCCAGCAGAATAGAAGGATGAATTCCTAGGTGTAGTTATCGTGTGATCAAGTTTTTTTATCGAGTTCCGATAGGATACAAGTTATGGAATCTCGTTAAATCCTAAGCATTCATCATATGCTAAACTTAATTAGCTTGAGCCCAATCATGATTCATTATCACACTGTTGTAGCCATAGACTTACGAACTCAGCCTTTTTAGTCACATAGGACTACTTAACTATTAAGACCGATAGATCTCGTATAGGTACACTTTCGACTCCTATAGCAAATTTACTACAACCAACGTACACCATAAGGTCCTGAATGGCCAGGGATTCTGTTTTATGCTTGTCAAACTACAGCATGACTATGAGTGATCAAGGCACCGTAGGCCAAGAAATTATTCACACAACTACAATTTGAGAAGTCATTGATAAGTGAGTAGACATTCTTGTAACTTTTCATTTTGGTCATGCTCAGTACTGTTATTCTCTAACAATTCATCTGCACTCTTGTTCAAGTATCCCTATACTGTAGACCCTGGACCCTTTTACTCGAAAGGGAAGCGATTTGTGCACCAATCTTGATGGATCAGTCACTATTTTTATGATGATTCAATGATCGGGAGCATTTAGGAGTTAATCTATAATGACATGTCTCAAATTTTCAACTCTTGAGAATATGTGTCATTGTCTATTAACTCCATCGACGATTCATTGTCACATAAAACATGAATGGAAAAATATCCAATTTTATTGATAAAAATTGATTAAGTACAAATGATGTCCTAGAAAATTATAATGTGTCAGCCAAATTGGCTTTTAGGGCATACACATCTAACAAACACTCCAACAAACTATTAGTTTTATTTCATATATTTAAATATTTTATTATTCATCAAAATCATTTCTTAGGCCAACAATCTTTCTTTTTAATGATGACAAAACTTTAAGTATATAGGTCAAGGATCCCAATACCGGGACCTATATCGGTACTAGGCGGGTATGGTACAGTACCGGTACTGTGCCCAATTTTTTTTAGGATTTAGGTTTTTTTTAGGTTTTAGGGTTCAGTGTTTAGGGTTTAGGGTTTAGAGTTTAGGATTCAGGGTTCAGGATTTAGGATTTAAAAAATACTAATACATTAAAGTAAGCTTCCAACTATTAATTTTAATTAAAATAAGGTATATAATTATAATTAAAGTAAGATTACTGGCAATTAATGAAAGTGAAAGATAAAATATAAACATAATTGTATATCGATATGTAGAATCGGGTCAAGTATCGATGCCCATAAATATCGAGATCATTTATATACTGAGGAAGCTCAGTAAATCATTCTAACCAGGCAACATGATATTCTTGTAAGCTCATCCCAGAAGATATTCACGATGGATTGTAACTCATCGCAGATCTCTTGCTGTGGTTATGATTCTGAGAGATATCTAGAGATTGATGATATGGCTATGTAGGGGCCCATCCAAATATACCAACAGCAAAATCAGATCTGTAAGATGCTTTAGGCTGCATGGGATAATAACTACTATAAGATGATGTTTCGGATGCACTATATGGACAATATGGATCACAAGCTACCGGTAGTTGCGGGTAAGAGGATCCTGAATATGATGATGACCCTGATACATCCATGGATCCTATTTCACGTGTAAGAGCTGCAGCTGCATTGTGTCTCGAACAATTTTGTGGAGCCCGTCGTTTATATGGAATCGTATCATAACGGGATTTACCAGCTAGTGCATCATGGTCTATATCCTGTGTGGCATGACTTTCTGCGACTCAGTAAATCGAAGATGAATAGGCGGTTGCATCTCCTGTCCTCTGGTTTTTTCTTGATCACTGGATCCCCATTATCTGAAGAAGCACTAGCACCATTCTTTCTGGTGTCTAAATTTGAATGAACTGAGTACTCCGGTGGAGATACAATTGTCTTTTCTTTTTCTCTGTTTCTGGATCGAATAGATGGTGGGGAGGGATTATGTGATGCATCTGTTGGAGTCCTGTGAGGAATATTGCTTCTTGCCCATTATTCAGCATCCATCCCAGCCTCGCTAGCTACAAAATTGGCTGGTCGAGGAGACGATCCTAGCTCATCAAGCTCTGGCTCCTGCTGCTGACTTATGATCTATCTAATCATCAGATCTTCATCCTCGTCAATATAAGTACTTGCAGTGGGATCAGAGTATTTCAGTTCGACTTTCTCTTGAATGTACTTTAGTCTCAACCTTAAATTATAGTATATATAAACAAGTTCGTTCAGGCATTTCTGTTTTAGACGGTTTCTCTACTTGGAGTGAATAAGGCCAAATTTAGACTAGTTGCGTTCACATCCACTAGATGGCACCATCTGGGAGAGAATGTTGATAGCAATAATTTTTAAATATTTTGCAGATCCATCAAAATGCACCCACCATTCAGCTGCAAAAGATATTAAATCATTTAAAATTTTAGATTTAGCAAAATTCAAAATTCAATCTGAATCTAATATTAGACTTAATATTTAATAGTACCTACCAGGATTCATCTTTGATTTACTTTTGATGGCTACAATGGATCCAAAAGAATTTGTGCCATTCCTAAAAAAATTCATCTAGAAAAAAAGGTGTTGCTATCATGTGCTACTTGAAATTAGTGCTAATAAAAATCACTCAATAATTTCAACCTAACTTCTTCTAAACATATAGTTGCGATATCTGGCTTCACTTTGTATATAGCATTGCGTAGAGCCGACATTCATCCATGGCAATGTCCGGTATGGAGTATTGAAATCTCGGATTCAGATAGTAAGCTGCATATATATTTTAAGAATTAGTCAAGTATACTTGTACAAATATAATTTAATTTAAAATTTTAGAGAGTTCATGATTTACTGCGTACTTGCTAGATATAAATCCGAACTTATTTGATAACTCCACCGTCTATCAATGATCCAGATATATTCAATAGCATGTACTCGATCTGTCTCTTGGATCTTTTTCTGTTCTTTGCATCATGTAATATAGGAAGCCCATTTGAGCATATCTCTCAGAGTTCATGACCCGAAGTGTCTCATATAGAGGCTTGATAGCCTTCACTACCCTCTCAGCCCGCTGCCATAATGTCTGTCTTGTCACTAAATTCTCCACATTGCTTTCTTTAGTATTTGTCCTAGTTATCTGCTCTACTGCCACTCCTGATTGATAAACATCTGACGCAGATTTACTTTCTTGTCAAGAAGATTATCAAGTGCTATATAATTTGTAGCAAACCGTGTAATCCTTGGTCTCAATATTTTTTTTTCAGTAAAGCTCTTTATCAATAATAAGATCCATGTATGATTATAGATGAATCTGGTAATAGTCTGTGCTAACTCAATTATCTTCCGCATCTTACAGATTTTTTTAATATTCATCAATATGAGGTCAATACAATGTATAGCATAAGGGGTCCAGAAAATATGCGGTTACAGCTGTATCAAGAGCTATCCTGTGGTCCTGTACTGTGGTCCATTATCTGTGATGACCTGCATGACATTTTTCTTTCCTACCTGATCAATTATTTTCTCCAATCTGAGGATATAACTGCTGTCGTGTACCTGATTTGAAATATCAATTGATTTATGAAATTTTTTTTTGCATCATGATAAGTCAAAAAGTTGATGCTTCGTCTAGTAGGATCAGCCCAACCATCACACATCACTGTCAATCCATACACGGGCCACTTGCTTTGATTGGAGGCAATCCAATTTTCTAGCTTTTTATTGCTGTCCAGAAACTGACCATAAATATCTCTCGATCTTGGAGGATCTACACTTACACTAATAGCCTGCATAGATGAAATAGCAGAGCGATAATATGGATTGTCTGCTACATGCGTTGGGATATGACTGAAATGAAACCAGGATCCGATGGCCCGTCATATATCCTTCTTTTTATCCTTTTTTAGCTATTGTCAATTCTCTGTTGCTTGGAATCTTTGCTAGGAAGGGCATGTAGATTGACATCATAAATAGTAGCTCCTGCTGAAATGTCCCTTGAAGGCTTTTTTCTACTGCCAAATGCTCCTAACATGGATGCAATACGGTTGGTGCCTCTTTGATGGGTTTTCTGACTGAGAAGGTCCTTCTAAACTGTCTTAGACTTTCCTACAACACTTGCATAGCCCGATCCAGATCCCGACTCAAAAGCTGATGGCCTAAATCGCTGTCTCTGCTTGCCTATCTCCTCTAATTGCCTTTGCTTATACAAGCTCGTCTGAATGGTAGCCTCCATCTGTGCCTCCTCATCAGAAGGAATAGACGCTTCCTCTGACTTCCTGAAATAATAAGGTGGTTCTGCGGCTCTACGATCCACCTCTGCCTTCTTTTTTGATGTTTTTTCCTTTTCTATTTTGAAATTAGCAAAATGCTTTTTCATTACGGACCTCTTGCAGATACTATCGGCATGCAGATGCATCAGAATAGCTGTCAGTCAAGTACAGCTTTAACTTCGTTACCCTACCACCTTTGAATTCTACATTACACCATTTACACCTTCAGTGATGTCGATTTGAGAGCATTTCTCAATGCAACCAATTAATATCATGCTCTGGATCCTTTTTCCTCCTCGATGGATCAATTCCTGAATATTTAAAAAGCACATAAGCTCAATAATTACATATATTAATTAGTACTTTATTAACTTAGTTTTTTTATTTTTTATTTGAATATATATATTTTTATTTTTATATTTAAAAATATAAAAAAATAAAATATTATAAAAAAATTTGATTTTAGATTCATGTAGGATCCTATGATAGATACTATATATATTTTTTTAAGACACTATAAATGTATTAAAGGCCACTTTTTTTTTCAATATTAGACTTAAAGCATTATTCACAAGACGTATTAAAATTTGGATAAATCGATACAAAATTTATAATAAGAGTAGCTTACGAGCCCTGTAACAATAATTTATAATTATAATTTTTTAATTAATTATTTTATTTTTTAATAATTTTTTAATTTAAAATTAATTTTTAATTAAAAAAATATATATTTAACAAAAAATCAAAATTTTAGTATCATTGTGTAGATCTTTCATAGATCTATAACATACTCTAAAATCATGCCAAAAAAATTTTGGCAGTATTTTTTCTTAATTTTTTAATTTTCACGAATTTAAAAAAAAGGAGGGGAGAGGGAGAAAGAAAGGAAGCTATACGTATCTTGAATCTACCTTTTTCTTGAATTATTTGGCATTTGATTGGCTTGAAATCAGGGAAAAATGGAGTTTGTAGCCTTTGTTGAAGCCTTTGGTCCAACAGAGAGCTCTCTATCTCAGAGAGCTCTTAGGTTCTTTAAAAAGGCCCCCCCCCCCCCCCCCCCCCCCACACACACACACACACCAATAAGTACACATTAGCCAAAAGAAAAGAACCAGTCTTTACCGGTCCGAATCGGTCCTGAACTGACTAGTTTGGCATGGTTCGGGCCGGTTCAGGATCGGTTCACCATTTGCTTTTTAATTTTGAAACTGGAGAACCGGTTTTTTGGGCCGAACTGTGTTGGTTGGTCACTGGTCCGGTTCGATACGGCCCGAACTGGCCGGTATGGTATGGTTCGAGAAATCCTGATATTATAGGCAAATGATGTAGAAAATGTAAATGGGCACGAGTATTGGAGCATATAATCATAAATGTAACAGGATTTATGTCAAGTCAGATTTGTGGATTCTTTAATTTTAAATAAATTCAAGCATATAAATGAATTGAGGTATTACAAGACTTAATCTATTAGAAAATTATCAATTCTAGTGATACACCAAGATATTATGCTTAGAGTATCAAAGTATGGATGTAATTCATGAACGTATCAGAGCATAATGGATGCAATGTATACACGTATCAGAGCATAGAGCCTAAAAACATATTCGAGCAATATATGGGCATATTAGAGCATAAAAAAACATGTGTATGTTAGAGCAAGAAGTATCATAGCTAGAGATGCATCAAAGTGAGAAGATGTATAAAAGAATCTTCAGAGTCTCAAAACATGTCAATTTGCTTATATGTGTCAATATGTATTACAACCTTTCTTAACCTTTTTGTCATCATTCATATCACACAAGAATAAGAGAGAGAAGGCGAGTCAATATGTAAGAAAAGAAGTTTCATTTCATTTAATAGATTAAGAGATATACAATGTATCAACCAAAATGAATGTACTGCAGGACAACAATAGATGCAGTACACCAGGATATAATTATAATACAAAAATGTCAAGATGAGTCAATGCATAAGCATAACCTAACAGGTAACCTGATAGATAACAAACTACCCCTAGACCTAGTTCTCTCATCAGATGAAAATGCTAAGGTCTCTAAGGAGCTAACCCTAGATGAGGAAGCCCTAGCTCTTCAGTTCCTGGTCTTGTTGGATGGACCAAGCACATGAGTGGAGAACCCCACATTAGACCTAGTGAATGAGCAAAAGGGTGGTCTGCTCTAGCTGGAAAAAGGCTGGTTTGTTTGGGTAGATTGGGTGCGCTAAGTGGAGCAGGGTGGAGAAGCTCAAGCTTGACCTTTGCTTGCTGCCGCCGCTGCTGCTGCTCCTGGAGCAATCCTCTCCAGCTAGTTTAAGGTTTGTGGAAATTGGGAAACCTTAAATGTCTCGTACTGCTCTAGGAGGGCATGGTGCTCAAAGTCGAACCGGTTGTCCATCCTTGTAGGAAATCGAAGGGACAGAATGATTGCATTTGGACTTCATCTAGCCCGATCAGCGAGATTTTGGTCTTGCCCATTCTCGGCCTGCCATGTGTCAAATATTTGGTGGAAGTGTTTCTACCATATTCAGATTTGTTCCATCCAACAGCTTTATAAATAGGTCTTCAACCTGCCAGAAATTTTGCTTTCTTGTTTTCTTCTCCCCTCTTTCTATTCCTTTTCCCGCCGAGAGCTCTCGCTGGTGATCTCCTCCAGCGGCTACTCCCCTCTCCGATCGGGTGCTTCATAATCTCCTCTTTCTTTTCCTTTTCTAGCTGAATCTCTTGCCCCGGTCGAGGCTATGGCTTTGGATGAGGCTTTGGCTCCGGTTTGGACTTTGACTGTTCCTTCGGAGCTTGAGGGTCCGGACTTGGAAGAATTTTCTCTGGGTGACATCTAGTCCGAACTCTCGAAAGCAATTTTGGACTGACTTTGGCATGAGTTCCAAATTTTTTCGGAGTTTAAGCTAGAAGTCCCACTGCCCATAGATCGAGTCAATAATCCTCTGGGTTGAATTGCACTCTATGAGGAGTGCCTTAAGGCCAGGGTTCGGTTTCCCTTATTTTACTTTTATGTTGAACTTAAATTTTTTGAAATCTCCCCTTGTATAGTAGTGCCAAATTCTTGGCACTTTATTTGTGGGTTTATAGCGAAATGCCTCTTAGCGGGCATTGAGCCGACCCTCAACCTTTTTTGGTCTTCAATTTTGGGAAATACCCTCGGTCGCAAGGGTGGTGGGATGTTTTTTCCTGGAAGAAACGTGGGGTTAGTCCACTTCGAGGCACTCCTTCCGCTGTTCATTTTTTTTGAAGCATCCTTCTAGTGACTTGGGTTTGGAATCATGGGGAGCTCCTCGGTGCTCGGCGACCATCCCATTTTATTGTGTTCAATGCCTTTTTCATTACAAAATCTCTCAAAATGCTGATTTTCAAATTTGGTTCCATGATCACTATAAATATAAATAATAGAATTCTTTTCATTTGAAATCTTGTGATAAAATTTTGAAAATGCAGAAAATGCTTCATCTATTTATGCCAAAAACAAAATCCATGTGAAATGCAAAAAATCATCAACAATCATAAGTTCATATCTTTTACATCCTATGCTTGTGGTCCTAGTAAGTCCAAATAGATTTGTATGAATTAATTCTAAAGGTCTAGAAGTTGAAACAAGATTTTTCGGTTTGAAAGAACTACTTTGTTTTCCAAGTTGGCAAGCATCGCAAACTTTGTTTTTTTTTGAAATTCAGTTTTGGTAAATCTTTTATAAGATCTCTTTTGATGAATTTTGAAATTAAATTCATGCTAGCATGATGTAGTCTACAACGCCACAATCAATTAGTTTCATTGACTTTGGCATCCATTGAAACTTAACATTGACCACTCTTCATAGATAGATCATCTAGATCGACCATGGAGATATTGTTGTATCTATGTCTAATGAATATAATACCATCATCATTAGGACTAGAAATAATGCACATGGATGATTCAAAAATAATTTTAAAACCTTTGTCACAAAGTTGACTGATACTAAGTCAGTTGTGCTTTAAACCTAATACTAGCAATAACATTTTCAATACAAGTGAAATGGGTAATGCGAATTTTATCAATACCAACAATGTCCTTTGCCATTATCCCTAAAGGTAACCACTCTATAAGCCTTTTCTTTAAGAGTGACAAATTTAGGCTTGTCACCCGTCATGTGTGTTGAGTAGCCACTATCAAGGTTCTATCTTCTTTTTCTTTCTTGGGCTGCAAGACACTTCTACAAAGAGAATTAAGTTATTGGTTTAGTTACTCAAGCTATCTTGGATTCTTTTGACTTAGTCAAGATGGTTCCTTTTGGAACCCACACCTTTTTAATCTCTTATTTATTCAATTATCTAAAATCACAAGAATAGGCCTCATGTCATACTTTTCTGTAATAAAAGCATGTAACATTTGAAGAAGGATTACAAAAGGCTTTGACAAAGAAATTTTCATATAGTTTTGCTTCTTTTGAGGTTTAAAATCAAAACCAACTTTGTAAACAACTCTTTGGTCATTTAAAATCATTTAAAGCTTTTCGTAGTTAAAGATAAATTTTTTAACAAAAGGTTTAAAATTTTTAATTTCATTCTTCAAATTCTGATTTTTATGCAGAACAAACTCATTTTCTTTCGAAATCTTTTCCTTCTCATTGAACAATTCAAGATTTTACCTTTTTCAAATCTTTATTTTTCCAACCAAACTTTTTAAATTCGATTAGAAGTTTGGAAAAGGCATCTTGTAATTCATCAAAAGTAAAATCTAAAGTATATTCAGAGGTTACCTCTTCCTCATATGCCATGAGACACAAATTTGCCACATATTGAGACTCTTCATCATAGCTAGAGTTTTCGCTATCACTTCATGTGACCATTATCACTTTCTTCTTCATTCTTTTGGATGATTTCTTAAAAAGGGGGAAGTCTATCTCGAAGTGTCTGAGCTTCTTGCATTCATAATATATGGGCAGTTCTTTTCCTTCTTCTTTTCTTTACTTGGTTCACCTTTGAAAGGCTTATTCTTGAAGTCTTGTCTCTCTCTTCATGAACTTTCTAAATTTTCTTGCGAGTGCCATGCCATCTTTATCATCCTTTTCATCCAACTCATCACTCTTCTTCATTTGTATTTGACCTGAGAGCAATAGTCTTTTTTTCTTTGCAGCTTATATTTTTTCTTCATAGTTAACTCATGGGTCATGAGAGAACTAAGAAGTTCTTTAAGTGGTAGTGAGTTGAGGTTCTTTGCTTCTTGTATGGTGGTGAATTTGGCTTTCCAAGCTCTTAGTAGAGATCTAAGAATTTTCTGAGCTTGAACAAGATCACTGTTAGTATAAGACTTAACCAAACGTTTCAAACCATTAATAGTATATGTAAATCTAGTAAATATATCTATAATTGATTCATTAGGCTCCATTTGAAATATTTTATATCTATGAATAAGCATATATCTTAGACTCTTTTACCTGGTTGGTGTCCTCATAGTAACCTTCAAGCATATAGTTAGACCAATCTTCGTACAGCATCAAGAGCACAATACAAAATATTCCTGGCCTTGGCACATAGTTAGACCAATCTTTTATGTAAGTCATTCTAGGCATTTTTGGGTTTGGGAGTGATAATGCTATCTACCATGATTGTGGGTGTTGATGCTAAAATATGTCCAGTTGCCAGTGTGCTGGAGGAGAGGTGCTCACGGACTGTACCTGCAAAAAAGTCCTGCTGGGGATGGTCGTGGTAAAGGCACTCCAATGCTTAAGTTAGTTTTAGGCAACAAAGAGGAAAAAATAGAGTTGAGAGAGATGTCTCGTACCTTGGGAGCTCCCTTTTATAGGTGGGTGGTGAAGGACATTATCAGTATGTAGAAACCTGAGTGGGTTGGTGATTTGACCAGATGTCGGATTTTTGTCAAAAGATCCGAGAGGGCATTTCGTTTGTCTGGAATGTCTGCCTCCCATTAATAATAGCTTTGTCTTATCTGTGTTGCCAGTCGCTTTTTTTAATGGTGACAGGGACTGTAGCCTATAATGGATCATGTCCTTTTTATTTGAGGAGATTTGTTAGAGATTACAGGATATGATCTGATTACACCTCCATGTTCATAGAAATGTGCATCGAGCGATCCTCTTTATGTTGTGTGGTTGTATGCTGCTGGGGGGTCTTAACCTTTCCTTGGCTTAAGGATCCTGGTTCGGACCTGACTCTCATGTTGAGGATAAGGGTCGGGGGATCGAGGGTCTCGGGGAATGTCATGATTTGTTGGGGCTTAATTACTGAGGATAAATAGGCCTATGCCAAGGCGGGCAGCTGGGTAAGCTGAAGGTCCCGAAGATCGAAGGTCAATTAGGTCGAATATCATCCAGGTCGAGGGTCTCAAAGCATTGCCTCATCTTGTTCAAGGAGGATTGCTCTAAATGTTAGAGAGGTGAAGGTCACTTATCAGGACCGAAGGAATCTAATTGCCCTGCCTTGCCTTCGAGTTCTAGGACTGAACCTCGGATGAGGTTGTTTGAAGAGTTACCATGCACAGGTGGCATGTAACTAGTATTGTTCCATTAGGAAACCCATCTCACGATCCTTGTCGTAGATATTTGGTTGATATTTTGTTTGAGCAAATGCTTTGCATATAAATAATCTAAGGATGAGTTGTCTGATATTAGGGATTGTAGAAGCCAAGGGAATTTAGGACGGTCTTCTCATTTGGAGGATGGGGGATGACCATTGGCTTAGTGTCTACCCTAGTATTTTCGGGATATTGAGGGTGCAGGGGTTAACGCCCACATTATTTGCCCCCCATTTTTTAGGCCTAGCCGAAGCATCTCGGGCTGAGTGTACTTTGCTTCAACTCGAGAGATCCCGAATCCAAACGGGATTGGCCATATTTTGAGGCATGAAGTGGAAGACACTAAGCATACATGTATGTCGTTTCTCGAGATGCGTGGCCTATTAATGGCTATCTTGTCTTTATAAGTAGGGGGTGGTGGCATCCCCTTTCTAGTGTCACTTGGCTTCGCTGGGGCAGACTACGTCTTTGAAGAATGATTTTCGGTGTTAGGACGATTTCTGGTGAATTTCCGGCAACAAAGTATTTGTGCCAATGGATCCAGAGCTGAAGGCTCGGAGAGAGGCTAAGAAGCTTCAGAAGTTGGGCATTCTACCCGAGGTGTTAGTATGATAAACCATTTCTGAAGAAGCGAAAATCAAAGGCAGTTGCCTTGGGGCCATTTTCTATGGGCTCTATCAAGGGTCCCAAGATGGCTAAAAATTTGGTGCAGTCTGTGCTGCTGCCCATCAACATGCAGATGATGCGCATAGACCCATAGTCTTATAGTTGCAGGATCTTCGAATCAACGATTCAGGTACATTGAGCATACTTTTCTTTCAAGCATTGTCTTCGTTCTTTATTCACAATAAGTTGTTGCGGCTGGGGTGACATTTTAATTTTTTCATGAAGTCGGTCGAAGTCATGGAGGAGGTTGCGACGGTGGATGAGAGGGCTGTTGAGGCTGAGAAGGAACTTTGCAAGGCCAAGACTTGTGCCTTTGAAGCGGAGCAAGAGTTCCGGAGTCAGAAGGAACGTGCAGTCGGTTGAAGTCGCGGAGGAGAAGGTTGCGGTGGCGGATGAGTGGGTTGTTGAGGCTGAGAAGGAACTTTGCGAGGCCGAGACTTGTGCCTTGGAAGCGGAGCAAGAGTTTCGGAGTCAGAAGGAACGTGCAGACCACCTTTCAAGGGACGTCATTCGTTCAGCAATAAAATTCAAAGAGGCAAGCGAATGGGTGGCTACGATGCACTGAAAGATGGCCGATGCTTGCCAAGGAGAAGCGCAATCCATTGGGAATGCTGAGGCAGAAGTTGCAGACTTAAAGAAGACCTTCCATGCTGAGATTGAAGAGTTGAAGGATGCTGACCATTGAATTCAGTGGTTTTGGGATGAGCTTAATTCGGCTAGAAATGAAAATTGGTGGCTGTGGAGAGAATTCCGTCGGGCTCGCAACTGGCTACAGGGCAAAGGATTTTTAGGATAGTAAGAGGAGAGGATCTAGCAGGATGAGCGGGCTCAAGATGAGGCTTAGCGAGCTCGAGATGAGGCTTTGGACGAGGCTCATTTCTTTCGGTAAGCATTGGAAGAGGAAAAAAGGAGGAATGCTATAGTGTTTCAGTGGGTTCAAAATTGCCTTGCCACGGAAATAGACGAGTCCTTAACCTTGAAGAGCTAGCTGAAGGTCGTAGAGAAAGACCGTTGAAGGGCTGAAGGAGGACAATGATGCCGGTGGCTAGGAAGTTGTGATGTTACGAAGCAAATTGTCTCTGGCCGAGGCATATGTTGGGGTTGCCGATACTTGGCTTTGGCATGCCAAGAAAAAAAGCGTATGAAGCTGGATTTGAAGAGTGTAGGGTCTTAGCGGTACAAATTCTTCTATTTGCTGAAGCACACCTTTAGATTCCTATCACGGTGTGAGTTTTAGCATTTCTTCAAATGGGCCAAGGACAGGGGCGAGGGCGATGAGTGTTTTATATATTTATCATAGATGATTCTAACTTTTTGTACTTGTTTATAAAACCAATGAAATTGATATTTCCCCTCTATTTTGTATGTGCTTTTCGGCATTGTTTTTTTTCTTTTTCTTTTAAAGATTGTGCTTAAAACTGGATAGGTATTGCTATGTTTCCAAGTTTCTTGCCTTGGCTTGTAGAAATCCTTTGGTTCCTTTTATTGACATCAACCGAGGGTTACTTCATCCGAGGCAGCCTAGGGCGAAGGCGGCATCATTAATGAGACGTGACATCCGAAAAGACTTCTCACGATGGGTTTCGTGGAAATCGGGAAACCTTAAATGTATCATGCTGCTCTAGGAGGGCATGGTGCTCAAAGTCAAACCGGCTATCCATCATTGTAGGAAATTGAAGGGATGGAATGATGGCGTTTGGACTTCAGCTAGTTTGATCAACGAGACTTTGGTCTTGCCTATTCTCGGCCTGCCATGTGTCAAATATTTGGCAGAAGCATTTTTGCCATATTCGGATCTAGATCGTTCGATAGCTTTAAAAATAGCAGGTCTCCTTAAAGCCATCAGAAATTTTGCTTTCTTGTTTCTTCTCCCCGCTTTCTATTCTTTTCCCCGCCGAGAGTTCTTCCCGCCGGTGATCTCTAGCAGCTACTTCCCTCTCCGATTGGGTGCTTCATAATCTTCTCTTCCTTTACTTTTCTAGCTGAATCTCCTGCCCTAGTTGAGGCTATGGCTTTGGACGAGGCTTTGGCTCTGGTTGGGACTTCGTCTATTCCTTCGGAGCTCGAGGGTCCGAACTTGGGGGAATTTTCTCCAGGTGACATCCAATCCAAACTCTTAAAAGCAATTTTGGACTGACTTTGGTGTGAGTTCCAAATTCCTCCGGAGTTTGAGTTGGAAGTCCCACTGCCCATAGATCGAGTCAGTAATCCTCCTCCAGGCCTAATTGCACTCAAGGAGTGCCTTAAGGCCAGGTTCAGTTTTCCATATTTTATTTTTATGTTGAACTTAAATTTTTTGAAATCTTCCCTTGTATAGTAGTGCCAAATTCTTGCCGCTTTATTTGTGGGTTTATAGCGAAATGCCTCTTAGTGGGCAGTGAGCCGACCCTCAAACCTTTTTTGGTCTTTCTTCAATTTTGGGAAACACTCTCGGTCACAAGGGTGGTGGTATGTTTTTCCTTGGAAGAAACCGGTGGTCAGTCCACTTTGAGGCGCTCCCGCTGCTCATCATTGGATGGAGCGCTTCTTTTTTGTGAAGCATCCTTCTAGTGACTAGGGTTTGGAATCAAGGGGAGCTCCTCGGTGTTGGTGACCAGACCCTTAGCTTTGAATGAAGAGAAGGCATAGTATGAGGCTCTTCTCCGCTTCGAGGTTTCTGCCTTGGATGTTTTGTTATTTAACAAGACCGTCTTCCAAGTCTTGTTCCGGGCACAGCCGAGCAATGCACCTTTTTTTCTCTTTGTTGCATTTCTTGTTCCTAGATTTGTATTAGTTATTTTTTCCTTTTGCAGAGATGGATGCCTCAGAACTGGAAAAGATGAGGCAGATGGCAAGGGCCGGGGTTCCCCTAGTTCCGATGCCAAAGAGAGTCCGCTTGACTTCTCGCAAGGGTTCGGCCTTTGGGGTTGCGTTCAGATCGATTGCCTCCTAGGCCGGGGGCATTGTTGCTGCCATACCTTCGGATGCTCCTACCGTCGTTGCTGCTGTAGAGCGGTTATTTGCTGCCTCGACTGTCGAGGCACCATCCTTGGGAGTGGGAGTTCCCTTGCCTGCCCCCCAGCCTGAGGCTCAGACTGAGGGGTCTAGGGAGTAGGGCCCCACTATTGCCCTGTTCACCAGCATCCATGACTGGCCTACTATGTGGGATTTATTTAACAGTATCCTTCTCCTTGATGATGCTTAGGAATTCGTTGGGGTACAAATTATTCATCGACGGAGAGATGTGATTCAGACTTTCCTTCAGGTAGGTTACTTACCTTTGATTATTATCTTGTCTTCTTGGGCTATTTTACTAACGTTTTCCCCTCTACAAAAGTGAATGATTATTATGAATTATGGAGGTGGCGGTGCTTTACGCTAAAGTTAGCATCGCGGAGCCCTAAGGTTGCTTGTCTGAATGAAGTGCTTTCCGAGAAGAAAAAACGGGCAAGGGCGGAGGATTTGGAGAGGGAGCTGAACATCGCACTCATAGATGCATGCCACAAACTATCTGAGGTCGAGGGATGAGTCGCCGCCATGGCTCAGGAGAGCGTGGAGGCCTACAAGGCCCCAGAAGAATGCACCGAGGATTGGAGGAGATATGGTGCCTCAACCTACCTTGTCGGCAGGCAAGAGGTTCGGTCTAAGGTGGTGTGATCAAATGCCCAAGCTTGAATTGGATTTTCTCGATGTGCCATCTGACAAGAGGTAGATTTTGGGGACGACGCTGGTTCCTCGAGCGATCAAGACGCTCCGCCAGCTTCTTAGGGTTTTTTTTCTTTTGTTTGGAAATGACTTCGGTCCGCTTTTAAGTGGACCATTTTTGTAATGGCCTCATGGCCTTTTTTTAGAGAATGTCAATGGCGTTCTCTTTCCTTTTCGCAATTTGTTCTTTTTGCTTTCATTGCTTCAATCTTCTATAATTCATGATTGTAGTTACCTGGTATAGAGCACTAGATCTGAATGATCCATTGTCGCCCATAGGTTTTTTTGGAGAAAACATGGGGTTGCTGGTAGCTTCAAGAGCTTCTAGCGCCATCATTTAATCCTCGGTACTTTAGGCGAGAATGAGAGGGTGCGCGTAGTGAATTAAGGGTTCTGACGGTTAACCCTCAGTACGCGGATGGATGAGGGGTCCTCTTGGTCACCCCTTGTAATCGAGTCGGGACCTAGTGGTTAACCTGATGCTCTAGCATACGAGGGTCTTTTTGGTTACCCCTCGTTGAGTCGGGACCTAGTGGGTAGCTCGTTACTTTGGCGGACGAGGGTCCCTTTGGTTACCCCTCATCGTTGAGTCAGGATCTAGTGGTTAGTCCAATGTGTTGGCGGATGAGGGTCCTTTTGGTTACCTCTCGTCGTTGAGTCGGGATCCAATGGTTAACCCGATGCTTTGGCGGATGAAGGTCCTTTTGCTTACCCCTCGTCGAATGAGGTTTTAGAGGTAGCCTTGTGGCAGATGGAAGTTCTCCAGAAAAAATAAATATGGGCAGGTGCTCAAGTGATGAATCGATGGAGGAAGATGTCTTGAAAAGTAAATACACTAAGTCCAATATTAAATTTAATGAATACTTTCAATGTATTGTCATAGGGCAAGCAGTTTGGGGGTTATTCCCTTTAACCATGGGATGCTGCGTGGCGGTGAGTGCCACTTGTCTGGAGCTTGACTCTCGAAATTTTGACTTATCCTCTTGGATTATAGGTATCTTTCTCGGAATCAAGGTGTGAACATGCTGAAATTTCAGGGTTTTTAAAATCCTAGCGGAAGCAAATACGAAACTTTCATATAAAAGCATGTAAATTAATTAAAAACATTCTTAGAGATCAATCTAACTTGCTGATTAGAAAACATAGCAGATCTGAAAACATAAAAATAAGAAGAGGAAAAACACTTACCTTAAGCGCGCTATCCATTTTCAAACTCCATCGGATTGGATCTGGTAGATGATTGGGGTTCCTATCGGAGCCGTGCAAGCCCCCGGCCTTTGCTGGTATCCATAAATAGCTCGTTCCTGATTGACTCAGCGAGGCCACTGGAGTGCTAGCTCCTTTGCTTGCCTCTCCTCCGGCTTGCATTTGGATCTTCCTTCAACAACTTGAAGGGAAGAGCTGCAACCTTTGCGGCCTTTGTGTAAACCCTTCGCATAGGTCTTTGGGACTTCTTTTTCGATGGCTTAAGGAGAGCAAAATCTTTCTCCCTTTCTACTTATTCTCTAGACTCTATCAGAATTTTTTTTTAAGGATTTTTGGCATGGAATTAGAAAATAAGAATGAAGAAGGATGGCTTGCGGTATGGAATAAGAAGCATCCAAAGAAAAATTAGTGCATGCCAATAATTTTCTGCTTTTATGTTTGTCGCACAAACATGAGAACACCCTAATGCCTTCACGCCATATCCAGATGAGGCCTTATCTTAATTTGAATCTCATTCAAATTTAGAAGTGGGTGACTAAAGGAATTGGCATGAGAAAGATGGGCGGCAAGGCATCAATAGGAATAGTGCAGTCCAATCTTCTCTTTCGTGTTTGTCGCACGAACATCTTAACGAATTCACGCCAACTCCAGATAAGCATCATGCGTAGCAAGATAGGAATCCTAGGAATCTTACACAATTCGAATCACATTCAAAAACAAGGAATAAGAGAGAAGTAGTGTTGAGAACAAACTAGCGGTGAGAAAGGATATGCGCCGATTCGATTTCTTATTTTGGTTGTCACATAAACTAGAAGTCTATGCCCCAAAATTCTGTGCCACAATCAGATAGAGACCTATCCTAATTCAAATGTGTTTAAACTAAAATAGGATTTATCCAATGAGGAGAGAGTCCCTGGAAAGGAGAGGCGCCAAAGTAGCACCTCTCTTCTATTCTTGCATGCATGCACGGGGGGCGCTAAAACCAACGCCTCACATCATTTCACATGCATTATTGAGAGTGAAGAACCCAATCTCATTAGGTTCATGCATCCTAGTCAATTGGGTTCAATTTGGATTCAATTCGAATCCAAGTCGAGTTCGATTCGAATCCAATTCGAAACGGTTGTCAATCCTATTCTAAATAGAATTGAAATCCAAGTCCTAATTGGATTCTTAAACCTAATTAGACTTAAGTCAAGTCCAATTAAATTAAATCTTATTTAAATTAATTAGGACTTAATCCAAAATTTAATTAAGTTCAATTATATTGTAATTCTTGTAATTAAGTCCTTGGTGCCAAAATTAGTAGCTGTTAAATTTGTAGCCTGCTAAATTTGTAACTTGTTAAATTTGTAATCCTTACAAAATTAGCAGTTACTAAACTATGTTCTAAGCTCTTGATCAGGTCAAGCTACTATTGTTTGTGATCCCTCAAGTTTCATTGTCTAGTAGTGAGACATACCATGATCTTCATCATAGTATCATCGAAACTCTTCCGATGGATCGAAACAATTTCAGCTCAACCCTAATAAGGATCGTTGATCTGAAAATAATCTAAGTGAGTTTTCATAATTCACCGGTGATAACTAGCTGTATGTAGTGGCAATCCAGTAGAATAGAAAAGGTGAACCCTTAGATATAGTTACTATGTGATCAAGTTCTTTTATCGAAAGTCCTGACAGGACAGGATGCAGGTCATGGAATCTTGTCAAACTCTAAGCATTCGTTATATACTTTATTTAATTAGTCTTAGTCCGTTATGAAACTCATGAAAATTCTTTTTCATTTTTCACTTACCATGGTCATAGATTTTCGAACTCAGCTTTTAAAATCGCATAGGACTACGCTTTTTTTACCAAGGTCGATAGATCTCCTATAAGTACATTTCCAACTTTTATAGCAAATCTACTGCAGCCAACGTACATCATAGGTCCTGTATGGTTAGGGACTATGTTTATGTACTTGTCAAACTGCAGCAATCCCACTGTGAGTGACCGAGGTACCCGAGGTCAACGAACTACTCACACGACTATAATGTTGAGAAGTAACTGATGAGTAGACATCCATATGACTTCTCGTACTTGGTCACGTTCAATGTCATTATTTTTTAACAACCATTTGCACTTTTGCTCCAATATCCTTATACTGTAGACTCGAGACTTGTCTATCCAAAAATAAAGTGGTATGTATACCAATCTTGACGGATCAATCACCGTCACCATGGTGATCCAATAATTGAAAGCATTTAGAAGTTAACCAATAATGACACTCATCTCAAATTCTCAACTCTTGAGAATGTATCATTGTCTATTAACTTTTTGGATGATATATGGAACATGTATGGATTAATTTAGCCCAATTAAGAATATTAAATACAAAATCATGTCCTAGAATGAAAATATGTATTAGCCAGATTGGCTTCTAGGGCACACATCTAACAGCCTTTATGGCACCACTCGAGGGAGAATGCCGAGGAATGACCATTTTGACTTCAAGTAGATAAGAATGTTGACCTGGAAGACTTGTCACTTTAACACCCCTTCCTGAAGGCGCTCGATTTTTAGGGGGAATTCACGTGTCTACTAGAGGCAATGCATGGATGTAGTCGAGATACGTGTCCAGCATCAATTGGGTCGAGGTGTGGCCAGCCTTCGCCTGGCTCCTCTATAAATAGGGGATCGGCGATGTTTATCTTCATTACATTTTCTTCCATTGCTAGACTTATCTTCAAACTTTGCGGAGAGATGTCGCCACCAACTTCTGATGCTAGTGTTTGGAACATGGGATTTCCCTTCCTAATGGAGAGGTTCTCCCCAGGAAGATTGCTTGGATGGAATCAAGAGCGTGATGATGGATGCTTATCTTGAAAATGAGAGATATTGAAAATGGTCGGTGTTCTAGCTATCGCTGATTGGAAGATGGAGCTAGAGAGGGGCTCATGCTGTATACCTCATCATCCAGTTCTTTTTTTAGTGGGAATTGGATTTGGGGGAGGAACAAGCTCCATGCTGGGCCTTCACTATATATAGCAGCCGGTTGAGGGTCTCTAGGATTTTCCTTTCCCTCTTGTAGCATATGGAGCCCTTGGTCTGCATCAATTCTTAATGAGCATATCATTGACATAGACCTCCATGTTGTAGCCAATATGTTCTTTGAATACTTTGTTTACTGGTTACTACTAGGTCGCCCTTGCATTTTTCAGATCAAAAGGTATTATCTTGTAACAAAATATGTCACAGACAATAATGAAAGCTATTTTTTTTGTCCTTGGGTGCCATGCGGATTTGATTGTATGCAGAGAATGCATCTATAAAAGACGAGCTTATGGCCTGTAGTAGCGTCCACCAGCTGATCAATTCGGGGAAGTGGATAGCTATCCTTTGGACAAGCTCTGTTTAAGTCAATGAAGGCGATGCACATTTGTCACTTTCCATTGGCTTTCTTCACCAACACACACTGGCCAGCCATTTAGGATAGTTGACTTTCTTGAAAAATCCTAGCACTAGTAAACTTGTCTCTCTTCGATAATGGCCTTTTATCGCTCAAGGATGAAGTTTTTCTTCTTTTATTTTACTGGTCGATAACCTGGATCTATCTCTAGGTGGTGTACCATCATCTTTGGATCAGTACCTGACATATATACAGAAGACCAAGCAAAAACATCAACATTTTTTTAAGGAAATTTACAAGTTGTTGCCTTGTGGCTTCATCCAACTTTGTGCCGATGTGGATGACATGCTAAGGGTTGCCGTCGTGCAGAGGGACGGTCAGAAGATCTTCTACAGGCTCCCCTTCTTCGATCAACTCATCATGAGTATTCAGGCCCTTAACGGGGATAGTGCTAGGTGGCCTAGCTTAGAGGAATACCATATAACACTATTTTGGCAAGGCCTGATTTTCTCGGATTTTTCTAATCCGTTGCACCATCGAAAATTTCATGAGTAGATAATAGGTTGAGACAATCGCACGAAAGGCATTTAGTCCGAGTTGGCCTAGTATAGCATTGTATGCTGATGGAATCTTGATGACCATGAAAGTTGGGCGAACAAGGGATTGTTGAGGAGCCTGCCCCGCTATCACAGGCAGTATAATAGTCCCCTCAACAAGAACCGGCTCTCTCAAAAACCCTGATATTGGTCCATATGTCCCCTTTAGTCATGCTGGGGGATGTTCATCTTTAAAAGTGCTTCATAAAAGAAAACATCCATGGAACTTCCATTGTCAATGAGCACCCGTTTACATCATAATTAGCTATATTCAAGGCTACAACCTTGGGATCATTGTGTGGATATTGCACTCCCTCTGCATCGATCTCAGTAAAGGTGATAGCTTCATCAGCTTCTTCAACCCTTTGCCTTTCATTAGGACCATCCCCTTGCATAGGGGCCCATGATTGTATTGGGATTGCCCGAAGCAGGGCAATCAGTGGGCTTCTCCAGCCTTGGGGGTGGCTTTGGTAGGCACATGGAGCCTCCGGGGCAATGCATTTCTTGTGTTGGTCCTGAAGAAACCTATCCAATTGGCTACAATGGATGAGCTCCTCGACCTCATCTTGTAGTTGCATACATTCTTCTATGTCATGACTAAGGTCACGATGGTAGAAGCAGTACTTATGCAGGTTGCACCATTCTGGCACCATCCTCATCTTTCTTGCTTCGGGTAATTGCTCCCTGACCTGCATCAAAACTTGGGCTCGAGGGATGTTTAAGGGAGTAGTTATTAAACCTTTGGGGTGGTAGGATGCTTGGCCGATTCTGAGAATTCTGATAGTGTTGGACCTGGGAGGGAGACCTTCGGTGCTATGGGTATCTGCTTCTCTGCCTTTTCTTGCCTTGATCCTCCCTCGGCTAGACTTCTTGGGTCGAGGGTTGCTCCTTGAGCGCTGGAATTGGTAGAGTGGAAGGTGGAGCAAGCATTGGAGCAGATGGAACAGTCGGAGGAACATGGGCACCATACGCTTTTTCAGCGCGTGTATACTTCTTTGCTCTAACAAGGATTTCGGGGAAGTCCACCGGTGGCTTCTTTCCTTAGGAGAAAAGAAAAGGACATTGTTGGAGACTGCTCTTTATGGCGGTCATATCCAAGGTTTTAAATCTCGTGGGTTGGGGGCATCTCGATTTTTGCCCGGAACGGGATGCCCCGTGTCCCGTCCCATCCCGGTGGCCGTCCCGATCGGGCATCTCGGTATGTACTTATGATGCCCGTATATATATATATATTAATTTTTTGAATTTATTTTGAAATTTTGTTGTTTTATTTATTGTTTAAATATATTTAAATTTTCAAATAATGTATTTATGATAAACTTGTTCTATTTAAAACTAATATTATAATGTATTATGATTTTTCAGATTATTGAAGATTCTTTCTTGATTACCAAGCAACAATTTCTTGTAAATGATGCTGTACGAATGCTTGATAAAGCATAAATATTGAAGTTAGATAAAAAACTGTAGTACATATTACTTGAGCTTAGTCACTTGTATTAAAAAATATGATGATGCTAATATTATGTAATAAATCATTTTCAATATTATAAAAAATAGATCATCAGTTTAACATAAACATATCAAAATCATTACTAATTTCAACTGGAATGCCTATGACTCGAACATCCGGGTCCTGCTCATAATCGGGGCCTTGAATATATTGACAATTTTGATGTTGGGTGAATCCTTGTTATTCATCTTGTATTTGATATTGTCCAGGATAACCTTCTTGATAGTATATTGGATAAGGGACAGACCATCCTTAATGAGGATAATAAGAGGCAATACCATATTGTAATCGAGAAATATATCTGCAAGGTGGATGAGAATACTCTTCGGGATATGATTATTGAGAATATGCATTTAAATCATTTGCTCCGACATATCCTATTTTGGTTGATGATGATCTAACTTGCTCGGACTCGAATGTGTTTCGCGTCTTGTTCCATCCATGTCATAAACTCCAGGTATGCTTGACGTCGACGTTCCTCAGTTATTTGCAACTTATGAAAACGATCCAAAATATCTTTAGCCTGTGTATCACATCCTGCAATAATTTTTTTCCTCCTATAGGCCAACAATTTTTCCTCAATTTGATATCTAGAACTACGTCTAGCTTCATGATCCTGGTCTTATATAGCATGGATGAAAAATACTTCTTCGGTAAAAGGACTAATCTCGCATGCTTCATTACCTTCACCTTGATTATCATGATCATCAGATCTATCATCACTCTTTCTATCATTATCATCATCACTATTATCACGAGATAATCTAGGCAATCTAGGATCTGAGGATTCAGGTGTCTCACTATCGTAATCTCAAAAAGGCACATCATCAGTTGCTGCTATTGGATCAATTGTCACCTTCATCTTTGATTTGGACTTTGCATATCTGTCTTCAACTGCAGCTCTTTGGCTTTCTCTTAGTTGACTTGCTTCGTCTCTACTACTGGTCTCAATGTCTTGACTATCTGTGAAAATCTGTTTGATGTCTAGATTTAAATATTTCATTATCAAATTGTTGATTAGAATTTTCAAATCGCCTACTACCTAATCCATCATCATCTCTAGTAGTATTTTGCATTCTACTCTGAATGTGAGATAAATGAGAGGCCATCCATCGATCTACATCCCGTACTCCTGCCTCATGTGCTATTGTTTTGCATGGTCGGAGAGGATCTCCTGGCTCATCCAACACTGGTGGATCCCGTGCTTCTTGATCTACAATTTAGTTCAACATAGGATCCTGATTATGGACAGTCCTCGAATGGATCATCTTGCTTGGGCTCTTTTCCCTCATTGACATACCTGAGCTTCAATCTCTGTACAAAGACTATATTTCTCAATCTTTGTGAGGTTAGGCGATTTCTGATTTTCGTATGGATCAGGGCAAAAGTACTTCAATTACACTCGCATCCACTTGGTAAGACGGTCTATGATAGGATCTGAATAGCAATCTTTCTTAGATTTGATACGGATGTGCCCCACTGGACCCACCATTCTCCTGTATTCAAAATTTTTTAAAAAATAATATATATTATTAAGCTTAACTCAGCTATACATAGATATATGGATAATAAAAAATAATCTTATATTTATACCTGGTGACATTTTAGATATGGATCTGTATGCTCCTTATTCTCCAAAGCTTCCTTTCCTCGAAATTTTTTTTGTGCAATTAATATAGACTTCTCATTAAAGGTCATCTCAATTTAATAATTTAATATACTTCAAAAATATAATGGCTTTCCTATTATGATAGGTATATATTCTTTTATTATTTCACTTATAGCTTCTGCGGCCAAGTTCAAATCACTTTCTAGCCTATACATGATATTCCTCAGGGCCATCAGAAGCTCTTCATCCAAGGCAATGTTATGATCATACTGATATTTGGGATTTGAATAGTAGGCTGCATAAAAAATAAGAATAGTATTAATGAAAAGCAAAGATATTCATAGCTTATTCAATAAATGATACATGATAGTTGAGCTTCAAACAAGTTTTACCTGTCAAGTGCAAGTCTTTTTCCATTTGAGTATCCATCTATCCTCAATAATATGCAAATATGTTATTGCTTTCTTTTGTCCTAGTGCTTGTATGATCTCTTCTTTACAAGCAGATATCTTTGGGATATACATAGCCTATTTGAAGAAATTTCTCAGTATCTACTATCTGTAACACTACATACAAGGACTCTATTATCTTAATCACCTTTGAGCATCTATCCTAAAAATTATTATTCAATATAATACCATCAACATGCCGTCCATCATTGGTCTTTGCATATTTAGAAGCTCTCCATTCATCAGAAGTTATTATAGCCCTCAAACCAGGCTTATTATCAAGAAAATTCTTCAATGCTATGTAATTAGTCACAAATCTTGTCAACCTTGGTCTAAGCAGCTCTCCTTGTATATGTTTTCTCATTAGAGCAAGTATCCAGGTATGATTATATATGTATTTGGATATTGTCTGCCCGCTTTCTACTATAGATTTTATCTTAGGTAGCTGTCCAATATTCTTCGTCATCAGATCTATACAATATGCTGCACAAGGCGTCAAATATAGATGTTTTTCTAATATCAAATCTTTTCCTGCTTTCATATAGTTTGCTCCATTATTTGTGATCACTTGGATGATATACTCTTCACCAATTTTATCATCTCTCATCTAGCCCAAAATATAATTGGAGTCATGTATTTTATCTGAAGTATCAATTGATGTATGAAAGATGGTTATCGTATCACAATATACAAGAAAGTTGATAATGCTCCTAGTAGGGTCAGACCAACTATCGCACATCAATGTCACCTCATAAGTATTCTACTCTCTTCTATAACTCTCAATCTAGGCTTTGATGTCTGTTACCTGTTGCAAAAATGGTCCATATATCTTATAGGATGTAGGAGGATCAATACCTGGACCGGTTCTTTGAACTGTACTAATCATCGATCGAAAGTATGCATTCATCACTGTCTATGCTGGAATATGGCCAAAATGAAGCCAGTTGCAATTGTCCTTTCTATTTGTTTTTTCTTGTCCTTATTTATGTGGTCATCAATTCTCGGTTGCTTTGACTCTGGATCTGGATATACTGTAGGATCTAGATCATAGATGGTGGGACCTCTTGAGCTTTTCTTTGATTTCTTTTCAAATGCATCGAACAAAGATTTGATTGAAGATGATTCTATTCTCATGGATTGACTCCTTTCTAATCCAGCAAACTGTAAATATGAACGTGACCTTGCTGCTGCACCAAAGCTACCATCCTTCTTAAATTGAGAGCATCCAAATTGTGCTGTCTTAAAACCTCCTGTTGTTGCTACTGGTCTTGTCGAGAGGCATGGATAGCCTCGTGTAGATAAGTTGCCTCTAAATCATGTGGATCAATATAATCATCATCATTATCCAAGTCTACATGAATAAATGATTGAGATGTACAATGATCAACTGCTTTTCTTCGAGCTCTAAATGCTATCTTCGTCTCTTTTTCTTTTTCAATATGCTCCCTTATCATCACTCGAACCTATGCAGGTATTTTTGGACATTTCTTGACATCACCGAAGCCACTCACCAAGTGTTGTTTCAATCAGATGACTCCACCTCTATTTCCAAGTCCACAAAAATTACATTTCCATTGATACTGGTCCTTTTCTATTTTTCCAAAATGCCATCCAACATCTAGATCATTCTGTTGTTTGCTATCGGGCTTCATCTAATTTAAAATAATTATGAAATTAATAAGTATGTGTATCTCGAAATTAGATTTAAAGTACTTATGCTATATCCCTACTTTTTTAAATTTATTAAAATTTTTAGTAGTTTTTTGTTAATTCATATTAATAAGTAGTGCATTATCAGAAAACTAGTATTTAAGTGCTTAACTAGAATTGTGATATAAGTACTAAACTTAGTAGCTGGAATTTTAAACCTGCTCCCACTTTCTACCAATCTTGTTAGTAATGGTGTTCTTGTTATTAAAGGTGTTTCTTAAATATCCTCTTGTCAATTCTGGCAACTATGGTATTAAATAATAAAATGTGTATAAAAAAATGGTTAAAAATATGCTAGAAAAGTTTAGTTCAAAAAAGTAAATTAAAAAAACAAGTTAACATTTGTTTAAGGACATTTTTCAATATAATATGACATGTTATTGCTAAAATCTTTAACTTTTTGTAAAAAATAAAATAGGTATAAACTATCATTTAATCCCAAACTTATTATAACTAACATTTTTCAATCATGCATTTTTGTTTTTTAGTGTATTTGACAATTCTTCACTAGCGTACTGAGTTCTTTGAAATTTATCTAGGATCTCTTTTTAAACTTATTTCTTGTGGAGGATTAAGTCTAGCAAATTATACTTATTCAAGTTGATTTTTGGATACTACGATGAACGGAATAGCTTATTCCATAATCCTACCACATAAATAGTGAGTTTTGTTTCTAATAATTTTTTTAATAGTTTTTGAATTTCAAAATAATTTATGAATTGATTATTTTTAGAAATAATAAAATGATATATGAATTATTAGGTAATTGTACAATAAATTTTTTGCATCCAATATGTGGACGCATAACAGTACATATAAGCTTAACCATTTAAGGTTTGCTCTGCTTGATTTTTTTTTGTTTTCTCAATTTTTATTGATTTTCAGGTTGTATTAAGGTCTAGAAAAATTATAATTAGGTTTTTAAAATGTCGTGTCATAAAAAAAAATTATGATGCCAGCGCACCAAGTCACAAGTCTTGGCTAAATGGATTGCGAGTCTTGGCCATACAGGTGGCAAGTCTAAGTTACATTTATAATTGATCAATATTTAAACTAAACAAGAAATTGCATTTATAATTGCATGAGCTTAATTAATATTGTTAAACAAGAACTAAATTAAATTGGAATAAGTTTTTGTACGTGTGCAAGATCTAAATATAAAATTTTAGAAAAGTAGGAATACTGTTGGCGAATCCCGTTAAAATTTTAAGAAATGAAGCATTTGAGACATCTCCCTTTTCCTCTTGTAAAATCTTTCAATATAAATAAAATGTAGTTAAAAAATAATAACAATAATTTAATAAATCACAATTTATTAATTGAAAAAATATTTTTAATTTTAATAAATAGTATAATATTTGGATCAAGGGCTAAAGAATTACTGCTTTCTATTGAAATTTTAAAAAATAAGCAAAGCAATCTTTTTCTTCATACAAGGCTTTCTTCTTCCTTCTGTAAGAATACTATAAATGAGATATGCAATGAGTTTCTTCTTTCTGCCTTATGTGAAATAGGTTTACCCCTATTTAACATTGCACCTTAAGTACTGGGCTTCTCAGTGATATAATTTTTTTAAATTTTTTTATACTTTTTTATCATTGTTTCATTTTATCATATTGATTCGATTGTTAACAACAATCTATGATCCATTTTACCATTGATTTGATCGTTAAAAAGAATCCGATACCTGCCTATTAGAAAATGAAAAAAAATTCGTAGATCTATAACCCGTTTCTTTCGTGACCTGTCTTATCCATTTTGATATGATAAAATATTCATTTCAGTATCTGTATAATTTATTTTGCATACCCCATGACTCGTCCAAATTGATATGTTTCAATCCATGATCGTTGACTCATTTCAGTCTGTATATTTTATTTTACATACCCCCGTGACCCACCTCGCTGTTGTAGATACGTTAAAACACCCGGTTGAAAAGCTAATAGGATTAGAGGGCCGAATGCCCGTTTCTTCCTCCTTCCTCGCTCAACCGGTTGCCCCATGGCCGACGGCTCCTTCCTCCCTCCCTCACTCAGACTCCTCTCTCCTTCCTTCGCCTTCTCGGGAGGTCCTCGCCTCCTCGACCCTTCCCATCATTCCGGATTCTCGAGTGCTGATTGCTTCTTCGATTGTGACATGGCCGTGCACCTCCTACTTCCCAACGACGATGCCAATGCCGATGCCAATGAATCTGCAAGAAAAGCAAGCAAATATGTTAGTACTCCCCTCTCCTTCTTCCTTCTGAGTCCTGATATCGTACATTAAAAAAAAATAGAGCTTCTCCAGGATGGCCGTACCGGCATCTAATCCGATCGGAATGAAGCCAGGATAGCTGGGACGGAGGCCGGAGGTGTGTTTCGGGGTCCGCACCCCTCCCATGTGCCGGAAAACTCAGAGGTACGGGACGGGATGGTTGGTCCCTATCCTGGCGGGCTTAAAACTTTGGTTATAGCAATGGAGTAATCCAAGTTGTGTACTTTCAGAGCTGTCTCATTAAATTGGCTCACATAAGATTATAGGGATTCTCCCTCCCCTTGATGTGGATCAAGGAGTCCGAACTTCAATGCAGCTTTCGACTGCTTGCAAAATGAGAAACAAAAGATTGTCTTAGTTGGTCGAAGGAATGAATAGAACTTGGCTTCAGGCCAAAATACTGGTATTGAGTTGATTTTTTAAGGGTAGAGGAAAAGCCGAGCATAGTATTCTATTGGTGGTCCCATGAAGAAGCATAAGGACCTTGAAGCTTTCTAAATGGTCCACCGGGTTGGTGGATCCATCATAAATCTCCAATTGCGGTGTCTTGAAATGCTTCGATAGTGGTTCCATCATGATATGGACTCCAAAAGGTGGGTCTGTTGTAAAATCGAGACCCTCATTTGTAGCCGGGGCTAGATCCCGTAACATTTTGATGCGCTGATCTAGTTTTCGAAGCTTTCGATCTACTTCAGCCTCTTTGATAGTCTATGCCTTGGAGGGTCAAAGGGGTGTCGAGCCAATGTCGACCCTTCATTAGACTAAAGATAGAGGATGCCTCTTGGCATGCCTAGGGCTTTGTGGTGCATCGAGATGAGCAGGCTCCTCCCATGAAGTCAGCTCCTCTTATTCAGGACTTCATGGGAGGGAAAGCAGCCTCCGCTTCCGCTGCACTGCTCCCAGTACTGCTAGGGTATGGGGCAAGACCGCTTGGTCTGCCTTCGGTTGAGGTGCTGCTACTGGTGCCACTGACATTGTTGGGTGCTGGATTGCCTGGATCGTAGCTGCTAGAGCTTAGATTTACTGAGATAGCTGTTTCAAGTGATCAGGTTGGCTTCCCTGTTGGGTGGTGCCAACTTGGGGCTTTGGAGCAGGATCTCTGGTAGCTGACTGGCCTGCCGGGAGGTGGTGGCGCCAAGGTGTCGGGTTGGCACGCTTTTAGGTGGCATGATTACCCCTCTCGATATTTCTTTTTAGAAATGGGCGAATAGTAGGCTCTTCCTTTATCTGTTGATGTTGAAATCTGTCCAATTGCCAGAGTGTAGTAGAGGAGAGGTGTTCACAGGCTATACCTGAAAAAAGCCCTGTCGAGGATGGCTCCGGCAAAGGCACTCTGATGCTTAAGTCAGTTTCAGGAAACAGGGAGTAAAAAATAGAGCGGAGTAGAGAGAGATGTGTCTCATACTTTGGGAGCTCTTAGGGAGCTCCCTTTTATAGGAGGGTGGTGAAGGGTATTCTCGAAATGCAGGAACCTGAGTGGGTTGGTGAGATTTGATCGGATGTTGGATCTTTGTCAGAAGATCTAAGAGGGGATCATTCCATTTGTTGGAATGTGTGGCTCCCATTGATAATAATTTTATCTTATCTGCATTGCTAGCTGCTTTCTTTAATGGTAACCAGGATTGCAGCTTGGAACCGGTCATGTCCTTTTTATTTGAAAAGATTTGTCAGAGATTACAGAATATGATCTCTTGATTATGCCTCCATGCTTATAAAAATGAGCGTTGGGTGATCCTCTTTTGAGTTGCCTAGTTGTATGTTGTGGGGGGGGGGGGGGGTGTTCTTAACCTCCCTTGGGCTTAAGGGTCTTGGTTCAGACTGGACTCTCATGCTGAGATCAAGGGTCGAGAGACTGAGGGTCTCGAAGAATGTCATGATTCGCTGGGGATTAATTGCTAAGGATAAATAGGCTTGTGCCGAGGTGGGTGGTTGGGTAAGCTGAAGGCCCCGGAGATCGAAGGTTAGTTGATTTGAATATCATCCAGGTCGAGGGCCTCAAAGCATTGGCTCATCTTATTCAAAGAGGACTGCTCTGAATGTTAGAGAGGTGAAGGTCACTTATCAGGACCGAAGGAATCTGATTGCCCTACCTCACCTTCAGGTTCTAGGACTAAACCTCGGACAAGTTGTTTAAAGAGTCACCATGCATAGGTGGAATGTAATTGGTGCTATTCCATTAGGAAACCCATCTCACGATCCTCGTTGTAGATGTTTGGTTGTTATTCTATTTAAGCAAATGCTTCACATATAAATAATTTGAGGGTGAGTAGTCTGATGTTGAGGATTATAGAAGCTGTGGGAATTCAGAGCGGTCTTCTCCCTCGTCCGGAGGATGGGGGATGACCATTGGCTTAGTGTCTACCTTGGTATTTTTGAGATATCGAGGGTGGGAGGTTAACCCCCGTATTAGTGGGTGTGTATGGGCCATTGATTATGACATTCCGAAGGTTATAATCTAGTGTTTGAACGAAAATATGCATGCATACTTTTTAATAGGTGTAATTTATTCTATTGAACAAAGGTGTTCTATGGGTGGATTGCCCTCCGGCAAGAGAATCACCAATTTGGGTTGCCATTTAATCTTAACTCTTGATCACTAGATCAAATAAGGCTGAGAACCTGGCTGGGAAGCCATTTGTTGCCTTGCAAGATGATTTAAAAGAGGGGTGAATTGGGTTTTTCAAAATTAAAATCAGGTATATGCTGATTTGAAAAATAGTGAAGGTACAATAGATGTTATATGCCAAACTTAAACGAATAAGATGCAAATGAAAGCAAATAAGGGAACAAGCAATCCACATTCAAATACTTGAAATTTTTTAGTGGTTTGGTGCCAACCTTGCACCTACATGCACTACCTAAGCTTTTCTTGGGAATTTTCACTATAATCTATTTGAGATTATAGCTGGATTATTTTTCCGAGTTCACAAATCAAAACCTAGTTGGTTTTGCGTGAGCTCACCAATCAAAACCTATCCCAAAACCAATCCTAGGCATTACAATTCAATTTCAGGCTAGGATGGGCCTATCTCCAAGTTGTAATCCCGAATTGAAACTTGTTACAACAATGGAATAAAGAATATAAGTAACCAAACAAAAAGCTCCTTTAAATGAGCAAATGAATGCCGATGAAGATCTTGGAAATTTGTCAAGGAAGCTATAAAATTTGTGAGCTTTTCTTCTTGCTTGAAAGCCGCTGAAATGTGAATTCTTTGAAGGTTGGGAAATAAATGCACACAATTGAATGCTTTTGGCTTTTTCTCTTTGTTTCTGGCTTTCTCTTGTTTTTCTTAATGTCTCTTGGATTCTCTTGTTTCTTCAATTAGGTTGGTAGACATTTGAAGCATTTTTGAAGCCAAAATAGCCATTTATGACTTTTGGAAGCCAAACAAGTTAGACCATTTCTACACACTTTTGTAAAGGCCGCGGAACTAACATTGGAGTTGTCAGGCGATTTAGAGTTGACTCGAGCTGCATTGAGTTGACTTGGATTCCCCATGAGTTGGATTATATTTGAGTTGACTTGAGTCCTATGCCCAAAAACATGGTCTTCTGTATTTTTTTGAGACATCGACTCGGATATCTGAGTCCAGTCGGATCTGCCTTTGAGTTGACTTAGATTCTGTTGAGGTTGACTCGAATCCAGTTCTAAAAAAATCAAGCCTTCTAGCTTTACTGGTTTCTCTGAGATGGTTGACTTGGATGAAATTTGAGTCAACTTGTATAGTGTGCCATTTGAAATTTGCATTTCAAAAGTGATTCTTTGAGGCTTTGAGTTGGCTTCTTGTCATTCATTTTTCAAGTGTCCTTCCAACCTTAGTTTCCTTTAGCTTTCTCAATGTTAGCTTTCAAAACATGTTTCTACCGAGCTTCATCTTGAGCAATCGACCATCCATCTTTGCATGCATTTGGAGTTTCCTGAAATACTTAATCAACACTCTAACAAACTATTAGTTCTATTTCATATATTCAAATGTTTGTTGTTTATCAAAATCAATCCTTAGGTTAACGGATAGAGACTACCATGTTTTACATGTATCATGTCGAAGCTTTGACAAATGAAGACCTCTTTATTACTATGAGAAAATGTCAAGGAAATGTGTTTCAAGTGGTACTCTAAACTCTAAAGTAACATGTTCTTCCAAGATCTGGCCTGATACATACACTCTTCTTAAGCCTTCTATCTATCATAAAGACCCTCCCTTTGTGGGCCCCACTGTTTTAAGGGCTGGTGTGGAGTTTAGTGATAGTGTGATACTACTTGTATTCTTAGTTCCCTGTCTTGATTAAGTTATTCTTAATACGAATTTTATCAATAGGTTTGTGTATGAAGTAAAGTACTTTGAGTTACTGTGCAAGATACTGTTATGCTTGTTTCTTGGAAATTAGTCCAGTGATTATGCCCATCCTTTTTTTTACTGGTTCTGGATGTCCTTTTTTTAATTGATAAGAGTTCTGGACATCCCTTTTAAGGTTACAGAATTGCTGTATTTTTTCACTGTGGATCTCTTAAATTGTGCAGCTGATTCATTGGAACTGCTGCCTTGTGGAGGAAACCTGCTAGTCTGTAGGTGAAGAATTTACCTCTGTGAACTCCAAACTGGCCCAAGAATCCAACAAGCATATGCTTCTTGATGACATTTTTGCACTGGCTATCTCACAATTTGCATATTCTCTTTTGAGTCTTTTCCAATAAATTCTAAAGGCCGCAATTTTCTTTCTTGGGTTTGTTAATAAAACTTGTTGCCATCCTTCCTGCGGCCTGTGTTATAAAGTCTCCTATTACCTGTCCATTAGGGTTTCCTACTTTCCTATTAACAATACTATATGCTGTTTGTCTGGTTGACAGCATGAACTGCATTTACTCTTTTTGCCTTATTTCATACTGGATAAAGATTTTGTATGATACCTGCAGATTGGGTTTGGAAAGCTATTTGTTTGGCAGCAAGTTGGTTAGTTATGACTACTGTTGTTGATGCAGTTGTTGATGGTGTATTCACGAATAGTTTAATCTGTTTTTACAGATTCTGATTTGACTTGGGTTGGGTGTTATATAGATTAAAGATCACATTTAAATCAGTTAATTTTCAACATCTGAACATAAAAAATCTTCTTGTTCAGATGTATATCTAATACAAAGCTTTAACAGGAATTGCATGTTGCATGATTACAGGTACTGTAGTTGGTCAGGAAGATGCCATGGAGCCATCTTCCTCTAAGCATTCTGATGAGAAGTATGTAGATGTGAAACCCTCTTCACCAGTAACAAGTGGCAAAATGAAACTCCCTCAGATACCTCAGCCTTATGTCCAAAGTACTGCTCGGCCAAATGGCCAAGAAGGGATTTCTCAGTTACAGAAGATGCACAATCTTCAGCAGAATGTAACAGGCTCAGAACCTATAATACGAACAGCAGCACAACAAAGAGTCATCCCACAAGATGCACGTAGAGATGTTTTACCACTTGTTCCCTTCTCTGATTCAAAATCTGAAAAAAGGAAGGATATCTGGTTCATGGAGGAACACCAGCATGGGAGAAATAAACCCACCAGTGATATAACTCTTGCTGTGGATGATCTGACCATTCTATGGAGTGATCTGGTTCTAAAGGAGAGGATTGGAGCAGGTAAATGTGTATATATTTTGAGTTTGGATCCTATCAAGTCACTGGAGAGGTCCAATTCTATCACTGGCCAGGTGCGATACAGGGATGGAGGGTGATGTGGAACTGGACCTCTCCAGTTCAACTGTGAATTGGAGACAATCTGGATTCATCATTTTTTATCTAGCAGTATATCAGTGCGTCAGCAAGCCATTTGTATAATTAAGGCATAGATGGTATAGATAATGTAGGTCTCTCATGCTTGTCACAGAGTTCTGTACTTGATTTTGCAAGTGTCTTTCCTTGAAAATACTTACTTTGTTCATTTTCAGGTTCTTTTGGAACAGTTCATCGTGCTGATTGGCATGGTTCGGTATGTAGCCAACTTCCTTTTCCCCAAGTTCAGAATGTTGTTTTTGCACTTTATATTCCAAAAATATCACCATAATATGTTATTGCTTCTGAAACTGCTGATGCAGATTCAAGATGTTCTCTCTGTGTGCTTTTAATAACCAAAATGTTTCCAAACACTACAATTTGCAGAAATGATTTGATAAAATGTGTGTTCAATTGGCCATGTAATTTGCATTTAAGGTGGCTTAACTAGTTTTCTTACTTTGATGAAAGCTTTTGAGTGTGGGATTTTGTAACTATTACAATTTTGTTACTACATAGAACCTTTTTCTTTTTTTCTCATGGGTAAAGCTGGATTGCAGCCAGAACTCAGGCAAGTTTGGCTATGTGAACACTAATCTTGATTCTTAAGCCTTGACATTTTAGGGTTGGCTTTGTGGAGCGATTTTATCCAATCCTTCCTATTATGAGTATCTCTGATGTTCCTGCTAGGTTTTTCAAATTTTTCCTAACAATTTCCATCCTTGTGCTACTAATGATACAGTTCACAATATTATGTTCTGTTGTCACTTTTAAATTCAATTGTTCTTCCTATTACCATGAAACTCCTTGTTTTGTTGTTATTAAAGTCTGATGTCCTTAGAGTTAGTGACGAATGGCCTGTGGATATTGAAAGCTGTACCAAAGTGTGATTTCTGGTGTAGATGAAGTAACTAGAGGTTCATTAGGAGAACTTAAAGCTGAAGTATTTATGTGAAAGTGTGAATCCAAAAAGTAATGATATTAATAGTTACAAAAAGATTGCTTAAAGGATACATAAATCAAAAGGTGGATGGTTAGCAATAATGATGTGGGGTTGGTAAATAGTAGTGTATTTGGTTTAGTGATTGCTAAATTGACCTAATTGGGTGGTTCAGTCATACCGAACTGAACCAATGCCAAGTCAGAGCGATTTAGTGGGTTAGTTCCATTTGGTTATAAAAGCTCCCCCCTTCCTTCCGGTGATAGTGTTCGAGAGCACCACTCTCCCCTTGCTTCTCTCTCTCTCTCTCTCTCTCTCTCTCTCTCTTCACTAGGGTTATGGTTTAGCCCTTGGCTCTTCCCCTTCCTCCCTCCCTCTCGCTCTGCTAGGGTTAGGATTTATCCCTCAACCCTCCCCCTCCCTGTCCCTCTTTCTCTCTCTCTTATTTACTCTCTCACTCTATTTTTGGTACATCCATGAATGGCGTGGCACAGAGGTCGCTGACTCATACTCCTATACCATTTTGGCGAACCTTAATCCATTGGCCAAGTTCAAAAGAAGGTGAGGTAAGTATATGTAAATTTGAGCAAGGGAAAAAAAGATGAACATATTGCATCCTGTTCAATAATAGATAGTATCTTGTTTTGGTTAGATAATAAATAACTGGAATGGTTGAAAGCTGAAAGGACATTTCTGAATGTTAGTGCAATGGCCTTCTTAGGACTTATATGTTACAATAATAAAGATGCATGACCACTTAGTGGATGGTCGGCAATGCATTCGAGGACCTAGAGTAAAGATTTTCGAGAGTTTGGGTTCACTATAATGCTTGTAGTCAAGGTTAGCCAAACTGGTAATGGTACCCATACTGGTTGGTGACTTTTTTTATTTTTGTTTTTTATTTTTTATTTTTAAAAGATATTTAATTTTTTAGGATTTTTTGAATGATTTTAAGTCCATAATGATGTTTGTTAAATGTTAATTAACATTTGTATCACCTTGATACACTCTTAATTGTGTGATGCGGATCTGAGTCCAACATGACATTATGTTGGGGGACAATATTACACGGATTAGATATAATTGAATCTTAAAATGCTTAAATCAATTAAAAATATTAAAAATAAATAATCAATACATATCGATATTTAGAATCTTATCAAGCATCGATATTGTTCATAAATATCAGGATCATTCACATAATCAGGAGAAACATAACCCATCTCTTTAACCATGTAGCATTGTAGTCCTTTGCATTCACCTTATAAGATAATGCATAATGGATTGTAACTTTTCTTTGATCTCTCGTTGAAATCTTGACTTTGAGAGGTGTCTTCGAGCTGATAGTATGGTTTGGAGGAGTCTATAAGAATATGCTGGCAAAATCTGATCTGTAAGATGCTTCGGACTGCGTAGGATAATAGCTATTGGAAGACGATACCTCGAACGTACCATATTGATATCCATATAGAGTAGGGTTTATGGTACCATCTCGAACCATCCGTTTCGAGGCACTATACCGTACCGGTCAAAAACCGGTATGGTTCAGCCCTAAAAAATGGTTCGGGACTTGAACCATAAAAATTGGCATGAACCGGACCGGTATAGGTTGGGTCGATTCAGACCGGTACGGCCTAGTTTAGTTCAGTTCGGTCTCAGTTTGGGTCTAATTCAGGTCTAGTTCAGCGATCCTTGCTTGAAAAGGGGAAAAGTTTTTTCTCAATTCACTAAGATCAGTACATATATCGGTATGGTACGGTACCATACCATACCGATTACTGACCGGTACGGGTCCCAGGATATGGAGTACAATCCTTGATATGGAGTACAAGCTGTCTATTTCTATAGGTAAGAGGATCCGGAATACGAGGATGAATCTGATACGTCCATGGATCTTACTTCATGTGCGAGATGATCTACAGTAGTATCATATCCTAAACGATCTAGCAAAGCTTGTTGCCTGTATGTAATCATATTCTTGTGGGTTGTACCAACTCATGTACCGTGGTCTCTATTTTGTGGCATGTGTAAATTAGGACTCACTAGTGAATTAAAGACCACCTTGCAGCTGTATCTTATAAATGGTCTTCTATCCTCTGCTTCCTAATCACCAAATTCATGACCATCAGAAGAATTACCAACACTGCTGTTTGGTCTCTAAATTTGAGTGAATTGACTGCTCCTCTTCATCAAGGTTGCAATTACCTTTTCTTTTCCTTTCTTTGTGCTGAGCAGCTCTCTGCCCTTGTCCTGCTTCCCTTTGGCTACCTAGATTGCGAGAAAAGATGTTATGGTGTATCAGCTTGAACCATGTATGGAATGTTGTTGCTTGCTTATTGCTTAGCATCCATCCCAATCTCGCTAGTTATGAAATTAGCTAGTCATGGTGATGATCTTGACTCATCAAGCTTTGACTCCTATTGCTGGTTCACAAGCCATCTGATCATCGGATCTTCATCAACATCATCAAAGTCATTTGTAGTCTGATGCAAGTCCTTCAGCTTAACTTCCTCTTGAATGCATTTGAGCCTTAACCTCAAATTGTAGTGAACATATACAAGGTCGTTGAGACGTTTTTGTATTGGGTGATTCTTGTACTTGTGGATAAGGGCGAAGGTCGATCAGTTGTGCTCACAACCACTCGATGAGACCATCTGGGAGAAGATCTTGATGGCAAGTTCCTCCAAATTTTTTTGTCACGAGATTAAAATGAATCTATCATTCAGCTACAAAAGCATTGATATTCAGCAAAATAAAAAAAAAAAGTATTATATTAGACTTATTTGTAGCTATGTAATATCAAATAAGAGTTGTCGTCGTTGATATCTAAATCTACTTGGATTCATTTTTTTTTTTTGCTTGTGATCACTACACTAGATTCAAATGTGTCGATGCCCTCCCTGAACATTTTCGTCAATAAAAATATATTTGTTAGGATATGTTTCTAGTTGAAGATTAACAAAAATTATCCAACCTAACTTTTTCTAGGCACATAGTTGCGACTTCTGGATTGGATTCCATCTTTTATATCACATTCTGTAGAACAATAAGAAGCTTCTCATCAATGGGTATCCTAGGTATAGAGTACTGAAATCTTGGGTTTAGATGGTAAACTGCAGATAAATTTTAGAATTGGTGAAGGTTATTAAACTTATTTGTACAAATACGATAATAGTCAAATTTTGAAAGTGTTCTTGATTTGTTGCTTACCTGTTAGATACAACTCCCTATCCATCTAATAGTTCCATAGTTGCTCAATGATACGAATGTACTCGTGGGCATGTTTTGATTTGCCACCCTGATTTGATCTTTGCCCTCTTTATCATGTGATACAAGAAGTACATCTGGGGCTATCTTTCACCATCCATGGCTTGAAGAACATCATATAAAGGCTTGATAGCTTTCACTATCTTCCCTGGTTAATGTCAGAATGTTTGTCTTGTTACAAAATTTTCCACATTACACCTCTCAGTGCTTGCCATGGCATATCTACTTTCCTGCCATTTGGAACTGACAAATATTTGACGTGACTATATTTTTTTGTCAATAAGCTTTTCAAGTGCTATATAATTCTTAGCAAATTGTGATGAGGGACGAACTTTAAACTGATGCATGACATGAAATGGATGAACATAAAGAAAAAAAAAGATATTAAACAGAGCAATATTTTTTTTTGATTTTTAACAGTTTTGTTCATGAAAGAAAGCAAGACTAGGATAGGATTTTCATGTAGCAGTTAGAGTTCTACCCACATACTAGAAACTATCAAAGAAATAAAGAAAAAAAAGATCCTAGGATTAAGAAATACTATTAGGAACATGTTCAATCTCAAAAAAATTAGACAGAAGGGGATTGGGTTTTAAATACCAGGCAATGATTCCTTGTTGTTGAAGAAGGGATCGCTCCTCTCAGATCGGCTCCTGGATGATGAAGTAGCTTTCTCGCTGATCCATCGGCTTTTTATCAGATGACTTCGAGGGCAAGGAGGACTTCATCCAAGATGCGTTTCTCCTAAGGGATCTTGCAAACGTCAAGGATTACGGCTTATGATGCGAGAAAAAATATAGAACTGAAGATTGGAAGTGAATAGAAGGCGGGAGGAATGCCGGGGCTGATTGGCGGCCTGAAGGGGATGAAGATGCTTGGATCTTTGATGGGGCGGCTTGGAGATGAACTTGACAGCCTAGATGCTGGGAAAGGATGCCTAGAACTCTGAAGATGGTTGCCTGGAAGAGGATTTGGGTGGCCTAGGGTTTGGTGGAGGTTGGTGTGGGCGGCCAAGATGAAGAAGATGAGGGGCGTCCTAGATGAGATGAGAGGGGGCGACCAAGATGATTGGAGATGGGCGGCTAGGGTTTGATTAGATGAAGAGAGGAGGGGGTGGCTAGGGTTTGTAAGAGTGCTAGGGTTTGAAAGATAACTGGGCCTCACACCCACTCCCTCACGGAGGTCGATGTTTTTAAAGAACAAAGGCAATTGGAAGAAAAGAAACTCAAATTTTCATTGATTAAAAGTTATTCATTACAAAGGGGAGGGGGTGGGTATTTATAGATTCACCCAGGTCCTTGGAGTCCCTGTCATAGTTGGATTACAAAACTTGAGGGCCAAAAAACTCAATTCCTTGTTGGACTTGGACATTTGACTCCTCTTGGGCTTGGGAACTTGACTCCTCTTGGGCTTGGGCAGCAAATCCACATTGGACTGGGAGGGGCGCTCGCCTTGTTGGGCTGGGAGGGGGTGCCAACCATGAATGGGCCTGGGAGTGGGCGCCAATCTTGTGGGCTTGAGCTGGATGCCACTTCTTGGCCTGGGGCTTGGACTGGGCGCCAATACAGGTGGGCTTGAGAGGGCGCCACTCGGCCTGGGATGCCAACTCCACGGGCTTGGGCGCTGATTTCAAGTGGGCTTGGGCGCTTGACCGGGGACCCGGTGTATGAAGTCCAGCTCTGGTTGGGGGCCTGGTGAATCTCCTAGTATGGTGACTCTCCTCTTGACTTAATTTGAATGAAAATATAGGACTTAAAGGGCTTAAATGACAAAGCTCAAGTTAGGCCGAATAAAACAAATGGATTCAACTGAACTGACTAAACAGGACTTAATGGACTTAGTGAATCCAATTAACTCACTTTATTACGGGATCAATGTCTACAGGACTCAATGTACTTATTAAAAATTTGAGCAACTTCCCAACACATGACTCAGAGATTTTCATGGAACCTTGAAATTTTTGTCTGCTCCTGATGTCCCCATCAATTCTTCCGGGGTGGGAGGAACTCGACAGTAACTCGACCTTGTCGAGTAAAAGGTCAATCCGGCTCTGGTGGGTCTGGGTTGAGGCGTTGCGGATCCTCTCAAAGGATCCACGAATCCTCAGATCTCAGTCGGCCTTGCAACGAACCAAGTGACATGGTAGCCTTTGTTCTGGGTACTAATAGCTTGGTCGCCTAGGATACGCTCAATCATTTTCCTTATCCAGGCAATTGATTTGTGGACACTCAGGGATGGGTTCGCTCATAAAGAAAAGGCGGAGGTCCAAAGGCTCACTGGGTATCATTGCTTGTTTCCTATACTCAACTAAGTCTGAAATATTGAAGGTTGAGCTTAATGCCTAATTAGGTGGTAACTTGAGCATTAGGTCCAACTTTCTTTATCACTTTAAAGGGTCCAGCACTACGGGTATGTAACCTAATCATTACATGATCTTCCTAGCGAACTCTTGGACTCTTTTAGAAATTAACCAGGTTTTTATAAAAACATTGCTCACATTAATCTTATAATTAATTCCTTATGCAGATCTCTATATGCACGTCAAACGACTCAGACTAACATCTCATGCAAGCAAATGACTCATACCAACATGAGGCAAATGACTTATACCAATACCTAATGGACTACGGACTTGACTAAACCCTGAACTACAACTGGGTTTGACCCTTGGTCAGGTGGGTGACATGCAGATGAGAATGGTGCATGGACTCCTACTAAATGCCATAGGATTTTCTAGAAGTGGCAAACCTAACATACTCAAAGGATGTATGCAACCTGCTAACCTCTACAAAATGCAATCAATGATTCTAGAAACTTTGGAAGCCTCAGGAAAGGGTAGGAAATAAGAAGTGGATTTGGGGTTAGTCTGGTAGGGTAGGAAATAAGACGGGGGTTTGGGGATGACCTGGTAGGGTAGGAGGTAATAAGATGTTTTAGGGAATAGTCCTAGACTAATGGGGTGGACCTTACGGTATGGGCATCGATCTACAGGCAACAAAAGGTCTACTGTATGGAAGGATAAGTTGGTAACTTCAGGAAAGAGATCTTCAATGGGAACTACAGGAGGGGATTCATCTTGAGGGTACTGAATGATAGAAATCATGTCCTTAATAAATTTCTCGGGTTCTTGAATTTTAGGACTAGACTCAATAATTTGATTCTCCTCTAGTGTCTCCTCAGGTAAAGTTCTAGTAGGGAGTATTAGGGTTCTCTTCCTCTAATTGTTCTTCCAATACAGCTTCAATCTGGGTATCTACCTAGTCCACTAATTCTAGGTCAGCCATGGTGTTTCCTCTTTTCCTTCATATTCATCTATTAGGTTTGCTTCTGCTTCATACACTTCTTCTTCAATGTTATCCTTGTGAACAACTGGGATAGCAGGGGTGGGTTGACTAAGGAGAAGTAGACTAATACTGGACTCATGTCTAGGGATACTATTCCTAATGGGTTCAGGTCGACTAAGGGTTATGGGTCCCTTGGGCTCATAGGATATGGGTTCAACCCTATGGGTTATGGGTCTCTTGGGCTCATAGGATATGGGCTCAGATCGATGGGTTACGAGTTCCTTGAGTTCATAGGATCTAGGTTGGTACCTTTCCCTAAGTTCTCTTCATGGCTCTCCAGGTAGCTATGGGTATTTCTCCTCTGTTTCTAGTCATCTTTTCAACCTTATCCCAGTAGATTCTAGTCTGGCGAACTAACTTGAGTTTGGCAAACTTAAACTTCCTTTCTTCTGACATTAGTTCTCTCTCAAAATACTGATCCATACCTTCTTTCCAATCAAGATAATCCTCAAGATCGAGATCGCCATGAAAAGTGGGTGCTTCTAACCTAATGTTCATAATGGCTTTCTCATCTTGGTCCATGAAATCATAGTTGGGTCTCCTTGCACTAAGATCCCAGATTGGGTCATGATGTGGGGGTCTCCTAGGGTTGGGTTCCCAGGTTGGGTCAGGGTGTGGGGGTCTCCTTGGATTGGGTTCCCAGATTGGGTTATGGTGTGGGGGTCTCCTAGGGTTGGGTTCCTAAGTTGGGTCAGGATGTGGGGCTCTTTTAGGGTTGGGAGGTGTAGGACGAGGTGTCTCTAGTCTAGGCTTAGTACGGGTCCTACGGGTTCTCTTTAGGGTTCCTAACTGGTCATCTAATCGGTCACACCTATTGTTCATTTGGGCACATTGCTCATTGAGGGTCCTTAGCAAGGTTTCTATGATTTCTACAGTGGACTCCATGGTCAAACCAGGCTGGGTTGGGTGAGATACCAGTAGGGTTAGACTCCTAATCTAATGGTTATGCAACACACAAGAGTTATGCGTTCTAGGATTTGCTAGACCTAGAGGCCAAGTATAGTGAGTCAACTTAACTTACACCCAACCCAACAATTAATCCTTCCACCCACCAGGTAAGAGGTGGGGCGGTGGGAGGCTCTCCCTGCTTGTTGCAAGGTCCTAATTAAAAACTACCAGTCTGCTTAGGGTATTTGCCTCTAGACTTCTAGCCTTAGACACCAGCTTCTAGTAATAATTGGAGGGTTGAATGCACTAGTTTTTTCACAAGACTCAAACCCGACCTGTGGGTGTCCCTAGATCAATTAGGTTTCTACTTGATTTTTGTTAGGCTTGAGTTCGAATGCAGAGTGGTTGTTTTGGGTCAAGGTAATGACATCCTTCCCTGACATAGCAAAATTGCTCTTAAGGTGATTAGTTATGATGCACACACATGAACCTAAGATGCAATATGAGACTAAAAATCAGAAAAAATTGCAGAGAATAATTTTTTTTTTTTGTTGTGTCTTATGCAGATGGCAGATTAGTGAAGATTAGTTTCAGTTTAATTAAGCACAAGAAAATAAAGTTGGAGGGTTTTAATGTAAACTAATTTCAGCCCTAGGTTAGTGTTGCAGAAATTTTAGCAAGTTAGTCTTTAGGTTTCATGCAGAAATTTTTATGTTTTTCAGATAAAAAAAATAGAAAAATACAGAAATAAAGAGGACTAAATATGTGATCAGAGGATGCAAAAATTGATGCAAAACAAAAAGAATTTGATGGAAGACAAACTCTAGGTTTAGACCAGCAGCAGATTTTAGCAAGCAGGCTTTTTTTTGTTAGGGTTTTGTTTTTTCTATTTTTTGTTTGTTTTCAGATCTGAAAAATTCAACTAAAATTGCAGAAAAACAGAGGACTAAACTGAGATTGAATGATGCAAAATTCAGAGAAAAACAGCAAGGTTTTGATAGACAAACAGCCCTAGATTTTGATGCATATGCAGATTTCAGCATGCAGAAATTCTAAACTATGATTTAAGAATATGTCCTAATCCTGCTCTGATACCAAAATTGATGAGGGACGAACTCTAAACTGATGTATGACATGAAAGGGTTGAACATAAAGAAAAAAAAGAGATTAAAGAGAGCACTATTTTTTTTGATTTTTAATGGCTTTGTTCGCGAAAGAAAGCAAAACTAGGGTAGGGTTTTCATGTAGCAGTTAGAGTTCTACCCACATACTAGAAACTATCAAAGAAAAAGAAAAAAAAGATCCTAGGATTAAGAAATCCTATTAGGAACATGTTCAACCTCAAAAAAATCAGACAGAGAGAAGGGGATTGGGTTTTAAATACCAGGCAATGATTCCTTGTTGTTGAAAAAGGGATCGCTCTTCTCAGTTCGGCGCCTGGACGACGAAGCAGCTTTCCCATGGATTCGTCGGCTTTTTATCAAATGACTTCGAGGGCAAGGAGGACTAGGGGCATCCTAGATAGGAGATGAGAGGGGGCGGCCAAGATGATTGGAGATGGGGCGGCTAGGATTTGTAAGAGTGCTTGGATTTGAAAGATAACTGGGCCTCACATCCACTCCCTTACGGAGGTCGATGTTCTTAAAGAACAAAGGCAGTTAGAAGAAAAGAAACTCAAATTTTCATTCATCAAAAGTTATTCATTACAAGGGGAAGGGGGTGGGTATTTATAGATTCATCCAGGTCCCTGGAGTCTCTGTCAAAGTTGGATTACAAAACTTGAGGGCCAAGAAACTCAATTCCCTGTTGGACTTGGACATTTGACTCCTCTTGGGCTTGGGAACTTGACTCCTCTTGGGCTTGGGTAGCAAATCCACATTGGACTGGGAGGGGCACCCTCTTTGTTGGGCTGAGAGGGGGTGCCAACCATGAATGGGCCTGGGAGTGGGTGCCAATTTTGTGGGCTTGAGCTGGGCGCCATTTCTTCTTGGCCTGGGGCTTGGATTGGGCGCCAATATAGGTGGGCTTGAGAGGGCGCCACTTCTTGGCCTGGGATGCCAACTCCAAGGGCTTGGGTGCTGATTTCAAGTGGGCTTGGGCGCCTAACTGGGAACCAAGTGAAGTCCAGCTCTGGTTGGGGGCCTGGTTAATCTCCTAGTTCGATGACTCTCCTCTTGACTTAATTTGAATGAAAATATAGGACTCAAAGGGCCTAATTGACAAAGCTTAAGATAGGCCGAATAGCTTAAGATAGGCCGAATAAAACAAATAGACTCAACTGAACTGACTAAATAGGACTCAATGGACTTAGTGAATCCAATTGACTCACTTTATTATAGGACTCAATGTCTACAGGAGTCAATGTATTCATTAAAAATTTGAGCAACTTTCCAACACATGACTCGGAGATCTTCATGGAACCTTGAAATTCTTGTCTGCTCCTGAAGTCCCCATCAAATTGCATGACACATGGTCTCAATATCTCCTGTATATTTCGGCATCAATGATAAACTCCTATGGTTGTAGATGAATTTGGAATACTCCGTGCTTAGTCCATCGTCTTTTGCACTACCAAGTTTTCCAATATCTATCAACATAAGATTGAGACAATGTGCAGCATATGGGTTCCAAAAAATATGCAGTCGCTGCTCTATTAGGATTTTTCCTGTGATCTTATATTGTGGCCCATTGTCTGTGGTAACTTGCATCATATTCTACTCTCCTACCTGATCGTTCACCTCCATTAATTTGAGAATGTAGTAGGCATTATGCACCTGATTTGAAGCATTAATGGATTTCTAAAAAAATGTTTTATCATAATATGGAAGTTGATTATGTTTCGTCAAGTAGAATTGATCTAACTATCATACATCATCGTCAATCCATACATAGGTCACTTGCTCTGATATGATGTGATCTATTTCTATAGCTTCTTATTGTTGTTAAGAAGTTCACCGTAGATATCCTTTGGTCCTGGAGGTTCTACACCTGGATTGGCAGCCTATATGGAGTAATGGCAAAGTGATAATGTGTTGCTTGTTGCATGTGTTGGGATGTGGTTGAAGTGAAATTAGGATCCAATAGCTCAGCACATATCTTTCTTCTTGTCCTTCTTCAGCATACTGTCAACCCTTTGCTGATTGGAATCCCTGCTGGGGAAGGCATGTGGATCCAAATCATGGATAGTGGCTCCTGCTGGAATCTCTTTAGAGGACTTCTTGCTGCCAAAAGCTTATGATATATACTCAATACAGCTCGTGCCTCTACTAACGGGCTCTCTAACTAAGGTGGTCCTAAACTTTGGACTCTATTGTAGTGTTTGTAGAGCTTGACCCGATTTATAAGTTAACAATCCAAATTGAGCTTTATACATGGCCACCTCCAGCTGCTACTAATCATCTAAACTTGCTTGAATGGTAGTCTATATCTGTACCTCATTATCTAGAGCGATGCTTTCTCTGATTTCCTATAATGATAGTGATGCAGCCAAGGCCACATTTTAATAGAAATAAAGGAGGAAGATGCAGGAAACAAACAGAACAACAAATATGGGAGGAAACTCTCTCTAGAGTTTTAATTTAATATCAAAAGTAGACTGCTTACAATGTTGGCCAAAGGCCTTATTTATAAAAGAAAAAAAACCTTGACTTGGTGCCTAAGCTACTTGGATCATTCCAAGTTTATTTCGAATACAAAATAGGTAAAAATTAAAATTTCCAACTCGTCCATGATCTTCTGGGCTACTGTTACCTATTAAACGAATGCATTTGGTCCCAAATATGGACGGTGACGGCAAAGCTATTGTTCATGTGGAACATGGAAAGAGCTTTCCGAATTGGGATTCTATGGGTGATTCTGACTTCGGATAAGATTTATGTCTATTTTAGCGCAACATGATCAAAACTACCAAAACAAGCACAATCAACTCGATTTCTTGCCCTTTTGGGCCTAGTCTACTAAATGAAGGTATTTTCCAACTAAGGTGTCTACGTCATCGAGGAAAGTGGCTCTGCGGCTTAGTGGTCCATCTCTGCCTTCTTTAGAGTACTTTCCTTTATTGCTTTAAGATTTGTGAAGTATTTCATCAATTGACGGACCTCTTATGGGCACTTTCATACTACCAACCAGGAGCTGTTTCAATCTAGTTATCCTTTGAATTGTGTTATATCAGTCAAGGTTTTAAATCTTGTGGGACTAGGCTGTCCCGGTTTTTTCATGGAACGAGACGCGCTACTATCCTGTCCCATCCTGACACTTGGGACGGGATATCTCAAGATATCCTAATCGGGCCGTTGGGATGTTGGTGGGATGGTCCTGTCCCATCACATAGGATGGTACCCTATTTCGGTGTCCCACGAGATGTCCCACCGGGATCTAAATCCTTGGCACCAGTTGCATTTTCAATGGTGTCGACTCAGGAGCATCTACTAGTGGTCCCAACTAATGTCACGCGCTAAGTCCTTCGATGGATCCATTTCTAGAGATTGAACAAACAAATCAGTTTATTAATTATAAAAAAATAATAAAATTTTGTTGTCTAGTTTTTTTGTTCTTATGAATTAATTATATATTTTTTATTATTTTTAAATTTAGAAAATATTATAAAATTTAAAAATTATGAAAAATTAATTTGATTTTAGATTCATATAGAATGTTATCACGAATATTGTTTATATTTTTCTAAAATAGTGGGCATGCATGAAATGCTACTTATTTTTCAATTTTATTTAAATTTAGGCCTAGGCCACTATGTACATAACGTATCAAAACTATGATAAATAAACACTAAATTTTCATCGAAAGTAGCTGGCAAGTCTTTAAACAATAATTTAGTTTTACAGTTAATTTTTAAATTTTATTTTTTAATATTTTTTTATTTTAAAAAATATTTTTAATTAAAAATTGTATATTTAATGAAAGTTAATGATTTTAGTGTCATTGTGTATATCATCCATAGATGTACAATATATAATAAAATCATGCTAAAATAAAATATTTTGGCATGATCTCTTGTTTTTTTATTTTTAATGTATTTTCAAGTTTGGAAAAAGAACAGGAGGGGTGGGGGAGGAAGAGAGATCGGAGAGGTAAACATACCTCCAATCAATAATTTCTCATTGTTTTGTTGTCTTTTTCATTGTGGGGAAGGGGGTTCTCCATTGAATTTTTAGAAGGTTGGGTGACATCTCTTCCCATGTTTTAAATGCCCAGAGTGGGCGAAACCAACTAGTTTGGCCCAGTATTGTGCTGAACCACCCGGTTGTTCACAGTTTAGGTCGGTTCGGGCCCTGGATCGAAAATAAAGGCCAAACTGACGATTTAGTGCTGGCATAGTTCGGTATGTGCCGGGATAGGCGGTTCAGTCTGCTTTGGTTAACCATGCTTGCAGTGTCATTAAACCTTGCAAGGAAGGGAAAATTATATATGAAAGGCTGATAAAAAGTGATTATAGCCTGCCCTTACTATGACAGGATTCCAATAGATGCTAGAAATCCTAATGCAAATGTTTTACAGCATTCCGAAATCCAAAACAATGTAGTACTGGCCTAAAAAAGAAATTCTGGCTCAATGAAGAGTTATGAATAACTCAAAATAAATCTTAAAATTTCTTGAATTGAGCACTTAACTATTTAATGTTAAGGGTTTCTAGAAAGATTTGTTATCTCAGTATCGGATTTCATATTTGTACCATGTTGGTATAGTGTCAATATGCCTGCTATGAGGGTCATTTTGGCTCACCGAGACTCGATGCACCTCTGTACCAAGTCTCAGTTTGGTACTGTTATGATATAGTTTGCACCAAGGTTCCCGGTACGGGTATTGGGAGCCGTATTGGTGGCCGGCCGGTACTTGTACGGTGCCGTACCGTACCATACCAAAGTTTTTTTGTTGTTTTTTGTAATTTTAAGGTTTTTATTTTATTTTTTAAGGATTTAAGATTTAGGATTTAGGATTTAGGGAGAATTTAGTATTTAGGATTTAGGGTTTAGGGTGACGTACCGGTTTAGGGTTTAGGGAGAATTTAGTATTTAGGGTTTAGGTTCTAGGGTTTAGGCTTTAGGGTTTAGGCCTTTAGGGTTTAGGGTGGCGTATCTGTTTAGGATTTAGGACTAAATACTAAGATTTAGGACTATTTCCAAGTAAAATAAGATAAAAAATGATAATTAAACTAAGATTATCAGCAATTAATGAAAGTGAAATATAGCATAAACATATAATTACATACCAATGTCTAGAATCGGGTAGAGTGACGATGTCCATAAATATACGGATCATTTATGTACTCTATGAAAATCGGTATCCCTCCTGCCAGGCAGTATGATATTCCTCTAAGCTCATCCCAGGAGGTATGCGTGATGGATCATAACTCATCGCAGATCCCTCTCTGATATCCCGACTCTAAGTACTATCCAGAGATTGATGATATGGCAGTGCAGGGGCGCATCCAAATATACCAGCAGCAAAATCAGATCCATAAGATGCTCTGGGCTGCATGGGATAATAACTACTGGATAATGACGTCTCAGATGTACCATATAGATCATATGGACCAGAAGCTGCCGGTAGCTGCGGATAAGAGGATCCTGAATATGAGGATGATCCAGATACATCCATGAATCCTACTCCACGTGCAAGAGCTACAGCTGTATCGTATCCCGAACGACCACGCGGAGCATGTCGCCTATATGAAATCGTATCACCACGGGGTCTATTAGATGGTAATCCATGATCTGTATCCTGCATGGCATGGCTAAACTGCGACTCCCCAGTGAATCGAATATGAATAGATGGCTGCGAGTCCTATCCTCCTGTCCTTTCCTGATCACTAGATCCTCCACTATCTGAAGCACTATCATCACTCTCTCTGGTATCTGAATCTGAGTGGACTGAGTACTTCAATGGAGGTGCAATTGCCTTTCCTTTTCGTCTATCTCCAGGTTTACTAGATGGTGGGGAGGGACGATGTGCTTTATCTGCTGGAGCCCTGTGAGGAATATGACTTGTTGCCCATTGTCCAGCATCCACCCCAGCCTCACTAGCTACAAAATTGGCTGGTCGAGGAGGCGATCCTAGCTCATCAAGCTTTGGCGTCTGCTGCTGACCCATGACCCATCCAATCATTGGATCTTCATCCTCATTAATATATGAACTTGTAGTGGGATCGGGATATTTTAATTCTACTTCTTCCTGAATACATTTTAGCCTCAACCTTAAATTATAGTGTACATACACAAGATCATAGAGGCATTTATGTTTCAGACGGTTCCTATACTTGGAGTGGATAAGACCAAATGTAGACCAGTTGCGCTCACATCTACTGGATGACACCGTCTGGGAGAGGATCTTAACTGCAAGAACCTTCAGATTTTTAGCAGATCCATCAAAATGCACCCACCATTCAGCTGCAAAAGATATTACATCATTTAGAATTTTAGATTTGGCAAAATAAAAAATTTAATCATGATATAATATTACACTTACTCTTTAGTAGTACCTACCAAGATTCATCTTTGATTTATTTCTGACCGCTATAGTGGATCCAAATGGATCTGTGCCCTCCCTTAAAAATTGTCTGCCAGAAAAAATTTGTTAGCTTGTTCAAATTAATGCTCTTAAAAATCATTCAATAATTTCAACCTAACTTTTTCAAGGCACGTAGCAACGATATCTGGATCGGGCTCCATCTTATAGATAACATTGCGTAGGGCAAACATAAGATTCTCATCCATGGCAATGTCCGGTACGGAGTACTGAAATCTCGGATTTAGATAGTATGCTGCACATATATTTTAAAAATTAGTCAAGCATACTTGTATGAATCTAATTGAAACTTAATTTTTAGGGACTTTATAAATTACTACGTACCTGCTAAATGCAAATCCGAACTCATTTGATAACTTCACCGTCCATCAATGATCTGGATATACTCATATGCATGTGATGGATCTGCCTCCTGGATCTTTTTCTGTCCTTTGCATTATGAAATATAAGAAGTCCATTTGAGCATACTTCTCGGAGTCCACGGTACAAAGTACCTTATATAGAGGCTTGATAGCCTTCACTACCCTCTCAGCCCGTTGCCAGAATGTCTGTCTCGTCACTAAATTTTATACATCGCTTCCCTCAGTATTTGTCCTGGCATATCTGCTCTGCTGCCAGTCCTGATTGACAAATATCTGACGCAGCTCTGTTTTCTTGCCAAGAAGACTATCAAGTGCAATGTAATTAGTAGCAAACCGTGTGACCCCCGGTCTCAATATTTCTTCCCTGTAAAGCTCCTCATCAATGATAAGACCCATGTATGATTATATATAAATCTGGTGATAGACTGTGCTAGTTCAATAATCTTCTGCACCCTATGAGTTTTTTCAATATCCATCAACATGAGGTCTATACAATGTGCAGCATAAGGGATCCAGAAAATATGCGGCTGCCGCTCCATCAAGATCTGCCTTGCGGTCCTGTACTGTGGTCCATTATCAGTGATGACCTGCACGACATTTTGCTCTCCCACCTGATCAATCACCTCCATCAATCTGAGGATATAACTGGCGTTGTGTACCTAATCTGAAGCATCAATAGACTTCTAGAAAAAAGTCTTCCCATCACAATAAGTCAAAAAATTGATGATGCTCCGTCTAGTAGGACCAGTCCAACCATCACACATCATCGTCAATCCTTACACGGGCCACTTGCTCTGATATGAGGATATCCATCATTCCAGCTCCTTATTGTTGTCCAAAAGATGATCATAGATATCCCTCGATGATGATGGAGGATCTACACCTGCAGCAGCAGCCTGTATAGATGAAATAACATAGCGATAATATGGATTGTCTGCTGCATGGGTTGGGATATGACTGAAATGAAACCAGGAGGAGATGGCCCGCCACATATCCTTCTTATCCTTTTTCAGCATTGTGTCAATTCTCTGTTGCTTGGAATCTCTACTGGAAAAGGCATGTGGATCGACATCATGGATTGTGGCTCTTTCTGGAATGTCCCTGGAAGACTTTCTTCTACTGCCAAATGCTTCCAACATGGATGCAATATGACTGGTGCCTCTCCTGACGGGCTTTTTGACTGAGGAGGTCCTCCTAAACTGTATCTTGGACTCTCCTGCAGCACTAGTAGAAGCGGATCCCGATTCTGACTCAAAAGCTGATGGCCCAAATCGTTATCTATGCCTGGCTGCCTCCTCCTGCTGCCTCTGCTCATATAAACTTGCCTAAATAGCAGCCTCCATTTGTGCCTCCTTATCAGAAGGAATAGATGTCCCCTCTGACTTCCTGGAATAATAAGGTGGTTCTGCGGCTCTGCGGTCCACCTCTGCCTTCTTCTTTGCTGTTCTTTCTTTTACAGCTTTAAAATCAGCAAAGTGTTTCTTCATCAATTGACGGACCTCCTGTGGATACTGTCGGCATTCAGATACATCAGAATAGCCGCCAGCTAGTGCCGTTTTAATCTTGTTACCCCCACCTTTGAATTCAGTATTGCACCATTTACACCTCCAGTGATACCGACCCGAAAGCATCTCTCCATCTAACCAGCCAATATCCCGCTCCGGATCATTCTTCCTCCTTGATGGATCCATACCTGAATATTTAAATTATATATAAGGTCAATAATAATGTTTATTAATTAACAGTTTATTAACCTAATTTTTAAAATTTAATTTATTTTTTTTATTTTTTTATTTAAAAAATTCAAAAAATAAAGAAAAATAAAAAAAATTTTAAATTTTAGATTCATGTAGGATTCCATCATACATGCTACATATATTTTTTTAAGATCCTAGAAATGCATTAAAAGTCAATTTTTTTTCAATTTAAGACCTACGGGCACTATTTATGAGATGCACAAAACTTGAATAAATCGACATGAAATTTATAGTGAGAGTAGTTTACAAGTCCTAGATTAATAATTTATAAATACAGTTTTTTTTTCTAATTATTTTTTAAATTAATTTATTAATCCAAATTTAATTTTTAATTTAAAAAATTATATATTTAACAAAAAATTAAGATTTTAGTATCATTATGTAGATCTATCCTAGATCTACCACATACTCTAAAATCATAGCCAACAAATAAATTTTGACAGCATTTCTTAATTTTCTAATTTGCACGGATTTTAACAAAAAATAACGATACGAAAGACGAAAATACGGAAAAAGAAAGGTATACGTTCCTTGATGCTACCTTCCTCTTCGACTTTTGCTGGTTGGATTGGATTGAAAATGATCGACGAATTTTTTTTTGGATCGTTTTTCCTTCCACGGCTCTGCTGCAAAGAGGCAGCAGAGAGCTCTTACGAGCTCTTTGCCGGCAAGCCCCCCCTTTCCAAAAGGTCACATGGCTACAGTAGCCATGTGACAAATCAAAAAAATTTGCCCCCCATTCCCAGCCGTACTGACCCGAACTGGGCCGAATCGATCGGTTCGGGCCCGTTTCGACCGGTTCAAGACCGCTTTGCCTCGGTTCGGGTGCGGTAAGTTTTTTTTTTTTTTGGTTTTTTAATTGGGCCGTGCCATTTTTAAGGCCGAACTGTGCCGGTCGGCCACCGGTCCGGTTTGGTACGCCTCGAAGCGGCCGGTTCGGCACGGTTCGGAAAACCCTGGTTTGCACTTTGCACGGTATGGGGAGTACACAATGGTACAGTGAACCATGTTATCTAGAAATGCAATGGCAAGTACATTGAGAACCGATAATAAAACATTTGAAAGAAAGTGATGACCATAAATTGAACTCTTAGGGTTTCATGACATTTTCTGGGCAGATTCGTAAAGCAGTGGCCCAAATTGAGATCTTAAAAAGAGGGTGAAAAAAAAACTTTTGGTTGTAAAGCCTGACATAGATCTCCACATGTTATTGAATATCAGAAAAGCAATTTAAACGAATAAAACCTATTTCCAGAACATGTTTAATTATGAATTAAGTGCAATGATTATAATCTATTCATAGCACAGGAAAAAACAGAGATAAGACTGCAGAGTGCAGATGATATAAATAGCGAGAAGAATAAAAGAGGAATGAGAACAACAACAAAAGGATTAGAGAGAGTGAGAAAGAAGGGGAAATTGGACACTAGACTTTTCTTTCAATTTCTATCATACCTAAAACCTAAGGTGGCTGGCATATGGCTTTGTCTAATGTCTCACTCACCTTACAAGCAAAGTTTTGAGTCCTAGGCATTGTTGGCTAAATTGGTACCATAACCCGTACAGGTCAGGTACTGGCTGGTATGATCTGGTATCATACTATATCAATAGATGGTCTACAAGAGTGTATTGGTCAGGCATCGGTTCAGATAACGATCCATTTTTTATTTTTTATTTTATTTTTAAGTTTTTAAAGATGTTTGAACTCAAATGTTGGTTTTTTAGGTTTTATTTGTTAGAGATTTCAAATTTTTCAATGCTTAATGTATCTAGGATATGCGTTGCAGTGTTCATTTTGTAAAATTAATAAATTTAAGGAGGTAAGCTGGTAAGCTATAGATTGAAAAGACTTATAATTAATTACAACATAGTCTTGTCTAGTCTTTTGTGGAATCATAATTTAACTGTTTTGCCACTTATAGTTAACTATAGATTGATATGATTGCTTTGCCACCCATACTAATTATTTTTACCACGTGCATTATAATTTGTTGACGCTGCTTCTCACCTGGGCACCGGAAGTTGCTGGAAGAGAGGTGCTTCCGGGCTGTACCTGCAAGAAAAGCCCTAGTCGAATGTTGCTTTGGTGAAGGCCCTTTGACGATCAAGTCAGTTGGCAAGTAATAGGAGGAAGAAAGTAAAACGGAGAGGGGAGAGTGTCGTGTGTGGTGTATCTTAGGAGCTCCCAAGGAGCCCCCTTTTGTAGGTGAGGACGAAGGCATTTCTGGAATGTAGAGAGTCTTAGTGGTTGGTGAGAAGTGACAAGGGTTAGACCTATCCGGGGATCTTGGTAGATCATCTCATTTGCCCAGGATGTCTGCCTCCCATTAATTGAAACTTTATCTCTTTCCCATTGCCAGCTGCGTTTATTAATGATGTCATGGATTATATGGCCTGGATTGGATCACACTCCCCTTAATTGAGGGGATTTGCTGGAGATCACAGGTCATGCCCTCCTGATCTTGCCATTGAGTGCATGGAAATGAGTGTTGGATGATTCTTCCTTAGATTGCTTGGAAGTATGCTATTATGGGATTTTTACTTTCCCTAGGCGCAAGGGTCTTGGGTCGGACTTGGTCCTGTCAGGGCCGATGTTCAAGTAGGGCCGAGGTTTCGAGGTGCTATATTGGTGCACCTAAGGGCTGTCGGAGCTTAATTGCTGAGGGTGAGGCGAACCTTCACCAAGATCGAAGGTCGACTAAGATGACGGTCTCAAGGTGCTATATTGATCCATGCGAAGGAGGTCGAACCTTGGGTGCCCTAGGGGTAGTGGTCCTTTGTCGGGCCCGAATGTTGATCAAATCGAAGGGACTTGGTGGCATAACTTTATCCTGCCTGAAGAATAGTTGGCTTCAGATGCTAAAGATGGACCTCAGATGCAAGACTTTCAACATGCACCTTTTTCCATGTAAAGATTGCCAGCAGATAATATGTCAAAGATCCCATGCCTTTCTTACTGTCTGAAGAACTATTATATATAGAGACATGGCATGTAACTGGTGTTGTTCCATACATCATAGATATTTGGTTGATATTCTATTTGAGCAAATGCTTCGCATATAAACATTCCGAGCGTGAAGGGCCCCGATGCCAAGGATTGGATGGTTCGAGGGAGACTTGAATGCGGCCTTGCCTTGTCTAGGAGATGGCAAGTGACCACTTGTGCCGACGTCCAATCCAGAATCAAGATTTTCAGGGTGGGGGTTAGGCCCCCACATCATTTTGCCCCCACTCAGCCCTAGCGCGAAGCATCTCAGGATGAGTAGACTCAGCTATACACTCGAGGGATTTTGAGTTTAGGTAGGAGTTACTGCACTCTTTAAGAGGTTTAAAATGGACTAGGAGATGAAAGCGCACCATGTAGTGCATTTATGATTCTCCTAGAGATAAGAAGAGTTCATGACTAGCCTCTTTTTAAAATAAGGAGCTCAAGGCACTTCTTTTTGGCACCATTTAGCTTTGATGGGGGGAAGATTTTGTGCCACCAATAGGCGACCTTCGGTGAGCCAGGCTATTTTCGGCGAGCGTTTTCAGCACCCAGAAATACTAACCCTAGGTTTAGTTTTTCAGGGTGACATTAAGGCTGATGGATCCGAAGGATGTGAAGGAGATTCGGAGTGCTGGCAAGAGGCTTAAGAAGTCCAGCATCTTGGTGGAGTAGTTGCTAGGATGACCCGCCAAGCTCATGTTGAAGAAGCGGGCATCGGAGAAAGGGCGTTTAGGGGTTGTCAACCCTAAGTTTGACAGAAGGTTCGAAGATGGCTGAAGATCTGGTTCAGTCTCTTCTTTTGCCTGCTGACATACAGGAGATGCGCGAGGCTGATCCGGAACTTTAGAGGTGCTGGGTCTTTCAATTAATTATCCAGGTCTGATAATTTCTTTTGATATTTCATCTTCGCATTTTTTTAATAACCTGTCATGCAGTTGGGACATCTCAATTTTTTTATGGAGTCAACCGAGGCTATGGAGATGAAGGTGATGGCGGCTGAAGAGAAGGCTGCTTCCATCAAAATGCTGGTTTGTAGGTCGAAGAACGAGCATCGGAGATGGGGTAGGAATTTCTATAGATGAAAAGGCATCGTGATGCAGCAGTCGAGAAGGTCATATGCTCAGACAAAAGGCTTAAAGAGACCGCAAAGTGGCTTACATTGATGCGTAAGCGAATGACTGAAGCCTGCAATAGGAGGCTTAGGTCATCAAAGAAGCGAGAGCGGAGATTGCCAATTTGAAGGAAAGCTTTCGTATCGAACTTACAGACGTGAGGGAAGACTCCCATGCTAGGGTGCACTGGTTATGGGATGAACTCACATTGACTAGAGAAGAGAATAGGTGGTTATGGGATGAACTTCGGCAAGCACGCAACTGACTGGGCTATGAGGGGTCCTCCAGTCAGGAGCAAGGGAGGATCCAGCAGGTCGAAGAGGCTCGGAATGAAGCTTTGGCTGAGGCTCAATTTCTCTGTCAAGCACCGGAAGAAAAATGGAATGTAATATAGAGGATGTGGGCCTATAATCTTCATGCTGCAGAGACAAGGGAGACTATGATCCTAAAGGGTCAATTGAGGGCTATGGAGAATACTATTGAGAGGCTGAAGCATGATGCCGATTCCAGTGGTCAAGAAGTTATGATGCTGCAAAACAAACTGTCCTGAGGCACATCTAGGTGCTACCGATACTCGGCTTCGCATGCTGAAAGAAGGGCTTATGAGAGAGGATTCGAGGAATGCAAGGCTTTAGTGGTCCAAATCCTCCCATTGGCTGAGGTGAGCTTGTTCCAAATTCCTATTCTGGCAATCTCCCACACCTTAGCTAACCTTCAAACTAGTCAAGGTCGAAGATGAGAGAGTTGATAGCGTTTACCTAGTTGCTGTTGGATTGTAATTGCTATAATCTACATTTTTTCTTTGCCTTGTATTTGTATGGTTCACTAGATAGTAAATGAATAAACTTCTCCGCTTCTCTTAATGTCATGTGCTTCGGGATAGTCTTAGAAGACCAAAATTCGATGCTAGTTGTGGGCTCCAACCTATTCTAAGTTCGGTGGGTCTACCTTTGGTCTTTTTTATGAAGCCAATTGAGGGATACTTCATCCGAGGCACATCGGAACGAGGGTGGCGCCATTAATTGGGTTCGGCACCCGAAAAGGCATCTTATCATGAGCTTCGTGGAAAATGAAGGGACTATCTTATTAAATGCTTTGCGGCAATCGAGGGCACGGTGATCGAGGTTGTACCGGCTGCCTTCTCTTGGAAAAGCCGAGGTATCGGAATCATTGCCTCTAGATGCCTATCGGCCCATGATCCGCAAGAGTAAGGCTCTGGCTATTCTTGGCTTGCCAAGTGTTAGCCATTCGATGGTGGAGATCTCATCTCTGCCAGATCCAAGTCGTTGGGGGTTCTTATGAATAGCGAAGCCCCTCACTTTGCCAGTCATTTTACTTCTTACGCTTCTCTCTGCCTCCTCTCGAATGCCTGACTCCCCGCTAGCCATCTCCGGCGATTGTCTCTGCCTGTGTTAGGTGTTTCGTAGTCCCCTAGTCTCTGTCTTCTCCTTCTTTTCTCCTTGGTGGCCTTCTCTCTCTTTTCCCGCTCGGTCTGCATTCGAACCTGCAGAGTTTGTTTGTAGAGGGCCTTTTATTTTATGCTGATTTTCTTTGATTTTTGTTGATTTGGGTTTGATCTTTAGAAATGAGTGGAATTTTTAATTTGGCTAGTTCTTGGCCTTTGCAGTAGGGTTCAATCGAAGTTCCTACTTCGATCGAGGCTTCGATGGTTCCCCCGGAGCCCGAGGATTCAAACTTATGGAAGCGGATTTGGATCGGCTTTGGCATCAATACCAGATCCCTCCCGAGTTCAGGCTTGAAGTTCTACTAGCTGCTGATCGAGTTTGTAATCCTTCGTTGGGCCGCATCGCTCTTTATGAAGAGTGCCTTCAGGTTGGGTACGGTTCTCCCTCTTTTACTTTACCGAACTTTTTCAGTTTTCAAAATTTCTCCGTATGAAATTGTATTGAATTTTCGGTGATACAAATGCGGCTTTATGGTAGTTTGCCTTTTGGTGGGTATTTAGCTGACTACCAGTCTTTTTCAAACTTTCTTCAACTTTGGGAAGCATCCTCGGGTGGTGGTATATCTAGCTCTAGAGGAAGCCGAGGGTCAATCCTCTTATCTGAGGTGCTCCTTCCTCTGTTCATCTCTTGAAGGAGCGCTTCTTTTTTGTAAAGCACCCATCAGAGGAATGGGAATTTGAATCATAGGGGCCCTTTCGGTGTCCAATGATTCGAGCCCCCAGCTTAAGCAAGGAAGAGGAAGTGCAGTACAAAGCCATTCTCCACTTTGAAGTTCTCGTGTTGAGGGTTCTATTGTCTGACAACCCTCTACGACGTAGACATAAGCCAGGCACGTCCGGGAGGTGGGAGAAAGGGTTCCTGTGCTTGCCTTTCTTCTTTTCTCAGGATTTTTGTTTCCGCACTTTTAACAAGAACTTTCTTTTTGCAGTCATGGACCCCTCGCTATTAAAGGAGGTGAAGCAGATGACAAGGTCGGGATCGACTGTCTAGGTTGCTTCGGCGCCGAAGTCGAAGGTCCAGCTCACCTGCCAATGCCCATTTACTGGCACTGCCTCGGGGGAGAGACTGCTCCTAGGGATGAGACTGCCCCCAGGACAGAGGGGGTAGTCATCGTTATGCCCTTTGATGCATCGCCAATCGTTGCGGTTGCGAGGCGGCCATCGACACCTGCTTTAAGAACTGGGGCATCATCTTTTGCGGTGGGGGCTTCTTCGCCTACCCCTCAGTTCGAGGGTTCGTAGTGGCAAGGCTCCCCTGTTGCCCAACATTAAGGCACTAGGATAGACGATTGATGCACCGCCTGGGAGTTGTTTAAGAGCATTCTCCTTGATGCTAAGAAGCTTGTTGGGGAGCATTCCCTTCACCACTAAAGAGGGGCGGTTCAAAACTTTCTCCAGGTAATCACCCTTACTTCGGATTAGTTCAGCTTCCTTCGACTATTTTGCTAGTGCTTTTTCCTTTGCAGATGGCCTATTACATCAACGATTACTTTGCGCTATGGGGCCACACCAGAGAGCTGGAGAAGAAAGTGGTGGTGGTTCAGGCCCGACTTAGTGCTTCTGAGGCTATCAAATCCTCCATCGAGGTCGAGGTTGATTGTTTGAATCAGGTGCTCACCTTGAAAAAGAAAAAGAGATTGCGAGCGGAGGAGAAAGAGGAGCTGAGCGGTGTGCTTGTTGATATGCATCGCAAATTATCTGAGGGAGAGGCACCACCCACAGGTGGCGATGCTGGCTGAAGAAGGCGTGGCGGTTTACAAGGCCACCAAAGAATGCCATAATGATTGGATGCAGTATGTCGCCGTGACTTACCTTGTCGGCAAAAATGAGATTTGGTCCAAAGTGGCGATTTTCTTCACGGGCCTCGATCTAACATTCTTCGACATGGAGCCAGAGGAATTAGATGATTCTGCCCCCGGATTCGGAGATGCTGCTGGTTCCTCAGGTGATGCTGACCCTCCCCTTGTGGCCACCCGAAGCACAGTTTATTTTTATCTGTTATCTTTTGTAAATAGTTTTGGTCTGCTTTCTTGTGGACCGTTTTGTAATGGCCTTCGACATTTTGAAATATCAATGAAATTTTCTTTTCATACTATAGTTGAATGCTTTTCATTTTTGTTGCACATCGTTTTTCACGTTCTTCCATGTTTTGGGATCGTGCTCCCTCGGGGTCGTGATGTAGTATAGGGTGCCATTTTCGAAGGCAGATGTCTTGATGGCTTAGTGTCTTCTTGAGCGGTAGGCTTTAGCGAACCGAGGGACTATTGGTAGCAGGTAGGCTTCAAGGATTTTTATTGATCATCTATTTGACCCTCGATTTTTTAAGCTAGGATAAGGGACCTTTTGGTTAGCCCTCGGTATTTCGATGGTACGGCCTTAGAACAATTCGTGCAACACCCATGAGGGGGTTCCTGATGTTGATTATTTACTAGAGCAAAGATACATCAACCACCTAATTTTTTTATGCCACGACTGATGTTAGGCCACCAAAACTTTTAAGATCAATCTGGGATCGTTAAATTAAATGCCAATCATAGGCACCTTTTATGGATTGTTGGTGGGCTGTTGAGGCTCAGACAGATCGAAGGCCATTTTGGAGTAAGGGCCGATCAAAGGTTGTTGAATTAAACACCGATAAAGGCATCTTCTACGGATTGATAAAAGTCCATCGAATTGAATGCAATCAAAAGGCGCCTTCAATGGACTAATCAAAGGCGCCTTTTACGGACCAATCAAAGGTGCCTTCTACAGGCCGATCAAAGGTCGTTGAATTAAATGCCGATCAAAGATGCCTCTACAGGCCAATCAAAGGTCGTTGAATTAAATGTCGATCAAAGGCGCCTTTTACGTCGTGTTAACTAACAAGGGTGCATGCCATTTTAATCATAAATATTTGTATTAAAAGGTGATGAAGATTGCCTGGTTACAATCATGGCATCATGATGTGGGTACTGTACTCCTTCGACGTTAGTCCAAGTAAAGGTGATGGTTTCATCGGCTTTTTCAGTCTTCGATCTCTTACTGGGCTTGCCTTCTTTCCGTCTCGTTGATGATGGTGTTGACCTTGCCCGAAGTAGGATGATCAGCTAGTTTCTCCAGTCTTAGCCATGATTCTGGTAGGTGCAATGCGGCTTTTGGAACATCACGCTTCTTCCTTTGGTCCCGAAGGAACCCGTCGAATCGGCCACGGTGGATGAGTTATTTGATCCTGTCCTGCAATTGGTGCACTTTCATGGCCATGGTTGGTGAATAGGTAGTACTTGCACAGATTATGCTTGTCTGGTTTGATTCGCAACCTTCTTGTGTCATGCAACTGCCCCTAACCTGCATCAAAACTTGAGCTCGAGGGGCATTCAAAGGAGTATTGATCAAACCTTCCTGGCAGTAGGATGTCTTGTTCTTGAGGATTTTGATCACGTTGAATTCGAGGGGGAGATCTTCAGTGCTGTGGGGGAGACCAGCTTCTTTGCTTTTTCCCTTGGTTTGTTTCTTTGGTTGGAACTCCTAGGCGGGGGGCCGCTCCTTAACTATTAGAGTAGTCAGAGTTGCTGGGGCAGATGGTGGACCATGAGCACCATGTCTCTTTGGATGCGCATAATTCTTCGTCCTAGTTAACATTTCAGAGAAGTCCATCACCGGCCTCTTTTCCAAGGAGAAGAGGAAAGGACATTGTTGGAGACCACATTTCATGGTAGTCATAGCGATTACATGGTTTAAATCAAGGTTCCCGGTATCGGTACCGGGAGCTGTACTGGTGGTCGGCCGGTACCGGTACGGTACTGTACCGTATCATGTCGACACGGTATGGCAAACCGGTACGCCCAATTTTTTTTTGATTGTTTTTGATGAATTTTGTGATTTTAAGGTTTTTATTTTATTTTTTAAGGGTTTAGGGTTTAGAATTTAGTGTTTAAGAGTTCTAAATGCTTGAAATTTAAAATTTAAGGTATGTCCGATTTCAAGATTTAGGACTAAATACTAAGATTTAGGACTATTTTCAAGTGAAATAAGATAAAAAATGATAATTAAACTAAGATTATCAGCAATTAATAAAAGTGAAATGTAACATAAACATATAATTACATACCAATGTCTAGAATCGGGTAGAGTGACGATGTCCATAAATATAGGGATCATTTATGCACTCTAGGAAAATCGGTATCCCTCCTGCCAGGCAGTATGATATTCCTCTAAGCTCATCCCAGGAGGTATGCGTGATGGATCATAACTCATCGCAGATCCCTCTCTGATATCTCGACTCTAAGTGCTATCCAGAGATTGATGATATGGCAGTGCAGGGGCCCATCCAAATATACCAGCAGCAAAATCAGATCCATAAGATGCTCCGGGCTGCATGGGATAATAACCACTGGATAATGACGTCTCAGATATATCATATAGATCATATGGACCAGAAGCTGCCGGTAGCTGCGGATAAGAGGATCCTGAATATGAGGATGACCCAGATACATCCATGAATCCTACTCCACGTGCAAGAGCTACAGCTGTATCGTATCCCGAACGACCACGCGGAGCATGTCGCCTATATGAAAATGTATCACCATTGGGTCTATCAGATGGTAATCCATGATCTGTATCCTGCGTGGCATGGCTAAACTGCGACTTCCCAGTGAATCGAATATGAATAGGTAGCTGCGAGTCCTATCCTCCTGTCCCTCCCTGATCACTAGATCCTCCACTATCTGAAGCACTATCATTACTCTCTCTAGTATCTGAATATGAATGGACTGAGTACTTCGATGAAGGTGCAACTGCCTTTCCTTTTCGTCTGTCTCCGGGTTTACTAGGTGGGGAGGGACGATGTACTTTATCTGCTGGAGCCCTGTGAGGAATATGACTTGTTGCCCATTGTCCAGCATCTACCCCAGCCTCACTAGCTACAAAACTGGCTGGTCGAGGAGGCGATCCTGGCTTATCAAGCTTTGGCGTCTGCTGCTGACCCATGACCCACCCAATCATTGGATCTTCATCCTTATCAACATATGAACTTGCAGTGGGATCGGGATATTTCAATTCTACTTCTTCTTGAATACATTTTAGCCTTAACCTTAAATTATAGTGTACATACACAAGATCGTTGAGGCATTTCTGTTTCAGACGGTTACTCTGCTTGGAGTGGATAAGACCAAATGTAGACCAGTTGCGCTCACATCTACTGGATGACACCGTCTGGGAGAGGATCTTAACTACAAGAACCTTTAGATTTTTAGCAGATCCACCAAAATGCACCCACAATTCAGCTGCAAAAGACATTACATCATTTAGAATTTTAGGTTTGATAAAATAAAAAATTTAATCCTGATATAATATTATATTTACTCCTTAATAGTACCTACCAGGATTCATCTTTGATTTCCTTTTGTTTGCTATAGTGGATCCAAATGAATCTGTGCCCTTAAAAAATTTCGTCTGTCAGAAAAAAATTTTGTTAGCATGTACTACTTGTTGAAATTAATACTCTTAAAAATCATTCAATAATTTCAACCTAACTTCTTAAAGAGACATGGTAGCGATATCTGGATCAGGCTCCATCTTATATATAACATTGTATAGGGCAGACATAAGATCATCATCCATGGCAATGTCCGGTACGGAGTACTAAAATCTTGGATTTAGATAGTAAGCTGCACATATTTTAAGAATTAGTCAAGCGTACTTGTTCAAATTTAATTGAATTTTAATTTTTAGGGATTTCGTAAATTACTACGGACCTACTAGATACAAATCCAAACTCATTTGATAACTCCACCGTCCATTAATGATCCGGATATACTCAGATGCATGTGATAGATTTGCCTCCTGGATCTTTTTCTTTGTCCTTTGTATCATGAAATATAAGAAGCCCATCTGAGCATACCTCTCGGAGTCCACGGCGCGAAGTACCTCATATAGAGGCTTGATAGCCTCCACTATCCTCTCAGCCCGCTGCCAGAATGTCTGTCTCGTCACTAAATTTTTCACATTGCTTCTCTCAGTATTTGTCCTGGCATATCTGCTCAGCTGCCACTCTTGACTGACAAACATCTGACGTAGCTTTGCTTTCTTTCCAAGAAGACTATCAAGTGCAATATAATTAGTAGCAAACCATGTGATCCCTGGTCTCAATATTTCCTTCCTGTAAAGCTCCTCATCAATGATAAGATCCATGTATGGTTATATATAAATCTGGTGATAGACTGTGTTAGCTCAACAATTTTCTGCACTCTGCGGATTTTTTCAATATCCATCAACATGAGGTCTATACAATATGCAACACAAGGGGTCCAGAAAATATGCGGCCGCCGCTCCATCAAGATCTGCCATGCGGTCCTATACTGTGGTCCATTATCAGTGATGACCTGCACGACATTATGCTCTTCCACCTGATCAATCACCTCCTCCATCAATCTGAGGATATAACTGGCGTCGTGCACATGATCTGAAGCATTAATAGACTTTTGAAAAAAAGACTTTTCATCATAATAAGTCAAGAAATTGATGATGCTCCGTTTAATAGGACCAGTCCAACCATCACACATCATCGTCAATCTATACAATGGCCACTTGCTCTGATACGAGGATATCCATCCTTCTAGCTCATTGCTGTCCAGAAGCTGACCATAGATATCCCTCGATGCTAGAGGATCTACACCTGCAGTAGCAGCCTGTATAGATGAAATAGCAGAGTGATAATATGGATTGTCTGCTGCATAGGTTGGGATATGACTGAAATGAAACCAGGAGGAGATGGCCCGCTACATGTCCTTCTTATCCTTTTTCAGCATTATGTCAATTCTCTGTTGCTTGGAATCTCTACTAGAAAAGGTATGTGGATCGACATCATGGATAGTGGCTTCCTCTGGAATGTCCCTGTAAGACTTTCTTCTACTGCCAAATGTTCCCAACATGGATGCAATATGACTGGTGCCTCTCCTGATGGGCTTTCTGACTGAGGTCCTCCTAAACTGTATCTCGGACTCTCCTACAGCACTAGTAGAAGCGGATCCCGATCCTGACTCAAAAGTTGATGGTCCAAATCGCTGTCTATGCCTGGCTGCCTCCTACTGCCTCTGCTCATACAAACTCGCCTGAATAGCAGCCTCCATTTGTGCTTCCTCATCAGAAGGAATAGATGCCTCCTCTGACTCCCTGGAATAATAAGGTTCTACAGCTCTGCGGTCCACCTCTGCCTTCTTTGCTGTTCTTTCCTTTCCAGCTTTAAAATCAGCAAAGTATTTTTTCATCAATTGACAGACCTTCTGTGGATACTGTCGGCATTCAGATACATCAGAATAGCCGCCAGCCAAGTGCCGCTTCAATCTTGTTATCCCTATCTTTGAATTCGGTATTGCACCATTTACATCTCTAGTGATGCTGACCCGAGAGCATTTCTCCATGTAATCAGCCAATATCCTGCTCCGGATCCTTCTTCCTCCTTGATGGATCCATACCTGAATATTTAAATTACATATAAGGTCAATAATAATGTTTATTAATTAATACTTTATTAACTTAATTTTTTAATTTAATTTTTTTTTTTATTTAAAAAATTTTAAAAATAAAGAAAAATAAAAAAATTTTAAATTTTAAATTCATATAGGATTCCATTATATATGCTACATATACTTTTTTAAGATCCTAGAAATGCATTAAAAGTCAATTTTTTTTCAATTTAAGACCTACGTGCACTATTCATGAGATGCACAAAACTTGAATAAATTGACATGAAATTTATAGTGAGAGTAGCTTACGAATCCTAGATTAATAATTTATAATTACAGTTTTTTTTATTTTTTAAAATTAATTTATTAATCCAAAATTAATTTTTAATTTAAAAAGTTATATACTTAACAAAAAATCAAGATTTTAGTATCATTGTGTAGATCTATCCTACATCTACCACATACTCTAAAATCATAGCCAACAAATAAATTTTGACAGCTTTTCTTCTTAATTTTCTATTTTGCACGGATTTTAATATAAAAAATGAGGTGAAAGAGGGAAATACGGAAAAAGAAAAGTATACGTACCTTGATTCTACCTTCTTTTTCGACTTCTGCTTAAAACTTCAAAGACAGCCCCCCTAGGCAACTTGTCACATGGCTACAGTAGCCATGTGACAAAAACAAAAAAATAAAGGCCCACCCATACAAACCGACTTGAACCGGGCTCGAACCGCCCAAATCGACCGGTTCGGCTTCGTTTCGGCCTGTTCCGCACCGGCTCGGGTCCGTTAAAAGAATTATTTTTATTTTTTTGGGGGCCGTTTCGATTTGTGGCCGAACCGTGCCGGCCGGCCTCCGGTCCGGTTCGGTATGCCCTGAACCGGCCGGTTCGGCACGGTTCGGAGAATCCTGGTTTAAATTGTACACTTCCAGAGTCATCTCATTGAATCGGCTCACATAAGATCGAAGGGATTCTCACTTCCCTTGATGTTGATCAAGGAATCGGAATCTCGATGCAGCATCCTGCTACGGCAGAACGAGAGAAGATCAACTCAACTTATCAAAAAAGTAGATGGAGTTTGGCTTTAGGATTAGCTGACTTCCTGTGGAAGGGGAGGCCTGGCATATTCTGTCAGTGGCCCCATAAAGAAGCATTAGAGTCTTAAAACTTTTCAAATGATCTACTAGATTAATGGATCTGTCATAAATCTCTAATTGCAGCATCTTAAAATGTTTTGGTAATTGTTTCTATATAACTTAAGCTCCAAAGGGTAGATCAATGGTGAAATCAAGACCCTCATCTCTACCTGCGACCAGATTTCAGAGTTTCAATGCATTGGTCCAGCTCTCGGAGCATTCGATCTATCTCCGCATTTCTGGTAATATGTGCCTCAAAGATTTGGGGGGGCTATTAAGCTGGCATCGACCCCTCGTCGGACCGAGATGAAGGAGAATGCCTCCTTACATTCTTAGGCTCTGGGTGCTCCTGGATGATTATGCTCCTCCCGTTCAGGACTTCATGGGAGGGAGAGTTGCCGTTGCTCCGGTTGTAATGCCTCCAGTGTTGCTGGGTTTGGGGTGGTGCTGCCTGGCCTGCCTTTAGCTGTGGTATCGCCGGTTGTGCTACCGACACCACCGAGTCTTAGTGCTAAATCACTTGGATTGTGACTGCCAGTGTTTGAATTTGCTGGAAGAGTTGCTCCAGGCATTCAGGTTAACCCCCTGCTAGGCAATGCTAGCTTGGGATTTGAGAACAGAACCTCCGGCAGGTTGACTAGCTTGTTGGGATGTTGTGGCACCAGAACGTTGGGTGAACACACCTTTGGATGGCATAGAAGTTTTGCTCAGTGTTTCTTTCTGAAAATGGATGAACAAGTATAGCCCTTTCTCTATTTGTTGATGCTGCTTCCCGCCTGGGCATCGGATGTTGCTGGAGGGGAGGTGCTTGCGGGCAGTATCTGCAAGAAAAGCTTTGGCTGGAGGTTGCTTCGGCGAAGGCCCTCTGACAATCAAGTTAGGTGGCAGGTAATAGGAGGAAGAAAGTAGAGCACAAAGGGGAGAGTGTGGTGCTTGTGGTGCACCTTGGGAGCTCCAAAGGAGTCCCCTTTTATAGGCGAGCAATGAGGGCATTTCCGAAATACAGAAAGTCTCAGTGGTTTGGTGAGAAGTAACAAGGCATCATATCCTGTCAGGGGATCTTGGCAGAAGATTATTTCGTTTGCCTGGGATGTTTGCCTCCCATTAATTGAAACCTTGTCTCTTTTGCATTACCAGCTACATTTCTTAATGGTGACAGGGATTATGCTTGGAACGGATCACATTGCCCTTAATTGAGAGGATTTGTCGGAGATCATGGGTCATGACCGGATCTTGCCATTGAGTGCATGGAAATGAGCATCGGATGATTCCTTTTTAGATTGCCTGGAAGTATACTGTTATGAAATTTTAACTTTCCTTGGGTGCAAGTGTCCTGAGTTGGACTTGGTCCTCCTGTTGAGGCTGAAGGTTGAGCAAGGCCGAGGGTTTCGGGGTGCTATACTGATGCACCCAAAGCTGCCGAAGCTTAACTACTGAGGGCTAGGCAAACCTTAGTCAAGATCGAAGGCCGACTAAGCCGAGGGTCTCAAGGTGCTATATTGATTCATGTGAAGGATGCTGAACCTCGGGTGTTGAAGGGGTAGTTGTCCTTTATCGGGCCCAAAGGTAGATTATATTGAAGGGGCTTGGTGGCACAACTCTGTCCCACCTGAGGGATTGTTAGCTTCGGATGCTAAAGATGGAACTCAGATGCCAGATCTTCGGCATGCACCTTTTCATGTAAAGATTGCTAGCAGATAATACAGGGGCTGAAGCCTTACCCATTAGAGATCCTATGCCTGCCTTATTGTCCAAAGAACTATCATATAAGAGACATGGTATGTACCTGATATTGTTCCATACGTTATAGATGTTTGGTTGATGTTCTATTTGAGTAAATGCTTCACACAAACATTCCAAGAGTGAAGGGCTTAATACCGATGATCGGGGAGGCCAAGGGGGAGCTGAATGCAGCCTTGCCTTGTCTAGGAGATGGCGAGTGACCACTTGTGCTGATGTCCAACCCAGGGATTCTTGGGATTCCGAGGGTGGGGGGTTATTCCCCCACATAGTAATTCATAACCCTCTTAAGTCTTATCTCTGCTAGATTGATCTATTGCTTGTGAGAGTCTTAATGGAGTAGCATTCAAAGATTAAAAACATCAACGATGCTGGTCCAAGCTCAAATTAAGGTGGAGGGTTGAAATTTGGTTGATGTGCAATCATGAAAACATTTCAAACTCTGTAATGCGTCCGAGTGTGGTGTCTGTGAGTGCTAGAGCCTTTCTTTTGTAACATCCTAGGTGGTCAAAAATTAGAATTCTGGGTGAATCATTTTTCATATATCCAGCAACAAATAATTAGGCAAGCTGCTTGATTGCTATTATTATTTTTATTGAAATCTTATTATATTTTGCCTTACACTCACTAAGATGTATGGTCCATATAAGCATAGAGTGGGACTTGAAACAAGATCTGATGGAGGATTTTCTAAATATTATTTTGGTCACAATAAAAGTTGTTAGTTATATTTGCTTTTAAGCACCAATCACATAAAAACCTAAAAGTATCTCTATGCATCAAAACTCATTTTTGTTGTCATCGATTTGCTCAATATTTTTCTAAATGGATCTAAGATTATAAATTTGGCTTTTGGTGTATATATGGAAATTCACTCATCTTGAGTACTTGTAATTATTTCAATGTACCCTTTATGTGCACTTTTCTTCATTGATGCCTAGTACATGACCTATAAGGGTACTCAATTGTATACTACTTCCAAGCCAAGAAAGACTGGCACGTAGATTCTCTCTTTTTTATATCATTTTGCTAATTGGTTCAGTAAGAAAATAGAGCTTTATTTTGATTACCCAGAGTAAATCTCTATTGTTTTCTCAAATTATCATTTTTCTGGTTTTTTTTGTTCCATTAGGGGCATCATCATGTGTAATACCCATGCCCTTTAGGGCCTATAATTGAACTAGGCCTGGTCCACTTGACTGACCTAGTAAGTGCAATAGAGCCCAAACAGTCCCCCCCAAAAAATATAATCTAAACCTGGCACATGCATGACACGCGCTTGGGAGGGGATGTTGAACTGGACATGCACTGCATGTGCTTGAGGGACGGTCTCCTCTGACTCCAAGTGGGAGTCCAATATTGGGAAGTTATTGGGTGCTTGAATCTGCCTCTATTTAAGTCCTCCGGCAATGATCATCATTGATCTTGGGCTCTTAAAGTCGAACATCAGCAGGGTTTCTTCTTTTTTTCTAGATGGCCGATGCTCGTTACCGAGGCCTTTGTTCAGTCCTTTGCTATGGCTTGTAGCCATGATCGGAGCCCTAGCTGTTGGGTGCTATAGGATTTCATGTTTTGAGACCAAAATCCCTATTCAGACGAACCCTTTTTTGACTAAGTTCCTCGACACCTACTATCTGCCATCACCGATGGCCACTCATAGTGGCCGACCATCAGTCCTACCAGCGGTCACCCCCCATGAGCTTCCCTTTCCTCTGATGGAGAGAGGTTTTGTTCCCTTTTCTCTCTTCCCCACTCTTGTTTCTCTCTACATGGTTCCTCTCTCTATTCTCTCTAGGGTTTTGTTAGATCCAAGAGAAGGGCCTCTTCTTAATGACTTTGATTGACCTTGGTGAAGATCCTGACCATGGCTGCCAAGTAGCATGCCGGCTTCTACCCTAGTAGTTGTTGTTGGACACCATTATATTTGGTCACCCTGGATATCTTTTGATCTACCTCTGTCCTCTTCCGACCTTGATCAGATGATATTATCTTGATCGAACCAACCCAAGCCATCATGTTGTTGGGCTAACCCTTGTTCCAATTTTTCGTCATACTTTTCGATCATTGTTATGATTTTCTATCGATTTTCTATCTAATTGTTAGAGTTGAATCTATGTAGGGTAAAAATTATCTAGACAAAAAGATGTTCAACGAGAGGATATGATGATATGGTTTAATTGAGGGTTTTGAGAAGGAATTTTCAGAATTATTTGAATATATTGGTGTACTTGTGAGGTAAGTGATGTAACTCTTTTTCTTGATTATTTATAGATTATTAATATTTTTTAAGTTAAGTTATTCATGATTTATGAACTGATGTATAGTATTTTATTATTAAGGGTCTGTTTGGATGTCTAGGATTTTTAAACTTAGAATAAAAATCATAATGGAATGTAGGATTTTATCCTATAGGAATATACACCAAATCCTATTGTAAAAAGAACATGCAAATAATCCTATTCTATGCTTCGATGATAAGTTATGATTCTCCCCCTCCCTTCTTTCTCTTCCCCCTTCCCCCTCTATCCTTTGTTTTATCAAAATAATAAACTTATCATTATCAAAATATCATATTAATCATTAAAATTATAAAATAATTCATATTAAGAAAAGCTAATTTATCTTTATATTTTTTGAAATTTAAAATTAAAACTCATTCCGATTTGGGAAGGATTTGAAATTTGCCCCTACAGATTTGGAATGTCTCTTAGGTACTCGCTACTTGAATCCGATTATATATGTTTTATCAATTTTTATAAAAATTTTGATTGTGGATTCAGTTCAATTCAACCCAACTTGACTTAATCAAATCTCGTGCAGTTGACCCAATTCGATCCAAGAGGGGGTAATGGGTGGGTAGGACTATGAAATTTTTAATTAATTATTGGATGGGTATGGATATTGGCTGACCTAATTCATACTCGATATCATCCCTAACTTGTTCAGCAGCATCTTATAAATTTGGAAAGAGTTTGGAATTTAAAATTAAATCCATTTGGATTTGGGATTTGCCGCTTGGATACCTACTAACGGAACTTAATTATACATATATATATTCTTTATAGTAAATTTATTAAAATATATATATATAAATATATAATAAATTTTTATTAAATTTTTAATAATTTTTATAGTTTATTAATATTTTTATAATAAATACATATATATAATAATTTTTTATAAAAATATATAAATAATAAGAGGGCATGAGGATTTGAACCCTCGATGGCCTAATCACTATCTTAATATACTTAAGTCAATTACTAATATATTTATTTAAACTCATATTTAAACACCTAACACAAATCCCTAACCATCGTCTAAGCTTTGTCATTCGGACTCTCCAAGCCGCCCACCCAATTGGGACTCCCGAAGACGAAAAAAAACAGAGGAAAAATAGGTGGAAAAGATTAGAAAAATCAACGTGAACAAAGAAAAGATGGAAAAATTGAAAGGTAAGACCTTTTCCCATATAGAGTGATTCTTTTGCTTTTCAATTTGTTTTCTTTTCATTTCATTCTCTTTTTTGGAGGAAGGAGAGCACTTGAGGGAGATTGGAGGGTGGGGGACTCCATTGGTGGAGGGGAGGGAGAGGAGGAAGGAGAGGGGGAGAGGCAATTGGAGGAGTGGGAGGGTGAGGGTGGGGGTGGGGTAGGGGGAGGAGACGATGGAGGGTTCGGACGAAGATGGGTCGGAGATGATGGGTGCGGGAAGATAGAGCTCGACAATCGTAGAGAAAAATCTCTAAATGACATTTTTTTCCTATAGTATTAGCCACTTTCCATTATTTTTTTATCCCATAGTTTAATCATGCGAACTGTAGTTAGGAAAGAAAATGGGATTTTTGTCTATAGGATTTCTAAATCCCATAGGATTTGGGCCAATTTTATCCTTTCCAAACAGGCCCTAAGTATTCTATAGTTAGGAATATTATATGGATGATCAACAAAATTGAGTTTGCTTGATTAATTTTGATACTGCACAGTTTTATGTATTTTAGTTGATTTGAAATATGAAACATGTTTTGTAAAGGAATTTTTATTTGAGATGGTTTTGGACTTTTAGCCTGACTATGTAAAGTATACCTTGCCAATGAGGGTTGTATGTTGGCACCTTTATGAGGGTTGTATGTTGGCATATATTTTATTCTGAAGGACTATGCTGCTAGAAGATGCGTGGTATCACAACCCTGCCATAGGGAAAATATGGTCATAGCTTATGGTCGATGAGATGAATTTGAAATTTTGAAAGAAATTTGGATTCATGAATGGACAATTGAATTTTGAGAAAGATTGGATTAACATTTATAATGCCTGAATAATGCTGCATATTGGGTTTTGGTTTTGTATATATGTGTTTTGCATGCTTATTTTCAATAAATTATTATTTATCTAATTGCCTGATTGATCTAGTTAATGTGTTCATTGTTTATTAGGCTGTCTTGCTCATTATTCAATATCTTACTATTTTTATAGATTTTGAGAACTAAGATGGCATGCTGCTATGACTGGTCTGTTGGGAATGGCCTTCCCCTTGTTCTGTAGCCCACTAGTAGCCAGCAAGGTGACATAGCATAGGAAGATGTAAAAAGGTTCCATGACATTTGTTATTCCCTATCACGGGGTTGATCCATGTTTGTGTCCAACCATTACCAATACCACTCCCAAGCCTTAATGGAATTGGACTGGCATTGGGTTGACATCTAGTTGTTAAGGAAGACTCATAGCTCTGAAATGCATCCTGATTTGCCAATCCATATGCCAGAACGTCACTGTAGTACTCCTAAAACTGAGAATCAATGTTTTTCATCAATACCCGGTCATTTATGTTTTAGGATAATTTTCATTTATAAAGCTGGACATGTGGAAATTTGTTTTTTTGTTATTTATAAAATGAATATAAACTGCAGGATGTTGCTGTGAAGATACTCATGGAGCAAGATTTCCATCCAGAGCGTCTTAAGGAGTTTCTGAGAGAGGTATGTTCAAGATAATCTTTCTGCAGGTTATTTTTGATGCTTCCCCTGGCCTTCCCCTTCTTCTCATTGTTCATTTATCTGTTGATGGCCAAGCTAGCCTATCAGTTTCCAGGTGTGAAACTGATATTAAGCTGGTCTGGTTCAGCCTCCTGTGGCCTTTTTGGTTTACTGGGCCCTTGGTAACAAAATATGCATGCATGGAACTTGGAGTAAGTTGATGAACTTAAACTTATTAGGTACATTACTTGTTCCAAATAATTTAGCTGGCTCCAGCAAGTACATTTTGCTGATTAACAGCCTTGGCAATGTTGTAACGATTCAACTTGTTAGCGTTCTGCCTGGCTTGTGTTTGTGGCCATCTCTGGTATAGTCATACTGCACTTGTTTCATTAGCATCTCAATTTCAAAACATTATGTTTGTTTATTTAAGTTCTTTGGCAAGCATAGTGCTGTAATGTACATATCTCATACTTACAGTCAGATTTTTGTTGGTACTAATTGCTTTTCATAGTTCATTCAGAAAATTGTCAATGCAATCTTCTTAACGATTTGTTGTTTCTGATGTATTTCACATATTATTGTGTAAACCATATTTTATAGACATTGAAAACTACATGCTAGAAATTCAAGTACTACTTAGGGTAGACAAGTATGTGTTGCCAACAGATCAATCTCCGGCGGACTGCGGCTGCGCCTGAGGGTCTCCCGGTCTTGCTCCAATGACTACGGTGAGCTGCTCCTGGTTGCTTAGTTGCGGGAACCTGCAAAAAGTCCCTGGACCGGGTTTCCGGTAGGGGACACTTCGATGCTTAAGTCAGCAAGGAGAATGAAATGGGCTATAGCAGCCGGAGCTAAGTATCAAGATAGTGACTGCGAGCGTGAGAATGGTACCCTCATGACTTGCCACTGGGAAGCCTGCAGCTCCTTTTCAATTTGGGATGCCTGGAGCTTATTTTCCTTCATCCTGTCCTTGGCTCCTCAGCTCAAATTCCATCTCAGCCATCTTCCAGCCAGTATCAGTGCCCATAAGAACCATTTCGGCTGCCAACCTGCTTTAGAGAAGGCCTAAGTTGGCCTCAGACTCAACCCCCTTCTCCGTGGCCTTTTGCAGAGCCAGTTGAACTTCAATGCAGTGTTGAAGCCCTCTTTCCAGCAAAGAATACATCGGAGTTTCCTTGAAGCCGGGAAGGAGAAAAGAATAGGAGGGACCCTTTGAATCTCTCCAAGAACTGTTGAAGAATGTTTGATGCGAGGGGGGCTATCCCACCCTCTATATATAGGGCTTTGGACAGCCTGGATTGCCTTATCTGCATGGATTGGTAGACACATGTCGCGACCTCTTTGCTCCAAATGGTTGGCATCTCTTCGAAAATCAAAGAGTCAAAGCTTGGGGTCAAGATTCATCAAAGTTTGGAGTCAAAACTCAATCTTCAAGGGATAGAGTTACCACCTCCCCCCCTCCCTCCTCTAAGGTGGCATAGAATCTGACAAAATTATGTTAATTTAGTCTTGGAGTAATCAGAGTCAAGGCTTGTCCTTTGAGGGACCATCATCCGAGGAAGACATCTTGGAATTTTTTTGAGTGATGTAATGTGATGAAGGTCATCAAAGCCACCATCCATGTGGTACCTAAATAATCCTCTAAGCTCTATAACCTCAGTTCAGCCATGCCAAAATCGGGAGGCAAGGAAACCTATGAGCCCACACTAGCTTTGATGCCAACCTACAATGGACGACCTAAGGGACTTAGCCTATTGTCCAAGTTACCAAAGCTAGTTCGAGCAACCAGTATTTTGTGAGAAATAAAAGTGGACACATTTGAGGTAAAAGAATTTCATTTCATTCCTTTAAAAAAATATTTTAGGAGACTAGGAGACAAGGGAAGAGTACAAAATAAGAGCTCACCATGTGGTCATGCTAAAAAAGAAAAATCTATTCTATTCTTCTTCTTCCTTGAAGGACACCTCTTCAACATTAGCTTATGCTCTACAGGGATGACTTGACCAAGGTCAATTTGAGGATGTAGCTTTTCAACCATTTCCTAGCTTTCATTGAATCCTTTGTTGGAGTCTAGAATGGCCTCCATCACCTCGTTGCAAAACTCCTAGGAGACTTTGAAGTCTTCGACTTCTTAGCATGCCCTCTCCTTATCTTGGGTGGTCTGCTTCTTGGTTCGGGCAGCCTGCTCAGCTTGGATTGTCTGATCCTCAGCCTATGTAGATATTTCCTTAGCTTGGGAGGTCTTGCACTCTGCCTCCAACCCACCCATAAGCTGAGCAATTTCTTCCTTGGCTTTCTTCTTGAGCTCCTTGAGCTTCCATTTCTCTCGAAAGGCAATAAGTTCAGTAGAATCAGCTTTCATCTTGGCAACTTGAGCTTGGGCCTTGGCATCCTTGCCTTCTCGACCGTTGCCCATCTCATCTTTGCCTCGGCTTGTGCATGCTTAGCCTTGTGCTAGTTGCATTCAGCCTAGTCCATCTTGCATTGTTAGGCCCTCATGCAATCATTCAAGGCTTGGATTGCGTAGGTGTGCAGCAATACAGCAAGAAAAATTAGGATAAGTAATGAAGAAGGAAGCCAAATACTGAAATTTAGAGCTCGAGGGTTGGATCCTCACCTGAATGGCTGAATTGTATGCTCTGACCCAGCATTTACGGTACCGTCCCGAATCGCCCAGTTTGAGGTGTACTGTACCGTATCGGTCAAGAACTAGTACAGTTCGGTCCTAAAAAATGGTTCCGGATCTGAACCATAAAAATTGGCCTGAACTAGATCAGTATGGATCGGTTCGGTACGGTATGGGTCGGTTCGGATTGGTATGGCTCGGTTCGGGCTCGGTTCGGGCTCGGTTCGGCTTGGTTCGGGTCCAGTTCAGCGATCCATGCTTCAAAGGGGGGAAGATATTTTTTCTAATTTAACAAGACCGGTACATGTACCAGTATGGTACAATACCATATCGGTTGATCGGTATGGGTTCCGATACTGGTTCAGTGATCCTTGCTCTAACCATTAGTGTCTTGGTTTTTCCTATCCAACTGATTTCTTGTTTTCGGTGAGCATGATTCCCCGGACTAGGTAGTGCCTTGGACATCATGGAGCACCGAGACCATTACCTTAATTGACCATTTCAATCGGAATATTTCTTCTTTGATTGCCTCTGTTGAAGCTATAGTTGCTTCGAAGATGGGTCGGTTGGGTCTTAACAATGAAGGTTGAGGTAGATGCTAACGTAGGTATTGGCAGGTGCCAACGTAGTTCACGCGATGGTGCCTGAACTGGGGCCAACATTGGAGTTGATGCAACTCGAGAATGGCTGTAGGTGTTGGTTCGGAGATGCTGGAAGAGTCCCTTGAGGAACCTCTGGGGCAGGTGGGTGAACAAAAAAAGGGACAATCACCTCCACCTTAGGTGATCTTGCCTCGTTGGACCCCTTGGTCCAAATAGCAATAATTTAGCTTGGTGCATCTTGGAGCTTGGTGTCAAGCAGGTGGAGGCATGGAGCCATCACTGTCTTCTTCCTCCATGGCTCAGCCTCATCGCTACTAGATTTCCTCTTGCTCTTGGTGGCTTGAAGGTCTTTAAGCTTGAACTTCATTGTTGCAAAAAATGAAAAAATTGGGTCAGAAAACCATATAGTCATAGTTAGGGAAAAAAAGCAGTAATGTTGGAAGGTTCCCATAATGATGGTAGGGCTAAGATCGGCATTCACCAAGGTCACCTCGGCTAGCAGCTCGGCCTAAGGCAGAGCCTTAGTTTAAAGAAGGGCATTGGCAATTGCTCACTCGTCGAACAAAAGAGGGAAGAGATTCATTGCTTTCTTCCTTAGCATTGTCCAATGCATTGGAAAGCATGACAATTGTGCTGAGATCACAAACAAAAATTGGTTCTTCCATCCATGATTGAAAGGCCGAGTGGAAGGTGAAGTCTCTCCTATAAGAGAGATGCCACAAATCCTTGTTCAAGGATGCTCCTTCACTTGGAAGAAGGCTTGGAACAATCCCATGGAAGGATTAAATCCCTAGGCATCAGAAAATTAAAAAATCTCCATAATCATCCAGCATGCATTAGTGACGAGATGAGTGGGGACAAGCCGAGATTCATTCAAGAGCTCAACAAATAGCATCGAGATCGAAAGCCTTAGCCTAGCCCTCAGGAGTTTTCTCGTAGGGATAGAGTTGGTCATTTTTGTTTGATGTCATTTCACCAGAAGGGCTATGAAACTTCAGATAAAAGCTCCAAGGAATGAAAAACTTGGAGTGGATCCTTTCTAGGTAACCCTCCCCTAGGATGCTTTTCTTGGTGTTGCGGATACAACCAACCTTTGGAGAGAATCCTGCCAAGGCCTTGGAGGTTTAGTTAGGAGAACAATGAGCTTTGGTCTCATGGTTCGAAGGCCATTCTTCAATTGACAAACTCATGCCCCAGATTGAAAAGAGCAAACAAAAGAAGAAAAAAGAGGAAAAGGAAAATGGGGAGCAAGAATAGTAGAAGCGAAGTCGCCTAAAGTTATCAAAATGAAGATGGTGGACTAGAAACAGAGGAAGATGGATGGAGAACCTATCAAAAAACCTAAAGGCAAAAGGACAAATGCCAATCTCCAGCCTTGACTGCTAAAAAGGAGAACCCTAACAAATAAAAAGGACTAATCTTTGATGAGAAGGCCCTCATTTGCATGCCCTGGAGATTTGAAGCATAGGATACCTAAAATAAAGGAGAAGAAAGGCAATTCACCTTATATAGAGCCTTATATTGCTCGGATCAGTTCAAGTGTTCAACCATTCAAAAGTTTAGCTTAATTTGCTCCTTGTCACCCAAGCTTCATCCTCGGGCACCATTATTAAATTTCAAATCATTGATCCAAAAATCCGGTCATAATGTTGAAGCATCGAGTGAAAGAATAGTGCCCAGCAAGCCAATCGCATTTGATGTGACAAGGATTTTTCTGTAAAATCTTTCAACTCGTGTGACATTTATTATTAAATAAAATTGAGGCATTTTATGATTCATCATTAGCTGCATTCTTGGAATATGATAAATCCCATAGATAAGGGCAATGGCTTTAGGCTTATGATGAGTTCATAACAATGAGATCTAAAATCTTGAAAGTCCTAATCTAAAACATTCCTTGTTACAGGAACATCGAGTCGGAGATCAGTGTTTTTTCGGATAGACTGGCACTCCTATGTATGCTTATTGGAGAGGGTGGTTGATCTCATAATCACTTGTATAGGGATACTAATACAATGATGTGGGTGCTCATTTGAGAATGAGTTCATTGAATTGATCCGCTAAGAGAATATTTTATGGAAGTCTTACATGTCAAAAGATTATTCTCTAGTGGGAGTTGTATAAGTAATTCCTAGACCTTAGACCACCATGGCATCTTGTGTATATAGATCCATGTTTGGTTCATCACCTAGCATGATTTTCTAAAACATTTACGGGCTGTTCTAGGTATGGTAAAGTATGAATGGAGATAGTGAGTAGGTCAACATGGAATCGATCATTCCTGGTAATGGAAGTTTGCATCCTAAGTAATGTCATCAAATGATGACTCGGGAAATCTTTGATCAAAATAGGATGAAAATTAGAATTGGATTCTAATGTTTAATTAGTAATCTTCATTATAGGTTGAGATTGATAATAAATGTTAGGGTTTGACATATCTCCATACCCATTATTTTTATCCTGGACGAGGTTTGATTGAGGGATTGAATTACATGATAACTTGCCATTGAAGGGTATATTTGGCATTTCTACCAAATTTCATAAATTTTACATCTCTGGGTATGAATGACATGTTGCTAGACGTCAATCATATCTTGTAGATTTTCATGAATTTATGAATTTAATTCATGAGTTAAATAGAAAAGATTTTAATTAGACAACTTGGGTTAGCATTGGTTTGACCTAAATCGATTAGGAGTCTAATCGAATTAGGTTAACATGAACCTAGACCAATTGCTGGCTAGTGTGGAACTCAAAGGGTCATATGCAAAATGGAATGGAACTGACCAAAGAATGTTTGTGGAATGGTTGATTGGGCCAAAAGATCCAATCGGTTTGCTAAGGAAAACATGCTAGCACCTGTAGCAAACACTAGCTCCTTTATTTGAAGGTTTTTGATTAAAATGTTGCTATTTTTATAGTCCAATTAATTTGTAAATTGAGTTGGGTTTGTATCTGACTTGGTTTAGGCTCAGCTTCCTAGAGGCAGCCCAAGATTGGGCGCCTAATCCCTTGCAAACTCTAAAGACCAAAAGTCCCATGTGTTAGGGACTCTTGGGTGCGCAAGAGGAAAAGACTCGGATTAACTTCAAGCGGCATGGAGTTTTATTTGAGAAAGGTTTTTCAGATTTTTTTTGACCCATGTGGCAGCCTCTGAGCCCTCTATCTACCTAGAACACATTTTAAAGGACATGGAATACCCCTTGATCATTAGCACATGTGACAGGGAATCATGCCAAGCGGCATGAGATAATTCTTCTGTTTTGGGAAGAAGGAAATGCCTTTTAAGGAGAGATTAGAGCCATTTGAAACTTGGTTAAAAGGCCTTGCCATGTAGCAAAATTAAATGGGTTATGATCTGGGTAAGGGCATGAAATCTCTTTCGGTGATGGCGTGCGTGTGCAGAATTCTGATTGAATATTTGTGTCTATTTGAATTGTTTCTTGTTTCTCTGTAATTTTATTTCTGTTGGAAAGGTGTTTTTAAAGAGTCGCATCTCTTCTAAAGATACCTATCCGATGGTTATAAATGCTGGGCGGCAGATGGGGTTTCTCATTCCAAGCAACAGTCTTAACAGGGTTAAGACAAGAGTTCTCTCTTCCTACAACTCTATGGGTTTTAAGTTTTAGAGTTTTTCCTTTTAAGACAAGGCTCTTAGATTTAAGACAAGGGTTATGGAAGGGTAAAGAGAGGTTTAGGGAGAGCCTAAAAGCATCAGCAAGGTCCTAATACAAGTCAGGCAAAGGATTTGATCAGTTAGAATCAAACCGAGTTCTATGAGTTAAAACTATTAAATCAAGCAAGGATTCAGGTCCCGGCGGGACATCCCACGGGACACCAAGACGGGGTATTATCCCATGTGTCGGGACAGGATATCCCGCCAGCATCCCAGTATCCCAATCAAGACACTTTGGGATATCCCCTGTCCCGAGTGTCGGGACGGGGCGTTGGCGTCCCGTTCCAAGAAAAAACTAGGACAGCCCTGTCCTATGGGATTTAAAACCTTGGAATCAAGTTTTTGAAGGAGCCTATTCTTGGTGCAATTTCCATGTGGATCAACGGTGGAGGACTCACGTTTGGGGGTCTAGTGGAGAGATTGAATTACTAGCTTCTTCCTATCTTCATCATCTTAAAAGGTATTTATATATTTCACCATGTTTATTATTAATTTGATTGAATTCAGCAAGGGGATCCTAGGGTTTAGGGTTTTGGGTGTTTAGGATTTCATTAATAAAATTTTGAAATCCAATTTTTTGCTATGCAACTGTATTCCTACAATGGTATTAGAGCCTCCTTTTGTTGGTTCAATCAAATTATATTGTTTTTGTATTAGCTCGATAATCTAGGGTTTAATATCTTATATGTTCATGTGTTATGCCATTAAACCCTGAATGTTATCTATGTTCATATGCTATTATTCTTGATATGTTTAGAACCTGTTATTCATCATTCTGTAAGGCTGCCCTGGCATAGAGGTGGATGTCTGCTATGTTGGATATGGTTGTCCTAGAATGATGGTATAACTAAAGCCTAACACCTTGCACAGCATGTTAGCTTTTTTGATGTATGTTAATATGGAAGGGTATATCTGTATCAGGATGTGTATGAGACTGGGAAGCCCTCTTTAAATATTATATTAAGTCCTAGTGTTGGAAACCAATAGCTCACTAGTTTTGAATTCTTTAATCAATTAGTATCTAAGGAAAGTGGTTCAAGGATGAAGTAGCCTTGAAGAGTAGTGGTTATTTAATTAGGACTGTTACTTGGTCAATCTTTTGATGTCTAAGGCAAGCACGGAGAGCCTTCCAACAATCTTACACTTTCCTGGCCAATTAAGTCATTTTGTTTTCAAAATCTGGGTGCTTAAGTTTTAAGAACACTACACATACCTTTGTGCTAATACAATATCATGTTAAGAACCATGGTAGGTTTGTTGTGTAATCACAAGGCTTGCTGGGGGAATGGTGTGATGATGTCTTAGTGCATAAAGATGCTTTAAAGCATTTTGGATGTGTTGCTTTGTTGTGCAACTACAAGGGCAGCATAATTTGAATTTGACTTTATAGAAATGAAAGGTCTTAATTAAAACATTATAGTTTGTTGTGGAACGACAAGGCTATAAGTGTTTTAGAGGCAATGAAATTTTTGAGAATTGCATGAGATGCAATTAGAAAGAGTCTTCCTACCCTTGAACACAGAAGTTTGTTATGTAATGACAAGATTGTATTGGGATCTCAACCCCACTAAAGAGACTAGGAAAGTCTCTTGCTTGCCATACTTGAGGGTTATGGTATTCTTTAAATAGTGGGAGATAATTAGATATCAAGATCTCATCTAGTTGTGCATGTTAACATGAGTAGTTTGCTTATATGTTTTCTTATGTAGATAATACTAGTTTATGGCTTCTTCACTATCATTGCGAGGTAATTTAGATGCTAATAAATTGACTGGTCCAAATTATGTGGACTGGTTGAGAAATTTAAGGATTGTCCTAACCCAGGAGAGTCTCATATATTCTCAATGCTCCAAGTCCTGGACCGATTGGAGAAGACGCTACAAAGGAGGATCGGGCCATATTGAGAATGTGGTAGAATGACTGCTTGACCATCTAATGTATCGGCTTCCATGAGCAATGAATTATAGAGGCAACATGAAAATATGGAATCTCAGTCTATATTGCTAACTTTGAAAGAGCTATATGAAGAGCAAAGTAGGATTGCTCAATATGAGATATCAAATTAGTTGTTCCGAGCAAGAATGAGTGAAGGCAAATCTGTACAAACCATGTCTTGAAGATTATTGACTTAATCACTTGATTAGATCAATTAGGTTTTCTCATGGATGGTGAGTGATGGTACTGGATCTCGCTCGAATGTCGAAGATGTTGAAGGAAGGTCTGTGG